>JAENPR010000131.1:0-1240073 GCA_018135685.1 Themeda triandra | reverse complement strand
AGAACCTGGGTGGCCACCGTTGACATTTCTAACGCCACGTTGTTAGGTTGTCATCCCCAACATGGCGCCAAAAATGCCGGTACTAAATAATGCAACCGCTACTAGAAATAAATATGGGATCCGCAAGCGCACGTATAATACCGATGTAGCATTTTAACCAGGAGTAATCCAGGTATCGTTATTTATATTTTTACCACCGGGAAGGGAATGCACTGGATAATGAGTGATGAGCAATGCACATGCAATAATGGAGAGCTTAACCTTGTCTCGTATCGATCATCTCACAGGGTAAGTGTCACATAAAATATAGGAATGAATGATAAATGACATAAGATAAATGAGAGCATTTAGCCACATAAAATAATAGTAATAAGCCATCTCAACTTAGCACTCTAAGCTTATAACACTAGCATGGACTAGGACGATCTAGGGTATAATCCTATGTTATTCTAACTATAAAGTCAAAGCATACAATGATTAGTGCAAGAACATCTAGCAATCATGGCGGGAAAAGGTTACATCTATGCATAGTGATATTACCAGAGAAGACAAGAGACATAGCAATGACTTCAATGTAATAGGTTTGTTCTACTAGACCTACCAACGGGGAAGGGCTACAAAGGACTCAACAGAATCGTCACTCCCGCGATCTACCTCACGATCCGGAATATAGGGTGCAATCGCAGATAAATACGGTCTAGGCACCACGCCTACACAATATTTACCACTCACCCATCGATCTAATGAGCAAGCGCTATACGATCCTATGCATAAACATAATTCTAGTCCAACTATGCTAAACATATAATCAAAGTAAACTAAGAACAATATAATTGAGAACATAATCAAATAGAGCAAAGTCAAGTCGATATAATAGAATAGAATAAAGTACTACTCATAGTATCACGAACAATGATGAATATTACAAGAATGTAGAGGGAATTACCAAGAACTCCGACAGATCCGGACTCCAAGCTAGGCTTGATTCCCTCTAGATCTATTCCTATGTAGCTATGCTACTAAACTATGGAGCTCTAATTGAGATGGTGGCTCGCTCCGAATTCGATGAGAGAATGAACTCTTGAATGAATTAGAATGAATTAGGTTTCACCTGGGGCCGTGGGCTCAATATATAGCCCCCTAGGATGAACCACAGCCCTCGGATCAAACCGACCTAAATGGACGATAATTATTCATCCTCAAAGGCGTGGAGGCAGATCCACGAGACTCCACTCGATTGGTGGAGGCGGGGAGTCGGCCGACTGGCCTGGCCGACCCGCCACCCCGCCAGTGGGCCCCCTTCCGTGTTTGCCTTCTCGGAGTCTTCTAGATTATACAATTTTACCCGTTCGGTCTTTATCTCTATGTAATCATGACATGTGGGCCTCCTTTGGTTCTCTTTCGATAACCCCCGCGAAATAGACAATCACCAAAACTCGTGGAATTCTCGTTGTAACCCCTATATCTAACGGTGAACTCATATTAGTCCTTTCTCTTGCGTTGACGGTATAAAATTGATACTTAACGACCGTCAACAAACTCCCCAAGCTTACCTTTTGCTCGTCCCCGAGCAAAGATAGACTCTGATGGATCAGAGTTGCTACAATGCTTTCACTCCTCACAAGTACACATGCGTTCAAACAAGAACTCTCCTCCGGATTAGAGTGAACTATCCCGACTCAAAACTCACTCATATTACCTTTCACCATGGGGCTTGTAACCGTCACTTGGGTCTTGAGTAGTTGAAAGATAGAACGGTCAAGTCAAGCGCCATGTTTCTCGCTCTTTGATCAACTATTATCCCGGAGTTTTTGCAAGGTTTTGAAATAAAACTCGAGTTCCTTGTATGAACCTTTCAAGTCTCTCATTTGTGGTATTTCGGATCCTCTCTAAGGCATGAGTAGTGTATGCCTTCTCTTCTCTCAAAATATGTGGTATTTGTGGAACTAAGGCATAGTGGAAAGTGCCCTCTCTCTCACCCTACTTTCTAATAGGCTTATGTGGAGCTCATAGGTGGGGAGACACTCAAACTCACTTGCATATATTGCACAGCTTAAGACATGGATCCAATAGGAACTAAAATAATAATAAAGTCATATGTGCATGTGAATGAGGAAATGGAATGGATGAGATGATAGGATGATGGTGATAAGGAAATGATTATGAGGGGTACTCAACTTGGTGAACATCTACTTCTACACTTGCTCCTTTGGGGATAACATGACTCCCTTTATTCGGAAACCTTGAAACTTCTTGAATGGAAGGACTTGGCTACTCTTTCTTTTCTTTTCTTTTTTTTTCTTTCTTTCTTTTTTCTTCTCTTTTTTTTTTAGAGCAACCAATCCTCCGAAACAAAACTTTAGCACGGGAGTGTATAACTTGAAATGATAATGACTGGAGCTTTTATGTAGGCAAATGGAACGGCGATGATTATTTCTAGATGTTCACTCCCGGATAGGAGTAGAACCTTTCTCGGATGAAGTGAAATGAATGGCGTATGTATATGTGGATGGATGGATGGATGCGTACTCCCTGGTAGAGCAGATAAGTGCGTATCTCCGGGTAGAGATAGCACAATATGTGGGGAATGCGTACTCCAGATAGGAGTAGCATAAGTGCGTATCTCCAGTGGTAGAGATACACAATATGTGGTGGATATGGATCTATATGTGGGTGGTACTGAGGAATGTATAGCACAAAATGAATATAACATTTATAAAACGGGCGCATACTTCTGAGGACGTGGGGCAGCATAGATCAATGGATGGAGAAAGCATACAGTATTGACTTTAATCGCGTGACTAATTCCTTTTATGGGTCCACAGCATAAACCACACTCTAATGCCTATAAAGTCTACACTCAAACCTACAATATGATCTATTTAAACAGATATGGGTTTTCCTAATCTAGTAAGCATGAATATATGGCAGGTAGGAATTTAACTCTCATCATAAAGGAACTCATCATGCAGAATTAATATTTTCAAAATAAATTCTCCGTAACTCTAGTATCTCTAGGAACAAGATAAATAGCAGCTCAAAAACCTTCCCATATCATACCCGTCAACCACACTAGACTTAGATCATGTGTGTTGCTAAATTCACAAGTTTCGGTTCAGAGCAAATCTCAAATCTAAACAGCTTGTGTCCAAGACTCCTGGGAGAGTGCAAGGTTGAAAACTAGGTACTTGAAAGGAATTACTAGAGCAACTATTCATCATCTCCATGTAGAGTTTATCTTCTAGGGATCACTTTAAAGACAGACCGCAAGAGCTCTCCAAAAGTAGAAAAGATAAATAAGGAAATCTTTCTGGTTTCTATGGTTATATGCATCTAAGTTGTTTTAACAAAGCACACTCTTAACAAAGCATAAATAGATAAGTTGGAAAACACTTAGCTTGGTACACCTGGGATGCTCTCCTGCCGGATGCTGACATAGTCCGCTGGATGTTAAGCCGATGTGCATCGAAGACGTTCTAGTCCTCCAGAGGTCGTAGATAGTTGTCATGGGATACAGAAGATTCAATTTTCAAATGATAGTACTCCGATTGGGGACTGGATGTCCTTCGCTCTTAGCTCTTCATGATCCTTGATGTTTTGTGAAGCTCAAATAGACAACAAAAGCTTGTGGAACTCGATTGTTTTATAGTGATAAAACCTCAGGCCCGGTTGTCTAGAACTTTCTAACCTAGACTTGTTCTAACAAGATCACAAGAAATATTTTTATCTTTTTATTATTTAAGGAATGCAGCTGTGGGAAATAAATATACGTCAGGAATTATTTTTGTGCCACCACAATGGAATGATTATTCACGGGGCTTGAATGATTTTTTGATGCGAATGCACAACATCTTTATTTTCTTTTCTAATGCAAGAGATGGGTAAAGATGCAAACTAAGATGCAAATAGGAAAATAAATATGCTAAAAAAAATGCACGCTTAGAAAGTAATTGGTTATAAATACCAAGTTACCTCTTGGCACGGCCTGGGTTTTTAAGTCCTCCTAATGACTTGTCATGTTTGCTCATTTTTCATGGGCGATTGGTCGGGCGCTACCGATGACGCCGCCTTGTGTGTAGGAATTGATTCCCGATTTTTGCTTTTACCTTCCACACCTTCTTCCGTGGAGAGGGTGACCTTGAGGAGGAAGCTTGGGGCACTTGGTTCTTCCGATGACAAGCACCTTTCAGTTCTTCTACAATGTTCTTTTCTTCTGGGTACTCGATCTTCATATCTCAATACTTCTCCTCATAGTCACCCATCCATCTTTAGTGATGTTCTTCTTGTTCTCGCGACTTGCACGCTACCTTCTCCTTGTCCTTCCTCTGCTTCCTTCTTTGGGCTCCTCGCTGGATTATATAATTATTATTGAAGTAGCAGCGTACTTTCCTCAGCTGGGAAAGTGGAAATGGATCTCCTGGTCCCGATATAGATGATAGCTCGGTGGTGTTTAGGAATGGTCTTTCTAGGATGATTGGAGGATCGTAGTCATCTCCTATGTCAATGACACAGGGAAGTCTCAGAGGGGACATAATGGTCATCTATCCGACGAGGGACATCCTTCACTTCTCCTTCGACAAAGCGAATGTCCGGGACTCGCCATCCCACCGTGCATAGGTAGGCTCCAAAGGCATAGTGCCATATAGATACTCATAAGTTACTTTTGGCCAGGCAATGTTGACGCCTCGATCCGGCAGTCGCTGCATAGGGCCTTATTGAAAGAGCTTTTGATGGAGAGCATTGGAATGGTTGGGACACTCGGGTCATCCTTCTTGATCGACGGGGGATTCCAGTAAGTGGTCATGCTCCTCAGTGGACCATAGTACCATCCCATCGTCTCTGTCTTCTTGGTCTTCTTATTCTTGTTCTTGGGTTCTTCTTAGCCGGACTCTTCTTCTTCTCACTGCTCGCTGAGGATGAGGGTGTGGTCGGGAATGTGCAGCACTCGTTCTGAAGAAGGTTTCTCGCTTTGGCCTTGATGTTGAAGATGATCTTCAAAGGTTGGCATAAGATGATGGCTCCAGCAGCAGGTTCAAGAATGGTCATCCCAAATGATAGGGACCTTTCATCACCGCCCAGATCCACTATCACGAAGTCCGTTGAACATATGAGTTGCCCACTCGTACACATATATCTTCTAGTACTCCCAAAGGAACACTGAGTGACCGGACCGCAAGCCGTAACACATGGTTGTGTATGCTAAGTGGGCATCTAAATAGCTTCTCATATATCACTCTTGGCATGATGTTGATGCTTGCACCGTCACGCATTGCCTCATTAAAGTTAGTACTTCCAATGGAGATCTAATGACTGGTCTCCTGACGCCCTTCTTGATTGGCGTAGTTGAGTCAATCCATGACCCTTCGATGGATCACTTCGCCTATTTCTAAGCATTGAATATATCAACAAGATTTGGTACCTTCCGAGCTCTTCTGTTGTCCCGCCGCCTTTACCTGACCAAAGGAGAGCAAAGGCTGACAAGCCGTTGTACACTCATACGACTGCATCTTGTTGAAGCCAGCCACTCTTGATGGCATTGGAAAAGCCATCCATTCCGTTGCCGAGTGTCTCTAGGACCTTGTCATTTGATGTCGCCTTCTGGACAAACATTGTCCATCATCTTGCCTTGATTCAAGACTAACTCTCTCAAAGGCTACTGTTGTAATTATTGTAGAGGAGTTGTTACCTTGATAGTTGCCTCAATAATTGCCCCGAGTAGTTAGGCCTCTTCATTGATTCCAACCTTGATTCTCACTATAGGACGATAGTACTTATTGTTGTTGTTGTTGAGGTAGTTCACGCCCTCTCCTTCCGGGCTAGCACCCGTGTGCCCGCCTCTCCACACTCTTCACATGTCATGCGAGCATCATGTATATGCATGACTTCTTTCTTCTAGCTCGTGGCTCTCTCATCGAGCCTCTTCATTAGCAGATCCATTTTGGCAGCGCATGTCTACCTCCTTCACCGGGTGCATTCCTCCTCCTCTCTTCAAGTCCAGTTCTTTCTTCACTCCAACCTTGGTGGATGCCATCTTCTCCACAAGAGCCGGGCTTGAGGAATAGTGAGTGATAAGAATGCACCTCCGAGATCCATCGTCTCACGTGTGTCGTTGTTACGAGCCCATGGTAGAAATGTCCGCATGAGCAACAATTCTCCATGCCATGATGAGGACACCCGAGGATGTAATCTTGAAAGCGCCCTCCCAAGCTTCCGGGACAGCCTCATCATGATGTTGCCGAAAGCTTGATATCTTCCCACGAAGAGCATTTGTCTTGCCCATTGGGAAGAACTTCGCCAAGAAATTGGTGGAACATAGTGCCCACGTAGGATTCTTCTCCTTATTGGCGTAGGAACGCTTTCGCTCTCCCCAAGAGTGAGAAATGGGAAGAGCTTAAGTAGTATAGCATCTCTCGACATCCTTGATAAAGTGAATGTGCTACAAATCTCCGTTTAAAGTGTTGGAGATGAGCACAGCATCTTCATGGGCCTTCCCACAGAACCGGCTTGCTTGCACCATGTTGATTAGCGCAGTTTCGAGCTCAAAAGCTCCTTCGATGTCCGCGAAATTTTCGTCCAAGATTTTATGTTGTCCGTAGTTGGAGCCGAGAACTCCCGAGTGACTTGTTCGCCATGGCTTCAAACGCTCGGTGTCAAGTCTCGAACGAAAGGTTGACTTTCGTCTGGCCAAGCTTCCAAGTTGAGTTGATGATGATGATGATTGATTGGTCTTCTTTCAACTTGCTTCCGGCCTTCCCGAATAAAGCTTCTGATCGTCAATATAATTATCGTGAAGAATTGTCTTTTTCATACATTACCCCGCATAAGATATAAGAATAGACGAAAAACAAGGGTAAGGGCCAGATGAGTAGAGAATGACAATGACAACTCAATCTCATTATGTAGTGTAATGCTGCCATTATCCATTGGCTTTCAACCTTCCCCAAGAACGGCGCCAAAATGCTTGTTGACATTTCTAACGCCACTTAGCTGTTAGGTTGTCATCCCCAACATGGCGCCAAAAATGTCAAAGGTACTAAATAATGCAAATCGCTACTAGAAATAAATATGGATCCGCAGTTTACACGTATAATACCGATGTAGCATTTTAACTGTGAGTAATCCAGTATCGTTATTTATATTTTTACCACTGAAGGGAATGCACTGGATAATGAGTGATGAGCAATGCACATGTCAGAATGGAGAGCTTAACCTTGTCTCAGACGATCATCTCATACAGGTAAGTGTCACATAAAATATAGGAATGAATGATAAATGACATAAGATAAATGAGAGCATTTAGCCACATAAAATAATAGTAATAAGCCATCTCAACTTAGCACTCTAAGTTTATAACACTAGCATGGACTAGGACGATCTAGGTATAATCCATGTTATTCTAACTATAAAGGTCAAAGCATACAATGATTAGTGCAAGAACACTCCAGCAATCATGGCGTGGAAAAGGTTACATCTATGCATAGTGATATTACCAGAGACAGACCAGACATAGCAATGACTTCAATGTAATAGGTTGTTCTACTAAGACCTACCAACGGGGATGGAATACAAAGGACTCAACGGAACTGTCACTTCCGCGATCTACCACACGACCGGCCAATAGGTGTAATCGGGCAGAGTAAATACAATCTAGCACCACGCCTACACAATATTTACCACTCACCCATCGACATCTAATGAGTAAGCGCTATACGATCCTATGCATAAACATAATTCTAGTCCAACTATGCTAAACATATAATCAAAGTAAACTAAGAACAATATAATTGAGAACATAATCAAATAGAGCAAAGTCAAGTCTGATATAATAGAATAGAATAAAGTACTACTCATAGTATCACGAACAATGATGAATATTACAAGAATGTAGAGGGGAATTACCAAGAACTCCGACAGATCCGGACTCCAAGCTAGGCTTGATTCCCTCTAGATCTATTCCTATGTAGCTATGCTACTAAACTATGGAGCTCTAATTGAGATGGTGGCTCGCTTCTCCGAATTCGATGAGAGAATGAACTCTTGAATGAATTAGAATGAATTGGTTTCACCCAGGCCAGGCTCGAATATATAGCCCCCTAGGATGAACCACAGCCTCTCGATCAAACCGACCTAAATGGACGATAATTATTCATCCTCAAAGGCGGTGGAGGCAGATCCACGAGACTCCATTGATGGGTGGAGGCTGTAGAGTCCACGACCCACCACAATGCCAAAGGTCCCCGTCTGTGTGTTGTTTTCCTGAGTCTTCTAGATTATACAATTTTACCCGTTCGGTCTTTTTTATCTCTATGTAATCATGACACAGGCCTCCTTTGGTTCTTCTCATAACCCCCCTGCAGCCACAATCACCAAAACTCGTGTGGAATTTCACGTTGTAACTCTATATCTACCGTGAACCTACATAGTCCTCTTCTGCCGCGTTGACTCGGCATAAAATTGATACTTAACGACGGCCAACACCAAACTCTCCTTTGACGTTCTCTCCAAACAAGCCAGTCACGGTGCCCATCGTCTTCGCTTATCTCCTCCATGGAAGTCGCCATCTCGGTTTGGAATTTCGTCAAACGCTTGGAGGGCGCCAGCCTGAGATGCCGATCGAGAGAAAAAAATTTCCCCTCGATCGAAATGCCCTGAATACCAAATGTTATGAACTAGGGGTGGGATTTGGGTAGAATTGGGGAATTGGGGGTGAATTTGCGCTTTATTGATGAACTCAAATGTAATCAATACATGAGCAGGCTAGCTGCTGGGCAAATGTTTTATGGAAAGCTAAGAATTTTACTCTAGAATGACGGTTTCCCGAATCGATGCCTTGGCCGCCACGGCGCCTTCCCTTTATACACGACGCGCGCGCTTCAGTTGTCGGATCGGGCAACAGAAGAATCGTCCTACTTGCGGGGCCCACCTGTCAGCCCGTGACAGCTTGTCTCCTTGAAAATTGTTTACGCGCAACGTACGAGCATGTGGTTCTTGAGTGCGTAACGGATCCTACTACTACATGCTACTAGGCATGTATATCATGTGATCTTCAGTGGTGGACGCCATAGTAGGCGTGTTTGGTTTTGCCCAAAATCATGCTCCGACGGCATGGTTCCGCATGATGCATGTGTAAATTCAGCCCAGCCCCTGATACCATGAACCAGCAGATATTCAGCCACCTTACAGTTACAGTCTCTATAAAATATACTAGAAAAAAAGGAAATTCTTATAAAAACGAAAGATTTATCATTAATTCAGTGGACTCCCTATCACCATTGACAACAATAGCCACGGATCAATTTGTTTTAAAAATAATTAGTCACACTTGTCCTAAAAGATTATATCCGTAGCCTACCGGTCATAATTCATCATCTTGAGGGGCAGAGGGAGATTAGTGCATATCAAAATGACTGTCCTAGTCATTTTGAGAGTCCTCTGAAGAATAACTGTGTAACTATTAGGCTTAATATCTCAGGCTGTCTTGAGGTTTGCCAATACCACAAACCCCCGTGACCTCAAGTTTTTTGTTCTATATAGTACCTTGCAGTTCATGACATGTAACCATTTTTTAATAAAAACATGAAAGGATAATTTGGAATAAAAGCTGCAATAAGTATATTGGTGTCCTAATTTGACTTCAAAGTAAAAACAAATTGAAAACTAAAATACAGCTTCTACGTAGATTTGGCTTGCAATAAGAGCCAACATAATTTAAACTCGGATATCTCATATGTATATTAAATATACACTAATCACAAAAAATATTAAATATACAGAGAAGTGCTAGACATAGTCAGAAAAACTATAGGTAGATGAGACTAGAGTGATAAGTTCACCACCGTCCAATAAAAAAAGATTGTAGAGTATATACATGTAAATTGAGTTGGAAATAAATAGTGACAAAGGCGTGGAAGATATTTTTTTATAAGTTTGGTATTAAACATAATTTTTTGATGCTTATAAACTATATACAATCTAGCACGTGCTCCTCATGAACTAGTGTCTCTAATGAAGTCTCCAAGTTAATTATGAGTCCTCAATGGAGCAATTTCCATAATTGTCTTGAAACAAACTAAAAAATAAATTAAATTGTGAAAGTTCTAAAATTGGATTCGTTTGATCATCAAGCTGCTGAGATTCAGATAATCATTGACGATAATATTCATTGATCTCTTATGTTTAGCCATTTAGTATTTAAAAAATAACATAATATAACCCCTAAACCTACATGTAAATTACATGTCTATGGTATTATCAAAGGTAATCTAAAATAGCACTCTAAATTATCCAAATTATCCCACACATGTCATTATGAAAGATAGTCTAAAGTGGTCACCTAAAACCTAAATTTACATACAAATTACTCACTAGTGCTATTATGTAAGAACATCTACAATAGCCCTAATATTTGCAACTAAATTTTCCAGGTCCGACATTAGAACAAATAATTTAAGTAGCCTCCTGAAATTGCATATAAATTACCCAACTAGCCACCTTTGTGCATATTCAAAAGAAAATATGCCCCCAATTTTACTTCGCATTACTAATATTAATATGGACTTTTATGCAGAATAATAAATATGGATAGAGATGAGCCACAACGAGAGTTGATATAGCTAGTTAGAATTTTACCTAAATATAATTTGAAGATCGATAGAGATATGGTGCAATCATGCAAGGGATGAGAAAAGTATTAATGTGGATGAAACTATATAGAGCAATCGATAAATCTATAGTAATTAAAGTACTGTGTTTCTACATGGAGCTTCGGTGTTGTCTACATGCATGGGCTAAACTCTGCTGAAGCTTGTGCAGAGTCTTTTACCCATCACCCGATTTGTGAGGGTTTTGGTGTGTTTTTCCCCCATAATATTTGGTTAACCTTTCTTGCGCTGCGCAAAAGCTTCCCGTGATGGTTACTGCTGGGTGCAGTGCAGGCGATCGGTTCTAAGCAGACGACATTCTTCAGCACGACCAGGTCACTTGGGACACCAGGACAAAACGCCGTTCTTCGCGCAACTTTGCAGCCACACCCCGGCGAACTACGACTCCCTTAACACCACCACCAGGTAGTAGAATCGGGTAGCGACACCGACTCGATCGCGCACACAACTTGGCGAGTGCCCCCCAATGCTTTTCATCCCGTGTTTATTTATTATTATTTTTCCTAAATATAAACAAAAAGAATTCTTGGCTGCAATGCAATTGGGATGGGTCCTTGGCCTGGACTGATGGGTCCACGAGCTGACGTTTCTATGCGGTGTGTGGTGAGCACAAAGGAATGCCTGTCCTGTGCGGCGCTGCGTGTAGAGCTAACTCCTGCGGTCCCGCATGACCCCAACCATCGTCTCTTTCCTGGAAAAAGGAAAAGGAGCTTCTCCATCTTTCTTGAAGGTGTGTGTTACCCGTTCGGTTCGCTAACCAGAGGAGATGTTCCTTGTCAAAAAAAAAAAAAAAAAAAAACAGAGGAGATGCTCCCGCTATTTTAATTCTATTATATTATAAGGGAAAATAATCTACGTTTCTGAATTCTCTAATGGCTCGTCTGAATTCAGTAGCCTGTCTCTTCAGAGATGTACCCCTAAAATATGTTGACAAACCTGAAAGCGGTGCCACAAACAGTAATGACTGACTGGATGAGTAGTTCGAGTTTGTACTCAGGACAAAAGCATGCAGGAGCTGTAGTTTTCAGTCCACTGTACATTGCTCGCCGATGCAAGCAGCAAGCGCATGCGTCGTATCCGCTGTAAATTATCCAACGTATCAGAGCAAGTATTATGATTTGATCCACCAGCCAATGCATTTATCCTTCTGCACCATCTACCGATGCCTACTCGCATGTGGTTAGCGCTGATTTTAAATACGCGATACACTTGTCCTTCTCACAATTTTTTTTGATTTATTATGCCCGTTCTGGCTTTGTAAGGTTACAGCCCGCTTCCCTACTCTTTTCCCTCTTCTACTCCATGTTAAAGCATTTAATTCTTCTTACACCCCAACGTAATACTTAGCTCTCAGTGTATAACAACACCAGCACGCGTGATTCTCTCTTTTTTTATGCAGCATGTTTTATTTGCTATTGCTAGCTAGATGCTGTTTTCAGTCCACTGTACATGCTCGCCGATGCAAGCGCATGCGTCGTACTCGTACCGCCTATGCCACACCACCGTTAGGTATGGCCAGCCCGGCCATACCATTTGGACCTGATATCTTTACTATGGAGAAATAAGCTAGTATCATTTGTAATGTAATTTTTATAGTTAACACATCGAGAGATACAAATGTTGTCGCTAATCAATTTTCAAGAGTAATTGACTAAAAATCGACACTTATTTTTTTTTAAAAACGGAGGGAGTAATTGCTATGGAAAGACGTAACTGCTGACAACATGCAGCGCGCGTAACAGAAACTAAAAAGACCGATGAGGTCAACTGCGGAGGTACGTACCATCATACCAACGACAGCAAAGTCGGCCTACATACGATTGGCACGGCGTACCCGACGTGAACATTAGGTTCAACTCTCATAATAAACACCCACTATGCATATATGTACCATAATGAATGAATTCTACGGAGTGGCATTAAACTAAATGAACCCCAATTATTCCTAGGACCTACCGTTGACAAGGCACAGCGACTCTGAAGGCAACAGCGTACGTACGATCTTGTCTTGATTGGGAAACAAAAAAACCCGGTGTGGCGGTGACGTGGTGTGTGGGATCATAAGCTGTTGATGTTAGAGCTGTAGTAATGCTGGCTGTAGGGGTTTTGTCTCCAACTCCGGGTGCTGTTTCTAAGAAAAACAGGGCACTGAATCCTATAAAATCGCAATTCCAGTGCCGTGGAGTGGAGGCTAAGAAACTGCAGAAAATGAAGTGTTGATTTTTCCCGGCAACGCGACGGTGCATATAGAAAACTAAACTTGCAGGGAAAAAAGGATGCCTCCCCACCGGAGACAGACAAGAATCCAAATCAAAATCAACTGAAACATGCCGTGCTGCCATCGCCAGCCCCAGCCAAGCAGTTCTTCCTCCAATCCTCCCCAGGACAGGACAAACACAGACAGACTCGAGCACGAACGGCGTCTGGTCAATTCGTTCGTACGCAACTCTCACTTCGAAGCACGAACCAGTCCTCATCATGGATGATGATGGATCCACACCTGTATATCTCATATCTCCCATCCAACCATTCTATCTATCTCTGTCAGTGCACCGCGCGGCGCCATGCTTATTTTCGCGCAAGCAGGCAACCGTGTCGACCTCTGCTCCTATCCCGGTGTCTGCTCCCGTGCACCGGTCTGGCGTGGCACGGACACCTCCAACTTGTCAGACAACACGCCGCGATACGGCACCCGTTGCAAATGGCTGCTAGCTAGACGAAAGACGAGACGCGTTGCATGGATGGACAGCGTTCGTTCACGCGGCATCTGATATTCTGATCTGACGAGTTCAGCACCGCTACAGAGAACTGTTCAAAACGAACGACTGCCGGGGCACCGTGCAAGCCAACGTTCTTCTGAACCAGCGCGACGGCCGTGCCATCCGGGAAGCGGCGGTGCCTGTAGCTGTCCAGCAACAGCAGGAGAAGGCAGCGTCTCGTCTCACTCACGTACTGTAGCGGATGTCGGGCCAAAGGAGGCAGGTCAGCTGAGATTTATCGCAGGGGAAGTCAGCTGAAATTTATCGCACAGCTGAATCAACGCCCGCAGAGCAGAAATGGTCAAGGAAGTCTATATTAACCTACTAGGCAACCTGGTAGACACGTTCTCAAGCCCCGCGCGTGTTTATCATGCGCTGAAGTCCTATGGGAGCATGAACAGGTTGGTACAATCTGCAAGAAACATAATAGATTCAGGCGAATCTGACCCCATTGAGCCGGTAAACACAGGACTCTGTCTCTGTATATATGATCATAATACGAGATTACGGATGACATCGAGCAACAGTGAATAACAGCAGTGGTTACCTCATGGTCACAACATCCGTCTGTGGTTACTTATTCCTATACATCTGAAGGGCATAACTGCATAAGGCTCCTGGGATCCATGGAGAGATTAAGGAGATAGAAATCTATTCCGTTACTAGTAACTATAGTAATTACTAATTAGTAGCTAGCTAGCTAACTGATCGTCAGAACGACGCTGAGAACCATCCAGGCATGTTTGATTACAGGCCCTGGAAAAGTTGCCTACCCATGCAGCTCCATCCATCTAGATCCATGATCCAATCAAAATCGGACAACTGAAGATTGTTGTCTAGGCCAGCCAACTTTCTCATGGTCTAAATCAAACAGGCCCTAACTCAGTCTTCGGCCCAGGAGGTCGCCGTCTTCCCAATCTTGTGGAGAGCCTTGACGACTTCCTCTGGGGTAACGTTTCCTGTCACCGTGACCTTGTTTATCTCAGTCTCAAGGTGATAGCTCTCCATATCTGCATGCGCGTATGTTCACGACTGTAAGCATGGTTAAGGATACAAGAGCTAGAAGTGGATGATTTTTGTGGTACAGAAATAACTGAGTTAACGGTCAGCTTACCGTCAATGGTTTTGATTGCCTTCTTAATGGCCTTGATGCACCTTTCACAGTGCATCCCAACCTTCAACTCCACAACCTGTGGCCATATGAACTTTCAGGCTTGCCTACATATAACAAATATGAAAGAAAAACTTCTAGATGCATGTAATTCAGGTATTGATCAAAGTAGCCGATAAAAAACTTACAGCCATGGTTCCTGGAGAGTAGAGCCGAAGATTAGCTGAGTAGGAGCTACTGTACCAAACTCAAACAGCCTTCAAGTAGAGATGCCTGCCTCTCTGCACCCTGGATCTTATATAGCTGCATCCGTACCTTCCTCTTTTCTGCAAGCAATTGCAACTTTTGTTCTCCGCCGTGCAAAATAAAGCATGCACAAACAACCAAAAGCCGACTAATGGAATAGGTAGATAAGAATAAGAATCTCCTTTTGAACTGTCCCCAGCCAATGCCTTCTAAAGTTACTGGTTACATTAGCTGACTTGCATAATTGCTCTATAAGAGGCTCAAGCCTGCTGTTGAAATGGATCAGTGTAAAAAAGTGCAGACTTTTTTCTGTTAACCTGTACCTCTAAAATCTCAGTTTAAAGTATCTCTGACATTATTGCCTATTCATGACATTTTCCTTTTAATATAAAACAGCTAAATTACTAGCCAGCTGAACAGGAATTTACAAAAGGAAAGAACAACAACACAAAAAGTGATGTCAACTAAAACAGAAGAACGACTTGGCTACTTCTGAATACCATAACTCAAATCATCCTTCAGTTGTGGGTTAGCTTTTGAGCTGGATGCTACCATTTGCCATGGATTCTGAATCAATTCCTTCCGTCTCCCCACATTCTATTACTGGTTGGGTGGGTGGGATCATTTCACCGTCCACCACGAGTTTGACATTGATACCATTCCCCTCCGATACTCCATTAGAGACCGGCAATTCAGCCGAATCGTGATCCTGGCCCACTCTCCACATCATCACCGTCCATAACTTTCTTGTAGAAGCTGCCGTTCTTCACATCATATAGGTTCCCCGTGCGCATGTAACATCTCTGATGTTATATCAACTAAAACCTGCCATGTCATCATGTTTAGTCGTAAAGCATTCATGTTAGGCTAACCCTGATATACATTCACTAAAACAAGATTTATATTCTAGGTTGATTGTGCCTCTGAGATAATGTTTGTTACTGCTTTTGATAGCCTAGAGGTGTGTCGGCTCGATCAAACGCGATTTCATTTCGAAAACCCTGTTTCCGACAAACTCCGTTTTACCCCTTTTTCCTAGTTCAAAATCTATAAAGGATTTGAGGTTGGTCCAAAAAGCAATATTGTAGGGCTTGATGAGACCTACAATGTTGGTGAACAAAGTTTTTCAAGTTTTCAAAAAGAAGTTCAAATAAATTTGAAAATACGGCTTTTCCGACGCTTGTCCCCTTTTCAATTTCAAACCATAATTCAAAAACTATGCATATTTTGGAAAAACATCTTTTGGAGAAAATGTGCAGTTTGAAAAAGTTGAGTTTTCCATAGTTTTGGAGTTTTTCAAGTTATTTAGAAAAATCCAAAGTAATTTCAAATATTTCATTCTAGGGTTTTTGTCCCCTTTTCAAAATTTGATTCAAATTCAATTTTCCTTGCAAAATTTGAAAATGTGCCAGTTGAGAAAGTTGTAGAGAATGAAAAATTAGCTAGGGTTGCTTTTTGGAATTTTTCAACTTTAGTTCAAAATTTTGGAGCAATTTGCAAATTTCCTCTGCTGTTCCTGTGGATGACGTCATCATCGCTTTATCTCCTCCCTGCTCCTTGTCGCCGTGGCCATGCCGCCCGGCCATGCCGTCCGGTCGCCGCCGGCGCCAGCGCACGGCCGCGCGAAGCTTCTCTGCCCCGTGTCGCCGTCCTGGCAGCCGTCCCAGCGCCTTAACCCCCCCGGCCGGCCAACCACTCCCCCTCCTCCTTATCCATTCTTCTCGGCCGCCATCGCCATTGCCGCCCCGAGCTCCGCCTCCGTTTGCCGTCGCCGTTGCGTCGCTTCCGCCCAAGCAAATACCACCACTAGCTCCGCCTCGTCCTCGCGCGTCCGTTGAGCTTGATCGTGGCGTCTTTCTCCAGCTAGAATCGCCGTACGCCCAACATCTTCTTCATCGTCGGTGAGCTACGCCGCCGAGGATCGCCGCCGTCGTTCTCCCTCGTCTTAGCTCATTTTTCAAATTCCTCTCGCCGCCAAGTTTGCCTTGACCTGCTGCCTTTGATGCGCTCCTTGGTTTTTGATTTGGAGCACAGCCGCCGCCGGAACGCCGCTCGTGCCACCGAGTCCGCCGCCGACGCCATTTCCGCCGCCGCCAAGCTCTCGTCTCCGACCGTCCATCCTCTCCATCTTCAAGCGCACCATCCCCGCGGTGAGCTCCCGCAACGCCTCGTGCCTTCCATTTGGTCTCTAGGGCACCGTAGCGCCCGGCCGCCGTCGAGTCGCCGCGCTCGCCATTGCCGCCGCCGCCGGTCCGAAGCCGGCCATTAGGGTCACGCGCCGGGTCCTTGAGTTAGCGCGGCCGCGTCCGCTACGTCGCGTAGCACCCGCGCGCAACGCCGCGGAAAGCTCCGTGAGCTTTCCGCCGAGCCGCAGCTCCGCCGTCCCCGCCATGGCCGCCGGCGAGCTTGTGCCGTTGCGTCGCCCGGCCCCATTAGATGGCCTGTGAGGCGCGCCCGTCGAGCGGGTCACGTAGGGCTAGGCCTCCGCCCTAGGACCTCGCCGCCGGCGAGGAATCGCGGCGAGCTCGCCGCAATCGGCCCAACTCGGTCGAGTTGGATGGGCCGGCTTTATTCTTATTTGGGCCGAGCAAGCCACAGTACTGGGCCGAGCCGGTCCACTTTCGGCCCAGTCGGCCTTTTTCCTTTTTCTAAATCCTTTTTCAATTCTATTTAGGCTGAAAATTTTTGTGTGAGTTCCTAGTGATGTCCTTTATCTAGGAAAAATTCAAAATGCCAAATTTGAGTAGTTTTGATATGTTCAAAAATTAGCTATTTTAATTGAAAAATGAGTCTTCCTTGATTTTTAGTAATTTATTTATTTATCCAAAAATCATGAAAATTTATTGGTGCAATCGTTTTTATATAATCTACTTAAAAATAATTTTTGGAATCAATTTGACAACATTTGTTTTAGGATTTAATTTCCTTAGTTAATTAATTAATTGTTTGACTTTGGATTTGGTGAAGACCCTAGGTCATCAACCCTAATGACCTTCGGCACTTTAATTAATTGATTGTGCTTGTCCTTAATCTTCTTATGCATCCGTTGAGCATCATGTTATATATTCCATCATGTTGAAACATATCAATATCGTGTAGATTACGTGAAAGAAGAGAATTCCGTTGACCCTGGTCCAAGGAGGAACCAGTTCGGAGTCGGGTTTCGTGTTTCCGTGTTGACGAGTCCGGTTTCGTCTACGCTCTCGATCAAGGCAAGCCCCGGTTTACATTCAACCCTACCTTGTATTACAAAGCTTTTACCATTTGTGCTTTTGCTTTGATGCATTAAGTTTTAGGAGTTGCGTTATAACCTAATTGATGCATTACCTACCTTGTTACTTGTATATCATCCTTGTTACCGGTTATTTCGAAAATGCTTAGTATGCTTAGTCTTGCTTTAGTAAATAGGTTTTCAACCGAGTTACTTGAAATGTTGGAAGTTGATTTTTTCACATGTGGCATCTTAATGTTGGTAGCTAATGATTAGTAAGATCGGTCGGGTAACTTGCATCATATGGTTGATGTAGTGTTTCCGACTTGTCAATTAAGGACCGTACCGTTGTTGGCCCTTGGATCATGAAATATAGTACTAATCACATACCCTTCGGGAAAGCTCGTCCTAAGATATTCTAAGGACTAGTACGGTGAGCCCGTGCATTGGGAGTGGCGAGATGGCGGGAATACTAGTTACCCTCGTGGGACGTAACCCGGATTGGAGGTGTACAAGTATTCTCGGATGGCACGGAAGCTGAGCCTAGTTCTAGAAAGTCTGAAGTCAGAACTGATATACTTGTGGGTTAGAGTCCCACGTATATCGTGTGCTTGGGAAACCCAAATGGGTAGATAAGCGGTTCGAACCGTCGTATGCTCCACGAGTAAGGAGACTTGATCCTCGCACCATTCATCGTAGCTAAAACCGGTGGCTACTTTGTGATAGAGATAAAAGAGAGTTGTATGAATTATCTTGATCTCATCTGGTTTATCTAGGAATTAGTTTAGCATAAATAACCCCACAAAGTTAACTTGAAAGTAAAACTTGAGGTTAAGGACTCACTATTAGTGGCTTTTCTCGCAAAAGAATTGTTTCTTGCTTAAACCTTACCTTGAATCCTATCTCGGCTCGCATTCCCGAGTCTTCTCCACCTTTTTCGTCGGGTTAGTCTTGTTGAGTACTTTTGTACTCGGGTTTGTTAAACCCTTGTTGCGGTGAGTCTCATGCTCGGGTGTGCTTCGAACCCCGTTGCATGACGGTCGTTCGGGAGTGACGACGAGTAGTGTGTTTGGCCTTGGGCAAGCATCACGTCTGAGGTGTTGTATAAAGTTATCGTAATGCTATCTACTACTTTATGGTTTGTAATAACTTAACTCAGGTTTTGTAAGATTAAAAACTTATAGGCTTGTAACTTATGTTTGTAAGACTTCCGCTCTTATACTCTGATGTATATTATTTTATTGTAAAACTGTTGTACACTGCAATGTCTCTTGTAATGATTGATCCATGCTCGGAGAATCGTGGAGGTTTCGGGTTTAACCCGACAGAGCTAATTAAGTCTGTGGAACACATGCATTATCATCCGAGGTCTGTTAAGACAAGGATTAGTGCATGTGGGCCACATTACTTAGGAGGTTCCGCCACATTTGCATCGTGAGCCGGATCGTTATTCCGTAGTATTGCAAGTTGTCTATTGCAAAACTTCAAAAAGTTTTGGATCTATAAAACTTAATATGACTATTTTGAGTCCAAATTGCTTATCTCTTATCTAAACTCCATTCTTTTAGTCCCCTATAGGCATATTTGAAAATCCTAGTGGTGGATAGCATGCATTATTGCCCTAATTACGAAAGTTTACTTTAAGTATGTGTTTAATTTAATGTCTTTACGCTTAGATCGTAAGTTCGTTCATGCATCATGCTTAATTAACCTGTTTTAATTACCTTCCTTCTTAATGTGGTTTGGGTTAAGTAATATCAATCCTATTCATGCTAACTTTCGGATCCCATCTATCTATCCTTATGATCTTTCTATTCTTTTAGGATGGCTCGTACCAAAGCGCACCCCTCGCAAGAGTACTTGGACCTCGGGGAGTGCCCCGCCACCGCTAGCTCCAAGATATGAGATTGGAGAGAGTAGTGGCGCCCACTTTCGATCCACAGCCGAGATAGCAAGGCTTAGAGCAGAATTGGAGGCGTAACATGATCGAGTTAATGAGGTTTATCGATTCGCCACCAAAGGTCGTCTTCGAAGCACACAAAG
Organism: Themeda triandra; assembly: GCA_018135685.1. Lineage (NCBI taxonomy): Eukaryota > Viridiplantae > Streptophyta > Magnoliopsida > Poales > Poaceae > Themeda > Themeda triandra. The sequence continues at coordinate 1,220,042 of JAENPR010000131.1, read as the reverse complement.
AATCGAAGGATCATGCCCGTGCTCAATTGCAAGAAGCCAATGAAAGAATTGAAGAGTTGGAGGGGTATGTGACAGAATTAGAAGAGTATGCCGATGATGCCGATGATGAGTGCCGAGGTTAAATAACTGCTAGATCCGAGTATCGCCGAATGGCAAACTTGGAGACGATCTTGGTTTTGTCATGGGTCCGATGAAGAACCGGACATGATGGAGGAAGAAGATCCCGAAGAAGATGAACCCGTTGATGAAGATATTATTGATGAAGATGAGATGAATGCCGCAAATGACACCGAAGAGGATCCAGAGGAAGAAGAAGATCCGGAGGAAGATCCGGAGATGATAGTAGATGAGGAGGAAGAGGAAGAGGAAGAGGTCATCCCAAGGAGGATGATGAGGAGGAAGAGTAGGAAGTTAGGTGCGTAAAGTGATGTAGTATATTCCTTTCCCTTGTTCTTGAACCCTAGTAGCTATGGGAAGTCTTGCGGAGGTGCAGATCATGTAACAAAAATAATGTATTATAAGTAGAGTGTGTACTTGTATTATGTAACTATTTTCTCGAGTTCAATAAATCCCGTGAATAAGGCCGGTTTGTTGATACAACGAGATGCCTGGCACACTCCGAACATGAGCAACATGCGGAAGGTGCTCTGTCCACCGCGCCCCACCCACTCTAGCAGAGGCCTTGACTGCACTTGTTAATGCAACTACTATATTGGCTCAGAATGCAAGGCAGGGAAATCATGGCCGCAATAACAGGGATGAAACTACCTATGTGGATTTCACTGATACTCGTCCCCGCCTTCTCTAGGGTTGATGATCCCATGGAGGTGATGATTGGCTCCGCACTATGGAGCGTGTTTAGTCTCGATTGATTGCACTATCTATCGTAAGCCCGTGTTTGCCGCTCAACAACCCTCGTAGGTCGTGGCTTTGGTGCCTCGTGGGCAAATTTTCTTGCGTAAACAACGTGATGGACATCGTGTGACATGGGATGAGTTTGTTGAAGCTTTTCGAGCTCATCATATTCCCGAAGGTTTGATGAAGATCAAGTTAGAGGAATTTCGGCACTACAAAGAAGGAGATGATTCTCGTTATACGGTATGTGGGGAAATTTAATCGCTTATCTCGCATGCCCCGAACATGTGAATACCGATCGCAAGAAGAGGGAGTGTTTTATCGTAGGTCTAAACACTAAGATTCGGTGATGCTCACTGGATCTCCCAATGCTACTTATCAAGAGACTCGAACATTGCCATTGCATTTGAGGAAAAGCATCACAAGCATAAAGAGTTGAAAAAGAAGAAGGGTGGTTTCTCTAGTTCCTTTGGTGGCAATGCAAAGCGCCAGAAAGTTGTTTTCCATCCTCAGAATCATGGCCGTTTTCCTTATCGTCCACCACAGTTCCAGCCTAGGCCGCAGACATTTTTCCGTCCTGCGCAGCTCTTCCAAACTCCACGCCGCCCGAATGCCCCCGGTGTTCGTATCCAAACTCCACCAAACTATAACTACCCATGCTTTAATTGTGGCAAGCCCGGCCATTTCTCAAGGGACCGCCCGTATCCGGCGCATGGTTATGGTATTCCAAGAGCTCCCCGCTCCACGCAAGAAGAGCGACAGCGAAGACCGAATCGAGGTGGTAAACTAATGCTCGAAGGACAAGAATGACAAGAAGACCGGTCGAGTTTTCCTCACTCAAGCTGGAGAAATTCCTGACGGTGAACCTATCATCCGGGTATGTTTTTCAAGTTGCCAATCATCCCAGCTTACACTTTTTGATTCGGTGCATCACATACATTCATCAATGGTACTTTTGTTAAGAAGCATGACATACCTATAACAATTACAAATGAAGAGTTCTTTATACGGTCGCGGGGGCGAATGTGTACTAGAGAGATGGTACGTGAAGTGCCTATAGATTTGGGAGGGCATATCTTTCCCACCAATATGATAGTCCCGGAAAAGCGCATAAATAGATGTCATAATAGGAATGAATTGGGTAGTCGGATGGAGCAAAGTGATAGATATTTTCAATAGATCCGTGAGAGTCAACATACCTAATAGTAAGTCTAAGCTTCTCATCCATTTCCCAACTCTCAAGAGAAAGGTTGAGGTAGTCAATGCCATATCGCAACAAAAATTGAGCATATTCCAATTGTTCGAGAGTTTCCGATGTGTTTCCGGAAGAGTTACTGTGGTTACCTCCCGACAGAGATGTTGAGTTTGTGATTGAGTTGAAGTTGGTACACGCTGCTCCTATATCTAGAAGAGCATATAGGATGGCACCTCCCGAATTAGCAGAGTCAAGAAACAACCGCAAGAGTTGCTTGGATAAGGGATTTATCGTGCATAGTAAATCGCCTTGGGGTTGCCCAATCTTTGTGAAGAAGAAGGATAAAACTCTAAGATTGGTTGTAGATTATCGTCCGTTGAATGAAGTGACTATCAAGAACAAATATCCTTTGCCTCGTATTGATCTACTTTTTGATCGGTTAGCCAAGGAGCCAAGGTGTTTTCTAAAATAGATCTCGATCCGGGTATCATCGATCAAGATTCGCCCGAGGATATTCAAGACCGCATTCACTACCGATATGGCTTATATGAATACTTAGTTATGTCTTTTGGGCTTTCCAATGCACCAAATTTCATTTCTCATACCTTATGAACTCGGTGTTTATGCGAGCTTGATCGGTTTGTAGTGGTATTCATTGATGATATCCTGGTTTACTCCAAGAATGAAGCGGAACATGCGAAACACTTACGCATTGTTCTTGAACGTTTAAGGAAACATCAATTGTATGCTAAGTTCAGCAAATGTGAGTTTTGGCTAAAAGAAATCCAGTTTCTTGGGCATGTCTTGTCACCAAGGTGTTTCGTAGATCCTAGCAAAGTAAAAGATGTACTTGATTGGGAACCTCCAAGGACAGCTTCATCAAGTTCGCAGCTTTTTAACAATGGCGATATTATCGTTGGTTCATTCCGGATTTCTCAAAGGTGTCCAAGCCTATCACCGAATTGTTGAAGAATCAAGTGAAGTTTGTCTCGGTCACCCGAATGTGAGGAAGCTTTTCGACCTTGAAGAAATTGTTGACAACGGCACCAATCTTAGCACAAACCATGATGTCCAAGCCGTTTGATGTTTATTGTGATGCTTCGTGCACTGGTCTTGGGTGTGTATTGATGCAAGAAGGCCGAGTTATAGCATATGCTTCAAGACAAACTTAAGCCACATGAAGAGCATTATCCAACTCATGACCTTGAGTTAGCAAAGAGTTGTTCATGCATTAAAGATATGGCGTCATTATCACGCTAGGGCAAGACTGGGTCACATTTATACAGATCACAAGAGTCTAAAATATATTTTCACTCAAGATGAGCTAAATATGAGGCAAAGAAGATGGTTAGAGTTAATAAAGGACTATGATCTAGAGGTGCATTACCATCCCGGTAAGGCGAATGTAGTCGCCGATGCACTCGGTCGAAAGAATCAATGTAACTGTTGACAAAGAAGCCTCCGGATATTTCATTGTCTTGTGAGCTTGATAAACTTGGCATAGAGATGGTTCAACAAGGCGCTTTGTCTAATCAATATTGAGACAACTATCAGAGATCAAATTATTGCTGCTCAGAAAAGCAATAAGGGAATCAAATGTATCAAAGAAAAGATTAAGGAGAAGGCTAGTAAACATGAAGATTCTTGTTTTAGAATTGATGCAGAGGGTGTGGTATGGTTTAAGAATCGGTTAGTTGTACCGAAAGTCCCTGAGTTACGCCAGAAAATCCTTGATGAAGCACACAACACTAAGTTCTCTATTCATCCAGGAAGCAACAAGATGTATCATGATTTGAAGCAGAGATTTTGGTGGACCAAAATGAAAATAGAAATTGCTCAATATGTGGCAAGATGTGACACTTGTCAGAAAGTAAAAGCCGTTCATTTGAGGTCAGCCGGAGAACTCCAACCACTGCCTATTCCTGCATGGAAGTGGGAAGACATTAGTATGGATTTCATAGTGGGTTTACCCAAGACCTCTAGAAAGTTTGATTCTATTTGGGTTATCGTGGATCGTCTCACTAAGTCACTCATTTTATTCCCGCAAGGATAGAATGGAGAGCTCCTACCTATGCACGTATATTTATTGAACGAATTATGTGTCCGCATGGGGTACCAAAGACTATTGTTTCGACAGGGGGACACAATTTGTCTCAGCGGTTCGAAACAGTTTCATAAGTCAATGGGAAGTAAGTTACTTCATAGTACATGCCTATCATCCACAGATCGATGGTCGACCAAAGAGTAAATCGATCCTTGAAGATATGTTGAGGTCCTGTGTGCTTAATTTTTCTGAGAAATGGGATGAATGTTTACCATTAGCAGAATTTTCCTATAATAACAGTTATCAAGAAAGCATCAAAATGTCACCGTTTGAAGCCCTGTATGGTCAGAGGTGTAGAACTCCATTGAATTGGTCAGAACACGGAGAGCGGCAATTCTTTGGGGTTGATCTTGTAGAAGAGACCAAGAGAAAGTTAAGCAAATACAACAAAACTTGAGGGTAGCACAAATTCCCGACAAAAGAGTTATACGTATAAGAGACGTCGGGCCTTGACATTTTCTCAAGGAGATTATGTATATTTAAAGGTGTCACCTATGAAGGGAGTAACTAGATTTGGAGTCAAGGGTAAATTAGCACCCCGCTATATTGGCCCCTTTCAAATCATAGAAAGATGTGGATTGGTTGCATATCGCTTAAAGTTACCAGAACATCTGTCAGCAGTGCACAATGTGTTCCATGTGTCACAGCTCAAGAAATGTCTTCAACCACCGACAAAATTGTTGATATTGAAGGAATTGAACTTGAGCCCGATCTAACCTATTCGAGTATCCCGTCGAGTTCTAGATCGAAAGATCGGGTTACTCGCAAGTAAACAACCGGGTGGTACAAGATACGGTGGAATCGTCACTCGAAGAAGAGGCTACCTGGGAGTCGAAGAGTATCTCGTCGAACATTTCCCGAGTTCTATGCTTCTATCTAAGTTATAATTCCCTCTATGAGTTATAACTATTCTAGTGTGAGTTGTAAAAACCCCTTTCCTTATGTCCTTGTTTGAGATGTGTTGCTTGACACATTTCCTTTTCCATTACCTAACCCAAGGCTTTAAATCTCGGACGAGATTTCTTTAAGGAAGAAGGGCCGTAACATCTCGATGTTATATCAACTAAAACTCCGCCATGTCATCATGTTTAGTCGTAAAGCATTCATGTTAGGCTAACCCCGATATACATTCACTAAAACAAGATTTATATTCTAGGTTGATTGTGCCTCGAGATAATGTTTGTTCTTGCTTTTGATAGCCTAGAGGTGTGTCGGCTCGATCAAACGCGATTTCATTTCGAAAACCCTGTTTCCGACAAACTCCGTTTTACCCCCTTTTCCCTAGTTCAAAATCTATAAAGGATTTGAGGTTGGTCCAAAAAGCAATATTGTAGGGCTTGATGAGACCTACAGAACAAAGTTTTTCAAGTTTTCAAAAAGAAGTTCAAATAAATTTGAAAATACGGCTTTCCGACAGCTTGTCCCCTTTTCAATTTCAAACCATAATTCAAAAACTATGCATATTTTGGAAAAACATCTTTTGGAGAAAATGTGCAGTTTGAAAAGTTGAGTTTTCCATAGTTTTGGAGTTTTTCAAGTTATTTAGAAAAATCCAAAGTAATTTCAAATATTTCATTCTAGGGTTTTTGTCCCCTTTTCAAAATTTGATTCAAATTCAATTTTCCTTGCAAAATTTGAAAATGTGCCAGTTGAGAAAGTTGTAGAGAATGAAAAATTAGCTAGGGTTGCTTTTTGGAATTTTTCAACTTTAGTTCAAAATTTTGGAGCAATTTGCAAATTTCCTCTGCTGTTCCCGTGGATGACGTCATCATCGCTTTATCTCCTCCCCGCTCCTTGTCGCCGTGGCCATGCCGCCCGCCATGCCGTCCGGTCCGCCGCCGCGCCAGCGCGCACGGCCGCGCGCTTCTTTTCGCCCGTGTCGCCGCCCCGGGTAAACGGCCGTCAGCGCCTTAACCCCCGTAGGCCAACCACTCCCCCTCCTCCTTATCCATTCTTCTCGCCGCCATCGCCATTGCCGCCCGAGCTCCGCCTCCGTTTGCCGTCGCCGTTGCGTCGCTTCCGCCCAAGCAAAGACCACCACTAGCTCCGCCTCGTCCTCGCACGTCCGTTGAGCTTGATCGTGGCGTCTTTCTCCGCTAGAATCGCCGTACGCCCAACATCTTCTTCATCGTCGGTGAGCTACGCCGCCGAGGATCGCCGCCGTCGTTCTCCTCGTCTTAGCTCATTTTTCAAATTCCTCTCGCCGCCAAGTTTGCCTTGACCCGCCGCCTTTGATGCGCTCCTTGGTTTTTGATTTGGAGCACAGCCGCCGCCGGAACGCCGCTCGTGCCACCGAGTCCGCCGCCGACGCCATTTCCGCCGCCGCCAAGCTCTCGTCTCCGACCGTCCATCCTCTCCATCTTCAAGCGCACCATCCCCGCGGTGAGCTCCTGCAACTGCCTGTGCCTTCCATTTGGTCTCTAGGGCACCGTAGCGCCCGGCCGCCGTCGAGTCGCCGCCGCTCGCCATTGCCGCCGCCGCCGCGTCCGAAGCCGAGGCCATTAGGGTCACGCGCTGGGTCCTTGAGTTAGCGCATCGCGTCCACTACGTCGCGTAGCACCCCGCGCGCGCTAACGCCGCCGGAAAAGCTCCGGTGAGCTTTCCCGCCGAGCCGCAGCTCCGCCGTCCCGCCATGGCCGCCGGCGAGCTTGTGCCGTTGCGTCAGCCGTCCCATTAGATGGCCCAGGAGGTGCGCCCCGTCGAGTGGGTCGCGTAGGGCTAGGCCTCGCCGCCTAGGACCTCGCCGCCGGCGAGGAATCGCCGGCGAGCTCGTCGCCGCCGTCGGCCCAACTCGGTCGAGTTGGATGGGCCGGCCTGTTACTGTTTGGGCCGAACAGGCCACAGTGCTGGGCCGAGCCGGTCCACTTTCGGCCCAGTCGGCCTTTTTCCTTTTTCTAAATCCTTTTTCAATTCTATTTAGGCTGAAAATTTTTGTGTGAGTTCCTAGTGATGTCCTTTATCTAGGAAAAATTCAAAATGCCAAATTTGAGTAGTTTTGATATGTTCAAAAATTAGCTATTTTAATTGAAAAATGAGTCTTCCTTGATTTTTAGTAATTTATTTATTTATCCAAAAATCATGAAAATTTATTGGTGCACTGTTTTTATATAATCTACTTAAAAATAATTTTTGGAATCAATTTGACAACATTTGTTTTAGGATTTAATTTCCTTAGTTAATTAATTAATTGTTTGACTTTGGATTTGAGTGAAGACCCTAGGTCATCAACCCTAATGACCTTCGGCACTTTAATTAATTGATTGTGCTTGTCCTTAATCTTCTTATGCATCTGTTGAGCATCATGTTATATATTCCATCATGTTGAAACATATCAATATCGTGTAGATTACGTGAAAGAAGAGAATTCCGTTGACCCCAGTCCGAAGGAGGAACCAGTTCCGGAGTCGGGTTTCGGTGTTTCCAGTGTTGACGAGTCCGGTTTCGTCTACGCTCTCGATCAAGGCAAGCCCCGGTTTACATTCAACCCTACCTTGTATTACAAAGCTTTTACCATTTGTGCTTTTGCTTTGATGCATTAAGTTTTAGGAGTTGCGTTATAACCTAATTGATGCATTACCTACCTTGTTACTTGTATATCATCCTTGTTACCGGTTATTTCGAAAATGCTTAGTATGCTTAGTCTTGCTTTAGTAAATAGGTTTTCAACTGAGTTACTTCAGAAATGTTGGAAGTTGATTTTTTCACATGTGGCATCTTAATGTTGGTAGCTAATGATTAGTAAGATCGGTCGGGTAACTTGCATCATATGGTTGATGTAGTGTTTCCGACTTGTCAATTAAGGACCGTACCGTTGTTGGCCCTTGGATCATGAAATATAGTACTAATCACATACCCTTCGGGAAAGCTCGTCCTAAGATATTCTAAGGACTAGTACGGTGAGCCCGTGCATTGGGAGTGGCGAGATGGCGGGAATACTAGTTACCCTCGTGGGGCGTAACCCGGATTGGAGGTGTACAAGTATTCTCGGATGGCACGGAAGCCGAGCCTAGTTCTAGAAAGTCGAAGTCGAACGATATACTTGTGGGTTAGAGTCCCACGTATATCGTATGCTTGGGAAACCCCAGCTGGGTAGATAAGCGGTTCGAACTGTCGTATGCTCCACGAGTAAGGAGACTTGATCCTCGCACCTGCATCGTAGCTAAAACTGGTGGCTACTTTGTGATAGAGATAAAAGAGAGTTGTATGAATTATCTTGATCTCGGTTTATCTAGGAATTAGTTTAGCATAAATAACCCCACAAAAGTTAACTTGAAAGTAAAACTTGAGGTTAAGGACTCACTATTAGTGGCTTTTCTGCAAAAGAATTGTTTCTTGCTTAAACCTTACCTTGAATCCTATCTGGCCTGCATTCCTGAGTCTTCTCCACCTTTTTCGTCGGGTTAGTCTTGTTGAGTACTTTTGTACTCAGGGTTTGTTAAACCCTTGTTGCGAGGTGAGTCTCATGCTCGGGTGTGCTTCGAACCCCGTTGCATGACGGTCGTTCCTGAGAGTGACGACGAGTAATGTGTTTGGCCTTGGGCAAGCATCACGTACGAGGTGTTGTATAAAGTTATCGTAATGCTATCTACTACTTTATGGTTTGTAATAACTTAACTCGGTTTTGTAAGATTAAAAACTTATAGGCTTGTAACTTATGTTTGTAAGACTTCCGCTCTTATACTCGATGTATATTATTTTATTGTAAAACCGTTGTACACCGCAATGTCTCTTGTAATGATTGATCCATGCTCGGAGAATCGTGGAGGTTTCGGGTTTAACCCGACAGAGCTAATTAAGTCTGTGGAACACATGCATTATCATCCGAGGTCTGTTAAGACAAGGATTAGTGCATGTGGGCCACATTACTTAGGAGGTTCTGCCACAGCACACCTCCTGTGCGAGCGCACATGGCCAGCAGAATAACCACTGCGTGTAGTCTGTTAGTGACGCTGATCCAAAGCACCACCTGCTTGTGGGCAGCCCAAATGTCTTCCTCATCTGGATCCTCCAGAAACCACCGTACAGCAGACCAAAGAAACAAAGCACAATCCCTGCAGCACCAATGAAATCACCAAGGACGTAGTTGTGGATTTTCATTGCTGTGATATTGAACACCCAGAATGGCGCAACACACAGAAGCAGGAAAATGACTGTGTGCACATACATGTTGCCAAACCCAAGCCGCTCCATGTTCCATCCAAACACACAGAACGTGCAGAGGAAAGAGAGGTAGCATGCAGTGGGGTCCTCACTGCAGTCAAACAGCCCGCCAGCCCATGCGGGATTGCTCACTACAGTTCCTGTTTCAAGTGACTCGACTTGAATCATGTCTGATTCATTGGTTTCTTCATCAGACAGAGCATCATTGCCTCTGCCAAGAGGACTGTACACTATGTATACTCCAGCAAAGACTGGTGCAGCGATGCCTAGGATAAAGAAGAAGGTGTCAGCAAAATCAGAGCGTGAACTGCTCGGGTAGCCCCAGTACAGGCCACAATCAGCATACTGGCATAAGCAAGTGATGTGGAGGAGGGCAACCAAAAAAGATATGTGCGCCCGCTCATTTGGACGGCACATCCCATTCTTGCAGTAAACTTTCCTGAGCTTAGCAGCATCCTCTGGCAGCCACCGGCAGAGGAGAACAGTATGGTGGATGAAATTTGGGTGCTCGTATAAGCTCATGAGGGTGAAGAGGGCGTTAAGTATTTGGTTGTCAATCTCTATCCAATAGTTTCTTAAGGGCTTGGAAGGGAATGCATCATTCAGCAGTCCCAACATTAGTAAGACTAACATGCCACCAGCGGCACCAACACAGAGTAGCCATATTAGGAGAGCAATGTTCATAGGATGCTTGAGCCATTCCTTGCATACAGTGAAAACTGAACTCCAGTTGATTGTTCTGATGAACTGAACATGCAGTCTGCCATGGACGCTTGCAGATGGAAGCCGAAATTTTATCAATGGGGAACAAAGATTGATCTTCTTTAGCCACTGCACCGAGGGAGTTGCTTCCAGGAAATCAAAAAGCCGTCGCTCATGACGGGCTGTACCTTGCATTGGTCCATCATGAGGAGCAGGAACAGTGATATGATATTCAGCCAGAATTGGTGTCTCTATATCTGTACATGGCACAGCTTCTATATTATCTTCAGTGGACCGAGCCATTTATGAAGTGACTGAGGCTTGTGCAAGGGCATAGGATGATTCACTCGAAGAAGTTTATTATAGAAATTACAGCATCTGTTGCATACGTGAAAAGAAAAGTGATTTAGAATACTGGATTTCTGAATTCAGCATATGAGCAAAAATATAGCTGCAAGACAACATTACAAATAGTGGATAGATCCTCAGAGAGGGTACACATATAACAAGATAGGTCACAGGTTTTTTTTCGAATTAAGGGGTTCCCCATTTCCATTATGAATAACGGAAATACAATAGTTCGAGATAGTTCAGAACCAAGCAAAGAAACGGCCCAGATAGTGACCGAACAAACAAGCAACATAAGATAGGTCACAGGTGACAGTAAGATTGTAAGAATCAACATGGCAATTGATGAGTTACATGATATATTGCCCAAGTATGTGTGTGAAGCAAAAGTGGGAAGACTAAGGCATAGGCACAAAAAGAAGCGTACCTCTGGATCGGATGGAGGAGTGAAACAAGAGCAAGGAGTCCCCTCGAATTAATCAGAGGGAAAGCTCCTAGGCTGATCAGGACCCGCAGGGCCTGAACCTGAAAGCAGCTCGCGATGAACTGGAGCTGTTGAGGGATCCTGGACTTGAGGAAAGAAGCGAGCAGAGTAGCCAGTTGACCCTCAATCCTTGACGAACGGCGCCGAATTTTAGTCCAGCGAAAGGGACTATTCCTTAGGACGGACGGAAAGCTTACGACTTCAGTTTCTTGGACGGCACAGGCATGTCAATTGTCACCTTTCCCGTGAAAGTACCAGGGGAAGAAAGCAGTTGGGCAGCTTCACTCACCTGACGTCACTGGAAAGCAACGCGATGAAATGGTCCCTGCGCGCGTGCGTGTGGCCGAGGTAAGCGCACCAGATGTGGTTGGCAAGCAGGTCAATCCTGGGCGGCGGCGAGGTGTGCGTCGGGGCCGGGTGCTCTCACGAAGCAGCAATGTTCCCCGGTCAGACGAAACCAGCGGGCGTTGAAAGCAGGGAAAGCCTGAATTCCACGGCCGTCTTCGAGCCGCCGTGCTTACGCGAGGCCACACCGCCACAGTGGTGGCAGTGCAAGATTGACCGTCAGGGAGGAGGGCACGCGTCCTCAAGATCCACTGGTTCTCCACAGACTGGGTCTGCTACTGTGACGAGGCATGGAAACGAGTGAGAGACACGGAGATTGCGGGTGCGGGCGACGGGGCAAGACCGAGGAGAGAAATGCGCGCACCTCGAAGTCGAACCCTCCGATTCTCGAGCACTCCGCGGCGAATCTTGCCGGTCTCGTCCTCAACTGCCAGGGTGGCGGATTCCCCAATGGCAGGGCAGTCGCGTTGGGGAAGGAGAGGAAGGTGGAGGGGGGAATTTTCATGTCGGGCCAAGTTTCACCATGGTCGCACCGAGTCTACATGCGTTAACAGCCCACGTACGAACCCAGCATCTTCTTATCGATAGGCCGCTGGAGCCCAAAACACGCATCAGACACCATGACTTTTTTTTGGAGAGCATGCAACAGCATGATCAGACACCAAGACTTGTAAAGATCTCCAACAAGTTTTGCCATTTTTTTTCCCCAAATCCTGTTGTTTGCCAACTTGATAAATAATATGGAGAGGTAAATAAGAGTCAATCTCCAACAGTTCCATATTTCACTTCCCAAATCACAATCAAGGCCCACAAGGAGGTTTTTTCTTAGGCACGCCAAACCCTTCGAGACAAGGGTCAGGTTCAAGCTGTCCCTCCTCCCATACTGGTATGTGCTTGCTTGTCGTCAAGGACAAAAAGTCAGCAACTGTAGGGATCAGCAATAGCAGGAGACAAGAAGTTGTAGCATCGATCAGACAGCAAGATCAGCAGCTCGATTTGCCAAGACAAATGCACATGCAGTGCCATTCAGTAGCCAAAAGAAATGCTAGGTAGCGAGCAGTGAAGCACACACAGCTCGATCGATCAGAAGAGAAGCCAAGTGAAGCACACGCAACTCGATCGATCCATCTACGTCTCATTGGTACTACCACGCACGCACGAACCGAAGAAAGCATACAAACGTATACGAGTAGCCACACGTGTAGTTGTTGATCGATGCTGGGGTGCGGCTCGGCGGCCTTGGCGGCGGGTGTGGGCTCGACGGTGGGCGACGGCGGGACGGGCGTGCAGAGCAGCTCTCTCGGCATCTCTCTCACGCAGAGGCGTGCAGTAGCACCCAGCGGCGGCCGGCGGGGATCAACCGTATTGAACCCTAGTAGCCGCCGACGTGGATCAACCCTAACGATCGGCGACAGAAAATACGCGAGGGAAGATCGTACCTGAACCGCGCTGCCGTTGGCTACGTTGATCAGGGCTCCTGGACGAGGGAAGATGGAGACCGGGGGTGTCAATGATCTGGGCTTGACGCGATCGGGGAGGAAGTCTTCGCGCGATGCCAAGTCGGAACCGCGCGCGCATATTTGAGCGCTAGACCGGAGATTTGCCAAGTTGGTAAAAGATGGCAAACAAGATGGCAAAACTGTTGGAGAGGTATTTTTCTCATTTTGTCAAAAAATCATAGATGGGAAAGGCAAATGGCAAACTGTTGGAGATGTTCTTAAAAGGCCACAAATTTATATTTGAGCTTTGCCTGTTTAGAAAGACGGAGAACGAACGTAGCCGACGTCAACTAAACCCGTACCTTTTTTCTCCTAAAAAAGAACCACTAAACCCGTGCTAGATTGACAGTCATCACATCCGTGATTTAAAAAACAAGTCATCACATCTGTGGTTCTAAATTAGCCTGTTCAAGCTTTGGATTGGACTATTTTCTTTAATCGGACCCTTTAACATTGAGCCTGGAATTTTCGGGCCTAGGCAGGGTGCACATTGTCACCAAAGAGCTGTCTGCAAGTTTTTGCTGATCCTGCTGGTGAGCTGGTCATCCAACAGGGGAAAACCATCAGAATGGGAAACAACTAATGAGGATGCAAAAACCATTTCCAGTACAGGAATGTGTAACCTCTTGTTACTGCTGGATTATTAATAGGAAAGAAAAATCGAACCTTAGACTTTCGTGCTGCATACTGTGAGAAGCACTGAATGGGGCCGTATAGGTATTTCAAATGCTGAATCTTCAGTCACCGCAGCGACAGGACATCTGAACCTGTCTGCACAGAATGCATTTGCGTATATGAAATTCATAGACATTAAAGCGAATAGAATAAAGTCCAATAAGTGGAGGTAGCAAAGTCCATGTGAAATCTGTAGTCATTCGGAACAAATGGAATAAGCATAATTAGATGACTGCCTACACAACACACATGACTAAGAGGTATATTGTAATGCTAACTATGATAGTAACTGTAAGGAGGAGAATATAACCTGTCCAAGTTCCTTTTTGAAATTCAATGGCCCCATAAATAAGAGGGCGCATATATGCAATCTGAAATTGAACAAAGCATTTTTAATGGAAGGCTGATAATGCTGGACACAATAACATACATTTATCGCTAGTGCATCTGTGAAGAGACCAAACCCTGGAGGGGTCGATTTGCATGAAGTTTTGATGGTTGTAGAACAACTGGACTTCATATGTTTTAGTCGTCTCTTATTTCATCCCAACCTGTAAAAGGCAACCATGAAACTTACTCAGTGTTAGCTATTTTGGTAGTATGAAAACTATGGAGAAATAATAGCTATGGAAGAGCTGCTCTTTTTAGCATCCTGATATGACACGTAAAATCTAATAAATTTGTACAAAAGAAAACCATAAAACTTGCTCACTGGTCGCTATTTTGTTACCACTAAAACTATAAGCAAATAACACTTATGAAAGAGCTGCTCTTTTTAGACCCTGACAAGGCAGTTAGAACTGAATGCTTTTTTGAGTCTTGTGAATAAAAAATTATAATATAACAAGAACATAGTAATGAATCTGTATATCCACATGGTGGAGAAAGCGGCAAGGAGTTAAAAGCACAGGGATAAAACCTAACAAAATCGAGTTTTTGTCCAACACAGATATAGAAACTCAGCGGCCATTTATTTTGGTAGCACTAAAGCTATAGACAAATAACAGTTATGAAACAGCTTCTCCTTTTTATCATCCTGACATGGAACTTAGAACGGAATGCTTTTTTGAGCCTTGTGAGGAACATAGTACTGAATTTGTATAACCGCATGGAAAAAGGGGCAAGGGGCTGCTGCCCATGTCTAGACCACTCTCAGGAGTTAAAACCACGCAGAGATAAAAGCTGACCAAATCGAGTTTTTGTCCAACACATATATAGAAACTCAGCGACCATTTAGAAGCTGTGAACTTTCATAAACTCTTGATAACCAAATGGCCATGAAGGCGACTACAGCAAGAATCTGGCCACAGGAACGGACATATAAAAACACTACACAATCATATTGTATCTTCTACCACTTACCAAGCTCCTAGACGTGAAGAGATAGGTTTAGCATCCGAGAGTGGTGTACTGATACTGATACTGATAACCCAAAGGAACCAGGCCAATCACAGCAACATACCTGCAAATAAATCCAAACAGTACTTCTGTGCTGCATCAGAGCATATGCAATGATTTTACAGCTTGAAGCAATTCATTAATTGAAGCAGTGAATATTCAGTATGTGCAAATTTATCAAATGGTCTCAATTTTACAGTGTTCCCAGCAATTGGCAGTTTGCATGACATACTATCGATTTCACAGCAATGTCAAAACCCAGGGAAAGATTTCCATCTCCACACGACGTCTATACGGTAAAAACTTTAATTGAGTTTCAAAGTATTTGCAATTGTCTAGAGATAGTGGGAGTTTCAAAGTATTCGCAATTGTCTAGAGATAGTGGTATGTCCTTGAAACTGCAGACTGTTATGCAAGTACATGTATATGCATTACTAAGAGTACATATTAGACACTTTTTCCTTGAAACTCATGCATAGTGCTAACCTGCTATGCACTACCAATACATTAGAGGATGATTAAACAC
Source organism: Themeda triandra (assembly GCA_018135685.1). Lineage (NCBI taxonomy): Eukaryota > Viridiplantae > Streptophyta > Magnoliopsida > Poales > Poaceae > Themeda > Themeda triandra. The sequence goes on along the minus strand of JAENPR010000131.1, from coordinate 1,204,751 downwards.
AAACCTCAAGGTGCTAGAGGTCCCGAAGTAAATGACTGATCATCACAATTCACATGGATGCTGAGTGCTAACCTGACATGCACCGAATCATTCAGGCGAGGGAAAAGAGAGAATAGAAATCGATTAGCACAAGCAGGCCATGATCCAGCCATCAAACTCCAATGCAATGCAAAGAATAACAAGATTGATCTAACCTTACATCTGAAACCTTAAACAAATAAAATAGACCTGACCCTTGAAGCAGCAAATGGATCTCACTAATCAAGAAGATAAAGTGGTGCAATCGTGAAATTGCTAATCATCTCCAAGATATCATGAGGAAGAGTTGCAGAGATCGAAATAACATTTTTAAAGAAAAGCAAACTCAGCCACCCATACGTCCATATGGCCTTTATGTATGGATTGTTATCGGTGTCGGGAGAGAGGGTTCGAGAATAAGAGAGAGATGAACGAAAGAGAAGCTTCATGAAGGAGAAGCTGAAGCTGAATATGTATTTGTTTGGAGTGGACTGATTTCGACAAGAAGCGAGAGAAGGAAGAAGCTTAGAAGAAGCCGAAGAATGTACATTGAAGTGGTAGAATCAGTTTGGAGCGTTCAGTGCGAGATTGGAAGGCAGGGGGAATTCTAGGCGACATGCCGGGTGTTTCTGGCTGAGGAGTGGTCCATCTTTCGAGGGGTTAAAAACGCAATGTAATCTGCAGATTACATATTCTTCCACTTGTTAGAATGTGCCGTCTTTCACATGAAGATCAATCTCCAACTATATGCTGTGAAAGAAATTATAACTATCAAATGTTATCTGGATATCTGTTCCTCAGTTCATTTTAGGCCAAGAAAATGAAACAAGGCATACATTTTTTCCTTTTTAACATTTTAAGCTTTTGGAATTTCATTTATCTCATTACCATTTAGCTAAACATCATTATATCCAATTATTATTACAAGTATAATTAAAGAATGTATGTTCTAGCCACTCAATCATGGATCGAATAAACATAGCCTTCTTGAGAAGTAGACAATCACAACCATGACCAGTTAAATAGTTATCTTTCATATAACTTGTTTCTAATTAACCAGGATGTAGTTAATATAACAGCTACACCTTTTACTTTACACGTTAATTTCCAGCATGTTAACTAATACGTCACTTAAAGGCCATATGTAAGCAAGTGATAACAATCCATATGCCCACAGAAGAACAGAATCTGCACATCAGAACATGTAAGAGCTTATTTTATTCCCTTATGTAATCACAAGGACAGGGACAACCATGACAATAATGTCAGCTAAGACTAAAATCACCATCTCATGAAACAACTTAATTCAACAATAAGCAAGTTTCCAGAACATAGTAAACACAAAAAAGAAACCTTTGGATCTGATTAACCATGGCTACTAAGATACTCATTCAAGAGATAAAAAAATCAGAACAAATCGAAGTTCAAGTAGGAACATATCAATTGTCAGACCCTTCCTCAGATTCGTTTGCAGCTCCAACTGCATCAGGTTTATGAGCACTCCCATTCTCCTCTCCTGCAACTGGGGAACCCCTCCACCCAATGGACCCCTCCGGCAGTGCCTCCCGCACCTTCGTCGCCTCAAGTTTCTCATCAATCTTCCTCCAATCCTCCCCTTCTCAGCAAGAACCTCCTCACGTGGGCGAGCAACACCAAATGGGTTTGAAGACCTAGTCCTCGGTTGAATCTCTAACTTATCCACTTTAGGCTCCTCCTTACAGTCCTCCCCTTTCGCAGCAAGGACCTCGTCACGAGGGCGGGCTGCGCCAAACGGGTTTGAAGACCTGCTTCCTGGTATCTGCTCTCAACTGTATCATCTGTATCATCCAACTGCTGGTCTCCATCAGTGCAATTCAGAAGAGGCAATGTCCGCTTTTGCAAATTGAGACGGGGCCGGGCAGCACTGCCCCCAACATTACTCATCTCCTCCCTCCTAGACCAAGAACCAGCATCAGCGCTACCATCTCTGTTGAAACCGAGAAATTTCAATATTTAGGACTCAATTCGCGTCCTCTCAAGATTTGGGACTCAATTCGTCTTCCTTTCAAAAAATAGGACCGAACACGCGAATTGCTTCAAGATTTAGGATTATAGCCATTTTATATTGTTTCTCTTTTTTATAAAATGTTTTCACCTCTTTCTTTTTTCTAAAAGACCAAACTAACCCTTGCAATCAAGAACATAGTATCGATCTGTCTATCTCTGTTTCCTTCGTAGGAGTACGTGACTTCTCCTCCGCGCAGAAGAGGAGCGACGCGCGACGGCCGCCCGTCCGCCGGCCCTGCGCCAGTGCTCCACCACCGGCGAGCGCCCTCTAACCCTCCGCTGCCCTCCCCTTCTCCTCCCCTCCCCGACCGTCCTCTACCTTAGCCGTGCCCGTGCGGAGCCCGCAGTCTGTGCGCGCGCGCGGAGCACGCAGGCGCATGGTCGGCGCGGAGCTTGTGTCTTCGGCGGCGCCCGGAGCACGCAGCCTAGACGGAACTCGCGACCCCGTCCCCCGCGTGGAGCTCCCAACCGTCGTGGAGCTCGTGGTCCCATCAATGGCGAGCTGCTGCTGGCTGCTGCTACTCCGGCATACTGCTGCTGCTGCCCCTGGCCCCATCGATGGAGATTGGCGAGCTCGTGATTCCCAGCCGGTGTGTTTCTGCTGTTGCTCACCATGGACGGTGGTGAATGTGGCTCAGCAAGGGAACGAGAGGAGGAAGAAGATGACAAGTAGGACCCGCACGTCAGTGATAGGGAGAGGGGTTGCAGCCAGGGGTAGTTTAGTCATTTTAGGTGGCTGGGAAGAGGTGAAAACATTTTAGAAAAAAGAAAAACGAAAATATGGCTGAAATCCTAAATCTTGAAGCAATTCGCGTGCTCAATCCTATTTTTTTGAAAGAATAATGAGTCCTAAATCTTGGGAGAGGCACACGAATGAGTCCTAAATCTGAAGCAATTCGCGTGCTCAATCCTATTTTTTGAAAGGCGAGATGGAATTGAGTCCCAAATCTTGAGAGGCACACGGGTTGAGTCCTAAATATTGAAATTTCTCGTTGAAACCCCAAACTGACCCACCCCTCTTGCCGTCAGCAGGTGGGGGTGGCAGCGGCACAGAAGAGCTCTTGTTGGAAACCCAGCTTGCGGAGTCATCAGCTCGAGAGTGCGAGTCGCCTCCGAAACCCCCACCGCCACGCTCCCTGCGTTCAGGCAATGGGGCAGGAGCCGTCCTCTTGGTGGACGCCCAGTCTTCGACATCATCAGCGCGTGACGGCGACGAATCCGAGCCAAATCCTCCCATCCTCTCCCTCCTCTCCGGGGGCTTCTTGCCAGCACCCCAATCGTCCGCCTCATCTGCGCGCGACGGGCCGAGGTCGTCGCGGTCTGACCCCCCACGCCGCGGCTCGTCGGAACCACGGGAACCTCCTCCGGCACCGCCCCACCGCGCGGCACCGAAGCCGCGAGTGTTGGCGAGCTCCTCCTCGGTGCGCTCGCGGGGACCCTTGGGGAGGTCGAGCTCGGAAATCCCGTCGGAGGTGGGCCTGCGAGAGGAGTGCAGGACGTACTTGCCCGTGCTGAACTCGGCAAGAGGGATGGACTGGGTCTTCTTTTTCTTGGGGACCTTGGTGGTGGCGGCGGTGGCGAGGTCGGGGAAGTCAGCGGCGGGGACGAAGGGAGGCGGTGGCGGGGGCAGTTCGTCCTTCTCCTCGGCGGCGAGGGCCCAAGAGCCAGGCTTGGCCCACGCGGAAACGACCGCCATGTCTGCGTGCGGCGGCGCTCTCGCGTTCTTTGGGGGCGTGCGTGCGGTGGCGCTGTGTGGATTGGCTAGGGAACGAGAAGCTAGCGCCGGCGGAAAGGTTTTATTTCTTTTTTTTTAACCTACTACTAGGGTTTTATTTCTGGTACAGAAGGCAAACCAAAAACGGACCCGGATCGGATTTAAGTTGTGTTTGGCATTGCAATTCCATAAAAAAAACGTCTGGATTTCCAAAACAAACGTCTTCACAATGTATATAGCCCATATTAACTTGCTGCACTAAAAAATAATTAGCTCAAAAAAAGACAAAGTGTAACAACATAGGTTTTTGTGCAACCAAAAATACGAGCTTTTAAAATTCTTTCATGCGTGTGAAGCATATAGTCGGTAGCTCAAATCTAAATCAAACAAGACCTAACTCTTCTCCGTCTCATTGATGCGAAGCTTACAGATAATATTTTTTGATGCGAAGCTTACGAATAATCTTGTGCACCACATATAGTTTAGTTGCATAATAATGCATACTTGAGTGCCTTGCGTAGGGTTCTGTTGGAAATTTATCGTTTAATTTGTAGGATTAATTAGCAAGTTGTTGGACCAAAATCCCTTTACCAAACAATAGGAAAAACAATCACATAAAAGGAAAAGAAAAAAATCCTTTCTCTTTTTCCTCCAAAAAAAAGCCTACCACGTGTCCCTTTTACAGCCAGCCACCGCGGCCGCCTCGGCCCAGCTCCTACCTCCCCTGCTCGCAACCAAGTCAGCTCTTCTACTAGGCCCACATAACGTATAAACCGTCAATAAAACATGAATAAGAGCATATAGACTTAGGGGTTCAGCTAAGAGCCTGTTTGAATCTCCAAAATTTTCAAAATTAAATTCGTAATATAAACTATAGTTGTCGGGTACCTAGATTAGGGGGTCCTAAATTGGTTGGATTAGAGATAAGAAACCCGCTTCACCCTCTCTAAATCCCAAAAGCTACTAAAAGAAATCCCCAATCCTCCTCGAGCCAGGCCGGCCCACGATCAGGCCCACAAAGCCATAAAGCCCACCGACTCGAGCAGCAGCCGCACGCCCGCTCGAGAAAACATCACGGAAGTCGCTCGAGCGAGTGACCGCTCGAGACGGAAACCGCTCGAGCAAGCGACCACTCGAGACAGGAGACGGAGATCGCTCGAGCGAGCGACCGCTCGAGTCCGCCCGCAATAATTGCCTATCAAGGCATGCACGTGGCTACAGGGCTCGGAAATAGTAAGAAGTACGCCTGCTCCGCCTAACCCCATGGTTACAGTGCGTGAAATAGTGAGAAGTACGCCGGTCACTTCTCCTATTCCACCGCCCATATCCGGGATTCGAGTATGCCAGGCATCACTATTACACCACGCCGAACACTATGCCATGTACGGCACCCGCTCGGAACGCCATTGTCAACTCTGCGTACCACCAAACCCGTCGCTCAGTCCCGTCGCTCGGGCCACCTACCCCTCGAAGCGGTCATTAACCGCTCGAGGGATGATGACGGACGTGACCTGAGCATGGGGCGCGCAGTGCCCTGTCTTTCCCACCTCGACGGCCATACGGCGGGGTTCCCGGATGCACGTGCTCGTCTACGCCAGCGCCGTACCTCGACTACGTCAGCCCACGACCGAGAAGGACGAGCAGGCCATCATTGCCCACGTCGCTACAGGCTCAGACCGGACCAAAGGGAGCGTCGACAGTCTCGACGACTCGACATGGCGCCCATACCTCGACGTCACGCCCACGACAGCCCTAACCAACGTGTAACCCTGAGACTCCCCTTAGCCTATAAAAGGGGACGCCAGGGCCTTGTATAAGCCAAGTTTTCTCACGCCCACATCGCACACACACACATCGTCACACGCCAAGTCTCAGGACTGCCTTGTATTCACCCCTGTACAAGCACCTAGGTGCAAGATAATACAAGTCTCCTCCCCCCGCTGGACGTAGGGCTTTCTTTGCCCGAACCAGGATAAAAACCTTGTGTCCTTCTTGCATCACCATCCGGATTAGGGAGCACGCATAGAAATTTACTCGTTGGTGTGATACCCCCCGGGGTACGAAACACCGACGGTTGGCGCGCCAGGTAGGGGCAGCGCGTGTCACTAACGATTTCCCGCTTTTCTTCCGGATGGCAGATTCCACCTCTTCGCTTCCGCGTGCTACGATCATCTGGTTCGGGAGCTTGGAGTTCGTGTCGCTCGGCTCGGGCCATGACATAACTCTGCTCTCGGTCGGTGACGCGAGCTGAGGCCGCAACGGGCCCCCACGATCAGGAGGGGCGCTGCGTTGACCACGCCACCACGGCTCTCCTCCCAGGAGAAGGCGTCGTCGGCGCCACCGTCGTCGCCAGCCCGCGCCAGGGCAGACACCTTCTGCGATCCCCCCGTCCCCGGCGTTGGATGCGGGTCTCCCTGCTGGGGACCTGCCCGACCCGCGCCTGGGGGCAGGGAGCGAGCCGGCGGACCTCTATGAGGACGCCGATTTCGCCTTCACCATGCGCGCGTCGAGGGAGCCCGGCGCGGCCCCCTCAGTACGCGCACCGCCATCGCCACCCAACCTGCTGCCGCACGGGATTTACGAGGCCCGTCGGTGGCCCCCGTTCGGTCTCACCAACGCCGCCGCAACGTACTCCTCCGGGATGCATGCCACCATAGGTGCGCGCGAGGACAGCTCGGGCTCTCCTGCGCTACCATGGATTCCGAGCCAGCGTGGACAGCACCCCGGAACCGCGGCTTTGTGCGCGACCCAGGCACGAGACACAATACCCTCGACATCACGAGACGGCAGGAGCCACGCGGGGAGCCGCGCACCTTCTCCTCCGGCACCTTCGACCTCGACTTCGACCACTACGACGTGCAGTGAAGCCAGGGACGTACGGGCTGGCGGACAGCAAGGGCTCGACCCTCGTCATCGCATGAGACAGCAAGCAGCTATGTCACTCTTATCCTTAGGCCTCGAGGCCTTGTACATTTTTGTATTATGTACGCGCATCGCATCATGAATGAATAAAAAGTCCGCGGCCCTAGTACTTTTATTTTCATTCGTAACCTGAGGAAGATTCGATTCTGCCCCTCGTCGCCTCTCTTCCTTCTACTCCTTGAAGTACGCTTCGCGACAGAGTAGGAAACGCGCTCGAGGCCTTCAAGGGTCGGGGGCTGCCAAGACGGGACCTCTCCTACGCCCCGAGCTAAGGTACTCCCACTTGCTCCCCCCTCGAGGGACTCGAGCGTGCGTCCAACACTCACGTCAAGAAGCAGAATAGTCAGGCTAGTAGAAGTAAGAGTGGCTCGAGAAATAAAAGCAACTAAGAAGCATCCAGATGCATTTTAGTTCATCTCTATTCCCGACTCGTAACTATAAGGTAGACCCGGCCCCGCTCCCACGAGTTGAGCCTCCCTCGGGGGCTAATAAGGGGTACCCCTAAAAAGTCCCCGAAAAACACAAGCGCTTTCTTTTTGAAAACTCGACGCCTCTTTTCCTCTCACGCTTCGAGTGCGCTCCGCGACTAAGGTAGGAAGAACGGCTCGAGCCCCTAAGGGGACGGAAATGGTCGAGCCGGGAGCTTGCCCACGCCTCCGGGCTAAGGCACCTCCACTCACTGCTCCACCCCTCGAGGAGCTTGAGCACGCATCCAACTCCTAAGTCAAAGGCAAAGCTCGAAACTAGTTAGGAAATAGGACCGTTCGAGAACAAAAGAAACTTAACTTCTTTCGCGCAAAATATGAACGAGTGTTTAAGGCCCCTCAGGCCACGACATCACGATAATGCTAATGTAATTCATTTACATGGGCCTTTTGCCAGATTTGGCTCGCAGGCCACCTCATCATCACCGGGCTCAAGCGGGAGAACGTCATCCTCAAATTTCTGCGCCGGCCTCGCCCCGAGCGCCTCACCAAACGCCGTCAACCTCTTCTCCACCGTCCAAGCATTCTGCCACGGTCCCTCCCGTGACCCGTCAACCGATGCCTTGAACCGCTCCTCACGGGCCCACCACGACCGCGCTGTGGTAACTCCTCCTCAAAAGACGCGCCCCGACGGGAGGAGTTACTCCGGCGATTCCTTCTACAAGAAGGTAAGTGGGCTCCGGCTTCACGATTAAACTCTCGAGGAGCGAAGGCCGACCCTCGAACGGGTTTTCGACGCCGCCCTCGAGCAAGCGGTCCTTCCCGGGAAGTAAAACGGACTCCGGTCCCACCCCCAAATCGAGGGAGCGAAGGGCGGCCCTCGACCGGGTTCGACGGCCGCCCTCGAGTACCCGAGTCGTGGATGACCCGGGAGGAGCCGGCCACGAGGCCCAGGCTCGAGAACGAACTCTCGAGGCCCCCGGGACATATCCAAGGCAAAACCCGGGAATACCACAGATCCCTACGACGGGAGGCATCGAGCCGCCAACTCCCATCGAACGGAGTCGGCACCTGAGTAATCCGTATGGTTTCGCTCGATGAGGACGCCTCCGGGCTTCTATCGACCCCAATCGAACGGGGCACGAGTTCTCACTTGGATTCCCCCGTTACCAGCTCACAGAGGACTTCGAGGCTCGCCCCAACGAGGATAGCACGACGCTCTTCGCCCCACAATCTGAACGCAAGGATCCGTGGGAAGGACGCTATGAGGTAGCAATGCACCAGCCGCTCGGGGCTCGGGGGCTCGACTACGCACGGCACCCCTCAACGAAAGAGGGTCGAAAACGCTCGGGGACTCGACAACAAGAGTCGACTCCTCGATAGGGCACTACGACTCCAGTTAATAACACTCTTACTCAAAACCACTCATCTCAAAGCCCCCAGAGGAATGCCTCATTCCTCTGGGGCCTCGGGGGCTACCCCCGCGGGGGACGCTCGCGCGCCCCCCCACGGAGAAAGAACAAAATAACTCCTCGAGACAACATGACCCTAAGTCTAGGTACTTCAACTCCACTTCATGATCCCTTGCTTGAAGTTTTTCACAACCAAGCAAGGGCTCGGGGGCTACTGTCGGGTACCTAGATTAGGGGGTCCTAAATTGGTTGGATTAGATATAAGCAAACCTGCTTCACCCCTCTCTAAATCCCAAAAGCTACTAAAAGAAATCCCCAATCCTCCTCGAGCCAGGCCGGCCCACGATCAGGCCCACAAAGCCATAAAGCCCACCGACTCGAGCAGCAGCCGCACGCCCGCTCGAGAAAACATCACGGAAGTCGCTCGAGCGAGTGACCGCTCGAGTGTTGGCATTTCTTAGCGCGATTACCAAAATAGACTTAGAGCCCGATTCTGATAACGAGCGCTAGAAACGCTAAATGGCTTTACTCGGCATAATTACTAGAAACGGTTCTAGCAACTACGCGAGTGTTGCCTAGAGATAGATCACATCCTAGTAGATAAATATCCGCAAGCGCACGGATCTATCGTCGCAAAGATTTCACCCGGAAGTATTCGGGGTATCGTTATTTATAATTTCCCAAAGGAAGGCATGGGGTAGTTAAGTAATCTAGCATGGGTATGAATACGATATCTAGCATTAGGAGAAACCGACCAATGTGCTATACGAGGGTAAGCATACGGTAGTTTGGATAGTGGACACACACTTAGAGCAACCTCAAAGGAATAAAGATAAAATAAAGAATAAAGAATCATCTACGCGGAGCGGCGGGTCCTATATAGTCAATACTAGAACGGCTAATTCCACATGTTATACAAGTCAAGACTCGACTATAGACTAGGAATATGGGGAGACCGCGGCAAGCCGGGTTCCGCGGTCGATGGCGGCATTTACGAACTCCTACTCAACATGCGAACGTGGGGGATTACAAGGGACGGACAGGCTGTCACCACCGCCGCCTACCACCTCAACCGTGGCATGCCGACATATCCGAAGGTTCCTCGCACCCGGACACCACGTCCGCATACTAAGGAGCTACCTACATTCCCCCGGGACTCCCACCCTACGGATGGACGAGCTAGAACATAGGCAAGCCCGAAGGCACATCGAACCGCTATTCCTCTTCTATAATCTAATCTAAACAAGTAAAACACACGAACGATGAAGAACAATGTAGAACACGATGAACAACTCTCACAAGAACTATAGCCTAGTTCTTGATCATAGAATATATCGTGTACTAGACTATACTCTAGTTCATAAGCACGACTATATAAATATAATGAGAACTTGACTAAGGAAGAATGCTCCATAGATTTATACCAAAGATGTAGCTTTTTCCTCCTGGAGACAAGCTCTCCAAGTAGCTTTGCCTAGCTCCAAATGACTAACACTAATGCTAAAGAACAAGTGTGAGGTGTAGAGATGGCTCCAAATGGTGTGTGTTGAGGTGGGGGCCTCTCCTCTTCATTTATAGGGCAATCAAGGCGGTTCGGGGGTATGGAGGTAAAATAACCCGGCGGAACCGTCATGCCCCCGATGGAAGGAGGCGACCGCCTTGGCCGGGCCCACCCGGCGCGGTCGGGCGGCGCGCGCCTGCGCCCAGCGCTTCGCGCTCGGGTGCGCGCGCCCGACCGCCTTTGGCAGTGGGCTGGGCCGCCATCTCGGTCGCATCCATCTTTGGTGCTTTTGGCCCATTTCGACCCCGATGGCCCACTTGCTCTTGAGCTTGTTTTACGCCTTCCGAAAAGCGTACTTTTATTCCGGAAATTCCCCGCACTTGGTGTATATTCTCGCGAAACAATATTTTCTCCAAGCACAGGTGGAACTAGGTCAATAGTAAAGATATATGTGATATAAAATATTTATTTCCCCCATAATGACCTATAGTTGGTGGGTATAAAACTGAGTTAAGGACCGCCAACATCGAGCAAGCGACCACTCGAGACAGGAGACGGAGATCGCTCGAGCGAGCGACCGCTCGAGTCCGCCCGCAATAATTGCCTATCAAGGCATGCACGTGGCTACAGGGCTCGGAAATAGTAAGAAGTACGCCTGCTCCGCCTAACCCCATGGTTACAGTGCGTGAAATAGTGAGAAGTACGCCGGTCACTTCTCCTATTCCACCGCCCATACCCGGGATTCGAGTATGCCAGGCATCACTATTACACCACGCCGAACACTATGCCATGTACGGCACCCGCTCGGAACGCAATTGTCAACTTTGCGTACCACCAAACCCGTCGCTCAGTCCCGTCGCTCGGGCCACCTACCCCTCGAAGCGGTCATTAACCGCTCGAGGGATGATGACGGACGTGACCTGAGCATGGGGCGCGCGGTGCCCTGTCTTTCCCACCTCGACGGCCATACGGCGGGGTTCCCGGACGCACGTGCTCGTCTACGCCAGCGCCGTACCTCGACTACGTCAGCCCACGACCGAGAAGGACGAGCAGGCCATCATTGCCCACGTCGCTACAGGCTCAGACCGGACCAAAGGGAGCGTCGACAGTCTCGACGACTCGACATGGCGCCCATACCTCGACGTCACGCTTACGACCGCCCTAGCGATCATGTAACCCTGTGCCCCCCCCTTGGTCTATAAAAGGGGCGCCAGGGCATAGTTTAGAAAAAGTTTTCTCACGCCCACATCGCACACACACACATCGTCACACGCCAAGTCCCAGGACTGCCTTGTATTCACCCCTGTACAAGCACCTAGGTGCAAGATAATACAAGTCTCCTCCCCCGCTGGACGTAGGGCTTTCTTTGCCCGAACCAGGATAAAAACCTTGTGTCCTTCTTGCATCACCATCCGGATTAGGGAGCACGCATAGAAATTTACTCGTTGGTGTGATACCCCCCGGGGTACGAAACACCGACAATAGTTGTATAAGAAAGAATTTGAGATTTTACAACATTTCAAAGTTCACATTCAAGGCTATCTCAAATTCATAGGATGGGAGATAGAAAAATGGATTCCATGAACTTTCTTTCCAACTTAACTAAAGCTATAGACTCTTTTCTTTTCCATGGACTTCTCTTTTCTTTCATAATTTATACTACGAATTTAATTTCAGAAATTTCGGTGATCCAAACGAGCCCTATGTAATTCTACGAGTTTTGGTAAATCTATGTTTCTATATGAACACCAACTCTTGAAGCTTTCGGAGGAAACGAGCCATCAAAGGACGGCCAACCCATTACATCTTAGAAACACATTTGCATCTGCCAAGGAACTAGTTGCATCTTAGAAACACTTTTAGCACAAATCTATTGACACAAGTTTCATATTTTAAAGCTATATTTATATAGTTTAGTTAGTTGTTTTTGTCAAAGTTTTTAGGGTTTTTTTATTGTCCTCCTTTTACCATTCTGTAATGGGTGAGTGAATATTATCTCTGGGCGCGATGGTAGAGTCGCAAACAATGGGATAACAATCCAATGATTTGGTGAACAAAGTAATGCCAAGATCATCAAAAACGTATACGTCGATCAAACAACTGGACTCACACGTAACAGCTGTCGTCGGCCGGCCATCGTTTTGCGACCTGCGGAGAATGACCGCGCGCCAAAATTCGTAAGAAAATGGTAGCCAAAGTGCGATTTGCTGCTCTAGCCTGCGCGGGCACATAAGCCAAAACGCGAACACTAATGGACAATGGCTGGCGACCAAGCTCGTGCCGCCGTCACTGCTTGTGCTAATTGCTAAACGAGTCCCGCTTCACCGTATCATCTCGAAAGACGAACCCGAGCCGCGTTCCCGTCCAGGTACACCACCAAAGCACCGGCATGCCCACGGAGGCCAGCCAATTCACCTCCAACTCAATCATTCCGACCACCTGGCCACCTCGCCTGTCATGTGGACCATCTCCCGGAACGAAACGACCAAACTGCACCCGCTCAACCAGTACGAGCTCTCCGTAGCCTTCTTTACCTCAGAAGAGTAAAACAGTCATTTCACAGCTCGTACCCGGCTCGTTCTGTTTTAAATTGTTGGTTGTTGTGGTTCGCGGCCGTCCGTCGACGAGCTCCAGCCACCCACACGCCCGAGAACACCCGCGAAACGAAGATGACGCCGCCGCCGGCGAGCGCCGGCGCGATAGACGAAGACGAGCCGCTGCTGCCGGAGTTCTCGGCGGGTGTCCACGGCGGCGGCGGCGGCGCGTCGGTCTCCGGCGCCGTGTTCAACGTGTCGACGAGCATCGTGGGCGCTGGCATCATGTCGATCCCGGCGGCAATGCGCGTGCTCGGCGTGGTCCCGGCGCTGTTCCTCATCGCCGCCGTCGCCGCGCTCGCAGACGTGTCCGTGGAGTTCATGCTGCGGTACACGGGGTGGGCCGGCGGCGGCACGAAGAAGGCCAAGGCCACGTACGCGGGGATCATGGGCGACGCCTTCGGCCGCGCCGGCGCCGCCGTGCTCAACGTCTTCATCGCCTTCACCACCACCGGCACGCTCGTCGTCTACCTCATCATCATCGGTGAGATATACTATAGCTCGCTAGCAGCTTCACGTCGAGAATTCAGGTCGAATCGACTTTGGTAATGTGTGCGTCGTGCGCGCAGGAGACGTGATGTCCGGGAGTGTCGGCGGAGGCGACGAGCACGCCGGGGTGCTGCAGGAGCTGTTCGGCGCGCAGTGGTGGACGGGGAGGCAGTTTGTGCTGCTCGTCACCTCCGTCTTCGTTCTGCTGCCACTCGTGCTCCGCCGCCGTGTCGGTAAGTTCACATTTCAGTTGCAGTTGTGCATCTGTTGAAAATCTCAGAGTCGTAATAGTTTCGTTGAGATTACTCGCTAAGAAAATCAGTTAGTTCAGTTGAGATTGTATGACAGCAATTGGGAAACTGACCAATCTGAATATCAGATTTGATATAATAAAAATGACCTTGCACGGGCGATATGTTAAAGCGATAGTATAACACGCATGTGCACTTGGATCTGACCCTAAGTTTTAAATTAGATAGACAGATTGGTAGGCGGCCCATGATGATGAAGATATGATGGTATCACTTGAACTGCCAGTTTGAGTTCCGACGTGCTGGCTGTGGCCACAATATTAGTATTCTTTTATTTTTGATATTTTCTTGGGAGGATGATGGGTTTAAGTAGTTGGACGTGGCCACAATATTATTATTTTATTTTGATATTTTCTTGGGAGTATGGGTTTAAGTAGTTGGCATTGTTGTGCCTTGCGACTCAATCATTGCTGGAACGAAATATTTATGTGCCATGGTACTACTATAGGTTTTTCAGACCAAAGATCCTTTGTTCCTGCTTTATACATAAATTAGAAAGCATATTGTATTGCTCGTGAAAATTAAACAAAAAAGAAAGAAAGAAAAAAAAAATTGTATAAGTAGTTGGGATATCAATTTACTAGATGAAACGGAAAATAACGCACACAAGTGTTACCCCACTAAACTAGAACCCAACCCAAAAACAAGGTTAGGTGGCGAATTTCCAGCCAGGCTCCAAAAAGCCACATTTGGACTGTTTGGTTGTCTATTTGGAGCCTAAAACCAAGCTCTAGAAAGCCACCGACCACCGTCTAGCCTGGTTTAGGGAAAACTCGTGACGGTGACAAATTTTTGGGAACTAGGCTTGGCTTAGAACTTGTTGCCATTTTCCTCACTTCCCATCTTACCCCCGCACTAACCTCTCAACTGTCACCGATGGCGAGCTCTTCTCTCTCTTCCCCCCCACCCCACCTCCATTTTGAGTGCCAACGTTGGAAGGGCAAGGTGGGAGGTCGTTGGAGGTCCCCTCTTCCTCTTCGTCACTGAATCCGCATCTGCTCCTCCTCTGGTGCTCCTCCCACCGCAGCTAGGTTCGCCGACATGGTGGTATGCTCGCGTGGTGCGACGTGGACCCAGCTGAGCACCTCCTTCAGCCCTATGCGCTGGATCTCACAACCCCAGCCTTCTCTGTCATCTACACTTGGCCATGCCCCTTCGACGGTCGCCATTTGTCATGGCCGCGCTTAACGAGTCGGGTGCATGGTGCCCAGCCCTATTGACCGTCGTCGGTGCCCCTGCTACGACCGCTCAAGCCGCCAATGCCAATGTCCAGGACATCTCGCTGAGCCTACACGTAGGGCCAAGACCACACCTTCCGCCACCATCCTAACTCCATGAACACGCCTAGAAACCTCCAAGAACACACCTTTGCACTGCCGCGTATCCGACGAGAAGAACAGAGGTGCCGGAGGTCAAGGAGGAGGCCGCGACGGGCATGCTGAGGTCCAAGTTCCAGCCTCTTGGAGGTGCTTATCGAGTTGTTGCGTGCCAAACATTGTTTGATAAAATTCTCCTCAAAGAGGGTATGTTTGCCGGCATGAAGAAGAGGTGACAAACCAAACAATCGAACATACCTTTTGCTAGCCGGTTTGGACAATACATACAACCAAATAACTAGGGATTGACTTGTTAGGGATAGGCCAAAAGCTGAACAGGCTTTAGAAACTAGAAATAGGCGTAAAAACCAAATGCAGCCATAATATTCGCAAAAGAAGCGACTCAGCAGCGTACTATATTACAAAGAGGATACAAAAAGAAAAGACATCACATAACTTTGACTAATCTTCTAACCGCGTGTGCCATGAAAATCTATCCATCGCCCTTCGCTCCTAGCTTTTTTTCCTTCTCTCTTTTTTTTTCAAATAATAATAAAATGAGGTTCCAGCCTCTATCGTCTAAATCTTTTTCCCTTCTTGGCCAGAATAATGCTCCATTTTTATTGTACTACTATAGTAGAAATCCAATATTAGCAAACGCTATAGGCACCTCATGGGGTGGGAAAGTTCATCAAATGTTGCATAAATTCAGCACAAGCATATCTATCAATTTAGAAATGAGGTAGCCGACATCATGAGCATTTGTTGGCACGATCAGTTTTGCTTGCTAGAAGGTCAATAATGAGTGGGACCGGAAAGTTCATCAGTTGTTGCATAAATTCAGCACAAGCATATCCGTCGATTTAAGAAATGAGGTAGACACCATCATGAGCATTTGTTGGCACGATCAGTTTCGCATGCCAGAAGGTCAATAATATGAGTGACAGTAGTGGTCCAGCTAAAGCCTAAACTCTGGGAGTCTTGGTCACGTGAATCACGCTCAGGCAAAAAGAACTGAAGCAAAATGCAACAAGCCAAAATCTGGGACATAATCACACAATCATGCTCATATCACTTGCACTAACACGGCACTACGTTACCGCAGCAGGCGATTATTGGACATCGTTTTCGTGGATGACACCCATTAGAGATTCTTACAAAATACGGGCCACATGACATGACCAGCTAACGACAACCCCGGTCCCACTTGCCAGCGGGTTGTGTGGGCACTGGACCAACTCCACCAGCCTCGTGTGGTGACTCAGCTCTTATCCCTCCCAACGCCTGTCCCACCCATCGTTTTCTCGCCACTTGGCCACGTTTATACGCTCTCGAGCCGCAGAATCCCAGACAAACACCCGCGCACCAAACAGTCCCTCCCAGCAGAGCTTCGTCCTGTTCTACTCCACCGAAACCCATGGTGTCCAAGAACACGCCGTTCTCAGCTATGCCCAGCGCCGGAAGCAGGGACGCCGCGACACCGGAGGGGGCGGCGCCGCTGCTGCCGGAGCACGCCGGGGCCGACGCCGCCACGCACGGGGGCGGCGGCGCTTCGGTGATGGGCGCGGTGTTCAACGTGTCGACGAGCGTGGTGGGTGGCGGGATCATGTCGATCCCGGCGGCCATGCGCGTGCTGGGCGTGGCGCCGGCGGTGGCGCTGATCGCCGGCGTCGCGGTCCTGGCCAACGCCGCCGTCGACTTCATGCTCCGGTACACCCGCGGCGCGCCGTCGTACGCCGCGCTGATGGACGACGCGTTCGGCCGCGCCGGGGCCAAGCTGCTCAACGTGTTCATCGCCTTCAACGGCTTCGGGACGCTCACCATCTACCTCAACATCATCGGTAACGATAACAGTGCTAGCTGCTACTGTACTAGCGTGGGAGGCTGTTCCGGCCGGTGCGAGTGACTAGTCGCCGTGCAGGGGACGTGATGTCGGGCGCGGCGAGCGGCGGGGAGGCGCACTCGGGGGTGCTGCAGGAGTGGTTCGGAAGCCACTGGTGGACCAGCCGGGAGGTGGTGCTGCTGGCAGCCGCGGCGATTCTCCTGCCTCTTGTGCTCAGGAAGCGTGTCGGTACGTGAGCGGTACATCGATTCGAATTCAGTAGTACGTGGAACTACGGTCTTGCTGAATGCGGGGCTATGAAAAACATGGCTAATTCCGGCGTCGCGACTTCTCACCGTGCAGAATTTAAAAGAAATTCATTCCAAGATTATCGAAAACTGAGTTGCTAATGGGTATATGTAAAGATCTGTCGGTGTTTTTTTTTTTTTTTGAAAAATTGATCTGTCGGTGTTTGCCCATGGTATTCAGTATTCACCAGCTTGTTTCAACATGCAGATTCGCTGAGGTTCACGTCGGCCATCTCCATCCTACTGGCGGTGGTGTTCATGCTCATCAGCTTGGGGATCGCGCTGTACGCGCTCTTCAAGGGCACCGCAACCATGCCGCGGATGCTCCCAGACTTCTCCAGACTCTCCTCACCGTTCGAGCTCTTCACTGCCGTCCCCGTCATCGTCGTCGCATTCACCTTCCACTTCAACGGTACCAGTTTCTTCTGCAACCACCATGCTGCTGAACATTGCCTGACACGCTGCTCAAATTCGCCTCCTCTGAACGTCGTTCGCGCAACTGATGCAGTGCACCCGATCCGCGCGGAGCTGAGCAAGACATCGGACATGAAGAAGGCCGTGCGCGTCTCGCTTGTGCTCTGCGCCGCCATCTACGCCGCCGTGGGCTTCTTCGGGTACCTCCTGTTCGGGGACGCCACCATGTCCGACGTGCTCGCCAACTTCGACCGCAGCTCCGGTGCCGGCGTGCCGCAGGCACTCAACGACGCGGCGCGGCTCAGCTACGCGCTGCACCTCGTGCTCGTGTTCCCGCTCCTCCTCTTCTCGCTCCGGGTCAACGTCGACGAGCTCCTCTTCCCGGGCCGCCGCCCGCTCGCCGCGGACACGCGCCGGTTCGTGTCCCTGACGGCCGTGCTCATGGCGGTGCTCTATGCTCTGGCCATCGCGATCCCCAGCATCTGGACGCTCTTCGAGTACTCTGGGTCCACGTTCGCGGTCACCATCTCGTTGATCTTCCCTGGCGCCATAGTTCTCAGGTACGACGGCCAAATTCTGAACCACTTTTGCATTGTCAGTGACTCAATGCTATGCTAGTTTCATACAATCTGACATTCTTTTTTTTTTTCTGCAGGGATGTTCATGGAATAGCGAAGCGCAAGGACAAGGCATTGGCGGCAATGATGATCATTTTGGCAGTGGTCACGAGCAGCATCGCCATTGCCTCGACCATCACGAGCTCCATCAGTGACAAAGTCAGCGGAGATCATGTAGCTAGCAGATGATGGCTCAGATCAAATCAAAATGCTGTAATTCTTTGCAGGCCAGCCTCTTGGAGATCGCTGCTCGTGTCACGCGTTACTCTTGGGTATTCTTCTGCTGCTCGCATCACGCGTTTCTCTTGGGTATTCTTCTTTGCAGCGAGATTTGCTTCGGCACATGAGATGATGTAAGTTTAGCCTTGTCCCCCTCATGTTGTAGATGTTTGTGAGGAGATACGCAGGGAGATGGCTCAGCTGGCCAATGTTGTATACTTGTACTGGTGATACATTACCGTGTAAAATAGAAATCAATGAGCTTTTACAGGGTTTATAAACAATGGCAAATAATTCCAGGCCACATACTACAGGCACCTTGTCACTTACAGTGAGGAGGCACCTTGTCAATTAACAATTTCCCTAACAAGAATGACATACAATCTCTATCTATGCCTAGTATTAAAATGAGTAAATTTCTTTGTCGCACCACACATATCACATACAATCTACTCCCTGTCCCATAAAAAATCGCTATGGAACTCATGCTATCAAAAAGAAAATTAAATTGCTCACATGGGATTGAAACAGCGAGGCATTTCATGTTTGAGTGCCCTTTCGCCAAGCTCAAACAACATCAGCTCTGTGGCGGATGTACACATGCTACAACATCCCTGCGGTGCATTTCAACACCTTTGTCATCCTATGTTGCTGGCTATTATGGAAAAGAAGTGATTTAGTATTCCAAAGGGAGGCGGCAACAATGAGACAGTTCTTAAGCCAATGTAGCACAGTTATGGAGTTACAATCCACTTATTAGTGAATAACAATCACATATTCAGTGCTAAACCCTTGCATAAAAGAATGGCAGTATTTTTGCAATTCTGAAGAAATCTGAGTTGCGAGCGAAGGCATATGATCAGGTATTCATGAACAAAGTATATAATTCACAACAGTGGAAAAGAAGTCAGGCGCATGTCAAAAGTTAATAGAATTGACAGGTTTCACCACATGAAACACGTTCTTATTACAGACACAAAGACGGGAGTATCTGGAGTTACTTGAAGTGCAAGGCTGTTTGATGATCTCATTGTTATTGCCATGGTAGCTACAAAGGGGAAAGGAAAATGCAGAACGACATATTCTGATCTACAGACTTCCTCAGCTCATCGACGATTTCCATATGGTTCTGATCTGCAGACTTCTAATCATGCCCTTAGCTCAACATAGGAACCTGAGATCCCTGAGGTGCCAATCAGGGAGATCTGCAAGTAGAACAATTAAGTTATGAGTCAGGAGTCCTAGATATAAGCTATTTCACTGGCTTCTTCCTGACACAACAAGCAGGCTTGATATAATGAGAACATAACTCCATACATGCTATATGAGGCTAAGCAGGACATCATTCATTTTCATCATCAGAAAATATCCAACAAACAAAACTAAAGGAGAAGATACATTTTCATAGTAATAGCGACATGGGACCAGAAATCCTTTCCCCATAAAGGTTACACTATGATTATGTGCACGAAGTGTTTGAAAAAGCATACCCATGCGATTCTTATAAAGCTGCTTGCCTGCTAGTAATGCCATGAGTAAAAAGATCATGGATGAAAACCAGACGATATTGGCCAGGAATCTGAATGCATGCTTGTTTTGCTGATTTATGATGAAAACTGGAGAGAAGGAAAGTATTTTTCTACTTGAAAATAACAAAATTACCCTGAACCAATTAAGCAAACTCGAACTCACATATCACTAGCTCCATAATGTCCAATTAACTTTTTTTCTCAAAATCCTACCCGCAGAAGCATTAGCTTGAAACTGGTGGTAACGAAACAACCAGTTGCTGTCACCTCATAACAGACAGAGGAGAGCCATATTGGTACTTCAGATTTCACATGAAGAGTTTGCAAGCAAATTCCGATACCAAGAGTTCTATGACATACATGATAAACTAATTTAACAACCCTTGCCAGATCTTGCTATGACACTCAGTGCGTGAACATTTACAGCAAACTATCCAGCTATGGTTGGTTGTTACATATAATTTGCTTAGAACCTATAAAAATTCAAATGGTACCGAAGTACATATTACCCATTCCAAGTTACCCCAATCTTTTTTTTTTGGTACCAAGTGAAACACAATCAATGCCAAGGTTTAGGATCCCACTGGCAACTGAACAATTAACACCAGTTTCTGGAAAGCATGGGCTTCCACCTGGTATGGAAAATAATGGATGGATAGTTGCAGAAAATACAGATTCAAGTTTTCCATAGATTTTCTTGGAGATAGGCAAAAGACCAAGCATGGGAAACTCAACGATACCAAAATCAGTCAAGCAATAAACAAGATAAAAGTCTATTAAAAATGCAGCAACACATAAGGAACAAAACCTGAACGTAATCTATCGCACAGTTAGAGGCATAGAAACTTTTGCAAACCTCAAGAATCACAACAGTATCAGGCAACATATTTCTATTTTTCCACAACATAAGATGATACTGAAGTAAAACTGTACCACAGGGACAGGTAACATTCAGTAAGACATACCTTTCCCCACTCAGAACCTATGCCACTGCATCTCATTTTGAGGTGTATCATTTTTGTCCCCAACTCAGTCTCCACCTTCTTTCTTAGATAATTTTCCTCAGGGCCAAAGGACTCCAGATAAGTCATGTAGCGATTATATGCAGCTTTAACAGCATCTTCAATATAACCAGGTAAGGGACCCACATTCTGCAAAAGATTTGTCTTGATCAGACTGATATAAGCACCCAAAAAACACATGAGGAAACAGAGATAACAAGTACTGACTTCGCCAGTCAGGCCGCAAAGATCATCAAGAGCCATTCTTAGGGTAACCAAGGTTCCACTAAATTCTTCACACGCCTCAGCTGCACTAAATACATTTTTCAAAGCCTCTTGACCGGCCTTATCATCGGTGGCTTTAGATACTGCTTTCTTTGCTTCTGCTACGAGAGAATCTGGAAGTTCATTCCAACTAGCAGCTAACAAATCCTTAAATGCAGATTCTATCTCTGGGTCAGATATTGCAGGCAAGTGTTTTTCATTTGAACTGAAGAAGCGCCTCAGTTTCCATGAGATAGGATTGTTCCCACCTGAGCTTATAACATGGAGAAGCTAAGTAAGAATGAGAAGTTTTAAGTGAAGTGCAGTATTAGCATAACATCATAATGAAAACAGGCATCACTGAGTCTTCAAGAATTTTTTTACAAATATAAAAACATAAATCAAATTTTCCACAACCCGAACGATTTCACATAAAAATTTAATCTCGTTAAGGTAAGTTTAATCACTTTGAATCCACTTGAACATTTCTCTCACAGAATTCAGCACATATTATATTAGAATGAAAGATTAGTATTAACCAAGTATTTTCTTTGCAAGATAACATGGAAAAAGGCAACCTTTGTATCCCCCTTTTAGTTAACGATTATATCCCTAAGTCCATGGTTAAGAACACGATCTATTGGAATAGAACTATTGGGGTTTCATACAAGCACCCCCACCCCTTCCTCCTCATCCCCAAACATGGTGTGCGAAAAAAAAAATACAAGATGTCCCGTAGTCCCTTCCACCTTCACTGAAACCAACCCTCCTTGCAGCCATCAGCAAAAAATGGGCCAACCCTAAACAGTCACAATAATGCAACACCTGACCCCATGTGTGAAAAACATCAATAATGATTTGTTGTTGGTGAGTTCCTGAAGCCCGTGTACTCAAACAAAGCTAGAATAGACAACCTTTTGTCTAGTTGCTTCATAAGCAAAGGCCTCATTGTCAAGTAGCTGATGTTCTAGCTTTCAAGCAACATCACTCGAAATGCATGTGTTCTATAAATAAGAAAGTGAGTCCATTCAATAGATTGATTTAGACATCAGCCTAGAAAGAAACACTCTAGGACCACACATTTCACATCTGAGCAGGTGTCCAGGCAACTCTCAATCTTCATGCTGCTATACTCAAAGCTAGCGTATGTCGACTCCAGTCAGCCATAAACTCTCATAGTAACACCCTTGCCTACGGAGTAACAGCTTCTAGCCTTGCAATTAATCTCCCCATTAGCATCAATCTAGAGTTTTAATCTCCCTAATAATTCGAGCAACCATATCTAGGAGGATCCTAACCAGCAAGCAACCCGGAAGCACCCCGATAAAGAGATCAATCTGATCGGGGCACCCACGTGCGGTAAAATCATCAAGTAGTCAAAGAGGCGTGGGGAGGATCGGAGTACCTGAGAGGGCGGCGATCGGGCGCGAGAGCGGCGCCATCCCGGCGGTTCGCCGGGAAGCAGCGGACAGAGCCGACGAGGCTGCCGGGGCGAGGCGCAGGAGCCGGCGTGCGGCGGAGGAGCGGAGGGCGGCGGCGGCCATCGCCGAGTCAGGGAGATCGCCGCGAGATGGAGGTTGTTGAGGTGCTCTTGCGAAGTTTTGCGATGGCGATGGTCGATGGAGCAGGTTGTCTGCTGTCGTTCTCGGGCTTTGTGGGCCGGGCCCGTAGTCCGCGGGCAAAGTTCAATTGGGCTGGTTCGGTGGTCTTTTTGTTTAGTAATAAAGCCAACATATAAAATAAATAAAAACACCCGTTGCGCCAAGGAGGCTTGGAGTTCTCCAAAGAGTGTTTCTTCTTTTTTGCAGGTTAATATAGAGGAACCATAACACAATGGTAATGGTAAGAGCATCTCCAAAGGCTTTGCAAATAGACTTTGTATTGCCCAATTTGCAAAAAAGACTAGAAAACACCCCTCCAATGGTTTTGCAAATGAGGTTTGCAATTTGATAAACTTTGCAAATAGAGGTTGAGGCTTTGCATATATGCAAACCTCCTCCGCGCTTTGCATCTGGGCCTCGCGACGATTTCAGCCGGCCACGTAGGACTCGCGCGCGCGGACTCCCCTCCACTCGGCGCGAAAATTGTGGGGACTTGATCAAAATGCAACACGGTTGGAAATCACACCTTTGAGAACTTTGCAAATTCATTTGGGACTTTGCAAATACCCTCAAATGCAAAACTGAAAATGCAAAGCCCTTGGAGATGCTCGCGTGTGTGTGGTGTACTGTGTATTCTAAAAAAAAAAAGAGAAGAAATTTTTCAATAGCCCTGATGTTGTGATTCATGCGAGTATCAACTTGTGTTGTAGATACTCAAGGATGAGGACAAAGTCAAGATTAAAAAAAAGCCAAGTTATGATATCCCCGGTTCTTTTTAAAAAAAATGGTTTGCTGCTTAATTGATTGGATGAGCATGGAGACTATGAAATAGCCAAGTTATGATATCCCCGGTTTGTATTTTACCGACTTTTTTAAAAAGTTGACATAAGGTGGTATGCTAGATGGGTTGGGTAGGCTGAATCTGAACATTCTTGGGTTCGTAAAGAATTATGTGAAACAAGTTATTTTTAAAGAACTTTATATGCATAGTAAGAAGAAGGTGAAGAAAAAGAGCTTATATATTAGGTAACGATATTCTCGGAAACAAAAGGCTCGTTCGCTGTTGCTTAGCGGAATAGCAGGTGCTGTCATCAGCTGCTATTTGCACGGTTTTTATCGAGAATTCGAGAGGATAACTACGGCTCAAATCACTGTTTGTCTGTTTATCCAATATAGTCAGTTGGATGTACCTGATGTACGTGTATCACAAATCAAAGGTTGCTCTCCCTTTGTCAACGTTTCTTTCGTGTATTTGGAATTTTGAAGCATCAGGTAGTCAAAATCACTCGTTTCTGACCAGACACCTGTAAATGGTACATTTTTTTTGCATTTAATCGTTGAAACAAACTACCAATCCCAATGTCACATACTCATCATATGAACACATTTTGTTCATTAGCAGCAAGCTTTCGTCGCTACCGGCTCCAAGGAGTGGTTAGCTGTTACATCCTTGCATTGGAGGGCAACCATATTTTTAATTTGATTTGATGATCCTGTCATCCATGGCTCTCATCAGCTAACACCTCGGCGATGCCTCCAAGATGAATCGTCCAATTGAGCCACAACAAACAAGAGCTGGCGCACACCGGTTTTAAGGTTCTTGCTAGGCCATGTTAAAAAAGAATAAATAAATCATCGTAAGAAATCAAAAGATTATACGTACTCAATGATGTGTATCCTGAATCACTGTAATTTAGAATAGAACATTAGAACTACTAGCAACAGATACTAATAGAAAGCCGAGCATGTTCGCATGAACTTATTAGTCCGGCTTACCATTAATTATGGTATAATGTTTTTCTCTCATGACAAAATAATATCAACAAACTTATTAGCCGCAAAAGCCATCACCTTAACACTCCAATATCTTTAGACTCAAGTTTTCACCCAATTGGAGTATAATGAGTTAGCGCAAAGAAAGGCGGTGATTATACCACTGTAATTCACCGTGGGATGAACAAACGAAGTACTCTTTTTTTTTGCGACAAACAAATGAAGTACTCCAGTATACCTAGGCCTTGTTTAGTTCCCTCGAATTTGGCCCAGATTGCACTATGCAAAAAGAAGATTATCTTCTCTCATATCAAAAACGCCGATACAATGTATAGAGTCTAAATATAGATGGAATTAAAAACTAATCGCGACAGGTTTGATTCTACTTTCGAGACAAATCTTTTGAACATAATTTATCAATATTTGGACAATATTTTACATATACACAAGTGATCTTATGGCGTTTGCCGAAATACCACCTTGGCCACTCCCAAATTGAGATCTAAACAAGGCCCTAGTTTGACCCACTATAATAAAACGCTTGTTCACGGGACAGGGCCACCTGTCACAAGAGAGACATCTCACGAGGGCTTGACAGCTAAGCACCCCCTCTTCGCTCATAGCGGTTGATATATATTGATTTATTCTTAATAAATAACCGGAAAAGTCCTGGTTCCGCAGGAGGCAGAGCTGCCTTAACGGCCCCTGATTTTTCGCAAACCTCGTTGCTAATAACGGCGCCGGTGGGCGGAGGGGAGCCGGTAACTATCGCTGGCTCGCCCTTCCTCTCCAAAATCCTCGTCGGGTCGGAACCCTAGGCCCTTCCCCGCCAGCGGTGTGCGGGGGCCGGCTGGCGATGTACCCGGCGGGGCCATGGTGGGGGCGGCGCCCCCGACGCGGCCGAGCGCGGCGGCGCGGGTGGACAAGGCCACGAGCCACCTGCTCATGGGGCCCGACTGGGCCGTCAACCTCGAAATCTGCGACATCCTCAACGCCGACGTCTGGTGAGCTCCGCTGCCTCTCTCGCTCCTCGTCGTCGAGCCGGCCGGCGCGGGGAATTTGTAGGGGGGTTTCGGTCCTCCCTTGTTAGGCTTTTGTTTTGTGGGTGTTGGCCGTCGCCGCCGTCGCCGTTGTGTTTTGGCCAGAATTTGGTGGGTTTTTGGCAATTGGATGAGATGAGAGCGGATCAGGAGTCTGCTCTGCCATGCATATTCCAAACACAACAATACCTCGGTGTAGTGGCGTTGAACTAGATGCTGTTTATTGCCCTTAATTAACTTCAGCCTTTGGTGTTTATTGGGGGAAAATCGTTTAGCTATAGCTTGTGGTTTTTGGTCTTTCGCATGGTTATTCTTGTAGGTAATAGCCCCTCCAATTGTGAACTTTACATGCATACAAACATGAAGGAAACAAGAATATTTGTGAATCTTGTGTGTTGTGTGGAAAAGGCATCAATCAAATTGATAAAATTCACTTAGGGCCACAGTTAGGAGTCTAGCATGTGGCAAACTTCCACAAAGTGTTGCCCTTATTCGAAATGATCAAATGCGTGTGTCAGTTACCTTGTTATTTTTTATTACAATTCCATGAGCTGAGTGGAACGAATGATGCTAACATTGTCTAACTTTACTTCGTAATGATTATTCATGATTCAGACAAACTGTGGCCCCATGCCATTGAGATGCAGACAAACTTGAAATTGCGGTTTGTTTTACCTGTATGGTGCATAGGTTTATACTAAGATTTCATTTAGACTTTCCGCTTGGAAGAGCCGTATGGTTTCATTACACTACGATGATTGGAGAATTTTAAGATTTACGGCTTCTGGGCTTCTGGTAGCTATCAGCTTGTTATCATACTGATTTTGAACATCTGAATCAGGCAAACAAAGGATGTCGTGAAGGCAGTGAAAAAGAGATTGCAGCACAAGGACCCAAAGGTTCAGTTTTTTGCTTTGACGGTATGTACTTTTGTTGTGGCATGATGAAAACATGTGAGAATTATTTAATACTTTAATACACACAATAAGAATACAAGCTTTATTCTGTTCTATTCATATCAGTTATAAACTGGTGCAGCTTTTGGAGACAATGATGAAGAACTGTGGTGAATATGTTCAGTTTGAAGTTGCTGAACAGCATGTTCTGCAAGAAATGGTTAAAATTATCCAGAAGAAGGTACATAATATTAATATTCTCCTTACTTTAATTTTATATTTCCTATATACATTTTTTTCTTAGTGTACATACAATTTTTAACCAGATTTTCTTTAGTCTTGAACAGTTTCTGTAGCAATTGTATGTATTCTCATTGGTGGTGAGACTATCAATTAACTGGTCCTAGAGTGTTTTTAGATGACTATGTGTGCCAATTTTGAATTGTTGTTCCAGAACCTCTTATCTTTCCCCCAAAAAAATAAAATCGAAACAACATAGATAATGTCAATCATCTTGGTGGTGGTGTCATCGTATGTGTTGTTTCTGTTAAATACCACACTAATGAGTCATTATTAGTATCAGAGTGTCAAAGTGGTTAGTTTTTTCATAGCCATACGCCTACAATTCCATATTCTCAGAAAACACCTTTTCCTTTGTAAATGCTTTTTTCCCAAAGTCCTTTGTAACGAGAAGCCATGAATTATTGTTTCTGTTGAGTCAAACCATCATTGTTAGAGATTTTAGAGCAGCTTCTCCTTTTTTTCTAACCATCACGGTATTACCTATGCTCCTTTGGATCATCTGTCATGCCATAGTTTTTTCTGTTTTTGGTTCTGGAAAGATCCATTTTAATTTATTTGTGATCTATTCCTATCCTGTTTTCTCACTACCTCTAATAACCTGACATCCATGTTAGGACTTTGAGCAATCTCTCTTTTTCTTTCAGAATGATATGCAGGTAAGGGATAAAATATTATTACTTTTAGACTCCTGGCAAGAGGCATTTGGTGGACCTGGAAGTAAATACCCACAATATCATTGGGCATATCTTGAAGTAAAGGTATGCAATTGATCTCTGTTTGAAATATCTTTTATGTTATATGTTGTCACCAAGTATTGTTTCTGCTGTGCATGGTTTCAGAACCATGTCTTTCGTTCAATATGCATCACTAATGTGGTTATGCCGATTGCCAAAGCATCCCCTTCTTTCTGGCAAATTGACTTTAGCAAACTACTAAAAAAACATGGCACCTGAAAAGAAAAATGTCACTCTGTTTCCGTTGTTTGAAATGCCACTAAAGTTTCTCATTGCTTTCAAATATATCTTTCTACTTTTCTTTCAGTCCCTGCCCTTTTTCTCCCATTTCTAGGAGAGAAAGATGGGAAATAAGAAAAGGGAGAGAAAATGGGATATTTCAAAGCAACAGAGAATTTGAGTAGCACCGTCCCAAGTAGAGTATTCTGTAGCATTCCCCCCCCAAATTCTGTTTTTCTGAAGTGGCACAGCCGCACAGATTCATTTCTGCCTCTCTGGTTTTTTCTGGAAACGATCCTTTTGGTTGCAACTATCTTTGCTAACTGACGATTTTTGCTGCAGACGACTGGTGTGGTGTTCCCAAAACGTCCTATTGATGCCCCACCAATATTTACTCCTCCAGCTACACATAATTCTCAGACCTATGGTTCACCCAGATATGCTGCAGGAAGTCTAAGTGACAGAATGTCCTCAGATGTTGAGAATATGAGGTTATGCCTTTTCCTTACTAATTTGGCCTTTACACATAATTCTCAATTAACCTGTCGTGATTTTAGCGGTGTTTTTCTTGATTACAGTTTAGGAGATTTGAATAATATTCGAAATGTGACAGACCTACTGAAGGATATGGTGTATGCTTTAAACCCATCTGATCAAACGGTATGAAAGAATTATCTTCTGTAATTTATTGTTGCCACTGTGTTGTACTCTAATTGATGTGGGTGACTGACCTCTTAAATTTGTTTGGACCTAGGCTATTAATGATGAAATTATCACAGATCTTGTGACCCAGTGTCGCTCAAATCAAGAAAAGCTTCTGCAGTTCGTCAGTTCATCAGGGTAAATATTTTGCTTTGTAAATATTGCCACTCCTTTCTCTTTGATCTGCAGTGGTCTTGCATGGTTCCCATTATTCTTTCATATCCATTGTAGCTTATTGTATCCGCATTGCTGTTTCTGCTGTATAGAACACATGTGACTTTTGAGATATTTGATGCTATCTAGGAACGAACAGTTACTAAAGCAAGGACTGGAGATAAATGATCTCTTGCAAAGCGTACTTTCAAAGTATGATGCTGTGGCCTCTGGTGCTCCTTTGGCGGTTGAAGCACCTGCGAGAGAGGCAATCGAGGCTCCTAAGGAGGCCCCTGCTGTAAAGCCATCTGCACCCCCAGAACATAATGATAATGTTAATGATGAGGAAGATGAGTTTGCTCAACTGGCTCAAAGGTATTTCTGAGCAGCCTGTAGAATGCCAACTTTACTTTCCTGCACAGTATGGTAACTTTTCATGCTTTATGCATCTGCAGGAAAAACAAATCTGTAGTAAGTAGCGACGATGCATCATCCAGCACCGGAGCAGATCTTGCCCTTGTACCCATTGATCAAGCAGTTTCAGAATCGTCATCTTCTGTTGCAAGCAATGCACTGGTTCTTCTTGATCCTGCTCCCAGTACTAGCACTGAATCGAAAGAGCTGGACATGATCGACCTTCTAAGCCTCACCTTGTGCAGCCCTACTCCTGAAACTTCAACAGATTCTTCAGCACAGGATCAAAATGGACCCCAGCAACCTGCAGTGACGCATAATCAAAATGAGCCTCAGGAACCTACAGTTGCAAATGGGCAGCAATATCCTTCTAGTGTGCCACAATATCCTTCAAACTACCAGCCTCACATTGCAAACCAGGGATATGCTCCACATAACAGCAACTACGTTGCACCTTGGGCCCAGACTGGAACTGGAGCATATCCACCTCAGCCTCCAGCATATGCTTCTGGCTATGGCTACCCTGCACCGCCATGGGCGGCACCTACACATCCTGTTGATTCTAACCCTTTTCTTTCGGCTAATTACCAAGATCCTCGCTCTGCTGCCACTCCTGTTGCTCAAGCAGCCACCTACGCA
This sequence comes from Themeda triandra, assembly GCA_018135685.1. Classification (NCBI taxonomy): domain Eukaryota; kingdom Viridiplantae; phylum Streptophyta; class Magnoliopsida; order Poales; family Poaceae; genus Themeda; species Themeda triandra. The sequence goes on along the minus strand of JAENPR010000131.1, from coordinate 1,175,355 downwards.
CCTCCCCCAGCTTCATACCCTTCTTCAATATCTTATACACCATTTGCAGCCCCCCAATTAATTCAGCATAATAGTTCTGTGGGTTCACCAAGCATTGGGCAGACTGCAAATCAAGCACAACTGAATGTGAATCAACAACCAAAAGATTCCTCGGCACCATCTACCAGACCATACTACATACCTGATAATCTATTCAGCGATTTGATCGATGTGAAAAGTTTTGGTGGTGGAAATAAGATGGGCGGGCCCACTACAATGAGCAGCTCAAATGGTGGTCAACCTATGATTGGTGGAAAGAAATAGGGTTATTGGTCTATATATATATATACAGCTGATGGTGATCAGTTGCTGCCTTCTTGTTATTATTTATTAATAACTTGGTTCGGTGTACATTTACCATATATCGCCATTCTCTCTTTTGACAGATTTGTCTGCATTGGTTGATTCGTGGGTGCTACTGTTAAGTTTAACAGAGATGTGGACAATTGCTCATGTACATAAATGATTAATAGCATTGCTCCACTGAGGTGGATAGTTGTGATGAAATCTGTTGGTGTTGGTACTGAATTCCCATCTCTTGAATTTGTTGCACGCTCCCGAAGGTAAAAATCCTGTTACAAGCTTGTTTGGTTCCCTTTACCTCAGGGTTGACTGGTGAAGACACAGAGGCTCTGCAATCTGGAATTCTGGATGGTGGGCAGTGACACTGAGTCCGTGAAGACTTTAGAAGTTGCAAAAGAGGCAGGACTCGCTAGCCATGGCCGCTCAATGGGCTGAACTGGGCCAGTCTCATTATTACCGAGTTAGAATTGGCTCATTTGGCTGGCAAATTTTCACTACTCCCTCCGTTCCAATTTATAAGACGTTTGACTTTTTTAACACAAATTTTGACCGTTCGTCCTTATTCAAAAATTTGTTCAAAATATCATTTTTACATGGTTTCCTTTATTAATAAAAGTTCTTCAATACTAACTTAAATTTGATTATTTTTGTACAAATTTTTTGAATAAGGCAGTGGTCAAACTTAAGGTTAAAAAAGTCAAACGCCTTATAAATTGGAACGGAGGGAGTAGCAATTATGGCGTGTCTTGTCAAAGAAATATAGTACTCCTACTCCATCAGAAAAAAAGAATACGTGTCAATAAAAGTAATAAAAGTAAAATAATTCATGTTTGACCAAGTTCAATAATATTTATATTTATAGCTGTAAATAAATTTATTATAAAAATACATTTTGCAATTAATCTAGTAGTATTTATTTGATATCATAAATTGATACTCCTCCTTGTCCTTTTGCTTCAATACCACTCTCCACCTCTCATCAACGATATTGCACATCAATGGGAGCTTTAAGAAATAATTTTTCTATAACCATCTTTATTTCTTATACTTCCTCCGTCTTATAATACAGTGCATTCTATCTTTTAAATTTTTTCTGAAATATAGTGCTTCTAGAGAATAAGAAGATAATGTTTACTTAAATGAAAATACATGATTATTTTCTATATAGAAAGTAATTCATTTACTTGCCTATTTTGTATGAGAATGCCGAGAGTTCATCTTTTAATATGGGAATCAAATCAAATTTCAATATATTAGGAAGGTAAGTGAAGGGTCAATGCACCGTATTTGACGGAGGGAAGTAGTCTACAAGGCCCATCCAAAACTTGCAAAAAGGAAGATGATCGGTCTAATTCGCCTAGGCCCCTTGCCTTGCAACCAAGTATTTGAGAGGTCTTTCAAAGAAGGGCGGGCGTCCAAATTGTAGTCTTTTTTTTTTTTTTTTTTTTTTTTTTTGAGCAACTCCAAATTGTAGTCTTTCATGAGAAGACCCCAAACAAGTTTAGCCAGATGACATTGAAACAGAAGATGGTTAATAGATTTAGACAATCACATAAGCAACCACACATGTTTCCGTTCCACCCTCTCTTAACTAAATTCCCAGCCACTTGAAGTTTGTTATGAAACACATTCCAAAGGAAGAACTTGATTTTGAAAGGAATCTTACTTTTCCAAACAAAGCTAGCAACTCTATTAGACACTCTCGTATTTGTCAAATTAAAGGGATTTAGTGAAAAAAATGCATTTTCGGCTCTAGAGATGTACAGTACCAACATCATCAGACATAGGATTGCAACCTTGCAAAGAATCCATAAGATCTACCCAACTATTGTACTCTTGTACAGATAAAGCCGTTCCAAAGTCCGTAACCCAAGACTCCTCATCCCAGCATTTAGAAATAGAGTAGTGAGAATTCCTCACCATTTTTTAGACATTCTCCTAGACTATGCTTAGAGGGACATCTTGGGCCCAACAGTCTTTCAAAAACTTGCAATGCTTACCTATCTAAACATTTCTTCCATGGTTGTCAGTTTGTCACACATTCATACTAACTACTTTTATGACTACTACTATCCATTTTTACCACAGAATTTATAGTTGTCCATATATGCTTCCTCCTTATGGTCCTCTGTCATTTTTTTACACTGCATAGCTTCGCAGCCAAAAGGAGAGCACAAACAACTATATATTGAGACGATCGTGTTTTTCCGTTTCTTTCAGCCATCGATTTACATGCTGTTTTAAATCGAATAGAAAGCGAAAGTTACAATGTCAGCACGTACACGATGAAATTCATGGATATGAAAATATCTCCAAGTATCAATGCTAATGTTCCATTCAATTTTTCAAGAGAAAATCTGGGCCTTACGTTCTATCAGCGTCTAAATTATCGCAGCGGCAGCAATGACACTCTACTCTCACATCAACGTCCAAAATCTGTTCGAATTTTCACTATTCGATCAGATTCGCAAAGAAGTTGTACGTTGTAACTGACACGAGTACGAGTCAAACGACGACCATTTTTTCTTCCAAGAATATCAGACTTCCTTTTTTATTTTGCAAGCACGACGACACTGCGGCCGTTACTTGTCCTGGCTGAACTACCATTTCTGAACGCCAATCCTGCCACGGGATTAACTCCTGCCAGCCTTAGCAGCCGCCGTCTGGCATGCATCTCTGGACAATTCGATTCGATATCTAGAAATTCAAAAATCAGAATGTAAACACAAACGCGTGTGAGTAGAATAAATTCAGTCGAAATCGAAATCCTCGATGCCATTTTATTCCCTGCTCCCATATCAAACGAACCTGTGAAGAGGGAATTTCTCTGAACACCGCGACGATGGCCATGGCAAGCAACCGCGCCTGTGTTTTGCCTATGCTGCTCGCCGTGGCCATGCTTCTCCTCGAACAACAAATCGCCATCTCGTCGGCAGACTTCCCTCTCGGCGGCCAGGCCACAGTGCAGCTGCCTCCGGCTCCCTGCCGGCCGGGCTTCGCCGCGAGGGCGGTGGTGCTCGATGCCCAGGGCCATCATCGGCAGCCGGCCTTTGTCGCTGCCGTGAGCGCCACCGAGGCCGGCGCAGGACGGTGCACGTGCTCGCTGGTCGTCCTCCTGGGCGGCGTTAAGGTCTGGGCGTCCGAGCATCTCGAGAAGTTCGTGCCGGCGGGTGCCCTGTGCCGGCTCGAGCTCACGGAGGACGGCCAGCTGCGGCTGACGGACGACGCCGGGAAAGTCGGGTGGCTGTCCGGCACGGCGGGGCAAGGCGTCAAGGTGATGTACCGTGATCTCTGTCGTCTACTCTTTTCTCCATTGTTTCAGTTTGTTTTCCTCGTTCGTCCGCCATTGTTCTGCGTTTGTCACCAGGAATTAATGATCGGGATTTGCTCGTAGATTTTCATAGGGGTAGACGATAATGTTACATTATAGGATCACTAGAAGTGACATCTAGAGGGATAAACCTTTTAATCAATAGGCAGAGAGAAAAAGAGAGAGGAAGAGTGAGAAGAGGATATACCAGAGGGCTTCACGGGAGTGGAAGAAGAGGAACCGGCGGCGGCGCTGCTGGGGTCGGCCATCGCGTCGAGGGAGAGGAGAGGGGCGACGTCGGGGAAGAAGGTGTACGGCGCAGTGCAGTTGCGGCGGCGCGGAGGTGCTTCCCGTCACTGGCTGCGCCCCTATGGATCGGGTTAGGGTTTGTCGGTGGGTGTGGCGGCTCACGGTGAACCTCGTGCGAGAGCCGCCGGCGCCCACCTCTTTATATAGCGCGGGGGTGACAGGGCCCTCCACCCAATAGATGGCCGGGCGCCCCGATCGGGGCGCGAGGTTCACAGGGGCCCGAGTTGGGCCGTTGGGCCCAACTCGGGATTGAGATCATCCTAACATTCTCCCCTTGATCTCATCTTTAACTTTATCTTTAACTTTACTTTTTCACTTTAACCTTTTCATTTTACTTATTCCATCTCGCATTTGTGCATAGAACATGTTTCATCGTCACGGTCTATTGCCGTTGGATTTCACAGCCTACAATACACATCTCTCGGTTTGAAATAAATAAATACTTTATCTTTGGGCCCTTATTATTATCCAGGAATCATAGGCTTCGCCTTAAACCCATGCCGCTACGTGTTCAACGAACACTTTGGGTGGTAAGCCTTTTGTAAGCGGATCCGCGAGCATCTTTTCGGTCTTATGTGCTCAAGATTTATAACACGATCCTGGATTTTCTCTTTCACAACATAGTACTTTATGTCAATGTGTTTGGCAGCACCACTTGACCTATTGTTGTGAGCATACTCTATAGCCGGATTATTATCACAAGTATAGAGTCATTGGTCCATTGATGTCATCGACCACTTTTAAACCGGGTATGAATTTTTTTAGCCAATTCACCCGCCCGATGCCTCATAACATGCTACAAACTCGGCATACATAGTAGAGTTTGTAGTAACTGTTTGTTTTGAGCTTTTCCATGATATAGCTCCTTTTGCGAGAGTGAACACATATCCGGATGTGGACTTTCTCATCTCCCGCATAATCGGAACTGAGTATCCTAAGATTTTTAGCGAGTCGATCTCCCGTACGTTAGCATCGGTCTTTTTGTTCCTTGTAAATATCGCAAACTTTCTTTATCAATTTCCAGTGTTCAACACCTGGATTACTTTGGAATCGCTTAAGCAGCCCGGTTACATAAGCCAAGTCGTGTGCATACTTGAGCATACCGTAAATGTCCAACTGCGAAGCATATGGCACACTTTTCATTTGGTTGAGCTCATACTCATTCTTGGGACACCGAAAATCCCCATACTTATCGCCCTTGACTATAGGTGCGGGTGATGGACTACATTTATGCATCTGAAATTTCTCCAAGATCCTTTCAATGTATGCCTTTTGAGACAGTCCTAATACCCCTTTCTTCTATCACGGTGAATTTCTATGCCCAAAACATAGGAAGCTTCACCAAGATCTTTCATCTCAAATTTTGAGGACAACAATCTTTTTGTTTCTGTAGTAGACTCATATCATTACTTGCAAGTAAAATATCATCTACGTACGAGAACTAGGAAAATGTATTTCCCATTCTTAAACTTTGTATAAACACAATTGTCCTCGACATTTGCTTTAAACCCAAAATTCTTTATAGTTTTATCAAACTTCAAGTTCCACTTGCCTTGAAGCTTGCTTTAACCCATAAATCGATTTCTTTAGGCGACATCCCATCTTTTCTTTGCCTTCCACGACAAAACCTTTCGGTTGTGCCATGTATACATTTTCCTCCAAATCCCCATTTAGGAATGCCGTCTTCACATCCATCTGATGCAACTCTAAATCATAGTGTGCCACCAATGCCATTATTATTCTCGAGAGAATCTTTACATGAGACTGGAGAAAAGGTCTCGGTGTAATCAATTACCTCCCTTTGTGTGAAACCTTTAGCCACAAGTCGCGCTTTAAATCTCTCTATGTTCCCTTGGGAGTCATATTTTATTTTGTAGACCCATTTACGGCCCTACTTGTTTTGGCTCCTTTGGGAATTTCTTCCAAGTCCCAAACATCGTTGGCACTCATCGATCTCATTTCATCTTCCATGGCTTCAAACCACTTGGATGAATGATCGCTTCTCATGGCTTGTTCAAATGAGGTGGGATCACCCTCCATTTGATACTCTTCAAGTGATATTATTTAACTCATATATATCACTGGAGATAGCCGGCCTTCTTTCTCTTTGAGACCTTCTAGGGGCCTCTACATTTGGCACATCTACTTTTGTTGGAGGCCGAGATTGCTCCCCTTCATTTGTGGCAACATTTTCAATGGGTTCCCGATGAACAGTTCCTCATTTTCCTCTCGTTGTTACCACGGGAGGAACAACAACGGGTTCTTGCTCCACGCTGTCTTGCACTATTGGTGCGGGAACAATAGGTAGCTCGAAAAATGGCTCCTGAATCACGGGATTGGGTGCACACACCCGCTTCTCTTCAAGATCAATTTTCCGAGCAGCCATACTCCCCTCATCATTTCATCCTCTAGAAAAATAGCGTGTCTCGTTTCCACAAACTTTGTGAGTCTATCGGGACGGTAGAAACGATAACCTTTTGACCTTTCGGATAGCCAATAAAATGGCAACTCACTGTTTTGGGATCAAGTTTCCCAATATTTGGGTTAAAGACTTTAGCCTCGGCGGGACACCCCCACACACGGAAGTGATCTAGTGAAGGTACCCTTCCCGTCTATAATTCATACGGTGTTTTGGGCACCGATTTACTTGGCACTCTATTGAGAATATGAATGGAGGTTTTGAATGCCTCTATCCATAAACTCAATGGTAAATCGAGTAACTCATCATACTTTAGCACCATATCCATCGAGGTACGATTACGCCTTTCGGCTACTCCATTTTGCTTGAGGTTCACCCGGCATGGAATACCGGGCAACTATACCATTTCTTTGTAGAAACCTTGCGAAAGGTCCAGGAACTTGACCATATGGGGTATGCCGACCATAGTACTCCCCCCACGGTCGGACCGGACTAGCTTAATCTTTAAACTATGCTGATTTTCTACTTCACCTTAAATATTTTAAATTTATCCAATGCTTCATCTCTTCCTTTAATTGGATAAATATAGCCAAACCGGGAGTAATCGTCGATGAATGTAATGAACGAATCATAGCCATCCACACTCTTTACAGGAAAAGGACCACATATGTCAAGTGTGAATGATCTCTAATATTCCCGTGCTTCGTTTGGCATTCTTTTTAATTTGCTTTACATATTTTCCTTTTATGCAATCGATGCATTGCTCTAATTCAGCGAACTCCAAAGGAGGAAGAATTTCATTCTTTACTAGTCTTTCTATTCTCCCCTCGAAATATGGCCTAAACGACAAAGTGCCATAATTTCGCCGTTGCGTTTGTAGTTCGCTTTCTTTTTCTTTTCTCATTTGTAGACGAGGAAACGCTATCATTCACATTACATATGGAATTCGCACTTTCACATAGTGATAACATATATAATTCGTCTTGTCGGAAGGCAAGACCAACACAAATATCATTAAACCAAATGACACATTTGCCATGTTCAAAATTACGGTAAAACCCGAATCATCCAACTTTATTACACTTATCAAATTGCGCTGCAGTGTAGGAACATAAAAAACATCTCTCAAAGTAAGACTATAGCCATTAGGTAAATCTAATGCTACATCTCCAATTGCCTCTATCAAGTACTGTATGCCATTCGCAACGCTAATGGCCTCTTCTCTTTTAGCGTAGTTCTCGTCGAAATGAATCCCTCAAAGAATTTGCAACATGAATAGTTGCACCGAGTCAATAAACCATGTTGACTTTGAAAACTTTGCATACGTAGAGATTCATTTACAAATGAAATAACATTCTCACCCTTTTTCTTCATGAGCTCTCTTAACCAATTAGGGCATCGGTCTTCTTGTGCCCCTCCTTACCACGTGCCCGACAAGTTGTCACCTCGCCCGTGGCTTGCCCCGTTGCTTTGGCCGTGGTTTCGTTGCATAGGACCTTTCTTTCTTTGCCGGGAGCCGGATTGAAGGGCCTTTTGCCCTTCCCTTTGACCAGTTCGCTTGGCCACCGGGTTGGCCATTGATCCCGAGCTCCTCATCAACACACCGAGCAATGAGCTTGTCTAAGTCCCATTTCTCGAGTTTGCATGTTGTAGTTTATGACAAAATTCTCATACTCTCTAGGCAAGGAAGCTAAAACAAAATGGATAAGGAGCTGTGGTTGTATTTCCGCATCCATTCCTTTCACTTATTTGCCAAGTGACTCATTTTCAAAATATGGTCACGTATGCTACCTCCTTTGAACTTTTCATTTGTCAATTGCTTGAACAAATGGGTAGCATACACTTTGGAGGAACCAAGAACTGGTTCTTGATCCTCTCAAAGTAAGCAACAAAGAAGTGTCACACTTTTCAATTGACCCCGTAAGAGCTGGGTCAATTGTATTCTCAATGACAGCACAACATTTCTTGTTGTCACTGACCCATCGAGTATGCTTTATGTCATAAGCCATCTTTATAGGGCCAAAATCTTTCACCCTTTTGTCCCATGCTTCATCACTTTCACTGGTCTCCCGCACCGGTTCCACAAGCTTTGTGGGACACGGTTCAGTGAGTACCCAGTCAACCTCAGCTATAGTGAAAGTGAAGTCAATCTTCCTGTGGAGGTATAAACTCCATATACCCTCACGGCCTACTTTGGGCCGACACGCTATCGCCAGGCCGGCCCATCAAGCTTCAAGACCGATCGGCTCAGCCGGGCGGACACCTAAAACAGCAAGAATATCGAAGACCAACAAGGAGGACAAGGCCTAGCTAAGATAGGAAAGTTTAGACTTGTAAAGTATATAAACTTAGTACCGCATGGCTAGTTCCGACTTGTAACCTTGCTCCCCGATATATAAGGAGAGCAAGGACCCCCGTGCCGAGGACGAATCCGGCATAACGCACGCACTCATACTTCCACATCATAATCGAAACAGAGAGCGGGACTAGGGTTTTACGCATCCTTGCGGCCCGAACCTCGGGTAAACCTCGTGTGATTGCTCCTGTTTACGTCTTGCTCGCAATCTCGTGCGCCTTCCGCCAATCCATTACGGTCGGGGCATACCCCGTCGGACTATCGCCGATATTTCGTCGACGGTGGCGCGCCCGGGTAGGGGTGCGCACCGAGATTTCACGTCGATCAAGATGGTTTCCTTCCCGGCTTCCATGACTTTCGAAGCCGGCCTCACCTTCAACTTCGGAACGTTCACCTGGACTTCCAACTCAAGAATCGCTACTACAACTCTCACACCTCCGGCTATCACGCCGACAATGGCACCAACAATGGTGGCCGCGCCAAACCAGATCCAACTCATCCCGGTGACCACCATTGCGGTCCCAACCAATCCACCACTGATAGTTGCGGCACGGCGTCAACACCTTCGACGGTCCTAACCAAAGGAGGCATGTCGGCAACACGGATCTACTCCGTTTGATCCATCAACAAGACATGAGGTTGACGAAACCCATGCCAACTTTGAGTCGCTCCGACGACGCGTCAGTCGCGATCTACAAACCACGCGACAACAACAAGTTCCTAATCCGTCAACACGAGGACAAAACAACCGTCGCAGAGTAACTTTTGGACGCTCCGAATGGCCACGTTCGCAGCCGGTGAATCTACAACGACGCATTCCAACAAATCCTCGTGGCAACCATACACGGCCAGATGGCGGCAGAAACTCACAGCAGCTCTGACCACGGCCGATCATTGTACGCGGTGGTCGGAGAGGCCAGTCGAGCAATATACGGCAGAGAATCTTAGCCGATATTCAAGATCTGAGAGAGAGGACTTCACAACAAGCCTCACGGAACAACAGCAGTCCAGTTCAGACGACACCGACACGATGTACCTAGTCGGAGTTACGCGTCAACAGTACAGCGCAGAAACGCCCGTCGCAACGAACGACGGCGACGCCAGCGAGAAATCCGACGAACTGGTCGGAACCCGCCAACTGCACCTACTACGGCAACGCAGCAAGAACGATCCCCACAAAACAACACATCCAACGCTCGGTTGTTCGCAGAACGCACCGAGCTAGCTGCCGCCTTTCGTTGTGATGAACAACGGAGGGAAAGGCGACAGCAAGAGATATTGACTGCCATGACAACATCAGGTGCAACGGAGCGAAGAGAAGAACGGCCACGAGCACGATCAACTCAGTCTCTCTCAATGACAAGCGCGTCAGCACACAGGGCCAGGGCACTTGCTGACCGACACCAAGACGTAGAAAGAAAACGAAGGGAAGAGCGCCAAAAACACATGGCAGCAACCAGAGAGAATCGCCGCAGTTCCGGCATAAGCCCATTAAGGGACGACACAAGGGATTCACCTAACACGGATGAGCCTCGTTGTTGCACCCAACCCATACGTACGCCTCTCGTATATAAACGTGCTCGGAGCTCTCCTCCTAGACGAATGGTTCCATCTCGTTCAAACAAACCGTAATGGTTTTATCACTCCCTTCTTGGACAATTTGCGCACCCGAGAACCAAACCGGAGGCTCCCCGGTCCCAACTCCTCCCGAGGACGGGATACCTCCGCACACCGAGCACATATTCCCTAATCCAATAAACCCGCCAATCTTCGGCGTATCGTAACGATCCGATCACCGGGCGCAAAACATCCGAAGGCATGTTCATAAACGGCGAGTGGTATGAAGTAGTACAAGAAGGAAGCCGGTTTGAGAAGAACTCAAGCTCCTTAGATTCCTTTACGATGTGCCTTTTCCAAAAAAGGACAATCTCAATACTACTCGGAACGGATAACTATATCCGACCACGCCCGACGCCGAGACGATCAAGTCTTGGACGATGACAACCTACTACTCGCACCAAAGAAGATCCGGTCATGATTCACGACTTAGAAGAAGGAGACGCAGAGCCGGAAAACTAAAAAGAATGAGAGATACGTCCTCCTCTTTTATCAAGACAAGTTTTCTTTTTAGGCGATTTCCTTTTCAAGGTTTAAGTTAGCGTCGTCGTACACATCGTTGTAAGTCATTCCAAATGACAAAAAAGCAATCTAATGTGTACTATTTTATAATAAGAAGTCAAGTTTTCGTGTCAAACACTTGAGCACATGAATTTTTCTTGTCATTCAAAGGAAAATCATCCCTCAGATCTGACGCGTTACGACATTCTCTAAACAGAGGATTCCAAAATCCTGAAATAAACTCCTACGGCATAAACATGACAAAGTCATAAAACAGATCAAAATAAAGGGATAAATAAAAGGAATCTCGAAAGATTCTCGGCACAATACACATCTTAAAGGATCCACTTCTTTCATTAAAAATATAAAATTTTTTACAAACGGGGACCGATTGCATCTAAAGCAATCTAGTCATCCCCGAACAGTTTGCCGACCACCAGGTCGACAGGAGTCACGGCTGAAAGCTCCGGTTTGGTTTTGGTAATTAATGACCCTCAAACATTGCTAATGCTTTGCTCTAAGTGTGGTTAGACACATAGCAACGTGACGGTGGATGATGGAGCATGGTGATCACGGTGATGAACATGAAGGATGTAAAGTGATCGAGCTCCGACGGAGGTCCATGGAGATCAAGGCGAAGGTATACTTGATAGGGCTTTCCGGTTTAGTGGTCGAGACACTTAGCGAGTGTGACCACATTTAAGATCGATAACCGACTATCAAGAGGGGTTTCCTCGGTTCATTCGCGGTCCTAAGTGCCTCTAGTTGTGACTTTGCATGATGCATGAGAGGCTAACTAGAGAGCTAACACTTGTCGACGTGATCTTGAGAAGATACGCTAACTCCGGTGCTTGAGAAGTGATCTACTCGTGGAGTTAGCACCTTGGACAAGTGGTTTGGAGATTGGATCGACGACGGCGCGACATCGAAGATCAAACGAGAAGGTGACAAGTCACGGGGCGTCGAACGCGGCGCCGGACGCGGACTCGCGGGAGACGCGTCCGACCGGCCGGACCGACGCAAGTTGGCCGGGCCGGACGCAGAGCGTCGGACGCGGTGTGCGGACGCGTCCGGCGGGGCCGGACGCCACCGAAACTTTCTCGGTCAAGCCGTCTCTCGCGTGAGGACACGCGGACGCACGCCGACTACGCGGCGCCGGACGCCGGCGAATCACCGTGATCGTCCGGCGCTCGGTGATGTGGCAACTTTAAACTCCAACGGTCGGGTGATCGCGGCGCGCCGAAGAGCGCGGACGGACGCGTCCGGCGGGCAGCGCGGACGCGTCCGGACATGTATTTCGGGCGGCCGTTTGGCGAAAACGCCGCGCGGACGCGTCGATGCCTCCGGTCATACGCGTCTGCGCGTGTTATTTGACACCCCGAGGACCAACGGCTCTATTTCGACTTGGGGTCTATAAATAAGAGGTTGGCCGGCCATGGGAGCTCTCTCTTGCCCATTCTAACACTCTTGAGCATACCTTGAGCTAGAGACACTCCTCCCCACTCATCTCTTTGGTTCCCTTGACATTCTTGAGAGAGATTTGAGTGAGAACAAGTGATTTGCATTGAGAGTTGCATCTAGAGGCACTTGTTCATCGAGTGAGCTGCGGATTCTTGTTACTCTTCGGTGATTCCCGTCACCGTAGACGGTTTGGAGCAATGGGTGGTGGTTGAGCTCGACTTGGTGATTGTTCGAGGCCACACCGGTTCTTGTGAGGGTTCTTGATCCTTCCCCGGGAGTTCGCGAAAGGATACTCTAGTGGATTGCTCGTGGCTTGTGGATCCTTGTCTTGTGTGGAGATTGCGGCTCCCCTTTGGGGTTTTTGGCACCGAGCCAATTGAGCGGGCAACTCACCAAGCAAGTGCATCGCCACAACGAGGAGTAGCTTGCCGGGAAGCAAGTGAACCTCGGTAAAAATCATTGTGTTGATTTGTGATTGCCGAGGCATCGACCTCCTTGTGCTTGTGATTGAGCTTCCTAGGTGATTGGCAACTACACCGGTGTTCGGCCATCATCTACTCTTCGCGGCGGTATAAACTTCCATCACCTCCTTACTTTCCACATAGTAGAATTGCTTGTTGTGGTCGGTCGGGAACCACTCTTTGAGTAGTTTAAATCCCGTGGGTAGAACTACTTGTTGTGGTCGGTCGGGAACCACTCATTGTGTAGAGTAAATCCCGTGGGTAGAATTGCTTGGTTGGTTTCGGTGAACCGACATTGTGTAGCTTGATCACCATTGTTGTGTGTGCAATTGATTTGAGTAGCCTTGCTTGGTAGGACGGCTTGCATAGAGTAGTCGAAGCATTTGCTTTGCACATTTGCCGCCTTGCTATCTAATTGGGTTGTCTAGTACTCTTGCTAGAAATTTTATTAGGCTATTCACCCCCCTCTAGCCATTGTGACCTTTCACGTGGTATCGGAGCCGAGCACCGTTTGTTTGAGTTGGATTAACATCCTACGGTGAAACAATGGCATTGGTTATGCATATCAACAACACCAAGAAGGCACCATCATTTCGAGGTGATGACTATGCCAAGTGGAAGCTTAAGATGAAGAGTCATCTCAAGTCAATCAACCTTGAGGTGTGGAAAGTGGTGGAAACCAAGTTTGAGCTTGTTGAGGGTGCGGTGCCAACACCGGCCGAAGAGAAGAAGCAACAAGCCAATGATGTTGCCGTGAGTGCTTTCCATGAGGCACTTGATGATAAAGCTTTTGAGCTCATCAAGAACCTTGAGGTGGCTCATGACATTTGGAAGAAGCTAGAAGAAGCTTATGAGGGCACCGAAAGTGTCAAGACCGCAAGAGCATACATGTTGCAAGAGAAGTTTGCAAGCTTCTCAATGAAGGAGGATGAGAGTGTGCCGGAGATGTTCCATAGGCTCCAAGTCATTGTCAATGAGCTCAAGGGACTTGGGGAAGAAATCAAGGACTCTCAATTCTCCACCAAGTTCATGAGGTGTCTTCCCAAGAGATTTGACATGTTGAAGACCGTCATGGTGAAGACAACCATGAAGGAGAAGCCAACTCCCAACCAAGTCCTTCAAGAGATCATGGCCGATGATGAGTTTAGAGAAGATCATGAGAAGGAAGAGTTGGTGAAGAAGAAGAAGAAGGAAAATGAGAAGAAGGATGATGACAAGAAGAGTGTGGCATTCAAGGCCGCATCATCCAAGAGCAAGGGCAAGAAGAAGAAAGAAGAATCTTCAAGTGAAGATGAACCATGCTCAAGCTCAAGTGGACAAGAAGATGAAGTGAGTGAACAAATGGCACTTCTTGTGAAGAGAATGGGGAAGCTCATGAAGAAGGGGTACCGGTCCAAGGGCAAGAGAAGCTCATCCAAGTCTAGTGACCGTCCCATGAAGTGCTTCCGGTGCAATGGCAAGGACCATCTCATTGCCAAGTGTCCCTATGCAAGTGATGATGAAGATGCCATGAGAAAGGAGAGGAAGAAGCAAGAGAAGAAGAAGGAGGAGAAAGACTCCTCTCACAAGAAGAAGAAGGGTGAATCTCATGTGGCAACTTGGGAGAGTGATTCATCTTCCTCAAGTGATGATGATGATGATTCCAAGAAGAAGAAGAAGAAGGGCACGCAAGCATTGCCATTCAAGAGAAGCTCTCTCTATTTGGTGCTCCATCGACTTGCTTCATGGCCAAGGCCACTAAGGTAAAACCTCCACCCGATAGTGATGATGAGAGTGATGATGATGATGAGACAACAAAAGAAGAACTCTTTGTCATGCTTGAGGATTGCAAGAGTGCTTTCAATGACTCTAGGAAAGAATGTAGGGGCTTGCGCAAGGATAAACAAAACCTTGAGCAAGAACTTAAGGAGTTGAGGGCTTCCTATGAGAGTCTAAAGGTAGACCATGAGAAGCTAGAGATTGCTCACTCCAAGCTTGAAAAAGCTCATTCCTCTCTAGTTGAGAAGCAAGAGAAGGTGCAATCACAAGCAAAGTGAACATAGAAAAGAAAAATGTGTCCACATCATGTGATTTACTTGATGACTCATTTGTTGTTGCATCACTTGGCCCTTCATGTTCTTATGCCTCTACTTCATCTAGTAGTGTTGGTCATGCATGTGATTCTACACTAGTAGTTGAGAATGAGTCTCTTAAGAAGGAAGTCAAGGAGCTCAATCACACCTTGGCTAAGGCTTATGGTGGTGAGGACCGCTTGCTTATGTGCTTGGGTAGCCAAAGAGCTTCTCTCTACAAAGAGGGATTGGGCTATACCCCCAAGAAAGGCAAGGCCGCTTTTGCTCCTCACAAGACTAGTTTTGTGAAGAACAATGGTAGCTATTGCAAGAGTTGCAAGCAAGTTGGTCATTTAGAGCATGCATGCAAGAACAAGAACACTAGTGCCTCCTCTTACAAGTTGAGTGCTTCTTACATGCTTGTTAAGAGTGAGAGTGGTGTGAGTGCTAGATTCATTGGTACACCATGGATGAGCTCAAAGAAGAAAGCTATTTGGGTGCCAAAGACTCTAGTGACTAACCTTCAAGGACCCAAGCAAAAGTGGGTACCTAAAGCTTGATGTCTTCTTGTAGGTCAATTACAAAGCCGGAGGGAGGCATTGGGTGCTTGATAGTGGTGCATCAAATCATATGACCGGTGAAGATAGTATGTTCAAGTCACTTGACAAGAATGACAATGGTGGATTCAACTCCATCACATTTGGTGACAATAGCAAGGGTGATGTCATGGGGCTTGGAAAGGTTGCAATTTCCAATGACAAGGATCTCTCCAATGTGTTGCTAGTTGATACTTTGAACTTCAATCTTTTGTCGGTGGCACAATTGTGTGATCTTGGCTACAAGTGCATATTTGATGACAAGCATGTTGAGGTGGTGAGCAAAGATCAAGCAAAAATCATCTTCAAGGGGTTTAGGCATGGAAGCTTGTACTTGGTGGATTTCAATGCTAGTGAAGCTCAACTTTCATCATGTTTGATTGGCAAGTCAAGCAAGGGATGGCTATGGCATAGGCGCCTTGGACATGTTGGAATGAAGCAATTGAACAAGTTGGTGAAGCATGATCTAGTGAGAGGCTTGAATGATGTCACATTTGAGAAGGATAGACCTTGTAGTGCATGTCAAGCCTAGCAAGCAACATGGGAACTCACATCCCAAGAAGAATGAGATGTCAACTTCAAGAGCATTTGAGTTATTGCATATGGACTTGTTTGGCCCAACTCACTACACATCAATTGGGGGCAACAAGTATGGCTTTGTGATTGTGGATGACTACACAAGATACACATGGGTGTTCTTTCTCTATGACAAGAGTGAAGTCTATGATCTATTCAAGTCTTTTGTCAAGAGGGTGCAAAATGAGTTTGACACTACAATCAAGAAAATTAGAAGTGACAATGGGAGTGAGTTCAAGAACACAAGAGTTGTAGAGTTGTGTGATGAGCTTGGAATTGTGCATCAATTCTCACCAACCTACACTCCCCAATCCAATGGTGTGGTTGAGAGGAAGAATAGGACCTTGATTGAGATGGCAAGAACTATGCTAATTGAGTACAATGTGAGTGAAAAGTTTTGGAGTGATGCCATCAACATGGCTTGCTACTATAGCAACCGTCTCTATTGCCATGGGAAGTTAGAGAAGACTCCATACGAGATTTTGAATGGAAGAAAGCCCAACATTTCCTATTTTTGGGTCTTTGGTTGCAAGTGCTACATTCTCAAGAAGGGACAAAGACTTGGCAAGTTTGATAAGAGGTGTGATGAGGGGTTTCTACTTGGCTACTCTACTTCTAGCAAGGCTTATAGAGTGTGGAACTTGGCTAGTGGGCTAGTTGAAGAGGTTCATGATGTTGAATTTGATGAAACCCAAGGTTCTCAAGTTGGAGATCAAAATCAAGAAGATGTGGGTGGAGATCAATTGAACAATGCAATGAGGCACATGGACATTGGTGAAATTAGGCCGAGGCAAGTGGATGATGGTGATGAGACGCAAGTGCCAACTCAAGTTGTGATAGAAGATTCCAATGAGGCAAGCACAAGTGGTACTCAACATGAAGATCAAGATCAAGGTCAAGCAAGCAATGCAAATGAGCTAGTTCTTCAACCTTCAAACATTGCAAGAGATCATCCTCTAGATCATATCATTGGTGACATTCAAAGAGGTGTACAAACAAGATCAAGATTGGCTAGCATATGTGAGCACTACTCCTTTGTGTCATTCATTGAGCCAACTAAGATTGATGAGGCATTAAAGGATCCGGATTGGATAAATGCCATGCATGAGGAATTAAACAACTTTACTAGGAATGAAGTTTGGGAGCTTGTCGAGAGGCCAAAGAAGCACAATGTGATTGGAACCAAGTGGGTCTTCAAGAACAAGCAAGATCAAGATGGCTTAGTGGTGAGGAACAAAGCAAGACTAGTGGCTCAAGGTTACACACAAGTTGAGGGTCTTGACTTTGGAGAAACATATGCACCGGTGGCAAGATTGGAGGCAATTAGAATCTTATTAGCCTATGCTTGTGCTCACAACATCAAGCTCTATCAAATGGATGTGAAGAGTGCATTTCTCAACGAGTTCATCAATGAGGAAGTGTATGTTGCACAACCTCCCGGTTTTGAAGATGACAAGAAGCCCAACCATGTCTACAAGCTCAAGAAGGCATTGTATGGCTTGAAGCAAGCTCCAAGGGCATGGTATGAAAGATTGAGGGACTTTCTCATATCCAAAGGCTTCAAGATGGGAAAAGTTGACACCACTCTCTTCACCAAGAAGATAGAAGATGACTTGTTTGTGTTGCAAATCTATGTGGATGATATCATCTTTGGATCAACAAATCAATTCTTTTGTGAAGAATTTGCTAAGATGATGGCTAGTGAGTTTGAAATGTCAATGCTTGGAGAGTTGAGCTACTTTCTTGGTCTTCAAATCAAGCAAATGAAGAATGGCACCTTTGTAAGTCAAGGCAAGTACATCAAGGACATGATCAAGAAGTTTGGATTGCAAGATGCTAAGGCTATTAGCACACCTATGGGAACCAATGGTGGCTTGGACATTGACGATAGTGGCAAGATGATTGAGCAAAAGCTATATAGATCAATGATTGGAAGCTTGCTATATGTGGCCGCTTCAAGGCCGGATGTCATGTTTAGTGTGTGCATGTGTGCAAGATTTCAAGCTTCTCCAAGAGAGAGTCACTTGACGGCAACCAAGAGGGTGTTGAGATACTTGAAGGGTACTCAAGATGTTGGTCTTTGGTATCCCAAGGGGTCAAGCTTTGAGTTGATTGATACTCCGACTCCGACTATGCCGGTTGCAAGATTGATAGGAAGAGCACAAGTGGAACATGCCAAGTGCTAGGAAGATCTCTTGTATCATGGTCTTCAAAGAAGCAAAATAGTGTGGCACTCTCCACCGCCGAAGCCGAGTACATTAGTGCGGGGAATTGTTGTGCACAATTGCTATGGATGAAAGCCACCTTGAAGGACTATGGGATCACGTTCAAGCATGTGCCTTTGTTTTGTGACAATGAAAGTGCAATCAAGATGACAAACAATCCGGTTCAACATTCTAGAACCAAGCACATTGATGTGAGGCACCATTTCATTAGAGATCATCAACAAAAGGGAGATGTGAGCATTGAAAGCATTGGCACCGAAGATCAACTAGCCGACATATTCACCAAGCCTCTTGATGAGAAAAGATTTTGCAAGTTGAGGAATGAGTTGAACATACTTAGCTTCTCCAACATGGATTGATGCACCCCCATTTATGACATGCCTCTCCTCCAACATAGCAAGGTAAAGTTGGTTGTTGCATCTCATGCATCCTTTGCTAGTTGGGTAGACATGTATACATGTGCATCTTGCTAGACTCATTCATTGCAAATCAAATGAATTTGAAGGATATATGGCACCACTATTGTTTCTATGCTTGATTTGATCTAGTGGTGGCATATGACTTGTTTGTGAGCTTGTGAACCTAGTGTTGAATCTTTAGCACTTGCTCATGATGTGTATCTCAACATGGTCAAGATAACCCTTATTCTTATAAGGTGTGAAGAAGCTTGCCCTTGGTTCAAACCGAGATACATTTTCTAGGCATGTGGTTTAGATTTGGCCATAGTTGATTGACTTGTCTCTCTCATCTTATGCACCCTTGTTGGTGATTGTTGACAAAGGGGAGAAATAAGTCACAAAGAGCAATGGAAGGGGATCAATTTTTATGATATGACCCAACCATGAGCACACAAATAGGGGGAGCAAGCTCATAGACTATTTGTTGCATTTGTATGTGCATACATAATGTTATGGAGCATTGCAAGCTAAATTCAATATTCATGCTTGTTTGGTGTATTGCTAGTATAGAACTTGATTGATGAAATGAAGTACTAGCATGCATAGGTGGTTTCTAGACTTAGAGTTACTCTTGTTCAAAGTACCTTGCTTATAATGTGATCTCATGAGGTATTTTGAGTTTTGATGGATGTCTAGTTTCTCATGGTGCTAAGGAAGGTTTATTATCGCACTCCGATTGGTTTCACGCTTCAAAGGTCAATTCTATAAACCTTAGTACCATTTTGGTTGTGGTAACTCTCACAAAAGTTTCATCTATGCATGTGTGCTTGAAAATCGACCAAACATTTGATGCACACATGTAGGGGAGCTACCACTACCAAAACCGAATTGAAATGCTTGTCCAATCCAAGATTCATGATCAAAATGTCTTGGGCAAGCAATTCAATTTCATATTGAATTCAATTTCCATATCTTTGTGAGTTTGTCGAGGGTTGTCATCAATTACCAAAAA
Source organism: Themeda triandra (assembly GCA_018135685.1). Lineage (NCBI taxonomy): Eukaryota > Viridiplantae > Streptophyta > Magnoliopsida > Poales > Poaceae > Themeda > Themeda triandra. The sequence goes on along the minus strand of JAENPR010000131.1, from coordinate 1,155,721 downwards.
GGGGGAGATTGAAAGCTCCGGTTTGGTTTTGGTAATTAATGACCCTCAAACATTGCTAATGCTTTGCTCTAAGTGTGGTTAGACACATAGCAACGTGACGGTGGATGATGGAGCATGGTGATCACGGTGATGAACATGAAGGATGTAAAGTGATCGAGCTCCGACGGAGGTCCATGGAGATCAAGGCGAAGGTATACTTGATAGGGCTTTCCGGTTTAGTGGTCGAGACACTTAGCGAGTGTGACCACATTTAAGATCGATAACCGACTATCAAGAGGGGTTTCCTCGGTTCATTCGCGGTCCTAAGTGCCTCTAGTTGTGACTTTGCATGATGCATGAGAGGCTAACTAGAGAGCTAACACTTGTCGATATGATCTTGAGAAGATACGCTAACTCCGGTGCTTGAGAAGTGATCTACTCACTTCGTGGAGTTAGCACCTTGGACAAGTGGTTTGGAGATTGGATCGAAGTTTGGCGCGACATCGAAGATCAAACGAGAAGGTGACAAGTCACGGGCGTCGAAGGCGCGGACGCTTGGGGCGCCGGACGCGTCCGACGCGTTTGGACGGGGCCGACGCAAGTTGGCCGGGCCGGACGCAGAGAGCGTCGGACGCGGTGGCGGACGCGCGTCCGGCGGCGGCCGGACGCCGACCGAAACTTCGGTCAAGCCGTCTCTCGCGCGTGAGGACACGCGGACGCACGCGACGCGGTCGCCGGACGCCGCGAATCACCGGGCGTCCGGCGCTCGGTGATGTGGCAACTTTAAACTCCAACGGTCGAGCTGGTCGCGACGCGTGAAGGATTCGCCGGAGAAGTCCGGCGGGTGACGGACGCGTCCGGCACATGTATTCGGGCGGCCGTTTGGCGAAAACGCGCCGGACGCGTCGATGCCTCCGGTCATACGCGTCTGCGCGTGTTATTTGACACCCCCGAGGACCAACGGCTCTATTTCGACTTGGGGTCTATAAATAAGAGGTTGGCCGGCCATGGGAGCTCTCTCTTGCCCATTCTAACACTCTTGAGCATACCTTGAGCTAGAGACACTCCTCCCCACTCATCTCTTTGGTTCCCTTGACATTCTTGAGAGATTTGAGTGAGAACAAGTGATTTGCATTGAGAGTTGCATCTAGAGGCACTTGTTCATCGAGTGAGCTGCGGATTCTTGTTACTCTTCGGTGATTCCCGTCACCGTAGACGGTTTGGAGCAGCGGGTGGTGGTTGAGCTCGACTTGGTGATTGTTCGAGGCCACACCGGTTCTTGTGAGGGGTTCTTGATCCTTCCCGCGGGAGTTCGCGAAAGGATACTCTAGTGGATTGCTCGTGGCTTGTGGATCCTTGTCTTGTGTGGAGATTGCGGCTCCCCTTTGGGGTTTTTGGCACCGAGCCAATTGAGCGGGCAACTCACCAAGCAAGTGCATCGCCACAACGAGGAGTAGCTTGCCGGAAGCAAGTGAACCTCGGTAAAAATCATTGTGTTGATTTGTGATTGCCGAGGCATCGACCTCCTTGTGCTTGTGATTGAGCTTCCTAGGTGATTGGCAACTACACCGGTGTTCGGCCATCATCTACTCTTCGCGGCGGTATAAACTTCCATCACCTCCTTACTTTCCACATAGTAGAATTGCTTGTTGTGGTCGGTCGGGAACCACTCTTTGAGTAGTTTAAATCCCGTGGGTAGAACTACTTGTTGTGGTCGGCGGGAACCACTCATTGTGTAGAGTAAATCCCGTGGGTAGAATTGCTTGGTTGGTTTCGGTGAACCGACATTGTGTAGCTTGATCACCATTGTTGTGTGTGCAATTGATTTGAGTAGCCTTGTGTCGGTGTTTCGTACCACGGGGGGTATAACACCAACGAGTAAATTTCTATGCGTGCTCCCTAATCCGGATGGTGATGCAAGATGGACACAAGCGTTTATCCTGGTTCAGGCAAAGAATGCCCTACGTCCAGCAGAGGGGAGAGTTTTGTATTATCTTGCACCGGGGTGCTTGTACAGGGGTGAATACAAGCGAGTCCTGAGACTTAGCGTGCTTGGAAATGTGTTATGAATGAAGGCCTCCGGAAAAAAAAACTCCTCTCTTGGACTAGGCCCTGGCGTCCCCTTTTATAGGCTAAGAGGAGGCTCAGGAGTACAGAGTAGATAGGACTATCGTGGCGTGACGTCGAACTACATGCACCGTGTCAAGTCGTCGAGACTGTAGACGCTCCGCTTGGTCTGGCTTGAGCCTGTAGCAGCGTGGGCATTGATGGCCTGCTGGTCCTTCTCGATCGTGGGCTGAGGTAGTCGAGGTATGGCGCTGTCGTAGTCGAGCACGTGCGCCCGGGAACCCCGCAGTATGGTCGTCGAGGTGGGAAAGACAGAACACTGTGCGTCCCTTGTTCAGGTTGCGTCCGTCATCATTCCTCGAGTGGTTGGAAGCCGCCTCGAGGGGGCAGTGATCCGAGCGACGGGACGGGACGATGTAGTTGGTGGCGCAGAGTGTTGACGATGGCGTCAGGAGAGAGTGTCGCACGCGCCACAGTACTCGACGTGGTGCAATAGTGTTGCCTGGCATGCCTATATCCCGGGTATGGGCAGCGGAAAAGGAGAAGTGACCGGCGTTCTTCTCTCCATGCCGCGCACTGTAGCCATGGGGTTAGGCGGAGCAAGCATACTTCCCACTATTACATATACTGCAGCCATGTGCGTGCTTTTGGATAGGTAATGATTGTGGGCGGACTCGAGCGGCTGCTCGCTCGAGCGTTCTCCGTCCCGCTCGAGCGGTCGCTCGCTCGAGCGGTTTGCGTCACCGTCTCGAGCAGTCGCACGCTCGAGCGGTTTCCGTATTTCTCTTCTCGAGCGGGTGAGCGGCCGTTGCTTGAGCCAGCAGGTCTCTGAGGCCTTGCGGGCCTGGTAGTGGGCCGGCCCAGTGTGAGGAGGATTGGGGTTTCTCTGGTTAATTCTCGGGAGATTTAAAGGTAAGACGGGTTGGGTCATTTTCCTCTAACGTACCTGATTTAGGACCCCCTAATCTAGGTACCCGACACCTTGCTTGGTAGGACGGCTTGCATAGAGTAGTCGAAGCATTTGCTTTGCACATTTGCCGCCTTGCTATCTAATTGGGTTGTCTAGTATTCTTGCTAGAAATTTTATTAGGCTATTCACCCCCCCTCTAGCCATTGTGACCTTTCAACGGCGACGACGGCCTCCGCCGCCGGTGAACTCGACGGCGCCGCCCTCCATGGCGTCATGCGCCGCCACCGATGCAATCCATGCCACGGACATCAACGCGGAAATGGCGTCGACGGTGGCATAAGCGGCGAGGCACCATGACGAACGCCATGAACCGCCACCGCGGCCACTTGGCCGGGATTGCCGCCGCCCGCGATGACATCGCCGCCACGGGCGTTCACCGCATCCGCCGCCGCATGAGCGGCCTCCGCGGCTACTCCGAGTACTCGTCGCCCTGCAAAAACGGTAAAAAATTAAAAATACCAAGACGAGAACAACTCAGGACATATGAACAACGGAGAATTCGGTACTCACCGCCGACCCTGATGTCGGCAGCCTCGCGCTGCCGAAGCAGCGCATCCACTTGGACCTTGCGGGCCAGCCTCTCGTCCGCCGCCTCATTGACGGCGGCGTTAGCATCGGCGTCGAAGTCGGCGGCCCGCCGTTTCTCCGCCTCTCCTAGCTCCTCCCCGGGCGGAGGAAAGCGCCTTCGGAACAGTCGGCGTCGCCTCCGCCCGCCCTGGTTGCTTGGTGGCCTCGGAGTAGAGATCCCCGACGTGCTCTAGCTCCGCCCCTGCGCGATCGAGCGCGGACGCCGGGGAGTTCACCGAGGCACTTGCTCGGTGAACGCGGCGTCGAGACACCGGTGGCCGCCACCGCCTCTTCCGCCGCGACGGAACCGCATGCTCCGCCGCCGCGGCAGCCCGGCCTCCACGACCGGAGCCACACCGCTCGGGGGCCGCGGCCCCCGGTACATCCCTCCGCTCCTCCGCGCCCTTCTCGCCGCCTCGGCGGCGCCCGCGGCGGAGGTACCTGCCGCACCTCCAATGGTCAGGAGGGTGTACCTACATTGTGAACGAAAAACAGCGGTTATACCAAAAGAAGAAAACCCCAAGATTAATCAAGGAAAATTCCAATCCAAGCTCACCTCCTCCGTGGCCTCACCTCCCGAGGGGAGTTCACCGACTCCTCCTCCCCCGCCGGGCGCTTACCATGACGGCGATCCATCTAGGAGGTGGCGGCGAGCAAATGGGGATCTAAAACCCTAGGTTTTGAGAGCAGGAACAGAGAATGCGCTGCGTGTACAGAACTCCCAACGCAGGCTGTAATTTATAGAAGAGCCCGGAGGACTCGAGAAGGCAACCGACGAGATCGTGGGTAATCAAAACCTCGCGGCCCTCTCGTTTCCCAAGAGCACGAAGCGACGAAAACCGCTCCACTCAAGCGACGTGCATTTATACGTTCCTCGCATCGGGAACCCCCGTGCGCTCGGCGACGCACGACATCGGGGAGGTGGAGCGATTGAGACACCGACACAATGGACCCACCACATCGCAAGAATTAACTTGACCAAAGACGAAAACCGTACGCCGGTTGGACGCGACAGTCGGTTGCTGATGCACGGTTGCATCGGCAAGCGAATATTTTTTGCTCCACACGCGATCATGACGTGCCACGACGGACAAAAGATAAGTACCCAACATCTCTAACAAATTTTCCGTTTTATTCGGTTCACCCATTTCAAAAGACCACACTTTGAAAAAACCGGTTCGCACAAATTTCTTTCCTCAAACACGAAGCCAACCAGGAATGCACCGTCTCTCGGTCTCACTCGCTACGTGTTCACAGCTCCAACGCTATACAACACAGAGTGCGCCAGCGGTCGCTCCAAAAGGAAAAGGGCTCCAAACATTCCGGCACCGTGCTGTTTGTTTAGGATCATCTAATCCCTAAGGACTGGTCGGCTCTTGAATGAGAAAGAAAAGAGTGCTGCTGGCAATTTTTTCTTCCAAACTTGTAATAAGCATGACCTACCCTTCTGCATAACAGAATTTTACACACCATATCATTATTCTCTCAGGAACAAAGGCATGATCAAAGTCCACATTGGGAAGACAGTGGCCTACAGCAAAATACAGATAAGTGCTCTATTAACCTAACATACATGCCTTCACCGATCTTTTTTCACAAAAGATTTCTTTACACGAACTACTTCAAAGTACGTTCGAAAAACTCTTTACAACTCAAATGGCCAAGTACGTCACCCCTCCAACAGAAAACAATCAGCGTGCACTGTCTCTGATCAACCCCGCTACGTGTTCACAGCTCCAACGCTATACAACACAGGGGTGTCAGCGGTCGCCTCCAATGAAAATAGGGCCCTAAGTGATTCGGCCAAACGCGCTATTCACTATAGGTCACCTACACACTCATGACCGATTAACTCTAAGGAGAGGCGATTACTAAAAACCATTCTCAAACAACACATCTTGATACAACTCTATGTCATAGATTATATCAAATCACATCAAATCAAACATTCACTCATACCAAATTTTCTCTTTGCAGCAATAACTCGAGGAACTGATTCACAAGTTACAATATAGCAGCATATAGCATCAACAATTCAACCCACACAATCCGACAGCTGAGCTGGGATTTTTTTGCCAATAATACCGGTTATTCTGGCACACAAATAGCTAAGCTATTTCATGGGTTTAGATTCAAAACCATGGTCTCACAAACCGGGCCAAGACGAGTTAAGTAGCAAAGCTATCTTAACTTAATCATGACAAAGTTATGGCATGGTTCAAATCGACCCGGCCCAAATGAAATTTGGCTCAGCTCGGTCTCACTCAAAGAGTGGTCGGAAACACATAAAGCATGATATAATGATCGGTTGTCTTCTTTTTAGACCCCGACATAACGTGTTCCACCTCATCTCGGGCTCGGGGACTACGTGGGCCCACGTCACCCGAGAGGTGACATGGGCTAGATCCTTCTTTTAGAGCTTGCCGCAACATATACTATCTTACAACAACCTCGGGACTACGTGGGCCCACGTCATTTGCATGACTCGGCCTAATCCTTTCTCTCTACAAAGAGTTTAGTTTCAAAACTAAGCTAAGGCAACGACCAATCACGGCGAGATACCATGTGATGGCGGGCATCACATACTAACGAGGGCCCACGTCTCCGCATTTGGGACCCTTTCAAAATTCTTTTTCTTTTCGGGAGCATCATAAATCTTTCGGTCAAAACCGAAAACGTCAACCAAGTGTAAGCAAAGTGTGGTCGGAAGCATTAGACGGTCCTCCCGCCCTCCGGACCACATGTCGAACGTGTGTCCGACCACCCTTTCTCACTCAACCAAGCAAGACGGTGTTTTTTTCCTCAAGATCCATGATGCTCGGGGACTAGCCGTGGAGGTATAAACTCCATATACCCTCACGGCCTACTTTGGGCCGACACGCTATCGCCGGCCGGCCCATCAAGCTTCAAGACCGATCGGCTCGAGGGCCTGGACAAACCCTAAAACAGTAAGAATATCGAAGACCAACAAGGAGGACAAGACCTAGCCGAGATAGGAAAGTTTAGACTTGTAAAGTATATAAACTTAGTACCGATAGGCTAGTTCCGACTTGTAACCTTGCTCCCCCGATATATAAGGAGAGCAAGGACCCCCGTGCCAGAGAGGACGTAATCCGCATAACGCACGACTCATACTTCCACATCATAATCGAAACAGAGAGCAGGACTAGGGTTTTACACATCCTTGCGGCCTGAACCTGGGTAAACCTCGTGTGATTGCTCCCTGTTTACGTCTTGCTCGCAATCTCGTGCGCCTTCCGCCAATCCATTACCGGTCAGGGCATACCCCTGGTCGGACTATCGCCGATATTTCGTCGACACTTCCTCTTCCACTCAAGGTAGTTGTCTCCCCTCAGTGGTGGAATCTCTCTCAAGGCAGACATCAGGGAGGAACTACCTGAAATTACAATTCATATGGGGTGAGAACATAATATAAAATTTACTTTGCAATAATTCTAAATCACCGTTGGGCAGAAATAGAATTAATGTGGGCAACAACTATTAATCAAAATCATAATATTGCTATTAATCAACGTTGGTCAGAATAATAGCAACATTATAATCACAGTAAAATTATCCATTTTCAAATATTAAACTCTCCCGTTGGTTCGAATTTAATAATGAAAACGATAACAACTTTAAATACGCAGCGGAAACTTTAAGTTTGCATAATCAATTTTCCAGAAACATCAAAATACTTTACTGCACTCAGTGTAAAAAAGTCGTTGGATCAATATTTGCATGAGATTCGCATCAAAAATCAATTCAAAATGAGCAAAAATGCTTCTATACCATTTAAAATTGAAAATACAAAAGAAATTGCATTTCCTATTCTTTCGGCCAATCTGCCCGAAGGCCCGACGCGGCCCACACCACGGTCCGCACGCGCGCTCCGCAGCCCGCGGCCGCGGCCCGATCTTTTGCGCGCGCGCCTCGCGGCGGCCCAGCGCGGCCCGCTAAGGCCTCTCTTTTTTTGTTTCCCGAACCAGCCCACGTAGAAAGTGGCCCGGCCCGGCCTAGCGGCGGCGGCCGCCCGGCGCACCCAGGCCTTAACGAAGGCCTGGGCCGCCAAAGCGCGCGCCCGCCTGGGCCTTAAGTGGCCCGATCAGCGCTGGCCGTCGATCTGCGGCGCCCTAGATCGGACGGTGGACCGGCCATATCGGGGATTAAAACCCCAGGCCGACGCCCCGTAAACCCTAGGGCCTCATTCTCTTCCTCCTCCGCGCCGCCGCCGCCGCCCTCTCTGAACCGCCGCAGCTCCTCCTTCTCCATGCGCCGCCGGCGACGCGGCCGGCCGAGTGAGGCGCCGCCGCCGCCGCGGGCCATGCGCCGGTGCGCGCGCTCCCCCTCCCCGGGTAGAGCGCGGCGCCGTCGAGCGGCTCGCCGGCGGCGGCTCCCTTGCCCTTCCCTTGCTCCTCCCCTTTCCTCCCTTCCTCGCCTGACAAGAAGAGCGGCGGCCCCCATGGCCGGCCTGGTGGGAGAAGGATGGCGCCTCCGCCGATCCATTCGCCTGCGCGCGTGCTCGCCCTAGGCTGAGCACGCCGCCGTCGAGTGGTTCGGTGGTGGTGCCCTTTGCCGATGTGGTGCCTCTGTGCTCCGGCGAGCGCGCGGCTCGACCGGACCACCCGCATCCGGTGCGCGAGATCTCCGCAGCGCGGCCTCGACGGCCGCGGCGTGCTCGGACGGGCGGGCCCTGTGTAAGGATACCCTAGCACCGCCCCGTCTCCTTTTCTTTGATCTCTTAGGGTTAGGGTTAGGGTTCTTTTCCGATCGAGATCGGTCTTTTTTGATCCAATCGGATCAACAACTTTTCGATCCAAAACTCTAGATCCACTATCTAGCCCGGCGGCTGATACCATTGTTACATTATAGGATCACTAGAAGTGACATCTAGAGGGGATAAACCTTTGGGAATCAATAGGCAGAGAGAAAAAGAGAGAGGAAGAGTGAGAAGAGGATATACCGAGGGCTTCACGGGAGTGGAAGAAGAGGAACCGGCGGCGGCGGCTCGGGGGTCGGCCATCGCGTCGAGGAGAGGAGAGGGCGACGTCGGGGAAGAAGGTGTACGGCGCATCTGGCGGCGGCGGCGCGGAGGTGCTTCCCGTCACTGGCTGCGCCCCTATGGATCGGGTTAGGGTTTGTCGGTGGGTGTGGCGGCTCACGGTGAACCTCGTACTGAGAGCCGCCGGCGCCCACCTCTTTATATAGCGCAGGGTGACAGGGGCCCTCCAGCCAATAGATGGGCTGGGCGCCCCCGATCAGGGCGCGAGGTTCACAAGGAGCCTGAGTTAGGCCGTTGGGCCCAACTCGGGATTGAGATCATCCTAACAGATAAAACAGTGCTAGGATTGGCTGTGCATGAGTGCATGGGTAGACCAAGTCAATCGTCGGCTATCTGGGGTAGGCGTCTAAATCGGCGGTTTTTTTGTTGAGAGATATGCCATCCAGGGTGCGGTGCTCCCAAACCACGCCGGCGGAATCCTACCATTACTGTGTTATTACACGAACGGGGTAATTGCCAAATATTAAGCAACAATAGCTACGTACCGGATCTGATAAGAGAAATAACTCCTAGAGACGAAACAAAAATATATGAACTAATATGTTGGCATAGATGTAGATGAGAAGGCTTATATCCTCCATCAGTACGTCGTAGATGTTGTGAAAAAAAGGAAGTAGGTCTCTTTTGATTTTGGCGCGAAATATGTGAGCGCTTATTAGAAGGCCTCTAGCGAGTATTCCAATAGAACTCCGTAAGGACTTAAAGCTGATGAATTTTTGAAAAACCGCTGAACTAGAATTGAAGTAGTGGATATTATATATAAAAAATAAAATATATTTTTTATGACATAAAAGGCTGATGTCAAGTATATCTCTTAAAAGCCGGGGAAGAGCATTTGTTATTTCCCCTTTTAAAAATATCCATTCAACTAGAAAAAAAACAGAAGCTTGTACCATCTTTACTAGTCTCATGGGCTTAGACAACATGTATGCATTTTGTACTTTAGTATTCCCTTGTCTTCAAATCCTTTATTTTGTCTTTATTCTAAGTCACTTCTCTAATTTTAACTAGGTATTATAAAACTATTAATATCTGTAATTATTTTAAAAAATATACTTCCAATATACATTTCATTCATGAATAATTTATGGAATTAATTTAATATTATAGATATTTGTGTGTGTTTTATAAATTTGTACAAACTAGAGAAGTATGACTCAGAAAAAGAAAAAATAAACTATAATTTGGATTGGAGGGAATACAACTCTTTTTGAGCAATAGCTTGGTCTGCACGGTTGGGTGCTCCCTCCGCACGTGTTTGATGCATTCTCTCACTCGGCCAAAGTGTTTGATGCATTTTCACACTCGACACACAACACAATGGATACATTATTCTCACACTCCGCACACAACAAAGTACACCCCCAATCCCACATGTTTAAAATAGGATAGACATATCCTGTATGTGTGTGTAGAAATATTTAATTTCATAAAATGTGGCGTAAACATTTCATGCAGATGCATACAATTTACAAGTGAATCATGGAAATTCAGTTTATATGTTATCGTTCACCTTTATAAGGCCTTATTAACCGTGGAACGTCTACCATCAGGCGCTGCACTTGGATCGCAAGACGGGCAACCTCGTCCTCCTCGACGCCCAGAACTGCACCAGGTGGCAAAGCTTGGACGATCCGACGGACACATTCCTACGCGGCCAGCAGCGCAGACTGCCCGTGTACTTGATCACGCCCACAACAAAGGTGGCGTCGTCGTCAGTGTTCTACTCCTTCGTGCTTGACGGCGACAAGATAGCCGCCTACGTCAACTTTGGGGAGACCAGGTACTCCTACTGGGAGCTCACTACCACTGTGGCCAACCGGACGATGGCATCGGCGAGGCTCTACGGGTCTGGGCTAAGAATACTGGGCCTGCAGGGGTTGACAGTGGCGCAGATCACGCCGCCGGCGAAGAAACCGCCGGTAAGCTTCCTGGCGCTGGGCGACGATGGCAACCTGGCCATGTACTACTATGACACTCGGCACCAGAAGTTCAGGGCGTCATACAAGGCACTCGGCTTCTGCGAGCTCCTCTCTCCTGCAGCGTCCACGAGGTCTGCTCGTCCGCTGGAAAATGCAAGGACTTCTCCGAGTACGCCGATAGGCCGCCGGCGCGTGCCGGCGCTGGCAACGCCAGCAGCAACCCCTGCGAAGGGGCCGGCGATAAAGCGTGTATGGTCCACTTGAGGGGCGTCACCACGGTGCTCCGGACCGCATCGCCGCCGCTGACCAACGTGACGCTCCGGGAGTGTGTGGTGGAGTGCGCGCGCAACCTCTTGTGCAATGCCGCACTCTACGTGAAGGATGACACCAGCATCGTCGCTGCGGCCAACGACCACGGCGTGTGTTCGCACTACACGCTGACGGCGGGGGCAAGGGAGGTGACCGACGACGGGAGTCGCCGGTACAGCTACTGGGTGAAGTTCCCTGCTGCAGAAGGTGGAGGCGACGAGGACGACGAGGACGGTTCTTCCGGCGCGCTTAGCACCAGCACGATATTGGTGATCTGCGGGGCGATCGACGTGGTGTGCGCCTTGGTGTTTGTGGTGCTCGTAGCGTTGTATTTTCGCCGGCTTCGTAAGCTGGCGGCCGCGGTGGACAGAGTCGTAGAGCTCCAAGAAGGCGAGGCCGAAGGCGCCGGGGAGCAAAACGACGCCAACAATAATGGGTCCGAACATAACTGATTGATCCACTGTTCGTGGAATGGTATGGAGTGCATACTTGAAATGACAATAGATGGGTGCAGTTTTGAAATTGCTGCGCAGGGTATTTGGCTCTAGTGGCCACACTCGAAGGTTCCATTTGTGTGTGTGTGTGTGTGTGTGTGTGTGTGTGTGTGTGTGTGTGTGTGTGTGTGTGTGTGTGTGTGTGTGAATATTTTGATGATGGTTCACAAAATGTGCACATTACACAATAGCATACATGTAAACGTGGACTATACATATTGTAAACCCGAGCGTGTTCTTCCGTCTCTTTCAGCCATCGAAAATGTATCAATGCCAAAGTCGTTCCCTTCAAATTTTCACCAGAAAATCTGGTTCTTACAGAAAATCAATCATGTCCGTTCTATCAGCGTCTCAATTACCGCATCGGCAGCAATGGCACTATATTCTCATATCAACTGTCGAAATCCGTTCGAATTTTCACTATTCTATGCAGAGTCGCAAAAAAGCTGTAACTGACACGAGATACGAGTCAAACGACGACCATTTTTCTTCCAAGAATATCAGACTTTCTTTTTTCTTTTGCAAGCACGACGACACTGCGGGCTGCGGCCGTTACTACCTTTTCTGAACGCCAATCTTGCCACGGGATTAACTCCTGCCAGCCTTAATTATCCAGCCTTAATTATCCGCCGTTGTCTGGCAATCAGCCTTAATTACCTTGTCTATTCGATCGCTGGAAATTCAAAAAAATCAGAATGTAAACACGAACGCGTGTAAGTAGAATAAATCCAGCCGAAATCGAAATCTTCGACGCCATTTCATTCCCTGCTCCCATATCGAACGAACCTGTGAAGAGGGAATTTCTTTAGTCTGAACACACCGCGATGGCCATGGCCTGCGTTTTGCCTACGCTGCTCGCCGTGGCCGTGTTTCTCCTCAAGTCGCCCTCCGCGATGATCATCGGCAGACTTCCCTCTCGGCGGCCTTCCCATCTCGCCGGACTCGCCCATCATCGATCCAACGACGAGGCCATCATTGACACCCTCTCCGTCGGCCTCGATTTGGGCCGGCTCCGAGCTACGCTGGCCACGACAGAGAGGCCGCTGCCAATTCGAAGTGAAGGAGATCGCGGAGGTGTACCGTGGGCGGACGCTCATCTTCGGCGTGGACGACGTCGACCTCTTCAAGGGCGTGAAGCTGAAGCTGCTCCCCATGGAGAAGATGCTGGAGAACCACTCTGACATGTAGGAAAGAGAAGGTTGTGTGTATGTGTGCGTGTGAGAGAGAGAGATTTGTTTTTTTGGTTTCGAGACGGGTAAGGGACTGGGTCCTCCATCGACACGGGGTCACAGTGTGTGTTAACCCAGTTCTATGTCTGTTAATTAGTACTCCAAAATAAGTGTCGTTTTGGGTTTTCCTGCCACAGGTTTGACTCGATTTATAGAAAAATATGCGATATTTATATTTTCAAATAAATTTGTTAAAAAACTAGACATAAATATATTTTTGATGATACTAATTACTTAAGATAAATATTTATATATATTAATATATAATTGCCGGTATTTGTTTTTCGGAAAGCGAGAACGACACTTATTTTGGAACCGAGAGAGTATTTGTTTTGGCAATCAACTCATGTCGTTACATGTTATGCTAGCTTGGTGTGTGGGGTACACTATACACACAACTACACAAGACCCTAGACGTGACAGACTTGAAAAATCTAAATAGACTTGAAAAATCTAGATTCCGTTTCTTGATGAATGGAAATCTTATTTGAGACTAAAATTGCATACATCCGCAATTTGAGGTACATACACAATGGTCATCGTCATGCTCGTCGAACGTGTACTGCTGAAGATGATGGTCGCCTAGCGCCATTTTTCCGCTTGACGCCGTGGGAATACAGGTGCAGGCCTGCAGTTGCAGTGGCATGGGAGGGGGGAGCTCAAGCTCCCTACCGCTGCGAATCCAATTGATCCCAAGCTCCTCAAATACCTTATCTCCACCTCTTATTATTATAATGGGCAATTTGCGCTACTGCCCTATTCTGTGATTCAATTATTCTTTCGTTTTTCTTCTTTTTTGCGTTTTCCTCGTTTCTTTTTGTTTTTTTAAACGAAAAACCGTTTGCCCCTATTTTGGGTTTCCGTTGGCTGCTCTTAGGAAATGGACTACAAAATAAAAAAATAAAAAAAAAAAAGAGATGGGCTAAGGACCAAAGTACCCCTTATCTCTTCCCACCATCTTCTCCTTTCTCCCGTGCGGCACAGGTTGTTCTTCTCGTCACCTTCCCGTCGATCCTGCGTCTAGGGTTTGGGGAGATGGCTGGAGGCGAGCAGGAGGGGAGCAGGCGCAGGCGGCTGGAGGCGAGCAGGAGCGGAGGCGGCCTCGCGCGGCGCGCTCGCGGGCGGGCCTTCCCCTCGCGCGGCGGTCGCGGCCGGGCCGTGGCCTCGCGACCGGGCAGCCGGCCCTTGGCGCGGGGGCCTGCTGCGCGCTGGAGGAGGCCTCGAGGGGGCCTGCTGCGCGGCGGCCGGAGGCAGAGCCATCAATCGAGCGGGAGCCGCGCGCGCCATCGCGACAGGCGGGCGGCCACGCACGCCGTCGTGCAGGCAGGGGCCACGCGGGCGTCCGCGCCGCGGTCGGTCAGGAAGGCGGTCGGGCACTCCGGGCGGGCACGTCGAGCGGCGGGGGGGCCTCGCGCTGCGTCGTCTGCCACGGGAGCCGGACGCGCCGCGTGGTACGGCGGCAGTATGCAACAACAGCGGTGCCGAGGGAAAAGGCATAGGGCAGGGCGGCGAAGTCGCAAGCCGCGACGGAGTGGAGAGCGGTGGCGCATCCGGCTATGCGGCTGAGGCCGACCGGGAGGCAGCGCATCCACAAATCGACTGGAAGTCTACGAATCGATCGGAAGCTTGCGTCTGCCATATGCATCTCACCATGTGTCCATCGATTTTTTTTCTTTTCCTTCTTATTCACAATATGAGATTCTGAATACTTGGATCTGAAGAACAATCTTCATGTTTCTTACCAAGTGGATCTGGAGCACAGACTTCTTGTGCAAATATTATGTGTATATATTGTGCAATATTATGCTGAATTTGACAAGTGCAAAATAAATCTGCAAAAAAAAAAAAGACCAAACGAGCAATTAACACTAGTATTCACGTTAAGAGTATTTGGGTCTTTTTACCGTTGACTTAACGGTGTTAAGTCCACTTCACGGATTAGGGGCGAAAGCCGGCGGCCGTTTTCAAAAACAAGTGAAACGAACAAAACGCAAAAACGGGCAAACGAGTAATTGAGTCCCGAATAGGGGACGGCAAAAGACCCTATTATAATTGTTGTATCTGGATCTTGGCCTAAAGTTTAGGGATGTCACATTGTGCGTTCAGATAGTATAATAATAAAACAAATTGCATAATCATCCGTCCCACTCTTCTGTGGACCGTGCTCACGAGCCTCCTAGGCGCCGCCTTCGTGCTGATTCGCACCCACGCCAACTCCATCCTGGTCGCCATGGCATCGACAACATCTATCGGGCTCTTGGACCGCTAGAACGACACAAGGCTCCTATCATGGCTGGATAGTGTATGATGGAATTTTGGCATATTTTCACGGTGAATGACTGATTATGGATTTATGTAGCTAGCTTTTCAATTAGCTAGCTTCTCAAGCAATATATATACTATGTATATGTGCACAAAGACTCTTTAACATACGTGGAAGACTTGGAATGGTGTTCACGACTATTGATCAGGTTGGCCAGACGTCTTGCCAGGCGTGGAATATTCTGGAAGTTTCGTGATTTGGTGATTGAAAAATGTACAAATTATCTTGTATTCCGGATAAGATACATACGTATCTGTTTGGAATAAGTCCATGTACAGTACGTTAGCTTCGGATACGTAAACAACAAGGACCCTCAGCTGAAGATCGTATCTGGCCGTTTGAGCTGGATATATGTCGTAGTATGTGCGGCTTGTTGATCCGGGCTTTCGGTCTACGACATGTTTTTGCTTGGCCGAGGGGCAAGCGTCCTGCCTCCTCCCCCTATATAAAGAAGCACCCTGTCGACGGGGAGGGGACTTCTAGTTCTCACGCATCCACGCATCTCGCCGAGACGTCTTGCCGCCAACTCGCCGAGAAGCCATACGCAAAGCGCCGACGCCCGCCGCCGACTCGCCGAGAAGCCACACGCATCTCGTCAAGACGCCCTGCTGCTTTCGCCGACTTCCTTGCTCAAGCCACGCACCGTGCTTCTTGTGCTCTCCGCTTCGCTTGACGATCATGTCGTCACATCGGCCGTCGTGTTTCTGGTGAGCGTCTAATCTAGATGCGTAGTATGAGCATGAGTTGTTCCGTGAGATGCATTTACTCGAGCTAGTTACAAGCTCTCCTATATCCCGATGACAACGATAGGTCGTATTGGCCTGATCGATTGCTTTGAAGAGGTCGTATTGGCTGTGTTCTTCGATAACGGAAAGGTCGTATTGGCCTACTTGTTCTTCAACGGCGGGAAGGTCGTATTGGCCTCCGTCCTTCACAATAATGGAAAGGTCGTATTGGCCTACTTGTCTCTTCTTGGTGGAGAGGTCACATTGGCTTGTCCTTCACAATAATAGAAAGGTCACATTGGCCTACTCGTTCCTGTTGGCGGAGAGGTCGCATTGGCTGTCCCCACAAAAATAGAAAGGTCGCATTGGCCTACTTATTCTCGTTGGCAAAGAGGCCGTATTGGCCGGCGTTTGCCGTACAAGCAAAAGTCGTTATCGATTCGGTGTAACGCGGGAAGCCGTCGGTTTGATCTCGTGAGAAAGCATCGTCCAAACAATGCTTCCGCTCGCTGTTGCGGAATTTTTACTATATCTTTCCTTACACGTATGGCTAAGTGCCAATGAGGCAAAGTCGTCTTTCCACCAACACGTCCTAATTCACGGAATCGGACACATCGTTCTTGGGCACCGACGAGGCGAAAGCAACTCACACACGTCCATGTTAATGAAGGCCGGCGTACATGATCAGGCACCGACGAGGCGAAAGTCATCCCCTTCATTATCATCTTTTCCGTTTACCCCGACGTGGCGATGGCAATGTCACGACGAGCTTCGGCGACATAAAGCCACCCATATTATTACTATGCCATATATCGCATATGGTTCCTCATGACGATGAACAAATACTTGACGACCATGAAGCGCGGCTTAATCGGAGGTTTTCCGCAAGCTCTTCTTGCGGATGTAATTAACCGGCCGCGCCCAACAGGCCCCGGGAATCGGCGAACTACGCAATCTCTTACCCAGTCGAGACCTCTCCTTAAGCATGACGCCGAAGACGGAAGAAGACTACTTTTTCGTTGATCATGTATTTTGTATATTCAAGAAAGAATTAATGAAATATATGGTTCTCGAATGTGTGATGTGTCTCCTTGTACATATTACTTTTATTCAAGTCTTCGTTCGGTTTTCGACCAAACAAAATGGCACAAAGGCATGGGCGAGGCAAGGATATCGAGGCCGTGAAAGCACGAGTTGCTGAAAGAGACGCAACTACTATTGCAACACCTCTATTTCGGACAATTTCAAATGAGTCCATGAGTCCAGAAGAGAAGCCTACACATGACGTTGCAATCGAAGAAGTTAATACTCAAAGCTCTGTGTCGAAGGTTGATGAGGTTTCAACAGAAGCACCACAAGCAGCGGCTACGGTGACCCCTAGCACTGCACCACAAGAGTCTGGGCAGCAGACGTCAGGACAGTTAACGAAGATAACCACTGAGAAGGTGATCAGTACGTCAAACTTGCAACCAAGCCAGCAAACCGAACCAGCGTCCGTTGAGTCAGCGCCAGCAGAGGTCACGGAGTCTCAACCTGAACTCTCCACGAGAGAAAACAAAGATCCACTCCACCCAAGAGAAAGAGGGAGAACACCGAAAAACTCAAGAAGGAGAAGCGCAAGAAGACAGGTAACTCTATCTTTTTTTATGCACGGTTACATATCGTCCTTCTTTCTTGCTGCTTTTTTCAATAGCTATTTTTCCCTTTTTTTTAGCCAAACAAATCGATCCCGAGGTATTCTCGGTGAGTCGAAAAACTCGGACTGCCATCGACGAAGCGAAGAAGAAAGCTGGAGGCGAGAGCAATATCGACGACGCATTCGATTGACGCTTCAGGAAGCAACAAGTTCAATGCTCATCGGCCCGGTTTCTCTTCCCCGAGCCCATGGATGACGACTTATCACGCCGTATTGATTATGTCCGTACGGATCTTCGAATTTCCGAATATTCTCAAACGGCGTCCTTTTAACAGGAGAAGATTGTTTCCAAAATAGAGTCCAACACGAAGTGGTGGGCTAAACTCTTTGAATCACCTCCAACGAAGTGAAACAACCGATGGACGGATTCAACGCCTTGAAAGAGGCCCTCACCCTTGATCCTCAAACTTTGATCGCGAACCTTACCTCGAGCCAAACTCAAGCGAAGGGGAGAGTTACTATAATTGAAGACTTCCGAGAATACGGTAGCCACCACCCGCGCTTCTATGGCGAGATCACCAAGAGTTTCAAGAACAACTTGCATCCCGGGAAGTAAAGATACAAGAGCATTCAACTCGTGCTCGAAGTTACGATCCGCAGTTAAGAAGCTAAATGGCCAGCTTGACACCGCCAACGAAGCCCGGCTCGGGAGGAGGGCTTGAAAGAACGCATTACTCGATGCTTGGATAAGCATCAAGAACGACTCAAGGAGACGAGCATGTTGCAATCTGAACTGGAGGTGATCTTTGGGGCAAGATCGAAAACAAATTTGAAGGATCTTGAACAAGCGACCGCTCGCTTCACCGATCGGGACGATGACGGCCTCACGGAACATGCCCGAGCTCGATGAATTTCTTTTTATCTTGCTCATTTGAGTCATAAATCATTGTATCTTTAGCAACCCTATTTTCTTTAGCAACCCCCTTTTTATTTCATCCGCTATAATAACTTGTGGCACTCCGTTCCTCTTATACAAAGTACTATTTATGCCAATATAATATATTTTTTATTTTGCTAAGCCGTCGTATATACATGACAACTTAGTAGTACTGAATGATCCTTTCTTTTCATGTATGTATATACACACATATATACATATATGCCATCGTACATGGTGCTCTTAGCCATACTGTATTAGCAAAGAACCCACATGACCAGCTATATGCGGATAACCAAAGCACATACTGTAGCCATGGCTCGCGCACATAATTTATGACAGCGAAGATCTTAATAAAAATCCTTGCCGTATGATTACACAACAGTAATACCATACTAGGATATGGCGAAAATCATACCACACCAGATATAACATCTCACACAATATTAGGGGCGAAAATCATGCCACATCATGAGAGAAAAAGAAGATCTCCAGTTTATTACTGCCAAATATACTAGCACCAGAGAAAATCTTTCATTCATTTTTTATCAAGGTGAATGCGACTATTTAGTTACAATAGTGCCAGCCATCCATCTTGAAGGGTTTCACAGCTTCCACAATCGTCGCACCGACTTGCTTCACCGCTCCCAAATGCCACCCGCCGAGTCGAGTTTATGTGCGGAGCAACGGAGGCTTGACTCGGGAAATAAAATTTCGATGAACCCGGCCGTACGATCATAGCCTGGTGTTACTTTCATCTGTTGGAACCCGTGAGCTCCAAAAGCATTGAGACTACAACTTCGTAAGCATGTGGAAAATATAGCGAAAATCCATGCCACCTCTTGTATTTCAGAAAATGAGAACGAGTTCTCAAAAAGACCCCAAAAAAATGAGTTTTCTTTTTTTTTAAAAAAAAAATGTCGGCTTTTCCATGAATCACCAAGCTATGAAGCATCTTCCAAAGACGTCATGAAAGGGTGTATGTTGACATAACAAGGTCAACGACACAACTTTCACATGAGGTTTAGTTCCCTCGTGATAATCATGTCAAAAGATTAGCACTTCGTTAGGATCTCTTGGGGGCAGATGAACTCTCTCCGAGCCTCCCTTCAGTCATGTGTCCCACGTCTCTCCATTGTCCGGATGAAGTACTAGGATACGGCTAACATCGGGGTTGTTTTTGGGAGGATGGCTGAAGCGTTTTTGCCTTTGTTTTTTTTGCGAGGGTGATGAATAGCTACCCTCCTCCTTCACTTGCTTCGCTTGACGACTTGACTTCATCTGAGTCTCGAGAGCTTCACTTTGATGACTTGACTTGACTTTTTGAGTGCTTTGCTTGATGACTTGATTTGACTTTTTGAGAACTTTGAGACAGTTGACTATATCTCTTTCAGAGTTTGATTTTGCTTCTTGATCTTTGTCTTCAAGAATTCAGAGGGCAGCTCTTCATCTTTGTGGAACTAATAACCCTCGCAGGCTTGATTTTGTGGTCCCTTGTTACCACCTCCAAGGTGGCATGCGGCCGCACACTTGACCCGACGAACGAATCGGGTAGCCCTTTCATGCTCTTCTTCCTATTGTCTCCCTGGAGGCGTGATACTCCTACTAGACATTGGTGAAGGATATGGCGAACCCACGACTTCGGGGTCGGCGCGAATTAAAATTCGTCCACCCCCGCTTTTATCCCTTATTGGTGCTAACCATGTGCTTGTGTTGAAGTTGCTTCACCTCATATTAAGTTGATCGGGACATACCCGGTCCAAGGACACCATTGAATAACAGCCACCGGAAGATTGAGCTTGATGATACATATAGGAGAAAGCCTTTTGTTATTGGACGTGATGTCCGTTAAATCAAAACACATTTTCTATGATGAAAGAAAACATGTTTTATTTATTAATTTTTTTTTTTTTTTTTAAAGCGAGAAAAACAAACAGCAAAAGGGGAGAGGATCACACGACCATTGGTCATGCGAAATATTTCTTTAAATATCTGCCATTGATGGGCGGCATAGGACGGAGTCCCCGGTGATCGATCACCGGGTACGCACCACCATCATAGACTTGCTCGATGATAAATGGCCCTTCCCACTTTGGCTCGAATTTCCCCTTCGTCCCGTGTGTAACAACAATAGGGCGTCGAAGAACAAGGACAAGTTCACCTTTGCGGAAAACTCGCATTGCTTGACCGGTTTATCGTAGGCTCTCACCATGTTACGCGATACAACTCTAAATTTTGGAGTGCGTTGAGACGACTCTCCTCCAAGGCGTCCGGCTCCTAAAAACGAAGCCGAATCGCTCGTCATTTGTAAGCTCATCTTGGACAGCCACCCGTAATGATGGGAGCTGAACCTCAAGTGGCAAGACCGCCTCGCCGCCATAAACGAGAGAGTAAGGCGTTGCACAACGTCGGAGTGCGAGTAGTAACTCGATATGCCCATAAGGCCTCGAAGAGACGATCATGCCAATCTCTCTTATGCTTGGTTACCGTCTTCTTAAGTATTTTTCCAAGGGTCTTATTGAACGCTTCAGCAAGCCCATTAGCTTGAGGATAGTATCCTGTGGAATAGCTCCACGTGATGTTGTATTTCGCAATGAACCTTTGCATCTTAGTAGAAGTGAACGCCTTAGCGTTGTCGGAGGTAATTTTCCGTGGAACACCAAAACGATATATTATATGTTGTTCCAAGAAATTGATGACATTATCCGTCTTCACTTCTCGTAACGGTATGGCCTCAGCCCACTTGGAAAAGTAGTCCGTTGCCGCAAGAATATAGTGGTGCCCTCTAGATGAGGGAGGCTCGATGGAACCAATAACGTCAATTCCCCATGCATCGAATGGCCATGAGGGAATAGTAGGGTGAAGAGGAACCGGCGGCCGATGCTTGAAGTCACCATGGATCGACGGTTGTGACAAGTCATAGCAATTTCGAGGCGGTCCGCCATAATTTTTGGCCAATAATACCCAGCCAATCTGATTACGTGATACATTTTGGCGCCACCTTGATGGCCACCACGAGACTCCATGGTGCATCTCTTGTAATATTTGATCAGCTTCTTTTCTCGAAACGCATCGTAAAAGTATTTCTTGACCAAATGAACGCCGATACAGGATCCCCACTTTGTAAATATATGATGGTAGGCGTTGTTGTAGACGACGTCTTTCCACCCGATCATCCGGCCATATTCCATGATTAAAATAATCGATGAATGGCTTACGCCAATCATCCCGCTCAGCAGCCTACCGCCACCACTTGATTAACTTCATATTCTTCTCGGGACAAGATCTAAGGCAGTGGGAGAAGCCATCTCTCTTCTATTTTTATTTGAGCGGGCTCGCCACTGGGAGCACAAGCGGCTGCTGCAAGTTTAGCCAATGCATCGGCTGAGGCATTTTTACTTCGTGGCATATGTAAAACTTGAATATCTTGAAATTTCTCCATGAGCCTACGTGCTGCCATATAATATGGCACTAGCTCGGGTTTGCGTACCTCATAAATGTCATTCACTTGGCGAACAACAAGCCGAGAATCACCGAATGCTTGCAAATTCCGAATATCCATAGAAAGTGCAAGTAAAAGGCCGAAGATGAGTGCCTCGTATTCAGCTTCATTATTCGAACACTCTTCTTTAAGGAGGGAGAAAGAGTGGTAGATGGTCTCGCCTTGCGGCGTCTTGAATACTAGTCCGGCTCCAGCTCTCTTCCTGAGCGTGCCGTCAGGATTTGCCTCGGTACGTGATGCGCCGTCAAAGTATAATTCCCATGGTGATTCGATATCGACGGAGAAGACATCTTCATCAGGTAAATCGATCACTAGGGGTGAATCATCTGGTACGGGTGCGCTGCAAGAAAATCAGCCAAAGCTTGACCTTTAATTGCTTTTTGCGGGACATAAGTAATATCAAATTCCATCATGAACACTGCCCATTTACCGAGACGTCCCATTAGGGCCGGTTGACTCAGTATATACCTTACAGGGTCCGCTCTTGCTATGAGCTGAATTGGGTGCTCCAACATGTAGTGTCGCATCTTCTTTAGTGCAAACACGAGGGCCAAGCACAACTTCTCTATAAGTGAGTAGTTATGCTCGGCACCTGCGTGCGGCTCAAATAGTAACATGCCACCTCCTTGCCTTCATCATTAAGCTGTGCGAGCAACGCACCTAGTGAAGATGGCTGCGTGGCGATATAAAGAATAAGTGGGCGTCCTCTTACGGGAGCCGCTAAGACGGGAGGACTAAGCAAATACCTTTTAAGGCTGTCAAGCGCATGTTGACACTGCTCATCCCAATGGAACGGCACACCCTTTCTCATTAGTCTCGTGAACGGTTGAGTGCGTCCAGAGAGGTTAGATATGAAGCGTCGAATATACGCCAAGTGACCCTGCAAACATTTAAGGTCACCCACATTTTGAGGAGTCGGCAACTTAAAAATAGCCTTAATCTTCTTTGGCTCGATCTCAATGCCTCGATGGCGAACAATAAAGCCCAAGAACACACCCGACGCACCGCAAAGGCGCATTTAAGTGGATTCATTTTTAGTTGATGCTGTCGTAGCCTGTTGAAGACAATACGTAGGTCATCCTGATGGTTTTGTCGATCTTTTGATTTCACGACCAAGTCATCAATATAGCATTCGACCGTCTTGTGAATGAGACCGTCAAGGACCACAGTCATTGCACGTTGGTAAGTCACGCCGGCATTTTTTAAACCGAACGTCATGACCGTGTAGTAGAAATTTCCCTTCGGCGTTCGAAACGCCGTATCAAATGCGTCTTGTGGATCCATCTTAATCTGATTATAACCTGATGACCCGTCCATGAAGGACAAGGCACCATAGCCAGTGGTGGCATCCACTATCATCTCCGTGATGGGAATTGGAAAATCAGGGCAAGCACGGTTCAAATCACGAAAATCGACGCAAATCCGCAGTTGACCATTCTTTTTCAGTACAGGAACAATGCAAGATAGCCAACGAGGATATTGTGCTTCTTTTATAAAGCCGGCCGCGATTAATTTATCAACTTCGGCCACTATGTCATTTTGCGGCTCGGGACGGAAACGGCGTGGTTGTTGCTTCACCGGCCGAAACTTGGGGTCAATGGCAAGCTTGTGAGTTGCGACATGTGGGTCAAGCCCGGGCATCTCCTTGTAGTTCCATGCAAAACAGTCCGGAACTCCATCAAAAAGTTTCTATAACTTTCACGTTCTTCTAATGACAGGGTTGCGCTCACAAATGTGGGGCGTGGGTCCTCCTCCGTACCCGAGGTTGATCTCGACTAGCTCATCAATAGTCGCTGCCCGCCATCTTCAAGTTGCTTTGAGGAGCAGGTGCAGCACCAAGGACTTCATCTTGCTCCACGTCCATACTTTCAAGGACCTGTTCCAGCAAGTATCGTTCATCTCTAACGAGAGTATCAGCAGCAGCTTGCAAGGAACGAGGTAGCAGATATTGAGATCATGAACTTCCGACTCTGGTAGTTCGTCCGGCTGTCTCGTATACAGTATGGTTTCTCGTCCTCTGGGAACCGTAGGGAGGAGCGACCCAAAAAGTCTAATGATCGCAGCTCTTGCCCAGAATCATCAAAATCATAGAAGAGACGGTGTGCTTCTTTCATGGTATGTGACTTGGCATCTCCCCAATCTATTATAAAAGGAGGATATTGTAATGGACATGACAGAGAAGCAGATATGGGTGCCTTTTTCAGAAAGGATGCAAACCACCCCATGATGAAGTGGCCTGGAATAAAGCGAGAACATTCACTTGCCGATTTGGTATTGTTAGTGATGATACTCCTATGCGCATTGTCCAATTTGCGATACAAGAAAGCCAAGCTCGCCACACCGATAGCCACTCGATTGCCCTCTGCAATTTTTGCTGCCATGCTTTGAAGACTTCGGGCGAATGTAATCCCCGGCCTTGACGGGAATACGGTAAGTACAAAGCCAAGCTGCTATGAAGGCGGCACGGTAGAGCAACGATGAATATGAAACGATGAAAGGGAGTCTTTGCTTGCCCAAAACTGCAGAAGGACGGCCGTTTCGAACTTCAACTCGGAATCCCGCTTTCGTAGTAGAGGATCACTTTGGATCAAGAAAACCATTCAATGGTGAAACCTTTAAAGAATCAGCTCGGTCATCGAAAAAATGGTCCACCCAAGTGGAAATAGTGACCAAGCCTGGTCCTGGCTTCTTGTCCTTAGGGCATAAGCTTGAATAAATGGCATAAAGAGATTCCACATGGCCACGCACATCCGGCTCAAGCGGAATAAATTCTTCATACAAGCGGCCAACGATTAGTATGCCCATTGCATCAGAGATTGTGTGCAAAGGAAAGCCCATCTCTCCTTGGCTGGTGAGCAAGGTATGTCCATCAATATTCCAATATGTCAAAAAGGCAGCCACTAGGGATGGATCGACCTTGCAATGGTAGATTGATGCCAAAACTCCACGGTAAATACCAGCTCTGCAAGATATCACGATCTTCTTTATTCAGCAACATCATGCGCGCCCATATCAATATTTTCTTGTTCATTTGGACATTGAGCCGGAGTTGCAGAGGGGGCTCGTGTGTCCATTTTGAGAGTGGTGACTTGATGAATTCTTGCGCCAACGTCGAAGTCCGCTCAGGAAGATCCTTGTTAGTCACGGGGCCATCTCATTACGGCTGTAGAATGGACACTGTGCCGCAAAGATCTTGAACCGGCTGTTCACATGGTCTTTTGCGTGTACCAAGAGGAATTTCTTGAAGGAAATTTGTCAAATCCTTTACTGGGGTGGGGACTCGGCACCTGGATCTGTACTTGTCTTCCCTCTTAATGACTTCAGCCGCTGATTCCAGGATCAGTTGTTGGCCACGTACAAGCTTCAAACATGCTGCAATTTCTGATATTGACTGATTCAAGTCTTCTTTGCTAGTGATAGACACTTCGCTTCCTGAAGGATAAATTCTGGGATCTGCATCCTTGAAGAAGTCAAATTCTTCGCGCCAATAAAGTACTTCGCCTTGCTTTTCTTTTGGTGCACAGTCAACAGGTCCACAATACAGTGTATAAGGTGTGAAGTTCATGGGGGAACCGCCCTGGAGACAAAAGATAAGAATCAGGATGGAGGAGCATCTGGAATAAAATAATGATGTCAAATACGCAAATATTTGCTCATGCCTAATATACCTGTGGAGAAGCGTTGACTGGGGCGTTAGGCTGTGACACTCTGAACGATGGCTTTGGATGTTGCTGACGGAACGATTCGGTGGGAGTTGCTAGAGCGATCTCTGCCGCGTCCTTGAGCTTCCTCTCGAATTCTTGATGTTGCGAGTCTCATGTCCCGAGCGGCCCATCTTCATATGGCAAGTCAAATAAAAAAAAACGGTGTGCAAAATAAGTATGCGTACTGAAGAAATTTCGGTATTACAGTACCGTCGATCAAATATATAGAAAGCTGGTATGATCAGTTTCTATCTTACTGGGCTAGCAAGTACCTGACAGGCTTCTAAGAGGCTCGCCTTGCTGCTATTCCGGCACAAGTTTCTTCTCGCCGGATTTCGCTTGGCTTCAACTAGCTGAACAGATTGTCTTCTTTCTTCCTTCGACGATCTGTGATTTGTTTGCTTCAGGGTCGCCGGGAAGCACGAATTCAACTATAGAACTGTTTATGGAGCTCAAACGAAGCCTACAGTATCGTGTATATATGGGGGCTGCCTGTCTCCTCTGCCTGACCGGACTTCTATAAAACTGTAACTCGTTTTGGATACGGTTTCTGACTGGAGTCGGAGACTGAATATCTACTGATAATGGGTTCGTGTCAAACTCGGTTACTAAATAATATTTCCCCGAGTCAAATTTCTACTGCTTCGCGCATAAACTCGACTCGGCGGGTGGCATTTGTATGATGGAATTTTGGCATATTTTCACGGTGAATGACTGATTATGGATTTATGTAGCTAGCTTTTCAATTAGCTAGCTTCTCAAGCAATATATATACTATGTATATGTGCACAAAGACTCTTTAACATACGTGGAAGACTTGGAATGGTGTTCACGACTATTGATCGGGTTGGCCAGACGTCTTGCCGGGCGTGGAATATTCTGGAAGTTTCGTGATTTGGTGATTGGAAAATGTATAAATTATCTTGTATTCCGGATAAGATACGTACGTATCTGTTTGGAATAAGTCCATGTACAGTACGTTAGCTTCTGGATACGTAAACAACAAGGACCCTCAGCTGAAGATCGTATCTGGCCGTTTGAGCTGGATATATGTCGTAGTATGTGCGGCTTGTTGATCCGGGCTTTCAGTCTACGACATGTTTTTGCTTGGCCGAGGGGCAAGCGTCCTGCCTCCTCCCCCTATATAAAGAAGCACCCTGTCGACGGGAGGGGACTTCTAGTTCTCACGCATCCACGCATCTCGCCGAGACGTCTTGCTGCCAACTCGCCGAGAAGCCATACGCAAAGCGCCGACGCCCTGCTGCCGACTCGCCGAGAAGCCACACGCATCTCGTCAAGACGCCCTGCTGCTTTCTCGCCGACTTCCTTGCTCAAGCCACGCACTGTGCTGCTGTTGTGCTCTCGCTTCGCTTGACGATCATGTCGTCCACATCGGCTGTCGTGTTTCCTGGTGAGCGTCTAATCTAGATGCCTAGTATGAGCATGAATTGTTCCGTGAGATGCATTTACTCTGAGCTAGTTACAAGCTCTCCTATATCCCGATGACAACGGATAGGTCGTATTGGCCGATCGATTGCTTTGAAGAGGTCGTATTGGCTGTGTTCTTCGATAACGGAAAGGTCGTATTGGCCTACTTGTTCTTCAACGGCGGGAAGGTCGTATTGGCCTGTCCTTCACAATAATGGAAAGGTCGTATTGGCCTACTTGTCTCTTGCTGGTGGAGAGGTCACATTGGCTTGTCCTTCACAATAATAGAAAGGTCGCATTGGCCTACTCGTTCCCTGTTGGCGGAGAGGTCGCATTGGCCTGTCCCCACAAAAATAGAAAGGTCGCATTGGCCTACTTATTCTGTTGGCAAAGAGGCCGTATTGGCCGGCGTTTGCCGTACAAGCAAAAGTCGTTATCGATTCGGTGTAACGCCGGAAGCTGTCGGTTGATCTCGTGAGAAAGCATCGTCCAAACAATGCTTCCGCTCGCTGTTGCGGAATTTTTACTATATCTTTCCTTACACGTATGGCTAAGTGCCAATGAGGCAAAGTCGTCTTTCCACCGACACGTCCTAATTCATGGAATCGGACACATCGTTGCTGGGCACCGACGAGGCGAAAGCAACTCACACACGTCCATGTTAATGAAGGTTGGCGTACATGACTGGGCACCGACGAGGCGAAAGTCATCCCCTTCATTATCATCTTTTCCGTTTACCCCGACGTGGCGATGGCAATGTCACGACAGAGCTTCGGCGACATAAAGCCACCCATATTATTACTATGCCATATATCGCATATGGTTCCTCATGACGATGAACAAATACTTGACGACCATGAAGCGCAGCTTAATCGGAGGTTTTCCGCAAGCTCTTCTTGCGGATGTAATTAACCGGCCGCGCCCAACAGGCCCCGGGAATCGGCGAACTACGCAATCTCTTACCAGTCAGACCTCTCCTTAAGCATGACGCTGAAGACGGAAGAAGACTACTTTTTCGTTGATCATGTATTTTGTATATTCAAGAAAGAATTAATGAAATATATGGTTCTCGAATGTGTGATGTGTCTCCTTGTACATATTACTTTTATTCAAGTCTTCGTTCAGTTTTCGACCAAACAGATAGTTCTCTGTTCGGGCCCTTCGACGTCGACCATAGCAGATGGCAGCCTACACCCCTCCCCGCACGCGCCACACGGTGGCTCAAACGGAGCCACACAGGGGAATGTGTGTGTGTGGGTGGGTGGTGGGGGGGGGGGGCAATGGCGTCCATCCTCGACGCAACATCCACGTGACCCCTGGCTACGCCGACAACACCACCGCCTCCATCGACCCGCTGACACTAGAGTTGTGTGAGTGTGCAGGGCCTCCCGTTTGGATCGACCCGATGCTCGATGAGTTCGCTACCTACCTCGTCATGTGACTGTCTACTTCGACCGTTGCCTCTTTGTAGACCCAGACAGCTCTGTCGGACCCTGTTTCAATGCCACGTATGGTCCAGCTCAGCTTCACGGATGCTGAGGCCCGGGGGTGGTTGATGAGGATGACGCGGCTGATGAGGCCTACCCTATAGGTGTCGATGTTACTACCACCATGCATTCTGATGCTCTTGAGTGCCAGGGGGCAAGTGATGGCCTCTCGGTAGTCGTGGATAGCTCGACTGTCGGGATGACTGTTGCCACCAGTGATGCACATCGAAGAATTGTTTTTTATCCTTCTCATTTATGCTAACACATGTCAAAAACCGTTCAATGCACATCCAAGGGTTGAACTCGTCGCCTGGGTTAGGCGACTTGGATGCAAATCCCTTTTCTTTCAAATATATTCCAATAATTAACGACACAGGCCACCCGCAGTATTACAATGGCATTCAAGGCACTGTTTAAGAGTTCCAACAAAATCATCATGGATTCATTCAAAAGATTTCAGATTGATACCACTGCCTACATATTTAAATATCTAATAAATCATAAAATATCGACGAAATGTCCAACCCTCCTTGTCTTGCTCAGCCAAACATGTTTGGAAGAGGCCTTACTGCCATGAACTTATCAACCATCTCCTCAGTGACTTGAGCTCGAGCTCTCTGGTGTTCAGAAACCATCTCAGATATAGCCGCAATGAGGCGTTGTTTATTTTTTCGCAAACGTGCGCTGTACGTGTCGTATTAAGAGAAGGCAATGAGGCGTTGTTTCACTTCGCCAGTCAGCGTCCTTCCTTCCTTGTACTCCTTTTTTTATGCGCTCAAGCTCATCGTCGTCTTCTAGGAAGTATTCCAGGTATTTGATTGGGATATCCACGTCAAGGTTAGCACCAAGTTTCCTGTGAAGCTCCACAGAGCTCTGGCCACCTGAGAAAGCATATTTGTTCACCTTGGCCTTTATCTGCTTAGGACTATCTGTCACATATATTGCAGAATTTGGGTTACTGGCCGAAATCTTAGAGCTCCCCTCCCCCTGAAGTGCAGGGAAATTTTTTGATTCAATCAGTGAAGGTTACAACATCATCACGAATCATCCCAAAAAAAGGATCCTGGTCTATTGCACATGTAACAAGGCACCGCGGTTGGTGCTCATCGCGAGGAAAGAGCTGGGGAAATGACGAAGGAAACGCTGATGCAGCCACCTTAGGAAGAATGCCGACCTTGCCGATGTTATCTTCTAGGCTACATCCAAAGAACTCAATAGAACACTCGCATGTCACAACTTTGGAAACTTCAAGTTCAGTTTCATAGAATGCCCCTCTGGTATAATCGATGTTTGTGAAGATGAAAGTTCTTTCGATATCAAATCCACAGGCAATGATGTCCTTTGCATCTTCACGGGCAAGCCTTTCGGATTCAGCAATAGTCAGCTCGTGGTTGCGCAAGAAACTCGCATCGTCGCGTAGCTGAATCACTGCAGGCACCTTGAACGCGTCCTGCAGATACTTTACGAACATGAAGGGGACGAGATCGCCGATCTGCATAGGCTCCGGCGAGGGCTCCCTCCCCGCGAACAGGTAGAACCTCTTCTCCCCTGCCTCGTGGAGATCGAGGATGGTGTCGAGGTCCCGGTGCGCGAAGAAGGCCCCGCGCCGGAGGAAGCGGTGCGGCGGGCGGGACGTGAGGCGCGCGATGCGGTGGACCAGCGCGGCGGAGATGCGCTCGCACCCGAACTGATCGACCAGCTTGTTCACAGTACGCCCCTCCGGAGGGGACGCCTCCGACTAGGTAGCTGCCAGTTCCACTGGCGGATCTGTGTTGTGGTCTGTGTCTTTGGCCCGAACGCCGACCACCGGCGTCGGCGTCGCTTCATGCACGACGAGCATTGGGTGTGTCGCTTAACGTTGAGCACCAGCTTCCATGTCCGGAGGCAGATCTATTCTATCTCCGCCAGGCAAGGGATCGAGTTGGGTTTGGCCGCCGTTCTAGCGGGAGAAGACGAGGGTGCAGAGCGGCGGCGCAACCAACAGGCGGCGGCAGGGAGGCGGAGGCCAACGGCAACGGGGGTGTGGAGGAGACAGGCGTATGTGCCAGCGGAGATAAATAGGGACGGCGGCAAAGGGCGATCCCAAATCCTCAATTCGATCCGGACACGGATTCGCTAACTTTGGGGCTGGGCCGCTGGGGCTGCCGTTCTAGTTTTTGCTTTCTGGCCCATCCCAGCTGCTGGCGAAGAGGCCCAGGGCCGGAACGTGATGACGCGGAGCCACGCGAGTGTGCCCGGCGATGGGAACTCGCTGACGGGCATCGCCGTAGCTCGCGTGTGCTCCCTACGCCCTCGTCGGACGGAGCTATTGTGCATATAACAATGGCCATGATCGAGAAGATCCATAATGGCCAGTTCACGACGGTCGCGTCGCGTGCAGAGAAACTCGACGTGAGCGCATGAGCCTGCCTGCCATGGTGTCCTCGGAATCTGCTGGCATGGGGTGACCTCCACCACCGGGTCGGCGTGCCAGCGTGTAGAGCTGCGTGTTCTCGGTGCGACGACTGCGTGTCAGATCAGTTCTCGGCGCCGACCCGTGCAGATGAAACCTGAACGCAACGCCTCCTTCATGCCGTACGTGCGTGCCAATGCCAACGGATGCAGATGCAGCTTGGCGCCGGCAACCATGACTACTCTTTCAGATGCAGCACGGCGCCGGCCGACCATGTTGAGTGTTAACTGAAACCTGAATGCTTCATCGCCTATTGCATTGGGAAGTAAGAACAGGCCAAGATAAAATTAGATTTAAATTATATCTCAAATATTTAGGAGAGCAGTTGCGTGCATATGAACAGCAGCAGAAGCTATAGCTTCTTCCACCTTCCAGTTGTTCAACTACTTGTTCGCGTTGAGTCCATTGTGGGCATGCATAACAGAACAGAACCGGAAGAGTTTCCAGCACTGCATGACACGGCTAGCAGCAGTAGCTTATTGCTTTGGTTCGGTCCGAGTTGTTGACGGCAACCAAGATGTTTGAGACGGCATCCTGCTGACGCTGATGAACACGTTGGAACTTCTAGCGTTTTGTGGAGGCCACGCGACGTCCATCACACCGTACCGTCTCCCGGCTCAGTCCAGTTGGCAGCCGCGAATTGCGCCATCTTGCGGCGGCAAGTCACCATGCAGAGATGCTCCGGCACCTGTATTTGCCGGCGAGAAGCCAAATACCTGGATGAAAACGGGCATATGTCGGGAACAGAGGTAAGGGCACTGTTGGGGGTCCGACAATAGCGAAGATGATTTTTTTATACTAATAGCGAAGATGATTGCTGACACTGACAATGACTGAGTAGTGTTTCATCAAAAAAAAAAATGACTGAGTAGTTCATGGGCCTTCGTATGGTTGCAATGGCCTGTTTGCCGTTAAGAGTGGGCCCTCGGCCTTGTAATAAGCAGTAGCCGCTAACCAGAGAGGAGGATCCTCTCAAAAACAAAAAACAAAACAAAAAAAAAAACAGAGAGGAGGAGAGGCTACCGAATACCTGAACATTTTCTGCTAAAAAAAACCCTGAACATTCGTTTCAAAAAAAAAAAAAAAAAAAAAAAAAAAAAAAAACTTGCTGTTACAATTCCCTAAAAAAACCATTGTTCTTCAGTTCTTGTTCCTTTCATTCTTAGTTGCTATAGATTCCTGCAATTTCTACTCAATAATCAGTCAAGCCGATGGTATGAGCCCCATCAATCATGTAACTGACAAAATTCTGAACAGTTGCAGCATGGGCTAAAGAAGACATCACCGTGTGCTTCTTCCAAACCTCTTTTCTTGTGTGACGTATTTTTATTTATGAGCAATTGAGTTGTAATCATCTTCTTGTGTGGTTGGCCTTTGAGCATTGTGTGGTTCACACCAACTCGGTTTTTGCTCCTCTAACTTAATTGAATAGTAGAGCTCTTGTCTATTTCTTTTTATGAAAACCTGAGGCTTGTTGTTGATACTAAAAAATGTCCCAAGATGGATTATGGGAATCTTCAATCAGTTATAAAACATCATGGTCGTGTTAGAGGTCAAGTGGTGTGACAAAACATCGAAGAAAACACGCGGAGAAGAAATTAAGAGAGCTGAGCGAGCTAGACCTAGTCGATGGGCTTGGCCGAGCTCCCCCTCTTTAGTCGGCTAAGCCGAGCCCCACACGATGGCCGACCAAAATCTTGGTCTCATGCATGATAAAGTCAGCTTAGCTGACTCCCGTGCTAGAAATATATTTGGTTTGTTTGCGAATTATTTTTTGGTTTTTTTGGACATGAGATACTTGGAGAACTAGACTTGTTTTCTACTGAGATAAGACCACTCTCTTCTGTATAAATGTGTGTGTGAGGATCATGGCCGGTTGAGGAACCCAACTTCCAATCGTCAAAATCAATCTAATACAACTCTACCCCTTGTCTTCTCTATCCTGTAGATTGGTGCGTCCTGGCGAGAATTAGCTATGTTTTAGGCGGCTTTGCCGGTCCAAGGACACCTTCAACGGTGCATGCTCCTGCCCAGGAGAAGTTTGGGAGTCATCAATCCCGTTGCGTTCTTGCTGCATTATTCAAGGTTGTTTGCATCCTACCGAAACTCTGAATTATCAATCCCTGTACACTCGACTGGCCGAAACTCTGAATTCTAAACGTGGTGTGCAACCATGTGACCAAAAGGCTACGTCACTATACAACCTTGGAGATCGCACATGGATCCTAGCCGGAGATTCAACTGACAGGACTGCCAACCGGTTCTTCAAATGACACTGAGCACAAAATGCTGCTGCTTTTCAGGTGTTATCATGTGCATGTGTTCCACAAAATCGTGACATCGATCTTAATCGTCTGCTTTTTGACCTTTGAATTAGCTAGCTAGCTCTTTCACTGAAAGAGGAAAATGACATTATACACATACTGTACAGGCAGCACAGTAATCCTAAGGATCCTAATCCTAACCTTTCACAAGATGAGCTCAGCATTAGCTCAGAGTGATCTCCGTTCATTCCATCTCCCAGAGCTTGAACGAAGTGATCGATCTGGACGCCAGTCCTCAGTTTGAGGAATCTCGGAAAGCGTGGTTGGTCATGAGTATACGTTTCCATTTGCGAGCGAACGCCAATTGTCGCCACTTACCGAACGAGTGAACGCCAGCACCGGCGATTTTCCAGTTCCGCCGGCTCCAAAGGGCAAAGATGGCGGTCTGAATGAAGAGATTCAGAGAATTAGGCCTGAGGTATGGTCAGGCTGCACTCCGTACAGGTACAGCAGTCCAAGGTATCAGCCCGGCGCCGTGCCGTGGCGCCGGTCTGATGTCACCGTGACCTAATTGCAAATGTAATTCGGCCGGCGTTTCGTTCAGCTTCACGTTGAAGCCGGTCGGAAGATCTTGGTCTGAATGCGAGTGCCGGGCAACCTGGGTTTCTGTCGCAGGCATGGCTAGAAACGAGTACACGAATCCACGCCCGCTTCTGCGCAGGTAGCGGCGTTTGCTGTCGATCATGGTGCACCGTGGTCTCGGCTTTTAATGGCGCCGAGGCGAGCTGATGGTAACCGCAGCGGTGAGGGTGGCCAGACGTGGGTGATCACCACGGCGAGGGCAGGCGGATTATTACCCATGGCCTCTTGTTTACGCTTACGCGGCGCCTGATGTCACCGGGGACATTAACTGCCTCAGGCAACGGTGAACCGCTGAAGCCAACAGGTGGCGACATGCCGCGAAGAACGAGTCGTCCTGGCTCCTGAGCGCGACGGCCGGAGCGTAACGAGCCATGGATTTCAGATCTGCAGAGGACAACCAGTCAGTGCAGGTGCAGGTACTGCAGCAGGTTCGTTGTATTTGATTTGAACTGAAGCCGCGGCCAGCTGAATGGCGGGAAACGCTTCACGTCGACAGATCGATCGAGATGAAATGAAATGATCTATGCGCGGGGGCGAACGCTGCTGAAAAGACT
Organism: Themeda triandra; assembly: GCA_018135685.1. NCBI lineage: Eukaryota > Viridiplantae > Streptophyta > Magnoliopsida > Poales > Poaceae > Themeda > Themeda triandra. Next base: position 1,121,468 of record JAENPR010000131.1, on the reverse strand, counting down.
AGAACGTTGTGCATTTCATTCCGAGACATGGATGAAATATCGAATCCGATTAGGACCGATTAGGGCTTGGACACGTACTTAGTTGATTCAGACTGACTCGTCTCCTATTCTGGATCATCAGAGCACCTGAGTTAGGCCAAGAAGGCCTGATGCAGTGCCCTGTACGGGCACAACCGCACAACTGCTTGGCATCGCAGCTTGGCCACTTCTGGTTAAGATGCCGAAGATGCCGAACGCCCAAATATGAGCACACATAATGCAGGGAGCAGGACGCAGAGGTTGCGCCTCTCTGGACCAGCGAAGTGTTTGATTTCGTTGCAGCTTCTAATGACCGGCATATCTCAATGACGTCCACGGCTAAGCCAATATCAAATCAATAACTCTGCTTGCGAAATCTAAATCCGTCGTGGCTGCAGCGTAGCCGTAACCGGCCTTGAGCGTTCCCGGCCAGGAAATAGATACCCTTGATGCAGTGCAGTGCAGCAAGAGGTCGTCGGCTTGTGCAAGCAAGCGTCAAACAGATGTCACGCAACGACTGTGCCGAAAGGCTCCCGCCCGAGCAACCAACAGTCTCAAGTCTGAACTCTGAACCGAGGCTCACACCGGCCGAAAGTTACGTCTCGGTTTGGATCGGCCGGCCCCGGCCCGGCCTTGCATTGCACCGTTGGCCCGCCGGCTTCCTCTGTTGGGCTAGCTGATGGCATAGCACTACTCTCTGCTCGCCTAGCTACTCGGCTAACAGCAAACCACATATCTGGCTTCCGGCCACATCCATCGTAGTCGGGGGCATTGAATTTCCGGTTCGGCTTAACCGCCGGAGCTTCATAAATACCTGCGTTGGCACGCACAGCTCTCAAGTGGCAGCAGCAACAGCATCAAGCACCACCGGACGGACAGAGAGGGACACGACTCCCTCCGTCACCAATTCACCATGGCTCCTTCCCCTTCCTCGGCCCACTGGCTGAGCCTCGTCGGGAGCATCTGGCTGCAGACCATCAACGGGCCCAACGCCGACTTCCCCGTCTACTCGTCGCAGCTCAAGGACCTGAAGCACATCACACAGGTGCAGCTCAACTTCCTGGCGTTCGCGTCCGACGCGGGCAAGCTCTTCGGCTGGTTCTCCGGGGTGGCGGCGCTGTACCTGCCGCTGTGGCTCGTGGCCTTCGTCGGCGCCGCGTTCGGCCTCGTCGGCTACGGGGTCCAGTACCTGTTCCTCGACAGCGCGGGGCTCCGGTACTGGCATCTCTTCCTGCTCACCTCCCTGGCCGGCAACGGCATCTGCTGGATCAACACCGTCTGCTACCTCCTCTGCATCCGCAACTTCGGCGGCAGCAGCCGCGTCGCGGTGGGGCTCGCCACCAGCTACCTCGGCCTCAGCGCCAAGGTCTACACCAGCCTGGCGGAGTCGGTGCCCGGCCTCAGCGGCGGCTCCAACAAGGCCAAGACGTACCTCCTCCTCAATGCCGTCGTGCCGATGCTCGTCACCGTCGTGGTGGCGCCGGCGCTCAGGGTGGTGGACCTCACGAGCGGGGCGAGCACGGACGTGGCATTCCTCGTAATGTTCGCCATCACGCTCGCCACGGGCGCCTGCGCCGTGGTCGGCAGCATCGGCTCCACGTCCGGCAGCGGGCTGTCGTCGAGGGAGCACATGGTCAGCCTCGGCGTGCTGCTCGCCACCCCGATACTCATCCCGCTGGCGCTTAGGGTCCGGGAGAGCCTCCACAAGATCTGGGAAACCAAGCGGGAGAACAGGATCCACGATCTCGGCACCGACGACGCCGACTCCGGGGGCGCTGTCGTCGTCATCGATCTGGCTGACGCAGGAGGAGACGCCGAGAGCATCAAGGAGGGAGACGCCGGGGTGACGGCGGATGAGAAACCGCAGGAGGAGATCGGCGGCCTCCGGCTGCTGAGGAAGCTGGACTTCTGGCTCTACTTCTTCAGTTACATGTTCAGTGGCACCCTGGGCCTGGTGTTCTTGAACAACCTGGGGCAGATCGCCGAGTCGCGACGGTTCGGGCAGGCTTCTACGCTGGTCTCGCTGTCGTCTTCGTTTGGATTCTTCGGCCGCCTGCTTCCGTCCTTCTTGGACTACTACTCCGCAAAGTAAGCAACAAGCTAACATTCTGTTCACATCACTTCCTATCCTACTAGTATAGTTTAATTTGATTGGTATATATCCTGAGAACTTGGAGTCATGCATCAGTCTATATATGAAGACTCGGTAGTAGCTTCAGCTTCAACTTTCTAGATCGATCGATCCATGCGCGCGGTCTTCTTTTAATATAATTGACGCGCTAACGAACTTGCTTGCATGTGCAGGAGTGGCTACTCCATCTCCCGGACGGGCTCCATGGCGACGCTGATGGCGCCCATGTCGTGCGCCTTCTTCCTGCTGCTCAACCCTCGCGACCTGTTCCTGTACCTGAGCACGGCGGTGATCGGGACGTGCACGGGCGCCATCACGTCGGTGGCCGTGTCGGCGACGCGCGAGCTGTTCGGCACGGAGAACTTCGGCGTGAACCACAACGTGGTGGTGAGCAACATCCCCGTCGGCTCCCTCTGCTTCGGCTACTTCTCCGCCTACCTCTACCAGCGCGGAGCAGCGCAGGGCGGCGGCACGCGCCAGTGCATCGGCGCCGCCTGCTACCGGGAGACGTTCGTGGTGTGGGGCGCCACCGCCGCCGTCGGCACGCTGCTCTGCGCCGTGCTCTACGCCCGCTCGCGCAGCTTCGCGGGGAAACTAGCATCAGTAAGGACACCACCACCATCATGCCTCGCCCGCTTAGCTAATTGCCTCAGGTCGTCGTAGGTGATAGTAGCAGGCAGGCTCCAGAAGTTTCTGATCTGAGGGCCTGATGATTAATCGTACAATACCCATCGATCGATCGAGCATCTGCTTGTATAGGCGATGTAACTTTTGATCATCCTTTCTTTTTCTTTGAGTTTTTATCTTGACTGATCCCGATGAAAGGGGTAGTACAGAAAAAACAAGAGAAAGCCTTGAGGGAGGCTGATCATGGTAAATACTATTGTGCAGCAGGTTGGCCACCTTTTTCACTTGTTATTAGTGCATATAGTATATGCAATATAAATATATGAATGGTACACTTAAAAACTTGAAAGGAATTCAGGTTTAGTTCCGTGCCGATATTACTTCGATATATCGCATTTGTTTGTGGATCTCTCTCTTTCTCTCTACGGAGGAGGTTAGGGGTGTGTTTGGATAGCGGGTTCACGTGGGTTGGAATGGGTTCGACCCATCTGAACCCATGTTTGGTTTGAAGGGGAGGGGTTGGGTTCGTCCCTGAGAGGGAATATACCTCATAGATGCGGGTTCGTGTGGTCCGGCAAAAACAAGCGAACGCAACCGACCCACTTCGTCCCTCTCGCACGGCGTCTGGCTCCGTTCGTCGCAGGAGGCAACATCATCGATGCAGTTCTCGGGGCCACGCTCGAACGACCACCAGGCCGCCGGCAAGAAAAGGATGCCTGGCCGTCGTGCATAGCGGACGACGACGGCGGCGGCGAGGAGGCCGGGCCACCGCTGTCGGCGTCGCTCCCTCCACTTCCGACCAAGAAGGTGAGAACGTAAACGAAGCGCGGATGCAGGCTCGAACTTGGTCCGCCGGCGCCCTCCACCTCCGACTCCGATCAAGAAGGCAACAAGAACGCAAACGAAGAGCAGAAATAGTCGTGAACACGCTGCCTCCGCCCCGTGCATCCTGACACGCGAGCCCTCTGCAGGGCGTGAAGGCGGTGGCCGCTATGACAACCAGCGCTGGGCAGGCCGAGGGGGTGGGGGCGTTTGGCGGGGACGCCGGTCGCGGTCGCCACAGGGGCGGGGGGGGCGCGGCCGCCGGCGCGGTGCGGGGCACCATCGCCGCGGGGCCGGACGCCATGGCCGCAGGGACAGGCGCCATTGTCTTGGGGCGGGACTCCTTGGCCGCGGGCGAGCGTCATGGCCGGCCGGAGGCGAGGGCCGCTGTGCGGGGCTGGATTGGGAAGGTCGCGGTGGCCACAAGGTGGGGGCAGGGAGGCGGCAGCCATGGATGACGTGGAGCGCAGGAGGTCGGGCGGATAGAGAAGCTGAGGAAGAAGATAAGGAAGAAAGGAAAAAAAAAGAAATGACAGGTGGGCCCCACTAACGGTGTCAAGATAGCATCAATTTCAACCCACTTCATCCCTACAACCAAACAAAAAACTGGGTTCAACCCCACCCTTTAACCAAACATAAAGTGGGTTCATCTTATCCCAGAAAACTGGGTTCAACCCAACCTAACCCACTTGGACTCCAAAACAAACACACCCTGGATGGACCACGTACGTAGTACTGCAGTCCACACCTCGGTAGTGCCGTGCCGCTGAGAGTGAGAGGTTGATGTATCGCGCGCGCGCGTGCCAAACCCGGGAAGAATTCGCGTTGTTGCGTGCTTGAAAGAAACCATGAATGGTCTGCTTGGACTTGGATGGACTCGGTATTTATGAGAACACAGCTACTTGCATATGATTAGTGGTCCAGAGCAGGCAGTGCTTTTTTTTTTTTTTTTTTTTGAGGCACAGAGCAGGCAGTGCTATGCTGCTATACTTCCACGTTATTTAGTGCAAGGACAGTTATACAGCAGCAACAGTATTTTCCATTTATTTTACACAAGTACAGTAGTTTACAGTAAATTTATATAGATTCTGAAATTCAAAATTCAATCGCCTGACAGATGGATACATCTGTGGTAGGAGAATTACGAGTGCTGAATTATACGGAAAGGAAAAAAGGAGTACAGATAGTATTATGGTTTGGTTGATATACGCGTGTCCAGCCTAATTGTGAGTCCGTACACGAGGCCCGTTTAGTACCGGTAACTGTCCGTCAACTTCGTACGGGCACAAGGGGCTGCAGAGTCGCAATTCCTCAGAGCGGCGCCGAAGAAATCCCGTGTGTAGAAGAGATATCTCTTTGGCTGTCCCGTAGCCATCTCCATATTCCGTAGCCGTGCGGGTGTCTTTGTATACGTACTACTCTCGTTCGATTGGGCCCTGGACCCTGAAAGGGAATCATTTCAAACTAGTACTATGAAGCTCTAGATCTTAAGAATTGCACAGCCATGCAGTCGACCTGCTTGACGCATGTGAAGATATATACCACGCATGTGAAGGTAATACATCTGGACAGGGTGAAATGAGAGTTACGCGACGGTGGCCCGTGAAAGGTATATCCAGGGAAGAACCGTTCAAAGATTCTGTCTCTCTGTGGTGACTATTCTGAAATTTTTTTTATTTTTAGCACTTTTTTTTAACTATTTACAAATCTGCCACGGTGAAATAACTATTTTCAAATCTAGCAGTTTTTGTCGCGCCGTAGACGAAGGCGCGGCTTTCCACCTTAACCGCGCCTTGCATGGAGGCGCGGCTCGGGCGGCCACGTGGCAACCCCAAGCCGTCGCTCCCGGTGCCGCACTGAAAGTAGCACATCTATCATAAGGGGCTTCCGGGTGTTCTGTAGCTAGTCTTCCTTGGACCGGCACTGCATGCAGCTCTTCAACAGGCACAGGAGGTGGCATAGGATGAGCCGGTGCTGGAGCTGCATATGTGCCTCCCTCCTCATCCCCGAATCATCGAATCATTTACATCGTCACCGATCCTATCATCCTCAAGCCTCTCCGCCTCTTCGCGATCGAAATCATCAGGATCGAAGTCATTGTTCATATGCCCTGGTGACCTCCTACCGGACTCGTCCTCATCCATCAAAGGTTGCTCCTGCGTCAACTGACCATCCAAGTCCATCTCCCGTGTTGTGTCGGCATCGCAACAACCCCATCATCACCACCTCCATGGTCATCGAGTAAGGCACATCATCGCCCAATGTCTCCACAACCACCTCGGCAACTTTACCATTGCAACCCCGAAGGACATGAGTGTAGCGGGACCAAAGAGCCGAGTTCCCCAAAGGCATCATAACATAGCGAGGCCTTGCTGTCCCAACATCAAACCTCCCCTGCAGCATGATATCACCGCCAAATTTGGCCTTCAAACGAAGCATCGGCTCATTGAAGCTCGGAGGTGCATCAAAGATCACCAAATCTTCCGTCATATCAACGAACAAGCAATCTTCTTTCGTGACACTTCCTCCGTAGAAAACACGCACAAAACAATCCATCTACAAAATGGGAGGCGATAAAACATCGGGGCTACGGATTCGTCCACTTCTAACCCTAAAACCTATCTTCATCGCCCACTTTACTACTCCTTCATTACCAATTTATAACTTGTATAACTATCTACACTAACTAACTAATATATAACTTGTATATAAATTGTATAACTATCTACATCAATATCTACATCACTATCTACAATAACTACACTAACTAACTACACTAACTAACTAACTAACTATCTATTACTAAATAAACAATCTCCTCTGCTCACTTCCGGCACTAAAATATAACTAATATATATAACTAATATATATATAATCTATTTGTTAACACCAGAATTTGGTCAAGAATATGACAGGTGGACCCGCGGGGAAGCGGGGAGAGTAATTCGGCAAATGCGTATGCGGTCGGCTAATTTCCGTGTATTCGGTAAACAATGAAGCGGTCGGTAACGGCTTCGTTTGAAGACGACAAAAGGGAAGATGAAGCGACCGAGAAAGGGAAGGAGTCGTGATAGTCAAGGACTCCGATTATGGATAGAGTTAGCGTGTCTGGTCTTTCCAATTTTGTTTAGATAGTTCGTAAGTGCTTAGGACTCATGTTCTGTCCGGGGTATAAATATAAACCCTCGACCATTGTAATAAGGGTTCACAACCAAATCAATACAACCGGCTACGCGCCACCCTTCGAGTCCTTTTAGTCGTGTCGTCGAGTTCTTCGAGAGGGCCAATCGATCCGTCGACCTCCGTAAGTCCCGGCAACCTTGTTATCATGTCTAGTATCATGCGGTGGATTTAGATAATGATGCAAGAAGTCTTGTTGCAATGCTTAGTATCATGCGGTGGATTTAAGCATTGAACCAAGAGGGTTCCATGTTAGTCATGAGTCGTGCGGCAGGCTAAGATTAGCTAGGAGCTAGTTACCAAAGTTTCTCGACTAGGTCATGAGTCGTGCGGCGAGCTAAGATCTAAGCTTAGAGGCTAGTTATCGGCTCTTTTAGATTTGGCAAAATCTAATAGATTCATTAAGTTATCACGTGTTGCATGCTTTATTTAATGTTTAATTATTTGCAACACTCTTTTGCCCAATCTAGATTGATACTCTTTCGGCTTGTTGGTCGTTCCTTTCATGCTTATTCAATACCGAGTAGATCAAGCTCATATAGCCGAATTAGATCGATCTAGATTGTTACATGTTGCGGGTTCATTCACGTTATATGTAGATAAGCCTTGACAGGACCGGGTACCGTGCGGCGATGCGGGTTTTTGGGTTACTCTAGAACTAGTCATCCGGTGGACTAGAGATCGGTTTAATCGATAGGCTCCTCTATATGTTACTTGTTTGTTCCTTCTTCATGGACCCCGATTCGGCAATCTTGTCGATACGGTTATGCTTATACATGTAGCAAGTATCTATAGATCTGTTAGATAATTATGTGCTTTTAGCTCTTTATTGCTAGATTGTATCATGCGGTGGATTGATCTAGTAGCAAGGAGTGGTGTAAATTCATAGTGAGTGGTATCATGCGGTGGATTAGCTTGCTTGAGTTTATGCTCGACGGGTTTATGAAGGCTAGACGTGCGCGCAGACTAGTTGGAATAGCCTATGCATGTGTTGTTTAGTCAATTTATATTTATAAGTTACTTATCCATAATTATTAAGTGCTTGATGATGCTTTAAACCTGAGATGTAGTTTGATATGCTTTAATGATTTAATCTTGTTCAAACATGTCTTCATTTACTGTATTCGGCTAGTTTGTTCTGTTTACATCGGTTATGTTACTTTAGCCGAATGAACAAAGCATCCTGTTGGCGATAGCTTCCATAGCTATGTGTCGTCGCAAGTGGCTTCGGGGCCGTAAAGATGGAACTGTCTGGTCTCACCCAAGCACGTTCCGGTTATGATCTTACCGTTTTATCCCTTGTCGATTTTCGGGTCAAATCGGCGGCACGCCACCGGATTCGACGCCGGGCACCCGATTGAAGCTAGGCTTTCCGGCTTGCTTGTGTGTGAGACGCGGGGTGGTCACATTTTGCGTCAACACACTTTTTGGCACGCCCGAGTGGGACAACGTTTCAATATAAGATGGGATCGGAAATTGACAACGATCACGTTACGAACGTGACCATGGACGAGCTGCCGCCGCGAGCAACGCCGGATGGTGGAGCAAGCAATGGAACAATTTCATCGAAATGTCGATGTCCTTTTCCAAGAACAAGAGTGGAAAAGTGATGATCAAGCAAGCAACGCCACGAGTTCTTCTCGCCGGTCGTCGATGTTACTTGACGAAGAGGAGATGCGAGAGGGTAGTTGGAGCCATCTACAAAGCTGTAGGAGACACTATGTTGAATCACAACACAGGCTTTTCTGGGCACCTTCCGCAAAATCATGGCTGAAACTTTTGGTCCGGCGGTTGACAAACGATTTGAAGCAAGATTTGGAGAGCTTGCTTGGGCCGAGTGTACTTCAACACTCGGCAATCTTCGGGGAAGTTAACTGGAGGAGAGGAGATAATCGGTACAAGCAAAGATGGAGCTATTCATGATGGAAAAGAGAAGCCTCCCGTGACCGAGCAGCAAACTCATGGTCGGAGTAGCTTTTGGTGCGACAACGGATATACCTGCATCTGCTTATAAGATTTCTCCAAAGAACAAACAGTTGCGAAAGAGTGTCTATGGAGATGGGTATAGTGAATTCACGATTACGGTGCTCTGGATGCTTTGCCGAATCCGGGATACGGGAGTGCATCGGGAGTGCCTTCTAGGAGACGAGGGAGCAAAAGATGCAAATGATGAGCTCCTAAGCGGGAATGGCGATATGATGCGAGAATCAATTCGGCCTGAAACCAAAGCATCGACATATGCATACAAATCTCCTTTCCCGAAATGGTACAATAGGGTAGCTCTTCCACCAAGAGTTAAACCACCAACGGATTTGACCAAGTTCTCTCGGTCGGGATGATACCAAAGCACCATTGAGCATGTCGGTAGATATCCGATGCAACTTGGAAGAAGCTGGCGATGAAGCTTGGAGGATCGATATTTTCCTATGTCTCCGACGGGCCGGCTTTCACATGGTTTGCATCGCGGCCGGCCAATTCCATTGGTACATGGGCGGGAATTGGAGCAAAAGTTCCATTCGTACTTTTATACGGGAACCAATGAGAAGAAGATGGTTGATCTCGTGGTCTATGAGGATGAAAACTGCGAGACACCAATGGAGTATCTCCGCAGATTCGCAGAAGCAAAGAACATGTGCTATTCTCGACTATTCCTGATGATCGGCTTGCACAATTGGTCATTGCGGGCATGCTTTGCCACATATTAGAGACAAGCTATTCGGCATGGAGTTTGAAGATCTTGGACAGCTTGCACAAAAGCCGACAAAGCAATGAGCAATCAAGCCCAAGGGTTCGAAGAGATGCTCGTTTTCGAAGAACAGTGCAACTGTTGATATGTATCGTGATTTCGGAGGAAGCATGCGAATATGAAGATGAAGATGAAGTAGGCTGCTGCGAGTTGACTGGACAAAAGAGCCTACTTTGGTCGATCATCGATGGGTAAAGCGACGAAGGGATCTTATGATTTTGATGTCGATAAAAGCGAGATAAGCTCTTTTTGTATCTGGTCCAAGAAGGACGCGTTAAGCCGCGTAGAAGGACATCCTATGCTGCGCCCTGAAGGAGTAAAGGACAAGAAATACTGTGGATTTCATGATACAAACTCTCATCATATCAATGATTGCCGAGTGTTCAGAGTAAAAATTCGAAGGCTATTCAAGATGGACACTTAAGATTTGATGGCAAGATGAAAGTAGACAAAAACCCATTCCTCGAGAACATGGTCTCTTTCTCCATAGGCATGGTTGATGCCAGTGAGTCCAAGGAAAAGGGAAAGATGAAGGTTCGACATCCGAAAGAGCCAAAGAAATTGGTTCGTTGACCCTAATCGGCAAGTTACCAAGGAGGAAGTGCAACAAGCGCAGTTCAAGAATAGCCGAACAGAGAAGGGTCAAACTTCGATGCGGCTAAGGGAAATTGCCGAATACACGCCGATCCGAAGCGCGGGGGTTACGGCACGACACTTATTGAATAAGTGGCAATGGGAAAAGAAGATGGAGTATGATGAGGAACAGCGGTACATTGAGGAAGAGCGCGGGTTCATGGCGAACGTCGGAGATATGAAGCGAAGTGCGCCAAAGGGAACAAGAAGAATACGGAGAGAGCAAGAGCAATCTCATTGGAATTGTTCCTTCTTCGATTCTTGTTGGAATGAAGGCTTGAAATTGCTGCCGAAACAATTGCCCCGAATGCGGTGATCAATATTCGGAGTACGGGCAATCTCGAGTCAACCGTCCCGTTCATGATAGACTTGGGATGAAAGTTCCGGAGAACGATCGGCGCCTAAAAATAAACGGTTTTGATGGATATCGAGGAAAAGATTTGCGAGACCAAACATGGGCTCACGGTAGTGTCCATACTACGTGAAGAGCTCCTACGAGATGGCAAAAAGGTCAATGGTGTCCTCCTGGTCTCATGCGGAAAAGCCGAAGAGAAGAGTTCGGCGTTTGAGAAATCAAGAGATGAAGCGGGAAATAGCCGAAAAGAAGCCGGATGGCGTCCTAAGAAAAAGGATGGTGGACGGGGCCCATCGGCTAATACTAACATGGTGTTCTTCATTCCATTAGAGTTTAAAGCTCTGAAGACCAAGAAGTGCAAGATGAGGTATATTCAGATTTTGATGAGACCGAATGCCGAGACCGATGGCTCAACTTGTGTTGACTCGGCAAGCAATCTTTGATAAGCCGATTAAAAATCGTCATCGAAACCATTGTACTTGAAGGGATATGTCAATGGCAAGCCTTTAACTAAGATGCTTGTTGATGGAGGGGCTGCTATCAATATTATGCCCTATGCTACTTTCGGGAAACTTGGTATGACAAATGAAGATTTGCTTTGCAGATGACATGATCCTTAGAGATTTTGCTGGCAATGCTTCGATACTCGTGGAGCGACATGTGGAGCGATGATTGGATCCAAGACCTTGATCACTACCTTCTTTGTCATTGATGGTAAGGGGGCATATAGCATACTTCCGGGAAGGGATTGGATCCATGCTAATTGCTTGTATACCCTCAACTATGCATCAAATCCTTATTCGGTGGGTAGGAGATGATGTAGAAGTTGTTCAGGTGATGATTCGGTGAGTGTTGCCACTTCGAGCCTCGCTTATTGGGAGTATGATGGACTAGATTGCCTTTCGGGTAAGGTATGGAAAGAAGGTCCTGTCAATGTGTTCGACGGGATCAACGGCCGATCCAAGCGGTCGGCTCGACAAGAACTTTTAATGGGCAATCCAATCGATGGCAACAAAGGCAAAGCGGGTCGTGGTTTCATGTCGGCCGACAAATTAGAAGAAATCAATGTTGGTGATAGCACAAAGTCAAGGCCGATGTATATCGGTGCAAATTTAGACCCGAATATAAATTGGAGTTAATAGAGTTGCTTTGAATGAGTTCAAAGATTGTTTTGCTTGGGATTACACAGAGATGCCTGGGTTGGATCGATCAATTGTTGAGCATAAGCTGCCTATAAAACCTGGATTTCGTCCTTTCAAACAACCTCCACGGAAAATCTATAAAGAGGAGGTGTTGGCCGATGTAAAGAAAGAGATTGAGAGATTAATTGAAGCAAACTTTATTCGGCCATGCGGTATGCGAAATGGATTTCAAATATAGTACTGTCTACAAGAAGAATGGAAAGATGAGGGTATGCATAGATTTCGAGATCTCAACAAAGCTACTCCAATGGATGGATACCCAATGCCAGTTGCCGATTTATTAGTGGATGCGCGAGCGGTTATGAAGTTATCGGTTTATGGATGGCAATGCTGGCTACAATCAAATTTTCATGGCGGTTGAAGATATTGCAAAGACGCATTCGATGTCCTGGTCACATTGGATTGTTTGAGTGGATAGTGATGACATTTGGATTGAAGAATCTTTGGTGCAACTTATCGAGAGCCATGAATTATATCTTTCATGAGTTAATCGGCAAGATTGTAGAAATTTATATTGATGATGTAGTAGTCAAATCCGAGAGACCATAAAGGACATTTAGCCGATTTAAGGAAGACTTTGGAGTGCACAAGGAGACATGGCTTAAAGATGAATCCAAACAAGTGTGCTTTTGGAGTCTCGGCACAGAGTTTTTAGGGTTCTTGATTCACAAAGGAGGGATAGAAGTTGGAAAAAAGAGCATGGAGGCAATAGACAAAGTTGTGCCCCCAACTAACCTTACGAACTTGCAATCATTCTTTGGGCAAGGTCAATTTCGTGAGAAGATTCATATCCAATTTATCGAAAGAGTGTTGCCTTTCTCTCCATTGTTGAAGCTCAAGAAAGATCGAAATTTGTGCAGGGTGACATACGGCAAAAGGCTTTTGATGAAATCAAGCAATATATGAAGGCACCGCCGTGTTGGTACCTCCACAACTTGAGAAGCCTTTCAAGTCAGTATGTGGCGGCCGATAGCCTAACAATAGGATCGGCCCTTATGCAAGAGTTTGATGGAAAAGAGAGTAATAGCTTACCTTAGCCGAAAACCGTTAGATCCCGAAACAAGGTATTCGGCTATAGAAAAGCTCTGTTTGTGTGTTTATTACTCATGCACCAAATTTCGGCACTATTTGTTAAATGCCGAATGTGTGGTTATATCTAGTTTTGATGTAATTAAACACATGTTGTCAATGCCGATTTTAAGTGGGAGAATCGGCAAATGGGTATTAGCACCGTCGTCGAGTTTAATTTAAAGTATGAGTCGGCAAAAGCGGTGAAAGGACAGGCAATTGCCGATTTTATTACTCAACATCGTGATTTATCTCGTTGATATGATTAACATTGCCCCATGGGCATTATTTTTTGATGGATCATCATGTGACAAAGGTGGTGGTGCTGGTATTCTTTTGATATCCCCACGTGGAAAGATATTTGAGTTTGCTTTTTCAATTGAATATCCTGTCACTAACAACCAAGCGAGTATGAGGCTTTGCTTAGAGGGCTTAATTTGTTGGTAGAACTGAAGGCATTCTTTGTTGAGGTATTTGGTGATTACGAATTGGTAATCAATCGGTTACAGGACAATATGAATGCAAAAATGATGTACTTGCAAGGGTACCATGAACAATGTAGGGAACTTCGAAAAGTTTTTCGGTAGTTACTTTGCATCATATACCCGAGAGCACAATGGAGAAGCAAATAAATTAGCTCAAGCCGCATCGGATATCGGGAAAATCATGAAGTCTATACGCGAGAAGAAGATGTTTTCAATTCGATCGATAAGTAATGACTTTGGAGAAGTGACATTATCAACTATCTCAAAGATCCATCTCGAGAGAGTTTCCGGGAGGCTCGGGTATAGGGCACTTAAATTTGTGCTTCTTGATGATCGGTTGTACCACAAGTCTATAGATGGAGTGTTGCTCAAATGCTTGAACCAAGAAGAAGCTAAGAAGATTATGTTTGAAGTCCATGAAGGAGCTTGTGGTGCACATCGTCGGCTTACCGAATGAAATGGATAATAAGGAGGACGGGGTACTTTTGGCCGACTATGTTGGAGGATTGCTTTGAATATTACAAAGGGTGTCGAGATTGTCGATATTTGGTAATGTTCGAGAGAGCACCATATCCGATCGAATCCGATAATTAAACCTTGGCCGTTCGAGAGGGTGGGGTATAGATTTAATTGGACAGATCAATCCTCCATCTAGCAAAGGACACAAGTTTGTGTTGCTAGCAACAGTTATTTCACCAAGTGGGTTGAAGCTATCCCTTTGAAAAAGGTCACATCGAGAAAATATGATCGGTTTTGTCAAGGAACATATAATTCATAGGTTTGGGATTCCACACCACCATTACAACCGATCGGGGGACTCGGTTCACTTCTTCGAGTTTTGTGATTTTGCCGAAAACATGGGGGTAAGGTCGTATAATTCTTCTCCTTATTATGCACAAGCCAATGGCCAAGCGGAGGCGTCAAATAAGATCATGATCAAAATTATTCGAAGAAAATCGATGAGAAGCCAAGGAGATGGCACTTGGTCCTTAATGAAGCATTGTGGGCTTACCGAATGGCTTGTCATGGGTCCACACAAGCATCTCCATATGAGTTGGTTTATGGACATAATCTTTGTGATGCCTTGGGAGTTGCAATCGGGATCAAGGAGAGTTGAGTTACAAAAGGACTGACGAAAAAAGATTATAAGGATCGATGATGGATGAGTTAGAAGATTTGCATTTGATTCGTCTTAAGGCCTTGGAGAATATTGAGAAGAATAAAATACGTGTTGCCAAGTATTACAACAAGAGAGTTAAGATTAAGCAATTTGCAGAAGGAGAATTGGTTTGGAAAACAATATTGCCAATTGGTACCAAAGACAGAATATTCGGCAAGTGGTCTCCGAATTGGGAAGGACCTTTTCGGGTTGTCAGTTGTGCACCTGGCAATGCGTATATATTAAAAACGCTGTTTGGAGAGGAACTTACTAGAGCCATCAATGGCAGATACCTTAAGAAGTTTTTTCCAAGTATCGAAGTTGGATCTTAATTGTGATTATGACGTAAGCATGGTATAGCCGATTGAATAAAATCGCCTTGAGTAAAGGAAAGAGGTTGGAAAGAAATAACCGATAATATTATCGCCTCTAGTGGAGAGATAGCCGATATCGTGTGTATCGTCTTGAAACAAAAATAGCCGATACGGTTGTATCGCCTTTAGTCGATTTTTAAAAGTATAAGTGAACAGGTTTGATCTTACCTCTCGGTGATAGGTTTATCGGGAGAAGATAAAGGGAATTGAAGTGCTACACTACAAACCGTCAAATCGTGGAACAGGATCGAGATCTAATCGGCTAAGGCGATGTCACGCGATTCGGGAGATTTCGTTCGGAAGAATGTTGCGATCAAGTTCTAGCTAAGGAAAAAATTTGCGAAAAGCAAATGCAACGAGATAAACACCATCACGAGATAAGCAAGATCAAGCCGACGGCCAACATTCTTCATTTAAGTTTTATTTACAACCCGCGCCAATCCTAATACAAGCTACTCCTCTTCATTGGTGAAGAGCTTGTTGAGGACAGACTCTGGGTTGGTGGCGTTGGCCATGGCCTCGGCATGGTCTCCTGGGGGCATACGACGGCCACGACGGCTGCTTCCCTCCGCCGCGTCCGCCACGGGAGCGGGAGCGGGAGCGGAAGAAGCAGTGTGGGTGCCAGCCCGGGCGACCCGCCTCCGGATGTTGGCGACGTAGTCGCCGGTGTTCCCGATAACCCGAAACGGATCGAGAAGATGAGCAACCGCAAGGGCGAGAAATTCGATCGGGTAAAAATTATCAAAAACGGCACGGCTCAAGGGGTTGAAGATTTCACCGCCGGCGCAGTTGCTTCTGCCCTCGCCTCGTCCCGGGCGGGGGCGCTTGTTGCGATCTCCGCCGCTCGCCATGGATGGTGGTGGGGGTTTCTTGGAGCTTGAAGGCGAAGAGAAAGTGGAAGAGATTGAGGGTGATGGCAACCGCTTGTGCTTGTGTGATGATGGTGGGAGCCGACGGTCCTATTTATGAACGGGGAGCCGTGGCGAGGCTGCGGGAAAGCCAAACGACGAGATAGGGTTTTCCACACTTATGGGCCTATGATGAGTTGGGCCGAGCCCATCACCACCGGCGATTCGGTTACCCATACGCTCGGTCGGCAAAATAGGCGATGAAAGCTATTCGGCTAAAGCAAACACTTGGAGCCTACGGCGGTTATGTTCGGCGATTTGCACGGGTGAAAGTATAATCACATTCAAGAGCGGCCGAATGATAACGAAACGAGAAGAAAGAGAAAAACAAAATCGGGAGGAAATAAATTGCCGAATGCAATGCATTCGAGCATAATGTTTACATGTATCATCATACAAGCCGAAGTTTACACATTCGGATAAGAGCCGATGGTGTTCGAGCATCGCCCTTGATTCTATTAACTTCATCAAGGGCTCTTTTATCTTCAACTTCGAGCTTTGGATCTCGCTGCAATCTACCCTCGATTTGCTTGGTCTCTTTGATAAGAGAGCTTATCTTGGTCTTGGCCGAGTCAATGGGTGGCATTGGCAAGTTTGGCTTCATGAGATTGAATGTTGGCATCCAATTGAGCCAACTGAGGGCTGCGCCTAGTCCTCTCATCTTTCATGCTCGCAACTCCGGCTCCAAGGTGTCCCGAGACATTTGGCTGATTTAAATTCGGAGTAGAGCTCTTTAACCTCTTTTTCGATTGCCTTGCCGGTCTCTAAGATGGCCTTGTCGGATATGTTCTTATATGCTCTCTTGACAACGACAAAGTGGTCGTCAAGATGAGACAAAGCGTTTATAGCATCCTTAAGGTCGAAGGGAGCTCTTGGCCAAGTGGCTCGCTATTTCCCTTATTTTGTCGATTCTCGAGTCGGGTCAACGATATCTCTCTCCAAGAATGAGATTATGGCCTTCACTTAACTTGATCCTCGATGATAGTTGCCGACCGGAGGAGACTTCGTCGTCATCGGCAAACTCTTCGGCAATAAGAGAAAAGCTAGTCTCGTTGGAGAGCGGTACCACGATAACGGGAGGAGAATTTATTCTTGGCCAAGAATGACTTAGTTCAAATAGGGAATGATTGAGGAAAAGATCAAGATAATACCTCTTCGACAAGGACTTGATCGGTAGCATCAAGACTTTGAGTGACTAATGCGATTGCCACCTCAAGGTTAGCGGTGTCATGGCTTGTTGATGCATCTTGGATTGCCGAAGGAGTTAAATCTGGTATATCTTGGAGAAGAATTTTCTCTTTGCTTCTCCCCGATTGATGAGGAAGAGTTTACGCTTCTCTTTGTCCAATGCTCGGTGAGGGGGATTTTTCTCTCTCGCTCCTCCCCGATTACACGATTGTTCATCACCTGATGAGAAGGGATCTCTTCTGCTACTTTTCCTTGTTCACTGCTTGATCACACACTGATGAGGAGAAGTTTCTTCTGTTCTTTGTTGATTATCTGAATAAGATAAGATAAGTTTGGTGTGTGAATGAAAAGATGAAAGTAACAAATATGAGAACATACCAGGATTGCTAGCGATTCATTGGCATTTGCTTGGCCAATAGAAGTATCGGGGAGTTATCCAGGGATCACCACTCTGTCGGGACTTTGAGGATTGGCTTTGTATCTATTAAGAGAAAGTGATAAGTGCAAATACATTTACAGTGGAAAATAAGAAATCAAAAAGCATTCATACCCGAGGAGTGGCTTAGCTTTCTTTGATCTTGTTTTCTTGGGAACTGCAGTGTCCTTGATAGGGGAAGTAGGAGTTTTTCTTTTAAGGTCCTTCAAGAGCACCTTTGTATCATCGACGGGAATTTTGTTGAATACGACAAACTTGGAGCATCATGCCCCGAGCAGCACGAGGGCCGGGTTGCCAATATTGGACTTACGGAGGACTTGGAGGAGCAATGTCCCGCTTAAAAGATGATTAGAAACAAAACGAAACGTGAAGTAAAAGGTAGCCATAAGCATGTACCTCATCATCGAAAGAGAATGAGGGCATCAAGACTTGGCATAAAGGATGGACTTGTGCTCGAAAATATGAGAATGCCACCCTTGCCACCGGAGGTTGAATGAAGGATGAACAGCTTCAATTATCACTAGAGGATTGGGTTCATATACTGGAAGCTTGCATCCAAGATTGAAAACTTTATTGGCCTCAGTACTGTTCAGCAATGACTCCCTAGGCCTGATGATACTTGAGAAATATGGCCTTGGGGGCAATTGACCAAGTCCAAACTGCCTGGCAACCATGTTTGGATTATAAAATTCATAAGTTGAACTTATCAACCGGCCATGATGAAATTCTGCTGGCAAGGCACAGGGTTTGATGAAGGAATTGTAGATGTCCTTAGAATCATCATCTATGCAGCCCAGCTCATAGCTAAATCTGCAGGGAAGTGTCAAATTTTCATTCTCTCGGTAGGGGAACCGAGCACATGGTTGAATCCCTTATAGAAGATCTTGAAAAGATGGCCCTAGGTCCAAGTCAATGGTGATTGAAGATGCGGCTTCTCCATGTGTCTCGACAGACTTGTATCCGGATCTTCACCTTCAAAGATAGTTGATTGAAGGAAAATTCAGGTTGTGGAGATCAACGAAACAATCGATGCATATATAGTTGCAACCACATTTGAAGAAGCCACCATGGTCCATTAACACGGGAAATTTCACCTTGATTCCTCATTTGGACGGTGATTTGATGCATCATGTGGTAGAATGCTCCCAACAGAGATATTTGCCCAAAGGAATCGGCTTGCTGCGGCCAATTCTTCACCATCACTATGTGATTCGAGTGGGCTCATTGGATTTGCCACGTAAGATGAATCGCATAACCACATGTTCATAAAGGCCCTATATTCTTTATCAGACACAGGGCCAGTTGAAGCATAAGTCTGAACATACTTGACCCAACCTCCTCCTGATTTAACTGCCTTCTGTGAGCTAGTACTTTTGTATTTGAAGGGGTAGGTTGGTTTGGTGATATTCAGACCCGTCATCATGAAAATGTCTGATAGAGTAACCGACATTGGGCCATGACCGAAGACAAATGCATTGATAGCATCGGACCAAAAGTGGGAAGCGGCTATCAAGAGGGAGTCATTTCTCGGCATTTCGGCTAAAGAAAGCTCCGGACAGTCTTGAATGTCTTGAGATTCCCGAAATCGCTATTCTGGATTGCATCCTACGGTACCAATCGCGCCATCCCGTGATTGAAGGAAGGGGCCGGGTCTTGAAAGTGTTTGGCCATCTATTTGAAGGGGCAATCCTAGATTTAAATGGGATCCTCAAAGTTTCCCTTTCAATAAAATCCCTCGAATTGGGGTCTCCCATCGGACCAAGAAAAAATGATCCGGGACACGCAAGATTGGAGATTAAGATCTCATTCTTCATTTCCTTCAAGAAGAAATTGGAGTGAATGGATCAAAGAAGTGCGTCGAGAACTGATTTAAGAAAATTGCCGAATAGGAAAAGCGGGTAGGGTTACCTCTAGAAACTCTTCTTGGGTTCCTGTTGCCATGATGGAGCCGGTTGAAGTGTCCATCGCCATTGAAGACAACGACGAGCACGGATCTCGGTGGCGGGCTGCGGGCGCCGGTGGTGATGACCTAGGCGGAAGCGCTTACGGTCAATTTCAAAATAAAATCCTTTTATCTCGAAATTGAGGGGGCATGTGTTAACACCGAAATTTGGTCAAGAATATGACAGTGGACCCGCGGGAAGCGGGGAGAGTAATTCGGCAAATGCGTATGCGGTCGGCTAATTTCCGTGTATTCGGTAAACAATGAAGCGGTCGGTAACGGCTTCGTTTGAAGACGACAAAAGGGAAGATGAAGGCGACCGAGAAAGGGAAGGAGTCGTGATAGTCAAGGACTCCGATTATGGATAGAGTTAGCGTGTCTGGTCTTTCCAATTTTGTTTAGATAGTTCGTAAGTGCTTAGGACTCATGTTACGTCCGGGGTATAAATATAAACCCTCGACCATTGTAATAAGGGTTCACAACCAAATCAATACAACCGGCTACGCGCCACCCTTCGAGTCCTTTTAGTCGTGTCGTCGAGTTCTTCGAGAGGGCCAATCGATCCGTCGACCTCCGTAAGTCCCGGCAACCTTGTTATCATGTCTAGTATCATGCGGTGGATTTAGATAATGATGCAAGAAGTCTTGTTGCAATGCTTAGTATCATGCGGTGGATTTAAGCATTGAACCAAGAGGGTTCCATGTTAGTCATGAGTCGTGCGGCGGGCTAAGATTAGCTAGGAGCTAGTTACCAAAGTTTCTCGACTAGGTCATGAGTCGTGCGGCGAGCTAAGATCTAAGCTTAGAGGCTAGTTATCGGCTCTTTTAGATTTGGCAAAATCTAATAGATTCATTAAGTTATCACGTGTTGCATGCTTTATTTAATGTTTAATTATTTGCAACACTCTTTTGCCCAATCTAGATTGATACTCTTTCGGCTTGTTGGTCGTTCCTTTCATGCTTATTCAATACCGAGTAGATCAAGCTCATATGGCAGAATTAGATCGATCTAGATTGTTACATGTTGCGGGTTCATTCACGTTATATGTAGATAAGCCTTGACGGACCGGGTACCGTGCGGCGGATGCGGTTTTTGGGTTACTCTAGAACTAGTCATCCGGTGGACTAGAGATCGGTTTAATCGATAGGCTCCTCTATATGTTACTTGTTTGTTCCTTCTTCATGGACCCCGATTCGGCAATCTTGTCGATACGGTTATGCTTATACATGTAGCAAGTATCTATAGATCTGTTAGATAATTATGTGCTTTTAGCTCTTTATTGCTAGATTGTATCATGCGGTGGATTGATCTAGTAGCAAGGAGTGGTGTAAATTCATAGTGAGTGGTATCATGCGGTGGATTAGCTTGCTTGAGTTTATGCTCGACGGGTTTATGAAGGCTAGACGTGCGGCAGACTAGTTGGAATAGCCTATGCATGTGTTGTTTAGTCAATTTATATTTATAAGTTACTTATCCATAATTATTAAGTGCTTGATGATGCTTTAAACCCGAGATGTAGTTTGATATGCTTTAATGATTTAATCTTGTTCAAACATGTCTTCATTTACTTGTATTCGGCTAGTTTGTTCTGTTTACATCGGTTATGTTACTTTAGCCGAATGAACAAAGATCCCGTTGCGTATAGCTTCCATAGCTATGTGTCGTCGCAAGTGGCTTCGGGGCGTAAAGATGGAACTATGCTGGTCTCACCAAGACGTTCCGGTTATGATCTTACCGTTTTATCCCTTGTCGATTTTCGGTCAAATCGGCGGCACGCCACCGGATTCGGGCGCCGGGCACCCGATTGAAGCTAGGCTTTCCGGCTTGCTGTGTGTGAGACGCAGGGTGGTCACATTTTGCGTCAACACTATTGCTTATTACTAAATAAACTAATATATATAATCAAATTTGAAAAAAAGGAAAAGGAACTACCTTGGTCTTCCTCACTGCCGGCGGCCACGCAGAGCCACGGCGGGCCACGGCACCACGGCGACACCGGGCGACGGCGGGCGCTGGGGACTCCGGCTCCTACCCCCACCACGCCATGGCCGCCCCGGGGGCTCCCCACCTCACCACGACGGATGGTGAAGCCGGGACGTGGAGGCGGGGAGTCGCGGCCGGCGGAGGCGGGAGAGGAGGGACGGCGGCGGGAGTCGAGCCCCGGCGGCGAAGCTCCCTGTGGCGGCGGCGGAGGCGGAAGATGGCCGGGCGGCGGCGGCGCCCGCAACTCCTCGGAGGTGGCGGCCGCGCAGCTCCGAGGGCGGAGGAGGGGGACGCGGTGGAGGACCTCCCGAGCGGCGGCGGAGGGGGAGGACCTCCCGAGGGCGGCGCGGCGCACGGGACACGGCGGCGGGCGTCGAGCGGCGGCGGACGGAGGCTCGGGCCGGAGATGAGAAGAGGAACTGCTCGGGCTCGGGCTGGAACCATATCCACCCGAGCCGCGCCCTCGATGCGGCGCGGTTAAGCCGCGCCCTTGACGGAGGCGCGGCTTGACCGGCCACGTCGGCGGAGCGGCGACTTGGGGGCCACGTGGACACCCTAACCGCGCCTCCATGCATGGCGCGGTTAAGGTGAAAATCCGCGCCTTGGTCTACGGTGCGATAAAACCTGCTAGATTTGAAAATAGTTTTTTCACCGTGGCAGATTTGTAAATAGTTAAAAAAAAAGTGCTAAATTTGAAAAAAAAATCACTATTCTGGACATGTCGAAACGCCTGATTACCACTAGCGCACCTGTCGCGTCTCCCGTGACCACGACCGACCAGTTAAGGTAGCTCATTTACCTGGAGGCTGGACACCGTGCATCGTCGCTCCTTTCGACTCGACAGAAACAGCTACTAGGGACACAGTAGCTCTGAAATATACAAGGCCAAACACGAACTTCAGAAATTCCCATTTTTGCGGACGGTGCAGGGGGATCTGAATGAAAGAGTGAAAGCATGCATGATGCAGCCATTAAAGATCGATGGGTAGTAGGTCGATCCATCCATCCGTTTCGTCTCGTGGTCCTCTCACATGTTGTCCGATGGCGCACAGTTGAGCTGAGTTCCATCAGCACGCGTACTTTGGATGGATGCGTGCAATGGCTATTTATTCGCCGAAAGCATGCGTTGCATTGCATGGGCTCGCATATACAGTAGCTAGCAGTCTCCTCCAAATCCAATCTTGTGCTGAGCAGCTGAGGTGAGGTGAGCCCATTCATGAGGTTGGTTGGCCCTCTCCAAGGGACGTCGGTGGTGATGGCATGTCCGATCTCTCACTTCAGTCCAGACAGGCTTGAAATTGTCATAGTGCACTCAAATCCTCGCCAGTTGTAGCGACTGCTCAACATTATACTCTTCTTAAATCTCAGTAGCGTTTCTTTAAGACGAAAAATATTGTTCAACAGTGCAACATCGATCTAATCTAAGGTACATCTGTACGGGGATCAAATTGAAGCCTCGATCAGCAGTCTGATTCTTCCTGTGCCCTGCCCTCAATCCAATCCAATCCAATCGCCGCATCCTTGGCTGCTCCACTCCACTGCTACAGGGCACACATCGACGACACGGATGCCTGCAGATGGGCCGGGAGCAGCGGAGTTAGTGTGGTAGCTGGGGGTGCCGGTGTTGGTGGAGGCTGTAATGGTGGCGGTGGTTGTTGAGAGAGAGGGCAAATGCAAATGCGCGCGCCAAAGCCACTGACGTGTGTAGTGTGCCGCTGTGCTCGCACATGCCGAGCTCCCGCGACGGTGATCACGGGACAACCGGAGGAGCCTGGCCGCCCGCGCAGAGCAGACAAAAGTGGCCGGGGGACGAAGTGAAAGTGAGCGCATTTCCCTGTCAATTTGTGTAAACGCGGATTTGCCACCGAGATCGCGTTTGGTTAGTTGGACACAGCATCGTCCGTGTGTGTTGTGGACGCAATGATTACTCGTCGTTTGCTGCTGTTGCTCGCTGATGGCCGGAAGTAGATTCGTTGGGTCATGCTTGCTCGTCCTCTGCTGCTGGAAATATCTTTTCACGACCTTGTTTGGAACACGGGAATTTCATATGAACCATGTAGGAATTTTAGATGGGAAAACGGAGGAATACGAAAATTTTCCCGGGTTCCAGACAGGGCCTCAGGTATTTCCAGGCGTATATCGGTACTATGCTCATGTGGCATCTGGGCGACACGTCACACGTCCGGTCGGTCCGACGAGGATGTAACGAAGAGGACCATGCGTGTTCGCGAACATGGCGATCCCCACATTCCGCGTCGTCGAATCATGTCATGTACGTGATGTGAGAGAGGGACGGTCATCCGTCGTCCAGTTATCAAACGCGAGCATTACTTGCGTCCCTACCCAAGCAATTCAGCTCAGTGCTTTACTACATAGTACTCCTACTAATTTTCATTTATTCAAAAAAAAGGTGGACCATGTATAGTACAGACGTTGATGCTGCCATGCACACTTATTTGTAGTATAGATGTACACATGCACATCCTATCAATGTCAATATGAATGGGCAAACGTTTCTCGCATACTATTGAACTACTTTTGAATTACCCGTCAAATTTACTTTTGAATCGCTAGCATTAATATCTACAGAAAATAGATAAAGTAAAAGTACATGCCACCATGGAGACCAGGAATAAATGTGTGTACGAGTGATAAATACACATATCTATAGTTTAGTGATCATTTTTCCCATAATGAATTGAAATACTAATGATATTAAAAAAAATTAAATTGTATTGGTAATGATAATAAAATTGTATAATTTTACTACTTTTAGATAAAGTTATACATTTTAACTAAAATAATATAGCATATATACTTACATTTTATTTTTGCCACTTTTACATTCATAAGAAAAATTCTAATACACACACACTTTTTCGCTTAATGAAATTCAACGTCTAGAGTGGCAAATGAATGACATATGGACTGTAACAAGAGTCGATATAATTTTGCTAATGTTTGAACTAAACACATTTTAAAGGCACAGAAAAGTGCGATACAAATGGGCAAAAAGTATGAAGAGGGATAGAAAAACAGAAAAGTGATAAATAAATGTATTACGGTTTGAACAGAGATCAGTGAGTATTCTCTGTCCTAAAAACACAATCTAACTTTGAATCTGGACAAGTGTTTTGTTCAGATTCAATGTTAGAATTGCGGTTTTTTTACTGATGGAATTAGAAAGAATCTGGCCTAGATGGAGAAAGTGACAAAGAAAGGCTGAAAGCGGCGAGGGGGACTGAAAAGGGACGGCGCCGGCTTTGGACTAATCCTTCTTTTGCTTCTAACTACAAAACTGCATAATCAGTAGCCACTTCAATCATCTCAATCGAATGGAAGGGACGGATGCAGAGTCGTGTGTACACAGCCATCACGCATCAAACGTGTGTCGACACGAAATCACCTTTGCTGTGTGTCAAATTTTTTTTGAGAAGGATCTGCGTGTGAATTATCGCCTCAGAAGCGAACAGGACAATCAGAGTGGTGAACGTACCTGACCTCAGTACCTCAGCATTCCCCCCGTGAACGAGCAGGCCATGTTGGTCTCTTCCGGAACCCTCACACGATCACATCGGCTGACGTAAAATCTCATCTTCAACCTTTAGAAAAGAAATCTCATCTTCACCCGAGAGGCTATCGATCACTTTCGCCCCCTTGATTTCTCGGATGGATGAATCCTAAACGTCACTTGGAGAAATCCGATTCTGTTTTGTCTACCAGCGACGTCATCTATAAACGAGCGCCCGATTTGATTGCCTGCAGAGATGGCTATTTTTGTTGTACTATATAGCAGCAGTGCTGGCTATGGCTCGGCTCGCCCGGTCGTGACAGGAAACAGAACCCAAAAATGTACTGGCTTGTTTGGTTTGCGTCCTCCGAAACAATCTTCCGCATCAATGATAGCTAGGCTAGGTGTCCAAATGCCGACGCACGCTTGTGGCCGACGCGATTGGCTTGAAATATCTCATTAGCACGGCTGCTAGGGTGTGCACATGTGTGCATGCTGGTCGCTAAGCGACCGATACCCATGCATCATGCATGCACGGTACAGTCAACATTGCAGGTGAATCAAGACAAGGCTCTCTTGTGGAATCGATATGATCCATCATGATCCATATATGTCCAGCTCGGCATGGCCGTGCAATGTGTACGACACAAAACGTCCAGTTGCATGCCCCACGTTGTGAGGAGCGGCGCATGCCGCATGGGCGAGGTGTCTGAGAGAAACTTGCAGTGCATGGGATGGCAGGTGACGGCCTGACGGGGGCGCGCGCGCCCACTAGTGCGAGCGGCAGACGTGCCGAGCTGGGGATCGGCACGCCGCGGTGTCTGCAGCTCTGCCTCTGCATCGTCGTGCCAAAGGACTCTAGCTCATTCGGTGAGAGGTTTTCGGCGGCACCTCATAGGTCTTGAATTTGAATCTCCATGGAAGCGAATTTCAGGCGGGGGGTAATAAAAATCCCCTCGCTGGCGTCGCCAGGGTTCGGGGAGGCTTTTCGCGATAGGGAAGAATCACATTCTTTTTAATGAAAAACGGTTGGGGTGTCTCCCCCCCTCCGATTGTGTTTGTTTTTTGTCTGCATCGCCGCACGCCGGCACTGCACGTCTGCACATGATTGTGCAATTCATTGTTAAGCATAGTCGAAATAAGCATTATTAGCGTGTTAAACTCCTGGAAGGAACTCTTGGACCATAATCTCAGGACCGGCAGGCTCCAGCACTGCCGACCGCGACCGGGGTCGTGGCCCCATCGCCGGATCGCCCGGCGGTGAAAACCACACCTGGACGACGACGCGGGCGGGGCCCGGTGGACGACGCCGATATGACGCAGGTCGTGACGACTGATGACCACTGCTCCTCCCGTCGCACTCGGTCTGTAACCGCGGAGCTTCTGATATGCATGCAGCTATAGTATTCGTTGGATCGGCCGCGTCGCGTGCGGCTGCCGCCGCCGGCCGGCCGTCCGGACGGCCGTGGTGGTGGTCCAGACCCACTGTTTTCACCACGGAGAAGGGAAAGAAAAGAATCCAAAGCCCGTGAGCACGCGGGCTAGGCACGCGGCGGCGTCGCCCGTCGTACGATGGAAGACGGCGCGCGGCATGACGCGGCACGGACAGGTTGGTTGGTTCAAGGCGATCAAGGAAGATTTTGCGGCTATTATACGTACTAACGTCCTGGCACGCTTCGCTCAGCCTCTTTTATGAGATTTATTAGTGGAGGACTACTGGAGGACGATGAGTGAACGCCACAGCCTTTTACACGGTACCGGTCGTTCAACCGAGCCTGCAGTACGTGCAGCAGCCCAGCTCGTGGAGACCATCGATCGGTTTGTCTCTTCTCCTCCCAAGATCAGTGCCCTGGTTTCCCATTCCACCAGATCCTTTGCAGCTGATCGAAGATCGACCATCATGATAAACCATCTTTTAATAACACATACTACCCGACAAGAGAAAACTGTGGCATATATATGTTCACAATGCATGCATCAAGGGCACGAACAGTATGTGGAAACCACGATGCTGGAGAATCATGTTTTCCAGCAACGGCGTGCAACGCCGTACGGCATGAGCAACCTGCTGTTACCAGTGGCTTTCAAGGCTGCTTAATTGCCTAGCCTTCTTTCCATTCTTGTTCTCTCTGAATGTGAAATGAAACCCGCAGCTAATCCAACTATGTCCAAGGGAGTAAGCACGCGCTAGCTGCAGAAAACGACCGTGTGTCCAATCACACGCGTAGACTACTTCACCCCGCAAAACTAGTAGAAGTCGAGCGTGTCCGATAACATCGAACACAGTGGGCAATTTCTTCAAACAACAACAACAACAACATTGCCCCATGTGTCCAATCACGCGCCTAGACTACTTGGCCCCGCAAAACCAGTAGAAGTCGAGCGCGTCAGGTAACATCCAACATCCAAACACGTGGGCAATTTCTTCAAAAAAAAAAAAAAAAAAACAGCAGCAGCAGCAACAACATTGGGGCAAAGTATGTCTCGGCTAATCCAATATTCCCTGTTCGAAACGAATAGGTTTTCATTTTGTAAGGGAACAAGCTGCTTCCACGTATTTGGATATAAAGTCTCATTTGGATTTTAGGTTTATTAACTCTGTTGACCAAATAGCTTATGGTTTTACCAAGGCTCTCCCTACTCGACAGATGCACAGTTGTTTAGGAACAATTTTAACTTAATAGGTGCATTGTGATTGACGGGGGTATTGAATACGTACATGCGTCAAGGGCGGCTGTTGTGCACGAATAGGTGAAGTGCTTATCAAGGATTAAAGGTTGTTACACGGCTCCGTCTATAGTCTAGACGTTATCTGGTTTGTGGTTTGTTAGTTTGTTGTATTCTTGTATTGTATTCTAGATTTATCTTGTTCAAAGTTGAAGTTATACATTGCCATACTAAAAATCGATTGTTTCTAGCTATATTAATACGGAACCATAAGCCTAAGAAGTCCTCACATTATACCTATTCTCACACATGCTACACATGCGGCGGTGAAATCCACGCCTAGACGACGCGGGTGGACCCAGCGGACGACGATGACGCAGGTCGTGACGAATGACGATTGACTACTGATGACCACCGGCCCACTGCACTGCTCTTCGCTCCGGGGTGGTGGTCCGGACCCATGTTTTCATTACGGAAAGGAAGAAAAATCCAAAGGCCATGGCGAGCGTACGTGCTAGCCAGTCGTACCATGGAAGACGCCGCGGCGCGGCGCGGCACGAACAGGTTCGTTGGTTCATGGCGATCAAGGAAGGTTTTGCAGCTACGAACAACGTCCTGGCACGCTTCGCTCAGCCGCTTTTATTAGCTTTCTTTATTATATAGTGGAGGACGATGAGTGAACGCCACAACCTTTTAACGGTACCGGTCGTTCAACCGAGCGTGCAGCAGCCCGTGGTGACCATCGGTTTGTCTCTTTGCATCCCCCGCTCCTTTTAAACAGCACGACGCACCAATGTACATAGCCGCGCATCCTAGCCTAGTCTTTTACTTTAAAACATTTCTATGTAGGTAAAGCGACGAACACCGAACGGGCGAGATTGTATGGACGGGACGGCGCCGGCGCCGCGTGCGCTTTATGTTACCGGACGGTGAAGAGTCGAGGCAAGGGTAGGCCACACTACTGCAGAGTTATCTGTCGGCTATGCACCATGTCTGACAAAACGAACCGACCGGCAAAACTAGGATAAGGTGAGCTCGTCCGGCAACGTCGACTGGTTTAGTGGTGGAATCCGTAATCCGTTCATGGAAAATGCCGGGCCCTTTTTCCGCCCGCGCGTGAGGAAAAGGATGGTGTTTGTGCATGAGTGCAAGCAAAGGAAAGGCGGTCTGAACTCGGCTCACTACATCGGGGTCGCGCCGTGTAAAGCGAAAAGGAAAGGCGTACAGGACGGCAGGAACAAAGCGGGAATTAGCGCGACTGCGAGAGGGCTAGACCGCACTCACTCTCACCCGGGCAGGCGCGACAGGCCGTAATGCGAAGAAAGCAACTGCCGCGGCGCGGAGGGCACACCGCCGCCCGGCCGGCTAGACACGGGCAGCGCGCAGCGTTATTGTGCATGCATGGTCCTTCGGCGGATCAGATCGGGTCGTCGGCTTGCGCGCCGACCATGCCGGCCCGGCAGCCCTTGCTCGTCCGAGAGGGCACGGCTAGCTTTTCGTCCGGCGGATCGCAGAATTAGGCCGTAATGAGGCGCGCCGCCACCGCCCCGTGTCGCCCATGGCAAAGCGCTGCCCCGGCCAGTGGAGGTGGTGCCGTACGTCGCGCGCTGACGTGGTGGGTCACGGCCGGCGCCCCACCACCGCCGCGGGAAGGCCGAGGGCCCGTACGTACGTGATCTAAACAATCGAGCGTGCGCCGGCCACGGCTTTTGGGCTTTGGGTGGGAAGACATTGTTTCGTTCCTACAGGTTGGGCGCGCCAGTCACGGCGGGTGGGTTGGTGACACTGATGCGGTTCGTTTCGTTTGGGAGACCGAACGGTGGTTACGTTGCTCTGGTAGGTCTGTTGCCAGAGACATGCATAGCCTACCGAGAGAACAAAAGTCAGGTGAGCTGACTCCTTTTTCTTGCCCCAAGTCAATCGCGGACTCTGCAACCGAACTCAAAAAATGCATGGGTACGTTGGGAGACCGTGGCGGCCGCGGACAGATCATGCGTGATTCCAGTTCGCGGATGCGCGCGCGGCGGGGCCGGCCGTGTGACGGCGACGGCCGATCGATCACGCCCACAGCCCATCCCACAGTGCGTGCGCGTATGCTAACGCCCGTACTCTCTCTCCCTTGCTGGCACCGGGTCGAGCATTTAGGCCGGTGGGATAGCTGACGCGGAAGCGGAACAATGAACTCGAACGAGGCAGAGGCAGGTGATGCCGACGTGCCCCGACAGCGGTCGTGGGGGCGCGTCGCGCCGCGGACGGTGACGCTACCGTGACGCCGCGGCGACGTCAGAGGCCACCACCATTTGTTGGCATGCGACCGTGCGAGCGGGACAGGAGGAAAATAAAACTACTATACTGAGAAGAGAAATCAGGAGCCATAGGATGATATGATGAAGTGGGGTTCAGTGCTCAGGAGAATTAAGGGCACAGCACAACGCCGGCTGTGTTCACGTGTGCGTGTCGCGGCCACTTCGGTCTCGTCTCCTCTTCCGCCTGGCATGGCAGCAACTACCTACCCTACCCAGCGGTTGGCCCCCCGTCCTGAGCACAGTCGAAAGATCCACTAGACGGACGACTGAGCCATCCAACAAACAGGTTCGGATCACCTCAAACACGGCCTTGATTGCCACAATTCCGGAGTCTACACTCTACACGCGCATTATTCTTAGGTTTGTTGCAGCAAACGATATCTTTGGACCCCCTACAGCATGCAAACTGATCGACACAGTACTACACATACCAACTGCTGCTAAGTAGTGACTATAACGGGACATGCATGTCCCTCTGCTTGGTAATGGTCTTCTGTCGACATATGTGTGAATCACGCTGATGCAGGTGTGATGCGTGCTGTCTGTGCTGGTACGTCTATCCGTGCGTTCTGGGAGAGAAAGCTAGCTAGAAAAGCCACCTTAGATTAGATCGTCAGAGAGGGGCCTTTTTGGCGGATGCAACACTGCAAGTGCAAAGCGAAGTGCTGCCTCCACGAGATTTTTGGTTGATCGGCAGGGATCGGCGGTGCCTTTTGACCGTCTCTTTCTTGCGCCCTATCTAGCTAGACAGAAACTTGGCGTCTAGGCCTCTTTGCGTTGCTAGCTAGCTGCATGGTTGCACTGAGCGCCTTTGCGAGAGGGAGGATTTCAGTGGGCTCCGCCACCATCTCGCGTATTAGTAGCAGAGAGCTAAGTGGACGATGCAGAAGAGCTCATGTCTTCTAGAAGACGCAAATGCATGTTGTTGTATCTTTATTCCATGTTCTTTTCAGTACTGCTAGTAGTATATAGTACTATACTAAGTATTGCGTAGTAGACAGCCTAGCTACGTCATCAAGTCGTCCTCTCCCTGTGTCTGTGCGAGTGCGAGGGATCAGGGCGAGGGACACCGCTTGTAAGAGCATCTCCAGGGTTAGCGATTAAATTGGCGTTTACTAATTCTTGAAAATATCCTAAAAACTCCCCTCCATGGTTTTGCATTTCACCTTTTTTTTCTTAACTTGCGAATAGAAATGTTCGAGTTGGCGTATATCTGCGCAATCCGGCTGGCATTTGACCCTCCGCGTTTCTCTCGCACCCCCCTCCCGCGATTTTTTCCGTCCCGTCCGCGATTCTTCTCTCGCGCGCGACGAGGCCGGTTCCTTTCCCGCGAGGACTCCTTCCGCGCGACAACGCGACTCTTCATCGCGCGCGCCGGTCTTCATCTGGCGCGAAGGACACCAACCGCACGCCGCCCTTCCTCTCGATCGACGGGACTGTCCTCTTCAAAGCGACGTGCTGTTGTTGTGCCTGCTGCTGCTGTGCATTTGATGTTGGCCGGCACATTAAGCAGACATGCTTTCATCTCATCATTGGCTGCCGACCAAATTCTGATGCTTGCTGTGCCTAACAAATCGATGGATGCACATATAAAAATATTTGTTCAGAAGCTAACGACGGCGACAGGCCAGTCCTGAACGCAATTCTCAACGAGGCAACGACGGCGACAGGAAACGGAAAATGGAACGACGGCGACCGGCCGGGGACTCGCGACCCTGACGGCGCGAAGGCGCGAACTGTTTCCCGCGAATGCAAAACACGCGCCAAAGAATAGATTTCGGGGGAAATAAAATGGTGGGCCCAAAATTCCCCAAATCGCCAAGTGGTTCTTTAACCCTCGGAGATCACAATTTTTTTGCGCTTCGCCATTTTCTTTTGGGGGCTACAAATTGCCTCAAATGCCAAACTATAAATGCCTAACCCTTGGAGATGCTCTAACGCATGCAGATCGATCGTCAGCGCCAACAACTGCTGATCTTGAGTTCTCGTTAGTTTGTGGCTTTGTGCCAATGTACGTGACTTCAGGGATGAGGACATATATAGCCAGCTAGGGGAGCTTCGAGTGTGTGCCGCATAAATTTGTCTATATCTTTAAGCTGCAGACGCTAGCTAGCAGGGATTCATTCATTCAATCAATCCAGCCGCAGCCGAATTGCACCTGCATACGGTCGATGTGGCGATGCGCGGTGGCTAGCATAGCGAGCGCAGCTATCTTGTTCTTATCCCGGTTTTGAAATTTATAGATAGACAGAAGAGTTTCACTTTGTCCGAAAAGTGTTGCATCTATCTTAGCAGGTAATTATTATCCAGTGCTCTGTAAAAAAATGGAGAAAAAGGGTAGGTAGAGTTGAGAAGACTTGGTAGTACTAGGTATTTATACTGAAAGCGATCAGTAGACGGTCCAGATATTTGCAGAAATGGATTCACTCGTGGAAGCAAAAAGGAAAGCACCACATAAACCTTATCCGCGGTATCCAGCATATCACCGAGAATCCAGTTTCGATTCAGGAATCAAACAGGTCTCCAATGGCTGAGGCCCAGAGCAGAGCATTGCACTTCTCTTCCACTTTCTGAGAAACCCGTCTAGTCACAATAACTTTCAGTTACACTTACATCGTGTAATTATGGGATGATCTGTGTAATTATGGGATGATCCGTAGGACGATGTGACACAAGACTTTTTTTCTTCTTTCAGTTCGCTTCCGTCTAACAAAACGGCTGCCCCTGAATCGGGGCAGCTTTCGTCAAATTGTGTGAAGTGTAAGCTAAGAGGTATGAGTAGCACCCAGCAAACACATTCGGCCTATAATCCATCGTTCTCCGGGCTGGAGAAGGCCCAATAATACTCGTAGGGCGAAAGAGAGCCCATCAGCATGATATACATCTTTCGGGCAAGCAAAGTTTTTTCCTTTTTTTTTCTTGGGACCCTTTATGTGTGTGTCGACAGGTTTTTCATGTAGAGATCTGTCAACTTTTTTTTTTTTTTTTTGACTAGCAAGAAAAAACCACATCTAAAAAAGCGACAGATTTTGTGGCAACCAAATCTGTCAGATTCTACTAACGGGCAAAGGAACCTATAAACCTAAAACCCATTAGGTAACCATCCATTACCAAACACGCACCACACATATAAAGATGCTGACAGCCTAGGCTCCTCCATCCTCTGCTACTTCAACGGTTGCTCCATGATGGCCTTCCTCCAAATAGTCTGCAGAGTCGAAGTGTCCTCCGCTAGCAGCACATGCCTTCCGGTCAATGATTTCTCCTTGTCCCATTTTGGTTCCGAAGACGACGACCATGCAAGCGCAGCGTGGCTGATGTACCAGCATTTTCAGGATTTCTGGCTTCGGCATTCTCAGGATTAACATGAGATTGATGATGATGGGCACTTTCTCTCACCAGCCACGGCAAACAAGCACTTTCTCTGCACCAACTTCCAACCCATAGCAATCCTAACCTGAAAAGGATTTCATGCATAATATTAAGCACTTGTTATTATACATAAGCTAAAAGGAGTAAATTCAGTATGAAAAAGCATTTCAAATGAACAAACCAAGCAGTCTGTCACATATGTTGGCTCTTTCAGTCCACTCGGACAATTGGGGTTCTCTAAAAATAACTTTCCCACACCACACATGAAAGAAAATTAAAAAAAAAACAGGATTGTTAAGAGAAACGAAGCCAACTAGACAAGATTATAATACTTTGGTCCAATGGCATACCACTTATTTCTAACACTTTCATAATAGTTTCATGGGGCTTCTGATCCTATTCTTAGTTATCAAAGCATTTCAAATTCAGAAATCAACTACATGGACTACTTTACAACTTTCAACAGCATAGGAGATATCTAGACGACAACTTACTTCTTATCAATCTCAGGTCATGCCAGATTTCTCAACAAATTACCTGCATAAAACCTAAAAAAAAACCTACAAATACAACTAAAACACAACCACAAGGCCAACTATACAATCAGCCCCCAAATATGCACTACCACAACTGCTGCCACAGATGCAAATGCAAATCAACCCTCAGATGCAACAAGAACCACAAACACAGGAAAAAATAAAAATCCAAATTCAGGTGCAAAATCAAATGCAGCTAAAATCAACTCAGCCTATCAACTCACTCAATTTCAACTAGCACCAGCACCTCTATCACCTTAATCAACAACAACCACAAGGACAACCAAAACTTCACAAAGTCAAATATATATATATAATAAACCCACAAACCAGCAGCTTTCGAAGACACTAAACCCACAACCACAGACAGAGAAAAAGACGGTGCAGCTAGCAACACATCAAAGCTAGCAAAACAACTCTGAACAAAAAAACTAAAAAATTACATAGAACAGAAACTGGTACTCGTATGAACTATAACATCCAACATCTCAGTGTGCTGCCAGTGAAAACTACATTCTTCCTTCCACCTAACAAAAGCATGATATGGTACGTACCACTAGCTATGCTACAATATCACATCAAACATGTGCAATTCAAATCTCTAAAAACTAACTGAATGGTAGCAAGTAAACATCCAATGCACAAAAGGGCACTACCAGAAACGCAGGCCCTTGGCAGCCACTGTCCTCAGAAGTCTAAAAAGAGATATTCTCAATTATTGAGAGTTCATGAGCAGAGAAATGGCAAGAGCATTATAGTATCAGCCACACTCACTACTCAGCACTCAGCATGATCAAATCAATATGTAACTGGCATGAGTACAACCGTCAATCTGTAACTGGCATGAGAAATTTCTTGTAAACATTACTACAACAGATACACTGGACTACTAAGGTCACAGGTTGTAGATGAGTCAATCCACCGTGCAATATTCACTTATTCAGAGCAACCGTAGTCTATTTTTAGAAGTCAAACCAGTACCAAAGCATGCAAGGATTACCATCGAACTCTATTTTTAGAAGTCAAACCAGTACCAAAGCAAGCAAGGATTACCATCGAACAGCATAGCTGCATAGGGCGGGTCAATTGAACACCGAAAATTTGGTGTTGAATTGCATCTGGTAGTGCCAGAGTTCCTCGCAAACTGCCGCAAGCCACCACAAAAAAAATCGACATCTACATCTGATGCCAGATCTATGCAGCCACCGAAGACCCATGACCAACAGCGCCCACACACAAATAGCAATAGCTCCTCAAACAACAACAAAATCGACGAACTGGAAGAACAAAAATACACTTACAAAATCGATTCCTCAGCGGCCGTCGGCACAGGTGGCACCGGTGCACGAGGACAGCGCCCCAGCCACCGAGCGAAACTGCCGCCGAAAGCTCCGCCCACAAGGGCTCGTCGCAGCTCGCCGCCTCCACCCACAGCTCGCCGCAACACAGCGCAGCAGCCGCCGAAGGGCTCAGCCCAACCCACCGGCGGTGCAAGCACGGCGGTGAGGACTAGCCCCACCGGCCGCCTGCGCCACCGCGCCTGGAAAAGAAGAAGCCGAGCGGACTGGGCAAAACGCAGTGGAGATGAAAAGAAAAAGCAAGAAATGGATTTTACGGGTCTCGATTGTTCCAGGTTGTGAACCCGTCTGCACTTGCGGACCTGTCAACGCTTGCGGACCCAACAGAAAGACTGCACGCATCTTCAAGCAAAATCAACGTTCCAAAATTTGACAGATAAAAACCTACAAAATCTGTTGACAGATAAATAACAAAATCCTTAATTTTTTAATACATCCACTTTATTATATGTCTAAATATAATAATATGTCTAGACAGTGTTCTGGTGTTGACTAGTATAGTTCTCTTTTTTTGCGAAAAAGATGTTGACAAGTAGTTAGGTGCACGAGATTTGAAGGAATCAAGAAGCAGAATTAAAAAAAACACAAATCATGACTCCATAAATCATAAATTCATCAAAAAGTTTAAATTTGTTCATCTCATAAAAAACAATGGCTAAGGGATTACCTCTTCAATAGTTTGTCTTATAGCACATTATTCAAAGTATTTTAGATCCTACTACATCCTCCCTCGCATCCATAAAGTATGGAGCCCCACTTTATGACATCCGTCAGACAGTGTGTCCTTCTTGTGAAGATCTTTGATGGCAGCAACACGCTATTTATTTTTTGTGAACGGGCTTTAGGCCAGTTTCAATGGCTAGTTTCATTGCACAGTTTCACATACTATTTAAAACTTTAAAATTTTGATACGAAACAAACTCACTCCCTCAATGCATAGTTTCATTGCACAGTTTCACATACTATTTAAAGCTTTTGTGGGTCCACCGTTATCTCTCTCTTCTCTCTTCCACCAATGACCTTTCTCCATGCATGCGGATGAAATGAAATAACACTTTCCTTCTCTTTCCTCCCAATTTCATGCAAATGCTGACATGACAGTCTATTTAAGGTGCATGACACTCCCGTGAAACCTCCATTAAAATTGGCCTCTGTTTAAATAAGTTTTGGGTATTTGAGGTGGCTTAATTCATCGGACCATATGGACTAATTGTAACAACCCTAAAAATTACCAAATACAAAAATGGCAACTACAAAATTTTTATGAAAATATCCCATGATTGATGAGTGACATGTAGCAAGCCTCACCACATTGCATTTATTTTTTTTTATTAAATTGTTCACCCTAGGTTTTATTGCATAAGCATATACTTTTATTGCATTACAACTCATGTGGTGCTTTGGATTTTATTGGATTTTTGCATTGGTGTTCACTTCCCTAATTAATTGTTTACACTAATTAAGTGGACAACCAAATAGGAAACAAAATAGAAAAGGAAAAGATTAAATCTTCAAATGGCAATCAGCCATTTCGGCCCAAGATCCCGGCCCAGCCTGCTTCCCTCCTCCTTTTCTTTTCTTCTCCTTCTTTCTCTCGGCCCGGCCTGCCTTGCTTCTCCCCTTTTCTTTTCTTTCTTTCCCGCGGCCCAACCAATCGAACTAGGCCGGCCCAGCTGCCGCGCAGCGTCCCACCAAGGCCAAAGGCCGGTCCGCTGCCACTGACCCCCGCGCACAGCCACCGACACGTGGGCCCCACGTGTCATGGCCTTCCCCGGGACGCCGTCAGCGCCGCGCCGCGCCCGACCGAGCCGGAGCACAGAGCGCGTCGCGCGCCTGCACAACCGCATCGCCGCCCGCTCGCCTTGACCCCTCCATATCCGCGCGACCACGCCGCCAGCCAGGGCCGCAGCACCGCTCGCGAGCCCCCCTCCCGGTCTCGATTCCACGCGCGGGTCACCGACCCGCCATTGCCGGCATGGAGCCGCGCCCCTGCGACCCGGTTTTTCACTCGCCTATACTGGAGACCCCCGGAACCCACTGCCACTCCGCACTGCCGTTCCGCAGCAGCACTCCAAGAGAAGAAGAAGGGAGGAGAGTGGAGGAAGAGAGAGAGAACGGCCGCCGGAGAAGAGGGTCGCCGGAGATCCCGTCCGCCGGACCGTCGCCCGCCTCATGCGCCTCGCCATCGACCGCACGCCACACGGTGAGCTGCCGAAGCAATCTTCCCTAACCCCAGCGCCCTTCTAGCCACCGCCGACGCCGCGCAGTGCGCCATCGTCGCATCATCGCCGCCGCGCTGAGCGCCGCCGCCTCCGCTGCTCCTTCGCAGATGGCCGAGCGCCGCTGCTGCAGCCGCCACGCCGACCTCGCCGGCGGCCTCGAGCCCGTCGGTGGCCGCCGAGAGCAGAGAGGGACCGGGATTTGGGGGAAGGGGAAGAAGAGGGTGAGAGAGAGGGAGAGACTGACGGGTGGACCCCAGGTGCACCCATCCACTCCGTGCACTTGGTCCACCATGAAGGGAGAGAGGAGAGATGAACATGGTCCACGGTCGACCACCTTGTGGTCTATGGACCGCTAGCTGCAGTCCACCGTGGACCAGCCATCAGAACCCAGGCCATAGACCAGAGCCCAGACAGCCAACGTGGCAGCACGGAAGCGCGCCACGTGGCGGGCCCAGCCCGGCCCAGATCCGGCCCGCCAGGCCCTGACCCGGCCCTACCAGGCCCACACACGTTGACCAAGTCAACGCTGATGTCATTGCTGACGTCAGCGGGTCCCACTGCCACGTCAGCACGGTCCCACGTACACGTGGCCCACTCACAAGATGCCACGTGTCACTCCTAGATTAATCCAGCCTTTTTCTTTTTCAGAATATTGTTTAAACTTTAGAAATTCATAACTAATTCATACGACCTCCAAAAATTATGATCTTTATATGTAAATTCATCTAAAATCGAGCCCAATCCAATGATATAATTTTTGAGTGCATTTGAATCTTTTTGCTATTCATTCGTTCTTTGTGCTCATCTATAGGGGGTCGCTTCCGCGACCAATATATTGCGTTTCAGAGTCGGAGGAGGATCGGACTGACGACGACCGTGAGTACAGGGAGGAGCTAGGTGACGACTACTCCGAAGGTGCCACATCCCACCCATTTTCCATAGATCCCATTACGCATGGCAAATAATAGAACTGCTAGTGCTTTACATTTCTGTTGAATATAATTGCTGCTATAGGATTGCATGGTAGTATGTTTATACTTGATG
This sequence comes from Themeda triandra, assembly GCA_018135685.1. Classification (NCBI taxonomy): domain Eukaryota; kingdom Viridiplantae; phylum Streptophyta; class Magnoliopsida; order Poales; family Poaceae; genus Themeda; species Themeda triandra. The sequence continues at coordinate 1,083,195 of JAENPR010000131.1, read as the reverse complement.
GCCTTTACCTTGGTTACCCTTTCACCCTGCTCACCCGCTGTTAAGATAGACGCACGCTTATTTATTTACTGTTATATCTTACTCCACTACATTATATCGATGATGTGATGATGGTGGTGAACCTGGGGAATGGTTTGGCTGGAAGTCGGACCAGATGGATGTGTTGGACCTGGGGACTATGGTGAGGATATGGTGGTCTTGGCGTGTGTCTTGGGTGTGTGAAGGGTGAGGTTTGAGTCGACTGAGCTGGGATCTACGATGAGCTTTTGGAGCGAGTCTTGCCGGGGGATGTACTGGACATCCCTGTTAGTTCTACCTGTGGCGGGTAAATGTGGAATGTATTGGTGAGGTGGACCCTGTGTGAGTCTCCGAGGGGCGGAGCTTAGGGTGGAGGTGTTGTGGTGGCACGTTAAATGGTAACCCTGATGAAGATATTCCAGCTTGGTCACAACTAAGGACTGAAAGTTCTAGTAACCGGATCATAGGAATCCTTTGCTTTCCACTCGCTTCCCATGGGGGGGAGACGGCCGAACCACCGGGTGGAATGATGCCACTACTGCTAGGCGAGGATGTGTTAGGGAGGTACGGGTATGGATGGGCCTCACACCCTCTCGAGACGATCATGGCCCCCTATTCGGGATCGGGGACGTGACTTCACGGTTCGGCCACTCCATAGGGGGTGTTCCGGGGCGAGAGGTAGGGTGGCATCGTTCTAGGCCGGCGGGCGCCGGAATCGGCCTAGTTGGTGACGGCCCGGCGATGAAGGCAGTCTCGGTGGATTAGTAAAACCTCTGCGAGTGTATGGTTGATCGATCGATACATATGCCGAATTCTCGGCTATGGACCTTTCCTGTGTTCTGCTTTCACTAGACTAGTGAGAGGAGTGTTCTACCTTCCCCGAGAGGTACTTCCGGCCGCGAGCCATAGGATGTGGGCTGCGGGCCGCTGAGGCAACCAGAGTGGGAGTCTGCTTGCTGACCTGAGTGTGGGCTATGTTGGTGATGGTGATGGAGGTGGATATGGGATGGTTTGGGATGGCATGAAATGGAAGGCGATGGATGGTGTGTGGGATTGGGCTTGTGTTAAAACTTGACTATTACTACATTTAAAACTTGATTACTTTTGCATAGGAAAACCAGAGCCCCATTTATAGGCCTCTTCAATTTACCTTTATTGCATCCAATTCCACAAAGCAAGCACATAGGGTGGGAGTGGCCAGTACAAATCGTACTGAAACATTTTTGGCACAGGTTCTTATAATTCCGAGGAGTATAGCGATTGAGGGATTCGTGCCTTCGCTCAAGTCGAGGAGATTCTTAGCTTCCGCACCTTTTCGAGCTGTTCCGGTTGATAACTATTTTATGTTTTCTGCCATGAGGCAATGTAATAAGAAAAATACTATCTACTTTTACTCTTTTAATTACGATGTATGGATGATGATTATCAACTGGAATTTGGGTAATGTGATTTAAATGGTCATATTACACTTCGACTCTGTGGATTTCCCTTCGTGGAAATCAGGTCGTTTCACTAATCTCCAAAAAGACATGGTATTCGAGCACTGAAAGAAAAAAACACTGAATAGAAAGATTTTAATTGGTGAGTATAACCTCTGTTTTAAAGAGCCATAGAAAGATTTTAATTTTTTGAGGAATCTTCAACAACCAAACTATATATTTGTGAAACTTTTAACCTATTACTTATAAGGTATATGTACACTGAGTTTAATGTAAACAATAATTTTTTGGTAATTTCTACACAAAAACATTGTTACCCTATTGCAAATTAATATTAGCCATGCTTACAACTAGGTGATTCCATTTTAATATCTTGTTTCCCACTAAAGGTCTTTTGAAATATGCATTAAGAGTAACTAAGCTTAATGCATTTGCATCTTTTGCTTGCTTATTGTGGGCAATCTTAAACAAGGCTGGGCATTGGGTTTTTAGTAGTTGGTTTTCTAACCAAGTATCCTCCTAGAAGCTGATTTGATTATTATCCTTCAACATAAAATTACATGAACTCAAAAAGATGTCTTTTGCGATCATGAGGCTCATCCAAAATGTAAGTCTCTTGCTTTTTTCTCTACTTGTGATAATGACTTATCCTTAACATATTTATTTCTTAAATAACTCTTGCCAAATTCTTTTCATTACTTGTTTAAGGAGAGATGTAATCAAAAGACACATATTTTGTATATCAAAATTTATAATGCCTAACCCCCTTGTTCTTTTGTTTTTGTTTTGAAACTTTGTTCTTTTGGGTTGACACAAAGGCGTAGGCAAATCTGTAGTTCTTTTTTTTGTCGATAATTTTGCCAATAAATATTGATCTATAGTATTCAAATTTCCTTAGAACATCTCTAGGAACCTCAAAGAAAGAGAGAATAAACATATGAAGGGTAGACAATACCGAGTTAACTAGCTCTAGTCTACCTCTTATAGACAAATGCTTGCCTTTCCAACTATCGAGTCTTTTTTGATATGTTATTCACTTTCTTTCAATCTTTGTTATTTAACTTACGATAGATCATTGGAAGACCAAGATAACAAAAAGAGGACGCGCATGTATATGTATGAGTATCTAAGTGTCACTATAGTTTGAAAAAAGGTGAGCCAATTTCCCCAATTCCTATGCCCATATAACATAAAATGGACCCAAAGATGGCATCACTATGCCAAAATAGCAAAAACATAGCATCCAGTTTAGTGACATCAAAACAAAATGTGTCTATGAAATGCGTGTATGCTACATTGGATCCGAGAATACATGTCTTTAATTATTTGAGGGCGCATATCACAGACGTGGCTTAAGTAAATGCATTTCTGATGACTAGTTGAGATGTGTGTGTGATACGGAAGCATATGTGATTTAAAATGAGCTTGATTGAACTAAGTAGCATCTTTCAATTTTGACTACAATTACATTTTACATCACCATCTTAAAATTGAGTACATTGGTTGATGAGTATATATGAAACATCGACACACAATTCATTCTTATTGCCCATCTGCTCTCTGTTTGAGTGCTCCAGCAATAGTCCACATTCCATTTGCCCACTCTATCTTAACTATTGAAATCTCACAGCCTGTTTTTTATATACTGCCATATTTATTTTTTCATTGGACGTGCTTTACATTGATTTCTCCTTTGCAGCGCTTGCTTAGGATCGGTATAGATGACAACATTCCGGATGTGCCGCTGGTTATGTGATCACTTTGAAGTTTACAAATAAGGATTTGATGCACCTAGGAGACGATAATTCCTCTTAATTAAACATGTTCCCTGTATCCAAGGGCACACTTAGAAAGCTATAACTAACATGAATAGATGGTTTCAATATTGGTGCAGGAACATGTTAATTGACTAGATTAGTTGTTATATATTGCTTTTGCTTTATTACATTGCCTTTATACTGTTATGTAAGGTTGATTTTTTTATTTTTTTTTCTTTTCAATTCATCATCATAGGCGTGTTGTCTATGCACTTCTACAATGAATCCTCATCACATACGTGTTTTTCCATTGTGTGTCTAAGATGTGGAGTCATCAGATGCACATATTTTGGATGTACATATCACCGACACATGAGCTCATACACGTTTGTATTTATCACAGACTTGCATTGACGTGTCTATGATTTGTGATCATCACAGATGCAATAAATCCACGTCTATGATGCGCCTTAGACGCGTCTGATGTGCTTTTCCAACACAGTGTGTCCTCAGGCGGCATCCCATGTTCCTGTCCTATAACGCGTTAGTACTAGTAAATTAAATGAGAAATAATATAGCTAGATATTAGCTCAGTGACGCAAGTGACGGAGTATTAGGCTAGTATCAATGGTGTTTCATGAGAGTTTCATGCACATTAAATATGCTGATGTGGCACTATATTAATGAAGAGAGAGATGATAGAGTTTCATGGGAGCAGAGAGAGTTTCATCCCCATGAAACTCTTATGCACTGTTTTCAAAAAATTAATGCATTGAAAACTATGCCATGAAACCCCCACTGAGACTAGCCTTATAGCCCATGTTTAAGATAAAAGGAGTTTTTATTTTTTGAAACAACCATTATTAGTCCCGCTACATCTAATCATTTGTGAGTCGTAAGCGATAATATTGGCAAGCCTAAGCAACCCATGACAAGATTGCAAGGAACACTCAGAGAGAGGCTAAAGAGGTGAAACTCACACCGATCCACTGCCCACCTTAGACATGGAAGGAAGTGAGCTTATCTCACTGGTTGAGTGAGAAATGTGGCAATGCACCCAACCACTCAGGTTGAAATCTCGTCTAAGAGATACATGTGCTTTTTTTCTTAATTAAAAACAACCTAGTTCCTCTAGAAGCACATATACATTGTGGAGTCCTAAATCAAGATACCCTTGCGAGGAGAGGGAGAGGAAGACCAAAGTTGACATAGGGGAGGCAACAAAAAGATATTTGAAAAGTTGGGATATTTCTAGAGACCTTTGTCTATACTATAAAAGAGCTTAGAAATTGAAATCATTTGTTACCCACCCTATGCCTACCCACCTTAAATTGACAAGTGGGCTCATGAGGAGAATGACGGGTGGACCAAGAGGAAAAGATGACAGGAACATATGAAACACCGGCGTGTTTGGCTCTTCCACGCCTGGATTCCACAGTTTTTGTCACCCCGCGCGGCACCCGCACCCATCGCCAGTCGCGACGCTTGGCGCCCTCCGCAGTCCTGAGTCGCCACAGGCAGTCTCCGCAACGGTTCCACGGCTCCGGCTGTCGGCCCATCAATGCACATCGCAGACCTTCCAAGAATCCCGTCTTCGCCCTCTCCGGCAACGTTGCCACAAAGCATCACCACCGCCGGGCGACGTACAACGCACGGCCGGCCGGCCGGTCGCAGCGCACTGACCATCGCAATCCTTCGACGACGCGTCCCCAACGGCCACCCTTGGGAGTCAGGAACGGGAGGGCCTTGGATGCACACGCGGCGCCCTACGCGAGATTGGCCCGTCAATCCCGCACTCTGGTAATCGATCCGCTTCCCATCCCCACCCGCGAACTGCTCTTTACGGCGGCGCCGCCGCCTTGCTTCGCGGCCGAGCACGCGATCTTCCATCGCCTGACGTCGTCGCACCCTCCCGGTAACGCGTCGCACCCTCCCGGTAACGCCGCCCGAACTGCCAACGTTGGCAACAGCAGCGCCTTCACGATTCGGGTCAGCGCTAGGGCAACAAGATGAGGTCGTAGCGGTGGAGATGGACTCCGACGAAGACACCGTTGACGTAGCGGCCAGCAGCATGAGAGGACGACGTCGCATTGGCGAACAGAGCGACGTTTGCAGCAAACTGGTCGGTCCTCGCCGCCTTCCATTGTCGTGTTTATTGTTACGGCTAACGAGATGAACAGTACCATCTAACAGAAAATGTGCAATTGTGTACTAATCAATGCAGGATCTTGTGAAATTTTGAAGAAAATAATTATAGATCTAAATAATGTAAAATTAATTTTGTTACATTCATAGCTAGCTTATTCTCTGCCTGCGCAAAATATGGTTCCATTGGTTTTAAATTAGTTCCCTCATGTTGACGATGAACAGTACAAGATAACACAAGCAAATCATGTACTAATCCATGCAGGATCTTGTAAAATTTGGAAGAAAATAACAATAAATCTAAATAATGTAAAATCAATTTCATTACATTCATTTATAACTTTATTATATGAGTGAGAACAATTGTGGTTAGCGTTTCCATTTTAATGATCGAAGCTCTGTGCGACAGTGATATATATAGCAATAGATGTTCTTCTTGGTGCTACACAAATTTTGTCGGCTCATGTTAATTCAGGTTCAGTCAAACTTTTTTCAAAGTTTACTAATGATATTCTGATCATGCTTTGTCCTTGCCGGATGGTTGTAAGTGATTTCATCAAAATATATAAGTATCTGCCGTGCTATTCCTGCATGATTTGAAGTTGTACTGTTCTTTTTGACGAGGAATCTTGTATTTGCTGGACCTAGGCTAATTTCATTTTGTTTAGGTCTTCCGTCTCTTTGCGTATTACTACATCTTTGAATGTGAACTATGCACCTCAGGAAGCAAATTCATGTTATACGGAGTAAAAAAATCAAGACAAGCGCAAGGCTCCAAGGCACTTTGTGAATCTTCATTTTGCTGATGGGTAATTGTGAATCTTCATTTTGCTGATGGGTAATTATATATTCTCAGTGTTAGTTCAGGTAGTTACTTTTATGAGCTAATCCTCTCTTGAGGACATGAACTTGTAGTCAGTAGATGATTTACTAGATCAATGTTAATTTCTCTTCTTTGTGTGCTGATTATAATCTTGTTGGATGGTGTAGGCTCATATTTCTTCAATTTGACGGTGGATTTATTGTGAGGATGAGGATTTTAGTTCAATGAGCTATTATATAATTCTACTGAAAAGACGTTTGTGCCAAAAATATGTCAAAACCCTGACTTTATGGAGCTATTATATATAAAATAATCAAAATCCTGACTTTGTTGCTTTTCTATGTAGGAGCATATAATCTCATCTCGGTGGGGTTTCACCATAGTGTCATGCAAAAATACGTGACACATCAGCAATTTGATTGAAACGAGGAGGAGAGAGAGCAACATGGTTTCACCATGGTGAAACTGGCTGGCGTCGTTTCCCGGTAGTGAAACCCGAATGAAACCCGCACACGTCGTATACACATGATTAAGGATGTTTGTGATCCCATACACATGCATACACATGCGGCAATTAAGTGCTTTTCTAAGCCTGGGAAACAGTGCATTGAAACTGTTGCATTGTGGAGGGTGTTTCAATGTTCGTTTCATAGAGGCTTTATTAGCAATTTTATTTGGAAAATAGTGCAATGACACCATGCATTGAGACTGGCCTCATACCTTAAAATGTTTGGGAGACAACATGTAACCGAAGCACGACACAACAAGGAAGATCTCATCCCTCTCATGATCCACAAGAGTTCACAGTGAGTTCATTCTAGGCTATGCGAATACCAATGCAACTCATATTAATGGTGTACAAATAATTTCTTAATTATTGTACTCAACACTTCCTTTTCTCTATTAAGTTATGTCTTACCATACACTTGTGGCATTTGCACTAGAGTAATTCATAGGACACCAAAACATGTGTGTGCCATATGTGTATTTTCATTAGATTAATTCATAATACATGCTACACGTGCGTGCTGCACGTGCATTTCCGCTAGTTTAGATAAAAATGCTTGGAAATCAGCTATTGATGTGCTTAAACTGTGACTTAGGGCTCATGTTGGATTCTAACTCTTGCCTACCTTAACTTGCTTGGGACTAAAAGACCTTGTTGTTGTTGTAAAAACAACATAGTTCCTCATTGATCTCATCACCTTTGACATGGATGCGCTACGTGACAACAGCTGGGGTGAAGACCTCATTCCTTAAGATCCTCGCGCTGCTTTTGATCGATCCTGGTCTGGATGTCCCTCCGCATGGCGAAATCTTCGAAACAGCTCTTGATCCAGCAAACAATAATTATTGTACAAGCCACCCTGTTCACTTTTTCGGGAATGGGCAGCGGTATCCACTTATTCCAGTACCTACGCAGAAGAAATTCATCAAGAACGGCAAACATTGAGATCGAAAACATAATACATATCAACATAGAAAATCGCGGCAGCAACAATAATAAAGCGCTCTATCATAAATCTCCAAGACTCCAGCACACACCTTTTCACAAGTTCTTTGTAGAGACTTTTCATCATCGCCAGGAACAAGAACATTGGCTTGTTGCGTCCCGCCTGTGTGCTTCCACTCCCATCACAAAGCGTGCGATAAATGCACTGCCCCTGATTTTGCAGACAAATCAAGGTAAACAGCAGCTTAAAACAATGCAGAACAAACCTAATTTTGCAGACAAATCAAGGTAAACAGCAACTTAAAACAATGCAGAACAAACCTACAACATTTGTTCTAACACTAACAAGTGTCTATATTTTCCAAAGCATATAAAAGCTTAGATGTTTGAACCAAGTCCCTTACAATATATGGTTAAAAGGACAGAAGATAGCAAGTAAGTTCTTTTCAAATTGGAAAAAGTCTAAATCACCCCTGGAGTATGAGCATCGGTGAACATAATACCCTGAACTATAAAACCGTTTGTTTACCCCCCTAAAGTTTGATTATGGGTCTAAATAACCCCTAGGCAGTATTGGAGGGTGGTTTTGCCCACGGGGGCCATGTGGTCAGATTCATCTTCTACCTACCTCTTGCCAGCCACGTCGCTGCACGCCGCGTTTCCATCGGCGAGACATTGCATGAGCCCGCGAATACGTGTGAGAGCCGACGCTGTGGCCACGCTGGTGTGTGAGCAGGCACTGACGTCGCTGTGACCGCGCGAGCACGATGCGACCCGCAGGTGTGCGGGCGAGCCGCCGCCGCCGCCGTGGAGCCGACCTCAAAGCAAGGACACCGCCGGCGAACCCCTCGTTGGCGCCATGCTGTCCGCGGACGTCTTCGACTCTGTCCTCCGCGTGGAGCGCGAGCGTTGGGCGCGGCGAGGACGCGGCGCTGTGGAGGCGGCGAGGAAGCGGCGATGCAGCACGGGCAGGACGCCCCGCAGCAAGCTCTGCACGCGCGAGCCGTGAGCGCGCTACAGCACCGCGCTGCGAGCTCCACGCGAGCACGCTCTGCCGCCGCGCCGCTGCAAGCTTCGACCGCACGCGTGCTGCGAGGCCGCTCTGCCATGCGCCGCGCGCGCTACGCCGCCGCGCTGCACGCTCCGCGCGCGCCGCCGTCGAGCCGCGGCGACTTCCTCCATGCGCCCTCTGCCGCCGCCCAGCGAGCTCCGCCCGCGCGCGCGCTCCACCATGCCACTGCGCACGCTCCGCCGCCCCGGCGCGTCACTGCTGAGCCGGCGGCCTCCGCCCGCGCCCTCTGCCGTCGCGCCGCGAGCTCTGCGAAGAGGGGGGGGGCGTGGCGGCTGCTGCAGATGCTGATGTAGCTGAGCACGGCCTCGACGAGGGCCTCGGTCTCCCTGCGCGACTTGCCGGAGTGGAAGAGCTCGGAGATGACGGGGGCGAGGAGCGCGACCGGCTTGGCGGCGCCCGGCAAGGAGGCGGGGAAGGCGGAGAGGAGCTGGAGCAGGGAGCGGAGACGGCGGCGAGGAAGCCCGAGGCGGAGTCGCGGAGGAGGGGCTTGAGGCTGGGGAAGCAGAGGGCCGCGCGGCAAGTCCACCACGATGGAGCCGTCAGCCTTGGAGTCGGACAGTGAGGAGGTAGGTAGAAGATGGCTCTGACCACGTGGCCCCACTGCCAGGTGGGCAAAACCACCATCTAATACCACCCAGGAGGTTATTTGGATCCATAATCAAACTTTAGGGGGCCAAACAAACGGTTTCATAATCCAGGGTATTATGTTCACCGATGCTCATACTCTAGGGTGGGATTTAGACCTTTTCCTTTTCAAATTCGACAGCAACCTTTCCCTCCATCCAGCTCCAAAATGATGGAGTGGTATCCCATATTGTGACCGCTCTGGGATGTGCTTCAAATGCCAGTTCCACGGGGAAATAAAAGGTGAGGAGGGATGAGGGATCGTGCTCGTGACAATTTTATGTTTTTTTGGGAGGCATAAAAAATGTTTGATTCCCAGATGCACAATTTAGGCAACGCACGACGGGAGCTAATGAGGTTGATACGAACAAACCTTGCTACGGATCGGGCTAAGAGCATCTCCAAGAGCTCCCTAAACTTCACTTGGGAAATCTTGTATTATAGCAGCTTGGTATTTTGTTTTCCAAATGAAAAAAGAGCCTCTCTCCAACAGCTTTGTATTCCCACTTGGTAAAAACAGAGGATTACAGATGGGACCCGCATGTCATGCATATTTCTTCTTCTCCTTCACGTGAAATCGAAGCCAGAGCCGTACACGACGACGCCGGCGACGGTGACGCCGTACCCCATCACCCCGACCACCGTCACGGGGTTCCTGAACATGAGGATGGAGACGACCACCGCCACGGCGCCCTTCGCGTTCCCGCTCCATGGCCAGCGTCGCCGGCACCAGCAGCACTCCGCCGGGAGGAGGACGGCGACGCGCGCGAGCTGGCGGCGGGAGCGGCGGGGGGAGGAGGAGCGGGAGGAGGGGGCCGGGCCGGGCCGCGAGATGCGCGCTCGCGCCCTCCGCCGCGAGCTTCGCGCCCTCCGCCGCGAGCTTCGCGCCCTCCGCCGCCGGGCCGCCGAGAGCTTCGCGCTGGCGCCCTCCGCTGCGGCAGGAGCTCGCCGCGGAGGAGGCCGCGCGGGGCGAGCAGGGGCTGCGGCGCGAGGTCGGGCGACGGGGGCGGGGCGGGGTCGGTGCTGGGGCGGACAGCAGCGGAGGCACGACGAGGCTTCCGCGGGCGGCGCGCGGCCGAAGACCGAGCGGGAGAGATCGATCCGCGCGGACTACGCGCGCGTAGCGCTCCGCGCGCGGACGGGGATTTTTTCCAAGTGCGTATTTTAGCAAGTTTGTTTTGGGAGCTGTTGGAGAGGAGAATTTGTGATTTTGCCCAAAATAATAGAATACAAAGTGAGTTTAGGGAGGTCTTGGAGATGCTCTAACCCGGAGCCTAGCTGCAGCGCCGCAGGCGGCGAACGAGGAGAGGAAGGAGGCCGCGAGCGATGGGATAACCTCCGTCTGCCTGGACGCCGGCAGCAGCCAGGTCACGCCAGCGCGGCGGAGGAGCCCACCACGAACGGATCGCCGGATGAGCATCGCCATACTTCTCTCTTGCGGAGACGGAAATTTGTGCACCCACCAGCGCCCATATGCATGGCCGCGATATTTATTCACCCAGCTCGCTGGTGCGGTGCCACCATCAGGCTCGGCTGGCCGGATTTCTTTTCGGCCTGTACACGTTCGTTCCGGGGGCCCAGGCCAATTCTAGGTCCAAGGCCCGATAGCCAGCTCTTTCTTTCTTCTTCTATTCAGTCGACAGTAGTGTTTTATCAAATTCCCTAATATTTATTTATTATCTATTATTTATTTATCGGGAAAAAAATTGTGGCCCACTGCCCTCCTTGCTGAGGACCGTCCCATTCAGAGTGTTGGGTTAGGGTCGACAAAGACAACTGAAGTTTAGGACAAACATTAAAGAGCCTAAAACAAAAGTGTGGTTTAATCCATGACTTTTCAATTTACCAATTTGAAACTTATTGACAAAGGTTGTGGTTTCCATTACTCATTGGCCAAGCGATCGGCAGTAACAAAATCATTTACAATGTTTGGATTGAGCTAGTGATCAACTCTTCTCCCTCAACACACTCATAACCTGGCTCTGCCAAAACATGGGCAGCACTATTATATTCCCTTTTCTTGAACAAGCAAACAAAATAAGAAATATTTGAAGCAACTAAAGACTTCAGTTCATTCATTAGTCCCCCTTCAGGTCTTGCACAATAAGTTGAACTTAGCTCTTAACGAAAGTATAGGATATGAACCGTGTGGAAGAGCATAGTAAGTAGTACAATTTAGAACCTTTCATAGTTAAATGTCCACCTCTGCTAAAACGAAACAGTTAAATGTGCACAGGTTACATCTGTACAGTCATAATAGGTCGGTATGGCTAAAATATATATTTTTGTTTAAATAAAGTATAGTAGAAAATTTACTGCAAAAGTTGAGATGGCCGAGTTGGTCTAAGGCGCCAGATTAAGGTTCTGGTCCGAAAGGGCGTGGGTTCAAATCCCACTCTCAACATGTTTTTTTTTGTCTTTTTATATTTTTGTCACTCGATATAACATGATCTATTTGTTTTTTTATATATTATCTATTTTTGGTGCAATATTTTTTCCCACTCCATAGAAAAAATTTGTTCTCTCTCTTATATACTTGTGTAGCCTTTTCTCCTACAGAGAAAATCTATTTTGTTGTTAATGAAAAGTGAGTAAGCTCAAAAGCAATGAGAATATTATCTTAGATTAACCTTTCTGTCACAAAGGCGCACGGATTTGGGGTTTGTTTGAGAGACTTTGAACCTTGTTTGCCATCTTCACTAGATTATTCATTCTGAAAGAAACCTGTTTCTAATGATTTGGACAAAAAAAACTGTCATTATTTCGTCCGCGTTGCTGAAACAACAATGTGTGCATGGTGACATGTGTACTTATTTTTATTTTTCGAGAACATAACTTCATGTGTATTTCATTAATAAATTAGAGTGCTGAAAGAATGGCTCATGACACGGCTATTTAAGAACCAATAGTGTAGGTTACAAAGCCACAAAGACAATGGTTATAGTAAACTAAAACAAAAGAGAAACTAAAAACCACGGTAGGAAGAGGACCCTCCACCACAAGCTAACCGACTGGACATACAAGAAAAAAAATAACAACGCGAAGGCTGGTAACAAGGGAGATGAAGCCGCGGTGCAAAGCATCAACCAAGAAGAGACGACTAGGGCGGTGAAGTATCCCCCCAAATCATGTCGATTAACATATGTAAGAGACAATGCGAAAAAGTATCCGCTGTCGGGTAGTGACTTTGGCGACAAAGTATCCACCCAGACACAACGACGGCAAAGCATCCGCCGAGAGAAGCACTCGCTGCGAAGCATAGGTAGACACAACACAGCTAGAACAACGCTATGGTGGCAAAGGCGCTCCAACAAAGCCTCCAAGAAGAGGATAACATTAACATACACCAACAACGTAGACAACATGTCAAACAGTGGCCGGCACCGACGACTCGCGCGACGAACAGAACTTGGACAACATGGCGACATGTGTACTCGCCAGCGGGGTCCAAGTGTCGAACATGTCAAACAGTGGCCGGCACCGAGGTCGCGTGGAGCTGCCACCACCATGTGCGGCATCTCAAGATTCGTGAGGTCGGCGCCTCCCTGGTCAATGAAACCCCTAGATTATCTTCGCCAGAAACGATTTAACTAAGCCGGCCAGTTCAGATCGATCCGCACTGTTTATTCAGTACTGTACTCGTTGCCGCGCCGACCAGGAAAAGCGTGCGGATTCGGATGCCAGGAACTCAACGTGCGAGCCATTGCCTGCTGCGACAGATCGTACGTCCGTCCTTGCTTGGTTGTGCTTGTGCATGCCGGCGGCGGCGATCGAGCAAGAATGGTATCCATGGCTGCTCGCAGATCATAGTGTGCGTGCTTGTGCCTACTGCACGCATAGTTGGCATGCGTGAGCCGTCAGCACATCAGTGACACTGTACCGTACGAGTGTGCATTTCCTTCCGTGTTGGGTTTCGAGGCTAGTGAAGACTTGGAAGCATCGGCATTGGGGTTGAGTGCAGACAATTGATAGATGCCCACCGTCTCAAGCAACAATGCAAGCATGCACGACGGTGGACCAGATCCCGCTGCATATACATCCCAGTCCCAGCTCACCCCAACCTGCCCATCTCTATCGTAGAATAAACAAACGAGAGAGCTAGCACTCTAGCAGGGGCGGTCCTGAGCTGAAGTTTCTCTCCTGTCTCGGAAAGAGCGAAGTCTCTCGAGCACACATGGACGGATCCTGACCTGGAGCCATGTACAAGCCCGTGAGCTGGTGATGCTGCATTTTTCAATTCAAAGGTCGAGTGTCTGTACCTGACTTTACCAACTTCGAACTCAACTATTCCATCAAAAAAACTTCGAACTCACCTAGCACGAGCTAGCTAGCTCTCCCGGCAATCGGAGTCTGCACGCAAAGGAAAGGCTCCTCGATCGTCCTCTCTCGTCGTCCTATACAGCCTTTAGGAATGCAATTAGCGCATATAGTATAGCTGTCATGCCCTAGTCATTGACATCTGACGTCCAATCCATGCATGAAAGAGCCACCTCATAGATATGCAGAGTTATGTATGAAGATACCCAAAACTGCTACTACTAGGCCAATTAGCATTCTTTCTAACAGTAGTAATAGGTAAAGGATTTCATATTTTCATTTCCTGAAAACAATGATGTATACTGCCCTCCAATAAATTATGAAAACAATGATATATACTGCCCTCCAATAAATTAACCTGTTTTGAGGTGTGCAAACATCAAAGTACACATGTAAAAACAAAGTTTAAATAATTTAGAAATAAACATGGTGTGCCTACTTTGTTGTGGGGTAGTATGGCCTACATATGAATCTGAACCTTTTTCTGCCCCTCTTTAGACTACTTCATAAGAACAGGCTAATGTTATAGAAAGGAATACAAAGAATAGGCACGTCAAACATAAAAGACAGAATATGCGGTGGCCAATAGTGATCACAAATGAAAGATGATGATGGCATAAATCATGGCAGAATTGAAGTGTACAAAAGGTGACAAATATCAAAGCTACTAGGTAATTAAGCTTATATTAATATATAAATAAAGAAAATGATCAGCATAGCAGACAAAAACATAGATGAGAAATTCATTGACCAATTTAGCCATACAGGATAACAAACTTTTCATGCATTGTCAAAATGCTCGTCCAGAAATTAAAATTGAATGTGTCAATCACATATTTATTATGAAAATGTAGCAATGACAAACTATAGCATATATGGTTATATGGAAGGCATTTTGGCAAGTTTGCTATATATATGGCTACCATTATTATAATTTTTTGATGTGGAATGAAAACAAATACTATATTGCTGTATAATAGTATAATAATAATAGCTTCGTTGTCTTCCTTCAATCATACTATATGTTCTGTAGACTCCGACCCGCATACAGTTCTAGACTTCTAGTAGAGAAAAAACTGAAAACTTAACTCATTGAAATACCAAAAACAGAAAGTTGGACAATGACATCATTAATCATTCAACGGATAGATACGCATCAGTGGTTAAAAAACTAATGCCTGAATGAAGGGTCCATGGAAGAACAGTCTTTAGACAGTATCTGAAAACTAAGTGCTGAAAGGACCCAATCATATACTTCTGTCCCAAAAAAGAATAGAAATCTCTTATTTCCGAAGGAGTTAAACAATATCAAATAAAATTTGACTAGAATAATACAAAATAGTAACAAAATTTTTATCTTCAAATAAGTTTGTTATAAAGAATATATTTTATAATTAAGTTAATATTTTTCCAAATATTTGATCAAACTTAAAATTGTTTAACTCCTTGGAGCGAGATTTTTATTCTTTTTAGACGGAAGGAATATCAACCTCTATGGGAATTCATTCAAACAACAATAAACAAATTCAAGAATCTATTATTAAGTGCAAGCAAATTCAGGAATATCATTGCCCAAGGTGAACTAATCCACTGATGAAACAGTGTGTTTGCACTACACACGTTTGGTGTTAATTAGCTGCTATGGAATTTTCTTAAAACGTACTTTGAGTGCCAAACCCCTAGTGATGGTTGTACTATTTATATTTAGGATCAAAGACACGCTTACTTGGTGGAACTAATAATAATCAACCAACAATATCGCAATGGGGGCAATTACAAGAAAACAAATGGTACATACATTCCTTAATATTGGATGAAATTTTAGTCACCCAATATACATATCCACATCTACAAACCTATTTCTAGAAAACTTGTATACATAATTAAACTTGCACAAGGTTTATTCACCCAAACTTTTTCTACCAGTTGTGATCCCACCAAAAAGTTAAATAAATCCATGCATGTCAACCAAAGTATGCAGGATGCTCACTTGGGTTAAGGGAGCTATAGTGATTAGTACTTGCCGGCTTCTCGGCTTCCGCGACGTACACCACCGACGACGTGGACATCCCCGACGCGCCGCCGGTGGCTGCAACCTCTTGGCCTGCCTCCACCACCGATACCACGTCATTAACGTGCACCGGAGCCGACGCAGGAGCCACGAAGCTGGCCGTGGCATGCGAGTCGTCGTCAATCAGACGGCGGTCGTCGTTGCCGGCGGCCTGCCGGTACCTGTGCTTGAGGATCTCGGTCCTCACCGCCTCCAGCTCGGCCTCCAGCGCGTTCACCTGTTGCTGCAGCGTGGAGATGGCGCCCATGCAGCCGTACACCGGATCCCGCAACCGGAGGTTCGCCTCGTACACAAGGCTGCTCGCTGCGTCTGCCCTCTCCCCCTCCGCCACTTCCTGCGACAATCGACGACGCGTTTACACGGAATCCATCTAAGGTGAAATCTTTTTTAACTAACTATAGACTAGAAAAGGATGATGGATAAACATGTTGGGGCTTTACCAAGAGCATCTTGGACACGTTGCTGGCGCCGAAGACCTTGTGGACGGCGGCGAATTTGTGGGGTTCATGCGGCGAGAAGTAGGGGGCGAAGGGGCACTCCTGAGCGCAGCGGCGGCGGAGGAGCTTGCACGCGGCGCACGGTGTCAGGGTGTTAAGGGCACCGCCGAGGCCGAGGCGGCGTGGGATGTGGCTGTCCGCTGGCACAGTGGAGGCAGAGGCGGAGGCGGCAGCGACGGCGAGGGCGGCGGCTGTATCAGGCTCTCGCTTGATCTTCTTCCCGATCTCATCGAGTCTCTCCCTGCAGGTGGAAGTCCAACAGGCAGAGCTGTCACTTAGGGCTTGTTGCATATGGAACCAAAGAGGGGGGATAATAATCTTGAGAATTTTGATGGCGAGCGCAATGGAGGTTATACACTAGAACAAGAGTATGTGGTGCTATTCCATTTTCTGTATCTTGATTAACTAATTTTCAAGCAAAAGGAAACAAACAAAGAACAGCGATTAGATTCCTTCTCCAAGAAACTTTTGTTGTTGAACTGCGACAGAATTGAAGGAAGAGTGGAAGACATGAGTAAGAAATCTGGAATACACTCTTACCTCTCCGTGGACATCCAGGCATACTCCCCTCTCCTGTGCTTGGGAGAGGGAGACGAATAAGACGGAGACGACAGGGGAGAGAGAGGGATCGTTAGCTGATGGACAGACAGAGAGATATGAGGCATATGGAGGCGTAAAGTTTGGAAGGAAAGACTGCTTAAAAGGCAAGGCATTAATGAGGGGGATGGGCTTGAAGACCGACAAATTGGTAGTAGTAAGCAAATATGTATGGCGACGGGCAAAAGATTTGTTATTAGTTGGCCAGGCACCCTCTTTTTTTCGTGATTGGGGAATATAGCCCGTTTTCATTAAGAGGAGTGAGTTACAAGTTAGCTATGAGAGAATTCTCATAGCGCATGTTACAAACCACTAAAATAAAAGTGTGAGGACACATGGTTTTTCCATAACCATTGTGTGGACCTTTGTGTGATGAGTGATTGTCAACATGCCAACACAAGGCGTGTGTGTTCTTACTAACCGATGGCACGCGGATACGTGTCAAACAATGGTGTCTCTTGGCTCATGTTGTCTGCAGTGTCGAGCTCGGAGACGGTGGTCGACGGTCGGTGAAGATCAAGTAGAGCGTGCCGTGGCCGACGGACCGGGTGCGGTGAAGGGCGGACGTGAGGCTTGGATCGAGGGACCCGAGGACCGAGGGCGGCCAGCCGTGGTGGCCGACTACCGGGACATCGACGAGCGCAAGTGTACACGGCGGGGGATGCGTATGGGCTACGCTACTCGCGGAGGGTTTGGTGGTTTCGCCTCAAAACCATCGGCGGCGGGTTTCCCGGGTTTGCGCCTCAAAACCGGGGCGGAGGTCCCGATGCGGACGGACGACACGTGGCGGCATCGTGGAGATTGCTTGGAAGCAAGGCTACCGGTGAGGAGGCGCGGTGGTCGTCGGATCAAGTGAAGCCTGAGTTGGACCCTTATGCCCCTGGCTAAGTGGTGTGGCTCTTCATGTATCCAAGGGCAAAGAAGGAATGTAAAATAGGCTTGCCCCTATAAATAAAGGATGAGGGTCTCCCTTCCCCCTCACCTCTTCCATTTCCATTTCCTCCTTTTAGGATTTTCCTTCCTCTAGTTGCTGTGTGAGAGAGAGGTCTGCAAATCTTTTGATTTGTACTCGAACCAGTGTGTGGCAAGCAGAGCGCCTAGTCTCTGTTGTTTCCTCCGGGATTAAATCCTGTGTCTGTGTTTTTCCTGAGATCTATTTTTGCCTCTGGTGTTCTCAATTCGTGTTGATTCATTGTGCAAAATCTGGGATTTTTCTATGGAGATTTGGGCTGATTTTGGTTGAATTTTTAGTGCCCCTTTTGTTCAGCTCGTGGGGGTCAATTTCTTTCTGTAGCTCTGCTTCTTGAGTCCAGTCCCTGTGCTATTTACGCCGGCGTTCAGCGTCGAGCGAGCTCTTCTGAGCAGCACTCGCTAGGGGCTCAAGCAGCAGCTGTTATTTTGTGCCTCCCGTCGGTGGCTCCTCCTTTTGCCTGTTGTTTATCTTGTTTAAAACCAGATCGATTTGAGAAGGTACTGCCGTAGCCCCGCTCCCAATTTCTGAACTCACCCATCGAGGTGGAGTGCCGAGGGACGCTGTTGTGCACAGCGCGAGCAGGCCCTAGTGCTTCATCGCCGCCGGCCACTTATCCAAAGGAGTTGCCGTGTCCGGGTCTTTGGGAACGGAGTGCCCGCGCAGATTTACAGTCCGGTCTCTATCTTTTTTCTTGTGCTTTTCCTGCTCGAATCTCGAGGGTGTTGGGATCTTGGCCAAGTTCGGTTCGTAGACCAAGATCCATCAATCTGTCCCGTGCTTTATTTTACTTTGTCTCGAATCAGCTCGACCAAAATCATTACTCGGTTCCCAAGCCAAGGAGGCCGACAGGCTCTTGTCGTGGAATCTGGTGGAAGAGCAAGTGCTCAATTCTTTTCTGCAGGCGGTGCTTGATTCTTAGTGTGGTTATCGATTCAGTCTGGAGCCTTCGTGCCCAGTTAATTCGCTTGGGTGCAGGTGCTTGTCGTGAGTTAAGGAGGGAGACACGTGCTTGATTCCTTTTTAGAGAAAAGCTTGCTTCTTGCACTTACGGTTTTCCAGAACAAATATTGGCTTATGCATTCTGTTGGTTCCATCGTTCTTTGATTCCAATGACAAAGAAAGAGTGCTAACTCGAGCGATCAATATGCCCAAGTGGCCCATCCATTTCTCGCTCCGAGTTGATGAGATAGTTGAACGATTTTTCTGGTGATTTTCCGAGAATTTTCACCGGCCCGATTTCTTGTTTTACGCACATTTTTGTATTTCGTGCTCCGTTTTGCATTCCGCTTGTTGCGTTGGGTTTCTATCATCCTAAAGAATTTATCTATGTACTTCCGTCACCGGTTGGCGTGAGTATTTTAGATTTGGGGATTTTACTTCTTGAGGTTCGAATTTGGGAAAATGGCTTAAATATTTCGAAAGAAAATTTGAGGCTCCCATTCACCCCCTTCAGTCGTCGATTCCGGTCCTTCAATTGGTATCGGAGCCGGTTAAGGATCACTTCACCTTAATCGGTCCGTGATCCCCGAAGGCGACATCATGGAGAACCGTGGGCTTGGAAAACCACCGCACTTCGATGGCAAAAACTATCCCTATTGGAAGATCCGCATGTCGGCTCATCTTAAAGGGATTGATTCGCGTGTTTGGGAGATCTGTGAGAATGCGGACTACGTGGTACTTCCTGCCCGTGTTGACCAAGCACAGATCGACCAACACAAGGCGAACAACACCGCTAGAACTGTTTTTTTTTCGCTCTTTCTATGGAGGAATTTGAGCGTGTTTCGATTGTGCTCTTTGCTCGAGAGATCCGGTCTAGGCTGCAGAAATATCATGAGGGTACCGCCCATGTCAAGACCCGACTCTATGAGACACACAAGAGAGAGTATGAGAATTTTGTTCAAACCGATGGTGAATCTATTGATTCTTTGTTCACTCGCTTTCAAACCATCGTGAACAAGATGAGGGCAAACAACCCTCGATGCCCTATGACGATCATCGAGAGCGCTTAAGCTTCTATATGCTCTAGATCGGAGGGTTTGGGAAGTAAAGGTCTCGGCGATCATCGAATCGCCCGGCTATGAGACTCTCACCGTGGATGAGTTGTTCGGTAAGCTCAAGTCCACCGAGATTGACCACCCGTGACGCGGGCGAGGATCGGGAACCGTCTCGCCCTACCATGGCTTTGGTCTCGTGCAAGGGAGGTTCAAGTTCTTTGACTAACCCTTCACACTTGTCTTTTGCCTTGTCTTCTCGGTCTCGGCTACGGAGGAGCGAGATGGAGGCTCTTAGGGACGACGAGCTCGCCTTGGTGATTAGCCGGTTCTCACGGTTTCACAACAACCGTTTGAATCGCCGGCGTGGCATCACCAAGCAAGGATGCTTCGGGTGTGGAGATCCCGACCACTACGTCGCCAACCGTCCCAAGGCCGACAAGAACCACTACAACAACAAGAACGACTACGGCAAGCGCAAGGACAAGCACGAGTCCTCGCACCCAAGTACAAGTACAAGTACAAGGGGGATTCGACAAGGAAGCTGTCAAGAAGAAGTACTTTGAGAAGCAAGAGGCAAGGCAACGAGCTTTCCTCGCATCCCTCAGCGATCTCGACGATGACTCCGACAGCGGCTCACCTCCAAGTGATGATGAGGCCGAGCGGAAGGTCGAGAACAAGTTCAACGGCCGTGCTTCTTCGGCGACTCCAAGCCCGGAGGCTCTTTGCACCATGGCGCTCGATGAGTCTACTCCAAGCATTGAGAAGAACGACGACACCGAGCCCGAGGTAGAACAAACTCTTGAATCTCTTGCTGCCGAGGTTGATAGCTTGACTACCACTTTGCTTAGACAAGATGCTCGCTTAAGCTTGCCGCTCGTGAGAGGAAAGATTTCAAGGCTAAGTGGTTGCTTGCCGTCAAAGAGCTAGAGTCTCATTAGGGAGACGGTGCACATCTCGATGAGTCCGAATGTGATGCTTGTGCCATTCATATGGCAAACCTAGCCGATGTGCGGTCCAAGTATGTGGCTTTGGTAGATGAGCTTGATGAGGTTAAGGCTAAGTCTATCTCTGTGAATCCTTGCAAATCTTGTGATGAGCTGAAGTCTGAGCTAGGTGAGAAAATGACTAGGATTGCCATGCTAGAGAAAACTAGTCAAGTTTCTAGATGTGCTTGTTGTGAAGCTTTGGAACTAGAACTAGACTCTTGTAGGCATGACAAGAAAAGGGCCGAAGAAGAAATCACAAATCTTCGGTCCATGCTCGGTTGGTTGTCTTGCGGTGAACCGCGACTTGGCATGATGATGAGTCGGTTCAAGAGGGGAACCGACACAACGGGATTAGGCTTTGCTACGGGTGGGAAGGGTGAAAATGTTTTTGGTAAGGTTGGTGAACACAAAGTGGTATGAGTGCATCCGAGAAATCCACCAAGCCTTCCACTACTCCCAAGTTGATCAAAATCACTCCACCTCGGCCCTAACAAGCCCGGTGTGAAAGATGGTGTGTTTGAGGAACCTCCCAAAGCTTCACCTCCAAAACAAGTGTGGACTCCCAAGCCAAACCACCTAAGGAACCCACTTGACACATTTCCCGACATCTCTATTAAACCCTCCAAAGAACAAGCAAACCCAAAGAGTGACCCATACCCATGAGAGAGTGAGTAAACCACCACCCAAGAGAGGTGTATCACTTGTGATTATTGTCACCATGATGGTCACTTGTTTGAGTTCCGCTTTCGGAGGAAAAGAGATGAGCGGCATGAGTATGAGCTTTTCCATAACTCTACTCATGGTGTGTTTGCTCCACGTTTTCGAGGCACAAGTGCTAGGCCAAGAGGTGCAACACCTCAAGGACCTAGGCCTCAAGGTGTGAGACCACGAGGTGGTCGTGCCCGGTGGGGTTCAGGTTTTTCTTATGACCTTGGATCTCGTGACCGTGGCTTTCAGTCTTACAGGATGAGCGGACCACGTTTTCGTTGTGGTGATCGCTCTACTCAAATGGGACATGGCATGCATGATGCTTTTGTTAACACTTCTCGTGGGCGAATGAGCCAACACCGGTTTTCTCCTCGGTTTACTAACCCCGGTGTTGGATCATTTGCTCATCCCATGTCTCGCTATTGATGCGGGATGAAGGGCCGGAGAACACGTGGCTAGTTGATTCCGGTTGCTCTCGACACATGACCGGAACTCAAAATGGTTCTCCACCCTCACCCAAATGAAGTGTAGTGAATACATTACATTTGGGGATAACAAGCAAGGGTAAAGTGCTTTCACGTGGGTCCATCCGTCGAATGAGAACTTTGTGCTTAAGGATGTGGCCTTGGTTTCAAATTTGCACTTCAATCGCTGTTTCTCGGCTTCTTGATGACGGTTTTGAGGTTCGGTTTAAGCCAAGACTTTGTCATGTTCTTGATGCTCGAGGAGAACCTCGTTTGCAAGATTGTGCCTTTTGGGAAAGTGTTTCGTGCTGATTTTTCTCGCTCATTTGGTCTTTCCCGTCGTTTGATGGCAAACTCCTCCTCGAGCTCGGAAGTGGCACCGCAGACTTGGTCACTTGAGTTTCGACTTGCTTGCAAGATTGAGCTCACTTGATCTAATTCGGGGTTTGCCCAAGCTCAAGTTTGAGAAGGATCTTGTTTGTCATCCGTGCCGTCACGGGAAGATGATTGCAGCTTCTCATCCTCCCGTGAACCAAGTGATGACCAAGGGGCCCGGCGAGCTTTTACATATGGACACTGTAGGTCCAGCTCGGGTCCGGTCAGATGGTGGAAAGTGGTACGTGTTGGTCGTGGTTGATGATTTTTCTCGCTATTCGTGGGTCTTTTTCATGGAGAGCAAAGATGAGGTTTTTACTCATGTTCATGACTTGATCTTAAGGTTGCAAAATGAGTTACCAAAGCATGCCATGCGAGCTATTCGCGTGACAATGGCACCGAATTCAAGAATACTCATTTTGAGACCTTTTGCTCATCCATAGGTCTTGAACATCGCTTTTCCTCACCGTATGTCCCACAAAAAATGGGATTGTTGAACGCAAGAATCGGACCCTTGTTGAGATGGCCGGACGATGCTTGATGAGCATAGGACTCCTAGGCGCTATTGGGCCGAAGCGATCAACACGGCTTGTTATGTTTCAAATCGCATCTTCCTTCGAGCTTTTACGAAAAAGACTTCTTATGAGTTGCGGTTTGACCGCTTGCCCAAAGTGAGCCATTTTCGAGTGTTTGGCCGCAAGTGCTTTATCTTGAAGAAGGGAAACTTAGACAAGTTTGAATCAAGATCTTCTGACGGGATTTTTCTTGGTTATGCATCTCATTCGCATGCTTATCGAGTACTTAACCTTGAAACTAACCGTGTCATGGAGACTTGTGAAGTCACCTTCGACGAGACCGCACCTTGTTCTTCTTCCGTCTTTGAAAGTGCGGGTGATGAGGAGATAAACAAGAGCATCTTTGTGGAGGAGGAGCAGGGACGATGCCGATTGGGGTGATCCCGAGCCGACTCCACCGCAGCCCCCCAGCTTGTCCCCGCGACGACTACTTCCGTTGACGGTCCCACTCCCACATCTTCTACCACATGGGGACCGTACGACAAGGCTCCTCGGCTTGTTCCAGTGCACTTGAGGAAGCTCCAAACGCCGTTGAGGGGAGGCGTCTTCATCAAGAGAAGCACCGCGACACATTCAGCATCGCCATCCTCCTTCAACTATGATCGGTAACATAAATGAGCGGGTCACTCGCAACGATCTTATGAGATTTCGCACTTTGCACATTCCCGCTTTTGTTGCAAATTTCGAACCCAAAGAAGTGGTTGAGGCATTAACTGATCCAGATTGGGTAAATGCCATGCATGAGGAGCTTGAGAACTTTGAGAGAAACCAAGTGTGGGTTTTAGTACCACCTCCACCTCAGTGTCATCCCATAGGAACCAAGTGGGTGTTCAAGAACAAACAGAGTGAGGATGGGGTTGTGGTGAGAAACAAGGCTAGGTTGGTTGCTCAGGGGTACTGTCAGAAAGAAGGGATAGATTATGAGGAAACCTTTGCACCTGTTGCCCGTTTACAAGCCATTAGGATCTTCCTAGCCTATGCAGCTTCGAAAGGGTTCAAGCTGTATCAGATGGATGTAAAGAGTGCTTTTCTAAATGGGTACATAGATGAGGAGGTGTATGTGAGGCAACCCCCAGGTTTTGAAAATCCCAAGCATCCCGATCATGTCTTTAAACTCCACAAAGCCCTATATGGTCTCAAACAAGCCCCGAGAGCGTGGTATGAGCGACTAAAGTCCTTTTTGCTGGGCAAGGGTTTTACCATGGGGTCGGTTGACAAAACCTTGTTTCTCCTCAAGCATGGCGGTGACACTCTCTTGGTGCGGTTTATGTCGATGACATCATTTTTGGTGGTTCGTCACATGCTCTTGTTGCAAAGTTTTCGAGATATGATGAGCAGGGAGTTCGAGATGAGCATGATGGGTGAGTCGACGTTCTTTCTCGGTTTGCAAATCAAGCAAACTCGAGAAGGGACATTTGTACATCAAGGCAAGTACACGAAGGATCTTCTCAAGCGCTTCGACATGGGTGATGCCAAGCCACTTCAAACTCCCATGTCGACCACGACGCCTTGGATGCCGATCTAGAAGGAGAAGTCGTGGACCGAAGGAGTACCGCAGCATGATCGGGTCGTTCTTTGTACTCGACGGTGACAAGGCGACATCCAAGTTCGCCGTCGCTTTGCGCACGCTTCCAGTCTTCACCGCGCACTTCGCACGGCAGGCTGTCAAACGCATCTTACGGTACCTTCGCTTCACTCCCGAGATTGGTCTATGGTACTCGACCTCTTCATCTCTTTCTCTTTCGGGTTATTCTGATGCTGATTATGCGGGTGATCGAATTAAGAGGAAGTCTACTTCGGGTACTTGTGAGTTTTTGGGTTCGTCGTTGATCTCTTGGTCTTCTCGCAAAGAGTCTTCTATTTTCCAATCCACTTGTGAGGCTGAGTATGTCGCTGCTGCTGCGTGTTGCTCTCAGTTGCTTTGGGTGGTTGCTACCTTGAGAGACTATGGGTTGAACTTTAGGAAAGTGCCTCTTTTCGGTGACAAGACTAGTGCCATTAGCGTTGCTAAGAACCCGATACTCCACTCAAAAACCAAGCACATTGAGATCCGATATCACTTCTTGAGAGATCACCAAGAGAAAGGAGACATAGACCTTCACTGTGAGAACCCATGAACAACTTGCGATATCTTCACAAAGCCTCTCGATCAAACCTAGTTTGCCCACTTGAGAGCGAGTTGGGCATTTGCTATCCTTTTTAGAGTGGGGTAGTCAGTATCGTGTTGTATAGTATGGCTTTGGCTTTCTTCTTTGCTTTTGTTTCTTTGGCTTTACATGTGTATCATATTGCATATCATCTTGTATCATATTACCTTTATTGAGCTTCATGACTATAGCGCTTTTTGATTACATTCATGCTCTTGCTTTGTGTATGTCACTTGGAGCTTGCGGCTTAGACTTCTTCTGATCACTTGTTACATGTTATGAGCTAAGCCTGTTTTTTAAACGTGAATCTGCTTAAATCTTGATGCAACTCGAAAATTGTTCACCTTTGAGATGGCAACTAGCATGTGTAGGTTTTTGTGAGAACCTTGTTGCTTTCATGTGTATGCTTGAGTTGCTATGTCTCATGTTTCTTGAGTCATTCACTTAGCTCGGATCTCTTGATAATCTTGTGCTAAAGCTTGATGTCTAAGCTAAGAAATGATGAAAAGTTTTGAGTTGGATCTTTTTCGTCCCACGGCAATGTCACGAGATTGCTTCTCATTCATTCGAGTGAGATGAACTTGGGCATTGTAGTGCTAGTCCACAACCACTCGTGACGAGATAGCTTCCCACTTGCACTAAGGGATGAACTCGGCGTGGTTGAAAAACATGATAAAAACAATCTTTTTGGCGGACAGTTTTTGATCCTCTCGTTCACACATGTCTAAATGAAACCTTGCTAACTACTGTTTTAAATCTGATCAATGTTGTAGTTACAAGTGTTGTTAAGTGTATCTTTGAGACATGATGTGTGACCGTTATATGGGGTAGTTCACTCTTTTATACATGTGTTAGCACTTGTTTGATCTCCTGCTTATATGTGCCAGTGCTATTCTTTTTGGTGAACACCTTTTATAAAATGCCCAACACCCGATCAAATGCTTATGTTTCATACTCCGTACCACTTGATCGATTGAGCATTGGTTCGTCTTGTGCCATTTGCTATACACTTGCCATACTTGCTAGATCATCCATGTACTCAAATTGCTATACTTGTGAAGCTCGTCATTTTGCATTTCTTTCATGGCATGATTTGAGGGGAGTTGCAGTCTCTTTTGATCTAATCTTGATAAGTGCATGTGCCAACAAGGGGAGAAACATCCACAAATCCAGAGCTCATTTGTGAGTATGCATTTGTCAAGGGGGAGTTGCACTCCGGTTTGAGCTGTTTTTGCTAGATGTGTTGAGCCGTTGCCTCTTCTTGAGGGTCTAGTCAAACTCTTCGGTTTTCTTTAACTTGCTAGTGGTGTTGAGCCTTTTGCCTTTTCTTGAGGGCTAGCTTTGGTTTTCTTGGTCGCGTCGAGCCGTTGCCCATGTCTTTGGGGACCAAGTTGTGACTTTGCTTTGCTTATTGCAAATGACCCGTTTTCTGCTTTTCTTTGGCTCTTGGTCATTTGGATGAGTTGTCTCTGGTTTGTGTTGGTGTTGACAATGCACTCATCAAGGGGGAGATTGAGGACACATGGTTTTTCCATAACCATTGTGTGGACCTTTGTGTGATGAGTGATTGTCAACATGCCAACACAAGGCGTGTGTGTGTTCTTCCTAACCAATGGCACGCGGATACGTGTCAAACAATGGTGTCTCTTGGCTCATGTTGTCCGGGTGTCGAGCTCGAGACGGTGGTCGACGGCCGGTGAAGATCAAGTAGAGCGTGCCGTGCCGACGGACCGGGTGCGGTGAAGGGCGGACGTGAGGCTTGGATCGAGGACCCGAGGACCAGGCGGCCCGCGTGGTGGCCGATGTGACATCGACGAGCGCAAGTGTACACGGCGGGGGATGCGTATGGGCTACGCTACTCGCGGAGGGTTTGGTGGTTTCGCCTCAAAACCATCGGCGGCGGGTTTCCGGTTTGCGCCTCAAAACCGGGGCGGAGGTCCCGATGCGGATGGACGACACGTGGCGGCATCGGGGAGATTGCTTGGAAGCAAGGCTACCGGTGAGGAGGCGCGGTGGTCGTCGGATCAAGTGAAGCTCGAGTTGGACCCTTATGCCCCGGCTAAGTGGTGTGGCTCTTCATGTATCCAAGGGCAAAGAAGGAATGTAAAATAGGCTTGCCCCTATAAATAAAGGATGAGGGTCTCCCTTCCCCTCACCTCTTCCATTTCCATTTCCTCCTTTTAGGATTTTCCTTCCTCTAGTTGTCGTGTGAGAGAGAGGTCTCGCAAATCTTTTGATTTGTACTCGAACCAAGTGTGGCAAGCGAGCGCCTAGTCTCTCGTTGTTTCCTCCGGGATTAAATCCCGTGTCTCGTGTTTTTCCCGAGATCTATTTTTGCCTCCGGTGTTCTCAATTCGTGTTGATTCATTGTGCAAAATCTGGGATTTTTCTATGGAGATTTGGGCTGATTTTGGTTGAATTTTTAGTGCCCCTTTTGTTCAGCTCGTGGGGTCAATTTCTTTCTCGTAGCTCGCTTCTTGAGTCCAGTCCCGTGCTATTTACGCCGGCGTTCAGCGTCGAGCGAGCTCTTCGAGCAAAGACTCGCTAGGGGCTCAAGCGGCAAAGAAATGTTATTTTGTGCCTCCCGTCGGTGGCTCCTCCTTTTGCCTCGTTGTTTATCTTGTTTAAAACCGGATCGATTTGAGAAGGTACCGCCGTAGCCCCCGCTCCCAATTTCTCGAACTCACCCATCGAGGTGGAGTGCTTTGAGCGGGGACGCCGTTGTGCACGCGCAGCAGCCCTAGTGCTTCATCGCCGCCGGCCACTTATCCAGTGAGTTGCCGGTCCGGTCTTTGGGAACGGAGTGCTGCGGCAGCAGAGATTTACAGGTCCAGTCTCTATCTTTTTTCTTGTGCTTTTCCCCGCTCCGAATCTCGAGGGTGTTGGGATCTTGGCCGGTTCGGTTCGTAGACCAAGATCCATCGATCCGTCCCCTGTGCTTTATTTTACTTTGTCTCGAATCAGCTCGACCGTAAAATCATTACTCGGTTCCCAAGCCAAGGAGGCCGACGGGCTCTTGTCGTGGAATCTCGGTGGAAGAGCAAGTGCTCAATTCTTTTCTCGCAGCGGTGCTTGATTCTTAGTGTGGTTATCGATTCGATCCTGGAGCCTTCGTGCCCAGTTAATTCGCTTGGGTGCGGGTGCTTGTCGTGAGTTAAGGAGGGAGACACGTGCTTGATTCCTTTTTAGAGAAAAGCTTGCTTCTTGCACTTACGGTTTTCCCGAACAAATATTGGCTTATGCATTCCGTTGGTTCCATCGTTCTTTGATTCCAATGACAAGAGCCCGAGTGCTAACTCGAGCGATCAATATGCCCAAGTGGCCCATCCATTTCTCGCTCCGAGTTGATGAGATAGTTGAACGATTTTTCTGGTGATTTTCCAGAGAATTTTCACTGGCCCTGATTTCTTGTTTTACGCACATTTTTGTATTTCGTGCTCCGTTTTGCATTCCGCTTGTTGCGTTGGGTTTCTATCATCCTAAAGAATTTATCTAGGTACTTCCGTCACCGGTTGGCGTGAGTATTTTAGATTTGGGGATTTTACTTCTTGAGGTTCGAATTTGGGAAAATGGCTTAAATATTTCGAAAGAAAATTTGAGGCTCCCATTCACCCCCCCTCTGGTCGTCGATTCCGGTCCTTCAATTGGTATCGGAGCCGGTTAAGGATCACTTCACCTTAATCGGTCCGTGATCCCCGAAGGCGACATCATGGAGAACCGTGGGCTTGGAAAACCACGGCACTTCGATGGCAAAAACTATCCCTATTGGAAGATCCGCATGTCGGCTCATCTTAAAGGGATTGATTCGCGTGTTTGGGAGATCGTGAGAATGCGGACTACGTGGTACTTCCCGCCCGTGTTGACCAAGCACGGATCGACCAACACAAGGCGAACAACACCGCTAGAACTCTTTTTGTTTTCTCGCTCTTTCTATGGAGGAATTTGAGCGTGCTTCGATTGTGCTCTTTGCTCGAGAGATCCGGTCTAGACTGCAGAAATATCATGAGGGTACTTGCCCATGTCAAGACCGGACTCTATGGGACACACAAGAGAGAGTATGAGAATTTTGTTCAAACCGATGGTGAATCTATTGATTCTTTGTTCACTCGCTTTCAAACCATCGTGAACAAGATGAGGGCAAACAACCCTCAGATGCCCTATGACGATCATCAGAGAGCGCTTAAGCTTCTATATGCTCTAGATCGGAGGGTTTGGGAAGTAAAGGTCTCGGCGATCATCGAATCGCCCGGCTATGAGACTCTCACCGTGGATGAGTTGTTCGAAGCTCAAGTCCACCGAGATTGACCACCGTGACGCAGCGAGGATCGGAATCCGTCTCGCCCTACCATGGCTTTGGTCTCGAGTACAGAGGTTCAAGTTCTTTGACTAACCCTTCACACCGTCTTTTGCCTTGTCTTCTCGGGTCTCGGCACGAGGAGCGATGGAGGCTCTTAGGGACGACGAGCTCGCCTTGGTGATTAGCCGGTTCTCACGGTTTCACAACAACCGTTTGAATCGCCGGCGTGGCATCACCAAGCAAGGATGCTTCGGGTGTGGAGATCCCGACCACTACGTCGCCAACCGTCCCAAGGCCGACAAGAACCACTACAACAACAAGAACGACTACAAGCAAGCGCAAGGACAAGCACGAGTCCTCTGCACCCAAGTACAAGTACAAGTACAAGGGGGATTCGACAAGGAAGCCGTCAAGAAGAAGTACTTTGAGAAGCAAGAGGCAAGGCAGCGAGCTTTCCTCGCATCCCTCGCCGATCTCGACGATGACTCGACGGCGGCTCACCTCCAAGTGATGATGAGGCCGAGCGAAGGTCGAGAACAAGTTCAACGGCCGTGCTTCTTCGCCGACTCCAAGCCCGGAGGCTACGCACCATGGCGCTCGATGAGTCTACTCCAAGCATTGAGAAGAACGACGACACCGAGCCCGAGGTAGAACAAACTCTTGAATCTCTTGCTTGAGGTTGATAGCTTGACTACCACTTTGCTTAGACAAGATGCTCGCTTAAGCTTGCCGCTCGTGAGAGGAAAGATTTCAAGGCTAAGTGGTTGCTTGCCGTCAAAGAGCTAGAGTCTCGTTAGGGAGACGGTGCACATCTCTCGATGAGTCCGAATGTGATGCTTGTGCCATTCATATGGCAAACCTAGCTGATGTGCAGTCCAAGTATGTGGCTTTGGTAGATGAGCTTGATGAGGTTAAGGCTAAGTCTATCTCTCGTGAATCCTTGCAAATCTTGTGATGAGTCAAGTCCGAGCTAGGTGAGAAAATGACTAGGATTGCCATGCTAGAGAAAACTAGTCAAGTTTCTAGATGTGCTTGTTGTGAAGCTTTGGAACTAGAACTAGACTCTTGTAGGCATGACAAGAAAAGGGCCGAAGAAGAAATCACAAATCTTCGGTCCATGCTCGGTTGGTTGTCTTGCAAGAACCGCAGCTTGGCATGATGATGAGTCGGTTCAAGAGGGGAACCGACACAACGGGATTAGGCTTTGCTACGGGTGGGAAGGGTGAAAATGTTTTTGGTAAGGTTGGTGAACACGGTGGTATGAGTGCATCCGAGAAATCCACCAAGCCTTCCACTACTCCCAAGTTGATCAAAATCACTCCACCTCGGCCTAACAAGCCCGAGGTGAAAGATGGTGTGTTTGAGGAACCTCCCAAAGCTTCACCTCCAAAACAAGTGTGGACTCCCAAGCCAAACCACCTAAGGAACCCACTTGACACATTTCCCGACATCTCTATTAAACCCCCTCCAAAGAACAAGCAAACCCAAAGAGTGACCCATACCCATGAGAGAGTGAGTAAACCACCACCCAAGAGAGAGGTGTATCACTGTGATTATTGTCACCATGATGGTCACTTGTTTGAGTTCTGCTTTCGGAGGAAGAGAGATGAGCGGCATGAGTATGAGCTTTTCCATAACTCTACTCATGGTGTGTTTGCTCCACGTTTTCAGAGGCACAGTGCTAGGCCAAGAGGTGCAACACCTCAAGGACCTAGGCCTCAAGGTGTGAGACCACGAGGTGGTCGTGCCCGGCGGGGTTCAGGTCCTTCTTATGACCTTGGATCTCGTGACCGTGGCTTTCGCTTTTACAGATGAGCGGACCACGTTTTCTCGTCGTGGTGATCGCTCTACTCAAATGGGACATGGCATGCATGATGCTTTTGTTAACACTTCTCGTGGGCGAATGAGCCAACACCGGTTTTCTCCTCGCTTACTAACCCCGGTGTTGGATCATTTGCTCATCCCATGTCTCGCTATTGATGCGGATGAAGGGCCGGAGAACACGTGGCTAGTTGATTCCGGTTGCTCGACACATGACCGGGAACTCAAAATGGTTCTCCAGCCTCACCCAAATGAAGTGTAGTGAATACATTACATTTGGGGATAACAGCAAGGGTAAAGTGCTTTCACGTGGGTCCATCCGTCTGAATGAGAACTTTGTGCTTAAGGATGTGGCCTTGGTTTCAAATTTGCACTTCAATCGCTTTCTGTTTCACCTTCTTGATGACGGTTTTGAGGTTCGGTTTAAGCCAAGACTTTGTCATGTTCTTGATGCTCGGGAGAACCTCGTTTGCAAGATTGTGCCTTTTGGGAAAGTGTTTCGTGCTGATTTTTCTCGCTCATTTGGTCTTTCCCGTGTTTGATGGCAAACTCCTCCTCGAGCTCCGGGAAGTGGCACCGCGTACTTGGTCACTTGAGTTTCGACTTGCTTGCAAGATTGAGCTCACTTGATCTAATTCGGGTTTGCCCAAGCTCAAGTTTGAGAAGGATCTTGTTTGTCATCCGTGCCGTCACGGGAAGATGATTGCAGCTTCTCATCCTCCCGTGAACCAAGTGATGACCAAGGGGCCCGGCGAGCTTTTACATATGGACACCGTAGGTCCAAATGGGTCCGGATGGTGGAAAGTGGTACGTGTTGGTCGTGGTTGATGATTTTTCTCGCTATTCGTGGGTCTTTTTCATGGAGAGCAAAGATGAGGTTTTTACTCATGTTCATGACTTGATCTTAAGGTTGCAAAATGAGTTACCAAAGCATGCCATGCGAGCTATTCGCAAAGGACAATGGCACCGAATTCAAGAATACTCATTTTGAGACCTTTTGCTCATCCATAGGTCTTGAACATCGCTTTTCCTCACCGTATGTCCCACAAAAAATGGGATTGTTGAACGCAAGAATCGGACCCTTGTTGAGATGGCCAGGACGATGCTTGATGAGCATAGGACTCCTAGGCGCTATTGGGCCGAAGCGATCAACACGGCTTGTTATGTTTCAAATCGCATCTTCCTTCGAGCTTTTACGAAAAAGACTTCTTATGAGTTGCGGTTTGACCGCTTGCCCAAAGTGAGCCATTTTCGAGTGTTTGGCTGCAAGTGCTTTATCTTGAAGAAGGGAAACTTAGACAAGTTTGAATCAAGATCTTCTGACGGGATTTTTCTTGGTTATGCATCTCATTCGCATGCTTATCGAGTACTTAACCTTGAAACTAACCGTGTCATGGAGACTTGTGAAGTCACCTTCGACGAGACCGCACCTTGTTCTTCTTCTGTCTTTGAAAGTGCAGGTGATGAGGAGATAAACAAGAGCATCTTTGTGGAGGAGGAGCAGGACGATGCCGATTGGGGTGATCCCGAGCTGACTCCACCGGCAGCCCCAGTTGTCCCTGCGACGACTACTTCCGTTGACGGTCCCACTCCCACATCTTCTACCACATGGGGACCGTACGACAAGGCTCCTCAGCTTGTTCCAGCTGCACTTGAGGAAGCTCCAGCTGCTGTTGAGGGGGAGGCGTCTTCATCAAGAGAAGCACCGCGACACATTCAGCATCGCCATCCTCCTTCAACTATGATCGGTAACATAAATGAGCGGGTCACTCGCAACAGATCTTATGAGATTTCGCACTTTGCACATTCTGCTTTTGTTGCAAATTTCGAACCCAAAGAAGTGGTTGAGGCATTAACTGATCCAGATTGGGTAAATGCCATGCATGAGGAGCTTGAGAACTTTGAGAGAAACCAAGTGTGGGTTTTAGTACCACCTCCACCTCAGTGTCATCCCATAGGAACCAAGTGGGTGTTCAAGAACAAACAGAGTGAGGATGGGGTTGTGGTGAGAAACAAGGCTAGGTTGATTGCTCAGGGGTACTGTCAGAAAGAAGGGATAGATTATGAGGAAACCTTTGCACCTGTTGCCCGTTTAGAAGCCATTAGGATCTTCCTAGCCTATGCAGCTTCGAAAGGGTTCAAGCTGTATCAGATGGATGTAAAGAGTGCTTTTCTAAATGGGTACATAGATGAGGAGGTGTATGTGAGGCAACCCCCGTGTTTTGAAAATCCCAAGCATCCCGATCATGTCTTTAAACTCCACAAAGCCCTATATGGTCTCAAACAAGCCCCGAGAGCGTGGTATGAGCGACTAAAGTCCTTTTTGCCAAAAAGGGTTTTACCATGGGGTCGGTTGACAAAACCTTGTTTCTCCTCAAGCATGGCGGTGACACTCTCTTGGTGCAGATTTATGTCGATGACATCATTTTTGGTGGTTCGTCACATGCTCTTGTTGCAAAGTTTTCGATATGATGAGCGGGAGTTCGAGATGAGCATGATGGGTGAGTCGACGTTCTTTCTGGTTTGCAAATCAAGCAAACTCGAGAAGGACATTTGTACATCAAGGCAAGTACACGAAGGATCTTCTCAAGCGCTTCGACATGGGTGATGCCAAGCCACTTCAAACTCCCATGTCGACCACGACCGCCTTGGATGCCGATCTAGAAGGAGAAGTCGTGGACCGGAAGGAGTACCGCAAAGATGATCGGGTCGTTCTTTTGACCCGACGGTGACAAGGCCGACATCCGGTTCGCCGTCCCGCTTTGCGCACGCTTCCGGTCTTCACCGCGCACTTCGCATCGGGGCAGTCGTCAAACGCATCTTACGGTACCTTCGCTTCACTCCCGAGATTGGTCTATGGTACTCGACCTCTTCATCTCTTTCTCTTTCGGGTTATTCGATGCGATTATGCGGGTGATCGAATTAAGAGGAAGTCTACTTCGGGTACTTGTGAGTTTTGGGTTCGTCGTTGATCTCTTGGTCTTCTCGCAAAGAGTCTTCTATTTCCCAATCCACTTGTGAGGCCGAGTATGTCGCTGGCTGCGTGTTGCTCTCGCTTGCTTTGGGTGGTTGCTACCTTGAGAGACTATGGGTTGAACTTTAGGAAAGTGCCTCTTTTCGGACAGCACTAGTGCCATTAGCGTTGCTAAGAACCCAGTACTCCACTCAAAAACCAAGCACATTGAGATCCGATATCACTTCTTGAGAGATCACCAAGAGAAAGGAGACATAGACCTTCAGCCTGTGAGAACCCATGAACAGCTTGCTGATATCTTCACAAAGCCTCTCGATCAAACCTAGTTTGCCCACTTGAGAGCGGAGTTGGGCATTTGCTATCCTTTTTAGAGTGGGGTAGCTGTATCGTGTTGTATAGTATGGCTTTGGCTTTCTTCTTTGCTTTTGTTTCTTTGGCTTTACATGTGTATCATATTGCATATCATCTTGTATCATATTACCTTTATTGAGCTTCATGACTATAGCAGTTTTTGATTACATTCATGCTCTTGCTTTGTGTATGTCACTTGGAGCTTGCGGCTTAGACTTCTTCTGATCACTTGTTACATGTTATGAGCTAAGCCTGTTTTTTAAACGTGAATCTGCTTAAATCTTGATGCAACTCGAAAATTGTTCACCTTTGAGATGGCAACTAGCATGTGTAGGTTTTTGTGAGAACCTTGTTGCTTTCATGTGTATGCTTGAGTTGCTATGTCTCATGTTTCTTGAGTCATTCACTTAGCTCGGATCTCTTGATAATCTTGTGCTAAAGCTTGATGTCTAAGCTAAGAAATGATGAAAAGTTTTGAGTTGGATCTTTTCTGTCCCACGGCAATGTCACGAGATTGCTTCTCATTCATTCGAGTGAGATGAACTTGGGCATTGTAGTGCTAGTCCACAACCACTCGTGACGAGATAGCTTCCCACTTGCACTAAGGGATGAACTCGGCGTGGTTGAAAAACATGATAAAAACAATCTTTTTGGCGGACAGTTTTTGATCCTCTCGTTCACACATGTCTAAATGAAACCTTGCTAACTACTGTTTTAAATCTGATCAATGTTGTAGTTACAAGTGTTGTTAAGTGTATCTTTGAGACATGATGTGTGACCGTTATATGGGGTAGTTCACTCTTTTATACATGTGTTAGCACTTGTTTGATCTCCCGCTATATGTGCCGTGTGCTATTCTTTTTGGTGAACACCTTTTATAAAATGCCCAACACCCGATCAAATGCTTATGTTTCATACTCCGTACCACTTGATCAGATTGAGCATTGGTTCTGTCTTGTGCCATTTGCTATACACTTGCCATACTTGCTAGATCATCCATGTACTCAAATTGCTATACTTGTGAAGCTCTGTCATTTTGCATTTCTTTCATGGCATGATTTGAGGGGGAGTTGCAGTCTCTTTTGATCTAATCTTGATAAGTGCATGTGCCAACAAGGGGAGAAACATCCACAAATCCGAGAGCTCATTTGTGAGTATGCATTTGTCAAGGGGAGTTGCACTCCGGTTTGAGCTGTTTTTGCTAGATGTGTTGAGCCGTTGCCTCTTCTTGAGGGTCTAGCTTTGTTCTTCGGTTTTCTTTGCCTTGCTAGTGGTGTTGAGCCTTTTGCCTTTTCTTGAGGGCTAGCTTTGGTTTTCTTGGTCGCGTCGAGCCGTTGCCCATGTCTTTGGGGACCAAGTTGTGACTTTGCTTTGCTTATTGCAAATGACCCGTTTTCTGCTTTTCTTTGGCTCTTGGTCATTTGGATGAGTTATCTCTGGTTTGTGTTGGTGTTGACAATGCACTCATCAAGGGGGAGATTGAGGACACATGGTTTTCCATAACCATTGTGTGGACCTTTGTGTGATGAGTGATTGTCAACATGCCAACACAAGGCGTGTGTGTGTTCTTCCTAACCGATGGCACGCGGATACGTGTCAAACAATGGTGTCTCTTGGCTCATGTTGTCTGCAGGTGTCGAGCTCGGAGACGGTGGTCGACGGTCGGTGAAGATCAAGTAGAGCGTGCCGTGCTGACGGACCGGGTGCGGTGAAGGGCGGACGTGAGGCTTGGATCGAGGGACCCGAGGACCGGGCGGCCGGCCATGGTGGCCGACAGGCTGGACATCGACGAGCGCAAGTGTACACGGCGGGGGATGCGTATGGGCTACGCTACTCGCGGAGGGTTTGGTGGTTTCGCCTCAAAACCATCGGCGGCGGGTTTCCCGGTTTGCGCCTCAAAACCGGGGCGGAGGTCCCGATGCGGATGGACGACACGTGGCGGCATCGGGGAGATTGCTTGGAAGCAAGGCTACCGGTGAGGAGGCGCGGTGGTCGTCGGATCAAGTGAAGCTCGAGTTGGACCCTTATGCCCCCGGCTAAGTGGTGTGGCTCTTCATGTATCCAAGGGCAAAGAAGGAATGTAAAATAGGCTTGCCCCTATAAATAAAGGATGAGGGTCTCCCTTCCCCTCACCTCTTCCATTTCCATTTCCTCCTTTTAGGATTTTCCTTCCTCTAGTTGTGTGAGAGAGAGGTCTCGCAAATCTTTTGATTTGTACTCGAACCAGTGTGTGGCAAGCAGAGCGCCTAGTCTCTTTTGTTTCCTCCGGGATTAAATCCTGTGTCTGTGTTTTTCCTGAGATCTATTTTTGCCTCTGGTGTTCTCAATTCGTGTTGATTCATTGTGCAAAATCTGGGATTTTTCTATGGAGATTTGGGCTGATTTTGGTTTAATTTTTAGTGCCCCTTTTGTTCAGCTCATGGGGGTCAATTTCTTTCTGTAGCTCTGCTTCTTGAGTCCAGTCCCTGTGCTATTTACGCCGGCGTTCAGCGTCGAGCGAGCTCTTCTGAGCAGCACTCGCTAGGGGCTCAAGCAGCAGCTGTTATTTTGTGCCTCCCGTCGGTGGCTCCTCCTTTTGCCTGTTGTTTATCTTGTTTAAAACCAGATCGATTTGAGAAGGTACTGCCGTAGCCCCTGCTCCCAATTTCTGAACTCACCCATCGAGGTGGAGTGCTGAGCAGGACGCTGTTGTGCACAGCGCAGGCAGGCCCTAGTGCTTCATCGCCGCCGGCCACTTATCCAGTGAGTTGCCAGGTCTGGTCTTTGGGAACGGAGTGCCTGCAGCAGAGATTTACAGGTCCAGTCTCTATCTTTTTTCTTGTGCTTTTCCTGCTCTGAATCTCGAGGGTGTTGGGATCTTGGCCAGTTCGGTTCGTAGACCAAGATCCATCGATCTGTCCTGTGCTTTATTTTACTTTGTCTCTGAATCAGCTCGACTGTAAAATCATTACTCGGTTCCCAAGCCAAGGAGGCCGACAGGCTCTTGTCGTGGAATCTGGTGGCAGAGCAAGTGCTCAATTCTTTTCTGCAGGCGGTGCTTGATTCTTAGTGTGGTTATCGATTCAGTCTGGAGCCTTCGTGCCCAGTTAATTCGCTTGGGTGCAGGTGCTTGTCGTGAGTTAAGGAGGGAGACACGTGCTTGATTCCTTTTTAGAGAAAAGCTTGCTTCTTGCACTTACGGTTTTCCAGAACAAATATTGGCTTATGCATTCTGTTGGTTCCATCGTTCTTTGATTCCAATGACAGCAGCCAGAGTGCTAACTCGAGCAGTCAATATGCCCAAGTGGCCCATCCATTTCTGCTCTGAGTTGATGAGATAGTTGAACGATTTTTCTGGTGATTTTCCAGAGAATTTTCACTGGCCCTGATTTCTTGTTTTACGCACATTTTTGTATTTCGTGCTCCGTTTTGCATTCCGCTTGTTGCGTTGGGTTTCTATCATCCTAAAGAATTTATCTAGGTACTTCCGTCACCGGTTGGCGTGAGTATTTTAGATTTGGGGATTTTACTTCTTGAGGTTCGAATTTGGGAAAATGGCTTAAATATTTCGAAAGAAAATTTGAGGCTCCCATTCACCCCCCCTCTGGTCGCCGATTCCGGTCCTTCAAAGTGAGTAACCTGGAATAACAAAGTAACAAAGAAAGAAAGATACATAAGAGAGAGCGACTGTCCTCAACACCAACCTACAACTAGGGATACAATTGTGCTTGCAAAAGGATCCAAAGCAATAGCTTCCTACGCCAAAGACCAGGCCGTGATGGCAAAGCATCCACCCAGAGAGCGATCATCCATAGCAACGACGACAAAGTATCCGTCAACAAACCAAACAACCACTGCGGCCAAGCACCCTCCTATCCTCCATCCCCTACCGATTCCTCCTGCTGTTATCCCTATGGAAATCCAGTTCCAGCGCAACCCGAGCTAGAACCATATAATGCATTCTTTTGACTCCCTTCGACTTTGTCTAATTTAGTTGAATTCGAAGTTTCGAACTCATATTTATGATGAAGTTTTGGAAGAAAAGAAAAAAAAACATGAGTATTCGTATGGAAAATTGGATATGCAACTGGTTGTATTTTTTCCCAAGGTACGGCAAAGGTTTTGCCATAAATTTTATTAGAAAAAGAAAGGTAAAAACAATTGTTTATGTATTAAAAATTAGGCTAAAACGTTTCTCCCTCTCCTACGTCCAGAGTTGCCTCATTGATCTGTAAAAATGTTTCTCGCTCTCCCTTGTTCTTCTTCCCCAGTAGTGACAGGTGTTCTATTTATTTACTGAGCCCCAACTCACTCCTTCAATGAAAAAGCTCTCCCTTGTTGTTCTTCTTCCCCAGTATTAACAGGCAGTGACGGAACTAGGGGGGGCCAGCAGGAGCCGTGGCCCCCATGTACTCATTTTTAGTTAAAAAAGCTCAATTTTTTTACTCATTTTTAGTTAAAAAACTCATCTTTTTACTCATTTTTAATTGAAAAACTATAATTCTAGTTAAAAATAGTGTATTTTTTTAAAAAAAACTGTTAAAATGTATTATTATATATATTTTATCATAGTAAAAAATACGATCACATTTGTTCGCCCCCTTAATCATGATCGTTGGTTCCATCACTGTTAACAGGTGTTCTATTTATTTACTGAGCCCCAATATTTATTTACCGAGGCCCAACTCACTCCTTCAATGCAAAAGTAGGTAGTGATCTTCATTGCCCTCGAATTCATCGAACAAAATTAGGCTTAAAAAACATACAACTTCGGAGACAACAAACACTCATTTCCTCACTGAAGCATGACCAAGCCAACTTTGAACACCACAAAAAACCAAACTGAACACGTGACAACCAGCAACCGAGAAAGACACCACTGCGCTTTGCTACGCCTACAAGAAACAAACCACATATAACCTAAAACGGGAAAACCAATAAGAAGAAACATTTTCAAGCTCACATACCAACACCCAGCAACACATGACCCTAATGACAAAAGTTAACGTCGCCATTGGCCGTGGTTTGTTTTTCTACCTTGTAGCATAATTTCATCTCTAGACAATCTATTGCACTACATCAATGGGTGGAGACACCATGCAAGTTTGGGATCTCTTCTTGCTCTTTGGATGGCCATATTTGACCTAAATTTTGATTGCCTCCATCTTCTCCTTGCTTATTGGATGCTCAGAGTGTTGCACCAACCGCAAACTATTCAAACAAATAAGCAATCGATAATATGGTAGGTGATGTGAAAGACCCGGGAGCTTTTTCACAAGATGTTCTTGTGCTAACTAAATGGCTCCCTCCCTGTACATTTTTTTGTTTTAACTTTGTTTACTAACCTAGAGTTTGACATTGTGGCGTGATCTCAACTAGTTCATGTGGTGGAATATGAGGTTGTTCCTGGGAGTTTTCAAATTGACCTAACCCTATTTGTAGCTTTGTTGCCAACCCTGTACACTATTTGTTTGTTTCCTTCTGCATATCGACAATGTGAGTATGCAAAATTAGAGAGATGTCACATGTTCAGATATCATAGAGAAAAATTAGAACTTATTTTTATGCCTTGTGATACAAAAGCATTGGCCCCTATGGAACATGTGAGGACCCTCATATTAATCATGCAAAATTAAGATATCATTCTTTGATCAACACTTGATTTAACACAACTAATCCACCCCATCCTAGAAAATTGCAACATCAGTTCTCTCCACTACAAGCTCATGACCCATTTTTCAAGTGGACATACATATAGCTCAGCCGCACATTCTAATTTAACATGAAAGTAGTTAGGTTATGACACAACACCATTTAGTAACCACAAAGTACTCCAATATGGAAGTCTAAACATACATATGATAGTTTAAGATATACATGATGGTCTCGCCCAATCTAGCCATGATGGCCTACGGAGGTGTCAGGCCCAAGACAAGCCAAATGAGCCTAACATCAATAGTACCCATGGGTACTACTCAAGTGTTCCATAACCCATCTAGATTTAGAATTAGGAAGAGTCTAAAATCTGGGACTGCATAAGTTAAGTTGAGCCTCCCTATAAATTTAAGGGGAGATGTACCCTTTCAATTAAGTAAGAAAATTTTTGGATAAGAACCCTCTCTCTCTCTCTCTCTCTCTCTCTCTCTCTCTCTCTCTCTCTCTCTCTCTCTCTCATCACAAGCACCGCCGCCGCTCCCTCTTCCTCCCTGTGCACATCATTTCTCGTGCCCATGTTTTCATCCATGTTTGGCCTCTCAGATTCTAGCACGGCATAATCTGCCAACTTGCACTTTCTTGGCGGTGGCTCCTGGTGCTACTGCTACTGTTGGTGGGGGGGGTGGCATGTCTTGCCCCCCAATGGTGACCTTATTTGGAGGCAGTGGGGAAATTAGGGATGAGATTTCACCCCTAACGGCGCCCATGGGAGGAGCACGTGGAGGCAACAGCCCGCTATGCGATGATCGCGGTGGCGGCTTCATCGGGAGAGGGTTTGGTGTGGTGTGGTAGTGGCTCCTAGTGATGGTGCTGCTGTTGGTGGGGCATGTCTTGCCCCATGATGGCGAACTTTGGAGGAGTTGGGGAAATTAGGGATGAGATTTCGCCCCTGGCGGCGCCCACGAGATCGAGGAGCATGTGGACGTAGCGGCCCATTTATGCGATGATCATGGTGGCGGCTTCGTCGGCGAGGGTTTGGTGTGGTGTGGTAGTCAGCGGGTTGGCCACAATGAGGGTTTGGTGTGGTGGGTCTACGACAACAAAGGGTTTGGGAGTCGAGAGCATAAGTGATTTCGTATGATCTAAATTCCCAAGCGCGCGCCACGTGGACGGGTGGGCTGGCATCGAACCATGCTGAAAGTATGTACAATTCATTTGCATGTAAAGCTCATTTTTGTGATACATGAAATAAATAGAGTGGCCTTACAAAATCTAGCCATGTATGTATGCCTTTTTTTTAGACGAAAGAAGAATTATATTATATGATAGCTAGATATATCAAAATATTACAAGCGCTCTTGATTATAGGAAAGTATCCACGCTGTGGAAAAGGACAACTCAAGATGCTTTGTAGTATGGATGACCGCACATGCAAACACTCAGTAATGAAAGACGGTCTAAGAACATATGCCCAACGAATGATGACCAACATTCTTGTAGGCAGAATTGAGGATCTTCTTCTTCTTTGTGATGCCTTCCTTCTTCTTTCTGTCAAGAATGAGAGAAACTGATCTGATAATTGTTATCCCTCGTTCTTCATTGTGGTCATATATAACCATAGCAAAACGAAGAAGAATCCGGAGAAAATTATTCCATGGCGGTGGCATCATCTCCGCCTTGATGCCACCGTCTAGAAATTAAACTCCCCATGTTGTCATGTCGATGAAGATGCTGATGCCAGTTGTTGCCCTCATCTTCAACGAAACCGTCATAGAGAAGAAGATTCCAACTTTCCCCTTCACTGTCGCCAGAGAGGAGAAGGAGAAGATAAATCACTATTACCAAAAAAAATGGCATGGAGAAACACTAACCCCTAAAGACTCGATCTAATAAGAAAAAATTATTAAAAACAATGGATCCCCACCCCCTTCAACCCCCGACGTGATGTCGAAGGAGAAGGGAGGGGGGCTAGCAGTGATAGCGTGCAGGAGAACGAGGGCGGCGGCTCTGGAGCTGCACACCTTTGTTTCCTTCGTCGAGGCAAGCGCCGGCTTTTTGCTTTCTCCTATGTATGCCCTGAGTAATGTTATTTGTCAAATGAACTTTGCGGTTATACAAATGATCAAATTTGAGATTGTTCTATACATTTCAAATGTTCTTGTGGTTAATTTTTCTATTGGTAACATGTGACAAAAATAAAATCCAGACTGGATGGTCAGGAATTTTTCTGTCCACGTCTAAGCCTTTTCCTATCGACGTTAAACTGACACAAAAATTGGTCTACACATAGAGAATATGTTTAGTTTCCTGTTGCTTTTGTTAAACCCTAAAAGAAAAATAGATTGTAGTTCGTATTATCTAGTCGGTTTCGCACAACCATGGAAAAACTTAGTTTCCAGTAGGGACCATGCTTTTTTTCCAGTTTAGAAAAAGAAGAAAGAAGAGCAGAGGGAGACGATAGTACCTCTAAGAGCATCTCCAACAACTTGGTAAAAATCATTTGGTATATCTTGAGTTTTAGCAAGTTGCTATTTTATTTGGCAAGTGAAAAAAAGACCTCTCTTGAACAACTCTTTATTCCAACTTGGTAAAAATAAAAAAAAGTAGGCCCACTAGTACCGATCCAGAATCAGCATGTATTTTTCTCTCCCAACGCCGCAACTGCTGGCCTTCTCGCGCCGCGACGCTCCGTTTGGACAGAAGATTTGCCGGCCAGCAGCAGCTCTGTCCCCTCTGTTTGATTTGCTGGCCACGTACCATGCACGTCAAATTAAAAAAAAAATCTAAAAATAGCTTCAACCAACTCATCTCTCTTCTACTGTCAAATTGAAAAAAAAAATCTAAAAATAGCGTGGGAGGCATGGCGATCGTGTCTTTCATGCGGGAGAGAGAATAATTTCGCGGACGTGAGTGCTCTTCGCGCGCGATAGCAGCATGCGGGAGAAGAATTTCGCGGACAGGAGTGCTCTTGGCGGGCGATAGCAAGTTCCTCCGCGCGGGGACGATGTTTGCCAAGTTTGGAAAAATACCAAGTTGATTTACCAAGTTGTTGGAGAGAGTTTTTTGTGTTTTTACCAAGTTTATAAGAATACCAAGTTGATTTAGGGAGTTGTTGGAGATGCTCTAAGCAAGGCGTTGGTCAACAAAAGCTATATATATTTTGGGATTATGGGTGCAGTGAGTGAAATAAGCAAATTTGCAAGGACCAACTTTCAAATCAAACTCCAAATGCAAAAATAAAGCTTGATAACCTTGTTAGTTTGTGCTTACCACCTTGCTAATCTATACTTCTTATATAAATAAACCTCACTAGTGAATTCTCTTGATATGCAAACTTTCCACATCAACAATAAATTAGAACTTACAATTAAAGCCAACTAGCACATGTAATTATAATAGCTATCTTTTCATTTAACATTCATTTAGTTGTCCACATTAATGTGTCAAACCATTCATCAAAATTAATTTAAGATAATTTAATTTATATAACTATAGATATATAAGTCATTTATTTTTTAAATTATCCAGAATCGTCGTAGCAACGCGCGCGTATTCTCCAAGTTTTAGAATGTTACACGGATCGGCGGAGGGCCACTAAAAAAAGTAGTCGGAGTTAGCGCTACAGGTTGGGCTAGCTGGGAGTTAGCTGAGATATTAGGCCAAATCTTAATTGGGCCAGAAATTTTAAAAGGAGATAGGTCTCCTGGGCCATGCCTAGGGACACTGAGAATCTAGCCCATGTAGACTATATATAACACAAGGGTTGACTGCAGGCGGCTTCATAGTACACGCTGCTGGCACCAGATTCCAGGGAGTTAGCTTGGAAATTGGATATGTGTTGGAGAGTGGCCAACGTACTACAAAAGAGGCAAAATTGGAGCACTAGTTTTGCTCTGGTAGGTGTGCAAGCATGAAGAGCAACCAGGGCACACAGCATCAGAGTCCGATCGAGGAGATCCTGTATGCTAATTGCTTGAACAACGACATTGAGTTTGTTGCAAGGAAATTGTCAAGATCGGTTGCGTTAGTTGGCAGACGTACGGCATGAACTGTGCAGCATACCAAATATCCACACAGATTGCAAATCGTTGTATACTTGTATATATAGGCCTTTCAGGCACAAGAACATATTGTAACTGGACTGCCAATAACTCGCAGCTGTTTGTCTAGCTAGGACAGATGTCCTTCATCCATTTGTTGATGATCGAACTCCTTAAGAGCGTACACTTTTCCCATGCATACTCCAGCTGTGCCAATTCATGAACTGCTGCTTCAATTCATTCATCAGTCAAGAGAGGATCGAGCTCGAGCTATGCAGTTCGATCAGTACCTATGCATGTACCATGTGTGACGATATGGGTTGTTTGTTGCAACAGGAACCCAACACCTACGCGAGAATGGCTTATACTACTTTCAGCCTTCAGGAGCACTCGTTTCTGCATTTTCAAGATCCTGATTCCTGAATGTAGCACGTACGCTGGCCGAACGGAGCTGTCCTGCAGATTCAGTAAGAGCAAGTGAGCAACTAATCTCGCTCGATGGATCGACCCACGCGGGCACGCGTCCTTAACAATAATGTATGCGCTGGGAATATGTATATCGTCAGAAAATATTTTGAAGTTGTTGATTGTATAGTACAGGAAGTGATTAGAGATCATTAGTGCAAGAAATTTGGATGAACATAGTATATGCAGTGAAAGGGCTAAAAGGGTAATAAACTGAAAACT
The DNA here is from genome assembly GCA_018135685.1 of Themeda triandra. NCBI lineage: Eukaryota > Viridiplantae > Streptophyta > Magnoliopsida > Poales > Poaceae > Themeda > Themeda triandra. The sequence goes on along the minus strand of JAENPR010000131.1, from coordinate 1,038,356 downwards.
AGTTCCTGAAACAACAATAACTATTACCTCTGTATGACGTGTTAGAGCATCTCCAAGGGTTTTGCAAATTGACTTGGCATTTTTTGTTGTTTGCAAACTCCTATAACAAAATGATAAAAATAGACCATCTCCAAGAGATTGGCATTTGGACTTGGCAAAGGATAAAAATAGAAGGTCTTCCTTGCGCGCGACTTTGCTCGCGCGATCGGGTTTGCAAAGCCGTCCACGGCTTGACATTTTTTGCCAAGTTTGCTTCCTCATTTGCCAAGTTGCCCAAATTGCAAACTTCAAATGCAAAATCGTTGGATTCCTCTTTTGGAGCTTTTTAGCAAATTACTCAAATGCAAACCTCAAATGCAAAACCCTTTGATGTGTCAGCTCATATCTATATTTTAAATGGTAAGTACTCGTCCTCTATTTTTTAATACACATAGCCTTTACAATGTACTCCCTCTGTCCTGGAATATAGAGCGTTCTTGCCATTCTCAGAGAAAATAAGAGGGAGGACAATAGACGCATGTAGCCCTTACTTAACTTCCTAAATTATTGAAATTTGATCTGTATCCCTTGATTAAAGGCTGCAAACTAAGTTTTCTTTTAGAAAATATGGAAACCACTCAATCATGTATTGTTATTTGAGGGAATATTATCTTTTTTTTCTCAAATGTATTATATTTGAGGATATCTTCAAAATCCAGAATGCTCTTTATATCAGGACGGAGGGAGTATAAGACATAACGTAAATGAAAAGCTAAAATGGCTTAAAATTTGGAAATGGAGGGGTTACTTATTAACTTGGAGATCTAGTTGGTTATGTGGAGTTATGGTTGGTTCTCCGTCACTATTGACATCATAGGTTTTACATCGTTCTTTCTTCATCACATCCATCACTACCATTACTTATATGCACTGCTAAAGTGCTAATTGCATGCAACTACTTACTTATAATAGTATGATGAATGATAACGATAGGATCATATATTCCGACAAGTAGCAGAATCAACATATATATGATTCTTATCTCGATCGAGTTCATGTACAACAGAACTGCGCATATACTATACTAACGTTGACGAGATCGTATTCCAAACTCGTGAACTTCATGATCTGTAAACACGATGAACACAGCAATAAAATTCCATGCAGCACTGCATTGGGCAATATTAAACACAGTTGGACTCACTGATGGCAGCGATAGAAATCGTTAACCTATTTCAGTAACCATAACAAACCACTTTCTGACTTGGGATTCCTTGTCGCCACCACGCTTGGAGAGCGACCTTCAATTTTCTACGCCCAGCCGTCGTTGCGGCTGCCCCGGTTGCCGGAGCTGTTGCGGAAGCGCAGCAGCCACAGGGTGGAAAAGCTGCACGGCACGGCCTTGTGTTTTGGGTGCGCGGCAACGACGGCGCCGATCTCGTCCTGGTGGAGGCTGTGCTCGCCTGTCTCCGTGGCCACGGAGGAGAAGAGCCACCGGGTGGAGGACGACGCCACCTTGACGGGCATCGCCGCCGGGCGCTGCCGCCACCTCTTCCCGAGGCTGAGCCGCCGGAAGATGCCGGCAATGAAGCCGATCCTGATCCTCTTGAGCCTGCAGCGCCGCCGCCGCTTCCTGCTGCCACTCCTCTGGTCATGGCGTGCCGAACCGACCCCGTCACCGTGCCGGAGCAGGTACGATGGCGGCGGCGTGATGGCCGGGAGCGCGCCGGCGGCGGCCATCCGCGCGGCGTCCTTGGGCGTGCCCGGCTGCGACTCCCAGACGAACGGCACCGCGCCCGGCTCCGCCCAGTAGTACCGGAACGACAGGTTCGCCGCGGAGCTCTCCTTGGTGAGCAGCCGCTCGTAGAACTTGCCGTCCTGTTTGATGCGGAGGGGGCTCTGCGGCAGGGCGTCGTTGCCCCGGTGAGGGCTCTGTGGCATGGCGCCGTTGCCCCGGTGAGGGCTCCGCGGCGGCTGAGCCGGTGGCGACGGCGGTGGCGCCTTGTGGTCCGCGACGCCGGGACCGGGAGGCATCTCGTGTCTCGACGGCCGATCGCTCTCTCCGGCCAACTGATCTGTCACCACGCGGAACGGTCCAAGCACTCGCTTGTGTCGTCGTGTGTTCCGGTAGTGTAGTGTACTTGCGCTGTAGGTGGAAAGGACGCGACGTCTTATAGAGCGGATCTTGCTCGGTGGTTGCACGTCACTTTTCGTACGCACGCACGCTTGCAGACGACGGAGCGGAGCGGGGGCGCCACAGCCCACAGCCAGCGGGCACGCTGAGCTAGGCTGCACCACCGGATGACACCATCCACCGGATGGCGGATGCACGCATGCATGGCATGGGCAATTTGGCTTGGACGTAATTTAGGTCCAACTCCACACGATTGGCGAGTGACATGATGCTCTTCAGCAGTTGGACCTAAATAAATAATATATCTAGATAAATAGCAAAATGCATACACTAAAAAATTTAAAGTAAACTATAATTTAAAACGGAAAGAGTACATCGTTATATATAAGCAGAATAGTGTTGAGAAATGATGAGAAGACCACTTGATACAAATCTTCTCTATAATGATGCTTCTTAGAAGTTATAACTTATCTATGCTGATGTCTGAACAGTCTAACACTACAGTTAAGAGGAATAATTTTTTAAGGTGTTAAGAGGAATGTCTGTAGTAGTTTGGTCAGTAGTGCTACTAAACGGCTTCTTCACCTGTAAAAAATGACACATCGTATAAATAAGAGGCAAGTGACCAAGGAAATGGCTCGCAGCTCGCAGCACGGCAACCATGGCAGAGACAGATAAGGCAGTTTACTGATGAGAAATTGTTTGATTATTGGTTGTTGCCAAGAAGTAGATGGTTGATGCAACTGACGACACCGCATCCGGCCGTGAACTCCAGTTTAAGTCCACAAAAGAAACCCCACATTTATTAGTTCGTAAAAGCGATGGGCAAGCTACAATTTGTTAAATTTTGACGAGGCCAGTTGCGGAATCATATTGACCAACATTGTGTTGTGTCGGTTAGTGAGTCCGGTTCATGGAGCTCTTGGAAGTTGAGAGGATCTCATTGTCTCTCACTCTCTCCAGGTGCCCAAGTCATATCGTCGGTTCAGACAAGTTGCTACAGGAGTTGAAGAAATCTTCGGATGCGTGTGTATCTGCCCGTCAGGAACGGGAAGGAGGAAGCTGCTCGAATTTTGGAACAGCAATGCCTCACCTGCCTGATGTCGGTTTATATTATATTTGTTGCCTGATGGAATGGACCAGCATGTTCAACAACGAATTATGGTGTAGTAATTGCTCATCATCATTACATACTTACATGGCGAGTCGACGATATGGATGGATGGCATGCATAGTGAGGTGTGGCATGCTAGGGAGATGCTAGAATGCCGGGCGATAAGGTTGATGATGATGAGTCGGTCCGTTTCAGCTTTCATTCATTTAGAGAGTTGCTTCCAGAAATTCGCTTTCTACGTTTTTTTCACTCTCAAACAACATTTCCATATCTTATCCACACTCTAGAGAATCATTCTCACTATCCATCTGTGTGTACACTCGAGAGAACCATCCTCAGTATCTATCTTGCCAAGCCGTTATACAACTTAGGCTAGTTTTAATGGGGTTTCATGGGACGTTTCATGCACATTTAATAGGGTACCACATCAACATATTTGCACTTTTTGCATGAAACGAAGACGAGAGAGACAAAATTTGTTTCATCCCCACGACACGACCTGGGCGACGTTTCACATGCCGTGAAACCCGATGAAATCCACATTGAGGCATTTGAAAGTTTCATCGGCAAGAATATTTGGTGTCGGTCTTGCGGCCTCCATACAGGGAAGATGGAAGGAGAGGCTAGTGGGACCCATGAGAACTAAAAGTAGTATATTAAACTGTGCAATGAAATTTGCATTGAGAAAGAGGTGAAACTGGGAGGTGAAACCCTACATTGAGACTAGCCTTATTCCATCTCACAAAATACTATTCAAACAACCAAATCAGCGATGAAAACCAACAGCCGAATATGATCCGCAGTCAGCCAGTCATGTGTACTGCAGTAGTACATGCTTACAAAAGAAACCTCTGCTTTACACAGGCAGACATTCTTTCTGCAAGAATTTTGTTACTGAATTCCAGGCTCTGCTGACAAAAGAGTAACAAGAGGGGGAGCCATTTTCTCTTGAACTATCAGATTAATGTTCCTCAAGGCTACATACTTTAGTAACAACATTGTTCAACTGACATACATACAAAATATGATTGTCATACAAACATTTACTGTACGATAAATCAACGGTACCTCGTATGCTAAATCACCGGTACCTCGTAGGTTAAACAGAATACGGACAGTTGTTCCTAAGACGTGGGGAGGAGGGCATTACTGGCGACCTTCGCGGCAAGCGGGACGGCCACCAGCATCTCGACGATGGGGAGGATGTTGCTCAGGAACACCACGCACGCCGCCGCGTCCTTGTCGCGCCGGGGGTTGCAGAGCGGCCCCGCCACCCGTCCCAGGCTGGACACGACGGCGGCGAGCAAGGTGAACACCAGCGCCTTGGTGTACACGTCGTACTCTGGCGTTCCAAGCAGCGCGGCGTAGGCCGCGCCCAGCATGCCGAAGCCGAACGTGGCCACGACGGCGGTCGGCAACATCTCCATCTTGTGCTCACCGACCTCACGCCGGCCCTGCCCTGCAGTCTCGTCAGCGAACAGGCTCACGGCGTAGTACATGGCGGCCACGGTGATCTCCGGGAAGAGCGCGAGCACGGTGTCGCCGCCGAGAAACTCCTTGGCAATGGTCACCGCGGTGACCGCGAGCAGGGCGATGACGGCGTCCTTGAGGTACTTCACGAGGGACAACACCTTGTCCCTCGCGGCACTGGTCCTGTAACCGAGCGGCATGCAGGTGGCCACGACCAGGAACACGCTGAGCGCCGACGCCAGGAAGGACACGGAGAGGTCGAACCGGTGGCTCAGCGCCTGGAAGCTGGAGTTGTTAAGGTAACCGAACAGGAGCGTGGTCTGCACGGCGAAGGCCGTCGCCGTGGCGAACAGGGCAACCTTGCGGCCGCTCTTGATCCCGGCCTCAAACGCCTCGTCGCGCATGCTGTCCTCCGTCGGCGTCGAGTGGAACGCGAGGATGCCGATGAGGCCCTGTATTGGCAGCAGGTTCAGAGACAGCAAGATGCTGCCTTCGCTTATGAGGAGCAGCAGCAGGGAGTTCGTCGCCACCAGCGCCGCGCCGCTGATGATGCAGAGGAACTGGATAAACCGGATGTGCCCCTTGTGCAGTTGCCTGTGTCCTGACAAGAACAATTTCAGGTAGACCAGCAGGAGCGCTGATAGGTACGCGATGACCAGGAAGCAGCCGCCGGCCACCAGGATGTGCCGGTGCAACAGAGCATCTTTGCGCACCGAGAAGGCTGCGGTGAGGAAGCCGGTCGCAGTGGCAATAGTGCCTTGAGCGAATGATGAGGTACGCTTCAGTATCCTATTTGTTGCCTGCTTTGGCTCCTCTGAATCATTCTTGGGATGAGAATTCGACTCTGGGTCATCCATTGTGCTCTTTACCTTCAAAAAAGAAAAGTCCATCAGGGATTAACAAACTCTCACTCCAAAATAAAGCTAATTTCATAATAGATGACTATTATAGGAGCCAATATTCTGCAAGAAAGTCGAGTTCTTAATTGAGGCCATGATCTCAACATGCCAGAATACATGTCAGAAGGTAAACAACTAGCAATCAAGGTATGACTTGGAGACTGTGTTATTGTCCAAAATGTCAAATTACAACAAACTAGAGGGAGAACAAATCAGGAAAGCTGATTACAAATTATCTCCCAATTCATCAAAAACAAATTATCTCCCAGATGCAAGCGCTGATTACAGAATCAACGTCTGTCAGACGCCCCAAACTTTGCAGGAAAGCTGAGTGCTAAACTTTAGGCCTTGCTTTCAACACAACAGAATACAAATGTCATAGGGGTAAATATCTAGGAATCAATTTGTACTTAGTACCACAAGATAAGCTGTATGGGAACTGAACTATGCAGGCCACAACCAAAACAACTAAGTAACCCAAAACACATATTGATATATGACAAGAACAGTGTTCTTATTGGGATTCCAGTTTCCTCTTGCTGCATACTATCATTCAACATATTTTGAACCGAGGTTGAGGCGCAAAATGAAAGTAGCTAAAATCTTACAAATGCTAACTACAAAGTACTAGGCTTGGCAGTTGGCAGTAAGCTCAGTTTCCATCAAGAATCAGCTATTGTGAAACATGAACATTCTTTTTGTGACTACAATTTCTTAGATGATAAAAAAAAATCAGGCTTCAGGTTTCTTCAGAGAAGAAGCATAAAACTAGAAGTACTACAATTTACAAGCATATACACCCGAAGTTTAAATTCATTATAGGTGCCCAACTATAGTCCAATACGAAAAATAAAGAGAAAGGCCCAACCATTGGATGCAAAGAAAAGCATATAGCTCTTGAGTTAGGCAGCTGTAAATTGGCTGCTAACTTCAGTCTAGGCTTTCAACACACCAAAACACATATCAGAGATGCAATCAAGTAGAAATGGGTCATAGCACAAGACAACGTTAGTTGACGATCTTAACTATGAACTGGAGATCCTCTTATTGTTCAGAACAGGAACATCAAATTTGACTCCATAAAAACATGCGTATTTCATAAGCTCTGTAAATATGATCGTTGTACATATTTTTTTCCTGGATTGAGGTTTAGAAAGTTAACATATAAACTGACAAGGGAATTGCTAAACATAGGACCAGACAGGACAGCAAGTTCAGTTTGCGTCAGAAAGCAAGTTATCTTCATATAACATGGAAATCCTTTGTCGTGAGCAACATGGATTTGACTGCAGATCTAGCTGCGAACTAAAAAGTAACACGGATTTCGCTACAGATCTCTCCTGAAGGGGGCCAAACAAAGAGGTAGGCAAAACCTGATAAAACGCACTCAAAAGGAAGATAGGCGTGGAAACGCACTTAAAAAAACTGAAGCAAGCAACGAGGATTTGCCTGTGCACCTGTGAAGGATAGGAGTTCGCTGCCATGGCCGGCGTCCGTCCCCCAGTAGCCTCCCAGCAGTGGTGGTCTTGAGTCACTTCAGTAGGAAAGAGGGGAGGTGATCAGGGGAGGCAATTGGCAGGAAAGACTTCTGTTCATTTCGTAGTCGGTCAATATCGCTTGGACGCTTGCTGGGAAATTTCGGGCCACTTGATAATAAACTATTGGCTTCAGCAGTATAAATTATCTATCCCTGTTTGTCAAACTGTGCTCTTTTTATTCTTTTCTTACCTCTGTATCTCATCCTAGATTGATGCAATCAACTTTTATCAAACTTTAGCAGCAAATACACGAGGGATTATTAGTGAATGGCTCCAAATGAGGCCTCAGTAATATATATGCCTTGTCAGTGTGTCGTAGCTATGTCTAAACGTTTCGGTTTACTCATTGCCGGTGCCGGCCATCATTGTCGCAGCATTACCATAGGCAGCTTCCAGGTAGGTACTCACTCTATGCGGACTTTGGTTCGTCGCTTGATTTGTGATTGAACAGTGATTGGAGCGCAAAGCATCTCCATATGGAACCACACGGTAGAGACAAAAACGAGGCGGCCTGACTTGTTGAAAATACCGTGCTTGTCGATGTGCCTTTCGGTCTGTAGGGACGATGTGCATGGTGACGATATTTCCATGCTACTACTTCAGTTGTCAAATATGAGCTTCCAACTTCGGAGAGCCTATTAGCGTCAGTAACTTCGCAGCAAAGGTTACCTAAAAAATGTCTTTCGTGGATCAAGTAGCTATCATGGACGTTGGCCCCTGGCTGGCTACCTCAAAAAATTTCCTCAACCGAAAGAGATCGTGTCGGCTGTTGCTTCCGTACAACGAATTGGCAAGCAGGGGAAAGAATCTCAGAAAAGGTTTCTTATCAAGTCAGACAAAAGCCTTCGCTTGCCCAATTCTGGAGCAGAATTCCTGACCAAATCTATCCACACCCTACACCGTGCAGGGGACAAAGATTATCTGGCGGTGCGGTGGTTCTTGCTGATTGTGTGTTGTTTGTATGCAAAGATGAATTTGGCAAGATGAATCATCGAGATTGAGTAGCATAGCACTGAACCTGACCTGCATATGGTTCATCTGACATAAGCCCACTCACAACAAAACAACACTAGCCGGCTTATCATAAGGCCAGAAACCATCCGGACTGAGTGCCAAATGCAATAATAGAAAAGGTTACTGGCACTCTACAGCATGTACTCTACCACAGAAAAAATTGCGCCAGTTCCCACCAAACAGCCAAAGACTAGCGGTTGACGTAATGGTCGACGAAGGCCTTGAGCACCAATGGTATGGCAGCCACAAGCGCCAGCAGGGGAAAAGCGAGAGCGACACCAGCAATGCCGATCTCGACGACTCCTCCCACTCCGGCCTCAGGCATGTGAAATGGGATTGCCAGACGGCTCAAGCTTGACAGAATCGCAAGCAACAGGATGAACATAGCGGTCTTGAGGTAGAAGCCATAGTGATCTGTTCCTATGAAAGCCGCATAGAGTCCAGTCATTAGCGTGAACCCCGCGGCGGCAATGATCCGGAAGGCAAAGTCCAGCGGTGAGTTCTCCTCTCGGGGTTGAGATGCCGAGAATAGCTTCACCGCATAGTACAGCACAATTGCGACCGCTTCCGGGAAGAAGGCGAGCACGACGAAGCCGTCCAGGAACTCCACCGAGACGACCAGCGCCATCATCGCCAGAGCGGCCAGCACAGCACTCCTGAGCCTCTCGACGACTCTGACGAGAACCTTCAGCATGTTGTCAGGGAGACGCGCCAGCGGCATGGCGCACACCATCATTCCGATCAGGGAGAGCGTCGAGGTGGCGTAGCACGCAGCAAGGTCCAGCGGCGGGTCACGCTTGACCTGCTTACTGCCTGGGGTTTTCAGGTAGCCAAAGACGATGCCCCCCTGAAGAGCGAAGGAGACAATGGTGCCAACGGTGGCCATATCAAAGGTGACCTTCATGGCCGCGTCATACCTGCTGATCTCAAGCTCCGAGCTGGGTTCCTCCCGCATCCATGCTCCAGCACTCACGGCCACACCGACCAGCAACACCACCGGCCCAAGAAGAACTGACAGCAGCATGTTGCTTCGGTTCGTCACGATGAGGAGGATTGTATCAGCCACGATTAGCATCCCTCCGTTGACTGCAACGAGGATGGTGAAAACCCAGCACCAGACACGGCCCCGCCGGCCATACTGGTACACGAAGAACTCAGACATCATTAGGACCACAGCACACAAGAAGGTCATGAATATGAAGAAGCCCTCGTCGACGAGGAGGCTGCTGAGGCGAGCTTTGCCGTGGCTTGTGGTCGAGTAAAGGGGCTTCATGTCCTTGTAGCTTGATAATGCCGCCGTGATGAACACCATAATAGCCGACAGGACCGTCTGGTAAAAAGTTTTTATTCGGTCAGATTCTGACTTCACCAGATCGGGGTTCTCAACTGCCGATACATTTCCAATGCGGGGTTCCCCTTCAGTGCCGAAGCTCAGGGACACGGATCCCTGCACAGCAAGAACACAAAGGGAGATTACTACTTGGGCAGTTGGGCACAAGAACTTTAATAGATAGCCTGATGGGGGTGGGTACAAATCTGTAATGAAAAGTAGATTTTCATTACCCTGGCACAACCAAAACAATCATGCCCCATGTTGAACTCTGGTTTCAAAGTGCGGAAATGAAAGAAACAAAACTTACAAAGGTTTGCTATATGTTTGAGAATATAAAAGCAGCACATGGGAAGTACTAGAAGGAGATAATATGTGCACAATGATGGTGGAAAATCAACAGCTAAAACAGATCTAGAAATCCACAACAAAATCCTAGAAAGCACCTGCACAGATCGCATGGTAGTTTACCTGAAGTGGCTGTTCCATTTCTGCCATTTCTGCAGCCATGCTCATATGGCCAACAGAGACCGGATGCAGCTCAGCCTCCACACCAGCTAGAAGAGGAAGATGGAGGGCGCTCCTGAACCAGATAGAACAATGTGTAGGGAATTAGAGTGACCCAGAGCATAAACAGAGAATATGGTGCCACTGAATATAGTACCGGAGGGGGTAGACTTGCAAAGTCTTCGCTGACCACATCTAAGCCCGATCATCCCACATAATACGCCAAAACAAGGGTCAGTCAGATTGTTCATTTGACCACCACAGCGAATCATTGTTGGCTATTAACTGCACATGTCTGGATGGCTTTGTATGTCTCCAGGAGAGAGACGTTCCTCTGTACGATCTGTTTGGAAGAGGTTACTAAATCATTTCAGAGCACGAATATCTCAAGAATTTCCATCTCCCTCAAAAGTCTCAACCATTTTTGTATATCATCATTTCTTCGTGATCCACACATTTCTCTATAAAAAAATGGCAATTTATGACGAAACATTACACCTATATGTGCCATTGCTTAATTTGCAGATATCAGCAATCCAGAGAAAGCAAATTATTATTATTATTTTGCGACGCAGAAAAAGCAAATTAAAACAGAACAGATAGCTGCATTTGGTACAGGAAGAGAAACTTTCAGGTTGCAAGGTGAAACCATGGAAGGAGAAATATGGTAAATGACACGAGTTGAGCCTAACTTAATACTCAACTAATGATATTGTACTTGCAGATCCTTTCCTTTTGTCAGGACCTTTTTCCTTCTTCTTTTTTTTTTTTTTTTTTTTTTTTTGCATCGGCAGTATGCAAACCGAAGTGTGATTGTGCAAAGGATTTTCGCCACATTATCTACCTAGCCTAATCAACCACATGGCAATCAGCAAGGCCTCAATCCTATTAAATACAAAGCACTATGAGAGGGAAACAAATCTCCAGCGACAAACTTAGAATAAGATCATAACAGAAAACGCCAAAACCCACAGCAATAAATCTGTTCATAGCAGTGATAGTAGAGGAAACCGATCATGAAGACTTTTCAGTCGTCAAAATTCATACAACTCAAAAGTGCTGGTCAATGAATATTATTCTTTCCAAAATTTTGGTCTAACATCAGATGTATGATGTATTCTATCATTTCAAACTGAAACTCATGGCATTTCTGCATTACATACAGGCATACAGCTTTACAATTCCAGAAGAAATAGAAAAGCAAAAACAAAGAGTAAAAATCCGGAATAAAACTATGAACTATGGCTGAGAGGGGCATATGAATTACCAGCTGGCTGTTAGAGCTAGTTATTTTGTTCCTCTGGAGTCTGGAACGATTGCCGTTTGCAACTGTTGTTGTGGTAGCTGCTCTGCGTGCTCTGGGGCAGTTGGTGATTTCAACTGGTCAAGCGGTAGTGATGGCAATGGGGCTTCTAACAAGTCTTGCCGGTCTTGCTGAGGCAACGACGGTCGCAACTCATCTTGTGGCTGAGGTGGTGACAATAGAGGCTCTGGTGGTTGTGAGTGCTGGTATTGATCATCTTGCCAAACCCAAACAATATCCTTCAGTGCTGGCCTTATCTCCTCTTTCACTAGCTTTTGATACTCCATCGTGTCCCCGTTGGTCTTCTTCAACTCAACTAAGAGCAAAGAAGGAGCAACCTCAAAAATCTCTGCATCAAGCTCAAGCACACCCTTCTTTCCTTCCTTTGGAGCTGTCAATTTCAAGATCCCATTTTCTTTCTTCTTGACCTTTAGCTTTAAGCGTTTGGAAAGCTCCTTCAGCTTTGTAAATACTGTTGTTGCAGGCTGCCTGGTAGTAAATCTCTCTTCCCTGCGACCACCATACTTATCCTCAAAAAACCCAGATAGATTAAAACCTGTTGAGAGAGAGATGATGTCAAAAGCATTCAAGTTTGGGAGGCATGGCCCTTGATTTCCCTCCGACGTACTGCACTCTGTAGAGCCAGAAGTTGTACCCTCACCTGTACTACAAGTATTCTCGCTTGTTTCAGCCTCATTTTTCTTTGCATGCACTTCAATCGGTTTTCTGTACCAAGCACTCCTCTTTATCCTCGAGATAGAAATTCTAGTGCTTGGATCTGGATCGAGGATTCTATATAGCAGATCCTTCAGCTCAGTTGAGAAAAAACGAGGGCATCTAAACTCGGCTCTGGAAATCTTCCGGTACATCTCTATCAAATTTGTGTCATGGAAAGGAAGGTAACCAGCCACAAGCACAAAAAGAATTACTCCACAAGACCATACATCTGCCTTTGCACCGTCATAACCTTTTCTGCTCAGCACTTCAGGAGCAACATAAGCTGGAGTTCCACATGTGGTATGCAGGAGACCATCTTGCCTCTTGGACTCAGCTAGCGCACTTAGGCCAAAATCTGAGACTTTAAGGTTTTCATTCTCATCAAGTAGAAGGTTTTCGGGCTTCAGGTCACGGTGATAGACACCTCGACTGTGACAATAATCAACAGCGCTGATCAGTTGGTGGAAATATTTCCTCGCAGCATCCTCACTGAGCTTTCCCCCCTTAGCAATTTTGTTGAAAAGCTCGCCACCTTTAGCATACTCCAAAACAAAATAAATCTTGCTCTTGCTAGCCATAACCTCAAAAAGCTGAAGAACATTTGGATGCTTCACTAACCTCATTATTGAGATCTCCCTCTTTATCTGCTCCATGAGCCCAACCTTCATGACCTTATCCTTGTTAATCATCTTTATGGCAACAGCTTGGCTAGTAGTAAGATTACGAGCATAAAAGACCTTTGCAAAGGTTCCTTGTCCCAGCTGTTTACCGATTTCATAACGTCCCATCAAAATTGTCCTCCTCTCATCCATCGTATCAAACTATGCAACGACGGAATAATGACCAAAGCACCACACCACTTATGAAAGAATGTAGAAGACCTTAACCGTCGTCTCCAATGTGATGGCCAACAGATATAAAGGCCTTCAATCTACTGTGCTTTAAATCATTGAAGAGAAGAACAGTATCAGCATGAGGCCCATGCTCATGAGAAGCCAACAGTATCTGCTTGAACAGTGGTCGAATCTTGTTTGTGCAAAAGAATTCCCCGTTGTTTTGCAGGCACATCTTTCAGCATTCCCAAGTCCTTCTGCCTCTACAGATTTAAAACTGCATAGTAACAATTTGATTAGTATATATAGACATATAGGTGTAGCAACAATTGTGGTTCGTGGTCAGATGTTAAACATGTACTTTACAGACTAGGGAACATCAGATGAACTTCATTGCATTATGGCGCTACCACCAAAAGGGTAAAAGTCATGAAGACCACGTATGATCTAATCAGCTCGGCCGATTTTAAACAAGTATTACATGTTTCATACACATACCGTCGGCCACAATAGCCATGGTCACATAACAGATTTCAAGATAAAACGCTCCAGTTTCAGTTTTTTTTTATGAAACAATATCAGTAATCCTGCCCAATTCTGTATCGTGGCAACACAAAACAAAGCTGACTTCTGGCACCCAATGAAATATAAAAACAACTCCATCCAGGCAAATCTAAAGTTCACAAAAACAGCTTCCAGAAGCAGGGTGGAACTCAGACATAGTGTAAGGGCATCTGGATTCAGTCGAGCCCCCGACTTTTTTGAAACTTCAAAGTTCAAATGCACTTGGACCTTGATGAAAAGACCTATGTCTCCTATCTCTTCAACTGAGATCGATGGCGTGCGATATAATAGGTAGGATAACCCAACCCAATCGGGCAAACCCTGGGATAAATGGATTAGACTGCTACTCCACTCCGCCAGGCAGCAATAACAGGATCAAATGACAGAACCCGGTTGGTCGTTGCTCACAGCATGTATCAGAACGACTATTCCATCCAAGCAGGTTAGGGTTGCTTACCAGCAAAGCAGAGGAACTCAAATGCCGAATCCGGATGGATCTCGACTCCATCCCTATGGAATCCCACCACCAGCACCGCTGCGTGGCTCGCCTGCTCCGGCCTCCGGGGCGAAGCTCGATCTCGCAGAAAGGCGAGACGGATGCCTCCGATGTGGTACGTACCGAGTCTCACAGTTGAGCTCCCAGGCAGCAGCAACAGGGGAGCCGCCGATTTGGTGCCGCGGCAGCTGAGCTCCCTGGCAACAACAGTATCTACGCTCTACAGGAGTAGCTTGTTAGTAGTAGTTGGGACTTGGGGTCTGTGTGCCGTCTAGTCTAGAGGACGCGTTCGTTTTGGCGGCGCGCGGAGCTCTTCCGCGACGGCGATGCAATGCAAGTGGGCGGCCGTGGTCGATGCCCACCGTCGTGGTGACGGTTGAGGGTGAGGGATGGAGGGGGAGTGGACGTTTATGCCCCTGGAGACCTGGACGCGAGGGGCCCACCTACGGGTCGGTGTGTCATAGACACGCGAGTACCGATTGCTCTCTGTCTCTGTTCGTGGTAACTCGCCAAAGAGGTTTGGGGGCAAAATGCGCAACCAGAGATCGACGGACGCCGGCCGGCGGACCGGTCGTCGTTCGTCGCGAGATAGTAGGATACAGCGGCCGTCGACGGGGGGCGGAAAAGCAAGGGGCTGGGATTTGCAGAAGCGATGGAAAGGACAGAGGCGATTATCGAGGCGTGAGCTGTCATGCCCTGGTAGTGCCACCCACGCCACCTCGCCGGCGACGCGCGCTTTTCCCGTGTCCCGCCGGCCGCGGACCCGCGAGGCGTATCATTGGCGCAACCTGGTGCGCTGGCGCCAGCCGGGACTCGACAGGTGTGCCGGCCGGCGCCTAATTCACGGACGCCACGTCCGTGTGCGGCAAGATGGGCTGGGCCGTCCTCTTTTGGTGGTAATAAGTTCAGGTTCATCCCCGTCGGTAGGCGCGAAGAGCTAGCTGCGAACGCAGCAACGATTACGACGCCGCCGTCGGTGTTTTGGGCGGGCCGTTGCGGACTTTCCGTGGCGTGCTTGGCAGAAATTGTTCGTTCAACACATCCTTTGTTTAGTAAGTAGTACTAGCGTAGCAATTAGGCTTGTTGATTCAAGGTTTTGAGCGGTTTAAGCGGTTTGGGTTAAGCGATTTAGACGGGTTCAAATCGAGTCCTAGTCGCGGCCTCGCAAAACAGAGCATGACCGATGACGTTCGTCAGTGTCAGGCTCAAGGCTGCGTCCACGGCACCGATCTCCAGCTTTCTGGTAATCATCACATTCCATGATAGCAACGTCGTCTTTGTCCTTCCTGCCAGAGAAGGCCTCGTCGTGTGTGCCGGCCAAGAGAGAGAGAGAGAGAGAGAGAGAGAGAATGCTATGGTGGGTATGGCCACGAGGACGACGAGAGCAGAGAGCGGCACGGCCAACTGGTCAAGGGCAATCTCATTATCTCAATACGTACGGTTCTAGTGGTTTCCTGCAGAATTAGCGCAACCCTGGCACACAAGGAGGCAGAGGGCAGCCCACCAGCGACGGCGGCGGCGACGGGATGGCCCGGCGGGGCTGGCTCGTGCCTTTAGCCAGCGGTGGCTTCGGCGCCGTCGTTCGTTAGTACACAGTGTATTGAAGAAACAGGCCATTAGGTGGCCCAACCTGAGAGAGAGAGATTTGTTTTCCATTTTAATCTAGGCCCATCTGGCCTTTTCGACGAAACAGGCCATGCAGGCCCTGTCTCCTTCCAATTTCTCTTTTTTCTCTCCCTCCGATCTCTCTTTTCTAATGAAGCCTCTTTTTTGTTCTTCTCGCCAAGGAAGCAAAAGCAACGACCTGTTGAGTTGAGCATATCCTTAGAAGTTACTAGAAGGCTGTTGAAACTTGTACAACGTGGTGTATGCATGTATACCTGACCTTGTACGATTTTCTTTCAACATTTTTCTAGAAACAAGAATTTTGATACAAGTAAATAGATAAATAAAGAGAAATGCTAAAGGTTAAAAGGAAAAAAGGTGATAACTATACCACGGAATTACTTGTGCCATTGCTAAATCATATGCAAAATTAAATCCGCATGGCTTAATCAGCGTGATTCTGCAAAATTTCTTCATGTGAAGTTTAGTTCGAAGAAATATTGGGACCATGCATGGAGTTGGAGGCGTTCGTGCGCATACATCTATGCTGCTTGCTGCCGATGCCGGAGAAGGAGACGGGAGACCGGCCGGAGAGGGCGCGGGCGACGACCGCCACGGAGGATCCGATTGACTCGTCGTCGTCGGAGATCGGGAGACCGCGTCGTCGCCGACACGACACGGCCGGCGACCGCCACCGGTGCTGCGTTACGTCAATGACGTTGATGTGTGGCCAGGCCCGCCACCCGTTTCGATTCGATTGCGATCGGCAAGTGACGCGTCGCACCTTTGCGTGGGATCCACCCGTCAGGCATTGGGTCACCTGCTCGCGGGACCCGCCGCCGCGAAGCCCACGCGGCAGCCGAGTGTGGCACCAACTTGTCCTCGGAGAACACCGGCGAGATCATGTGTTCTGTACGTCAATATAATATTATTTTTCTTCTTCTTAAATAATACTAGATAGAGGAGCGGATTTTGCACTTGCTTAAAGCAGAAATGAATAAAAAATACAAATTCGATTATTATATAGAGACACTCCCTATTATATATTAAGAGGAAACAATGACACGTTATCAAAATGAATAAGAAGATACCACCGCTTAGAAAAAGGGTGGTGTATCACATAGCCTCACTCTATGCTACATGTAACAATGGACATGAAACTGTATCTATCATGATATTCCACAAACACGGAAATTTTATACTATAACAAAAAGGACACTTGTCTCATGGGCTCACATGCTCTCATATATCTCAAACACATCTATTGCCTATAGGGCTGTTAATGAGCTATGATCTCCTAGTTTGAGTTAGCTAGATCATTAGCCTTGTGTACGAGGTTGCTTTGTTGTACGTGATGGAAAACACATAATATCCGAGAACGTGGCACAAAAAACTTCTCGCAGTGGTACAATTTAGACTTCGAGTTTATGGGCTATCGGTATTGGATCACAGTCTCAACCAAAACATGGGCTACTTTTCGTAACATTTTGAAGATATTAAATTTGGCGTCAAGATGATTATTCTACCTTGCCACTCTTGGCAGTTGGCATGAATGTGCAAAATTAGTCTTTAGCATCTACCAAGCGAATTGACGATCATATTTTAGAAAAGAAATGACTAGGCCAACGAATGAATACAATTCCTTCCACCTCACTAAATTCGCAATCCACGATGGAAGTCCAAAAATGGGAGACCAATCAACCAAAAAGTAATACACCAAGTCACAGCAAGTGAATGCGTTGAATAGAGGAGGAAGAGGACGGCAGCAGCCGCCAGGAAGCCGGCGACGACGCAGCGACGAACAATAAAACACCACAAAGGCAAGCATCCCGTCGCACTCCACCCCCTCGCATTTCCTGAAATCACTCCACGGTCCTCCGTTCCCGACAAAGTTCAGCCATCCGGCGTGGGCCCCACCGCGTGTACCAGTACTAGTCTCCGAGTCCATCGACACGCAGTCGTCAGCCTCGGCAGACTTGGAGAGTCACTCGGTCGCCACTGACTGACCCAGACAAAGCTCCCCACCACCGCTCCCGTCCGTCTTGGCGCTTCGAGGAGGTCCAGGTCTTTGCCCTCGTCGGCGACTGGCCGGAGATGGCTTTCCTCCGCCGTTCCACCGCCACCGCCGTCCTCTTCGCTCTCCATCTCCTTCTCACGAGCACCTCCGTCGCGTCCTCGCCGTCGTCCCAGCCGGAGCCGCACCAGCAGGACGACATGGCGGCGCTGCTCCACCTCAAGCGCGGCCTCACCTCCGGCGCCGGCTCCGGCGACGCTCTCCGCCAGTGGTCGCCGGAATCCGGCGCCCACCACTGCTCCTGGCCGGGGGTCACTTGCGACGACGCGGGGTCCGAGCGCGTCGTGGCCCTCGCGCTCCCGTCCCCACCCGGCGGCCGCCTCGCAGGGGAGCTGTCCCCGGCGGTCGCTCGCCTCACCGAGCTCAAAGCCCTCACCTTTCCCTCGGCGGGGCTCCGCGGCGAGATTCCTCGGCAACTCTGGCGGCTGCCGCGTCTCCAGGTGCTCAACCTCGCCGGCAACTCCCTCCGTGGCCGCCTGCCGGCCGCCTTCCCGGAAGGGCTGAAAAGCTTGGACCTTTCCGGGAACCGGCTCAGCGGGGCAATCCCTCCGGCGCTGGGGAGCTGCGCCGCGCTCCGGCGCCTAAGCCTGTCCTCCAATTCGTTGGCTGGAACCATCCCGCCGCGGATTGGGGAGCTCGCGCGTCTCCGGGTTCTGGACCTGTCCGGGAACAGGCTCACCGGCGGCGTGCCGCCGGCGCTCCTCCATTGCAGAAGCCTCGTCCGGATGGATCTCAGCGGCAACTTGCTCCACGGCCGGCTTCCCTCAGGCCTCGCGGAGCTCAAGAACCTGAAATTTCTGTCGTTGTCCGGCAACAATTTCAGCGGTGAGATACCTTCCGGTTTCAACAACAAACCATCTGGGGAGGAGGAGATAACATCTGGTGTTAATGCTGCCGCTTTCGCCTCACCAGTTCATGTAGCTACTGTTCATTCAGTTACTGGCGAAATGTTTCCTGATTCTCCTATGCCAACAATTGCCCGTAAGCTGACTGGGACAAGTCCGGGCACTTCTAATGCCAGCCCCAGCAGCAGCAGTAGCAGCAATGGTGATGGTGGCTTGGGTATCAAAGAGATTGCTGGCATAGCTTCAGCTTCAGCCATTGTTGTGGTTCTGTTAGTTGCACTCACCCTGTGCATCTGCACAAGGAAATGGCCTCGGAGGGCATCAAAGCGCTCGTTTAGGGGAAGGGAAGTCAAGATTTTCGCCGATGTTGAAATTGGAAACCCCCTGACATATGAGACTGTTGTCCGCGCCACTGGGAATTTCAATGCTAGCAACTGCATTGGCAGCGGCGGCTTTGGCGCGACATACAGAGCTGAGGTGGCACCTGGAGTTCTTGTGGCAATAAAGAGGCTTGCTATTGGGAAGCAGCATGGCGACAAGGAGTTCCAAGCAGAAGTGAGGATCCTTGGGCAATGCCGTCATCCTCATCTTGTCACTCTCTTGGGGTACCACATCAGCGAGTCGGAGATGTTTTTGATATACAACTATCTGCCAGGTGGCAACCTGGAAAGGTTCATACAAGAGAGGGGTAAGAGGCCAATCAGCTGGAGAAGGCTTCACAAGATTGCTCTGGATGTTGCCCGTGCGCTTGCGTACATGCATGACGAATGCGTCCCCCGCATTCTGCACCGAGATGTCAAGCCAAACAACATATTGCTCGACAATGAATGCAACGCCTACCTTTCTGATTTTGGATTGGCGAGGCTTCTCCGGAACTCAGAAACTCATGCGACAACGGATGTTGCTGGTACTTTTGGTTATGTGGCTCCTGAGTATGCAATGACATGCCGCGTGTCTGACAAGGCAGATGTCTACAGCTACGGAGTTGTGCTGCTGGAGCTGATTTCAGACAAGAAAGCACTGGACCCATCATTTTCTCCATATGGAAATGGTTTCAACATTGTCAGCTGGGCTGTGAAGCTTATCCAAAGAGGCAGGGTTCGTGAGTTCTTCATGGAAGGCTTGTGGGAGAAGGCCCCGCATGATGATCTGGTTGAGTTCCTGAACCTGGCGGTCCAGTGCACGCAGGAGTCTCTTGCTTCTAGGCCCACAATGAAGCATGTTGTTCGACGCCTAAGGGAACTCCGACCACCTTCTTACTAGGAAGGCAAGGTGCTGAACACCCAAATACTTACCTAAGAAGAACTGATGGGCTGATAGTTAGGTGGTCTCCCTGCCAAGCCAAGGGGGGTAGTAGCTGCGTTAAGGAGGAGGTGCCAGCAATTTTATCTCCTTAGCAGCCTCCTCCTTAGCAATTTTATCTTGCTTCTAGGTAGATGAATGCTTCATCCAAAAAAAATGAAAAATATAGAGAGAAAAAAAAAGAGGAAAAAAAAAAAAACTGAATGCTTCAAAACTACATAACATTTGAGCGACATTACTTCTTTTCCTGCATAATTGAGAAAAAAGGGTAGTGATGCACTGATGCTCAAATGGTATGTAGTTTCAAAACTGTTGAAGCATTTGGCCTTCTGAAATCTTGTAAATATTATCAGTAAAGATTAAAGTTTGACATGTATGGATTGATGATTGTGTTGGTATGTTAACTGTTGTTGTTTTATGGCTTGAATTGTACCTACAACGAGGTAGGTCACAATCTGTGACCGTGTGAATGCAATAGCTGACACTAATTAAAGACTCTGCTAGTGCTAGCTGCAGCAGCCAATTTGCAGATGCTGTTGCTGCACTCTGCCTCATGCTGTTGCTAGTAGTTTCAGAATGCAGGTTGTATACTTCGCCGGCAAAGTGAGCAGCCGTCCTCTGATTTGCCCTTTGCCGGCGCTTCTGCCATTGGTCTGATCGGGCTGCATAATTCAGACCTGACGGCTCTCAAGTGGCCAAGTGGTGGACTACCGGTGCTTCAGAACAATGAAATATTTCCGTCCTGCAGGCATTGTCAATCGAGTAAGAAAAATACACAGTTCACAACATGCTTCAATCTTTTTGGGTCCTAGAAAGTAGAAACTAGACAAACTTTGCTTAAGTCTTGCTCTGGTATATGTCAGTGTTCATCAGCCATTCCTCAAAAGAAAGGCAATGTCATTTTCTGATGAGACAATGTCATGTTCTAAATTATTGATGTTTATCATTTGATTGTTGCCCTCAGTTATAAATTTTTGTGTTTTTGGGGAGTGTAGTTTAATAGAGATTTTTTATGAATTTCTAGGCTACTGTGTATTGCCTTCTTTGTGTCCAAGAATTCAATGTTTTTAATACTGTATCATTTTTTATCTTGCTATATCAGCATTATATATTGTTTAAATATTCCTTGGTATCTACGATGTTACTATCTGCTGCTTGTTACATAGATGATGTTATCGAGTTACATACACCTTGCTACCTGGCTAGTGTAACTGAATTGGAGAAGCATGGAACTTTTTTTTTTTTTTTTTTGAAACTAAGAAGCATGGAACTTGATCATTTGGCTGAGCACTTCGCTTATGCTTGTCCAAAAGAGCATTGTATGGTTGCTGTTCTCTTTATGTTAAATCTTATAATATAGCAAACATGTTGTATTTAGAACTTTTCATGCTTGGCTAGGAATTTTATCATCCGCGATCAAAGGTTTGTGCTTCTGCAGCTACTCACATATTGATTGATCACTAAGTGTTTCCTATTTTGTAGATGAATGTGATTAAGGTATCAAACATTATGGGGATAGACCCTAAACCCTTTGATCCAAAATATATGGAAGAAGATGTTTTTGTTACAGATGAATCTGGGACTAAGAAAAGGATACGGCTTGAGGACAATATTGTGCGGTGGAGAGCCATTAGGAATGCAGATGGCACTACATCTGTAAGTGGAATGCTGTCCTTTCCATGTATCAATTAGTCTTGGAACTCACTGACATACTGATGATACTTGGACTGACTCTTCCCTATGTCTTGATTTTTTCAATTATTTTGTTTTAAATTGTATTTTTACTTTATGTTATTTGGTGGTACATGTGTCCAAACAAAGCAACTTTATGGCTCACTTTGACTGCCTGTTAATACTCTTAACATAAGACACCCATCAAATTATCAGTTTCTGTTTGAGAGTTACATTTAACCATGTGCAGGGATTCTACGATCACAAGGAAGGTTTTTGCTCAAAATGCGTTTTACGCCATCCTCCTTATCTCCAAAGTCACGTCACTTATTAACTGCCCTGGTTGATTCTCAGAATAAGAAAACTCTTAAGATGCAAAAATTGTTTGAGACTAAGAATCCCGAGAAAGCGAAAATGGAAAAAGAAAGGGTTAGATAATCACTAGTACTTCATTCACTGGAGGTTATGTAACACATGATGTGCATGTCTTGCTTTTGTCCAATATAGCTGCTTGAACTAAGACCCCTAGTTCAGGTGTGCATTGTTGTGTTGCACTTTGCTTTTCCTGCTGATTTGATTCTCCTGTTGGTAGTCCTATACATAGTTCCTTGCATGTCTGGTAACTTCTTGGGAAGATTGGAACTGACCCAATGTATACACCTATTGATGTTTCAATTACAAAACCATTTTCTGAACTTTGTCTTGTATAGTTTTCTAAATCAGTTTAGGTCTCATCAGCTTAAACAGTACGAGGGATCCAAAAGTAATATTAGTTGTCACTGTGTTGGTAGTGTTATTGTGTTTTAGTGTGCATTTTCAAATTAGCACCCCCAAAGAAAAAGTTACATCAGGTAAAGTGGCTGATTGAGACACAAAGAGTTATATCTTGATTCTTGGCCATTGAAACAATAGCACTCAAGTCATGTTTCTTTCCTATCTGTTTTTCCTTTTTATTAAAAACTGATTTCTTATGCATCTGGACAGATTTTGTTCTTTCTAGTGATAAAATATTATGCAGATTCAGGGTCAAAATGTTCGGGCCCATTCGATCCTTCAACGCAAATGAGAAAAAGTGAACCGCAAGTAAACACAACCTGCCCGTCGTTTCTTAGAAGACGCTCCAGATGAGGTTGGTATCTTGTTGTTGGGCTGCCTTTTTTTTTTTTACAATTAGATTGCCATGTTATTATTAGCTATTGGTTTAAACGTGACATTCCTGTTAGGTTTGACATGATCAAACAGGATTGCTCTGACCATCTCAAACAAAGTGCCTAGTTTTGGGACATTAATGATGCTATGTTACATCTGTCCAGTAATATCACTACTAGGGCAGCTCCAGCGTGAGAGCGAACCGAGTCTAACAACTGCAGCTTTCTGAAATAGATTTTTTGGATGATTCGACTCACACAATGTGAGCATCGCTGGGAAGGACTGCCACTGGGGACCCCAACAGCGTAGAAAATAGAAAAGTAGGTGTTGTTCTCTTATTACACTGCTGCTGGATGGACAAAGTAGTACTGTGCACTAACTTTTTACTCTCCTTGGTTCGAACCATATTGAAGAGCTGATTTGAAGATTCGATCGACACGGTTCGATGCCTGCAGTGTGGAAGCGAACCATCCTTGGTTCTCTCTCTTCCCCGGGTTCGCTTTCTGCAGCAGAATGGAGGTGCTCTTAGATAATTGACTAATATTTTGGCAGGATGAGGATTGAGGAGCCTGACTATGGTTCTCGGCGAATGGCAGGTCATAGACATTTTAAGGATGAATTGGAGGCTGAAGCACTAGCTGAGAGATATATCATTAACACGAAGAAGGTGAGCAGCTGTGCTCATGATTATCAGTTTTACATTAGCCAAACTTTTACTGAAGGAATAGTATTTACATTTGCTTTGCACATTTTCAGTCAAATATGAGCAGAAATGTTCCCCGCAAACCACCGTACCCTCCTCATCCACCGAGACGTCAAGCTGAATACTCGGAGGGTGAGAGGGAGGAGTCAAAATATGAAACCGATGGCGAGGATATTGAACATTCACTACCTCGTGGAAGGGGGGATGAGCTTGATGAGGAGGAAGAGTATGAGGAAGACGTTGAAGAAGCGCCTCTGATGAAGAAATGGAGGCTGGGTATCTTGGCCTCGGCCACCGGTGATTTCTTTTCCATACGTGGTTAGATTCAGCTTTTCCTTAAGCTAACATGTCAAGGAGCGGAATAATTTGCATCAGGCAAGAAGCCTCGTGAATGAGGACTAGATTTTTTTTATTGTAGAAAATCAGTTTAGAGGGCATTTCTATAGTTTTTATATATAATCAAAATGGAACTTATGATGCAGGCACCGAAACGGAAGAGAGAATCAGGGAGTGGTGGGCACAGGCGCAGGAGCTGGTGTCCGAGGATGACAACAACGATGATTCTCCATCAAGGAAGCAGCCGGCTGTTCAGCATCGTAGAAAGGCTGTCCTGTTTGTTTGATGACAGCGACGAAGACTAAATCTTGTAAAACGTTGGTGTGTGTATGACCTGATCTTTACAGTGATGAAGAGAAACATTAGGTTGGGCAATATGCCACCATATCGCGATGGACATTGCAATTATATATGAAAAAATCGCATGGTTTGTGGGGTACTTTGTGAAAATCGTGTGCTGAGAACGGAGGTTAGTGCTGGTCACTTCACTGGTGAATGTGAATCGACGATGCTGCGCCCTCCTGTTTTGACAAATATTTTGTAGCACGTGAGTGTCGCCTGACGCCCCTTGTTAGGCCCATGTAGGGATGAGAACTGGACGGGCCGCCCATGCAGGCCTCGGCTGTGTCCCGTGTAGTGGCTGGCCCGGTCTGTGTTCAGTTTCCCGCGTTGAGCGGGTCCCACACCGAACTGTGAACAAGCCCAACTACGAGTTAGGCCCACCTGATTTGAGGCGCTCTTCGGCTTTCGGCTGCTTTTCCCCTTTGGAAATGGGAAATCTGAAGGCCCGTATAAAGGTCATGGTCTTGTACTTGGGCTGAATCTACCGAAAATTATGGGCCGGATACCAATATGGACCGGCCGATACACTCGAGACTCGACTACCAGGCCAGGCGCAAAGTGGGATCAGGTTTGGTTGACAGGTTCTTGATTTTGCCTCATCCTCTCTCAAAACATACTCTATGCTTCTTCTTTTTTGCGACCCACTGATTTTCATATTAGTATCATGGAACAACCAGATGTTACTATTGCCTCATACGGAGTAGATTTCATCATTGCTGAAAGGCACTTTGAATCGAATCTTGGTCTCTTGCATCTGGCCATGGCCGAAAGCATAAGAGAAACGGATCCACCAATGGCACAAGACTACATTTGGCTACAAAGTTCACCAGAATTTGTGCTGGACACTTATACGAACCTGGAGAGTGCGGGGGAGACCAAGCAGGTTTTTGAACTGTTCCATTCCACACTACCACGACATAGTACTCGAATCCAACACTACATTTTGCTACAACTACAAAGTTCACCAGAAGATTGTGTAACAAGATTGAGATGCCAAAAACAACATAAGAAAAGATCGAGTATCAACACTTTGAACAGATTTACGGACACGTGCGGAGTGGAGCCGCGGCAGCTATCGTCTCAGGCGCTGTCTCCCAGCTCGCGTCCCTCCTCCTCGATCCGGCACGCGCTGACGCCGTCGTACATCTGCCATGCCTCCGCTCCACGCGCTCGTGGTAGGGCCGTGCGAATTCCAGCGCGCGGCACGGAAAAGGCCATGCACAGCACAGTCTGAGTATCCCCCAGCGGACCCAGCAGCCGGCAGCCCGTCAGTGTGGTAGGTCGCCACGGCCACCACGCGCGCCGCAGAGCGCAGCAGATCCCGCCCATGCGCGCGCGCGCGCGGCGAGGACCACGACACCGCGCGCCCCAGGCGCCCGCGCGCAAGCGCAGCGCAGCGCAGGCGAGAGCCAACCCCGCCCGCGCGCCCCGGTGCAATAATGCAGCGTACTCCGTAGGCCCACCGCCTTGGCCGCCGCTCTCGACTGGCTGGCCGCGCCTCCATGCTGCTCGGACGGCGCGGTTCATGGCATGTAGAGGCGGTTGCCGCACTTGCACCGCCACGCCTCCGGGTAGTACTCGGTGGTGACCGGCACGCCCGGAGGCACGGCCACGTGCACCGGGTAGCACGGGCTGCAGTCGCCGCACTTGGACGTGCACCGTGGCGGGTATGAACCCGGACCGTCCGCCAGCAGCCGCCGCCATTGCTGCCCGCCCGTGTTGATGATGTAGCATCCCTGCACGAGTAGCAAGAAGAATAATGAATCATCATCAGTGCTGGACTGCTGGCTGCTGAGGGTGCGTCTCGTCGCGCACTCGTGGAACGTGCGTACGACGTATCAGCTCAGCAGTCGGTAAGGTAAGGTCGCTGTCGTGGGTCGGTGTGACTATGTGAGTGGTGTTGCATTGCCGATTGCCGTTGCATCGATCGACGATCGGCACTCGGTAGTGACGTATGGTCAAAAGCCCATGGGACCCGACTGCGTTGAAGGACTGTCGGACGGGGCTGCGAGCTGGCATGGCCGTGATTGTGCCTGTGGTCGCTGCTGAGTACAGGGAGCTGCAGTGTGGGCCATGGAGCCGGGTGTGGTTGGCGTGTCCTCTGTCGCTCTGGTTTGGATTTGATGTGCTAGCGGCTGGTCCATGCGCACATGAATGCGGTCTCGGAGCAGACGGCTATGAACAAGGCAACAGCTAGCTAATCAAGTCGGTTTGTTGATCTATGCGCGGTCTCATCGATGTGCAGTGGATAGAAGACAGTAGGGTAGCATTTAGCAGAGACGAGAGGGAGATGGATACGCACCTGATTGCCGCAAGATGCTGCCGCTCGTCCTCGTCTCCATGACTCTGAAGAGCAAAAAGGAAAGGAGTTAGTCCTAAGCTAAAACACGTAAATGCAGTGAAACGAAGATCAATCCAGCGCTAGAGCAGACGAAGATCAATCCAGCTAGAGCAGGAAGCTGCGTGCATAAAGAAGTAAGAACACATCATGACGACGAAGCAACTAGTGAATGAACTTTGGCAAACATGAACGAACCATGGATGAGAAACGTGCCACACCAATAACTCTGCCGAGCAGCAGGTCACCAGATCGAGAGAACCCCAAAAAAAGTTTCCAAAAAGCGGCAAACATCTGCGTAAGAGCGAGAACACCTTTCTTGACTCGTTACCTGAACGGAGCAACACAGTACCCATCCCCCAGGACCGAACGCCGCACATCAGGCAGATGACGGCCACGGCGAAGCACAACCCCGCCAGCTTTAGCATGGATCTGCTGCCGCACCACCTCCATCTCGGCCTCCTCCGGGAGCACTCCATGGCTTGGGCAACAGCCAACAACTCCCCTTTTTTCAAGCCCCTGCACTGAAGCCGCAGCAGCACACTGTAGAGGCGCGCGGAGCTCGGCAGGCAGCCAAATTTAGGAATGAAGCAGAGAGGCTCGGGGCGCTGCGCAGCCTCACTGACTGATGCTGCCTTGGAGTGATATAGAAGAACCCCTCGCACTCCGGCCGCTGGAACGACACTGTAGCCGAGTCAGATCTCAGCGCGGCTAGGCCTTGTTTGGATTCAAAATGTTAAAAAAATTTGGAACTGTAGCATTTTGTTTGTATTTGACAATTAGTGTCCAATCATGGGCTAACTAGGCTTAAAAGATCCGTCTCGTGATTTATAATTAAACTGCATTTAGTGCTTCATGCATGCGTGTAAAGATTGATGTGATGGAGAGAGAGTGAAAAAATTTTAACTTTTTGATGCAATCCAAACAAGGCCTCAAACAACCTGACCGTAAGTTTCAATAGAGAATCAGCGAGAGGAGGCACTGACTGTGCACGAGCACACAGGCTACAGAAGAGAAGAGAGCATGCGTAGTACACTGGGACTCTGAGCGCACGTAGCTTTGCATCTTCCTTCTCTCGAGTCTCGCCTCACCTGTCACTTCTGGTAGACTTCTGGTAGTAGACTTCTGGTTGTGTGTGTCTGAGTGACTGCCGTGCCGGTTCTGAAGTACCAATCAGCAAACGGAAGAGATGGATGTCAATCGGCGTCATGAAGGATGCTCACTCGTAACCACTCCTCGTCTGAATACCCTCGTACTAAGACGAGCTGCACCGGAGAACGGTACCGCATGCGCTACGAGACACCTCAGCCTTTTACAGTGCAAAAGCTCCGCAGCGGGGGACGGTAAGGCTCCGGTAAATGCCCCCGACAACCTCGCATACGCTGTCTGTCGCGTTCGTACGGAGGCGACGGTAAACCGCGCACGGGGCCCGCGCGTCGTCCTCGCGGGGAGAGAGAGAGAAAGAGAGCAGGGGAGGGAGAGGCCGGGCCGGCGGGCGAGCGAGCGGCTTGGCGCAGGGGAGGGAAAGGCCGGGCCGGGGCTCTCCTCGCCGGCGTACTGCCGCCGGTGTTGCTGCTCTCCTCGCCGGCGCGAGGAGCAGCGCCGCCGCGCGCGCCATCGCCGCCTCGCGCCCGTCCCGTCCATGGCCGCCGAAGCGCCGCCAGAGAAACGCGGGAGGGAGCTCGGCCATGGCGGCCGCTGCCGTCTTCTTCTTCGCGCGCCCCGTCTCGTCCTCGCGCCGCCCGTCCATGGCGGCCGTTTTCGTCCAGCGCGCGGCCGCCGGAGGGAGAGGAAGCCGGGGCCGCCCCGCCGAGGAGGGAGGAGGTGGTGGAGGAGGTGGTGGTGGAGGAGGGAGGGGCCTCGCGGCCGCCGCGGCGCCATCGCCGGGGCCGTCCGCGGCGCCGCCGCTCCGCCGCCGGCGATGGAGATGGGGCAGCGCTCGACGCCGGTGGTGGTGAGCAGGGGAGCCGCCTCGCCGTCCGCCGGTGGTGGTGAGGAGCCGGGAGCGCCGCCGTGGCCTCCATCGCCCGCGCGAGGAGGAGAAGAACCCGCGCCCGCCCACCTCGCCGCGCCACCTCGCCCGCCCACAGCTTCAACGGGCCCTGCGCCGCCATGGCCGGGAGGCCGAGCTCTCCCCGGCCCCCCACCGCGAGGGAGCGAGGGACGAGCTCGAGGACCTCGCCGGGGAGCCCGCAGGGGAGCATGGCCGGGGCGCCGACCTCCCGTCGCCATGGTAGGGCGCGGAGCTCGCGTCCGCGCGCCATGGCCGGGGCACCGAGCTCGCGACCGCGCGCCATGGCCGGGGCGGAGGGCCGCGCAGGGAAGGGGGCGGCTCGCCGGCGCGCGTAGGGAAGGGGGCGGCTCGCCGGCGCG
The DNA here is from genome assembly GCA_018135685.1 of Themeda triandra. Lineage (NCBI taxonomy): Eukaryota > Viridiplantae > Streptophyta > Magnoliopsida > Poales > Poaceae > Themeda > Themeda triandra. The sequence continues at coordinate 1,009,720 of JAENPR010000131.1, read as the reverse complement.
CACAGGGAGGGGTCGCCGTGGCCGGATGCGCCGCGCGCCGCCATGGCCTGCGGTCCTCGTCGTCCTCGTCTGGGAAGAAAGCCAGAAAGGGATAGAGGAGAGAGAGAAGGGAAGGTGAGGGGAAAAAATAAAAAATAAACTGACGTGCGGGTCCCACATGATAGAGTACACTGTAAAAGTTTCATGAGTGCGGAAGAAATTGGTATAGGGGATAGAATCTTGATGACTAGGACAGAATATTCCTTTTAGAGTACACTGTAAAAATTTCATGAGTGCGGATAGTCTAACTCCTTGTCTGAATACCTGTGGGCGTGGGGAAAGGAAGGACGCCGGTGGGGGAGCCCTGGCCATGGCCGAGCTACTGCTGCATCCATGTGCACCCGTAAAGCCTGCGGTACTTGACAGAAGTTAACGCAAACACAGGGGCCCAAGCCCAGCTAGTGGTCCAATGGGGCGATGCACATTATGGGGGTCTGGTAATCTGGTCGTTCTTGGGTCAAGCGTGACATAAGATGAGAAAGTAGCACATGCAGCCGTGGATTCGATTTGGATTTGTATTTGTATATACAGTATATACTATGATATGATACAGGAGGTAGGGCTGACGAATGATGATGTTTGGGGTTTAAGGTTTGTTGTTGTGCACGCGTGGACCGTGCATCATGATTCAGTGTGTTCTTCGCCGTGCTTCCATTATATATGAGCATAGCTGACCTCGGTTGAAAATGAAAGGGAACATGGCTACTGCTTTCTTTGGGCGTGTTCTTCGCAACCAAAACATGCAATCACCCAAGTGCAGCAGTGCAAGGATTTTTTTTTTTTTTTGAATCGTGGGCAGCCCCCATTTCCATTTAAGATAAAACAGAAATACAATGTAATCAGAGTTTTACATAGAAGCAAAGATAAAAGACCAGAAAGAAATCTACCAAAGAACGACAATTGAACTGGATACAAAACCAGCTCAACGAGACCCTGAAATACCCCCAACTCTAACGGGTAAGGTTTTATGACAGAAGCATTGACGTAAAGATTGAAAAAGGAGCTATGCGAAGCTCGAAACAAGCCAGAGTTCAACAAGATACAGCAGTTTTTAGTTTTTCTCAGATTCATCCTTGCAGAATTGGCCACCAGATCAGACTCTCCAAGTGGAGCAGTGCAACGAAATGGAACAAAGTCAAAGAGAAGAGCCGGCGCAGGTCTGCAGGTACGGTTACCAAGTTTGTGTGAAGCAAGCAACGCGAGGGCACGATGCCGAGTGGACTCTGCGGCTATGTTCAGGCATCCCAAGATAGCTTGTCGCCTAAAACTGTGCTGTGTGAATCCTCCTCCTTTTTCTTACTGCTGTGCTCAGTCACAGTGGCGTTTGATCAGCAGGCTTTACGGATTACAGTTTGCTTGCAATGGGCAGGCACACACGGCAGCGAAGAACAACAGCGGGTCTGCGGTTGCGTGCTGTGCCAGTGTTGTCCACCATAACGGCCGATAGTGCAACATGTACATTAGGGCAATACGGACGTGCCGGTGAAATCACAACAATAGCACGGAAAAAAAAAACACAGGTGTACCATATCACTGATGCATGCCTTGCACGTCTCCAGGTTGATTATCTGCAGATGTGCATATCGTCATTGATTGATCCGCAATGTCAATTCACCTATTCCATGGTCTGCTTGACATTGGAGGCTAATTGTTAGCTTCTGTACTGATAATTGATCCTTGGTGATCCAAACAAAAAGGTTAACTAGTGGATTGTCACCGATGATTGAAATCACGTCCTACAGCATGTGGGAAGAGTTTGTGTTCGCAACTGAACAGATTCATAACAGTCTTGGATCCTAGCTTCTGGATAATCCTCACCGTCTCGTCGGTATCACCCGCCAATTGGCAAGCCATCTGGCAACCAAGGCTCCAGTCAAAATTAGGCGGTGCCCTTTGTCGCGGCACACGTCGTTATTTTCGTCCGGTTCCTAGACCTTCCAACGTCTGTATCCCTGTCGTTCAACCGTCCCGTCATCGTCAAGTCATCGCGTCGAGGAACAGGGAATGAAGCGACTCAGCGACGCCCGGTCGGCCCGAGCAGATGTCGCCATTCGTCAGGGAGATCCGGATCGGCCCCGGCGACGACAAATCCGTGTGTGTACGCGCCCGCCGGGAGCACTGACCCGTCCATTCGCGCCGAACGCGAGGTCACCACTCACAAAAGCTGCAACTGGGGAGAAGGGCCGCCGGGCCGGAAGGTACTGTAGAAGCCACTGGCCACCGTACAACGCCGCGAACGGCCACACGTAGTACACCCCGAGACTAGACGGAACCTGAACCTCCACGGGTTGCGTCCCATCGATCGGTGCGTCTGGTTTCGCCGGCCGCAGCCTGGCCAGCGCCAGCGCCAAATTGTCAAGGCTCAAGGGCCTCTAGCCATGTGGCGCAACAGTCGTCACAGGATAGGCGACGTGCGAACGACGCGGCTGCTCTGTTCTCATGCGGCAGAGCCGCGGCAAAAACCATTGGCGTCACGCCACGACTCGAGTTGTATTGGGTAGGACGAGGAAGAGCACCACCGGAACTGGTGATTTCGCCGGCTGATATAGCAATGAAAAGAACAGAAAAATAAAAATGTGAACGCACGGCAACCGGCCCTGGGAGAGCAAAGTGACTGTAGATTCTTCTCGAAAAACGTGTGAGACCAATGGCACTCGTTCTTCAGCTGGTCCGTTGGTGCACCGCACGTGTAACGAGGTGTGGAGATGTACAGTAAGTACCGTGCTGTCTGCACGTTAATTGACAGCAACGTGGACCATCAGTCGGTACTCGATCGGTACGGTACTCGATCGGTACTGTCTCTCGTGGTAGTATCACAGTATCGCCGACAACGTGGGTGGTACGTCTAAGCCTTCGTCAATTGTGCTCTTTTTTTTTTGTTTGTGAAACTCTTCAATTGTGCTCTCAATGGCAAAGAGATCCAACATCAGTCCACGTCGACTTCGTCATGTACTACCGCATGCACGTGCACCGTTCCTTGGAAGGTCCAGCAAAGGTAGGAGCAAGGACGGACGTCTATGGACGATGGTGCCGGGTTACAAGCTGCGCCCTTAGCAATTCGCAATGGTCCGGAGGAGCATATTTTCCAAGAGAAAGTGACGTCGATCCCTACATGCACGGTAAGGACGATTTCTGTCAAGTCATAACCAATGGATGTAGTGAAGTGACCAATGGATGTAGTGAAGTGATAGCTCGACTACTTGCTTGGTAAGTACTCGGTAGGTTTACCAGAGTCCAAAACACATCCAATGTTTTGCCTAACCATTCCCCGATGCAAATTTTCGTAGAGTCTGCACACTTAAAGATATTTTTAATGGAAAATTGCAAATAATAACTAGCTTAACAAGCCTTAGAAATAATAAACAAAGAATATTGTAATTGACAATTATGAGTTGTGATAGAGTTCTTTATAGGAGATCGTGCTGGACTTGTTATTTGAGAGTGGGTCGTCATTTGATATCGATCTCTTGCCATCGTCATTTGATATCTCTTGATAGGCACTAGAATTCTTTCTAAACTAGCTATTTAGAATCACTAGGACGCCTAAAATATTGTTTATGTATTGCCCTCCACTCAATATCGATCTTATTAGGCCCATCCAAGCTAAAAGAGTTGGTCCTCCAGGTCAACAGGCCTAATACAATTTGGACTTGGTTATCGGTCCAATTAGGCCCACTTTCCCGTTGTTACCCCACACCCTAGCTGCACAGCAGCAGTGACTCAATGTCAATGAACCTCTGAGCGCAAGCACGGCTATAGGATTGTCCAGCCAAAGGAAAAACAAAGACCTAAACAAGTTAAGTGTCTTAACATCAAATGACACTAAGAATTAGTTTGTCCTTAACTTGTCATAATTTTACTTTTAGATGGGGGGCATATAGTGGCGGAGCGTGAACAAGAATTTTGTGTGTGTGTGTGTGTGTGGGGGGGCGGTCGTGAGGGCTCTAGCTAAGGAACCAATATTGTGATGAGAAACTCGCAGGGATAGGGTGGCGATTCGATGCGGGCGTTCGGTATTTACCGAACCGATCGGTACGGTACTTCGGTTCCCATGGCAATTCGGTTCTTAGAAAATGGATACCGATCGGTACCTCTCAAGAGTCATTACCGAGCAATTTCGGTTTCGGGAAAATCGGTTCGGTTCCGAGTACTTACCGAATATACCGAAGCAAGCAAGTTACAGCTCGCTCAGTTCCTCAATCGAAGCCACGGACATGGCTCGCTGGCGGTGACTTGGGCCTTGGGGTGTGAGCAGTGGCGGCCCAGCGCGCCTGCCGGCTCCTTGCGGTGGATGGTGGCGCCGTGGCGGCAGTCGGGGGAGGAGGCCAACGCCGCCAGCGCCCTACAGCGCTGGGTGATAGCAGGCGGCAACGCGACCTGGTGGCCGGGGGCCGGCGGCGCAGGGGCGGAGCGGAGCCGTGGAGGTGGCAGCCTGGCAGGGAAGGGTTGGGGGCTGGGCGACCGGGCGAGGCAGGTTCGCGGGCGGCCGAGCGCCGCGAAGGACTCGCGCTGCGAGCGCCGCGAAGGAGTCGCGCTCGCTCGACTCTAGAGCACGGGGCGGCGCGGCACGGGTGACGGGGGAGATGCGCGTGCGTGAGTGCCTGATGGACTGAGGGAAAACAGACTAGGGTTCAGGTTTTTAGTGGGCTTAGTGGGCTGTATCTGTGTTGGGCCTGTATGAAATCGGGAAATTCGGTAAATTCGGTTTACCGAGGGAAGGAACCGAATTTACCTCGGTAATTTCGTACCCAAGAACCAGGAACCGAAATTTTCGGTTTCGGTATTTTCGGTTCGGTTCTCGGTTTTTTCGGTTCGGTTTCCGGTTCTCGGTATTTTGTGCCCAGATTGAGTGGCGATGCCTGAGTTCTCACGTTAAAATAGAACTATCTAGCAAAGATTACTCAATTTTGGAATTAACAAAATACGAAGGTAGAGCATCTCAATTAGTCCAGCCGTGGTGCACTATTACGTACCACTACTACTTTCATGAGAATCAAATCATAGATGTGAATGGACAAAAACACTAGCTAATGTTGTTTGTTGTTTGAGCTACTAGGTGCCCAGTACTCCTCTGTGTCTGCGAGCATTCCAACTAGCTAGAGAACACAACTGACAAACACGATGTTCAGAAACTTTTTGGACCAGGGGGGCTGATGCCCAGTTTTGCCTCCATGAGGCTCCGCCTGTGGGGGCATATTGCCCTTAGAGGCTACCCAAAGAGATGGTAGTGATATGAAATTCCTACTGCACTAGAAAAGGTCGCAGCGTTGCCACTTATGGGTAGTGGACGTGCCCATTGTATTATAGATGGTCCTTTTTTTGGTACAAATAAAATCATGAAAAAACAACAATTGCTAATATTATTGGTCTACTATCTCTACTATAGTTGCGTGCAAGTATGAGGCAATAAAAGAGTTAAGGAGTATACTGCAATGAGTATTACTTATTTAACTTAACATAATAACAATACAAATAAAAGCTAGGATGAAAAGTTGTGCTCTGGCATGCTGAATCCAACATCAGATTGACATTAAAACATGATATCCTTTGGGCAAAAAAAAAAAAAACTGTACTTTTTTTACAAGACATCTTGCACCTATGGATAAATAGAGTAACTTCTTAACCCAAATGTTCTTACTCATTCTTATGACAGGTCTTTGCACTAATGGTTTGGTTTAAATATTAAGAGGGAAACGATCCATGAAAAAAAAACATAGTTAGCTTAGGCAAGCATAGAAGCATGAATATCTCTGGCCAAGCATTTCTCATATCAACAAAAAGCAACGGGAATTTCGCTATGTCCTTTTGAAGAAGTGGTAACCAAGCATTCTGATATCAACACATTGCTTATTTCTTAGGTAAGATTTATAAGGATATAATTAGATATATATGCAGAGCAGGATTGTTTTTAAAATAATAATTTCTGGAAATAGTGATTTCTATTCAATGAGCCTATTCAATATTTTGTTTGCTTTTGCAAATTAAAAGCAAAGTTTTGTGCACCATTCTTAAGATACAGAAGCTAATTATTTGCTTGTCGAGTATTCATAAAATAATTTGACATTGTGTAAATGGCAGAGCATACATTGTAGCAAGTAGAATTAGCATGGATGTCTAGATGAATACTATGATGTAAATTAGAATCAAGCAAAGTGGGTTTAAAAATGATTGTTGAGTGTATTTAGCTATTTCATCAAACCTTCATATGCATGGACACGAATACATAACAAAGAGAAAAACTGAAATCCATTCGAGGATGTAGACTACGATATATACTATCAAAGTATCAATCATACTGAAACTGACCACACTGCGAGCTTAAGCTCAAGCTCGCAAGCATCGATTTATATATGACATAAATAAGCAAGGCAATGGTGTCAGCACAACCATACAGCAAGCACGCGCTATATACCTCATGAGCATTCCGTCGAACACCTCATGTACACCATCCATTCATGCGGATGTAAGTGGCAGTAATGTCGTGCGCTTGCGGTCGCCCGTCATCCTTTTTGCCTCGGGAGCAGCTGGTGCAGGGAGATGGGGGCTGCGCCGGAGACGGGAGATGCTTCTTATGAGACTAGATGACGGGGAGAGAAGGTGGCAATAGCTCATGGCCAGAGATCAATGGACCGCGGCGATAGGATGAGAGGTAGCCTCTTTTAAAGCAAGGCGCATGGGCAGACGCAGCTAGCACGGCGGCATGGGTGCACCTGCAAACCCCCCCCCCCCCCATTGGGATGGCCGGGACCGAGACAGCCAGGGCCGCGTACCCCGCAGTTGTTGGGCTCCGTGGTGGCCAAAACCGCCACGCCGGCACTGCACCGTGTTCACCGGTCGTACCAAGATGGCCGAGAATGTGCTTGCGTTGGGGAGTCGCCCGAGTGCGGGTTCGTGCCGTTCAAGTTGCAACGGGTGTGAAATTCGGTAGAACTTCGATCAGACGGTCCGTATTGCCTCTTGGCCTGATCCGACGGTTATCGGGCGACGTGGCCCCATCCACTGGACCGCTTTTGTTACATGAATCGTATTTGGGAGATTAAACGAAGCAAGATTTTGTTGCACTTGCATGCTGCGTAGGACTCAGCGTTTGCATGCTGCATGTAGTTATTCCAAGAGACCAATTAAGTGTTTTCCTATGTGGATACATGCATAATTGAATGAAGTACGCGATTATGCGCTTATTGGTATTGAGCAACGAGGTTCATGCATGGTTTACCTCCTTGGCTAGAAGTGCCCATGAAGGTTCATTCTCGTATGGGCATATGCCCTTAGTCGCCTCAAGTCATGCATTGTATTGTATTCGGATGTGAGCCCGATAACATCCACCGTGTGTCCGTATTTAGACATTGTTTGTAATTATTTCTATCACACGTCGAAACAGAGCCATCTCCTCGAACTCTTCACGGGGCGGCGACTCCTCCGGCGAGATCGGCATGTGCATGATTATCGTGTTGTTCCTTTTTGTATCTGTGTTCGTCATGATGTATCCAATCCCTTTTTGATGTGATATAGGTTTGCTCGATTGGTAAAATTAGCGTGAGAGGTCATAGGGTTAGAGGGATTGGTGATGTATTTATTGTGCTGTTGGGCTAACACTTCCTCTTTGACCTTCTAAAGAACGGTTATGGGCTTAATGTTTTGCGTTTTCCGAAAAATATATGGGCCGAACCTAAAGATTCCCCGAAATATTTGGGCCTTTGCTACTTTTCTGTGTTGTGCGCAGGCCCTTTTAGCTCACAAGCTTCTGTTCTGCTAAAAAAAAAGTTGCTAAATAAAAGAAGCTTCTGCCACATCCAACCAAATTCAAGAGTCAAAAACTGGCGACGAGTTCCCTCAACTTTTGTCAACGCCGCAGCGCAGCATCTATACGCTGTCAACAGTCAAACTGTTTGAAACACCGTGACAGCGCTGGATCAGCAGCGCGTCAATGCATAAGTGCCGTCGTGGTGCATCATTTCCGCGCACCTGTTCATCTGCCCTCAAAGGTTACCACACGCCCCCGGCTGCTAGCTTGCCCTTGCCCCCCTGAACTTGCTGCCCGGCCCCGGCGGGCGGCGGCCTTCAACACAACGACATGCATTGTGCGAGCATGGACCAGCCTGCCGCAGCTGCGTCCAGATACGGGCACGGACCGCGTGTACTTTCTCGGAACGCCGAAACGCCGCATACAGCATACCATCCGTCCGTGGTGAGTGACAGGAGGATGGCCTGGCCGCGCAAGTTGAAGCGGTTGCAGGCATCATCCTGTTTCGGGCGGTGGTCAACGTCAGCAGGGTGTCTCCTGGCTAAATCCAGCTGAACAGAAGACTGGCACCGATCGACATGCTTCGTCGTGCCTGTCGTAGCTAGCTGGATTCCATAATTTTTTCTCGAATACGCAAAAGATTTGCGCATCATTGTATTAAGAAGAAGAGAGTTTCTGAAGTTTTCTGGGGTGTTAACAAATTTGAAACACAACCCGCCACCCTGCGACACGTACACCACGGATTACTCACGCACTAACATTCTGGTTTGCCTGACGGCACCGGCGCTCATGCGTGGCCCCGGCCCCGCGGCGCCTCCGCGGTCGTCGCTTGTGGGACCTCGTCTGCCAACAACTCCCGCAAGGCCCGGCGTCCCCGGTCTTCCTCGAACATCGCGTCCCGCCTTGGCTGCCCCTCCGCCGTCGGCTCGACTCGATGAACCCCATCTTCCGCATGGCGATAATCTCGCCTCTTTTTGCCACCGGGTACTTGGAGAGAGGGTTTGCCGCGATGCGCCTGCTCCGCGTGGGCAGCTTGATGGAGCTGGAGTCGTCCACCCTGGCTGGGAGGAGCGGGGTGGCCGCCTTGTGGAAGACTTTGTTGGCGAATTTTTTGAGCCGCCCCCGGTCGTCGAGTCGGTGGCGGTCCTCCGGTAGACGGGCGTGGAGAACCCTGGGGGCGCATCGTCGTCGGTGGTCGCGTGCCTGGGCGGGCTCCCCGAGGCCCCGCAAAGGTGCGCCCTGCCCAGCGCCTGCTGAGAATCTGCAGCAAGGCCCCGGCCCCCCTGGCCGACGGCGGGTGACTCCAGGCTCCCCACTGGGTCAACCCCACAGGTCGCCCGTCCTCCTGTCGCCTGCTGCACCCCTGACGGTGCGTCGTCCGAGTCGTCGATCCTGGGAGCTCGACGGCCTCTGCGGAGCATCCCCACGGGCGTCGCGCCGTGGGGAGGTCCCTCAAGCGCCGCCGTCCAACCGTCGTCTGCGTCCGCCAGGGTCTCCCAACGTGGTGGTGTGGTCCTCCGCTCCCTCGGCCGTGGGAAGGCTCCCTGGATAGGAAAGCCTGGTGGGCCCTCGTCGAGGTCCGCTCCCCAGTGTGCGAGAAGGGTAGGCGTTCCCTCCGGCAAGTCGTCTACGCCGTGCACCGGCGTAGTTGGGTTGTCCTCCTGCAACACTGCTTCCCCAACCGTCTCCTCCGCGTCTGCGTCCGCGTACCCGGCGCGCTCGAGGTCGTGCAGCGCCGTGTAGCTCGGAGGTCCGGCCGCAAGCTCCTCCCCCCAGTGGGCGAGCAGAGCAAGCGTGCCTAGGGCTGCCTCCTCGGCCTCCACGGGCATCTCAAGGTTCCCCACCGAGACGCCCGCGGTGGCCGCGGTCTGTGTCGTGGTGATCTCCTTGCGTGCGCCCCCAGCCTCCACGGGTGGTTCGAGGTTCTCCACCACGCCACCCATGGCGGCTGCACTCTCTGTCCTCATGTCCTTCTCGTCGGGTGGGTCGGGTGGCGAGGTGTCCGGCCGGAACTCCCCCTCCTCCCAGTCTGCCACGGGTGACTCCAGGCTCCCCGCCGAGTCACCCGCGTCCCCCGAGTCCTTCGTTGCCTCCTCAGGAGATGAGGTGAACACTGCGACGGGGGGTGCGGGCTGTGACACGCGAGGGCGCCACACCTGTCGCGGCGTCTTCCTGCGGTCGGCCCTTCCACGTCCGGCGCGACGCCCACGACGTCGCGCGCGGCGCGGCCGGTTCGACTCCGGCGTCGTGGCTCCCGAAGCAGAGCCGGTGGCGGTGCGGGGGGCGGCGGTCGTCGCACCAAGCGGTGGCGACACTGCGTGCACTTGATCATCGTCGTCCGGCCCGCCGGCCGCGGGGTTGGATTGGTGGTCGGTGTCGGGCCACCACCTCGCCATGGTTGGCTCGACATTGTCCCCGTGCTTCGGTTGGGCCGGGTGATGAAGAATCCCCGGGTGCAACGTTGGATCTGCAGCTCCCCAGGCTGGATCCCAATGGCCATCGCAACTGCCCTTTGAAAGGCGGCGATAGACATCCCAGGGTCGCCCTTGGTGGCGATGCCAGCGTCAACGTCAGCGGAAGTCGGGGGTGACGGGGCCGGCCCCTGCGCACCCACGCTCGTCTCCGCAGAGTGAGGCAGCGGTGGCGTCGAGCGGCCCCCAACGCACCTCGAGCTCCCGAGGTTGGCCCTCCGCTTGCGCTCAGGAGCGCGGCCGATGCCCGTGCACGCGCGCCCGGTGGACGAGCGCGTCGCGGCGGTCCGCGATCCACGGGCCCGGTGGTTGAGCCCATGGCGGTTCCCGAAGATCGGGGCTCCCGCTTGCACGTCGCGATCCGGGTGCCCCGTTGCGTGCGTTGAGGCACCGTCCCTCGACGTCCCCACTGCGACCGCCGGCGGCCGGAGGCCGGCGCGCGTTCCGGGTCGGCCTCGCCGCGATCACGCGCGCGCGGCCAACGGGGTGGCTTGCGGGCAGCACCTCACGCCATCCGTCACCGCGGAGGGAAGCCCGGCGGTTGGAGCCGAGCCGTCTCGACGCCGGGATCCGTGGCTCCGGGTCCGGGCCGAGCCTCCGAGGGGCCGGCACGCGGGAGGTGGCCACCGGGCCAAGCCGCCGTCGGGCCGGAGCCCTCGGCTCCGGAGACGGCCCGAGCCGTCGACGCGCTTTGACCCTGTAGGCCGCTGTAGAGGAGGTCTTGGGGGCGTTCGACGCCCCGCCAGCCGCCTGCTCCCGACGCGCTCGTTGGCGCCGCCCACGCCGGTGCCGCGGCCCGGCTTTGGCCGAGGACTCCCCGTCCTCAAGGCCACGTGCCGGGCGGCGCCGCCCACGCCGGTGCCGCGGCCCGTCTTTGGCCGCGGACTCCCCGTCCTCAAGGCCACGTGCCGGGCGGTCATGCACGGCGGGAGAGCTCACCCGAGCCGAGGTCTCCCCGACCTCAAGGACACGGGTGGCTTGTCTTTGGACGAAGAGGTGGCGCGGCATCCCGTAGGCCGGCTCGTCGTCGTCGGAGCGTCGGTGAGGTCGCCGTCGGCCCCATCGCACGGTCTTTGGCCGCCCGCGGAGGAAGAAGGGGTCCGCGAGTGGGGAAAGGGTCTTCCCCTGCGCGGGCGGTGGCGGGGTGGCTGCCGGCACCAGGGAGGTCGTGGACGGAGAAGAGGAGGTGACGGGCCTGGCGTGTTGTCTCCGGCCCCTGCGGCAATACGTCGAACACACGTTGTGCGCTTCGCGGGCCGGCTCCCGGCGGCGTCCGGTGGCGTGGACGCACGCTGCTCCCCGCTTGCCGGACCGGCCGAGGACCCTCCGAGCCGGCCCCCATGGGCGCCGCGGCTCACGGTGGGGGCGACACTTGCGCGGCGCGACGCCTCGATGGGTTGAGGCGGCATATCATCGAACACGTGGTGTGCGGCCGAAGCCGCAGCCGCCGCCTGCCGCGCCGGTGGCTGCAAGGCCGCCCGCCGGCGACGTGGGGGCGATGGTCCAAGACTCGCGCGAAGACGCCCGCCGAGGCCGACCCGCCCGCCGGGTCGAACGCCGCCCGTGCTCGGTGGTCCGCGCGCGTCGCAGGCAGCACCCGCCGAGGTCGGGCGCGGCCCGCTCGCGGGGGTGGGAGCGCGCGCGGAGGAGGCCCCGTCGCCCACGGCCGAGGCGCACGCGGCAGACGTGGGGGTCGCCGGCGGCGGCGCGCTCGCCCGCCGGCGGCGCCGCCACCCGAAAGGCGTCGTCGGGGCGGGGAGGAGAGAAACAGAGGAGCTGGGGCGGGGAGCGAGCGGATCCGGGCGTGGGGCGTCGCGGGAAGGGGGCGGCGGGCGCCGGTGCCGGATTGGCGCCCGGCGCCGCCGCCGGCGGCGGGGGAAGGGCCAGGAGGGGGTGGGTTAGGTCGCCTTCCTCTCGAGTTGAGAGTCCGCTTCTGCTGGATTCCATAATAATCCATGCGAAACGCCGGTCCGCGAATCACTTTCTTTATTTAGCATGTCTGCTTCCTTTTGCCGTAGTTACTTTTGTAGAAGCTGCCACAAACGGACATGGCTGCACGCCTGCACGCTCGCGATCGAGTCGCAACGCCTCTCCTGCTACTTCCGGAGCATGTCTTATTCATGTGCGCCACGTACGGTCGATGGTAATAGTTGGTTATTGCGGAGTCGCAGTACGACGCGGTCGGTGTCGTGCTATTCCGTTGTCCGTGCTCGGTTCGTTATTGACAAGTCGCATCTCGGACGTACCACGTACTATACGCTCGGATCGGATCTACTCAACATAGCGGCACGACTTTTGCTCGAGCCGTGGCACGACATGCTATTTTACCTTTACCGGCACGCGCACCGGGCCAAGTACACGGGCCTCGCTCTCGCACGCGTGCACGGCCGTGTCAGCCAGCTCTTGCTGGCATTTCGGAGTACTCCATTCAGTTATGAGAAATTTTCACCGTAGGCATAGTGGTACGGTATAATGGTATATTAACGCCACCTGCTTCTGTGCCTAGACGAAATTAAATCACGTCGACAGCAGTCGCTTTGCATAGTTTACTACCATGTCGATCACCTGGTGACCTGGATTGGATGCCGTCCCAGACTGAAACTGAAATGCGCAACCAATTGCCCTTTACGAGGACACGGACCTGTAACGTGGTGCATGCGAATGCGAGGTTGGTGGCACGTCGCCGGCCCGCCGGCGAATGCTCCAGCTCCAAGGCCTTTTGTTCTGGGCCCTCGATCTCAGCCACAGCCAGCAGCTCCAGACGACCGGACCCATCCCTAGTTTGTTTCTAGACCGTGGGACGTGGGAGTGCGCTAGTTACAAAAGCAACCGGACTGTAGTTGGCCTTTCGCGATCGGGCTATTTTGGACCGGACCCAAATCGCCCCTTTCTTAATTCCAGCGCCATCTATAGGCCTACCAGGGACAGCAGACCTAATCCTAATCCCCTCCTTGCTCATCGGCTCATCGCATCGGTGTTTCTCTCTTGCGTCCTTGTCCTACGCTAAACCATACTGCCATATTGCCATTTGGAAAGGACATGCCAGACAGCCAGACGGCCTTCTAGATGGCTGATGTAGGTTGATACGTTGATGTGATCGACCGAGTTTTGTTCCAGCTCCATCTGCTAGTGCTAGCATTTTTGTTTGCTGAGGCTACGTGTTCTAACTAAAACGGCAATAAGTTGGAAATGCAGCTCGGTTGGTCCGGCTAATCCCACTACATGCGCTGGATGCAGGACACATTGGATGAGGCAGGCAGGGTGAAAACCCACTCTTGTCGATATATGTGTCGTTTCTCCAACTGCAAACATGAAACTTTTTTTTTTTTTAGGAAAACGGGAGGAGTTTGTTTCAGGTTTGTGGGGGACAAACATGGCAAAAAAACCTTGTTATTAGCTCTTAATTTAAACTTATTTGACCATAAGAAACTTATAAACTGTATGAACATGCCCATATGCCTATCTCTATGAGACTAATTCTTAGGGCAATTCCAGCATAGACACCGAGCTGAGGGAGCAGGCATTGATTTAACTTTCGGCCTTGTTTAGTTCCTAATTCATCCCCCAAATTTCACTATCGCGTAATTCCTATTCCCCATCACATCAAAACGCCTAAGAAATGCGTATGAATCTTAAATGTAGATGAAATCAAAAACTAATTGCACACAGTTTTATTGTACTTTGCGAGACGAACGTTTTGAGGCCTAATTATTTAAAATTTGGACAATTTTTCGCACTAAAAAACCATGCTCATCACCTCCGGATCTAAACAAGGCCTTCACCATGCTCATCACCTAATGTGTGCAGGCTCCATAGCTAATAAATTATTTCCTATCTTCGCAGTCTCCACTCTCTTGTGCAGTCATTCGATTTGTTCCTTCCCACGTAAGAAATGGTTTTTTTACCCTGCTCGGTTTGACTCGTCTGCTATAGTTGATTTTCATGTAACGTCCACGGTTCGATGCCTGCAGTGTTCATAGTTGAATTTTTCGCGCCCGCGGTTCGATTTCTCAACACACCAGAGCTGCTCTTAGGAAGCAATAATGTGCATGCCAAAAGTTCACCTTAAGATGGGCCCTGCATAAATGCATCTTGAAAAGTGAAAAGACCTCTCCGAAGCACGCAACCAACCATAGCTAGAGATTGAGTACAATATATTGAATTAGTAACTCTCTTGCTTAATTGAAGCCATGGGCATGAGATTAGCTAGGCATTGTGGACGAGCAAGCGCCGTGGCCCGATCATGGGGAGCGACGGTGATGAAGTGGGTACCTGACGCTCAATGCTAGGAGCGGTGAAGGAGCTGGGGAAGAAGCCACGCATCCCGTCCTCGAACTCATGGCTCCAACCATTGTTGCTGCTCCGTGGCGGCAGTTGTTCTTCAACTATTATGGGTAGCGGCACTCGATGTGCCTCCAAAGGACTTCACTTCACCTCTTTCGACTTTCGGTGAGCTCCTAGCATTGGGAGGATCGGAGCGAGATTGATGAGAAACACTGGCCTTGTTTAGTTTCCTCAATTTGGGGAGTGCAAATTTGGCACCTACCACTGTAGCGCACTGTAGCATTTCGTTTGTATTTGTGAAATATTATCCAAATATTGACTAATTAGGCTCAAAAGATTCGTCTCGCAAAATACAACTAAACTGTGTAATTAGTTTTTAATTTCATTTAAATTTAAGATCTTACATGCGTATGCTTAAATTTTAATGTGATGGGGAATCTTTTATTTGTCTTAAATTGGCAACCCCAATTTAGGGGAACTAAACAAGGCCAGAGAGAGAATCTTTTTGACACATTGTTTAAGGTGAAGTTTCGATGATGAGCTCTGGTGCAGCTGTGCCCTAGTCCCAACATAACCTAGGCCTTGTTTAGTTCGCGTAAAAGTTTTCCAAGTTTTTACACTCTCTCTCCATCACATCAATTTTTACACTCTTGCATGGAGCACTAAATATAGGTAAAAAAATTAACTAATTACACAGTTTAGTTTGAAATCACGAGATAAATCTTTTGAGACTAATTGGTTCACGATTGGACAATATTTGTCACAAAAGAGTTACTATTCATTATGTTGAATTTTTTTCAATCTAAACAAGGCCCTAGTGTACAGTACAACACATTCCACACTGGCACACTCATTGTTCCCTAGTCCCTAGCTAGTCCTTCCATCATGGCCACTTGATGCTGAAACTATATGGTCTTCCCGTCCACCACGAACCTACCAAACTGTCGTGGCGCATCAAAATCCAGCGCGAGGAGAGTCGATGCGCGCGGCGCGGGCCTCGCCCACCGGGTGCTGGAATTCTCCTGTCCATACAGTGGGCGGGGGTCGCGCCGTGGTCGAAACAGCCAAAGCAACCCAAACGAAAACCAGAGGCGCGGAGCTTATCGGTCCAGCTCGGACGGGGAGCGCGGCCTTGAATGTTGGGGGCCGACGTGCGTACGCTGACACCGGGGGCGGGCGACAAAACACAGAGGCGTTTGGGGCAAAAGAGACAGCCACGGGGTCCCAGCGCACGCGGCACGTCAATTTGGCAATTTGCTCGCTCTGGACCCGGATTCTTCGTCAGGTGTTGTGTCCCTTCCCACTGCCAAGGGCCATGGCGGCGGCCAGAGCACTTGGAAAACTTTAACGGCTCCACTGCGGCGCTGCACGCAGTCACGCACCTGCGCCCGCTCCACCATTTGCTGCGTCGCGGCTGCAGCTCTGTCGTCACCGTCGCGGCTGCAGCTCTGTCGTCACCCCGTGTCGTCTCTTGCTGCCGGCCCCAGCCCTGTGCCTCCGTGCGGCCGCGCCCCCGCGGCTCCACCGCTAACGAGCGCCGAGATGTTTTTCCTGCAGCACTGCATTCTTGCTGTTGCAAGTTGCAACTACGCCGGGCCGGTCCGGTCTACGTACTCGCAACTGCTATGCTACCGCCAGAGCAAAATGTCTTGATCGGGTCAGCCCTTTTTCTGTGTTAGTAGGGTACAGGCATTACAGGTACATGCATGCACGCACGCCCGGCCGTCTCTCCTCCGACTGCTCTACCTAAAAGGTGCGTCCATGACCATGACACCCTGGAGATTGATACGCGGCTACCAATACCATTACGTCGTGCAAGCTTTCGTGTAATCATGTACCGACGTCCGACGAGCCCCACTTATTCTCCCGTCCATACACCTGTCTCCTCTCTCTCCCTCCCTCCCAAAGCATGGAAGTTGTTTCTTGGTGGGAGTAGAAGCTTTTCCTTCATGCGGCCATGCCTGAATTCCGTACATAATAAAAAAAACGAAAAAGGAAAAACAGTGGGGCAAACATTTGTTGTGGGCAGTCAGTGGGTTCAGCAGTAGAGATTTTTTCAGTAATACTGTAATAGATAGAGATATTTCTCGCTTTTCAGCAAGGTTTCTCTACGTTAGGAATCTCAATGGATGGTTCTTACGTATTGTTCTCCTTTTCTTTTTCCTTTTCTTTTGTTCTTTTTTTTTGTGATGACGGATGCTAGAAACACATCTTTATCTGGTGGTGTGTAATTGATGACAGTGTGCAAGTACTGATATAAGTACTGATCGGAGAGAAACAAAGGTACAGATATAGGTATTGATGGCATCTTAAAGACGAAGAAATGCATGCAAGCTCACGCTGTCATGATTAGGTGCCTAATTGCCTCCACTAGTAAAATATTAATGATAGATTAGGTGCAACGTCAAGGACCCCCTATACTATATATACATTTATGCCACAAAATAGCACAATCATTTGTAAGATAAATAGAAAACGCACAATTTGACTACATCATCAGGTTCATAACGTAGGAACCACCGCAAAAGATAGAGAGAGAGGAGAACAATAGGTGGAAAAAGAGATAAGGGAATATCTGACAATGAAATGAGTATACGTGTGCAAAATATTATATGGCAACCACTGTTTAAATAACTCTACCGACGTTTACTTTTGGGTCCCTGTTCAGCGTGAGCACTATTAATAGGAAAAAAATTTAGTCCAAACCCGCTCTCCAATATTCAATCCAGAAACGTGAAAACCTCTTAAAACATAATTGGGACTTTGGTGGAAAAAATTCCTAGCACCGTATCCTAAACGTCATAGACTTTTTTTTTTGCCAAACTTTATCACAATGGTTTTGTTTTTGTTCACCAAATTTTTTTACTAGCAAAGATGCCCGTGCGTTGCAACGAAAGAGAAAAAAAATATCATCTTGGTCAATAGACTTGATTTAACTCAAATGGTGAACCATTGTGGATCCATGACATAAAAAATTAATTTATAGGCTAGTATTAATTAAGACTAAAGCATTATTATAACCATCACTATTTAGTTAATGCATTATTAGGCAAACTTCTACCCAAAGAAATCATGTACAATATTTTATTCACTTTTAGTTAATGCATTATTAGGCAACGGCTACCCAAAGAAATCATGTACAATATTTTATTCTTTTCCCATTTATCTGTCTGGGTCCCACATCTTAGTTACGACGATGAGGGCATTCTCCTTGTACTCCTGAGCTACCTCCACGTATTCTGAGTTTGCCTCTGGTACGTTCTCGGTCATCGTCATACCTATATACATGCAATATAATGATGATTTAACACACGTATATACGAAGCATAACCAAATAAAAAACATAACATCTGTGAATAGATCATATTTTTATGAAGATAACAAAACTAATTTGGTATTTTTTTTTCTGATTTTTCTATGATTTTTAATTAATTTTGCAAGATATTTATTTTATAGAAAAACAAAAAATAAAGGAAAATAAAAAAAAACTACATTTTGCATCAGGAACTTGATCTTTTTGAAAAAAAGATTAAGATCCTTCCATATTTTCTTCTCCCTTATATATTTACATCTGGAACTTCGTGTTTCTATTTATTTACTTTTCACTCTAAATCTCCCTTAGTTATGTTGGTTGTACCGTGAACCGAAACCGGTACAAAGAGGGGGAAGCAGGCAGAACATAGGAGCGGACAGAAAGTTGAGGCACACTGAAATTTTCTCAATTGGATATTAAGGTATAGATAACATCTGTTTACTAAAGTTTGAACGTGACAAACTATAGCACCAATCCTTGATTTTTAGCTAGCTAATGATAGAAGATGTTGGAGGACGGAGGAGGGAGAATTTAAGAAAGACTATTGGAACCAATACCACTGTTATGAAATCAGGTGGCGCTTCAAAGTTAACCAAAATTCAGATACTGCTCATTTCACGTCCGCGATGTTTAAATTGACTATCCACGAAAGCCAGGTCAAACAAAGAGTCTGTCTTATATTAACGCAAAGTAATAAGCCATGACATCTCACCACGGCACTGCTGCGTCCCCCGGCGGCCGGCCGTCCGATCACCAGCCCACTCACTGCCGCAGCACCAACCAAGCGTCGTCGTGCGCTCTGACGTGGCTGACACGCCGGCGAAAAGCCTCGCCCAACACCGCGCCGGCGCGCGGTCACTTTCGTGGCGCTGCTCAGCGCTGTACTACGAACTCGGAGACCGAACAAAAGCAAGTCAACCTCTCCCACAGCTCGTGCTAACGAAAAGAACGCGCACGTGGAGCAAATTGCCGAAACCGGCCGCGTTCCCGGCACCAGCGCGAACCTTAATCTAACCGGACACCGCGTCGATCGGAGACTTTGCGTGGCGATCTCATCGGCATGCAAGTTGCGGATGGCCGGACTTGGGCCGCCGGGGCTAGCAGGTGAAAAGGTGGTCGGGCCGGCCGGCCGGCCGGCGGCGCGGCGGGACGCGGGTTGTCGTGTGGCTGCTGCCCGCTGGCCTGATGGAAATGGCGTCGTGCGTCTTGAAGTCCGTCGGATCGAGTCAAATGGTGTTTGCTTGCTCCACATGGCACGCCGTCTGTAATTACTGTTCGCTGCAACCGCTCGTGTTCTTCGTCTGTCCTGTCTGTTTGGATACCAATTAGTCTGAATTTCTGACTGTGTCAGCAGGATAACATGTGATCGGAAACAACACATGTCGAGGGGAGCCAGGTTAGCTACCACTAGTCGCTCAGCTCGGGTAGAAAAGCCCACGAAGATAGAAAGAGCTCCGGTGCTGTCGGATCCAATCATCCAAGTGGCAGTCGGACTGTTCAATGTGGAAGCTCGTTGGCACATCACCTTCGATCGACCAGTCGCCTGCTCTGACCAGAAGAAACGTGGAACATGGGGTTTTCACATCGATGAATGCATCATCACGAAATCCAGGTTAACCTAGCAGAAATTGCTTAGTCTTACACTTAAACCTTTTTACTATCACACATGCCGCCCACCGATTTACAACAATCAAAGAAATGGTGCACCCAACGGAAGATGTTAAACAAATGGTACGTTGTTTCGGTGTTTAGAGAAAACGATAGTTTAAGAAGCGAAGCATCCTTGGATTCTCGCGAGCCCATGCTGGCTGTGGCCTGGCCATGGTCCTCCACTCCTATACTAGGCGGGGGCGGGAAGCGGGATCTCATTCTCGTGCCTCCTCACCCTTTTTCCGTCGGCCGTCAACGCACTGTTTGCATGTTCGTCCTTCGCCTCCCGGCCCGGCGCTCGCCCCGCCAGCCGCCGACGCGATCCAATCAAGCCGGGGCTGAGTCATCCTCGACCCATCCGGGAACACTCCTCATCCCAGCCCTCCATCCCGACGGCCGCCTTCGCTCTCAGCCGGTCAGCCCCTTCCAATCATCTTCCCTCGCAGACGCAGGCGGGCTGCCGGGAAATATTAAACCCCGAGCAGAGCAGAGCATCACCATTAAACTAAGCACATGAAGCGCAACCATCACAGTAGATTAACATAAACAGGCAAGAAGCAACCTCTCATACAGGATTCCTCCAGCTCTCAACCAACTGCACACGCCTACCGCCGGCCTGTCATTTATAAGCCGCTCCTCTCTCTCTTGCTCTGTCTTGGCCTCGCCGCTCCGCCACCGTTCCCGTACGCACGCCACCCCCACTAAACCAGCCGCTTCTGTAGCTGTTAGTTACACCCGCTGTTCCAACTCCAATGGCCATGCCCAATCCAAGAACGGTGTTGACCTCACCGCCGGGCTGCTCCTCCTCCTCCACCACGTCCTCCTGGCCATCCTCAACGGAGTTCATGGCGCCGTTGCCTCCCTCTCCATCCGACGGGGAGCTGCTGCGCTCGCTGCACCGGCTGGCGCGTGACCTGTCCACGACGGCCGCCGAGACAACCCCCGCCCCGCCGTTCCTGCGCGCGGCGCTGGCATCCATCACGCGGCGGTCCAGGCTCCTGGCGGCGGCCTTCGACGACCTGGTCGCCCTGTGCGACGAGTGCGGCGGCGGCGGCATGCCGCGGTCCGCGTCGCTGTGCCTGCGCGAGCTCCTCCTCGTGCTGCGGCGGTTCAAGGCCCTGGCCGCCGACTGCGCGGCGCGGAGCCGGGTGCGGCTGCTGCTGCAGTCGGACGAGGTGGAGGAGGAGGTCCGCGAGCTGCACCAGGACCTGGCCACGCTGCTCGACCTCCTCCCCGCCGTCGACCTCGGCCTCGCCGACGACGTCGTCGACCTGCTCGACCTCGCGGCGCGCCAGTGCCGGCGGTTCGTCGCGCCGTCGTCTGCGTCGGAGCAGACGGAGCGGGCGCTCAAGGCTAGAGTGCTGGCGCTGATCCAGGAGATCGAGCGGGAGATCGTGCCGGAGCGGGAGAGGCTCAGGGAGATCCTGGAGGAGGTGGGCATCAGCGACGCGGCCACCTGCGGGGACGAGATCGAGAGCCTCGAGCGGGAGATCGGGGACCGCGCCTCGGAGCGGTGGGCGGACGCCATGATCGCGCTCGTGGGTCTGCTAAGGTACGCCAAGTGCGTGCTTTTCAGCACCACGCCCCGGCCGTCTTCGGATTCTTCCAAGCCGGACGACCCCGAGGTGGGCGACGACGAAGAAGCGGAGCCACCAGCGCCGCCGCCGGACTTCCGCTGCCCCATCACGCTCGACATCATGCGCGAGCCCGTCGTCGTCGCCAGCGGCCAGACGTACGACCGGGACTCCATCTTCCGGTGGTTCGACTCCGGCAAGTCAACGTGCCCCAAGACGGGGCAGGTACTCACCGTTCTGGAGCTGGTGCCCAACAAGGCGCTCAAGAACCTCATCGCCAAGTGGTGCCGGGAGAACGGCGTCGCCGTGGAGAGCAGCAGGGAGGGGGCGAGCAAGAGCGAGCCGGCGCAGGCGGTGGCCGCCAACAAGGCCGCCCTGGAGGCGGCGCGCATGACGGCGTCGTTCCTTGTGAAGAAGCTCGCAATCTCGTTCTCCCCCGACGCGGCCAACCGCGTGGTGCACGAGATCCGGCTGCTGGCCAAGTCCGGCGCGGACAGCCGCGCGTTCGTCGGGGAGGCCGGGGCCGTGCCGCTGCTGGTGCCGCTGCTCTACTCCGAGGACGCCGGGCTGCAGCTCAACGCCGTCACGGCGCTGCTCAACCTCTCCATCCTGGAGGCCAACAAGAAGCGCATCATGCATGCGGAGGGCGCCGTGGACGCGGTCGCGCACATCCTGAGCTCCGGCGCGACGTGGCGCGCCAAGGAGAATGCGGCGGCTGCCGTGCTCAGCCTGGCGTCCGTGCACAACTACCGTCGCCGCCTCGGCCGGAACCTCTCCATCGTGGAGAGGCTCGTGCACCTGGTCCGAACCGGCCCGACGAGCACCAAGAAAGACGCGCTGGCCGCGCTGCTGTCGCTGGCGGGCGAGCGGGAGAACGTGGGGAAGCTCGTGGACGCCGGCGTCGCGCAGGCGGCGCTGTCCTCGATCAGCGACGAGGAGACCGCGGCGGCCGTGCTGGCCGCGCTGGCGAAGCGCGGCGGCGCCGAGGCGATCGTGGCCCTGGACGGCGCCGTGGCGCGGCTGGTGGGCGAGATGCGGCGCGGCACGGAGTGGGGCCGGGAGAACGCGGCGGCGGCGCTGGTGCTCCTGTGCCGGCGGCTGGGCGCGCGCGCCGTGACGCAGGTGATGGCCGTGCCCGGCGTGGAGTGGGCCATCTGGGAGCTGATGGGCACCGGCACGGACCGCGCCCGCCGCAAGGCCGCGTCGCTCGGCAGGATCTGCCGGCGCTGGGCCGCCGCCTCGGCCGCCGACGGCGAGCGCGGCGGCGTGTGCCCCGCCGCCAGCAGCGTCGTGCCGCCGGCCATGATGGCGTCGTAATCAGTCACCGAGGGCAATGCCAGATAGGATAAAGCTCAGATGAAACGAACATTTTTTTTCCCTCTTCTCCTCCTCATGATGTACAAAGTTTGATTAGGCTGTCACGATTCTTTGATCAGAGAGTGATAATGGTGAGTGGTGGATCAACTGTGCATACGGAGCTCTTACTGTACCAATGCAGTGGTTTCTTCCTCTGTCTGTCTCCACCAAAACCAAAATTTCTTACATTATTCTTCATCAGCGGCTCTAATCTAATCTAAATATAGTAGTATACAATGAGAATGGCTTTAGCATTTGACTCCATTTGCTGATCTGTGGGCTGCCGCGACGTCTGAGCTACTGTTCGATACTGAAGGAAAGCAACGGGGATTTGTTCCAATTTGCAGTGATGGGGCCAGACCATCTGCTTTCCCCGTGATCCAACGTAACAGAAGCTGGAGAGCAGGCGAACCGAACCGACCGCGCTGCATTTTAACGCTTTTTTAGTTTGGGTCATCATTGATGGATGGGGCCTGCCCGCTCCGTGCCCTGCGCGAGTGATTGCCGGCGATGATCGGGACCAGGAACCAGACACCATTCTTTCCCGTCTGCCGGCGCATTGCTGGCGCGAACATGTGATTTGCGAGGAGCAGACGGGGTCTCCACTGCACGGTACGGGTAATCCGGGCACTCTCTACACCACGAACGCCTCGCGGGCAGGCAGGTGGGCAGGTGCGGACACCCGGTGGTTCGTTGCAGCGACCAGCGAAGCGCCGCGCAGGTGCGGGCGCACGCACGGCGCCGGGCTCCGTGCCGCCGGCTGGCGGCTGCCGACCAGCCCGTGGTTTCTTTTTGGATCTGATCTATCATGATGCGGCCGGACAGGACAGCTTCTTGGGTCTATTTTTGTGCGAGTGCGCGGCGGCGTCCTCGTTATTTTTCAGCTTGCCGAATTTGACTTGCCCATCTCGATCAAGCCGGGCGCTTTCGCGGACCGGAGATGTGGTTTAAACCGAGGTTCAAGAATATCTTACGAAGCACGTTATTGAAAAGATGAGGAATGCTGCTGTTCCCTGTCATGCTGCTTTTCTGATGATCGGCGTGGCACCGTTTTTGTCCGTTCTCTGCGTCTCTTCTCCGTTCTCCCAGACGACTGAATTTGCTTCCGTCGAAAAACAATTTTGCCGAGTCGTCAGCAGAGTTGCAGCTTGTTTATGACAACTATATATAATCAAATTCAGTGTGTGGACGGTGGGAACACTGTTAGCTAACTCATCGCGCATGAAGTCCACTGTTGGAACCATTCCAAAACAAGCCAATTGGCGCCATAATAATTTCGTGTTGACCTGTGCATGGAGCGAGAGCATGCATTAAGGTTGATGTTGATCTCAGCAGAGAGAATTTAAGAGCTAACAAAGTTGAACACATGTAGTAACTAATGGTGATTTTTAAAGAAAACGTATGAAACCCAGATTCTAGAACAAAAGTACCTGTTCTTTTTCCCCATTTTAAACCCTGCTGGCTGGACCTCTCGCCCTTTTCATTATTCATACATAAGAGGGCGAGCGCGAAATAAGTAACATGTTTTTAAACTTGCCCGGTACGTACGTTGCAAGGCCAATTAACAAGAATTCACGCAGTCTATTCTAGTTCACATCGCAATAGAGTCATCAGCACTGACATGGTGCTTATATCACCAAGAGATATTAAAAAAAAAAACAACGGTGGCAACGACTAATGAACAGAAGCTGAACAGCAGGGGACAACGCGATATATACAAGTGGCATCATACCCGAACCATCGATCCTAGCCTGTAAACGCATCCATCTCGTCGAGTCAAAAAGGAAAAAAGAATGATGCGCGGAATATCTTCATACTGTTAGTCTCTGTCTGTTCTTGTTTCATAAAGAAAATCTGATTTCCGAATGTCAAATTTGGTCAGTATCACTATCAATGTCACTGTGATGTCGAGTAATGACACACATCTTGCTTTTCTTTTTGGACTGGTCGCAGCTTACCTTACATATCTCGCGAAAAAACTGACCAGAAGCATGTCGTTTTTGCAGCCGCAAAGCGGTAGGCGGCGTGGCGGTGGCGGGATGCTGCGTGGCGCAGGCAGTGGCCACTGCCACTCAACCCCGTGTGCTCTTGTTCGTCCACACAAACGGCAGCCGGAGTTAAGAACCCGTTGAAATTCAGCTCCATTCGCCGGTTGCCCACACAATTCTCAGTCGTTTTCGTGTTGCGCGATGGTGATCCAGGCGTCGTTCGTCGAATCGGGACGAGTCGCTGATCCGGAGCCACGCCATTTTCGTGCAGCTTGCTGGACGCAATTGCAAGGCATGGGAGATGGGACTCGCCATACACGCCCAGCCAGCAGCGGCCTGATCGGCGTTATAGGAACCGCATTTCTCGAGGATTCTGGAGCAAGCATGTGATCTGCTGCTGTTGATTGCTGAGCTGACGGCGATCGGGCAATGCAACGTGGACCACGGAGTGTTGGTGGCGCTTGATTCATTTAGACGCCCCAGATTTTCAAGAAAGGAGCTTGTTACGGTCCAGCAGTCGACTTGTTACGCTGTTGACGACGAGCAGCACAGCTGCACATACTGGGACGAATTCCAGTTCCAGTGAGCTACCTTGTCCTCTTGGTACGTCACTCGATCAGCTCCTGCATGTAACTCAGTTATTTCTTCCAAGTCGCTTTAAATTTTTTGTTCATCTATTTTGCTATATATAGATATATTATATCAAGAAGTGCAGCCAAACAGATATACCACAAAAGTCAAATCGTTTTATAATTTGAAACGGATATACCAAAAAAGTCAAATCGTTTTATAATTTGAAATGGAAGAAGTATTACGCATTTGGAGGCACTCTTGAGATAACCTGAACGGTTTCGCTGAATAAAGAATGGGTATTTTCAGGACATCACATCGGAGACTCGGAGTAAAGCTCACATCAGATAGATCTGAAGTCTGAAGAAAAAGCTTGACCTGTGAAGATAGATGAAAGGGGCCAGAGCTCGAATACCATTTTGGCATGCCGAGCCAAATCCTCAGCCAGTCGGCCATCTTCTTAGATATAATTCTCTTTTACCATGCTGGCTTGGCCCCGCCCCGCCCAGGCCTTATCATTTTATCTACTTGTTTCGATTTTGTGGTTATCCAGATCTTTAGCTTTCAGTACTCAGTTACTCATTACTCAGAGTAGTCTACATGTTGATTGTTTATTGCTAATAATCTCGGATTTGTCAACTTACGTCCCTTTCACTGAAAACTCAAGTGAACGTCATCGTCTTATCTCCCAAGTCCCATGGGATAAAAATACGAGCTTCTGGCGCCATTCAGAAAATGTGGATGTGCTGCTGTAGCTGTTTTGTGCAGTTGCAGTCTTGCCGATGATGTGCAGTCCGTCGAATGCTACTGGAATAATGTTTGACTTTAGGTACCTTCTGCGTATTATTCAGGATAGTGCATCATCAGGTATCACGGGTCAGAGACAGGGAAGCAAGACTTTTGTGTGCCTTCGCTTACCATCTGGTTTTCTGGCATTTAGTTTTTTTTTTCAAAAAAAAAAAAAGAGTCATGTCCTCGTTTCTGAGTTGCTTATATCATGCAGGTTTGACGCCCAGTACTGAACCAATAGTTCTACTGTTAAAGCTAAATATATCTCACATGTCAACCATCCACACCCATCGCTTGATTGATATTTGACAACAAACCAAGGAGAACTGAGACAAAATACTAGACGGCGGAAGATTTGTCGATAGAAAATAGCAGGTGGAGTAGGGGATTGGGTGACACCAAATGATTATAGATTAGACAAGCTGGGACAGCCTTCAATCATTTTAAGGGTTATCTCGAGGTATCCATCTATCTACTACTTAATGATATGATATTCTGCTGACAGACTTGAAGTCTCATTGTCCCGCACAATACCCATTTATTAACTAAACCGTAAGTTACATGGACGTTTATTCCATCTAATCATGTTTATCGAGGAATGAAACTCGCCAAGAGAAAAAAAACTGAAGGCAGCCTTGATTTGGCCTCAACACGAATCTCACAACAATCGAATAGGAGTATACTACCATGAATTGGTTGATAATGTATACGGATTTTGTTCATAGAGAGATAAACAACTATAGTAGAAAAACAAACAAAAACAATTTTCCAGAATTTATTTTCAAATAATAGAGTCAAAGACTACCAATGTCAAGAAAAACTAGCTACAAATAACTGTTCATGTTTTATTTTTAAAATAAAAATCGCAGGGAGTTTTTTGTCCTATAATTTAACAAGTAAGTGGAAATGGTTCACTTATGAGTTTCAAAAAAAAAAAACAGGCTATTTTCTCAGCGTATCTGATTCTGATGGCCGAATCTGGATGGAGGTAATGCGGAGGCCCGACATTTTTTCGGTCCAACTAGCGTAGCACCGTCTCGTCAGGCGGCCCAAGAGAATTACTTGGGCAGCCGAGTAGGCCCAGTACATAGTTGGGAGAATCTGCTAGAGGCCTCAGAAACTAATTCATTTAGGTTTTGGGCCTTTTTTTTTTTTTGAATTTGGCTAGAAGGCGTCGAAGTAAAATTTTGTTAGTTGGAAGGCCTTCTGTTAGAGAATGCTGTTAGTTCCACCACTGTAGCGCATGCAAAATGACGAATTTACCCCCCACGTTGTATTCACTCCACGGGCAACCACGAGACTTTCTGTCCGGACCCGACCTAGCCGCCAAAAAAAAAAAAAAAAAAAAAAAAAAAACACCGGACGCCCGACGCCGAACCTCGCGGCAATGGCGGACGCTGCCGCCGCCGCCGCCCACGCCGGCAAGGAAGCCCCGCCGCCGGACCCCGAGGACCAGATCCGGCCATGCCCGTCCCAGATCCGCCTCCTGCCCCGACGCCCTCTCCTTCTCGCGCGGCATCGCGGCCCTGCTCGTGGTGCGAGCGTGGCCGAGGCTGGGTGAGATATACTTATGTGGATATGCTGAATATATATATATATATATATATATATATATATATATATATATATATATATATATATATATATATATATATATGTGTGTGTGTGTGTGTGTGTGTGTGTGTGTGTGTGTGTGTGTGTGTGTGTGTGTGTGTGTGTGTGTGTGTGTTATATATTGAATAATTTAAATATACACATATACTCAAAATATTATAAAAATAGAAACCATATTTTTTATTTATTTTGACCCAAGGGCAAAATCGTCTTTTTACCCCGTAGTTAACACCGTCAACAGCCCAAAACGGACGGAAGGCCTTCCGGCTAACAAAATTTTCTTTCGAGGCCTTCCGCACAAATTCAAAAGGAAAAAGGCCCAAAACCTAAACAAATTTGTTTCGAGGCCTTCTAGCAAATTCTCCCTACATAATTTGTACCCTGCAGGGCCAACAATATCCAAGCACTGATTTTTGCCACTGCAATATGCGATGGTAGAAATTTTTCTTCTGTCTTCGATGCAGAAAAAAACTGGATATTTGGACGTTGAAGTATGATGTGTCATTTGTTGTGGTGGGATCTACTCTTGATTTTAAATTCTAGATTTGACGTAAGCTCATATTTTTCTAGATTTATTTTTGAATTTATCCTGACAGCGCTTAGGCTCAGCCTATGCAGACAAAGTAAAAGGAGTTTATAAAGGATATATAATTTTATGGACTCACTGAAACACAATTTTTTTAATGAAACCGGAGGAGTTTGCACCTCTACATTTTTTTTTGAAAATTACATGGTACAACATCTTCTCCCTAAACATAGTCCGCATGAACACTCAGTCAAGGCTCCACCCAAGATTAATATATTAGAGATTGGATCCTAATTTGCCAAATATTAATACTACAAGACATATCACATGAAAAACAACTAGCCCTTTGTTCTTGTTATGTTGTTAAATTAGTAAGACCATGTGAATATTTTATTGGAATTGATGTAGATGACACTAACTCTAGTCACATTTATTGAGGGGGATATTTTCTTAGAGGTAGATGAAGATGAGCGACTAAAGACTCGTATAATTAAGTCTCTTTTGTGCCTAAACTTCAAATTATTAATGTTGCATTTGAACTATTTATAGGGTTTCGTTATTTATCTGCCGACATTTTTTTCGTTTTGGATCTGTCGACAATTTTGCTGGATATTGATATTACTTCTATCTGTCAAAAATTTCTTTTTTAGATGTGGTTTTTTTTCTCGTTTGTCAACAAAATTTGACAGATCTGTACATGGAAAATCTGTCGACAGATAGATAAAGGGTCCCCCATTTATATTGTACTTTAGTGAATTTAAGATTTATTATGCTATTTGGCATAAAAATTATGTTGCGAATTTTATAACTATTCACCAAATTGGTAAATGATATATCCTGAACTGCATGTCAAATTTTTTGTTTCTGCATTCCCTATGTAAAAATCTTATGTCCACCACGACTCATCCCTATGAATATGTGTATGTAAAGTCTACCTCTATGAGCACCTATCGAGATTCCAGAAATTACCACTAGTGCCTTATTGTCGACGGGAACATCGTTTACCGTATAACGTCAATGATAAAATCCTAAGAAAAATAATGCTAATAACAGGATTTAAACCTTGATAGGTTGTAGACAGCGTACCAGTGGATCGTCCTTCACCGAAACAGGAAGTGAACACAATTTTGGGAAGAATAAATAAGACGTTTTCTTTTCTTACAGCAGAATGAATAGAACGTTTACCTGTATACAACCTTCTATAGGAACCTTTCAACGCTACAATTAACTTCCGTCATAAAGAGCCTCAGCGCACGCACACGAACATGTAAACAGCCGCGCCGTGCGGAAGGGGACACCGTGGCGCTTGCATGTCCACCGACACTGTCCCATGTTCCATGGACCATGGCCCCGGCCGGCCTGGCACAAACCGGGACCGGGTCACACGATCGCGTCGAGGATCTCGGTCCGCGACATGGCGACGGCAGACCGGCACACGGGGCAGATCGACTTGCGCTGGAGCCACAGGCCGATGCAGTCCGCGTGGTATACGTGCCCGCATGGCCGCAGGCGCCGGCACCGGCCCCAACTCGCGTCCGCGAGCCGCGCCTTGCAGATCGCGCACAGATCCACGTCGCCGTCGCTCGGCTGCTCCGGGCCCCGCTGGCGGCCGAACCCACCCGGCTGATGAGGGGCGGCGACGACGACGTCGTCCTTCCCCTTATTCTTGTTCAGCAGCGCGTCTTGCCTCCCAGTCGCCGACGAAACGCCGCCGCCACCGCCGTTGGGGCCGGTAGCGGCGACGACGTCGTCGCCATTGTTCTTGTTCAATAGCGTGTCTTGCTTCCCTGTCGCCGACGAAACGCCACCGCCGCCGCCGTCCTTCGCGCTTCCGGGGCCATCCTGGCAATGGCGCACAGCACAGATGCTGATGGTACAGAGCACCACGAGACCTGCTAGGACGCCTAGAACTATCGCAACAGCCATTGGTGATCGGGTGTTCACGTGCTGGGCAGTAAGGTGCGGTTAGATGCTGCATGCGCGCCCAATAATAATTTGGGTTAGACACGGCAAGAAGTGAGATCTAATTGAAGACAGTAGATAGACTCGCTTAACTACTCGGATTCCAGGTCTCTGCATATTCGATTCAGATTTTAGTCCAAACCCCGAAAAGGAGAAGGAAACAAATTACAAAATATTAGGACGTTGCCAACAATCCTTTTATAACTAGTTAATTAACGTTAGAATCTCGCTGACACAGTGACATGAATAAGAGAATGCCCGCTAAAGAAACTTGATGCTCACACGACGGATGGTATGGGTAGATTACTCCCACCATATACAACAACTTAATAGATGATGAGTACTCTCTCCATCCTAAATTTTAGAAATGTTTTAGGAGATGGTTACCTGAGGGGCTTAGAAATGTTTGGATACAGATCTGGGAACGCATTAGAGCTTATCAATTGGTTGATACACCTGATAAACCTGTTTGGGTTCTCAATAATAAGAAAATCTTTACTGTTAAGTCGATGTATGAAGCAATCAATGCTAGTGGTTCTGGTGTTTACTTAAAACACATTTGGAAAGGGTGTATCCCTCACAAAATCAAGTTCTTTATGTGGCTTTTATCATGTAAAGTGGTCTTAACTAAGGATAATCTTCTGAGGAGGAATAGGGAAGGGGATTCTGAATGCTATTTTTGCTCTTGTGATGAATCGATAGATCACTTGTTCTTTGGTTGCTCTGTTGCAAAAGTAGTGTGGGGATGTGTTGCTAAATGCATTGGAGCCACAAACATTCCAGAAAATCTGGATGATTGTTGGGTATGGTTAGCTAAATGGCTCCCCAATGGGGATAAGTTCCATGTGATAGGCACCTCTGCAATTTGCTGGGCGATTTGGCGAGCTCGAAATAGTGCTTGCTTTGAGAAAAAGATAATCAAAAGTCCATTGGACATCATTTGCCATGCTGGAGCTTTAATGCGTTTTTGGGCAGGTCTTTTCAAGGAGGCTGACAAAAAAGAGCTTGAGGCCGGGATCGACTTGATGCTGAAGATGGCGCTGGGTCTACTGGCATCCAAGAAGCGCAAAGGAGCAGCTGAAGACGAAGATGGGCCGGCAAACTCAGATGATGCCCAAGACACCCTCTGATCAAGCTGGTGGAGGACCTGCCTAAAGAACAATGTTGCTGGTGTTTGGTTGGTAGTGCTGGCTATTGCTGGAAAGACGATCTTAGTTCCTAGTTTTTCTTTCTTTTGCTGCTACTCTTCAGGCCACGGGCCTTTTCCTCTTGCTCTGGATGGTCAAGCGCAGTCTGTAATAAAAAGGATTCGAATTTTATCTCTGTTGGCTTAGGTTAGCGGGCTGAGGTGGCCATGCGCTTAGCCTAGGTTTCTCCTTTGCCGCTCTCTTGGCAGTCCCTCTCTTTCTCCTGAACCTGTCTTAACTTGCTGTATTTTCGTTTTATAATGAAATGGAAATGGGGAGTCCCCAAGTTCAAAAAAATCCTAAATTTTTAGTCATTTTAATTTTCTTAGAGAGTCAAAGCATCTCCAAATTTATATAATAAAATAATAAAATTTCTATACCAAATAAGTACAATTACAAAAAATATTAATTAGATTTTTATTCTATACCTATTGTAACGTCCCACCTCCTCAAGGTCGAGCCTACTTACAACTGGTCGCTTAACTAGGACATAGACTGCCCTCACAGACCAACACTAGTCTTTTCTGCGCACCTTGTCCTCACTCATGCGCACCTGGGAAGGACTTCCCGGTCTGTCACCCATCGCTCCAGACCAAACACGCTTAACTTTGGAGTTTTTAGAAGATGGGCTCAAAAAAAAGTTGCAACTTGTTGGTATGAGTATCCTATTAATCCTGTTAAGCCCTGGGCTGGGATGTTACATACTCAACCCCATAGGAGACCGACGTACTCGTCGGTCAACCCCAGGCCAGGAACGTCCCCTTTTGGCCACATCCGTGTGTACAGTGCCAGCGCATGTGCCATGCTGTGCGACCACTACGGATCTACACCAGCCATGTGCACCATGCCTACACAATTGACACCACGCGCAAGTGAAACCGCAAGGGTCGGGTTTGATACCATTTGTAACGTCCCGCCTCCTCGAGGCCAGGCCCGCTTACATTTGGTAGCTTAACTAGGATATAGAATGCCCTTACAGACCGACACTACTCTTTTTTGCGCACTTTATCCTCACTCATGCGCACCCGGGTATCCTATTAATCCTGTTAAGCTCGGGGCTGGGATGTTACATACTCACCCCCCTTAGGAGACCGACGTCCTCGTCGGTTAACCCCAGGCCAGGAACGTCGCCTTTTGGCCACGTCCGTGTGTACAGACGGATCTACACCAGCCGTGCACACCATGCCTACGCAATTGACACCACGCGCCCGTGAAACCGCAAGGGTCGGGTCTGATACCATTTGTAACGTCCCGCCTCCTTGAGGCCGGGCCCGCTTACATCTGGTCGCTTAACTAGGATATAGACTGCCCTTACAGACCAACACTAGTCTTTTCTACGCACTTTGTCCTCACTCATGCGCACCCGGGTATCCTATTAATCCTGTTAAGCCTGAGCTGGGATGTTACATACTCATCCCCTTAGGAGACCGACGTCCTCGTCGGTCAACCCCAGGCCAGGAACGTCCCCTTTTGGCCACGTTCGTGTGTACAGACGGATCTACACCAGCCATGCGCACCATGCCTACGCAATTAACACGACGCGCCCGTGAAACCGCAAGGGTCGGGTCTGATAGCATTTGTAACATCCCGCCTCCTCGAGGCCGGGCCCGCTTTCATCTGGTCGCTTAACTAGGATATAGACTACCCTTACAGACCAACACTAGTCTTTTCTGCGCACTTTGTCCTCACTCATGCGCACCCGGGTATCCTATTAATCCTGTTAAGCCCTGAGCTGGGATATTACATACTCACCCCCTTAGGAGATCGACATCTTCGTCGGTCAACCCCAGGCCAGGAACGTCCCTATTTGGCCACGTCCGTGTGTACAGTGCCAGCGCATGTGCCATGCTGTGCAATCACTACGGATCTACACCAACCATGCGCACCATGCCTACGCAATTGACACCACGCGCCTGTGAAACCACAAGGGTCGGGTCTGATACCTTTTGTAACGTCCCACCTCCTCGAGGCCGGGCCCGCTTACATCTGGTCGCTTAACTAGGATATAGACTGCCCTTATAGACCAACACTAGTCTTTTCTGCGCACTTCCCGGTCGGTCACCCATCGCTCCAAGCCAAGCACGCTTAACTTTGAAGTTTTTAGAAGATGGGCTTTTGAAAAAAAAGTTACAACTTGTTGGTATGAGTATCCTATTAATCCTGTTAAGCTCTGGGCTGGGATGTTATACCTATCTGATATCATATATAATTCTAGCGATCAATTCTATTAAACTTGAGACACTTCTTTAAATCTCCAAGAAGTTGGAGTGACTTATAATTTAGAATGGAGAGAATATCAATTCTTGTGCTACACTAGAAGTACGCACCTCTATATTTGCCTTCTCCATCATATAGGTTGCTCCATGTTCCAACATTAGAAATCCCCTGTCAAAGTTATCAACTGTTAGGTGAGACACACCCCAAAAGGCTAGGCTTCTATTCCTTAGATAGATCCCTTACAAAAAAGAGAAGAGCTAGCCTTGTCTCAATAGAATAAAGGAGCAACCTCATCCATCATACATCTACCTTTCTTCCATTACCTTACCATCCATCACATTCCTTTATTCCATTCATCTCATTTTACATCTTGATCTGGGAGTATGACGAGTCTCTTCTGTGGTCCAAGTTTTCTTAACTAGACAACATATGCATTGTGAGTATGCTATTCCTTGACATACCTACTTGCGCTTCACATAAAGTCTTATTAGAGGTAGGATGTTTTTGAAAGGCAAACACATGATATGCCTTGGTGAGGAATCAAACACCACTTGAGTGACTTGAGAGAAACCATTTGAGGAACATTGAGACTTCTTTTGAAAAAAACTTATCAAAAACCTCTGGCATGAAACTTGCTAAAAGAATGAGAAAAGTAGATGCTCTAGTCAAAGTTGTTCTGTCTTCCAACATCCCAAGACTAAGTTAATGTCATAAGCCCCATGAGTGCTAGAGTAATATTGGTGTGTTAGCATTGCTAATTTTTCCATTCAAGGAAAAGTTCTTTGTTGTGCACTTAGTACTATTGAGATGTTAACTTAGTAATAATACCTGATCCAATCGAACCAAGTTAGAATCGTTTGCTCGGGAGGAGCAAAGGTTAAGCTTGGGGGATCTTGTTGACGGGAATTAAGACCAGTTTTGGTATACCCAGAAACCCGTCAAGAGTCCTCGATGGAGGGAAGATAAGCATTACATGAGCATATTTATCACTAATAAAGTTCCACTTGTACTCTTAGCTTGTGAAATGCAGGGAAGATGGAAATAAGCCCTGTGAGAGCCAAAACCCAGGTCTACCGACCTGGTTCTGGTCTCACCAGGAGCTGACCACCAAGCAGGGTCTCTGACATGCTATAGGGAGACCTTCTCCTGGATCCAAATGTGCTACAACTCAACTTTCCAATCACTTAGCACTTTGGCCCAAGGATCCACATAGAAACAAGCAAGGAATCAAGTGAACCCAACTTCGAACAAGACTACACGTGACAGGTCAGGACAGCACCAGGAAGCTGCAGGTGGCCCAGGCACCCCAGTGCCAGGTCGGCTGACCTGGCCCTGGTGTCTGCCACTGTTGGCGTTTCTTAACGTCATCACTAGAATTAGCAACAGCGCCAAGAAACGCCGGTTGGTATTCTGCAACGATTACAGAACAAGTTCGCAAGCGCACGAAAATACCGTTGTAGCATTTCACCCGGAAGTATTCAGGGTATCGTTATTTATATTTCCCAAAGGAAGGCATGGTATAAAAGACTCCAATATGGACATGGACAAAATAACAAGATTGCATAATAGACCAATGCTCATAACAAAGGTAACAAAGGTTTTGTATAAGGATAACTGACACACACACTCGAGCCAACTCGAGGATAAAGTAAAAGAAAGAACAAAGAAACCTAGACTGGAGCAGGCATTCCTACATAACTGAGTCAGGACAACGGACAATCACACAAACACATGCTTGTTAGTGAGGTTCTAAGTTAAGATAGCTTGACCATTATTAACTTACTTCGGGCACCGGATCGCACCTGGTCTGCCAAGTGATGCCGGCCTGTAGCTCTACGCCGTAGCCGGACGTGTGGGATTACAAGGGACAGACAGGGCTGTCACCACCTGCCGCCTACCACCTCAACCGTGGACTACGAGGCAAACGAAGGTAGGTC
Organism: Themeda triandra; assembly: GCA_018135685.1. Lineage (NCBI taxonomy): Eukaryota > Viridiplantae > Streptophyta > Magnoliopsida > Poales > Poaceae > Themeda > Themeda triandra. Next base: position 974,499 of record JAENPR010000131.1, on the reverse strand, counting down.
CTAGCCTAGACACCACGTCTATGCCAGTTGCTACAACTCTAGCGGTGATCAGGAGCTCCCGTCTCTATCAGGGGTCCTCTTACTAGAGCTTCCGCCACGGGGACGAACGACGAACCCGCAAGCCAACATTGACCAAGACTACAATAAGATAGACCTCAACATCACAACCTAGCCCTAGGTCTAAACATGCATGCACTAGTGTTAGACATTAGGTTCTATATGATAAGATCAAGACATAAAAACTATATTCTAGTTCATATGCCAAGATCATATCATAAGAACTATGCTCTAATTCTATGACACAACTATACTAATAGAACTAAGAACAAGAACAAGATCATCTAGAACAAGAACATAGGAACAACTAAGAACAAGAACATAAGAACGAGAACACAAGTGAAACCTTGATATTATTCATACCGAGATTCCCCCTAGAGGTTCAAGCTCTCCAACGAGGCTTGCCTTGCTCCACTACATAACTAAAACTACTAAAGAAGAAGATACAAGTGGAGGGAGAGGGGCTCTAATGTGTTGTGGTGTGTGTTTCTAGGAGGGGGAATGGCCCTCCTTTTATAGGTGAGGTGGAGGGGGCTCTTTGGAAAAGAGCCATCCCTACATGGAAGGGACCAAACCGACCTCAAAGAGGCGGTTTCACACCTTCCATGTTGGAAACACCAGCAGATTTGGCCTTGGATCATCGTCATAGGCCATCTGGAGAAAGTTGGGCCCGTTTGGCGCCAGGCCAGGCGCGCTCGCGCCCAATGTGGGCCTGCTGGGCCTCTATTTTCGCCACCAGTGTGTGGGCCTTTCAGCTGGCTTCGAATCGGCTGGTCATTTGCCCAAATCGGAGTTCGTATGAATCCTTGGCGTCCAAATTACTGAGACATGGTCCTGCAGCCCAAGATAGAATTGGTCTAGACTTTGGCCCTTCTTCTCATGGGTTCATCTTGGACACTTGTACCCATGGTTGGATCTTCGGCACTCTGGTAAGAGGGTTTGGCCTAGTTTGGTCTAGATTTGACATTTGCTCTCCCTCTTTGGCTTGACGCTTTTCCGAAAGGCGCATTTCTTTATACAATCCCAAGCACTTGATGTATATTTCTGCAAAGTGTTACAACTTCCAAGTACATGTGGAATTGGGTTAGTAGTAATGATATATGTGCAATGAAATAATTATTTCCCCCATAATGACCTATAGTTGGGGGGTAGAAATCTGAGTTAAGGACCGCCAACAAGATCCCCCAAGCTTACCCCTTGCTCGTCCCGAGCAAGTCTTTGCTTTGGGTTGTTGATCGGGGGTTGCTACGATGCCGATTATATCTCAAGTGTACAAGCTAAAAGAGAGCGTTCTACTGCTATTTGAATAAATCGGCAATTGTATCTCTCTATGATTCGTGAAGGAGTGGGGCTTCTAATTTTCTCAAGTCTTGGGCGATTGCAAAATAGAACAGTTCCAAAGACCGGTGCTTTTCATTCGTCCCAAGATCAACTTTCAAACCGGAGGTTTTGTAAGTTTTTATAAACAAACCAAGTTCCTCAAATGACCCACTCGATCGCTCAAAAGTGTATAGTAACCTCACCAAAGGTATTTTCAAATTTACGCCTTCTTCCTACCACTAAAGCCGAGAGTGGAGTTTTGGGTAGGTATGTAAGTGGGCATACTTGTATCACATATGTTGTAAGGTCAAGGACTAAACCTTACGGAGATTAAGCTATACACCTTGATTGAGATGTGCAAGTGTGTGGATGGAATGAAAGATGATTCCTAATTTTTGTGGTATTTTTGGGTCTCCATGCATCATGACATACTTTCTTTTATTGATGAATGAGATGATGGGCTATCAAAGAACAACTAAATTTATTCTCTCATTTTTTTTCTTTTTTTTTTGAACGGGGATCTAAGACTTTTCCCGTTTGCCTATAAGAGTGATAAACCTTCTAACTATAAAAATCTCTCTTCTTCTTTTCTTTTTTTTTCTTTTTCCTCTCTTTCTTTTCTCTCACTCTTTTTTTTTTCTTTTTTTTTTCTGACTAAGAACATAGCCCAAAACTTTATTGATGGATAGGATGAGGTGGAGAGAGATGTCATGATGAATCAATGCATGGAGAATTTTTTGCAAACTACATGAGAGGGGTGCGCGATCCTCAGGGTAAGGGTCGGCATTTTTATTTGATGGAAAAAATGGTGCGCAACTCTCAGTGTAAGAGTCGGCGGATGGTGAAGGGTGCATGTTGTGCGCAACTCTCAGTGTAAGAGTTGGCTTTTATTTGGTGGGTGCAAGTGAATCTCAATCATGGGTGTAGAGTCATAATCTCACGTCGGTAACAATCCGACCGAACTCAATGTACGAACAAGCAACGTATGAAGGTTCTTATTCTACGAGATAAATCATATGGCTCGGTGGGTATTTCGCGATCACTGAGGAACTATTGCTTTTGAAAATTTTTGAAACAAAGACTCCGGACGTTAGGTTTTTTCAAAGGGACGTTTCATTGCTGTGGTCTAAGTCACTATATCATATCGCGCAATAATCTAGATGAGAGTAATTGTATGCAACCTACTAACTCAAGTTTCTAGAGCATGATAATATAAAGCCGATAAACCCAAATATTAGAGAAAACTCTTTTTTTTAGACAAGTACAAACGAGACATAAATCAGAGCAACCAATCATTTCAACATGGGTGGAACTAAACATTTCATGGCACATATATAGAGTGGAATTAAATTTTTTTTTTCAATGCAAGATAAGAAACTTGAATTTAAATATGCTAAAAAGAAAATAAGATTGCGGGAATTTAAATATGCAATGCAGGTACCTCATGTGGGGGTCCTCCCCCAAGCTAGCTCTTTACTTACCATTAGCCTGGAATGCCGCTAGCTGGTGCATGCTATGGCCTGATTCTCGGTTCATGGCCTCCTTTGAGCATGCTAGGAAGATCCCCTCCCCCAAGCTTGTCTTATGGTAACATCGAGATAACAGGACAAGACACTTGGGGTTGAAAGGTTTATTTTATTTATTATTATGTTATGATTTTTTTTTTAGGTTCACCAAACAAAGGATCATCTCTGTTGTCATCTCCAAGACTACCCCATGAAATTGATAAATCCCTGCAGGGGTTAGTCCATATGATCCAGCAAAAATCTATACTGACAGCTTTGGTTCAAAGATCAAACTAGACACCATGTCTAATGTGATCTAGGTAGGCACATTAATGTAAGCATAAAGCTTAAATTAAAGAGCCTATGGAAGCATGATTGTACATTTAATCAAACTAAGCACCATGCTTAATTCAAAAGATGCATAACCAATACTTCCAAACCAAAACTATACAACGTAGAAATTGAAGGCATGAAAAGATATATAAGATTCATCCAACAAAGGTGAAGACATTGCAAGGTGAACAAGATAAGCAAAGGTTTTTTTTTTTAGAAGAAAAATGTAAAAAGATAACTTACCGATTGGCCTGTCGGTCAGGGCTCACCATTTATAGTCCGTGAAGCGGACTTCTCTCCCGTTCGGGTTGCACTTGATATTGGTACATCCGTCTGAGGAGAAGTAGACGGGTGCGCTTGCTTGGGCCTCCACACCATCCTCTTCTTCGGGGGTGTGGTGGCGCATGGTGTAGAAGGTGGTTGTTCGACCTCTTTCGGAGGTGTGGAAACTTTGTCCACCTTTATCACCCTGGGAACCGGTTTTCTTCTCGGGTTCTACCTTGTCTTGGGTCAGAGCTTGCCCTCTTTCTTGTTTTCTTTTGGTTGTGCATGAGCAACTTTTGGCTCTGATATCTTTTCTGCAGGAGCTTTCTTTTCTTTCTTTTGTGCCAGAATTGGATCTTTCTTTTCTTTAGGAGCTTTTTGCTTTTGCTCCTTTTTCTTCTCTGGCTTTTGCTCCTGCTCTTCGTTCCCAAATGATCTTGGGAATCATGTTCGCACCATGAGGTCGGATTTCAACTTCCGTGACCTCTCGTGTGGTTGGCTCATACTTGATGCGAATCATGTTGCACTCCTCCGTCCTCCTTGACCGGAACTGGAACTTCTCCTCATTTCCATTGATGTTGAACCAGATTTTTGTTTAGCTCCAACATCAAGTTGTGCCCCAGCGGTACTGGGGAATGATCGTCCCAAGATAAGCAATGTTTCTTTGGTGGCCTCCATGTTGAGTACGACGAAGTTCACCAGGACGAAGTATCCTCGTATCTTCACAGGTATATCTTCAGCTATTCCCGCTGGGTAGCGTAAGGAGGAGTCAGCAAATTGGAGTGTGATCGTTGTTTGGTGGCAGCCGTGTATAGCTCAGCTTGTCAAAAACTGTCTTTGGCATGACACTGACGCTGGCACCAGGATCACAGAGTGCGTGGTCAAACTGTTGTCCGCCGATGGAGCAAGTGATAGTGGAGCATTCGGGATCCTTCTTCTTCTGTTTGACCATAGCCATGGACGACAATGGGCGCTTGTTGTTGATGATGTCCTTTATGTACTTGGCGTGAGAAGGTACATGCAAGACGTCCATGAGCGGAACGCTCACATGTACTTTCTTGACCATCTCAACAAACCGAGCGAATTGATCGTCCACGGCTTGCTTTGCATACCCGAGTGTTGTTACCGGCAACATGTATGGATTGTTGAAGTTGTTGCTGCGGTTTGTATGATGGCTTTTCCCGTGAACCTCAAGACCAGCCCACTCATAGCTCAATGTGTTTGGGCCATGGGTCTTGATAGTTGTAGCAAAGGCTTGGAGGTGGCTCCTTGTTGAAGTGATGTTGGGTGAAGTCGAGGCAACACTTCGATGCGTCGCCAGCCTGCTCCTTCCCTCTCCTCCAATATATTTTTTTCTCTTTTTTTTGCATCATAATATAATTTTTTTTTTTTTTTTTTTTCAGTACTCTCTTTTTTTTTCTCGTCTCTTTTTTTTTCAAGCAAGGTGGAGCCAACATCTCTATTTCTTCTCTTTTTTTTTCAAAGGCATCAAAGTGTTTATATGATGTGACTCCTGTGTCTTCACGTACCATATGTCCCTTGTTCTTAATCTCCACCTGAAATGGTTAGTGACCAAGAATACCCGAAGGTGCATAGTAACTTGAAAACATATCCTTGCCTTATTGGTAAGGGAAAAGAATTGTTTTATTTTTTTGATAATCCGGGGTACCTCCCGGCAGTGCTTGCTTTATGGTCATAAGCTTGACCGCCAAAAACTAGGACGAAGTTTATAGCCAGAAGCTATGATTGGCTTCCATCGTCATGGCTAATCAACTTGTCCCAAAAAAAAGATTTTTTTTTTGGCTTGGTATAATTATTCAAAGATCACATGCAAAGAAGATATCGAAACAAAGATCAAACATGTCGTTCAATCAAAGTAGGCAATTTAACCTAAGCTCCATCCTTAATTTAAAGAGCCCATGAAGATATGATGTTGCAACAATCATACTTCAAACCGAAACATGCTTCATGCAAAATTTTAAAACAAACCAAGATTTTAATAAATACTATATTTTTTTTGAAAATAGTTTTATAAATCTTTTTCGATAAAGAAAAATAATTTTTTTTTCAAGTTATGAGCAATGGCTACAACACAAGCAAGCTATCATGAACATGTCCTAATAAATTCTTTTAACCAACGCCTTCCCCGGCAACGAGCGCCGAAATGCTTGTTGGCGTTTCTTAACGTCATCACTAGAATTAGCAACGGCGCCAAGAAACGCCGGTTGGTATTCTCGCAACGATTACGAACAAGTCCGCAAGCGCACGGAAATACCGTTGTAGCATTTCACCCGGAAGTATTCGGGGTATCGTTATTTATATTTCCCAAAGGAAGGCATGGTATAAAAGACTCCAATATGGACATGGACAAAATAACAAGATTGCATAATAGACCAATGCTCATAACAAAGGTAACAAAGGTTTTGTATAAGGATAACTGACATACACACTCGAGCCAACTCAAGGATAAAGTAAAAGAAAGAACAAAGAAACCTAGACTGGAGCAGGCATTCCTACATGTTAACACCAGAATTTGGTCAGGAATATGACAGGTGGACCCGCAGGCGGCAGAGAGAGAGATTCGGCAAATGTATATGCGGTCGGCTAATTTTCATGTGTTCGGCAAATGACCAGGCGGTCGGCAACTTCTTCGTTTGGAGGCGGAAAAAGGAAAGGGAAGCTGATCGAAAAGGGAAGGAGTCGTGATGGTCAAGGGCTCCGATTATGGATAGAGTCAGCGTGTCTTTATCTTTCCAATTTTGTTTAGATAGTTCGTAAGTGCTTAGGACTCATGTTCTGTCCAGGGTATAAATATAAACCCTCGACCATTGTAATAAGGGTTCACAACCAAATCAATACAACCGGCTACGTGCCACCCTTCGAGTCCTTTAGTCGTGTCGTCGAGTTCTTCGAGAGGACCAATCGATCCGTCGACCTCCGTAAGTCCCGGCAACCTTGCTACCATGTCTAGTATCGTGCGGCAGATTTAGATTATGATGCAAGTAGTCTCATCCGTTTTGCTTAGTATCGTGCGGCGGATTTAAGCTTAATGATGGGAAGTTTTTGCTTGTGCCTTGTATCGTGCGGTGGATTAAGACATGAGTAAAGATAGTTATCGGCTCTCTTAGATTTGGCAAGATCTAATAGATTCATTAAGTTATCACGTGTTGCTTGCTTTATTTAATGTTTAATTATTTGCAACACTCTTTTGCCCAATCTAGATTGATACTCTTTCGGCTTGTTGATCGTTTCTTTCATGCTTACGATATTCAAGTAGATCAAGCTCATATAGCCGAATTAGATCAGTCTAGATTGTCACGTGTTGTGGGTTCATTCACGTTAGATGTAGATAAGCCTTGACAGGACCGGGTACCGTGCGGCAGATGCAGGTCTTTGGGTTACTCTAGAGCTAGTCATCCGGTGGACTAGAGATCGGTTTAATCTGATAGGTTCCTTTTACATGTTACTTGTTTGTTCCTTCCTCATGGACCCCGATTCGGCAATCTTGCCGATACGGTTATGCTTCACACATGTAGCGAGTATTTATAGATCTCGTTAGGTAATTACGTGCTTTTAGCTCTTTATTGCTAGATTGTATCATGCGGTGGATTGATCTAATAGTAAGGAGTGGCGTAAATTCATAGCGAGTGGTATCATGCGGTGGATTAGCTTGCTTGGGTTTATGCTCGACGGGTTTATGAAGGCTAGACGTGCGCGAGACTAGTTGGAGTAGCCTATGCATGTGTTATTTAGTAGATTTACATTTATAAGTTACTTATCTTTAGTTATTAGTGCTTGATGATGCTTTAAACCTGAGATATAGTTTGATAAGCTTTAACGATTTAATCTTGTTCAAACATGTCTTCGTTTACTGTATTCGGCAAGTTCGTTCTGTTTACATCAGTTATGTTATTTTAGCCGAATGAACTGCAATCTGTTGGCAGATAGCTTCTATAGCTATGTGTCGTCGTAAGTGGCTTCAGGGCCGTAAAGATGGAACTGTCTGGTCTCACCCAGCACGTTCCGCTTATGATCTTACCGTTTTATCCCTTGTCGATTTTCGGTCAAATCGACGGCACGCCACCGGATTCGTACGCCGGGCACCCAATTGAAGCTAGGCTTTCCGGCTTGCTGTGTGTGAGACACAGTGCGCCACATTTTGTGTCAACACACTTTTTGGCACGCCCAGTGGGACCACTTCTCAGTCTAGGATGGGATCGGAAATTGACAACAGTCACGTTCTAAACGTGACCATAGACGAGCTGCAGCCAGAGCAACGCCAGATGGTGGAACAGGCAATGGAACAGTTTCAGCAGAAATGTCTGATGTCTTTTTCCAAGAACAAGAGTGGCAGAGTGATGATCAAGCAATCACTGCCACGCGTTCTTCTCGCTGGTCAGTCTGATGTTACTGACGAGGAAGAGATGCAAAGGGTAGTTGGAGCCATCTACAAAGCCGTGGGAGACACTATGTTGAATCACAACACGGCTTTTCGGGCACTTTCCGCAAGATCATGGCCGATACTTTTGGTCCAGCGGTTGACAAGCGCTTTGAGGAAAGATTTGGAGAGCTTGCTTGGACCAAAGTGTACTTCAACACTCGGCGGTCTTCGGGGAAGCCAACTGGGGGCGGGAGAGATGATCGGTACAAGCAAGGATGGAGCTATTCATGATGAAAAAGAAAAGCCTCCTATCACCGAGCAACAGACTCATGGTCAAGTAGCTTTTGGTGCAACAACAGACATACCTGCATCTGCTTACAAGATCTCCCCAGTGGCAAATAGATTGCAGAAGAGTATCTATGGAGATGGGTACAATGAATTTACTGATTACAGCGCTCTGAGTGCTTTGCCGAATCCAGGGTACAAGAGTGCATCAGGAGTACCTTCTAGGAGACAGGGAGCGCACGATGCAAATGACGACCTCCTAAGCAGAATGGCTGATATGATGCAGAATCAATTCGGCCTGAAACCAAAACATCAGACATATGCATATAAATCTCCTTTCCCAGAGTGGTACAATAGGGTAGCTCTTCCACCAAGAGTTAAGCCACCAACGGATTTGACCAAATTCTCTGGTCAGGATGACACCAAGTACCATTGAGCATATCACGATATCCGATGCAACTTGGAGAAGCCGCTGCCGATGAAGCTTGGAGGATCGAGATATTTTCCTATGTCTCCGACAGACCGGCTTTCACATGGTTTGCATCGCGAATGGCTAATTCCATTGGTACATGGGCGAATTGGAGCAAAAGTTCCACTCATACTTTTATACAGAACCAATGAGAAGAAGATGGTTGATCTTTGGGCTATGAGGATGAAGACTACGAGACACCAATGGAGTATCTTCGTAGATTCGGAGAAGCGAAGAATATGTGCTATTCTCTCGACTATTCCCGATGATCAACTCGCACAATTGGTCATTGCGGGCATGCTTTGCCACATATCGAGACAAGCTATTCGGCATGGAGTTTGAAGACCTTGGACAAACTTGCACAAAAATTGACAAAGAATGAGCAATCAAGCCCAAGGGTTCGGGAGGGATGCTCGTTTTTAGAAGAACAAGGTGCAACCGTTGACATGTATCGTGGATTTCTAGAAGAAGCATCGAATATGAAGATGAAGATGAAGTAGGCTGCAGAGTTGAACTGGACAAAAGAGCCTACTTTGGTCACATCGATGGGTGAAGCAAAGCAAAAGGGATCCTATGATTTTGATGTCGCAAAGCGAGATAAGCTCTTTCTCAGACGATCCAAGAGGGACGCGTCAAGCTGCCAGAAGGACATCCTATGCTGCGCCCTGAAGGAGTAAAGGATAAGAAGTACCGTGGGTTTCATGATACAAGTTCTCATCATATCAATGATTGCCGAGTGTTCGAGTGAAGATTCGAAAGCTATTCAAGATGGACACTTGAGATTTGATGGCAAGATGAAAGTAGACAAAAACCCGTTCCCTCGAATATGGTCTCTTTCTCTGTAGGCATGGTTGATGCCAGTGAATCAAAGGAAAAGGGAAAGATGAAGGTTCTGACCTCTGAAAGAGCCAAAGAGAGTGGTGCTGTTGACCCTAATCGGCAAGTTACCAAGGAAGAAGTGCAACAAGTACGGTTCAGAAATAGCCGAACAGAGAAGGATCAGACTTCATGTTGACGCAAAATGTGACCACCCTGCGTCTCACACACAGCAAGCCGGAAAGCCTAGCTTCAATCGGGTGCCCGGGCGTCTGAATCCGGTGGCGTGCCAGTCGATTTGACCTGAAAATCGACAAGGGATAAAACAAAAGATCATAACTCGGAACGTGCTTTGGGTGAGACCAGACAGTTCCATCTTTACGGCCCCGAAGCCACTTACGACGACACATAGCTATGGAAGCTATCTCGCAACGGGATGCGCTTCATTCGGCTAAAGTAACATAACGATGTAAACAAACAAACTAGCCGAATACGATAAATGAAGACATGTTTGAACAAGATTAAATCATTAAAGCATATCAAACTACATCTCATGTTTAAAGTATCATCAAGCACTAAAAATTAAGAATAAGTAACTTATAAATATAAATCGACTAAACAACACATGCATAGGCTACTCCAACTAGTCTCGCGCACGTCTAGCCTTCATAAACCCGTCGAGCATAAACTCAAGCAAGCTAATCCACCGCATGATACCACTCACTATGAATTTACACCACTCCTTGCTACTAGATCAATCCACCGCATGATACAATCTAGCAATAAAGAGCTAAAAGCATATAATTATCTAACAGATCTATAGATACTTGCTACATGTATAAGCATAACCGTATCGGCAAGATTGCCGAATCGGGGTCCATGAAGAAGGAACAAACAAGTAACATATAGAGGAGCCTATCGATTAAACCGATCTCTAGTCCACCGGATGACTAGTTCTAGAGTAACCCAAAGACTCGCATCCGCCGCACGGTACCCGGTCCCGTCAAGGCTTATCTACACATAACGTGAATGAACCCACAACACGTGACAATCTAGATCGATCTAATTCGGCTATATGAACTTGATCCACTTGATATTGAATAAACATGAAAGAACGATCAACAAGCCGAAAGAGTATCAATCTAGATTGGGCAAAAGAGTGTTGCAAATAATTAAACATTAAATAAAGCAAGCAACACATGGTAACTTAATGAATCTATTAGATCATGCCAAATCTAAAAGAGCCGATAACTATCTTTACTCATGTCTTAATCCGCCGCACGATACAAGGCACAAGCAAAAACTTCCCATCATTAAGCTTAAATCCGCCGCACGATACTAAGCAAAATGGATGAGACTACTTGCATCACATCTAAATCCGCCGCACGATACTAAACATGATAGCAAGGTTGCCGGGACTTACGGAGGTCGACGGATCGATTGGTCCTCTCGAAGAACTCGACGACACGACTAAAGGACTCGAAGGGTGGCGCGTAGCCGGTTGTATTGATTTGGTTGTGAACCCCTATTACAATGGTCGAGGGTTTATATTTATACCCTGGACAAAACATGAGTCCTAAGCACTTACGAACTATCTAACCAAAATTGGAAAGACAAAGACACGCTAACTCTATCCATAATCGGAGTCCTTGATCATCACGACTCCTTCCCTTTTCGATCGCTTCCTTTTTCCTTTCTCCGCCTTCAAATAAAGCAGTTGCCGACCGCTTGGCCATTTGCCGAACACATGGAAATTAGCCGACCGCATATGCACTTGCCGAATTCCTCTCTGCCGTCTCGCTGGGTCGGGTCCACCCGTCATATTCCCGACCAAATTCTCGGTGTTAACACATGCCCCTCAATTTCGAGATAAAAGGATTTTATTTCGAAATTGACTGTCGCCTTTCATCTAGGTCAAGCACCGCCAACACCCGCAGCCGCCACTTGAGATCTGCGCTCGTTGACTTCAATGGCGACAGAGACTTCAACCAGCTCCATCATGGCGACGGAACTCAAGAGGAGTTTCTAGAGGTAACCCTACTTGCTTTACCCATTCGGCAATTCTTTCGAATCAATTTCCGGATGCACCTTTTGATCCATTCGCTTCAATTTCTTCTTAAAGGAAATGAAGAATGAGATCTTGATCTCCAATCTTGCGTGTCCTGGATCATTTTTTCTTGGTCCGCGGGAGACCCCAATCCAAGGGAATTTATTGAAAAGGAAACCCCGAGGATCCCCTTTAAGTCTAGGATTTCTCCCCCAAACAAGATGGCCGAATACTTTCAAAACATGGCCCCTTCCTTCAATCACAGGATGGCGTGATTGGTACCGTAGGATGCGTCCAGAGCAGTGATTTTTGGGAATCCCAAGATATTCAGCATTGTCTGGAGCTTTCTTTAGCCGAAATGCCTAGGAATGACTCCCTCCTGATAGCTGCTTCCCACTTCTGGTCTGACGCCATCAATGCGTTCATCTTCGGTCATGGCCCAATGTCGATCACTCTCTCGACATTTTTATGATGACCGGTTTAAACATTACCAAGCCAACATACCCATTCAAATACAAAAGCACCACTCACGGAAGGCGATCAAATCGGGAGGAGGCCGGGCCAAGTATGTCCGACTTATGCTTCAACCGGCCCCGTGTCGATAAAGAGTATAGGGCATTCATGAACATGTGGTTATGCGATTCATTTTCTCGTGGCAAGTCCAATGAGCCCACTCTGAATCACATAGTGATGGCTGAAGAATTGGCTACGTGCAAGCCGATTCCTTTAGGCAAATATCTGTGGGAGCTTTCTACCACATGATGCACCGATTATCTTGTCCGGATGAGGAATCGGGCGAAATCTCCGTGTCAATGGACCATGGTGGCTTCTCCGGATGTGGTTGCAACTATACATGCATCGATTGTCTCGTAGATCTCCACAATCCGAACTTTCCTTCAATCAATTATGCTTTGAAGGTGAAGACCCCGCATACAAATCTTGTCGACATATGGAGAGGCTGCATCTTCAATCATTATTGACTTAGACCTGGGTCATCTTTTCAAGATCTTCTACAAGGGATTCAACCACATGATCTGGTTTCCCTACGGGGAGAATGAAAATTTAACTCTCCCCCGCAGATTCGGCTATGAGTTGGGCCGCATAGATGATGATTCCAGGGACATTTTCAATGCTTTCATCAAGCCCCGTGCTCGCCAACAGAATTTCACCATGGTCGGTTGATAAGCTCAACTTATGAATTTTATAATCCAAACATGGTTGCCGACAGTTTGGACTTGGTCACCGCCCCCAAGGCCATATTTCTCGAGCATCATCGGACCCGGGAGACACTGCTGAATATAACCGAGGCCAACAAAGTCTTCAATCTTGGATGCAAGCTTCCAACATATGAGCCCAATCCTCTGGTGATAATTGAAGCTACTCATTCTTCCTTCAACCTCGGTGGCAAGAATGGCATTCTCATATCTTCGAGCACAAGTTCACCCTTTATGCCAAGTCTTGATGCCTTCATTTTCTTCGATGATGAGGTAAACACTCACACCACCTTTTACTTCATATCTCTCGTTCGTTTCTAAAACATCTCCTTTGAACAGGACATTGCTCCTCCAAGTCCTCCGAGGTTCAATATTGGCAACCCGGCCCCGTTGCTTTGCTTTGGGGCATGATGCTCCAAGTCCGACAGTGTTCAACAAGATACCTGCCGACGATACGGTGCTCCCGAAAGATCTCAAAAGAAAAACTCCTTCCTCCCCTATCAAGGACACCGCAATTCCCAAGAAAACAAGATCTAAGAAAGCTAAACCACTCCCTCGGGTATGAATGTTTTTGATCCTTTATTTTCCATCTCGCAAGTGTGTTTTGCACTTATCACTTTCTTTCAACATGTGCGAGGCCAACCCTCAAAGTCCCGATAGGGTAGTGATCTTGGACAACTCTCCTGGAGCCTCCATTGGTCAAGCAAACAATGAGCTCACCAATGATCTTGATATGCATCGTGCAGACGATCAAGTAGGTGAACAAGGAGATATAGCGAAGAAATTCCCTCTCATCGGGTTGATGAACAAACAGGTGATCGGGGAGAAGTAGCAGAAAAATCCCTCTCACCAGACATGATTTAACTCCTTCGGCAATCCAAGATGCATCAACAAGCCATGACACTGCTATCTCTCGAAGCAAAGAATCGCACTAGTCACTCGAGTCTTGATGCTACCCAGATGCCATTGATCGTGCTTTTGCCGAGGAGGTATTATTTTACTCCACTTGATTATTTTTACTTCCAACCGAGTCATTCGGTTAAATTACCTTCCTTGTTCATCAACAGACACTCACCCCTCAAGCCGCCTTTTCCCTTATCGGCGAAGAGTATGCTTGGGGACAAAGACGATGAAGTTTCTTCCAACCAGCAATGTCATCGAGAGTCAAGCCAAGCTAAAGGATATAATCTCATTTCGAAAAAGGATATTGTTGCTTTGGCCCAAGACTCGAGACAAAATAAGGGAAATAGCGAGCTTATTGATCAAGAGCTTCCTTCCAATCTCAAGGCCGCCATAGACGCTTTATCACACCTTGATGATCACTTTGCCGCTATCAAGAGAGCACACAAGAATATGTCCACCAAAGTTGATCTCGGAGAAAAGAAAAATGGCCAAGGAACAAAGAGGCCAAGGAGCTCTATTCTAGCATCAAGTCAACCGAGCACCTCTTGAGCACCTTAGAACCGAGCCGCGGGTCATGAGAGAAGAAAAAGCCAAACTTGAAGCTCAATTGGCTCAACCGAATGCCAATATTCAGTCTCATGAAACTAAGCTCGCAAATCTGCCATCTCTTGATTCGGCTAAATCCAAAATACAATCGGTCATTAAGGAGACGCGGCAAATCAAAAGCAAACTGTCCAATATCCAAGATTCTGAAGAAGAGGACCAAAAAGCTCTTGATGAGGCCAACCGAATCAAGATTGATGCTCTTGCTGTTATCAATTCTTTCTTAAATGTATAGATGCTTGGCTTGTACTTGAAAATGTAGACACTTAGGCTTGGCCTTGTCATACTTGAAAACAATTTCTTTTCTCTTGAAAAGTAGATAATCTTTATCTTTTTTCTCTTTCTTCTCTCGCTCGTTACCACTCGGCTCTTCCAATTACAACCGTACTCATAGACGCGTATATCGCCCGAATGTAACTATTGCTTTACGCTCAAGCGTTCACTTTAGCCGAATAACTTTCATCGCCTATTTAGCCGACCGAGCGTATGGTAACCGAATCGCCGGTAGTGATGGGCTCGGCCCAACTCAACATCGGCCCATAAACGTGGAAACCCTACTCGTCGCTTGGCTTTCCCACGCCTCCACGGCTCCCACGTTCATAAATAGGACCAAATCGGCTCCCACCATCATCACATCAAACACAAGCAAGTTGCTATCTTCTTCAATCTCTTCCACTTCCTCCTTGCCTTCAAGCCCAAAAAACCCCACCATCACCAATGGCGAGCGGCGGAGATCGTAATAAGCGTCCCCCGGGACGAGGCGGAGGGTAGCAAAGAACCGGCGCCGGCGGTGAGATCTCCAATCCCTTGAGTTGTGCTATTCGATAGTCTTTACCCGATCCGAACCTCTCGCCCTTTGCGGTTGCTTATCTTCTTGATCCGTTTCGTGGCTATCAGGAACACCGGCGACTACATCGCCAATGTCCGGAGGCGGGTCGCCGGCCGGCACCCACGCTCCCTCTTCCGCTTCCGCTCCCGCTCCCCGTGGTGGACGCGGCGGAGGGAAGCGGCCGTGGTGGTCGCCGTCTCGCCGAAGAAACGATCTCCCCATCTTGTCTCGTGTTTTTTCTAAATTAGCCGATCTTGACGGTACCTCGTTTGTAGGACGGCGAGGATCGCACCGGCCAATGGCGCTTCCCGGCGCCGGCTGCGGCGTTCGACGCCTCGCTTCGCTCCGCTCCGCTCCGGCCCGCTCCTTCTCCTTCTCCGACCGCTTCGCCGGCTTCATCGGGGTCGGCTTCGTACGTTCCCATATGGGAGAGGAACGACGAGGAGATCCCGCCGCACGCCCGTTACGACGCCGCGCGTATCGCCACGAGCGGGATGAGGCGATGGAGCTTCTTGGTGAAGAAACCAAGAAGTTCGGGATCGCTCACTGGAGTTGGAGGACAACCGCCGGCGGATGAGCGAGGCCATCACCGCATTCACTTTTCGCCAATTGCCTTCAACCCATGTTCCTTCCGATTCATCTCGCTCATTGATTAATCTTATTCTTTCTTTGCGAGACCTCACCGCGGAGCCGGACCGCTTGAAGGTGGCGGCGATGGCGGCGGCCAACCACGTGAACGCCCAAGGGGCGACGCCGTGGAGCGCCTCGAGGCGGTTCCCGGTCGGTCGACCGGGTTGCCCTTCATGGCGTGCGCCTCGGCACCTCCTCGGCCGGCGGGGATGTCGTCTGGACCGGGACGACTACGCTCCGATGCCGACCGGCTTCCGCGGCGGGCTCCCTCACGAAGTCGACGACATCGAGGGCCTCCCGGCGGGTTACGACGCCCACGCCGACGCCATGGCCAACGCCACCAACCCCGAGTCTGTCCTCAACAAGCTCTTCAACGAAGAAGAGGAGTAGCTTGTACTAGGATTGGCGCGGGTTGTAAATAAAATTTTAATGAAGAATGTTGGTCCTCTTCTTGTTCTTGCTTGTCTCGTGATGACATTCGTCTCGTTGTATTTGCTTCTTTGCAAATTTTCCTTTAGCTAGAACTCGACCGCAACACTCTTCCCAAACGAAAACTCCCGAATCGCATGACATCATTTTAGCCGATTAGATCTCGGTCCCGTTCCATGACTTGACGGTTTGTAGCGTAGTACTTCAATTCCCTTTATCTTCTCCCGATAAACCTATCACCGAGAGATAAGATCAAACTGTTCACTTATACTTTTTAAAAATCGACTAAAGGCGATACAACCGTATCGGCTATTTTTGTTCTCAAGACGATACACACGATATCGGCTATCTTTCCACTAGAGGCGATAATATTATCGGTTATTTCTTTCCAACTTCTTTCCTTTGCTCAAGGCGATTTTATTCAATCGGCTATACCACGCTTATGTCATAATCACAATTAAGATCCAACTTCGATACTTGGATAAAACTTCTTAAGGTATCGCCATTGATGGCTCTAGTAAGTTCTTCTCCAAACAGCGTTTTTAATATATACGCATTGCCGTGCACAACCGACAACCCGAAAAGGTCCTTCCCAATTCGGAGACCACTTGCCGAATATTCTCGTCTTTGGTACCAATTGGCAATATTGTTTTCCAAACCAATTCTCCTTCGCAAATTGCTTAATTTTAACTCTCTTGTTGTAGTACTTGGCAACACGTATTTTATTCTTCTCAATATTCTCCAAGGCCTTAAGACGAATCAAATGCAAATCTTCTAACTCATCCATCATCAGATCCTTATAATCTTTTTCTGTCAGGTCCTTGTTGACGGTCGATAAGTGTCAATTTTAACCGTCAACTAAACATGAGAAAGGACTAAAATATGTTCACCAACTAAGATATAGGGGTTACACTAATAGAATTCCACGAGTTTTGGTGAATGTCTTTTACGCAGGTGTCACCGAAAATACCCAAGGAAGGCCCACATGTCGTTTACATAGAGATAATCGGGAACCGGTGAAAATTCTGTAATCTGGAAGGTTCGAGAAGGCTCTGGACCAAACGGGAGCCCGAACGGGCTTGGTGGGGAGTCGGCCGACTCCCCCATTGAGTCGGCCGACTGGCCAAGTCAACCAATCAGAATCAGCCTCGCGGATCCCTGTTCAACCGCCTTTGAGGATGAATAATAATCGTCCGTTTAGGTCGGTTTGATCCGAGGGCTGCGGTGCATCCTAGGGGGCTATATAAGCGGGGCCCCCGGCCCCCGAGGAGGCATCCCATGAAACCCTAATTCATTATTTCCGAGAGAGGATCGGTGAGAGGGGTCCCTTGAATGGATCTCCTCCCTAGAGCCTAGCATTCAAGATAGATAGAGAGAGTATAGGGTGGAGGTAGAGTTGGAGGAAGCCCGGCATGTCGGTGTCTCCTCTCCGGTTGTACCTGCGGGATCAAGTCTCCTAACCCGAGGCTTGGTTCTAGGATCATTCCCGCAATTCAACTTCGATACTAGTAAGTTCTTGTTATTATTGCTCTTTGGTTTACGAGTTTACTTTATTCGCTTCCGGTTGGGAATAGAGTAATCGTCAGTAGCGTAAGCGTGGTGCTTGGGCTAGGTTCACTCGTAGATGCTCCCTATCCGGCCGGAACCGTGGTAGTATCGGGGAGATGATGTCCCTTTGTTACCTTTGTAATCCACTTCCCGTCGCAGGTAAGGTAGGTCCAAAAGTGCTAGGTTAAGCATCCTCTCGTGGTGTCTTTTCTTAGGTGCTCCCATAGAGTAGTAGTTGCAAAGCTTGCCATAGGTTGGAAGAAGACTGTGGTAGTAATCCTCTCTATATCGCTCATTACCTTGTCCGTAGCTCGGGGGTTAAGTATAGACTTGGGTTAGTCGATGCACGTTTTCTCCTAGCGGATAAATAAATAACGATACTGGAATATCTCCCGGGTGAAGTGCTCACCGATATCCGTGCGCTTGCGGATTATTTCTCTTTGATTCTTTCGTGTGCGTATCTAGTATCAACAAGCATTTCGGCGCCGTTGCCGGGGAGAAAGACGGTCCATTGAGATAACCTAAGTCGCTTAACCATGTATTGTTCTTTTATCTTTTTTCTTGTTTTCTCGTTGCATTTTATTTTCTATTGTTATAGATAACCCAAATTCCACGCCTATCCACCAATATCTTGCACCCATGAGCACATGCTTAGAGCCTCTAGAACCCATGATTTTCACATCTAGCTATGAGCTACACCAATCTGTGGTTGCAATAGGTCAAAGCCAACTCTTTTCGACAGCTAGAGTCCTATCTTCTAATCAAGAGGGTAATGAACCCAAAGCCCTATCCTCTGATCGAGTAGGTAATGAACTTCTTGCTACACTTAGGGAATCTTTTAATCTTCCTATAAATTTAGGTCTAGACCTAGCCTTACAAGACCATGTTCTTCTTCATCATACGGGTCTTGATAATATCACCTTTGGAGGAGTTTTCCTTTCTTTACCCTTTAGTGAAGTGAGGTTTGTCCTTCCTATTAATGGACATACTCCTTGCACTAGACTTCATGATAACATCCTAGAGGTAGAGAAGGAATCATCCCCCAAACAAGAAGAGGAAGTTTCCGTAGCCACTTTGCAAACATTCCAATCCCATAATTTGGCTATCCATCCCAAACCCGTAGTACTCCAAAACCTCTAAGGGAAGAAGTAATTCTATCCTTAGAAATTCTTTTTGATGGCGATTTTGGGAGGAGCATAAACTTCCCGCTTCATAAGAGATCTTTTAGTGCATGCATTATAAATCTTCTCGGAAAGAGATCTCTTAGAAAGCGTCTCACATCCAATCCCTTTGAAGGACATTTAGAAAGACTCAAGGATGGCATGTCAAGTGATGCCATAGAAGGAGAGCGAAGCCATCTAGAAGCCACTCTTATCTTCTCCCCTTCTATGCCCACATCGATATAGAATACGAACCCATCCTTAAACCCATCCTTGATCCCTATAACTCATTCTATGCCCTTTCTCCTAAACCTCCTGATGATCCTAGAAGTCCATCTAGATATCCCATGCATAGGAATCATCAAGACCATATAGAGGATTGCAAAGAGCAACATCCATGGCTAGAGAGCATTAAAGACCTATGTGCTATGGCCACTTGAATGGATGGATAAGGCCTTAGATGAGATCATTTCGATAGACGATCCGGGGGAATTTTGGACATTTATTTCGAGTCACCCTTGGAAGTAGAAGATGATGGAGGCTTCAATGAGCAAAGTAGTTACTTCTTAAACACCCCATCAAGACCTTGCTCATATGAAAAATCTCCCGATTCACTTAGTCTCCCCAACGTTACCCCACACGAGATTTTCAACCCCCTCATACTCCTTATTCCTACGTATATCGAAAGGGTGGTTGTAGATGCATATGTTTATCATAAATGTTGTAGATCTCGTTGTGTTGAATTTTGAGTTAGTGAACTTAGATTGGTGTTGGAGGGGAACCACTTCACCAATTCACATCTTGAAGGTTTCCCAAGGACAAGCTTAGTGTCCTAAAACAAGCACTGCTTCGAGACCATGACATGAGTGTACACCTTTTCACCGTGTCTTTGTCCTTGTTAAATAAGCATAGAGTTATAATTATGAAAATATTCCTTTGGGTATTCTTGCCACTAACCTTTCCAGGTTCGATACAAAAAGATCGAAGGAATAACAAATGCAAGGTATGTCCAACCAATCATTATGCAACATTGAATTGCATTCATCCAATCTTGATTTCGCCGAATTCAAGCTTGGGGGATATACTTCCATAAATACATCTTTTGCCATGTTGCTACATTATTTTGGTTGTCCCTACCTTTAAGGCATGCTCAATTTTTCTAAACAACAATTATGCTCGCCATCACCGTTTGAGTAAATCTCTATACCGCTTTCATACCACCTTTGTTTGCTATAGTATATGTAGGTTTTGAGGTATTTTCATACACCTTTTAAATTAGGCATGGTGCTTAGTTTAAACTGTTTTCCTGAATTGAGTTAGATAAGGTATCTAGTTTAATTCTTGAACCAAAAGGTGTGTCTTGATCCTACTTCAAAAGGCTTTTAAATTAAGCGTGGTGCTTAGGTTAAAATGCCTTCCTAAATCAAATTAGACGTGGTGTCTAGGTTGATCTTTGAGCCGATAGTATGCTATAGTAGATGTTGGAATATTTTGTTGGACTAACCCCCGCAGACAAACTTCCAAATCCAAGTTGGGAAAGTCCGAGAGATGAACTCACATCGAGATAAAGCAAGGCATATGATGAACTCGAACAACTTCGCACAAAAGACAATAGCTCATTCATCATCCGAGAAAGAATTGAAAGAATCCACGGCATGCCTATTCATGGTGAACCCGCCAAATCACCACTTCGTGATGGAACAAAGAAGGAGACAAGAGTCCCACAAGAAGGATCTACATCAATAGCACTCACCCAAAGGAAGTGGATGAACAAGGCGACAAGCTACGAGCAACCTTGAAGACATCATAGCATTGAGCTCAAAACTCGAGTAAGGTCACCAATGAGAAGTTGGGTGCAACTCACCTCATTTTGGCCAATCAAAGACCTCGCTCTCGTTATTCTTGAAAACACCATCTTGCATGTCGGCAACAAGGACAAGCATGGCATGAGCATGCATCCTTGTGTCAACCAATCACCACCAAGGGTTGACTACCGACAAGCCCAAGAAGATCATGAACAACTACATTTGCAAGATGATGTCCCTATGCCATTGGAGATGAAGCCTGCATACAATTAATGATGTCCCTTCCTTGATCATCAAGACGGATGGCGTATCATTAACTGCAACTCTTTGCCATGCCGCTAGAAGACAAAGACCATCAAGGAAGAACTCGAGTCTACATCTCCAATGAACATCAATTCGTCAACCAAGGCTCAACAAAAATCAAGAATGGTTGACAAAAGAAGATCATGCAACTATCTGCATCCTCATATCCCGGATTGGACAAATCAAAGGAGAGATCTTTGCTCAATGGACCTAGAATCAAGATCCCTCTTCGACGTAGACTTCGAGAATAGAGGACGGACAATGTCTAAAGAACATGGAGTTACAACACACTTTGAGGGATGATTCAACACAACACACTTGGCTTCCGAGTGATGAGCAACAACAAGTTTGGGGGAGGAAGGCCGCCGACTCCTCTAATAATGATCCAAAGAAACACTCTTCCTCTTCTCAAACCCTCGTCACTCGCACACTTGGTTTGCAATCCCTCCACTCGCAATTACCTCCTCTCTATAAGTTTGACTATTTTCTATAGATTTCATACACCAATCAAACTTAAGACATAGAGAAGAAGTAATGTTGAGTAAATGTTCTACGCTAATTAAAATTATCAACCCAATCTTTTACGTAGCATAGAATATGACCTTTAGCTTAATGACATCTCTACCCTTGTTATTATTTGTATATTCCTTCGGGTATGTGTTGTCCACTAATCCTCTACGAGAGAAGAAACAATAAGTAGAGCACAAGGTCAAGGGAGAAGCCCACTAGAAGCATCTACTCTTCATCCCGGGTGCTCCAGTGATAAAGTTCGAACCCGCAACATGCACACTAAACAAGATGCTTGCTAGCATCACAATTAAAGGTTCACTTCAAACCGTTGGAGAAGGAAAGAACATGGATGACCCCTTCCTCAAGAGATATCAGGCTCAAGAGGTGCGGTTCTCAAGGTCTCTACCTTTGGGATCAAATGATGCACCAAAGGATTGAACATGACAAGAAGTCCTATTCGGAGGACTTAAAACACCGAACCCTTGCCAAGGAGGTAACTTGGTAATTATCCATATTTCCCACTTCAAATTGCATAAGTTTTTCCTTTAGCATATTTACTTTTTGCATAATCAGTTCTTGTTGCACATTTACTTTGTTGCATCTGCATTAGAAAAGAAAATAATTTCGTCTTGCATTGCATCTAGAAAATGCTAAGCCCCATGTGAATAATTTTGTGGTACGACAACCCACAAAGATATCCACCGTGGTGGCATAAAAATAAGTTTCATCTTAGTTGCATTTTTCTCGCACGCATATCATAAATATAAAATTGTAAAAATATTAAGATCCTACCGAAAAGATTTATGTGTTAAGAAAGTTCTAGACATCCAAGGCTTAGAGGTTTATCACTAACACTTAAATCAGTTCCACAAGCTTTGTTGTCTATTTGAGCCCGACAACTTAAAGGATCAAGAAGAGCTAACAGCGAAGGACGTCCCGTCCCTTGTCGGAGTCTTGTCTTCAACAGCCGATCTTGTCTCTGACCATTATCCCCGACACTCCGGGAGGGCAAGACGCCTTCACCGCGCCGGTCGGCAACACCAACAGGACTACGTCAACATCCATCTTGGGGGAGAGCACCCCTTGTATCCAAACTAAGTATCACTAGCTTATCTATCTATCTATTTGTTAATTTGCAAAATAAAATAGAGGAGAGTATGTGAAAAGTCTGCCTGCTAAAATGAACCCTACAGAATAAGCTCTTATATGGAAATGATGAATAGTTGCTCTGCCGTAATTCCTTTCAAGTACCTAGTTTTCAACCTTGCACTCTCCCGAGTTTTGGACACAACCGTTTAGATTTGAGATTTACTCGAACCTAAAACTTGTGGGTAGCGAATGCTTGATCAAAGTCTAGGTAGTTGACGGATATGATATGGGAAAGTTTTGAGTCAGTCTGTCCATCTTGTTCCTAGAGATGCTAGAGTTCGAGAGTTTATCTTTTAAAATCTTAAAATTTCTGCATGATGAGTTCCCTGTGTGAGAGTTCAAAATTCCTACCACCATACATTCATGATTGCTAGATTAGAAAAACCCATCTATTTATATAGATCATATTGTAGGCTTGAGTGTAGTCTTTATAGGCATTAAGTGTGGTTATGTTTGTGGACCCATAAGGAACCAAATCATGCGCTTAAAGTCAATACTATGTGCTCTCCATCCATTGATCTATGCTACTTCGTCCTCGAAGCATGCACCCATTTTATAAATACTACATCCATTCGTGCTACTTCGTCCCTAGAAGTACCACCTACATATAGATCCACATCCACCACATATCGTGCTATCTCTACCCTGGAGATACGCACTTATGCTGCTCCTACCTTGGGAGTACGCATTCCCCCACATATTGTGCTGTCTCTACCCTGGAGATACGCGCTTATGCTGCTCCTACCCTGGGAGTACGCATGCATCCATCCATCCATCCATCCCCAAAATACATACGCCACTCATTTCACTTCAAAGGTTCTACTCCTATCCTGGGAGTGAACATCTAGAAATAATCATCGCCGTTCCATTTTGCCTACATAAAAGCTCCAGTCAATATCATTGCAAGTTATACACTCCCCGTTGCTAAAGTTTTATTTTCGAGAGGATTGGCTGCTCTAAAAAAAAAAAAAAAAAAAAAAAAAAAAAAAAAAAAAAAAGAAAAAAAAAATAAATAAAGAAAAAAAAGAGAAGAAGAAGAAAAGAAAGAAAGAAAGAAAGAAAGAGTAGCCAAGTCCCTCCTTTCAAGAAGTTCAAGGTTTCCGAATAAAGGGAGTCATGTTATCCCCAAAAGGAGCAAGTGTAGAAGTAGATGTTCACCAGTTGAGTACCCCTCATAATCATTTCCTTACCACCATCATCCCATCATCATCCTATCATCATCTTATCATCCATCCCATTTCCTCATTCACATGCACATATGACTTTATTATTATTAGTTCCTGTTGGATCCATGGTTTAACTGTGCAATATATGCAAGTGAGTTTGAGTGTCTCCCCACCTATGAGCTCCACATAAGCCTATTAGAAAGTAGGGTGAGAGAGAGAAGGCTCTTTTCACTATGCCTTAGTTCCACAAATACCACATATTCTGAGAGAAGAGAGAAGGCATACACTACTCATGCCTTGGAGAGGATCCAAAAATACCACAAATGAGAGACTTGAAAGGATCATACAAGGAAACTCTGAGTTTTATTTGAAAATCTTGCAAAAACTCTGGAATGATAGTTGATCAAAGAGCGAGAAACATAGCGCTTGACTTGACTGTTCTGTCTTTCAACTACTCAAGACCCAAGTGACGGCTACAAGCCCCATGGTGAAAAGTAATATGAGTAAGTTTTGAGTCAGAATAGTTCACTCTAATCCGAAGGAGAGTTCTTGTTTGAACACATGTGTACTTTTGAGGCGTGAAAGCATTGTAGCAACTCCTGATCCATCACTGAGTTTATCTTTGCTCAGAGACGAGCAAAGGGTAAGCTTGGGGGAGTTGTTGACGGTCGATAAGTGTCAATTTTAACCGTCAACTAAACATGAGAAAGGACTAAAATATGTTCACCAACTAAGATATAGGGGTTACACTAATAGAATTCCACGAGTTTTGGTGAATGTCCGTTTCGCGGTGTCACCGAAAATACCCAAGGAAGGCCCACATGTCGGGTTTACATAGAGATAATCGGGAACCGGTGAAAATTCATGTAATGGAAGGTTCGAGAAGGCTCGGACCAAACGGGAGCCCGAACGGGCTTGGTGGGAGTCGGCCGACTCCCCATTGAGCCGGCCGACCGGCCAAGTCAACCAATCGAATCGCCTCGCGGATCCCCGTTCAACCGCCTTTGAGGATGAATAATAATCGTCCGTTTAGGTCGGTTTGATCCGAGGGCTGCGGTGCATCCTAGGGGGCTATATAAGCGGGGCCCCGGCCCCCGGAGGAGGCATCCCATGAAACCCTAATTCATTATTTCCGAGAGAGGATCGAGTGAGAGGGGTCCCTTGAATGGATCTCCTCCCTAGAGCCTAGCATTCAAGATAGATAGAGAGAGTATAGGGTGGAGGTAGAGTTGGAGGAAGCCCGGCATGTCGGTGTCTCCTCTCCGGTTGTACCTGCGGGATCAAGTCTCCTAACCCGAGGCTTGGTTCTAGGATCATTCTCGCAATTCAACTTCGATACTAGTAAGTTCTTGTTATTATTGCTCTTTGGTTTACGAGTTTACTTTATTCGCTTCCGGTTGGGAATAGAGTAATCGTTCGTAGCGTAAGCGTGGTGCTTGGGCTAGGTTCACTCGTAGATGCTCCCTATCCGTCGGAACCGTGGTAGTATCGGGGGAGATGACAATCCCTTTGTTACCTTTGTAATCCACTTCCCGTCGGTAGGTAAGGTAGGTCCAAAAGTGCTAGGTTAAGCATCCTCTCGTGGTGTCTTTTCTTAGGTGCTCCCATAGAGTAGTAGTTGCAAAGCTTGCCATAGGTTGGAAGAAGACTGTGGTAGTAATCCTCTCTATATCGCTCATTACCTTGTCTCGTAGCTCGGGGTTAAGTATAGACTTGGGTTAGTCAGATGCACGTTTTCTCCTAGCGGATAAATAAATAACGATACTCTGGAATATCTCCCGGGTGAAGTGCTCACCGATATCCGTGCGCTTGCGGATTATTTCTCTTTGATTCTTTCGTGTGCGTATCTAGTATCAACAGTCCTTTTGTAACTCAACTCTCCTTGATCCTGATTGCAACTCCCAAGGCATCGCAGCATTATGTCCATAAACCAACTCATATGGAGATGCTTGTGTGGACCCATGGCAAGCCATTCGGTAAGCCCACAATGCTTCATTAAGGACCAAGTGCCATCTCCTTGGCTTCTCATCGATTTTCTTCGAATAATCTTGATCATGATCTTATTTGACGCCTCGCTTGGCCATTGGCTTGTGCATAATAAGGAGAAGAATTATACAAATTTATCCCCATGTTTTCGGCAAAATCACAAAACTCAAGAAGTGAACCGAGTCCCCGATCGTTGTAATGGTCTCGTGGAATCCCAAACCTATGAATTATATGTTCCTTGACAAAACGATCATATTTTCGATGTGACCTTTTTCAAAGGGATAGCTTCAACCCACTTGGTGAAATAATCTGTTGCTAGCAACACAAACTTGTGTCCTTTGCTAGATGGAGGATTGATCTGTCCAATTAAATCTATACCCCATCCTCTCGAACGGCCAAGGTTTAATTATCGGATTCGGAAGCGAGATGCGGTGCTCTCTCGAACATTACCAAATATCGACAATCTCGACACCCTTTGTAATATTCAAAGCAATCCTCCAACATAGTCGGCCAAAAGTACCCTGTCCTCCTTATTATCCATTTCATTCGGTAAGCCGACGATGTGCACCACAAGCTCCTTCATGGACTTCAAACATAATCTTCTTAGCTTCTTCTTGGCTCAAGCATTTGAGCAACACTCCATCTATAGACTTGTGGTACAACCGATCATCAAGAAGCACAAATTTAAGTGCCTTATACCCGAGCCTCCGGAAACTCTTTGAGATGGATCTTTCGGATAGTTGATAATGTCACTTCTCCAGTCATTACTTATCCGATCGAATTGAAAACATCTTCTTCTGTTGTATAGACTTCATGATTTTCCCGATATCCGAAGCGGCTTGAGCTAATTTATTTGCTTCTCCATTGTGCTCTCTGGGTATATGATGCAAAGTAACTACGAAAAACTTTTCGAAGTTCCCTACATTGTTCATGGTACCCTTGCAAGACATCATTTTTGCATTCATATTGTCCTGTCAAACCGATTGATTACCAATTCAGAATCACCAAATACCTCAACAAAGAACGGCCTTCGTTCTACCAACAGCCGAAGCCCTCTAAGCAAAGCCTCATACTCGCTTGGTTGTTAGTGACGGGATATTCAATTGAAAAAGCAAACTCAAATATCTTTCCACGTGGGGATATCAAAAGAATACCACCACCACCTTTGTCACATGATGATCCATCAAAAAATAATGCCCATGGGGCAATGTTAATCATATCAACGATAAATCACGATGTTGAGTAATAAAATCGGCAATTGCCTGTCCTTTCACCGCTTTTGCCGACTCATACTTTAAATTAAACTCGATAGTGCTAATACCCATTTGCCGATTCTCCCACTTAAAATCGGCATTGACAACATGTGTTTAATTACATCAAAACTAGATATAACCACACATTCGGCATTTAACAAATAGTGCCGAAATTTGGTGCATGAGTAATAAACACACAAACGAGCTTTTCTATAGCCGAATACCTTGTTTCGGGATCTAACAATTTTCGGCTAAGGTAAGCTATTACTCTCTCTTTTCCATCAAACTCTTGCATAAGGGCCGATCCTATTGTTAGGCTATCGGCCGCCACATACAGCTTGAAAGGCTTCTCAAGTTGTGGAGGTACCAACACTGGTGGTGCCTTCATATATTGCTTGATTTCATCAAAAGCCTTTTGCTGTATGTCACCCCAGATAAATTTCGATCTTTCTTGAGCTTCAACAATGGAGAGAAAGGCAACACTCTTTCGATAAACTGGATATGAATCTTCTCACGAAATTGACCTTGCCCAAAGAATGATTGCAATTCAGTAAGGTTAGTTGGGGGCACAACTTTGTCTATTGCTTCCATGCTCTTTTTCCCAACTTCTATCCCTCCTTTGTGGATCAAGAACCCTAAAAACTCACCAAATAGAGACTCCAAAAGCACACTTGTTTGGATTCATCTTTAAGCCATGTCTCCTTGTGCACTCCAAAGTCTTTCTTAAATCGGCTAAATGTCCCTCATGGTCTCGGATTTGACTACTACATCATCAATATAAATTTCTACAATCTTGCCGATTAACTCATGAAAGATATAGTTCATGGCTCTCGATAAGTTGCACCAAAGATTCTTCAATCCAAATGTCATCACTATCCACTCAAACAATCCAATGTGACCAGGACATCGAATGCGCTTTGCAATATCTTCAACTGCCATGAAAATCTGATTGTAGCCGCATTGCCATCCATAAAACCGATAACTTCATAACCTCCGCTCGCCGCATCCACTAATAAATCGGCAACGGCATTGGGTATCCATCCATTGGAGTAGCTTTGTTGAGATCTCGAAATCTATGCATACCCTCATCTTTCCATTCTTCTTGTAGACAGGTACTATATTTGAAATCCATTCTCGCATACCTGCATGGCCGAATAAAGTTTGCTTCAATTAATCTCTCAATCTCTTTCTTTACATCGGCCAATACCTCCTCTTTATAGATTTTCCGTGGAGGTTGTTTGAAAGGACAAAATCCAGGTTTTATAGGCAACTTATGCTCAACAATTGATCGATCCAACCCAGGCATCTCTCGTGTAATCCCAAGCAAAACAATCTTTGAACTCCTTCAAGAACTCTATTAACTTCAATTTATATTCGGGTCTAAATTTGCACCGATATACATCGGCCTTGACTTTGTGCTATCACCAACATTGATTTCTTCTAATTTGTCGGCCGACATGAAACCACGACCCAGTTTGCCTTTGTTGCCATCGATTGGATTGCCCATTAAAAGTTACTTGTCGAGCCGACCGCTTGGATCGGGCCGTTGATCCCCGTCGAACACATTGACAGGACCTTCTTTCCATACCTTACCCGAAAGGCAATCTAGTCCATCATACTCCCAATAAGCGAGCTCGAAGTGGCAACACTCACCGAATCATCGGCTGAACAACTTCTACATCATCTCCTACCCACCGAATAAGGATTTGATGCATAGTTGAGGGTATACAAAGAATTAGCATGGATCCAATCCCTTCCCGAAGCATGCTATATGCCCCCTTGCCATCAATGACAAAGAAGGTAGTGATCAAGGTCTTGGATCCAATCATCGGCTCCACATGTACTTGCTCCACGAGTATCGAAGCATTGCCAAGCAAAATCTCTAAGGATCATGTCGATCAAAAGAAATCTTCATTTGTCATACCAAGTTTCCCGAAAGTAGCATAGGGCATAATATTGATAGCAGCCCCTCCATCAACAAGCATCTTGGTTAAAGGCTTGCCATTGACATATCCCTTCAAGTACAATGGTTTCGATGACGATTTTTAACTCGGCTTATCAAAGATTGCTTGCCGAGTCAACACAAGTTGAGCCATCGGTCTCGGCATTCGGTCTCATCAAAATCTGAATATACCTCATCTTGCACTTCTTGGTCTTCGGGAGCTTTAAACTCTAATGGAATGAAGAACACCATGTTAGTATTAGCCGATGGGCCCCGTCCACCATC
Organism: Themeda triandra; assembly: GCA_018135685.1. NCBI lineage: Eukaryota > Viridiplantae > Streptophyta > Magnoliopsida > Poales > Poaceae > Themeda > Themeda triandra. Next base: position 945,307 of record JAENPR010000131.1, on the reverse strand, counting down.
CTTTTTCTTAGGACGCCATACCGGCTTCTTTTCGGCTATTTCCCGCTTCATCTCTTGATTTCTCAAACGCCGAACTCTTCTCTTCGGCTTTTCCGCAGACCGAGGGCACCATTGACCTTTTTGCCATCTCGTAGGAGCTCTCTTCCGTAGTATGGACACTACCGTGAGCCCATGTTTGGTCTCGCAAATCTTTTCCTCTGATATCCATCAAAACTGTTTATTTTTAGGCGCCGATCGTTCTCTGGATCTTTCATCCCAAGTCTATCATGAACGGGACGGCGGTTGACTCGAGATTGCCTGTACTCTGAATATTGATCACTGCATTCAGGGCAATTGTTTCTGGCAGGCAATTTTCAAGCCTTCATTCCAACAGTGTCTGAAGAAGGAACAATTCCAATGAGATTGCTCTTGCTCTCTCCTGTGCTCTTCTTGTTCCCTTTGGCGCACTTCGCTTCATATCTCCGACGTTCGCCATGAACTGCGCTCCTCCTCAATGTACTTCTTTGTTCCTCATCATACTCCATCTTCTTTTCCATTGCCACTTATTCAATAAGTGTCGTGCTTGTAACCCCGCGCTTCGGATCGCGCGTATTCGGCAATTTCCTTAGCCGCATCCGAAGTTTGACCCTTCTCTCGTTCGGCTATTCTTGAACTGCGCTTGTTGCACTTCCTCCTTGGTAACTTGCCGATTAGGGTCAACGAGAACCAATCTCTTTGGCTCTTTCGGATGTCGAACCTTCATCTTTCCCTTTTCCTTGGACTCACCGGCATCAACCATGCCTATGGAGAAAGAGACCATGTTCGAGGGAACGGGTTCTTGTCTACTTTCATCTTGCCATCAAATCTTAAGTGTCCATCTTGAATAGCCTTCGAATCTTTACTCGAACACTCGGCAATCATTGATATGATGAGAGTTTGTATCATGAAATCCACAAGTACTTCTTATCCTTTACTCCTTCAGGCGCAAAGATAGGATGTCCTTCTCGCGGCTTAACGCGTCCTTCTTGGACCAGATACAAAAAGAGCTTATCTCGCTTTACTTGACATCAAAATCATAAGATCCCTTCGCTGCTTCACCCATCGATGATGACCAAAGTAGGCTCTTTTGTCCAGGTCAACTCTCTTGCAGCAGCTACTTCATCTTCATCTTCATATTCGATGCTTCCTCCGTAAATCCTCGATACATATCAACAGTTGCACTTTGTTCTTCCGAAAACGAGCATCTCTTCTGAACCCTTGGGCTTGATTGCTCATTGCCGTCGCCTTTTGTGCAAGCTGTCCAAGATCTTCAAACTCCATGCCGAATAGCTTGTCTCTAATATGTGGCAAAGCATGCCCGCAATGACCAATTGTGCAAGCCGATCATCGAAATAGTCGAGAGAATAGCACATGTTCTTTGCTTCTCGAATCTGCGGAGATACTCCATTGGTGTCTCGCAGTTTTCATCCTCATAGACCACAGATCAACCATCTTCTTCTCATTGGTTCCTGTATAAAAGTATGAATGGAACTTTTGCTCCAATTCGCCCATGTACCAATGGAATTGGCCGGCTGCGATGCAAACCATGTGAAAGCCGGCCCCGTCAAAGACATAGGAAAATATCTCGATCCTCCAAGCTTCATCGCAGCAGCTTCTCCAAGTTGCATCGATATCTACTGACATGCTCAATGGTACTGGTATCATCCCGACCCGGAGAATTTGGTCAAATCCGTTGGTGGTTTAACTCTTGGTGGAAGAGCTACCCTATTGTACCATTCTCGGGAAAGGAGATTTGTATGCATATGTCGATGCTTTGGTTTCGGGCCGAATTGATTCTCGCATCATATCGGCCATTCCCGCTTAGGAGCTCATCATTTGCATCTTTTGCTCCCTGTCTCCTAGAAGGCACTCCCGATGCACTCCCCGTATCCTGGATTCGGCAAAGCATCCGAGCACCGTAATCATGTCAGTGAATTCACTATACCCATCTCCATAGACACTCTTCTCGCAACTGTTTGCTACGGAGAAATCTTATAAGCGAGATGCGTATATCTCGTTGTCGCACCAAAAGCTACCCGACCATGAGTTTGCTTTGCTCGGTCACGGGAGGCTTCTCTTTTCCATCATGAATAGCTCCATCTTTGCTTGTACCGATTATCTCTTCTCCTCCAGTTGACTTCCCGAAGATTGCCGAGTGTTGAAGTACACTGGCCCAAAGACAAGCTCTCCAAATCTTGCTTCAAATCGTTTGTCAACCGCCGGACCAAAAGTTTCAGCCATGATTTTGCGGAAGGTGCCCGAAAAAAGCTGTGTTGTGATTCAACATAGTGTCTCCTACAGCTTTGTAGATGGCTCCAACTACCCTCTCATCTCCTCCTCGTCGCAACATCGATCCGACCAGCGAGAAGAACTCGTGGCGTGCTTGCTTGATCATCACTCTGCCACTCTTGTTCTTGGAAAAGGACATCGACATTTCGCTGAAATTGTTCCATTGCTTGCTCCACCATCCGGCGTTGCTCGCGGCGGCTCGTCCATGGTCACGTTCGGCGTGATCGTTGTCAATTTCCGATCCCATCTTATATTGAGAAGTTGTCCCACCGGCGTGCCAAAAAGTGTGTTGACGCAAAATGTGACCACCCCGCGTCTCACACACAAAGCAAGCCGAAAGCCTAGCTTCAATCGGGTGCCCGGCGTCGAATCCGGTGGCGTGCCGTCGATTTGACCTGAAAATCGACAAGGGATAAAACAAGAAGATCATAACCGGAACGTCTTGGTGAGACCAGACAGCTTCCATCTTTACGGCCCCGAAGCCACTTACGACGACACATAGCTATGGAAGCTATCTCCCAACAGATGCGCTTCATTCGGCTAAAGTAACATAACCGATGTAAACAACAAACTAGCCGAATACGGTAAATGAAGACATGTTTGAACAAGATTAAATCATTAAAGCATATCAAACTACATCTCATGTTTAAAGTATCATCAAGCACTAAAAATTAAGAATAAGTAACTTATAAATATAAATCGACTAAACAACACAAGCATAGGCTACTCCAACTAGTCTCGCCGCACGTCTAGCCTTCATAAACCCGTCGAGCATAAACTCAAGCAAGCTAATCCACCGCATGATACCACTCACTATGAATTTACACCACTCCTTGCTACTAGATCAATCCACCGCATGATACAATCTAGCAATAAAGAGCTAAAAGCACATAATTATCTAACAGATCTATAGATACTTGCTACATGTATAAGCATAACCGTATCGGCAAGATTGCCGAATCGGGGTCCATGAAGAAGGAACAAACAAGTAACATATAGAGGAGCCTATCGATTAAACCGATCTCTAGTCCACCGGATGACTAGTTCTAGAGTAACTCAAAGACCTCGCATCCGCCGCACGGTACCCGGTCCCGTCAAGGCTTATCTACACATAACGTGAATGAACCCACAACACGTGACAATCTAGATCGATCTAATTCGGCTATATGAACTTGATCCACTTGATATTGAATAAACATGAAAGAACGATCAACAAGCCGAAAGAGTATCAATCTAGATTGGGCAATAGAGTGTTGCAAATAATTAAACATTAAATAAAGCAAGCAACACATGGTAACTTAATGAATCTATTAGATCATGCCAAATCTAAAAGAGCCGATAACTATCTTTACTCATGTCTTAATCCGCCGCACGATACAAGGCACAAGCAAAAACTTCCCATCATTAAGCTTAAATCCGCCGCACGATACTAAGCAAAACGGATGAGACTACTTGCATCACATCTAAATCCGCCGCACGATACTAAACATGATAGCAAGGTTGCCGGACTTACGGAGGTCGACGGATCGATTGGTCCTCTCGAAGAACTCGACGACACGACTAAAGGACTCGAAGGGTGGCGCGTAGCCGGTTGTATTGATTTGGTTGTGAACCCCTATTACAATGGTCGAGGGTTTATATTTATACCCTGGACAAAACATGAGTCCTAAGCACTTACGAACTATCTAACCAAAATTGGAAAGACAAAGACACGCTAACTCTATCCATAATCGGAGTCCTTGATCATCACGACTCGTTCCCTTTTCGATCGCTTCCTTTTTCCTTTCTCCGCCTTCAAATAAAGCGATTGCCGACCGCTTGGCCATTTGCCGAACACATGGAAATTAGCCGACCGCATATGCACTTGCCGAATTCCTCTCTCTGCCGTCTGCGGGTCCACCTGTCATATTCCTGACCAAATTCTGGTGTTAACACTTCAGATGCAGCTAAAGGAAATTGCCGAATACATGCTGAGCCAAAGCGCAGAGTTACAGCACAGCACTTGTTGAATAAGTGGCAGAGAGAAAAGGAGATGGAGTATGATGAGGAGCAGCAGTACATTGAAGAAGAACGCAGATTCATGGTAGAACGTCGAAGATATGAGGCAGAGGTACGCCAAAGAGAACAAGAAAAGTACAGGAGAGAACAAGAGCAGTCGCATTGGAACTGTTCCTTCTTCAGACACTTGTTGGAATGAAGGCTTGAAGTTGCACACGGGAACAATTGCCCCGAATGCGGTGATCAATATTCGAGTACAGGCAATCTCGAGTCAACCGTCCCGTTCATGATAGACTTGGGGAGAAAGTTCCGAGAACGATCGGCGCCTAAAAATAAACAGTTTTGATGGACATCGAGGAAAAGATTTGCGAGACCAAGCTTGGGCTCACGAAGCCCATAATGCGGAAGAGAGCTCATACGGGTGGCAAAGAGGTCAATGGTGTCCTCCCGGTTTGAGGAAAAGCCGGAAGAGAAGAGTTCGGCGTTTGAGAAATCAAGAGGCTGAAGCGAATTAGCCGAAAAGAAACCAAAGTGTGGCGTCCTAAGAAAAAGGATGATGGACGGGGTCCTTCTGATACTAATATGGTGTTCTTTATTCCATTGGAGTTCAAAGCTCCTCAAGATCAAGAAGTTCAAGATGAAGTGTACTCGAGACTTTGATGAAACCGAATGCCGAGATCCGATGGCTCAACTTGTGTTGACTCGGCAAGCGCCTTTGACAAGCCGCTTAAAAACCGTCATCTGAAACCATTATACCTGAAGGGATATGTCAATGGCAAGCCTTTAACCAAGATGCTTGTTGATGGAGGGGCTGCTATCAATATTATGCCCTATGCTACTTTCAAAAAGCTTGGTATGACAAGTGAGGATTTGTTGCAGACTGACATGATCCTTAGAGATTTTGCTGGCAATGCTTCTGATACTCGTGGAGCAAGACATGTAGAACCGATGATTGGATCCAAGACTTTGATCACTACTTTCTTTGTCATTGATGGCAAGGGGGCATATAGCATGCTTCTTGGAAGGGATTGGATCCATGCTAATTGCTGTGTGCCATCAACTATGCATCAAATTCTTATTCAGTGGATAGGAGATGATGTAGAGATTGTTCAAGCTGATGATTCAGTGAGTGTTGCCACTTCCGAGCCTGCTTATTGGGAGTATGATGGACAAGACTGCCTTTCGGGTAAGGAATGGAAGGAAGGTCCCGTCAATGTGTTCGACAGAGATCAACGGCCGATCCAAGCAATCGGCTCGACGAACTTTTAATGGGCAATCCAATCGATGGCAACAAGGGCAAACGGGTCGTGGTTTTATGTCGGCCGACAAGTTAGAAGAAATCGATGTTGGTGATAGCACAAAGTCAAGGCCGATGTATATCGGTGCAGATTTAGACCCGAATATAAATTGAAATTAATAGAGTTCTTGAAGGAGTTCAAAGATTGTTTTGCTTGGGATTACACAGAGATGCCTGGATTGGATCGATCAATTGTTGAGCATAAGTTGCCTATAAAACCTGGATTTCGTCCCTTCAAACAACCTCCACGAAAAATTTATAAAGAGGAGGTATTGGCCGATGTAAAGAAAGAAGTTGAAAGACCGATTGAAGCAAACTTTATTCGGCCATGCGGGTATGCGAGTGGATTTCAAACATAGTACCCGTCTACAAAAAGAATGGGAAGATGAGAGTATGCATAGATTTCGAGAGGTCTCAACAAAGCTACTCCCATGGATGGCTACCCAATGCCGAGTTGCCGATTTATTGGTGGATGCGAAAGAGGGGTATGAAGTCATCGGCTTTATGGATGGCAATGCGGCTACAATCAGATTTTTATGGCGCTTGAAGATATTGCAAAGACCGCATTCGATGTCCCGGCCACATTGGGTTATTTGAATGGATAGTAATGACATTTGGATTAAAGAATGCTTTGGTGCAACTTATCGAGAGCCATGAATTATATCTTTCATGAGTTGATCGGCAAAATTGTGGAAATTTACATTGATGATGTGGTAGTCAAATCCGAGACCATGAAGGACATTTAGCCAATTTAAGGAATACTTTGGAGTGCACAAGGAAACATGGTTTAAAGATGAATCCAAATAAGTGTGCTTTTGGAGTCTCGGGGTGAATTCTTGGGGTTCTTGATCCACAAAGGAGGGATAGAAGTTGGAAAAAAGAGTATGGAAGCAATAGACAAAGTTGTGCCCCCAACTAACCTTACAGAGTTGCAATCATTGCTTTGGGCAAGATCAATTTCGTGAGAAGATTCATATCCAATTTATCGAAAGAGTATTGCCTTTCTCTCCATTGTTGAAGCTCAAGAAGGATCGAAATTTGGTTGGGTGACATACAACAAAAGGCTTTTGATGAGATCAAGCAATATATGAAGGCACCACCAGTATTGGTACCTCCACAACTTGAGAAGCCTTTCAAGCTGTATGTGGCGGCCGATGGCCTAACAATAGGATCGGCCCTTATGCAAGAGTTTGATGGAAAAGAAAGAGTAATAGCTTACCTTAGCCGAAAACTGCTAGATCCTGAAACAAGGTATTCGGCTATAGAAAAGCTCTGTTTATGTGTTTATTACTCATGTACCAAATTTTGGCACTATTTGTTAAATGCCGAATGTGTGGTGATATCTAGTTTTGATGTAATTAAACACATGTTGTCAATGCTAATTTTAAATGGAAGAATCGGCAAATGGGTATTAGCACTGTCAGAGTTTAATTTAAAGTATAAGTCGGCAAAAGCAGTGAAAGGACAGGCAATTGCCGATTTTATTACTCAACATCGTGATTTGTCTGTTGATATGATTAACATTGCCCCATGGGCATTATTTTTTGATGGATCATCATGTGACAAAGGTGGTGGTGCTGGTATTCTTTTGGTATCCCCACGTGGAAAGACATTTGAGTTTGCTTTTTCAATAGAATATCCTGTCACTAACAATCAAGCAGAATATGAGGCTTTGCTTAGGGGGCTTCGGCTGTTAATAGAAGTGAAGGCTGTTGCTGTTGAAGTATTTGGTGACTCTGAGTTGGTGATCAATCAACTGACAGGGCAATATGAATGCAAGAACGATATATTGCAAGGATATCATGAGCAATGTCGGGAACTTTTGAAGAGCTTTTCAGTAGTAACTTTGCATCATATACCCAGAGAGCACAATGGAGAAGCAAATAGATTAGCTCAAGCTGCTTCCGGATATCGGGAAAATCATGAAGTCTATGCAGCAGAAGAAAGTGCTTTCAATTGTGATCAGATAAATGATGACTGGAGAAGTGACATTATCAGTTATCTGAAAGACCCATCTCAAAAAGTTTCCCGAAGGCTCAGGTATAAGGCCCTCAAATTCGTACTTCTTGATGATCAGTTGTACCACAAGTCTGTAGATGGAGTGTTGCTCAAGTGCTTGAGTCAAGTACAAGCTAAGAAGATTATGTTTGAAGTTCATGAAGGAGCTTGTGGTGCACATCGATCGGCTTACCGAATGAAATGGATAATCGAAGAACAGGTACTTCGGCCGACTATGTTGGAGGATTGCTTTGAATATTACAAAGGGTGTCGAGATTGTCGATATTTGGTAATGTTCAAAGAGCACTCGCATCTGCTCCGAATCCAATAATCAAACCATGGCCGTTCGTAGGATGGGGTATAGATTTAATTGGACAGATCAGTCCTCCATCTAGCAAGGGACACAAATTTGTGTTGCTGGCAACAGATTATTTCACCAAGTGGGTTGAAGCTATCCCTTTGAAAAAAGTCACATCAGAAAATATGGTCAGTTTTGTCAAAGAACATATAATTCATAGGTTTGGGATCCCACAGACCATTACAACTGATCAGGGGACTCAGTTCACTTCTTCAGAATTTTGTGACTTTGCCGAAAGTATGGGGATAAGGTTATATAATTCTTCTCCTTATTATGCACAAGCCAATGGCCAAGCGAGGCGTCAAATAAGATCATGATCAAGATTATCCGAAGAAGATCGATGAGAAGCCAAGGAGATGGCATTTGGTCCTTAATGAAGCATTGTGGGCTTACCGAATGGCTTGCCATGGATCCACACAAGCATCTCCATATGAGTTGGTTTATGGACATAATGCTGTGATGCCTTGGGAGTTGCAATCGGGATCAAGGAGAGTTGAATTGCAGAAAGATTTGACGGATAAAGATTATAAGGATTTGATGATGGATGAATTGGAAGATTTGCATTTGATTCGTCTTAAAGCTTTGGAGAACATCGAGAAGAATAAAATGCGTATTGCCAAGTACTACAACAAGAAAGTTAAAGTTAAGCAATTTGCAGAAGGAGAATTGGTTTGGAAAACGATATTGCCAATTGGCACAAAGGATAAGACATTTGGCAAATGGTCACCAAATTGGGAAGGACCTTTTCGGGTTGTCAGTTGTGCACCTGGTAATGCGTATATATTGAAAACATTATTTGGAGAAGAACTTACTAGAGCCATCAATGGCAGATATCTTAAGAAGTTTTATCCAAGTATCGAAGTTGGATCTTAATTGTGACTATGACGTAAACGTGGTATAGCCGATTGAATAAAGTCGCCTTCAGAGCAAAGGAAGGAAGTTGGAGAGAAATAGCCGATATCGTGTGTATCGTCTTCAGAACAAAAATAGCCGATACAGTTGTGTCGCCTTTAGTCAATTTTTAAAAAGTATAAGTGAACAGTTTGATCTTATCTCTCAGCTGATAGGTTTATCGGGAGAAGATAAAGAGAATTGAAGAGCTACGCTACAAAACGTCAAGTCATGGAGCAGTGCCAAGATCTAATCGGCTAATACGACGTTATGCGTTCGGGAAAATTTCGTTCTTGAAAAATGTTGCAGTCGAAATGCCAGCTAAGGGGCAAGAAAATTCGCAAGAACGAACGCGATTGCCAGAACGCCATTACAGCAAAGACAGATAAGATCAAGCAGACGGCCAAGATTCTTCATTTAAAAGTTTTTATTTACAACCCGCGCCAGTCCTAATACAAGCTACTCCTCTTCCTCGGTGAAGAGCTTGTTGAGGACGGACTCCGGGTTGGTGGCGTTGGCCATAGCGTTGGCGTGGTCGTCGTACGCCACCAGGAGGCCCTCGATGCCGTCGACCTCGTGGGGAAGCCCGCCCCGAAAGCCGGTTGGCATCGGAGCGTAGTCATCCCCGGTCCAGGACGACATCCCCGCCAGACCAAGCGCGGTGCCGAGGCGTACGCCATGAAGAGCAGCCTGATCGATCTGACCAGGCACCGCCTCGAGGCGATCTCGCCGTGGTCGCCCCGGGCGTTCACGTGGTTGGCCGCGGCCGCCGCCGCCAACCTCAGCGGTCCAGCTCCGCGTTGAGGTCTGCAAAGGAAAAACAAGACGGGACAGTGAGTAAGCAGATCAAGAAAAAACGGAAATCAAGCAATGGCAGAGGAACAAGTACTGGTGATGGTCTCCGTCATCTGCCGGCAAGTGTCCTCCCACTCCAACTGGGCGATCCCAAACTTCTTGGTTTCTTCACCAAGAAGCTCCATCGCCTCGTCCCTCTCGCGGCGGTACGCGGCGGCGTCGTAGCGGCTGTACGCCGGGATTTCCTCGTCGTTCCTGTCCCATATAGGGCGGTACGAAGAGGCGGACCCCGATGAGGCCGAGGCGGAAGCCGATGCCGGAGCAGGAGCAGGAGCCGGGGCTGGAGCCGGAGCCGGAGCCGGCGCAGGGGCAGATGCGTCAAACGCCGCGGCCGACGCCAGGAAACGCCATTGGCCGGTGCTGATCCTCGCCGTCCTACAAGCAAGGTGCAATCAAGATCGGCTAAACAAAAAGAAACCGCAAACGAGATGAGGAAGTTATCTCTTACTGCAGACGGCGGCCACCACGGCTGCTTCCCTCCGCCGCATCCGCCGCAGGAGCAGGAGCGGTAGCGGAAGGAGGAGTGTGAGTGCCGGCCCGGGCGACCCGCCTCTGGAAGTTGGCGACGTAGTCGCCGGTGTTCCCGACAGCCCTGAAACAGATCGAGAAGATGAAAAACCGTAAGGGGGCAGAGACTCAGATCGGGTAAAAACTATCAAGCAGCACAACTCAAGGGATTAGAAATCTCACCGCCGGCGCCGGTTGCTGCTTCCCTCCGCCTCGTCCTGAGCAGGACGCTTGTTGCGATCACCGCTGCTCGCCATTGGTGGTGGTGGGGTTTTTTGGGGCTTGAAGGCGGAGAGGAAGTGGAAGAGATTAGGGATGATAGCAACTGCTTGTGCTTGATGTGATGATGGTGGGAGCCGACTGGTCCTATTTATGAACGTGGGAGTCGTGGCGAGACTGCGGGAAAGCCAAGCGACAGGATAGGGTTTCCACACCCATGGGCCGATGTTGAGTTGGGCCGAGCCCATCACCACTGACGATTCAGTTACCATACGCTCGGTCGGCTAAATAGCTGATGAGAGCTATTCGGTTAAAGTGAGCACTTGAGGCGGCAGCAGTTACATTCGGTTAAAACGCGCAGAGTACAGTTGTGATTGGAAGAGCCGAATGATAACAGAAGCAGAGAAGAAAGAGAAAAACAAAATATTGAATCAAAAGGAATGAAATGTTGAAGAAGTATGGTGCATTTGGAGCACAATATTTACATACGTCATCATACAAGCCAAGGGTTTTTACACATTCAGATAAGAACTGATGATATTCAGGGCTTCAGTCTTGATTCTATTAACTTCATCAAGAGCTTTTTTATCTTCAACTTCGAGTTTTGGATCTCGCTGCAGTTGCTCTTGATTTGCTTGGTTTCTTTGACAAGGGAGCTTATTTTGGTCTTAGCCGAATCAAGAGGTGGCGAGTAGCAAGTTTGGCCTCATGAGATTGAATGTTGGCATCCAATTGAGCCAACTGAGCCGCCAGTTTGATTCTCTCATCTCTCATACTCGCAATTCGGCTCCAAAGTGTCCCAAGACCGTTTGGCTGATTTAAATTCAGAGTAGAGCACTTTAACTTGCTGTTCTCTGGTTGCCTTGTCGGTCTCCAAGATAGCTTTGTCAGATATGTTCTTATGTGCTCTCTTGACAACGGCAAAATGGTCATCAAGATGAGACAAGGCGTTTATGGCATCCTTGAGATCAGAAGGAAGCTCTTGGCCAAGTGGCTCTGCCATTTCCCTTATTTTGTCAGACTCCCGAGTCGTCAACAATATCCTTTTCCAAAAATGAAATTATGGCCTTCGCTTAACTCCGACTCTCGATGACAATTGCCGATTGGAGGAGACTTCATCGTCATCGTAAACTCTTCAAAGAATGAGAGAAAAGCTGGCTGTTGAAGAGCAAGACTCGATAACGAAGGGAAATTTATTTTAGCCGAATGACTTAATTCAAATAGGGAATGACTGAGGAAGATTAAAGATAATACCTCTTCGGTAAAAGCCTGATCAATAGCCTCCTGAGTAGCATCAAGACTTTGAGTGACTGGCACAGTTGCTGTTTCATGGATAGCAGTATCGTGGCTTGTTGATATATCTTGAATTGCCGAAGGAGTTAAATCCGGTATGTCTTGAAGAAGAGTTTTTCTGTTGCTTCTCCTGACTGATGAAGAGGGGTGCCTGTTGCCATGTCTGTTTGTTCATCAGCCTCATGAAAAAGAATTTCTTCTACTGCTTCTCCTTGTTCACCTGCTTGATCACCTGCCTGATGCATACCGCTGGTAGGCTCATTGGCATTTGCTTGGCCAGTAAAAGTTTCGGGGGAGTTGTCCAAATTCACTACCCTGTCAGGACTTTGAGGGTTGGCCTGTACCTGTTGAAAGAAAGTGATAAGTGCAAATACATTTGCAGATGGAAAATAAGGGGTCAAAAGCATTCATACCTGAGGGAGTGGCTTAGCTTTCTTTGATCTTGTTTTCTTGGGAATTGCAGTGTCCTTGATAGGGGAAGAAGGAGTTTTTCTTTTAAGGTCCTTCAGGAGCACTGTGTCGTCAGCAGGTGTTTTGTTGAACACTGTTAAACTTGGAGCATCATGCCCCAAGGCAGCAATAGGGCCAGGTTGCCAGTATTGAACCTCTGGAGGACTTGGAGGAGCATTGTCCTGTTCAAAAAGATGTTTAGAAACAGAGCAGAAACATGAGGTAAAAGGTAGCTATGAGCGTGTACCTCATCATCAGAAGAGAATGAGGGCATTAAAACTTGGCATAAAGGATAGACTTGTGCTCTGAAAATGTGAGAATGCCATTCTTGCCACCAGAGAGTGAATGAGGGATGAGCAGCTTCAATTATCACCAGAGGATTGAGATCATATACTGGAAGCTTACATCCGAGATTGAAGACTTTGTTGGCCTCAATAATGTTCAGCAATGATTCCCTGGGTCTGATGATGCTTGAAAAATATGGTCTTGGGGGCAATTGACCAAGTCCAAGCTGCCTGGCAACCATGTTTGGATTGTAAAATTTATAAGTTGAGCTTATCAGCCGGCCATGATGAAATTCTGCTGGTAGAGCACAGGGCCTGATGAAAGAATTAAAAATGTCCCTGGAATCATCATCTATGCAGCCCAGCTCATAGCTAAATCTGCAGGGGAGGGTTAAATTTTCATTCTCTCTGTAGGGAAACCAGATCACATGGTTGAATCCCTTGTAGAAGATCTTGAAAAGATGGCCCAGATCCAAGTCAATGGTAATTGAAGATGCAGCCTCTCCATATGTCTGACAAGACTTGTATCTGGGATCTTCACCTTCAGCGTAGTTGATTGAAGGAAAGTTCAGGTTGTGAAGATCAACGAGACAATCGATGCATATATAGTTGCAACCACATCCGAAGAAGCCACCATGGTCCATTGACACGGGAGATTTCACCTTGATTCCTCATCCAATAGTGATTTGATGCATCATGTGGTAAAATGCTCCCGAGATATTTGCCCAAAGGAATCAACTTGCTCGGCCAATTCTTCACCATCACTATGTGATTCAAAGTGGGCTCATTGGACTTACCACACGTAAGATAAATCTGCATAACCACATGTTCATGAAAGCCCTATATTCTTTATCGACACGGGGCCGGTTGAAGCATAAGTCTCGAACATACTTGGCCCAACCTCCTCCCGATTTGACTCGCCTTACGTGAGCTAGTGCATTTGTATTTGAAGGGATAGGTTGGTTTGGTGATATTCGGACCGTCATCATGAAAATGTCGACAAAGTGATTGACATTGGGCCATGGCCGAAGATTAATGCATTAATGGCGTCAGACCAAAAATGAGAAGCAGTTATAAGGAGGGAGTCATTTCTAGGCATTTCGGCTAAAGAAAGCTCCAAACAGTGCTGAATATCCTGAGATTCCCAAAAATCACTGTTCCTGGACTGCATCCTGCGATACCAGTTACGCCATCCCGCAATTGAAGGAAGGGGCCAAGTTTTGAAAGTGTTCGACCATCTATTTGAGGGGGCAATCCTAGATTTGAATGGGATCCTCAAAGTTTCCTTTTCAATAAAATCCCTCGGATTAGGGTTTCCCATCGGACCAAGGAAAAATGACCCGGGATGAGCAAGATTGGAAATCAAAATCTCGTTCTTCATTTCCTTTATGAAAGTAAAGCGGATGAATCAAGAACACATCTAGAAAACGATTCGAGTAAATTGCCGAATGGGTAAAAACAGGTAGGGTTACCTCAAGAAGCTCCTCTTGAGTTCCTGTTGCCATGATGGAGCTGGTTGAAGTCTCCGTCGTCATTGAAGACAGCAGCGAGCGCAGATCTCAAGTGACGGCCGCGGGCGTTGGCGGTGCTTGACCTAGGCGAAAGGCGGCTGATCCAATTTCGAAATAAAACCCTTTTATCTCGAAATTGAGGGGGCATGTGTTAACACCGAATTTGGTCGGGAATATGACGGGGGACCCGCAGCGGCAGAGAGAGATTCGGCAAATGTATATGCGGTCGGCTAATTTTCATGTGTTCGGCAAATGACCGGGGCGGTCGGCAAGAATCGCTTCGTTTGGAGGCGGAAAAAGGAAAGGGAAGCGATCGAAAAGGGAAGGAGTCGTGATGGTCAAGGGCTCCGATTATGGATAGAGTCGGCGTGTCTTTATCTTTCCAATTTTGTTTAGATAGTTCGTAAGTGCTTAGGACTCATGTTCTCAGTCCCAGGGTATAAATATAAACCCTCGACCATTGTAATAAGGGTTCACAACCAAATCAATACAACCGGCTACGTGCCACCCTTCGAGTCCTTTAGTCGTGTCGTCGAGTTCTTCGAGAGGACCAATCGATCCGTCGACCTCCGTAAGTCCCGGCAACCTTGCTACCATGTCTAGTATCGTGCGGCAGATTTAGATTATGATGCAAGTAGTCTCATCCGTTTTGCTTAGTATCGTGCGGCGGATTTAAGCTTAATGATGGGAAGTTTTTGCTTGTGCCTTGTATCGTGCGGCGGATTAAGACATGAGTAAAGATAGTTATCGGCTCTCTTAGATTTGGCAAGATCTAATAGATTCATTAAGTTATCACGTGTTGCTTGCTTTATTTAATGTTTAATTATTTGCAACACTCTTTTGCCCAATCTAGATTGATACTCTTTCGGCTTGTTGATCGTTTCTTTCATGCTTACGATATTCAAGTAGATCAAGCTCATATAGCCGAATTAGATCGTCTAGATTGTCACGTGTTGTGGGTTCATTCACGTTAGATGTAGATAAGCCTTGACAGGACCGGGTACCGTGCGGCAGATGCAGGTCTTTGGGTTACTCTAGAGCTAGTCATCCGGTGGACTAGAGATCGGTTTAATCTGATAGGTTCCTTTTACATGTTACTTGTTTGTTCCTTCCTCATGGACCCCGATTCGGCAATCTTGCCGATACGGTTATGCTTCACACATGTAGCGAGTATTTATAGATCTGTTAGGTAATTACGTGCTTTTAGCTCTTTATTGCTAGATTGTATCATGCGGTGGATTGATCTAATAGTAAGGAGTGGCGTAAATTCATAGCGAGTGGTATCATGCGGTGGATTAGCTTGCTTGGGTTTATGCTCGACGGGTTTATGAAGGCTAGACGTGCGGCAGACTAGTTGGAGTAGCCTATGCATGTGTTATTTAGTAGATTTACATTTATAAGTTACTTATCTTTAGTTATTAGTGCTTGATGATGCTTTAAACCTGAGATATAGTTTGATAAGCTTTAACGATTTAATCTTGTTCAAACATGTCTTCGTTTACTGTATTCGGCAAGTTCGTTCTGTTTACATCAGTTATGTTATTTTAGCCGAATGAACTGCAATCTGTTGGCAGATAGCTTCTATAGCTATGTGTCGTCGTAAGTGGCTTCAGGGCCGTAAAGATGGAACTGTCTGGTCTCACCCAGCACGTTCCAGTTATGATCTTACCGTTTTATCCCTTGTCGATTTTCAGGTCAAATCGACTGGCACGCCACCGGATTCAGACGCCCGGGCACCCAATTGAAGCTAGGCTTTCCGGCTTGCTGTGTGTGAGACACAGTGCGCCACATTTTGTGTCAACACTACATAACTGAGTCAGGACAACGGACAATCACACAAACACATGCTTGTTAGTGAGGTTCTAAGTTAAGATAGCTTGACCATTATTAACTTACTTCGGGCACCGGATCGCACCTGGTCTGCCAAGTGATGCCGGCCTATAGCTCTACGCCGTAGCCGGACGTGGGGGATTACGAGGGACGGACAGGGCTGTCGCCACCTGCCGCCTACCACCTCAACCGTGGACTACGAGGCAAACGAAGGTAGGTCCTAGCCTAGACACCACGTCTATGCCAGTTGCTACAACTCTAGTGGTGATCAGGAGCACCCGTCTCTATCAGGGGTCCTCTTACTAGAGCTTCCGCCACGGGGACGAACGACGAACCCGCAAGCCAACATTGACCAAGACTACAATAAGATAGACCTCAACATCACAACCTAGCCCTAGGTCTAAACATGCATGCACTAGTGTTAGACATTAGGTTCTATATGATAAGATCAAGACATAAAAACTATATTCTAGTTCATATGCCAAGATCATATCATAAGAACTATGCTCTAATTCTATGACACAACTATACTAATAGAACTAAGAACAAGAACAAGATCATCTAGAACAAGAACATAGGAACAACTAA
Organism: Themeda triandra; assembly: GCA_018135685.1. Taxonomy (NCBI): domain Eukaryota; kingdom Viridiplantae; phylum Streptophyta; class Magnoliopsida; order Poales; family Poaceae; genus Themeda; species Themeda triandra. Next base: position 928,921 of record JAENPR010000131.1, on the reverse strand, counting down.
GAACAAGAACATAAGAACGAGAACACAAGTGAAACCTTGATATTATTCATACCGAGATTCCCCCTAGAGGTTCAAGCTCTCCAACGAGGCTTGCCTTGCTCCACTACATAACTAAAACTACTAAAGAAGAAGATACAAGTGGAGGGAGAGAGGCTCTAATGTGTTGTGGTGTGTATTTCTAGGAGGGGGAATGGCCCTCCTTTTATAGGTGAGGTGGAGGGGGCTCTTTGGAAAAGAACCATCCCTACATGGAAGGGACCAAACCGACCTCAAAGAGGCGGTTTCACACCTTCCATGTTGGAAACACCAGCAGATTTGGCCTTGGATCATCGTCATAGGCCATCTGGAGAAAGTTGGGCCCGTTTGGCGCCAGGCCAGGCGCGCTCGCGCCTTGAGCGCGCTCGCGCCCAATGTGGGCCCGCTGGGCCTCTGTTTTTGCCACCAGTGTGTGGGCCTTTCAGCTGGCTTTGAATCGGCTGGTCATTTGCCCAAATCGGAGTTCGTATGAATCCTTGGCGTCCAAATTACTGAGACATGGTCCTGCAGCCCAAGATAGAATTGGTCTAGACTTTGGCCCTTCTTCTCATGGGTTCATCTTGGACACTTGTACCCATGGTTGGATCTCCGGCACTCTGGTAAGAGGGTTTGGCCTAGTTTGGTCTAGATTTGACATTTGCTCTCACTCTTTGGCTTGACGCTTTTTCGAAAGGCGCATTTCTTTATACAATCCCATGCACTTGATGTATATTTCTGCAAAGTGTTACCACTTCCAAGTACATGTGGAATTGGGTTAGTAGTAATGATATATGTGCAATGAAATAATTATTTCCCCCATAATGACCTATAGTTGGCGGGTAGAAATCTGAGTTAAGGACCGCCAACAGCCACCTTGGCACTGCTCCCAAGACACCCTGGACCTTCTAGAAGGGCAGTGGGACCCACAGGTCAGCCACCTCCTTGTCGACCGACCTACATGACATGCTACAGGGAGACCTTCTCCTGGATCCAAATGTGCTACAACTCAACTTTCCAATCACTTAGCACTTTGGCCCAAGGATCCACATAGAAACAAGCAAGGAATCAAGTGAACCCAACTTCGAACAAGACTACACGTGACAGGTCAGGACAGCACCAGGAAGCTGCAGGTGGCCCAGGCACCCCAGTGCCAGGTCGGCCGACCTGGCCCTGGTGTCTGCCACCTTGGCACTGCTCCCAAGACACCCTGGACCTTCTAGAAGGGCAGTGGGACCCACAGGTCAGCCACCTCCTTGTCGACCGACCTGCATGTGGGCCTACCCCAAGGTCGGTTCGCTTCCACCGACTTCCTGCATGGTCTCCACGTGTCCTACGCCGAGAGACATCCATTCAAGTCGGTGGGAAGGTCGGTTTGATCAAACAGAGCATGGTGAAGAGCACACGGATCGATGACGTGGCGGTGGAGTAACCCCCACTCCACCTCCACTATAAATACCCCCCTAGACCTTCATCCCAAATCATCCCCAAGTAGTCCACAAGTGTGTTGCTAAGCTCAAGCTCTCTTGGGAGATCAAGTGTAGTGTAGTCTAGTCTAGAGTGGGAGTTAGAGTCGAGTCGAGCGAAGCTCGAGTCTCCGGAGTCATCTTCTGGAGAGTCTGGTATAGCTCTTGTATCTTTTCTCTTGTATTACTTTCTTTATATTAATATATTCTTGCTTTACTTTATTAAGTCTTTACTTTGAGTACTTACTTAGTGCATTACTATACTAGTATAGTAGTGTAGTGTCTTAGTCCTCTTAGTGTAGAGCCTTAGCTAGTTTAGTGTCTAGATCCTTTATGTGTGTTTCATTACCAACTGGGGCTGAGGCTACTTACGTGGTAGCCGAAGTCATAAGACTAGTGCTTATTAGTGGATGCAACCTTACCTTGATTGGTATATCCATTCAACATTCTGACGTATATTAGCGGGAACAGCTAATCGTGATAGGACTCCGTCCCCTTATAGTTCTATTTGCGTTGGGTTTGGTCTGTAGGGCGACCATAAGCCAAAGGTCCGCTCGAGTAGGTGTTGATGTCTATTAAGTGCAACTGAAATAAAGAGGGTTCCGCAAGCGCACAGAATATATCATCGTAGCATTTAAACCAGGAGTAATCCAGGTATCGTTATTTATAATTTTACCACTGGGAAGGGAATGCACTGGATAATGAGTGATGAGCAATGCACATGCGATAATGGAGAGCTTAACCTTGTCTCGTATTGATCATCTCATACGGGGTAAGTGTCACATAAAATATAGGAATGAATGATAAATGACATAAGATAAATGAGAGCATTTAGCCACATAAAATAATAGTAATAAGCCATCTCAACTTAGCACTCTAAGCTTATAACACTAGCATGGACTAGGACGATCTAGGGTGTAATCCTATGTTATTCTAACTACAAAGTCAAAGCATACAATGATTAGTGCAAGAACATCTAGCAATCATGGCGGGAAAAGGTAACATCTATGCATAGTGATATTACCAGAGAAGACAAGAGACATAGCAATGACTTCAATGTAATAGGTTTGTTCTGCTAGACCTATACTCGGGAGAAGGGCTACAAAGGACTCAACAGGACTGTCACTCCCGCGATCTACCTCACGATCCGAAATATAGGGTGCAATCGCAGATAAATACGGTCTAGGCACCACGCCTACACAATATTTACCACTCACCCATCGATCTAATGAGCAAGCGCTATACGATCCTATGCATAAACATAATTCTAGTCCAACTATGCTAAACATATAATCAAAGTAAACTAAGAACAATATAATTGAGAACATAATCAAATAGAGCAAAGTCAAGTCTGATATAATAGAATAGAATAAAGTACTACTCATAGTATCATGAACAATGATGAATATTACAAGAATGTAGAGGGGAATTACCAAGAACTCCGACAGATCCGGACTCCAAGCTAGGCTTGATTCCCTCTAGATCTATTCCTATGTAGCTATGCTACTAAACTATGGAGCTCTAATTGAGATGGTGGCTCGGCTTCTCCGAATTCCGATGAGAGAATGAACTCTTGAATGAATTAGGGTTTCACCCGGGGGCCGGGGCTCGAATATATAGCCCCCTAGGATGAACCACGGCCCTCGGATCAAACCGACCTAAATGGACGATAATTATTCATCCTCAAAGGCGGTGGAGGCGGGATCCGCGAGACTCAACGTGTTTGGGCGGGGTGGGGAGTCGGCCGACTCCCCCTTGGGCGGCCGACCGGCCACCGCCCGTGGGCCCCCGCTTTCGTGTGTTGCCTTCTCGGAGTCTTCTAGATTATACAATTTTACCCGTTCGGTCTTTATCTCTATGTAATCATGACATGTGGGCCTCTTTTGGTTCTCTTTCGATAACCCCCGCGAAATAGACAATCACCAAAACTCGTGGAATTCTCGTTGTAACCCCTATATCTAACAAGTGAACTCATATTAGTCCTTTCTCTTGCTGCGTTGACGGTATAAAATTGATACTTAACGACCGTCAACAAACTCCCCCAAGCTTACCTTTTGCTCGTCCCTGAGCAAAGATAGACTCAGTGATGGATCAGGAGTTGCTACAATGCTTTCATTCCTCACAAGTACACATGCGTTCAAACAAGAACTTTCCTCCGGATTAGAGTGAACTATTCTGACTCAAAACTTACTCATATTACCTTTCACCATGGGGCTTGTAACCGTCACTTGGGTCTTGAGTAGTTGAAAGATAGAACGGTCAAGTCAAGCGCCATGTTTCTCGCTCTTTGATCAACTATTATCCCGGAGTTTTTGAAAAGTTTTGAAATAAAACTCGAGTTCCTTGTATGAACCTTTCGGTCTCTCATTTGTGGTATTTCGGATCCTTTCTAAGGCATGAGTAGTGTATGCCTTCTCTCTTCTCTCGAATATGTGGTATTTATGGAACTAAGGCATAGTGGAAAGTGCCTTCTCTCTCTCACCCTACTTTCTAATAGGCTTATGTGGAGCTCATAGGTGGGGAGACACTCAAACTCACTTGCATATATTGCACGCTAAGACATGGATCCAATAGGAACTAAAATAATAATAAAGTCATATGTGCATGTGAATGAGGAAATGAATGATAAGGTGATGATGGGATGACGATGATAAGAAAATGATTATGAGGGGTACTCAACTGGTGAACATCTACTTCTACACTTGCTCCTTCGAGGATAACATGACTCCCTTTATTTGGAAACCTTGAAACTTCTTGAATGGAAGGACTTGGCTACTCTTTCTTTTTCTTTCTTTCTTCTTTTCTCTTTTTTTCTTTTTTTTTTAGAGCAACCAATCCTCTGAAAACGAAACTTTAGCAACGGGGAGTGTATAACTTGAAATGATAATGACTGGAGCTTGTATGTAGGCAAATAGAATGGCGATGATTGTTTTTAGATGTTCACTCCCAGGATAGGAATAGTACCTTTCTGGATGAAGTGAAATGAATGGTGTATGTATATGTGGATGGATGGATGGATGGATGCGTACTCCCAGGGTAGGAGCGATAGGTGCGTATCTCCGGGTAGAGATAGCACAATATGTGGGGAATGTGGATCTATATGTGGTGGTACTTCTAGGGACAGAAGTAGCACAAAATGAGTGTAACATTTATAAAATGGGTGCATGCTTCTGAGGACAGAAGTAGCATAGATCAATGGATGGAGAGCACATAGTATTGACTTTAACTACATGACTGATTCCTTATGGGTCCACAAGATAACCACACTCAATGCCTATAAAGTCTACACTCAAACCTACAATATGATCTATATAAACAGATGGGTTTCCCTAATCTAGTAAGCATGAATATATGGTCATGGTAGGAATTTAAACTCTCATCATAAAGGAACTCATCATGTAGGAATTTAATATTTTCATAGATAAATTCTCCGAACTCTAGTATCTCTAGGAACAAGATGGACAAAGACTGACTCAAAACCTTCCCATATCATACCCGTCAACCACCTAGACTTAGATCAAGTGTTTGCTACCCACAAGTTTTAGGTTCGAGCAAATCTCAAATCTTAACAAATTGTGTCCAAAACTCGGAGAGTGCAAGGTTGAAAACTAGGTACTTGAAAGGAATTACGGCGAGCAACTATTCATCATCTCCATATAGAGTTTATTCTAGGGATCACTTCAAAGACAGATTGCAAGAGCTCTCCAAAAGATAAATAGGGAAATCTTTCTGGGTTTCTATGGTTATGCATCTTTTTTAGTAGTTTTAACAAAGCATACTTTAACAAGACATAAACAGATAAGTTGGAAACACTTAGCTTGGTACACGGGGGATGCCCTCCCCCAAGCTGGATGTTGACATAGTCTGCTGATGTTGCTGACAGGCACTGAAGACGTTCTAGTCTTCCAGGAGTGTCGTAGATAGTTGCTGTTGGAGACAACATTCAAGTGTCGCGGGCAGCACTCCGACAGGGACTGGATGTCCTTCTGCCTGTTAGCTCTTCTTGATCCTTGATGTTCTGTGAAGCTCAAATAGACAACAAAGCTTGTGAAACTAATTAAGTGTTAGTGACAAAAACCTCTAGGCTTTAGTTGTCTAGAACTTTCCTAACTTAAAACTCATTCTAACAGGATCACAAGAAATATTTTTATCTTTTTATTATTTAAGGAATGCGAGACGGGAAAGATAAATATGCTTTGAGAAATTATTTTTGTGCCACCACAGTGAATGATTATCCACATGGGGCTTAAAGTTTTTCTCGGATGCAAATGCACATCTTTATTTTCTTTTCTAATGCGAGAGATGGTAAAGATGCAACTAAGGTGCAAGTAGGAAAATAAGGATGCTAAGGTAAAAATGCAATGCTGGAAAAGTGATGCTTGATAAATACCAAGTTACCTCTTGGTGCGGCGTTCGGTGGTTTTAAGTCCTCCGAACAGACTTATCATGTTTGCTCATTTTTCAAGGGGCGCATTGGCTGGCGCCTCTGATGACGTCGCCTCTTGTGTAGGAATTGATTCTGATTTTGCTTTTACCTTCCACACCTTCTTTGTTGGAGAGGGTGATCTTGAGGAGGAAGCTTCTTGGACCACTTGTTTCTCTTTTGTTGGTAGCACCTCTTCTTCTACAACGTTCTTCTCTTCAGGGTACCGATCTTCATATCTAGACACTTCTCCCTCATAGTCAGCCCATCCATCTGTAGTGATGTTCTTCTTGTTCTGGCGACGGGTACGCTGCCTTCTCCTTGCTCTGTTCTTCTTGGGCTCTTCAGTGATTATATAATTATTGTTGAAGTAGCGGCGTACCTTCTCAGTGGGAAAGTGGAAGTGAATCTCTCCTGTCCCAATATAGATGATAGCTTTGGTGGTGTTCGGGAATGGTCTTCCTAGGATGATTGGAGGATCGTAGTCATCTCCCATATCGATGACTAGGAAGTCTCGTGGGGACATAATGGTCATCTATCTGGATGAGGACATCCTTCACTTCTCCTTCGACGAAGCGGAATGTCCGATCCGCCATCCGCAGCTTGTGCATAGGTGGGCTCCAAAGGCATAGTGCCATATAGATACTCATAGGTTACCTTGGCCATAATGTTGACGCCCGATCCGGTGTCACGCATGCTTTATTGAAAGAGCTTCGTTGATGGAGCATTGAATGGTTGGGACACCGGGTCATCCTTCTTGATCGACGTGGGGACCCGAGTAAGTGGTCATGCTCCCGTGGACTGCGGTGACCATCCTCACCGTCTCCGTCTTCTTGGTCTTCTTATCTTTGTTCTTGCTCTTCTTAGCCGGATTCTTCTTCTTCTCACTTTGTTCGTTGATGAGGGTGTCTTTGAACTATGCACTCGTTCTTGAAGAAGAAGGTTTCTCTCTTGCCCTTGATGTTGAAGATGATCTTGGCGGTGTTGGCATACATGATGGCTCCAGCGGTGTTCAAGAATGGTCGTCCCAAAATGACAGGGGACCTTTCATCACCGCCTCGTATCCACTACCACGAAGTCTCTGGAACATACGAGTTGCCTACTCGTACACATATATCTTCTAGTACTCCCAAAGGGACACGGAGTGACCGATCTCGCAAGCCGTAAGCACATAGTTGTGTATGTTAAGGGGCATCCGAATAGCTTCTCATATATCACTCTTGGCATGATGTTGATGCTTGCACCGAAGTCACAGATTGCCTCATTAAAGTTAGTACTTCCAATGGAGATCGGAATGACTGGTCTCCCCGGATCGCCCTTCTTGATTGGCGAGTTGAGTCTATCCATGACCTCTTCGATGGATCACTCCGGCTATCTTCTACATTGAATATATCAACAAGATTTGCGCCTCGAGCTCTTCGGGTTGTCCCGCCCTTTACCTTGGCCGATGGAGGGAGCAAGGTTAACAAGCCATTTGTACCCGCGACTCAAGTATCTTGTTGAAGCCGAAGCCGACTCTTGATGGCATTGGAAAAGCCATCCATTCTGTTGCCGAGTGTCTCTAGGACCTTGTCATTTGATGTCGCTTCTTGGACAGATTGTCCATCATCTTGCCTTGGTTCAAGACTAACTCTCTCAAAGGCGGCCGGTTGTAATTATTGTAGGAGGAGTTGTTACCTTGATAGTTGCCCGAATAATTGCCCGAGTAGTTAGGCCTTTGCCGCCGATTCCAACCTTGATTCTGCTCGAGGATGATAGTAATTATTGTTGTTGTTGTTGTTGAGGTAGTTCACGTCCTCCTTCGGCTACGGGCGGTTAGCACTGTGTGCCCGCTCTCCACACTCTTCACATGTCATGCGAGCATCATGTATATGCATGACTTCTTTCTTCTCTCGTGGCTCTCTCATCGAGCCTCTTCATTAGCAGATCCATTTTGGCGACATGTCTACCTCCTTCACTGGTGCATTCCTCCTCCTCTCTTGCGGGTCCGAGTTCTTTCTTCACTCCAACCTTGGTTGGATGCCATCTTCTCCACAAGAGCCGTGGCCGAGGAATAGTGAGTGATAAGAATGCACCACCAAGCCAGCGGATCCATCGTTTCACGTGTGTCGTTGTTCGAGCCCATGGTAGAATGTCCGCATAAGCGGCCAATTCTCCATGCCATGATGAGGACACTCGAGGATGTAATCTTGAAAGCGCTCCCAACCTTCTGGGACAGTCTCATCATGATGTTGCTGAAAGCTTGATATCTTCCCGCGAAGAGCATTTGTCTTGCCCATGGGAAAGAACTTCGCCAAGAAATTAGTGGAACATAATGCCCACGTAGTATTCTTCTCCTTATTGGCGTAGAACCACTGCTTCGCTCTCCCCAAGAGTGAGAATGGGAAGAGGCAAAGTAGTATAGCATCTCTGGGGACATCCTTGATAGTGAATGTGCTACAAATCTCCAGGAAGTGTTGGAGATGAGCACTAGCATCTTCATGGGCCTTCCCACAGAACTGGCTTGCTTGCACCATGTTGATCAGCGCAGGCTTGAGCTCAAAAGCTCCTTCGATGTCCGCAGCTGGTCCAGTACGAATATTGTCCGTAGTGGGAGCTGAGAACTCGCGGAGTGACTTGTTTGCCATGGCTTCAAACGCTGGTGTCAAGTCTCGAATGAAAGGTCAACTTTCTGCTTCCGACAAACTTCCAAGTTTAGTTGATGATGATGATTGATTGGTCTTCTTCAACTTGCTTCTGGCCTTCCTGATTAAAGCTTCTGGATCGTCAATATAATTATCAGGAAGAATTGTCTTGATTACCCTGCATAAGATACACAAGTAGACAAAACAAGGGTAATCCTGTAGAGATGGGTTAGTATGACAAAGACAGCTCAATCACATTATCTAGTGCAGTGATGCTCATTATCCATTGGCTTTCAACCTTCCCCGGCAACGGCGCCAAAAATGCTTGTTGATGTCTATTAAGTGCAACTGAAATAAAGAGGGTTCCGCAAGTGCACAGAATATATCATCGTAGCATTTTAACCAGGAGTAATCCAGGTATCATTATTTATAATTTTACCACTGGGAAGGGAATGCACTGGATAATGAGTGATGAGCAATGCACATGCGATAATGGAGAGCTTAACCTTGTCTGTATCGATCATCTCATACAGGGTAAGTGTCACATAAAATATAGGAATGAATGATAAATGACATAAGATAAATGAGAGCATTTAGCCACATAAAATAATAGTAATAAGCCATCTCAACTTAGCACTCTAAGCTTATAACACTAGCATGGACTAGGACGATCTAGGGTGTAATCCTATGTTATTCTAACTACAAAGTCAAAGCATACAATGATTAGTGCAAGAACATCTAGCAATCATGGCGGGAAAAGGTTACATCTATGCATAGTGATATTACCGAGAGAAGACAAGAGACATAGCAATGACTTCAATGTAATAGGTTTGTTCTCATAGACCTATACTCGGGAGAAGGGCTACAAAGGACTCAACAGACCGTCACTCCCGCGATCTACCTCACGATCCGGAATATAGGGTGCAATCGCAGATAAATACGGTCTAGGCACCATGCCTACACAATATTTACCACTCACCCATCGATCTAATGAGCAAGCGCTATACGATCCTATGCATAAACATAATTCTAGTCCAACTATGCTAAACATATAATCAAAGTAAACTAAGAACAATATAATTGAGAACATAATCAAATAGAGCAAAGTCAAGTCGATATAATAGAATAGAATAAAGTACTACTCATAGTATCACGAACAATGATGAATATTACAAGAATGTAGAGGGAATTACCAAGAACTCCGACAGATCCGGACTCCAAGCTAGGCTTGATTCCCTCTAGATCTATTCCTATGTAGCTATGCTACTAAACTATGGAGCTCTAATTGAGATGGTGGCTCGGCTTCTCTCGAATTCGATGAGAGAATGAACTCTTGAATGAATTAGGGTTTCACCCGGGGGCCAAGGGCTCGAATATATAGCCCCCTAGGATGAACCACGGCCCTCGGATCAAACCGACCTAAATGGACGATAATTATTCATCCTCAAAGGCGGTGGAGGCGGGATCCGCGAGACTCAACGTGATTGGCAGGGTGGGGAGTCGGCCGACTCCCCCTTGGGCGGCCGACGGCCGCCCCGGTAGGCCCCCGCTTTCGGTGTTTGCCTTCGGAGTCTTCTAGATTATACAATTTTACCCGTTCGGTCTTTATCTCTATGTAATCATGACATGTGGGCCTCCTTTGGTTCTCTTTCTGATAACCCCCTGCAGAAATAGACAATCACCAAAACTCATGGAATTCTGTCAGTGTAACCCCTATATCTAACAAGTGAACTCATATTAGTCCTTTCTCTTGCTGCGTTGACGGTATAAAATTGATACTTAACGACCGTCAACAGTAGGGGATGAACCCTCCTGCTTGTCAGTCGACTTCCCCTATTGCACAGATTGTCTAGGCATTAGTCTAGTTGAGTCGTTACATCTCCTATATACGAATCACGCAACATTCTCTGGCTAATGGATCGGGCCACGTCGCCCGTTAGCCCGCGGCCGTCTGATCGGGTGAAGAAGCAACCACGTCCATCCGATTGCGGATCGATCCGATCCCTCGCCCGCTCCATCGTCATTTCGACCCTTCGCGAACCCGATGGCGGGCTACTCCAGCGCGGCCCCATCGCCGGCGACTCCCGCGCCTTGCCGCCTTCGTAATCCTTCGGGTGCGGGAGGAGCAATCGAGCCAAGCGCGGGCGCAACGCACCCCTCCCGCCTCTCCTCGCTGGTACCTGCTGCTGTCGCGCCGCCGTGCATGGTGACGGCCGTACGCGTGCCTCTGGGGCCACGCAGCCTGCCGTCTTCAGCAGCCGCGCCCTGCCGCCAGTCGTCGACCTCCAGTGCGCGTTGGTGAAGCCCAGGCCGCTGCTGAACTCGGAGTCGCCGGAGTCGCTGTCCACCACTCGCCGCGCCGGAGCCGAGCAACATCGTCGGCGCCGTCGTGCCTCCCCTCCTTCTCTTCTCCCTTCACTCACTGCTCCCTTGCGCCGCTGCTCCCCACCGCCCATAGCTCTCGCCCTTGCCTGCCACCCGCGCCGCCGCAGTCCGCTGGCGCTAGCGCACCTCCTCTGCTCCTCCCCTAGCCGCTCGCCGCCCAGACCGCTGCTGCACTGCCGCAGCCCAACTCTCTCTCTCTCCCTGCTCTGCTCGCTCTCCCTCCTACGCTTTCCTCTCCCTCTCTTTCTCTCTCTCTCCCTTCTCTCTCTCGCTCTGTTGACTGCACGAGAGGGAACACGGCCGTGGGCGAATGCATCCAAGCCAAGCCGCACCACGTCTCTCCTTCACTAATTCCTCAGTAGACCCGGTCTTCATAGAATAAAGAGATAAATGAGGGAGACATAGATCGGTCCACAGACTATGGACTAAGCCCACAACACAGTGCACGAGCCCACAGTGTTCTGGCCCGCATTAACCACAGCACAGTTCGCAGTCCAGAAAATTTTTAGATAAATTCCTCAATAAACTAAATGCATTTTAGAAACTAACCATATAATTTCCACCCCATAACGATAAACTTTAATAATTTTTAATCGTAATTCTGATTTTCATAATCCTTGCACCATACATCTTTAGAAATAAAACCTTGCATATTAAAATATTTTTCCCTAATTTTTGTGCCAATTTAAATTCCACATATAATTGCTTTTTATGTCCTTATTTGAATATTAATTTGTACATATATCCATTAATTAGCAGCCTATAGGCCCATGTACATACATATGCTATACTCCGTATACAAATACACACAACGTGAAAAGCAGTAATATATTTGCACACATACAAATACATAGGCAATATCTCCAACTATATCCATTTCTCCAAATTTTACTATAATTTGGACAACAAAAGAAAATTTACTACGATTAGAGTCCATTTCACTTAAATTTACTACAACTAAACAAACTCCCAATTTTCAATTCAAATTCTGTTGCAAACAATAACACCTAAGCGAAAATAATGAAGCCGCAGATTTGTCTTATCTACACTAATTTTAAAACAATGTGCATCCCAAAAATACAACTACTATTACTCTATACAAGAAATATAATCTACATCAAGTGTATTTCTACAACGCAATATAGGCCCTGCGCGGCAACGCCACGCGCCTTTCTAGTTAGTAGGATTAGAACACAGAAGTAGAGTTAGATACATAGGAGTCCATACTCACTCGTTGTCCTCCCACCTAGCTAGCTACCTACCAGTTACCCTTAGTTTATCACTCATATCCATTACAACCTATCCCTTTATCAACACTGACAGCTTAGATTGAGTAGAACCACCCCAGATATCCATTCACCCATTTATTAGAGAGTCTTAATCTGCTTTCCTGTGAGCGAAATATAAATACGACACCTCGGATACTCACCCGGTTGAAGTGCTATAGCGGTACCTGTGGAGGTATAAACTCCATATACCCTCACGGCCTAGTTTGGGCCGACACGCTATCATCAGGCCGGCCCATCAAGCTCCAAGACCGATCGGCCCAGGCTGGTCGGACAGCCTAAAACGGGCAAGATTATCGAAGACCGACAAGGAGGACAGACCTAGCTGAGATAGGAAAGTTTAGACTTGTAAAGCATGTAAACTTAGTACCAGATAGGCTAGATCCGACTTGTAACCTTGCTCCCCGTAGTATATAAGGAGAGCAAGGACCCCCGTGCCAGAGGAGAGAATCTGGCATAACGCACAGACTGACACATCCACATCATAATCGAAACAGAGAGCAGGACTAGGGTTTTACGCATCCTTGCGGCCTGAACCTAGGTAAACCTCATGTGATTGTTCTCTGTTTACATCTTGCTTGCAATCTCGTACGCCTTCCGCCAATCCATTACCGGTCAGGGCATACCCCTGGTCGGATTATCGCCGATATTTCGTCGACAGTGGCGCGCCAGGTAGGGGGTGCGCACCGAGATTTCACATCAAACAAGATGGTTTCTGTAACATCTCCGGTTTTAGGCATAATCAATCTTGCATTACCTGGCATGATCATCTCATCAGCATCCCATTTGCATGATGAACTTTAGGCCATGATAATTGGTGCATGCTTGTTTGTATTTTAATTAGGATAACTGAGTGCTAGATTATAGTTTGATGAGTAACTGATGCTTGGATTGATTGGAGATGTGTTTAACATATTGCTAGGAACAATTTGTGTGTTGGTCATATAGCCCAAAAATGACTCGGTTGAGAGTCGACCAAAAATGCCTCTAGGTTTCGATTCCAGCCGTTTTCAAAAGTGAGTTACGTTGCTCATCTCAAGTTGGACCCTTAATATGATTTGAAGAGAAAAATATAAGGAGCAAAAAGTATTTTGGCACCAAGTCATGAAAATGGGGCGAAGGCTTTCAAAAGGGCATAAACGAAAGGGGAATATTAAAAAAAATAATATTTTTATAATTATAATTTGACCCTAATTCACATTTTCAAAACTAGGCCGAATTAGCAAAAACTTCCAACATGAAAAGTATTCTACTCATCAAATGGAGAAACTTTCATGTTTTGAGTTTTTCCAAATTCGCAATATTTTTGGAGTTACGGGAGGTCAAACTTTGCAAGTCGAGACAAAAAGGGTGGGACCCACTTGTCATACCCTCCGCGCTTCCCTCGCTGCTTCCCGCACAGGAGCGCCGCAGCGCCGCTGCGCGCCGCTGTCGGCCTGCCCCCGCTGCCCTCGCTGGCCGTCCCGCCGATGCCGCGTGCCGCTCCGCGACGCGCTACGTGACGCCGCCGACAAGCACGCCTCGTCGCCGCTCGCTGCGCCATGCTGCCATCGCCGCGTTCACCGTCGTCGCTGCTGCACGTCGCACGCCGAACGCCGCCAAAAGGGAGCAGCCAAGAGCGCCGCGACAACGCATCGGGCACGCGCACGCAAGCGCCAACGCCGCCTGCCGTCGCCTTCGCTTCCCGCTGCGCCTGCGCGCCGCGCCGAGACGATGGCGTCGAGCGCCATTGCCGCCGTTCGGTCCTCCGCTCACCCGTGACGCCCCGGTTCAAATTGGCCAAGCCAAGTGGCTTTAAAACCCGCGCCTCACTCTCTAATCCACTCGCCTCACTCCAATTTCCTCTCCTCGCTCTCCTCCCGCCGCGCGAACGCCGCGTCGCCATTGCCGTGCGGCCGCAGCGCCGCCGCGTGCCGGTCGCGTCTCCTCGGTGCCTTGGCCTACATCCTCCTCCTCTCCACCCTTGAGCTACGCCCTCGCATAGACCGCAGCCACGGACGGGCAAAGATGAGGCCGCACGGCCGGTTGCCACCGCCGCCATGACCGCCGCGCCCGCGAAGCTCCAACGCGCCGCGCCAACCTCGCTGCTGCGGCACTCGTCCCTACTTGCTCGCCGCGCGCCGCTCCTTGCCGCGTCCCGCTTGCGCCACCGCCGCAGCTCACCTCGTAGCGTGCCGCCGTGGCGGCGGTCAGCCCCGCCACGGAGCGCGCCATCGGCGGGCCACGGCTCAGTGACCGCGCCACCACGGGCCGCCTTGGGCCACGCTCGAGGCCTTCCTAGGATGCGCGGGGTCCTCGGGGTGCCCCGCCGCCATCTCATCTTCACCGCCGAGCCGCCGGGCCGGCCGGAACAGCCGAGCCCGGTGCGCTCCCCTGCTCCTCCTCGCGAGAGGGCTTGGCCCGGAATTAGATGAAGGCGAGGGCTAATCCGCAAAGACACCGAGCACGAGAAAGTACAGATCGGCCCTTATGCGATTTCAGCAAAACCCGGGGCCTTTCTACAAATGCTCTGTCCTATTCGGATTATGGAAAAAGATTTTCGATTTAGGTTCAATTCTTGCAAAAATTATATCTAGGGCTAGAAATGTCTCGATTGCAGTGATTCAAGTTGCGTTATTTTTCTTGTGATGTGAACTATATAGGAAAAATATGCCATGCCATGTTGGAAATACTTTTATGTTGAGCCTAGAATTAATTATTGAAATGCCTATGATCGTAGAAAATGCATAGTAATTCATAGGTTGCTCTGAAAAATGTGATTCTTGTTGTGTTAGTTTTGTATTGCCATGCCCTGTCCATGATAAATATTTCATGCATACTTTCTGTGGGAAAAATTAGAGTTGTAGTTCAAGTGCCATTTGTTTCCTACGTCAAAGAAAATTCATAAATCAATAATATAGGTTGAATCTGAGGTTCATAATTTTTGTGGGCCATTTATATGCCCTAATGTAGCTCTGTGTATGCTTTGTTTTATTGTTTGATCAAGTTGGTAGTACAAAGTATTTATAGGTCCTTGGTTTGTTGCTGCCATGTTATTTTTGTGTAGGATAGTAGGGTCATCCAAATGGGATGAAACTTGGATGATGGACTGGCATTGCCAAGTGTTATCTACTGTAATTTTTGTAGGATTTTAGGAGTAGCCAATCATGGTGCTCCTGTTCAACCCTTGGATGTTCAATTAGGAGTTAAGTCCTTTGATTCTAGGCTAATCTAATTACAAGTTGGGTTTCTGATTAACTTGTCTAAAGATGAAAGTTAGTGTGTTAGCTTGACCATCTACTGTTAAAGTTTCATGGTCATTGCATGAATGGTTAAGGAGTTATGAGTGTGACAAAATGGTCACCAAGGCTGTTTTAGTGGCTGTTTTGCGAATCAGTCCCGATGTTCTGCGTTTAAGGTGTAGTTAACCTGGGAATCAGTTTGTGATATCTTCATATGTTTGATGGAGAATTTCATAAACTTTCCAGAATGTCTTCATTCATATCCATAAGGTCTATGGTTATTTATTTACGATTTATTTACTGATCTGTTAGTTATATGGTTAGGACTAGTATTGAGGCTTGAACAAGTGATGTTGTGTGCTAGGCTTATTGTCGGTGTTCAAGGTGATTAGGGTATGATGGGTGGTTAAGTAGTATACTAGGATTACATTGTTGTAGTAGAAAGCGTACTAGATGACATGTGCTTTTGGGTACACGTTCTTGGATGATGTTGACTACCTTGTAGAAAGAGTCAAGCAAAGCATGCATCCGCATTATCATACACTATGTATTCTTAGTATTCATGCATGCACCCGCATCATACGGGATCGCTAGGAGAACGAACGTGACGTGGGTCAAGGATCCAAAGGAGGAGTCACCAAGGGGAACCACGACACGGGAGGTGATCGAGAACCGGGAACTGGATGTGGAGTGATCAAGTCTTTGGGAGCTTCAACATTGATCGTATTAGGAAGGCAAGCCCGGAGCATTTCTCCTACGGTTTGCAAAATGATTTACTTTGCGTCCTTTATTGTTTATGATGCATTAAGTTTATAGGCTTTACTTGGAACCGTTACGCATTATGAGTACCTTGATCCACCTTGAATACCTTTACCCTTTTTAAGTTCAGGATCGTTCATTTGCTTAGCACCGCTTAATTAGATCGGTAGAAGACGGGTGATTGACCCTCATCCGCGAGGTAGGTGGTTACTACCCTATGGTTGATACTCGGAGGTTGGTTTAGAGAACATAACCATGTGGCCTTGTTAAATCACGACTAGTCGGAGTTTGTGGTGTGTTAGACCACGGAAACTCCGGCGATGTCACTTAATGGGACTATGGCTTTGTACGTCCTCGGATCATGTTGAACAATGCCTCACAGATAGCTGGAAGGATGCGATCATCCGACCGCGAAGCCTTGAGGATGTTTGGGCCGGTATTTCAACGGAGTTGAGTGTGTTGCCCACAGGCGCGGTATTAAAGCCAGTGGCCGGTCGCGCCGGAGAGACCTGGTAGCCGGGCATGCCCTGGTTGCAACCGTATTCGTTGAAATCCGTGTTTCCACCCGAATAGACCAAGGTGATCTAATCGACTCCGACGGGAGACGTGTGGTTTGTGTGAGGAATACCCGCCAGCTGGTTTGCAATCGATTATAATCGCCATCGTTCCTGGACAGTGAACACTTGACCGAGCAGCGGCACTGTCGCAAATCATTGTGAAAAATAGGATGGTTATGGTTCTATGTTGTTGATGCTTTGGTATGCTCAACTTTGAAGGATAGGATAGCATTGTTTGCTCATACCACGGAGTTGGAGTAGTTCGGGTGCTAATCTAGTGATGTCGGGATCCAACCTAAAAGATGATAAGCTAGAGAGTCTTTTATCACTAAATGATTATTTAATAAGCTCATCTTTTATCGCAAGTTTAAATGAGTCGGCTATCCCACTTATAAAGCTTTGCATACTCCTTGGTGTCACTTTATTTTTGGTTTATGACGGGTAAGTCTAGCCGAGTACCTTCTTGTACTCGGGGTTTTATTCCCACTTTTATATCTCGAGACCTCTATGCTTCCTGGCTGGATTTGATGATGGACCAGGCACTATTTTTAACTAAGTGTGCGTTTGTAAAACAACACTTTATCTTGCTTCCGCAGTTTTGTTTCCAACTTGATATTGTAATAACTATTTTCGCAACTCCGATGTAATCAACTACTTGCGAACTTATGTATTACTATGGACGGTATTATGTTGAACTTAATTCCTTCCCGGCTTCCAAGTTTGAAATCCTTCGTGGTTTCACGGACTCTTTTAGGGTTGATATAAGCGTCATGTGCTAATTGAGTTGCTTAAGCACATCATTCAACTTTATATTAATTGGTCGGTTCGTTCACTTCCGGACTTCCAACTCAAGCCGGCCTCACCTTCAACTTCGGAACGTTCAACTTCCATGCCTCCGCCTTTCATGCCTCCCGGTACATCACGCAACAATGGCATCAACAATGGTGGCTGCACCAAACCAGATCCAACTCGTCCCGGTGACCACCGTTGTAGTCCCAACTAATCCACCGCTGATAGTTTACGGCACGGCGTCAACACCTCCGATCGGTCCAAACCCTTCACAAAGGAGGCATGTCAGCAACACGGATCTACTCCGTTTGATCCATCAACAAGACATGAGGTTGACAGAAACCCATGCTAATTTTGAGTCACTCCGACAACGCGTCAGGCGCGATCTACAGCTCGCGCGACAGCAACATGTTCCCAACTCATCAACACAAAGTCAACGCAATCGTCGCAGGGTCACTTTTGGGCGTGCCGAACGGCCACGTTCGCAGTCAACGGATCTACGGCGTCGTACTCATGCAAATCCTCGTGGAAATTGCACGCAACAAAGTAGCGGAAGAAACTCGCAGTGGCTCCGACCACGACCGGCCATTGTTCATAGTGGTCGGAGAGGCCAACCGAGCAGTATACGACAGAGAATCCTGGCCGATATCCAAGATCTGAGAGAGAGGACTTCACAACAGGCCTCACGGAACAACAGCAGTCCAGCCCCAATGACACAAACCGTTCGGCAAGGCGTACCAAATCGGAGTTACGTGTCAACAGTTCAGTGCAGAAACGCACGCCGCAACGAACGGCGGCGACATCAGCGAGAGATTCGGCGAACCGGTCGGACCTCACAAGCTGTGCCTACTACCGCAACACAGCAAGAACGTTCTCCTCGAAACAACAACTCCAATGCCCGATTGTTTGCAAAACGTGCCGAGCTGGCCGCTACCCTTTGTCGTGACGACCAATCCCAAAGGGATGAACAACGAAGGGAAAGGCGACGGCAAGAGATTTTAACTGCCATGGCAACGTCAAACGCGACAGAACAAAGGACGGAACGACCGCACGTACGTTCAACTCAGTCTCCCTCAATGACAAGGGCGTCGGCTCACAGGGCCAGGGCACTTGCTGACCGACACCAAGACGCAGAAAGAAAACGAAGGGAAGAACATCAAAAACACATGGCAGCAATCAGAGAGAATCGCCGCAGTTTCGGCATGAGCCCATTAAGGGAAGACACGAGGGATTCACCTAACATAGATGAGCCTCGTTGTTGTACCCAACCTATACAGACGACCACGGTATACAAACGTGCTCGGAGTCCTCCTCCCGGACGGACGGTCCCAAGTGTCCAAACAAACCATAATGGTTTCATTACCCCATTCTTGGACAATCTGTTAACCCGAGAACCAAATTGGAGACTCCCCAGTCCAACACCTCCTGAGGATGGAATACCACCGCACACCGAGCACGTGTTTCCTAATCCAACAAATCCAGCCAACCTACGGCGCATCAGAACGGTTCGATCACCAGGGCGCAAAACATCAGAAGGGATGTTTATCAACGGTGAATGGTTCGAAGTGGTGCAAAAAGGAAGCCAATTTGAGAAAAACAAAAGCTCCTTAGATTCTTTTACAGATGTACCTTTTCCAAAAAAGGACAATCTAAATACCACTCGGAACGGAATAAGTATCTCCGACCACGCCAGACGCAGAGACGATCAAGCCTTGGATGATGACGACCTACTGCTCTGTACCGAAGAAGACCCAGTCATGATCCATGACATGGAGGAAGAAGGCGAAGCAGAGCCGGGAAATTGAAACAACAAGAGATGCGTTTTTCTCTTTTATCAGCACAAGTTTTTCTTTTCTAGGCAATTTCCCTTTCAGGTTAAATTTAGCGCCAATCGTACACATCATTGTAAGTCATTTTGATGACAAAAAGCAATCTAATGTGTACTACCTTATAATGAGAAGTTAAGTTTCGTGTCAAATACTTGAGCACATGAATTTTTCTTGTCTATTCAAAGGAAAATCATTCCTCAAACGGATGCATTACGACATTCTCTGACACAAAGAACAAAAGGCTCTAAGCCCTGAAACAAAGTCCTACGGCATAAACATGGCAAAATCATGAAAATGGATCAAAATAAAGAGACAATAAAAGGGAACCTCGATGGATTCTGACACAAGACACATCCCAAAAAGATCCACCTTCTTTCATTAAAAATATAAATTTTTTTTACAAACGGGGGACTGATTGCATCTAAGCAATCTAGTCATCCCCGAAGAGCTTGCCGACCACCAGGTCGACAGGAGTCGCGGCGACGACGGCCTCCGCCGCCCCGGCGAACTCGACGGCGCCGTCCTCCATGGCGTCGTGCGCCGCCACGGATAACTCCATGCCGCGGACGTCGACACCGGAGATGGCATCGACGGTGGCATAGGCGGCGGAGGCACCATGGCGGACGCCATGAACCGCCACAGCGGCCACTTGGCCGGGGATCGCCGCCAGCCGCGCTACCACGTCGCCCCCCTGGGCGTTCACCGCGTCCGCCGTGGCATGCGCGGCCTCCTGGAGCTGCTCCAGCTACTCCGTCAGCTCTGCAAAAAACAGAGTAAAAAATTAAAACGCCAAGGCGAGCACAATGCAGGGAATATGAACAATGAGAACATGGTACTTACCGCCGACCCTGATGTCGGCAGCCTCGCGCTGCCGAAGCAGCGTATCCACCTGGATCTTGCGGGCCAGCCTCTCATCCGCCGCCTCATTGACGGCGGCGTTGGCGTCGGCGTCGAAGTCGGCGGCCCGCTGCTTCTCCGCCTCCAGCTCCTCCTGGGCGGAGGAGAGCGCCTTTAGGAACAGGTCCACGTTCGCCTCCGCCTGCCCCAGCTGCTTGGTGGCGTCGGAGTAGAGGTCCCTGACGTGCTGCAGCTCCGCCCTACAGTGGTCGAGCGCAGACGCCAGGGAGTACGCTGAGACGCTGCTCAGCGAACGGGGCGTGGAGACACTGGCGGCCGCCGCCTCCTCCTCCACCACGACGGGAGCCACATGCTCCGCCGCAGCAACGGCAGCTCCGGCCTCCACGACCAGAGCCACACCGCTCGGGGGCCGCAGCCCTCGGCACATCCCGCCGCTCCTCCGCCGCCCTCCTCGCCGCCTCGGCGGCGCCCGCGGCGGAGGTGCCTGGCGCACCTCCAATCGTCAGGAGCGTGTACCTACATTGCAAACGAAGAACTGTGGTTACACCAAAAGAAGAAAACCCTAAGATTAATCAAAGAAAAAAACCCCCATTCAAGCTCACCTCGTCCGTGGCCTCACCTCCCGAGGGGAGTTCACCGACTCCTCCTCCTCCGCCGGGCGCTTAACATGGCGGTGGTCCATCTCAGGTGGTGGCGGCGAGCAGGTGGGGATCTAAGACAGTAGGTTTTGAGAGCGGAAGGAGAAGAGCAGGAACAGAGAATGCGCTGCGTGTACAGAACTCTCAGCACAGGCGCTAATTTATAGAAGCGCCCGGAGGATTCGAGAAGGCAACTGACGAGATCGTGGGAAATCAAAACCCCGCGGCCCTTTCGTTCCCCAAGAGCACGAAGCGACGAAAACCGCTCCACTAAAGCGATGAGCATTTATACGTTCCCTTCGCATCGGGAACCCCCCGTACGCTCGCCGACGCACGTCGTCAGGGAGGTGAAGCGATTGAGGCACCGACACAATGGTCCCACCACATCAGGAGGCATTGACTCGACCGGAGTCAAAAAACCGTACGCTAGAATTGACGAGACAACTCGTTTGCTGATACACGGTTGCATCAGCAAGCGAATATTTTCGCCCCACACGCGATCATGACGCGACATGATGGATGAAAGATAAGTACTTAATATCTTTAATAAGTTTTTTATTTTTTATTCATCTATTTCAAAAGACCACACTTTGAAAAAACCAGTTCGCACAAATTTCTTTCCTCAAACACGAAGCAAACCAGGAATGCACCGTCTCTGGTCTCACTCGCTACGTGTTAACAGCACCACGCTCAAACAACACAGAGTGCGCCAGCGGTCGCCCCAAAGAAAAAGGGCTCCAAACATGCCGGCACCGCCATGTCTGCATTTAGGATCATCTAATCCTCGAGCCCGGTCGGCTCTTGAATGAGAAAGAGACTAGTGTTGCTGGAAATTTTTTCTTCTAAATCTATAATAAGTATAACCTACCCTTCGCATAATAAGAAAATTTTACATACCTTATGACCATTATTTCAGAACAGGGTATGATCACAATCCACCTCAGAAAGACGGTGGTGTACAGCAGAACACAGATAAGTGCCTTCTCAATTTAACATACATTCCTTTACCAATCTTTTCTCACAAAAGATTTCCCTGCACGAACTACTTCAAAGTACGTTCAAAAAATCTTTACAAAGATCAAAACTTTTTTTTCTTTGTACAAAAAGGCCAAAGTACGTTTCCCTTCCAATAGAAAACAATCAGCATGCACTGTCTCTGGTCAACCCCGCTACGTGTTAACAGCTCTAACGCTATACAACACAGGGGTGTCAGCGGTCGCTTCCAATGGAAATAGGGCCCTAGGTGATTCGGCAACGCGCTATTCACTATAGGTCATCTACACACCTGAGGACTGATTAACTCTAAGGAAGGGCGACTACAAAAAACCTTTGCCAAACATTACATCTCAATATAAAATTTGTGTTATAGACCATATCAATTCAACACAACTCAATCTACCTTATCAAAACATTCACTCATACCACATTTTCTCTTTGCAGCAACAACTCGAAGAAGTGTTCCAACCCGCTGCGACGAAGTTGCAGTATAGCATCAACATTTCAACCCACACAATCCGTCAATTTGAGCCGGGATTTTTCGCCAATGATACCGGTTATTACTCGCGGACAAATAGCAAAGCTATTTATCGGGTTTAGATTTAAAAACCATGGTCTCACGGCCACGGCTGGGACTCGATTAAGTAGCAAAGCTATCTTAACTTAATCATGACAGAGTCATGCCATGGTTCAGACCGTCCAGCCCAAATGAAATTTGGCCTGCTCGGTCTCACTCAAAGAGTGGTCGGAAACACATAAAGCACGATACCATAAGTAGGTCGTCTTTTTTAGACCCTAACATAACGTGTTCCACCTCATCTCAGGCCCGGGGACTACGTGGGCCCACGTCACCTCAGAGGTGACATGGGCTAGATCCTTCTTTTAGAGCTTGCTGCAACATATACTATCTTACAGCAACCTCGGGGACTACGTGGGCCCACGTCATTTGCATGACTCGGCCTGACCTTTTTTCTTTACACAGAAGTTTAGTGCAAAACTAAGCTGAAACATTAGCCAAGTACGACAGATACCATGTGATGCCAGGCATCACATACTAACGAGGGCCCACGTCTCCAGATTTGGGACCCTTTCAAAATTCTTTTTTTTTTTCAGGAGCATCATAAATCTTTCGGTCAAACCAAAGCGTCAACCAAGTATAGAGAAAAGAGTGGTCGGAAACACAAGACGGTTCTCCAGCACTGCTCGGACCATATGTCGAATGTGTATCCGACCACTCATTCTCACTTAACCAAGCGAAGACAGTGTTTTTCCCTCAAGATCCATGATGCTCGGGGACTAGCTGTGGAGGTATAAACTCCATATACCCTCACGGCCTAGTTTGGGCCGACACGCTATCATCAGGCCGGCCCATCAAGCTCCAAGACCGATCGGCCCAGGCTGGTCGGACAGCCTAAAACGGGCAAGATTATCGAAGACCGACAAGGAGGACAGACCTAGCTGAGATAGGAAAGTTTAGGCTTGTAAAGCATGTAAACTAAGTACCAGATAGGCTAGATTCGACTTGTAACCTTGCTCCCCGTAGTATATAAGGAGAGCAAGGACCCCCGTGCCAGAGGAGAGAATCTGGCATAACGCACAGACTCACACATCCACATCATAATCGAAACAGAGAGCAGGACTAGGGTTTTACGCATCCTTGCGGCCTGAACCTGGGTAAACCTTGCGTGATTGTTCTCTGTTTACATCTTGCTTGCAATCTCGTACGCCTTCCGCCAATCCATTACCTGTCAGGGCATACCCCTGGTCGGACTATCGCCGATATTTCGTCGACAGTACCTGTGCGCTTGCAGAGTTACCCTTGGTACGTCTTGCGTCATCACTAGAGTCTAGCCTTGCTTAGCATTTCTAGGCTGTTGCCTGAGGAGGAATTGTGACACCCTCTCTCTGATGATAGTTCGGGCTTGTAGTAAGCATTGCTACCAGGCGCCACCTTTGTCACATTATCTTACTCTAGTTGGTGTGCGTTAAGAAGTGTCAACAAGCACCTAGCAAGAGCACACACAATGCACCTATTGATCCAGATGAGAGTTACCTAGCTAACCCAGAGCCCCAGAATGAGCATGTTGGAATTGATGATCAATGCTTATATATTGATATTGGTCCCAAGCAACCTGTTAATGCAGGGGGCCATCTAAGAAAAGGCAAAAGAAGCTTGTTGCAGCAGCAACAGCAGCCAGTATTAACAGTGCAACAAGCCTTGCACTTGTTCCATGTGTGATGAAGTACCCACACATTGAAGAAGTACAAAATGCTACTGTGAAGAAAAGGCAGAGAAAATCATCTTCCAAAAGGCAACAGAGCAAGGGGTCAGCATCAGCATCAGCATCTGCAAGTAACAGGTATGTGTACCAACAATTCCTTTTGCTTTCACTAAATTACCCACACACAACTAACAAATGTGCTTTCTCTTAAGGTCTGCAACTGGTTCTAATGATCCAGTCCAAACAATTTGTAAGCCACCAGTTCATGCAGAATCAGCACCCACCACCACCATGCAGTCCCCACCAAGGAGGAAGAAGCTGGCAGTCAAGAAGAAGCTGACACCAAAAAAGCTTCTTACTGCAACCACCCCAGCAACACCTAAAAGCCCTGCTTCCAATACTAGAAGCAAGAAGAAGTTGCAAGTTGAATGAACAGGTGGTGCTGCCTTTCAGCTGTGAAATAGTACTTCTTTTGGCAGCGCTCTTCTTTTAGCCATGTGGTGGTGACGATGCCTAACTTTTGGCTCTGGAATTTAGGCCATGTGGTTTAGACATGGATGTTAAACTGTGATGTGTGTTGAGATGGTACGTGTTAAACTGTGATGAGATGCTAGCAGTTAAGCGTGTGATGTCTTAAGTTATGTGTTGTGGTAATGTAACTAGAATTACTATTATGTGATGAGATGCTCATGTTTCCTGTTAACTCCTTGTTAAATTTGGATTATGTGTCATGAGATACCATCATATTTTTTAAAATATATATATACTGATCATGCAAGCATGGAACACAGGGGAAGGCAGGGCTGTCTATTTTTAAAATATGTATACCTCCTTCAAGCTCCAGAATGGCACACAGGGAAAGCCACAAGTTCAATGTCTTTGTCTTTTTCCTAGGGGCATCTTCATCTTTTTCCAGCGCTACTTAACACCGTTAGCCACTCAAATGGACGCATTGGCATGGAGGGAATAGCGAAGTTGATGTTGGGCATAGAGGCCGAAACAAACTTTTCAATGGCATGGAGAATGGGTGCATCTTTTGTAATGGCATACAGGGAAAAGTCTCTCATATTGCAATGCATGCACATAAGTTACAACTTGGCAAATTGTTCTCTCATATTGCAATGCATGCACATAAGTTACAACTTGGGAAATTGGTGAATATAAGGTCAGAACATTGCAACATACATACATATCAGCTAGACACTAGAATTAATAGATAACCTTTCCAGCACGAACATCCCATGACCAATACTAGATTAGTTGCAATCTACAAAAGTTAGTCCATTTGTACTAGAATTTTTCAATCTTCTGTTTTGCACCAATAAGATATAACATTTCTATCTGATCACTTTTAAGTGAAAATACAAATTTATACTCAGCATTGTTAGGTGAAATGAACAAAATAATCCCTGCAAAACACTGATGAAATGAACACTGGTACCAATCCCGCAGATTTAAGAACTAATATCCTCATGTGAAAAAGCTTGCCTCAGTATGATTTGAAAAGAGAATTAAAGTTCAGGGACAATAGACTAACGATATTCACACATCACCAGATTCTTGGCAATGAGGTTCCATGGTTATTGACTTGTATGTTTTGGCGATGTGCAGCACCTGCTTCGTGATGCCCATCTCATCATAAACAATTTCATACACATAATGAACTTGTAAACCTGCTATTTTTTTTTTTTTGAATAATCAGAAGGAGCCAGAGGCTCCTACTGCCAAATTTATTAAGACCGAGTGAAACAAAACAAAGTTATAAAAAAAATTCCTGCTATTAACCCTAGCACTTGATATGTGAATACAAATATATTTTTTGCGACCGGGACTTCACCCGTTTTTCATTAAGAGGGAAAAGGTTTTACACAAACAAACGCGAACTAATTACAACGACAAGACGCCAGCATCAACAGGTCGCACACACAAACACCTAGACTACTGGATCCTTAAATGTTTGTTACATTGCGAACCGAATACAAACATATTTTATTCCACTAGTAGTGTTTATACCATACACGTACCACTTTAACAAGTTAGTATTGCTATTACTTGAACAATTTATAAATTGTTGGACTACACCCATGTACCTAGTTGTTGTATGATGAATGCAATTTACTCAAACGAGGTTGTGCACTACAAATAACTGTTGGACGAATAAATTGTTGTATTCAGCATGTGCATTTACCTTAGTTATACCAAAACAAGCGCCGAAGAAGCTTCATATCTCAAAGCAAAATTTGTGATCCCGTATCTTAGTATCTTTTGCCAACCGACGGGAGACTCGTATTGATCAGTACTATAGTGTTCAATACGGAGCGCCGTGACAAGCAAAGCATGGGCTGGTGCGACCTAACTAATGTGCCGTCAAGCACGAGCGTTTGTTAATTGTTATTGCTACTCTTAAGAAAGAAGACACCACAAACTTCGCTAGATTTACAGTTGGACGTTGCGTGGATGCCATTACTTGCCATCTCAAACACCTTATGATTTGCAAATTAGCAAGGGCCTTTTGCGCTTTAAAGCACGAAATCCTTTTTTGCTTTGAGTTTTAAATTTGGAAGGAAAGAGGAAAAACAACTTTGGGTGGCTTTCTTAAGGCAAGTCTGGGTTGTCCATTTCTAAACTGTACATCTACGCCTAGCCTAGTGTATCTTCACCCAATTTGGATCGTGATCCATGAGCTTGTTTGTTCCCCTACTGCACCCTCCTACTGTGACCACCATTGTCTGGGTGTGCCGAGCAAATTCAGGCATTGA
Organism: Themeda triandra; assembly: GCA_018135685.1. NCBI lineage: Eukaryota > Viridiplantae > Streptophyta > Magnoliopsida > Poales > Poaceae > Themeda > Themeda triandra. The sequence continues at coordinate 902,097 of JAENPR010000131.1, read as the reverse complement.
TGATTTCAAGATTAATGACAATATAATACTGAGGGCGCTCTAAATGGCACTGAATACCTACCATTATGTTTTGGAGAGGGCACTGAAGACCGAACTTATTCAACCACCATTGCCGGCTCAAGATCAGTTTTCACATTTCATAAAACCCTTTCTTATTCAACCACCAGACCTTTCAAGAGCCAGGCTGCGTGCCACCACTCGCTCTGACCGTCTGAATATTCCCCTTCTATCCCATTGCACGATCTGGAATAGAAGCTGAGAAGTCAGTCAGATCTGCAGTTACAGAACCTGAAATAAAAAGATGAGCGGTTACTGCCTCTCTTTTACTACGGTCAGAGGCGACGAACATGGCAGCTGCTAGCTAGGGTTTTCAAGCCCCGCTTCCTTCGGTCGGCAGCATCCCCCTCGGCCTCTTGGGATTACAAAAGAAACTCCCCACGTCTCTTCCGAGACTCTCCGATACGAGTAAAAAAGAAACTCCCTCACCTGGCTGTCTAGCTACCACTCCCACTCCCCCTTTTCTTTGTTCGAATCCATTGGAGCCCACGAGGTCGTTGCCTCTCTCCCTCCCCCACCCAAAACCCTCTGCCTCTGTCTCTGCACTAAATAAGTGAGAGCCCCATCACTTCGAGTCTTGGATCCTTGAAGATTCTGTACAATCTCATCATCGTCTCTCGCTGGGTCCTATTCTTGGCAGGCTTTTCACTTCCTGGATCCGTTCTGATGTGCAAGACTAGCAGTTCCTGGAGTTTCAGGACCCGCCGGCTAAAAGGTACTCCTCATTACATACAGGAAGGCAGATTGGCATGTTCTATTCTTCGATTGTTTTTGTATTTGTTTCCTTCTACTTGACGCCAATCGGCTAGACGCAATCTTGAATCCACGTTCCGTGTTCATGGCATTGATTCGATCGAAATAAACATGTTCCCAAGCCGCGATCTTTCTTTCTTGGAAACTCCGCTCGTTTGACTTGTCTGATTGTCTCACGCAGACTGAAGATCACAAACGCGCTCGGAGTCGAACGCTGCTCAGTCTCGACGGAATCTGATCTTGCAGATGGAGCCGGCAAAGGGGAAGACGAGGAGGACGTCTTCCAGCCTGCTCCTGCGAATCACCGACATCTGCAAGGTGCATTCCGTCGCTGTCGCGGAGAACGTCGGCGCCGAGAAGCGCAACGGCGGCAGCACCGGGGGCAGCAGCGAAGACGGTGCACACCTGAAGATATATCCGCAGCAAGTCTCTGACCATGAGAGTTGCTCTGGAACTTCCACTGCCCGCTATGAGGAAGCAGTTGTTGAGAAGCTTCTTGATGCAGTCTCCGGTCTGAAGTTGGCTTACGTCAAGGTTCAGCAAGCATATGTGACATATGATCCTGAAAATGTTGCAGCCGCTGGTGAGCATTTTGTGTCAGAGCTTGAAGAGGCAGCTGGGCTTAAAGATCTGTATTTCGGTGTCAGCAAGTGGAGCAATCCGATGTACCAGTCTCATGTGAGCTCGAGGATTCATGAGCATCAAAAGCTTGCTCTGGAGTTGCAGACTGACATCTGCAAGAAAGATTCTGAACTTGCTCTGTTGCGAGCAGAGTTTGAAGAACTGGAAAGGAGGAATATGGAACTGAAGGAGGAAGTTGACCGGAGAGCGTTGCACTTGCACAATGAAATGAGTTTTGACATTGGCAAAGGGGGATCAGTAGATATGTTCATTGAGTTGTTTGAGAATTCATCAAAGTGCATACATGATTTCACCAAACTCGTGATCAGTTCGATGAAAGTTTCTGGATGGGACCTCAACTACTCTAAGTTTCCAGTCGATAAATCTGTTGTGTTTGAGAAAAGGAGTCACAAGAAGTATTGTGTTGAGGCCTACTTTGCTCGGGCAATGCTGATGATGACCAAGGAGGAGTATTTTTCCATGGATTCATTTTACCATGTTATGAGTTTCAAGGATCCATTCGATGCTCTTGTTGATGACTCCCCAAATTCCCCCTTTGGAAAATTCTGCCGAGAAAAGTATCTTCTTGCTGTGCCAAGTAATATGGAGGGTTCCTTCTTTGGAAATTTGGATCACAGAGCATTTGTCGAGATGGGTGGTAATCCAAGGACACAATTTTACCAGACATTTGCAAGGATGGCTAGATATGTCTGGGCATTGCTCACAGTTGCTCGCTTCTTGAAACCAAAGGCTGAGATGTTCTTTGTCAAGAGTGGCCTTCAGTATCAAAAGAAGCACATGGAAAGTGTACCAGCTAAGCTGACCACAGAGGAAGAAAAGATCAGTGTTGGGTTTACAGTAATGCCGGGCTTTAAGATCGGATGCACTGTCATCAGGTGCAGGGTCTACCTGTCCATGCTCAACACAAGAGACTCCTAAAAACACACATTATATAACTACAGCATTAGGTAAGCAGAAATGCAATAGCTTTATAGTACTCCATAGTTCTATAAATAAGCTTACAGTTGGAAGCTCCTCCTGTATTATGACTAGGAACATGAGCTAGTAGATGACTCAAGAGTACTAACTTGTTGTAAAGTCTTATCCTACTATATATAAACATTTTCAGTTTGCTAACTCGTTGTGCAAAGATGACATCTCACACTATAACATGACAATGCAAAGGGGAACCTCTCCAATGAATAGCTATTCAGTTTATTTGCCTTTTGTTGGTAGTTGTTTTGTTGCATCTGCAGGGGCTAAGGGGGGCTTTTTCTAGTCATTTTGGTTTCGAAGGAGTTGTTAGGGGTTTTCCTTTCTTTTTGTGGTCTCCTTTGATCCGGACTGAGGTGGCTACACTCGCTCTTGCAAAGTCGAGCTTGTAAATTACTTGCTTTTCCTTTTTTCCTGTCTAATAAAAATAGTGGCAAAGCTTGTACCACCCTTTAAAAATGCATTTTCAGTAGTTTGTTCTGATCTTTCTGGGTCATGGCTTCGTTCAAGATCTACTTGAATACACTGAACAAATTGAACTATGAAATGCTCTGATTCTCAGTATATACCAATTCATTTGGAAAAATGTACACAACGAAATTTTGGCCCTTCGAAGCCAGAACACTACCATATCTAACCACGAGAGAAACAATTATATACTTCATCTGGAGAAGATTTTGGCAAAGAAGTTTGCCGGTTTTGGGTTCTCCAAGCATGCCACATGAGCATATCTTCCTAGTTTGTCAACTTGTCTTGGCTCCCCCCTTGTGTCCTTCTTGCAGATCTTGCAGGTCTTATCGACCCAACCTTCCTCCACGTATTGCCCATCGACTGAATAAAAAACCAATTTGGTTGGTCAGTATTCCGTAACTTGATATTCTTTCGCTTGATCATAAAAGAATAATCAAAACTTTTTGCGTGATAATATATTTTCAATAGGCACTATTTTCATCATACTGCAATTGTTTTTGAAGTACCACACTAGTATCACACTATACAGCTTATTCAGTCAGCGGTGTTTATTCAGACAATACACACGATTATTAATTCTCATGTGAAAGGTACAGATCAGATACCATCAACATATGACTTGAAGAAATCCTGGTAGGTGCCACCAATCTTCCGCCTCAGTGCTCCGTACTTCATTGCAAATCAAACAAGCATATGAGGAAAAAAATCAGACTACTGATGGTAAAATTATCAATCCACAGTTGTTTTGCATCAATGGTTCCATTTCCATACCTGTTCCCTCGTCATCCTTCCTCCGCCTTTGGTGGACTCCCTGGCCTCATACAGCAGCTCGGCATCCTTCTCCGACCGCACCTGGGAGAAGTCCAAAGCCTCGGTGATGCTCCCGAACAGGGACTGCTTGTTGCCCTCCTCCTCATTTCCCTTTGCATAAGCTCTAACTGATCTGGGGCTACCCCTGATTTGGTGAGTGGAGCTCTTGGAAGGGGTCAAAGGAAGAGCCCTCATGGCCATTGCTTCAGGAGTTCAGGTGGAAGTGGTTTCTGCAGCTCGCCTAACAATCAGGCCGTTATATATGGAGGACCATTTGGGACGCAGACAAGCAGCGGCAGCGTGTCAGTTCTGTGGTAGCTACAAGGCTACGTGGTGCAAGGCAGGCCTGCTGAAATGAGAGGAATTGTGGCCCAGTACGACGTGGCCGTGTTCAGGGCTTCAGGCTGCAGACATGAGGAGGGCGTTGCGTTTGCGTATTGCCTGCAGCGCTGTGTGTGGCCCAGGAAATAGAGGAAGAGGATTGCCGGAGCTGGTGACTGAGAACTGGGCTGCGTGGCTGGTTTACCTGAAGTTCACTGAAAGGGATATTTGTGGAGCAGAGAAACACTTTGCAAATTTAGTTAGAAAAGAAGAGAAAAATATCTGAGCATAGTCTTCCTGTCCACGTATCTGATTCTCTGAAAGGAGACATTTGTGCATGGGATGCTTACTTTCAGTTTCATGAAGATGAAGATTCTGTTGCAGACTGAGCTCTGCTCGATAGGTGTAGCTTGAAAGTAACCATGTGCACCGTAGTACACGGTATCATCAAGACCTCAATTATAGACGTGATTAGTTTATGTACTTTGCTTGACCTGGCTGTCTCCCGCGATAAGTACAAGGTGCAAACACTGACAATCTGACATTGAGCCCCGAGAAGGCCTGACCTTGCTTTTAACCCGGATGAGTTCCAGCTCTAGAAAGCAACTTCTATCAAGCTCTAGGTGGTTATTCTAATCTCGGAATAGGATCTCCAATTACTCGTGCATAATGCCTGGATGCTAAGCACTGCGTGTGTCTGCTACCATTGACCTTCCGGATCAAAAGAATATTGCAAAATGCAGGCTTTTCAGTTTATTAATGGACAGTTATGCTTGGTAAGCTAGCTGATGAGTTTACTCGGCATGAGTATTTCAGATTAGATAGTTTGATAGCTCAAGGTGAGTGATCACTTGAAAAACATTTGGACAGGCCACTGAGCATGACCTTTTGCCGCTTTGGCACCGTGAAGAGTGAAGGCAAGTAGGCAACAAGCAGGTGGTCATGTGGACCTCAGGTGCCGCAATCTCCATGATGGCCTCCCTGGTAGCAATGTCCCTGGCCGCTTGATTGATTCCCCATCAGATCGTCGTAGCATCAGCATTGAGCCGCATGAATGCCGAAACAATCATGGCGCCAAGCATGCCGCCGTGACACACACGCACGCCCAAGGGTGCCCTTGCGATCGAATCAACGTCACATAACGCCCCGGCGAACAGTTGCCGGTCCTTTTCTATCATATATATCGTCGTCGCGAGGATTTGAGTGCTTTCTTGCTTTGTGACGGAACACTTTGCTTCAGTCAGTATGCACACCAGACAAGGATGAATGGTGCCATTGCTGGGGGATACTGCTTGTGATGTTTCCAGGAGACTAATGACGAGAGGCCAAGAATATTTTTGGGGCAAATTAAACAACTTCTGATTTTTTTTTCGCGGTTCGACCATTCATCCGTATTTGGCGTAATGGAAATATGGAATGGCAATTGCCAATTGGCAACGACCAATTAAGGAGAAATTTAGAATTGGACCACACCGGCATGCATGGTGAGCTAGACACCAAAGATTAAGGGGAGATTAATCGAAGGCGTTCGCTCGCTGCTGCGGCGGGCCTTGTGTCATTGAATAGCCGGCCGGCTCGCCCGGAGTCTGCTGCTGCACGTTCCACTCGTTCGTCGTCGTCCCTAGCTCCCGGCTGTACCGCGTCGGCGCGTCGCCCCCCAGTCTCCCCCGCACGTCTTTATGGGCGTCGCACGTGTGTTGTCACGGCAGGTCAAAGCCTACTCGGACAGGAATTGTCCTCTCGCCGTCTACGACTACGAGTCTACTACCAGTAGTACATTTTGGTACAGGTGCTATCATAATAGAACGGTAATGCTAGTACTGTACGTACTAGTACGTGGCATCAGGGTGTTCCTTCATTCACTTTCACAAGGGCTCGTGTTTTTTGCTGGAGCTGGCTTGACTTTTCCCGTTTTCCGTCGTTTTGTTTCTGGTACCAGCAAGATGCCGCATGCATGCAATGGTTACTTGGATGGATAGATAAAATCTCATCTCCAGCATTGGTCCCGGTCCCCGCACATTTTAAGGTCCCAAGTTCGTGACTTACTATCTCATTATTACACATACACACCATCCAGAAACCGACTGGAATGCACGCTTTATACAATCCGGCAGGCCAGGACCAGGGCCAAATGGCCAATGGACCATTACGAGCTCCGGATCATCACGCGCGCTAGCTTGGTATACGTCCTGGTATTACGTCCCTTTCCGTCGCGCTGAACGCATCCGTATTCCGAATTTCCTATGCATATACAGTATGTATGTATCGTATCGCAGCAGCAAGAGCAGCAGGTATTAGGTCTACATCACCATTCACCAGCCGGGACTAAAGGACACGGCCCCCGGTGGAGGTACGCTACGCTATGCTCCAATCAACCGGCGATCAGCCGGCGCTGTCCCCCGGCCGGCCATGCATGCACCTTCTGTCCACGTACGTCGTTCTTAATTGTTCGGTGACGAACGAATCGATCAGGACACGCTAATCTCGTGAGGAAAACAGGGCCTTAATCGCAGCGACGCCCGGCTCATCAGCAGACATTTCATCAGGCTTCGACGCCAACAAGTGGGTGTGCCCTGCTTGCCGTCATTGTCAACGGAGGGCCGCCGAGCATGCCGAATCTTGGGACTGACCGGTGAGCGCGCGACACACCGCGCGCTCCTAGTTAATTAGGAGCCGACCGGGAAAGATGGCACGGGGGAGCTTAAACTAATGGCGTCCTGCCGTCGCGTAATGCGGCGGGGCAAGGGGGATACCATACCAGCAGGGCCTGTGCTGTGCGTGCCAGCCGCGCCTTCGTGTTTTCGCTTGCTTCCGCGCAGGCGATTAAACAAAACCCCCATCGGCCGTGCATGGGGACATGTTTTAGCAGCACCAGCAGCAGCAAGCAGTGTGGAGTAGAGGTTCGCGATGCTGCTGCCGCGGCCGCTCACCGCAACGCCCGACAGGCCGGGTAAAATAATCCCGCGGGCAGCGTACGTGCTGACCCCCGGCGACGGCGGCCTGATCTTGGGTGATTATCCTAGGCGACGCGTCCGTGCGCGGGCGCGAGGGATGACTGGATGAGGCGTCGGTGTCGGCGTCGCTGCCCACACGATCAGCCTTGCCTTGCCCCCGTGCAGTGCCCACCTAATTGTATTGCGGATACCATGTTTTGCAGAGGAATATATTCCATTGCAGAATCGCAGTACCATTGATTTGAGGATTTGGATAATATGATTGCAAAGCTCGCCGCCATTGATGGTACAGCTCTTCTCTATTTTTCTCTCTCCTTTTCCATCTAAAAAAATGAATTGTTTCCATTGGACAAATATGGCTTAGTGAAAAGAAATTCCTGGTAGATAATTGCATTTGTTCAGCAGCCCTGTGGGGGCTTTGGAAACTAAGAAATGCCTCTTGTTTTTAGGGTTATCAATGGTTACATGTAAGGAGCTTAATCATGAGGATAGTGGTGATGCTACAGAACTGGTCAATTCTCTGCCCAGAATCAAAGAAGCAAAGTTACAACATGAAGGTGAACAAGCTCAAAGCTATTGCTGCAAGACCAATCAAGATTGGTGGCTGAACCAAGTGACAAACAACTGGGATCGTCTGATGTTTGCAAAAGCTTTCGAAGATGAAGTCGATGACATTCCTGAAGAGATGAGGACGAAGATGTCGAAGGAGTTACTGAAGGAGACCAAAACCTGGGAAATAAGTGGTTCGAGCTGGGGGTCATAAAATCAATGTAATAGGTGATGGTTTAGTTCTTCCAGGATTAGTGAACGTTTTTTTTTTTTTTTTTTTTTTTTTTTTTTTTTGCTTTTCCTTTCGCTTGGAGTAGTATGCTCCCAGAACTGTATTGACAGGCGTAATCCGCCTCAATGCTGTATAAGATAGGGACATCGCCTCTTCTACTCTAAAAAAAATGAACAGTTCGAGTGAGACGATGGCGTTGCTCACTCGATTTTTCTAACCGCTGGATAGAGTCCGAACGATTGATCTCCTGCTGTCGCCACCAACTCCACTGAGCCACGCTAAGGTTCCGGCGAGCTCACCCCCTTCTCTAACTCCGGTGGGGTACAAATGTCGGCTGGCCAGGGGGGAGAAAGGGAAGACAGGTTGGGTGGATGTCGGTGAGCCATGCTAGGGTTACCTGGCGAGCTCACCTCCTTCTTCTCTAACTCTGGTGGGGGTGTAAATGCCGGTGAGCCATGCTAGGGTTGCCTGGCGAGCTTACCTCCTTCTTCTCTAACTCTGGTGGGGGTATAAATGTCGGCTAGCCGGGGGGGGGGAGAAAAGGGAAGAGACGGCTTAGGGGGCCTTGGCGGCGGGGGACGACGGTCGGGCCAGGCCTAATAAGGCGGGGGAGTCTGACCGGAGGTGAAGAAGATGCAGCAATGGGGGTGGGGAAGAGGACGGTCACTGTGGGCGGTAGGGCTCATCAGGGCTCTGCGATCCCTACCGCCGACGGCGGGGCGGTGGTCGGCCGTGGAGGAAGAGAAGCCGCCCCCGACGTCGGGAAGATGACGTGTGAGGAGAGAGGGAGAATCACTCGAGTTTTTCGTAGACACACCCAAAAGGAATCCTATTTTGTCTCTTAAACAATCAAAAAGCACTCTATAAGCTGTCGCTAATCGCTTATGAGTTCTCACTGATAATGGACATGACACGACGTATGTTCTCCAATGGTAAAGCCTGTGCCACCTGTCGAAACTGATGAAGAAGTAACCCGTGAGCCTGCTGTCCAAACAGACGAAGTTGTGAAACGGTGAGTCGTGCTGGGTTAGTCAGGGAAAACCTCAGCCACACTTGCGCTGCAAGACACTCTCGGTTCACCTTTTTTCACAGCGTGGTCCTGCCTAAACATTACCCTGCACGCTGGAAGGTTGCGAATCACGTCAGGCGCCGGGAGTATCTTACGTGACAAGCCAAGGAACAGAGATTGCATTGCACAGCAAGTTTTGACCAAGCGCCCCCCAAAAGCCGCGCACGACAGGCTTAGAGTTCGATTATCAACGTGAACCTTCTCCAGGTGCCTCGTACAAAATGCAGTACAGTTCTCAAAGAGTACTCGATCCTATCCTATCTCTCTGCTGATGTGCACGGATTGATCGAACGTTGCACGAGCACGGGGCAACAGAGTACGTACGTACGCTGCTGGTGGCATCGCATCACAGGCGATGGAAATAAAAGGATTAAACAACAGCGACGACTCCCGGACAAGAGCGCTGTTGACGCACATAATTGAATTGCAAGCCGGATGAGGAGTGAAGACACGGGAACAAGGCTGCCATTCCTATTCCTCTCTACCCCTACTACTGTTATCTACGGTCTACTACTCTATACGCCCGTGCAGTGCAGTGTGCAGGCCCATGCATCTCCGGAGCCTCCGACCAACACTCTCTGCACCCGCCATCCCCCTATCCCTCAGAATTTACTCACCAGGCTTTCGCGTCGGCAGCGGCACGCGGCAGAGATCGATCGATCGCCACACGAGCACAGTGCACACGCTCGTCGTCTTCCAGATCGCCACAAAAACAATGCGATCCGTAACAGTAGCACATACGTATAGTACAATGTGATTTGATCGACGTAGCACGAGCGACGCCAAACGAACGGAGATGACGATTCCTTCGTTCGTGCGTGGCGTCGTGGCGAGGCAGTGGCTGCCTGCCCTGGCTTGCACAAGCGCGCGAGCGCGAGCCGGAGCCCGGCGCCCGCCTGCCTTTGTGTGAAGTGATGTGCGATGACCCTGTGTCTCCGCGGTGGATGAGGTCTGGAGCCCCGGCGCTGCGCCCGGTGGCTTTCCCGCGTCGGCCGTATCCGGTGTGGTGTGGGGGTCCACGCCGGCCGCATAGAGGAATTGGGAGAAACGGGAGGGAGCGAGGCGACGCGCGAGCGCGAGGACAAAAGGCGCCTCGCGTCCCCTCCTCTCCTCGACTCCTCCCGCGTCACCCCACTCTAGTGCACTGCACTGCGCGCCATTTCTCTGCTCTCCTGCTCTGCCTCGCCTCGCCCTCGTCCTCATCTCATCTTCCCCACGCCGCGCCTCTGGTCCTCCTCCTCGTACAGAGCAAGCTAAGCGAAACAGCAAGCCACCAAAGCGAAGCGCAAGCACAGCAGCAGTGCACGCGCAGCGCAGCCTTGTTGCCATTGTAGCCGCCGCGTAGGAGCCAGCCATGGGGCGGCACAAGTTCCGGCTGTCAGACATGATCCCGAACGCGTGGTTCTTCAAGCTCCGCGACATGCGCGCCCGGGGCGGGAGCACAACGGCAGCCAGCCCCCGCGTGCCCGCGCTGCGGCCGCCCCCGAGCACGCCGAGGGCCGCCGCGCCGTGGCTCCCGCACAGGGCGTCCCACTACTACACGCCGCGGGCCGGGGACGGCCACCTCGCCCTGGGCTCGCCGTCGCCACTGCACCACCCCAAGGCCTCCGACACGCGGTTCCCGCCGCTGCAGCTGTCGCCGCCGCGCCGCTCCAGCAGGCGCCGCCACCACCACCACCACCGGAGGCGGTCCGTCAAGCTGGTGGCGCCGCCGTCGGCCACGGCCAGCAGCAGCAGCGGCGTCACGTCGTCGTCGCCGGCCTCCACCGCCGCAGCGTGCCGCTGCGGCGGCCGCCGGGGCCGGCCGGAGCTCGTGGTCGTCGAGGCGCCCGACACCCCGCCGTGCCGCCGCGACATTTTCGTCGGGTACAGCAGCGACGACGACGACGACAACGAGTACGTGAAGAAACCGGCGGTCGCCGTTCGCACTCACGGCCACGACAAGCTCGACGGCAAAGTGATCACGTCCGCTACGGACATCATCATCGACCTGCGGACCAGGAGGAAGCCCGAGAAGACGACGCTCCCGCCGATCGTGACCAAGCCGCCGGCGAAGAGGGAGCCCGACGCGTGCCAGCTCGAGGACAAGCACATCGACGTGCTCGCACACGCGACCCGACGAACCTCGCCTTCGCCTGTCCTCCCGGAACAGAGCAAGCTCGTCAAGCCGAGGCGGTCCGTGTCGTCGTCGTCGCGCCGCCTCAAGACGCGCGCCAACACCCCGCGCTTGGCATCGTCCAAGAAGTGCAGGTCACCCACGACGACGACCGCGCGCTCGCCGTCGAAGACCAAGCCGGCGGCGCCGCCGCCGACGACTCTGGGTGAGAGCTTCGCGGTGGTGAAGTCGTCGCAGGACCCGAGGCGGGACTTCCGGGAGTCCATGGAGGAGATGATCGCCGAGAACGGCATCCGCACCGCCGCCGACCTCGAGGACCTCCTCGCGTGCTACCTGTCCCTCAACGCCGCCGAGTACCACGACCTCATCGTCGAGGTGTTCGAGCATATCTGGATCACGCTCATGCTCTCTGACGTCAAGGTGTAGCACGTAGCAGAGCAGAGCAGAGCTCATGCAGCAAAATGCAACGCCGCTCTTGCATGGTGAATTAAACGAATCCAAGAGTGATGGTTGTATATCGTAATTATGTTCCTGTTAATGATCCTAAATTAGGTATGCAGATATTTGCCAATCCTGTGAAACCAACCATGCTGTTCCTGTTCTTCACTTTACCTCGATGATACAGTAGCGCTTGGTTGAGCCTAACACAGTAACACCTGTGCACTGTACCTACCAGGTAAACTGTAAACATAACTGATGTATGCTGTCGGCGTGTAGTACTAATCTGGAAAAATCAAGTCTGGTTCGTGCTTCAAAATTTTGGGTACATGACTACATGCTACATACTCAGCTGTTTAGTTTGAATTAAATGACACTCATCTAGCTCTCCAAACGGAAAAAAAAAAGAAGTCACTGCATCGTTGCCTTTGTGGAGGTAATAGTGAGTAGCGACTATACTGTTCACATGTACCAGGTGGTAAAGAAGTGTATACCATTTTCATTAGTGTCGTTGAAGAATTGAAGTTGGTCGAGCATCCGAGGCCAAGAATCAGTTCAGACATTTGACTGACAACTAATTTCGGGTCTTTGCCTGTTGTTTCTTGCGGAGTCCTCTGCAATTCTGCATTGTTGTTACTTGTTGGAGGGACTGCATACAACAGTAGCAGTGTAATACTGATGCAATAAATTCACTGTAACTGTATTGTGTAGTATTCGAGTTCAAATATTTGGTAAATCGCATAGTGGTATATCAACTCCATCCACAGTGTTAGGTAGTTTACTACTGTATACGCTTGATCCAGACCAACTCCTCACCAAGGTTAAGGACACTTGAATTTTCCTTCCACAGCACCACCAAGATGATCTCTAATCACCGTGCAGGTACATTTTAAAAGATTGGACAGAAAACAGTCCTAAATAAATGTTTACTTCTTGAAGTGCAGGCCTGCTGAGACCAAAAAAAAAAAGAGAAACTTTGCTTCCCCAATCACTGGAAAATTCAGTATAATTTAGTTTAAGAAAGTGAAAAAACAGTTTATTACTCTGATCAAGTTGTTCCCTCTCTTTTCTTCTTTTGTTTCTGAAAATGCATCATCCATCAGTGTTCACCACTGAAGTACTGATACAGAAAAGAATTCCTCCTTCTGATAAGGACATTTTGGTGAGCTAGCGTATTTTTGCTGCTTCTTCTTGAATACAGTACCACTTGTTATACACCTAGGGATCTCCTTGAGCTTCGCAGTTGTAGGCTGCAGAACTAGCTAGGGGACAACCATGATGCCAGTTGAAGACAAAAAAGTCTAGCGAGTTTAAAACACTACTGCTGCTTCGAGCCGTCAAACATTTCTACAGCTCTACTACAAGAGAGCCGTGAGACGGGCCTGTGAAAGTATCGCAGACTCTGGGAGATTCCATTCCCAGCAACGAGAAGCGTTTGTGAGTGCAGATCACAAGGAAAGCATTCAGTTCCGAGAAATACTCGCAGTAGGTTCTCTCTCAAATGCAAGCAGTAGAGGGCAAACTACCGTGCTCTTCAAGTTTTAATGCATGAGAGATTTCTCCATGAGAGGATGGGCCACACAAACTATTACGGGTTTTTTTTCGTGAATATGCACAAGTATGCGTATCTTTATATTAGAGAATAGAATGCATGTACAAGAATGCCGAATCTGGCTAAACACAAATGTAAATGACTACATTATGAAAAATTGACATTCTTATGTCCTCGACACTCACCGCTGCGCTAAACGCAACATTTCAACGACAAGGGCCGCCGCATTCTTTGCGATGCAGATATTTTGCAGAAATTATGTGAAAATTTCACACAAAAAAAAAACAGGAATAGGAAAAATGCCGCGTTCCAAACAGGAGCTAATGGAACAATGAAATTACAAAAACAAAAACATGAACTACCAGTACATTTTTTCATTCTAGGCATAGAAATTAGAAACTATCAAACTCAGAGCGCGGTGGGCACATATGTATGGTAGTACCCACATATTTCCAGGGGTCGGAGGAGGACATGAGGATCATTAGATAGATCATCCGAGGTTTTCGTATTGTTTCTCATCTCTACACAAAAACATGGGATACCCCTTTAAATGGTTCTTGATGCTGTAGCAGCACTGCCATTTGTCCTAGTATGCAGTGTATATGGCCCCATGATAAAAGGCCCCATCTGCTTGGCATTCGTAACAAACAATTGAGCATGATTGGAGACAACCACCGCCGGTTCACGTCATGGAACTATGAGAACAGCCGTTGAACTTGTAGCGAGTAGTGCCTTGATGCGACGGAGCGGCTGTTCAAGTACTCCAACCCACCACCGTTTGGTTGCAGTAACGAATTGCGAGGACGGATCAGCCGTGGATCTGAACTCAGTATAATTTTTTTACAAGGCTTGAGCAAAATGCTCGCTGATTCCGACGACGAGCGGAATCGTTTCTTCATAGTTGTTGGTGTTCCTTGCGGGGTCTTGGGTTCAGGAATACCGTCCAACAGTGTCTACGGTTCACGAATACCCTCCAACAGTGTTCAACAACCGATACGGCGTACGGGTGGGGTCTTCGGTAGTCATATCTGAACCACCTGAATCCACACGCAATGCGTACGGTACGGTGGTAACTGGTACTCGCGTCAACATGTATGTTCACGGACAGGACAGGTTGGTCGGGGGAAGCTTCCTGTGCTGATCCCTTCATGCTTTCATATATCTCCTGCGTAAAAGAAATCAAGCCATGGTTGTTACTGTTGGGAGAAGCTTCGGCTGGGGCCACAAATGGCTGGGTTCACTGAAGCCAATCAACAGTCATGGACATGCAGCAACCTGCCCCCGCGTTTACAGCTCCAATGCTGAAGACATTGTTGTCGTCGTGTGCCGGTAGTATGACCACTTGTTACAAAAAAAAAAAAAAAAAAAAAAAAAAAAAAAAAAAGGAAATGTGAAGTGGTTATGCATGGTAGCGTATTTGCTGAAATGATCTTGTTTCTGACGGTGATTTTGTGGATGGTTCTAAGCTCATGCCTGCCAAGTGCCAACTGCCAAAATTAACCCTTCACACTTCTCAGAGACTCGAGATTCAGACATGCCCATTACCATCTATTGTCAAACAGCAGCTGAGCAGCAGCATACTCCGTACTGTACAGTAGTATGGAGACATTGTACAGCAGCAGGAGTAGATGCAATGCAAGCAAGCAGGCTGACAAAGGCCCTGGAGCTACTTTACTACGTACTGCACATAGTATCCCTCAAGCCTCAACTACGGTGTTTTCCGGGAGGCCTGTAATCGCCGCAGTGCCGCTCTGCGATTAGTGCAAGCAAGGCTGACAAAGGCCCTGGAGCTATCCCTCATAACTACGGTGTCTTCGGGGAGGCCTGTAAATCGCCGCAGTGCCGCTCAGCGATTAGTGCAAGCAAGGCTGACAAAGGCACAAGCTATATATCCCTCATAACTACGGTGACTTCGGGGAGGCCTGTAATCACCGCAGTGCCGCTCAGCGATTAGTCTGTGAGGTGCCCTGTAAATCTGTAATCGCCGCAGTGCCGCTCAGCGATTAGTCTGTGAGGTGCCTTAACTTTGAGACATCACATCCAGGAGCAGGAACGGGCCAACGGCATCAGCGATTAACCTGTACCTGTACCTGTACCAGTCTACTAGTAACCTTCACAGCAGATAAAAGTCTGAATAGACGAGACGGCTCAAAGATCAGTCCTGTTCAGGATGACTGTCTGTATCTCAAGCCCGGACCTAGTGTGAACGTACTTACAGAGGCAATTCAACAGTACTCGCCGCCGCATACTGTCTCTGTCAATATCGGCACAGTGGTACGCAGTGCGAGCCGAGCTCTGCTCCTGCTCAGGCTCACTGACGTTCACTGGAACTTTGCTCGGCAGCCGTCACAGAACTGGACACACCGGCGTCAAAGAACTTGTACACAAGTCTATTACATTGATGGACGGGACGATGTGAACTGAACAAACAATGAGCCGCCCAAGGTTGGAGTTCGACACGGCGTTGGAAAACAATCAAGCAATAGAGACAGCCTCCGCGTCGCCCTCCCGCTAGGGCGGCCCGGGCGGCCCCCCGACCCGCCGCCGCCAGGCGTCCTCCCTCCCCCTGCTCCCCCCTCGCCGTCGCCGGAGGGGGCCGCCGGGATGCCCGCGCGGCTCCCCAGGAGGGCGGCGGCGGGGCCTCCTCTCCCGGGATGGGGTGGCCGCGGAGCTTGGTGGAGCGGCGGGGCTCCCGGCTCCGGCGGTCGCGGTGGCGGCGTTCGGCGGCGCCTACGCCCGGATCCGGTGGCCTCCTGGCCGGATCCGGTGCCCCACGGCCGGACCTCGCCGCTGGTGGACAGGGGGAGCGATGGTGGCGGGTCAACAGCGGTGGTTGGTGCTCCGGCTGCCGGTGGCTCGATCCGCGCGGGGCTGGCCGGTTGGGCCGGCTCTGGCGTCCCCGTGCGCTCTCGGTGGTGGGGGTCGGGTGGCCCCTCCTCCCCCCCCCCCCGCGTGCCGCTCGCCCACTACTTGGTCGATTGGCGCGGCTCTCGGCTGGCTGCTGGTGCTGCCGGTTTCGGGTGGGGTCAGGCGGCCTTGTTGGCCGCTGCCGGCCGACGGTTGGCTGCTGCTGGCTCCTGGGGTGGGGTGCTCGTGGAGTTGGAGCGGCTCTTTGGCGGCGCCGTGGTGGTGTGGCCGGCTGTGTCTCGGTTGGGCTGCGGTGCCGCGGCGGTGCTGCTGTCTGTCCCGGGCTCGGTGGTGCTTGCTCCTCTCCGGTGGGGTTCGCCGGCGGGGCGTCGCGGGGCTGCTGCCCTTTCGGATGTGGGGGACGGCTGAGGGGTTCCCTCCTCCTCTGTTTGTCCCTCTCCTCCCTGTCGATGGTGGTCGTCTCGCGGCGGTGGTTGGGGTCGTGTTGGCGTTGGGGGACGGTCTTCGTCTACGCCATCCCTCCCCCATGCCTCCGACTACCTTCGTGGGGTGTTCGTCTTGATGGTGGAGGACTTGGCGTCCTTGGGTTGCTGGTCTGGGGCTCTGTTCCAGATCTGGTACCTCTCGGGGCGGCGGTGTCTGCGGCGGGTGCTCGGCCGGATGCGGTGGTCGGCGGCGGCTGCGGGTTCGGCGGGCGGATGGGGGAGGTTCACGGTGGCGGGGGGCTGGAGTTCGGCGGGGGACTTGGCAGAGTGCTGGCGCAGCTTTGCGGCTGCTCGCGTGGCCGGCGCGTCTACTCTGGTGAGACTTCTTCTAGGGGCCGGCAACGACGTCTTGGTGGCTGGTGGGGTCCCATGTTCTTGTCCGAGTCGGTGCTAGGGTTGTTTGGGCGAAAGCCTAGCGACGGCGACACTTGAGGGTGTCGTTCCCTTGTTGAGGGCGTCGCGTCCCTAGCACATTCCATGGGTGAGAACCCAGTCCTGCCTTGGACGGACGACGGCGGCGCTTGGGCATCGTAACCTTCTTGAAGGCGTCGTTGTGGAATTCGACTCGGCGGGGATGTCTTTGGGCAGTGCTTCTTCGTCGTCTTCGTCAACGTGTTCGGGGGTGGTGCCGGTGGTGGTTTAGGCTTAGTTCTGTTTCAGTTGCTTAGTTTTTAGGTTTTTGTTGCTTTCTCTTGAGCTGGCGTCAGTGGTGGAGCTCCTAGTGGTTTCCAGTGGACGCTCGTGTCGATGACCCAATCCGACCGAGTGCTATGTGGTTTAGAGGCTTGTTGTCGATGTCCCACCCGCAAGCGCGGAGCCGAGTTGAGTTGTGTTGGCGCTCTTTGGCGCGAGTTGAGTTGTTTTCTGGTACCTAGGTGTAACTCTGGAGTAGGGTACCCTCCAAATTTGTATGTGGTTTTTTCGCCCAGTTTCCACTTCAAAAAAAACTGGGTGGGGGCACTTGCCTTCTTTTTTCTTTTCTTCGTCTAATAGAATCACGGCAAAACTTTTGTCGTCCCTTCTAAAAAAACAAAAGGGAGAGAGAGAGAGAAAAAAAAAAAAGAGAGAGAAAAGCAAGAGTTTGAGCAGGCAGAAGAACACAAAGGGGTTTGACGAAGCAGAGATGGCGCCAATGATTGCAATGATTAGCACAACAAACAGGATGGAAGGACGGGTGGGGGTTGAGAGATTGGCATCAGCCATCCATCAGGGAGCCGCGGGCTCGTGTGGATGGTTTCGCGTAGGGCCTCCTGTGCTTGGCCCTCGAGAGATCGCCGGCATTGTCGAATTGATGAAGGCGGGCAGGCCCCAGATGCCCGCGTTGCCGTGCACGGAGCCGAGGACCGACGAGTTGGTCGCACGTCCTTGTTCCTGGCCATTGCGCGGTCCGCCCGCGGCGAGGGCTCGCCGACCGCAGCGGTTTCACTGCAGTTTCACAGGGGGTCGCCACGGGCTCGGCGACTCGGCTGCAGGATCCATCCGCACTTCCAGTTCGTCGGGGCCCTGGCGGGTGGCGGTGCACGGATGCATTTGGCGAGACAAGGACCTGCCTGCCGTTGTGCATTCTCGTGTCGTGGTCTTTGCCGTTGTGCATTCTCGTGTCGTGGTCGTGGCTGGTGGCAATGCACGGCGGCACCTGTGCGAGTGCGAGAGCCGAGAGGGACTGATGAGCCCACTGTTGGTCTGCAGTTGCAGGGAGGAGCGCTGCGTCGTCGCACGCAACAGACTTGCAGGTGGCCGTTCAATTCACTTGGACCCCGTTCCGTCCGGGGGCCACCGCCCGTGATCCCGTCACAGACTCACAGCAGCACGCCAGTACCGTGTTTAGGGTGATTAGTCAAGATCAGGACCGGACGTGCCGTTTTTGTTGCTACTGAAAGAGTGCAAACCCAAAGGATTCACACTGTACCAGCACAGCACAGAAGGACGTGACAACGCAGGCAGTGCGCACATGACCACGCGAGAGACCTATGGCTATCACTAAGACAGAGTTCGTGGTAATAACAGCAATACAGCATCACCGCTATTTGCACCGCTTGGTCAGCAGTACGGGGATTGTCACTTGCTGGACCGACAACAACTATAGCAAAAATAAATCTGTGGCAGACTACACACATATAGTATGAAGACAACGAAATGCAATGGGAAGTTAGGAACAGCAAAAATTTTGTGTAAACAAAAGATCCCTTACCCTTTCAGAAAAAAAAGATTCCTTTATTCATTAAGAAATAATTATAGCACAATCCTTTCTTTCAAGTAACCATAATTACAGTACAGACCTTCACATTGCAAGTAAGGAATTCCCTATATCCAGGCAACACAGCCAACAAGAGCAACCCCTATACTAATACTAGTACATACATAATTCAGGAATGTACAGAAGAGAAGAGAAACTCTTATGGCAGTAACACTTCAATCGCAGCGGCAATTCTCTCAATCCAAAAATCAACCAATCCCACAACATTCCTCTCAACTATGAAAAACTAAAAGCAGTATCTACCAAACCTAAAATGCTTCTATTCCTTTTATTCCTCCAAAAAATAAGAATGTAAATCAACCCAAACACTCAAACCACCTGTTGTCACCGCAATCCATGCAGTGTTTTCCCAATCTCCATAATCAATCAATGGAGAAGGGCAGGCAGTCAGGACCAAGAAGGCTGTAAAATTTAGCCATCTTGGACATCCCCAAGGAATTAAGTCCAAAACTCCAAATGGAAACCGGATGCACTCAGCACCAGAAGAGGTAGAACAAAGTCAGCAAAATGAGAGCAATCAGTATCTGGTCTCTAAAAGAGACGGTCATGGGACGGTCAATGCGACTGGCGTGCCGGCCAACCTCAGGAAGATGCAGGTCGTCTGGACAGTACTTGAGTTCCACGGAGATGAACTGGCCTGGTTCATCGGTCATCTCAAACAGCGCCTCTCCAGCAGAGGCCTTGAACTGCCCATTGGACCATTCCTGAGTTCAGAGCAAGCACTGTCATATTTTCAGACTTCGAACAGAACATCCGGCAGGAGCAGTAACGCTGACCGAACTGAGTTACAGAGAAAGCACTTTTCTACATGTTCATAGTATTTCACAGCATGCAACAGTAGGCTAAGGCATTTATGTGCTAATTTGAGATCATTTCAATCATTTAACACCTTGGCAGTTCTTAAATTAGACAGTAAGCAGTGATGGATATGGCATGTTACCTGAATCTGCTTGCCGATTGTGACAAGCATACAGCCTGCAGGCAAACTGGAGAAGGTTGAGCCCCCCAGATTGCGGAGACAAATCCGCCGATCATGTCCACAGAGGTGGATGCTCAAAGCGTTCGAATTAGGAGCAGTAGTGCTGTCAAACTCGTTCCAACATGTTCTCGACATGTTACTGCTGTACAATGTCAGGCACAGGATTGACGGGGCTTCTCTGAACTGAGCAGAGGCTTTAGGGTTTTTGACGTTATCAGATAGAACCCTGATCACAGCTTTTGCTACATCCTCCATTTTGGACGCCAAAGTGTCCATCTTCTCCCTAGCAAAATTGAATGGACTCATGTTAGTTTTTTTTTTAATCGAATGGACTCATGTTAATCTGGCGGTGACGACAGACAGAGTTATGTGGGCCTTTGCGCTGAATTTGGTCGTTTATATGCACATGGGCCTACTACACTCCTTCCATAGTTGGGCCTTTATTATTTTTTTTCATAAGGAGGCCTTTGGGAATTGAGCTTGCCAAGTAAAGACACACTCCTATGGAGTCATTTTGATCGGCCACTGTCTCTCGCCCCTTCGCGAAACATCGCACAGCGGCGACTCCCAGGCGATTTCGTGTTTCCTCCGCCGATTCGCCATCTTCCTCACCTCGGGCGCCCTCACCGGTGTCGGAGGAGGAGGGAGATTGGTTGAATCGGCGGCGGATTGGTTTTCCCCCTGTATATAGGTAGCTATGTATTAGGGTTTGTGTTTTCAATGGAGCCTATTAGGTGGCTGCCTGCTCTGTGGAGCATTGCTGGAAGATGTGGTGGAGGCACATCCGGAGTCGGCGTCGGCAAAGTTGAAGCTTCTTCCTTCGACGACGGTCCATGGATAATAATAAGGTATGACTTCGTCAGATCTGGAGTCCTGGTGCGTTCTCCGGAGAGTGGCGGGTCTCTTTCTGTCCCTCCCTCGTATCCTTCGACGTCGGCATCGGTGGATTCTCCGGCGAGAAGCTCGGGAGGTTTGTTTTACCAACCTGGGAAACCGGATTGGTCTCTAGCTCCCACCTCTTATGGTGGTTTTCTTTCCCTCCGGGGTGTATCGTTGTCTGGCGAACTGGGGTTGTCGACGGTTGAAGCGTCAGACCTCCGGTTCTCCGGCGATGCGATGGCCTTTGGCCATCTTGTTAGGCCTGCACGTTCAGCGATTAAAGTGTGCATCGGTGCTGCCGGTGTGCCGATCTGGGTGCCATTCAAAATCTGTGTTTCTTCGTCAAGAGGATGGTCGGCTTCAACGAGACAGTTCCTGCCGTCGGCGACGAGGACAACCGGGGGAAGCTTACAAGGATGTGGTTGTATTTTTCCTATTTTTCAAGGGTGTCTTTGTAAGTGTTGGAATGTAAACCATCAGTTTGTTGTGTGAAATATAATCCCGGTTTCTCAAAAAAAAAAAAAAAAGTAAAGACACACTCCTTCCCTATACACTGCTTCAGTGCTTCGTCTATACTCTCAAAAAAGAAAATGAAAAATCGTATGTCTTGCAGTCATGAGATTGACTGGTCACTTGATAATTGATATCTATCGTGATAATGAAACCTCCCTTTAAATGTTTATGCAAATTATAAACCGATTCTTAGAAAAGTGTGATACTTTTGAAATTCCCGTGTTCTAAAATCTAAATGGGCCTTCAATATCCATCATGCAAAGTCACAGACACGGAAACACGTCAAAATATTAGCTGCAAGCTGCTACAATTGTTTCTGAAACCACTTGACCAATCATCTGATACAATACAACCATTGCTTAATCATCATTTGATGGTATCATTCTAAACTAGCATGCTTCTGACAAAGTTGGATTGGATGGCACTACTACAATGAAAATCATGTGCTTTCTCCGTCCTAAATTGTAAATCATTTTGGTTTCTAGGTGCATAACTTTTGTTATGCACTTAGATACCCATTATATCTAGATTTACGGTAAAAGTTATATATCTAGGAAATTTAGAACAACTTACAGTTTATAACGGAGTGAGTAGTTATTTACTTAGGCAGTCAGTGAAGGCTTTTGAGTATCGTGGCATGACAATACTAATAAGGAATGCTTATGATTGTTGTATTTGCTACAGCAAAGTTGCAAAAATCATGAGATTAAGGAATCAATAATAATGGCAACGCCGATTACTAAAATCAACAACCATATCGATGTTCGCCTATCATAGGTGGACATTTAGTAATAGGATTGGCTACTAATATTTCATTCCAACTATGATATTGCCTATTTGAGTTGTGTTGTTGCACATAACTATGTACGACACTCTCTGTGATATGTTTATTATAGCGGTATAACGGTAATGATGTTTTTCTTTCACAAAAAAATCAGTCAAGGGTACTTTTTAGGACATGAATATGGGTGAGAGGAAGTTATATACATCTGCAATTAGTATGAGTTTTTTACTTAAAGCTGAGGTAACCAAAGTGGGACCTAGTATCATCAGTTCATCACATCTTACACAGAGTTTGACAATACGTGATAGCCGGTATGCACAAGTGTGTTCTATCACAGGCTCAAGCCGGATTGTTCTGATTTCATTTTATCTATCTAAAACAGGGCAGACGTTCAATTTTGGTTTTCAACTGAATCCAATTTTCCTCTTACTGGACTTGGATCTGAAGTTCTCTGCATATAACTACATTAAAACCTGCACCTAGCTAGCACATTGTGTAAAAAACGTGTAGAGTATAAATTTCAGTTTTCAAATGAACTCGTGTTTTCCAACTGAATTCGGCTTCTGAAATTCTCTGCATAATTACATTTACCTGCACCAAGCTACCACAAGCTATCGCGCTAGACTTAAAGATGTGGTTGGGTAGCTGTCTGGGTGATAAGGGAGGAAAGAGACAAAACACACAACTACAACGGAGGTATAAATTGGCAGCACAGCACGTACCTGAACGCACGGTACGTGGAGCCAGGGAAGGCCGCGTCCATCGCTCTGTCCTCGTCGGCGCTCACCGGCCGGAACCAGAAGAACTCCTCCCCGGCCGTCGCCCCATCACTCCTCCTTCGGAACCACCTCCCCAAGTCGCGCTTCACCTCCTCCGGCGCCGCGAACACGGCCCGCGACGCGGCCTCCACGGCGTCGCGCACCTCGCGAGCGTCGACCGCGCCGGTCACGCGGAACGCGCCGGACTCCGCGGCCGCGGCCACCGCCCGCCGCGCCGCGTCCGCGTCGCCCGAGACGAGCGCGCGCGAAGAGATCGCCGGGGCGTCTGGTTCCTGCGGAGTCGCCCGCGACGGCGCAGGAGGGAAGCTGAAGCGCTTCGTCCGCGGGGGCAGGGAGAGGTCGGGCACGCGCAGGGAGGCCTCGAGGAACTCGGCGAGGACGCGCTCGTCGGCGGCGGCGGAACGGGACCCGCGCGCCGTGCGGATCGGGGTTGGCGCCGGCGGCGGGCCGCGCGGGCGGATGCGGGGGCGACGCGGGGCCCTGGACGTCGCCGTCATGCCTGGGGTGAGAGGGTGGGTGGGTGGGAGACCTTCGGGCGGGGTCGCGGAGACGATCGTGCTCTGCTCCAGTCCAGTCTGCTGGGTTGTTGGTGGTGGTGGCTTGCCCGTTGCCACCTTTGCTGCGGTGGACTGGTGGACTGGTATTGCATCCGTGGTTGCGTGGGTTTGAAGAAAGAGGGGCCGGCGGGACGGCGAGGAGTCGTGAGAATGAGATGCTGCTGGTGGCCGTTCAGATGAGGAGCGTGGATGGCTCGATGGCGCGTGGGAGCCGACCGATGAAGCGGTGGGAAAGTGGAGGCACTTCCGCAGCACAAAACTCTCTCGCCAGGCGGCGGCAGGCCGCAGGGCAAAAGGTGGCGGTTGGCTTGTAGGATGCTGGATGCTTGTCGCTGGGATGGAAGCCAGCGCCGGTTACCTCGCGGCAGCGAACGCTACAGAGGCAACTCGTTGAATTCACATTTGGTCTGATGAACTGGAAATCAAGGACGGGACACGGGTGCTGGCGTGGTGGACTGCCGGTGCTGCACAATCGTGGATGCACGTCTCCTGGTCCTGGAGATCCCAACCGGCCGCCTGCTCGTCTAGATCCAGGAAACTATTGATTTGCAATGCAATGACCCACCGCACGCCGTCCCAACCAAAACAATTGCCCCGTCCTCCGCGGTCTCGTCTCCTGTATTTTAGAAATTTAATAGAACATGTTAAAAAATAAAAAAATAATATACCTCGGACCTGTTTGAATACTTCTATTTTAGATGAATTGAAATCTACTTCATGGATTAACCTATTTGGCTTAGAATTTGAGATTCTATATAACTTTTAAAGTTTACCTATAAGTCTATCTCAAATTTGTAGGGTGGAGAATAAAAATGGATTCTATAAATCACCTTATTATAAGTGTACTCAATAACTTAATCAAAGTTATACTTATCTCTAATGACTCTTAACTATAATTTATTTATTTATTTTTGAAAGGACGGCAAAAGCTTTACCGCGATTTCTATTAGACGAATAAAAAAAAAGACAACTGCCCCCCAATTTTTTGAATGGAAACTGAACCTAAAAAACATACAATTTAGGAGAGTGCCCAACTCATCCTACTCCACATTAGAACCTCAACTAGACAACTCACAACACAAGCTACTCCACTCCACCACTTGTAGCTTGGTCGAAACTACTCAACTAACACCAACTACCCCACTAAACAACAACTCCATCGAAGGACAACCTCAATTAAATAGATACAACTTGAAGAACCTTTGGAAGCACCGAGCACCCGACGCCATGACAGACGGCATGAGACCCGCACTGGAGCTTGGATCGCCTAGCAGAACCTTCAGGAAGGAAACGACGTCAAAGGCGTCGACAAGCTAGCCCGATTGGGGAAGGTTTTCACCTACGATCCATTGCGGTAGGAAGAGAGGTAGTAAAGGACGCCTCGAGGGAGGACACGACGTCCTCAAACGTTGGCATTCAAGCTTTCGCTCCGACCTCATGCATCTTCCACAAACCGCCGCCGCCAGAGTCCCACATAGGTAGTTGACGAGGAACCAACCTGCACAAGCGAAAGGCAGGTGGCATGGAGAAGAGGGCCGGGATCAGAAGAAGCCCCAAGTCGCCTAGCCCACCACCGTCCCCTCCCTTGGCAAGCGGTCCCAACATTGCCCACCGCGTAGAGCACCCAACAGCCTCGAACGAGCCTCTGCCACCAGCACGCCGGAACTAGCAGAAGAATCCTAGCCCCAAAGGAGGTGGCCAAGGCTGACCGCCACCCACTCAGCTAGGCACCTCCAGGCGCGCCACCATGGCACCACGGGAGGGCCAACACCGGGTTGCTGCCAACAAGCACCACCATGATGTCGCCGGAGCACACCCAGTCAAACCAGGGCTGGCCAACAATGAATTAAATTCTAAGAATTCAAAGGAGCGCTATTATCAATGTGAGGAGGCCCTTAAGCCCCTTGGTAAGGGACATTAGTCTAGTAGATGACAAGTGTCCTCAGGTACGCCAGTATCTGCTCTATGTTGATTAGCAGTTTGAGTAGGGGAGAGTTAAATGTGTCCCGAAGGGCATATGCTCCCGCCCCACCAAGAGTTGGATGTGTATTGGGTGGGAAAGATCTGCCTCTTTTTGAGTAGCGGAAAATATCTATCACGAGTTTCGAAGAAAATTTAGGTACTTAGAGTCAAATGACACCAAAGCGGGTCGTGTTACTTTTGCAACCAACCTCAACCGAACGAGAATGAACAACTAGTTGTTGAAGAAGCCCACCGAGTACAGATTGTCAGAACTGATGAAGAAAGAACCAGACATTGTCGTCAGATATCGTCGTTGCGCTTGGCGATGAGGGTGATCTTCAAAATGGTCGCATGGCGCATCGCTGGACTACTAGCGTCGAGAACGTGATGGCGCCGGTGCTAAAGGGCCATTGGTAGCCCCCCCCCCCCCCCCCCCCACCCACCCCACACACACACCCCCTCTCCCAACATACCACACTAAGATTTTTTTTTTACTAATATGTCTTCATATTTTTTATTTATATTAAGAAAATAGACCAAATTTCTTTCCACATATGCTTGTTAATATCTTTTAGATAAAAAACCATACAAAGTACAATTATATAATCAAATCACCATATCAACCCATCTGAAATACACAATATAATAAAATAGTTGTTATAGTTTCGTTTTCTTTTTGTGTGTGGGTGGGTGGGGGTCTACGATATATAGCACGTCAATTTTGGTGGGAGTGTATTAAAAAGGCTGTCATATAGGGGTTTTTTTATGATATGACAATAGATTTAATAAGAAAGAGAGAGAGAAAAATGAGGATAAAACTCTATTAACACAGTTACCAACTATTTATGAGTCTGAAATTAAATGCTATGAAACTCTATAACAAAACTTTGCATTCATGCACAATGGGAGTTTTTTTTTTTTCCAAATTTCATTGTCTTCAAATAACATAGTGAAACTATCTACCGAGACTGGCCTAATAAATAAATTCTTGCCTCGGAGCCCATACGCAATGGTCTGAATCCAGTCTCATCTATGTGCCTCTGTGGCATGCAATGGCTGAGACTTGAGTCTAGTTGGAGGAGTGGTGTGCATGGCACCGATTTGCCTGGTAGGATGAGCAAGTGGCTCACGGTGTTGTTGGGCTGAGTCCTGCTGATCATGGCGCGAAGGCCGACGGCATGGACACGAGCTTCGTGGTGTAGCCCCTCTGCTCCTTTGTACTCTCAGTTGTCAAGCGTATTAGCCAAACCTAGTGAAAATGTAACCAGGTTTGTCGTCAGAATAGTATATCTTTTGTGCTTATTCTACCTCCGTAACAGAGGCTCTGTTACGACTTACGAGCGAAGCGTTGGTGCGTGTGTTTGAGTCATCCCTATGTGTATCCAACAACACCGGCGGCATATCAAGGTCCATATCGTTGCCTGCAGTACTCGTAGTCTGGTACTGCTCCCGCCGCCATCGAGTTTGTCGGCCCTCTGAGTCTGAAGATTCTTTTGGGCGTGCCAGTGCTTGGCAGCAGAAGCAGAGGACACGCGGGCTGTTGGGGATCGTGCTGCAGTTGCTGCTTGCCGTGGACGACGGCGAGGCTTGCTCACCGGTTTCTTGAGCGCGTCCCACCTCTCCGAGTCGGCGCGGCTGCTGTTGCTCCTGCTCCCCCGGCTACTGGTTCTGCTCGCCACGGCGGGTTCAGGACGTCGCGGTCGCCCTCTTCTTGTTGCCGTCCATGGGCGGACGCTGGCCACCTGACGACGCCGCCGGGCTGTCGCTGCCGCCTGGTTTGATTTTCTACGCGGTCCACCTCTCGAGTCTCTCGACTGCATCGGCGGTGTCGGGAGCAGCGACCGGATCATCGTGCACTTAGGCGGGGTGGGGAGCAGCCCGGGAAGAGCTGCGAGCGCAATGGCATCGCAGGATAGAACGAAGAAGGGGAGAGAGACACCTCGTGGGACGTGGCAGCAGCTTCGCGCGATCCAAGAGAGAGGAGACGAGGCGCTGAGATCATGAGATATATCCGCGCAGTCGGATACTCAGATTGACATGCAACTGGGTAGGACAACGAAGCCCGGAGTGTCCGATCGTTTCTGTTTCTCTAAATCTTGCGCGCTTTCTTCAAATCTGGTGGAAAAGATTTCCTCAGTGGCCAACAACCTCCTCCTCCCTTGCAGCATCTTCAAAAACTCCCTGAATCCGACTAGAAATGGCGTGGCACCCACGCGGCTCTGCTCGTGGATGAGATCGAGAACTCGCCAATTCGTACACGAAAATCGACTCCGATTCACCCTCGCAAGCACATGCCCATATATTTCTGCTGCTGCATGCTACCGGGAATCATCTCATCCACCGTCGCCTCTCTGCCCTATCTCCACGATCGGCTCACGCAGCGGCGCTTCTGCTGCTCCTCCTGCCCGCGACTCTTCGACTCTCCGTACGTCTTCGACCCATGGCGGTCCCGGTCGCCCGCGTGCACCTCAAGGTGGCACACGGAGCTCTCCCGGCGCTGCTCCCAACCCCGCCAAGGTGGAAGATGCTGCCGCAGCTCCCGACGCCGTGCCCGACGTGCCTCGCCGCCATCCTCCCAAAGCCGCTCGCCAAGTCCAGACGCGCCGACGCCGACGAGAGGTGGGACGCGAACAAGACCAAGTCAGTCAGCAAAGAATCCTCGACCTCACCAAGCTGTGACGGACGCGGACCCTCCCGCAAGAACTCCACATCGCCGCCAAAGACTGGCCGGGCCGACTCCGCTGAGAGGTGGGACGCGCACAAGAAGGCAGCGAGCCCAGCTTCATCGCCGTCGCCGTTGTCTTCAGGCACGTCTCTCGTCAGCCGCGCGTCGTCCACGGAGCGCTGGGACGTGCACAAGAAACGTCGTCCGCCGCCACAGGCCGAGCCGCTCGACGATGGCGAGAACAGCAGTATTACTGGCACTGGCAGCAACGACATCGACGACACGGAGGAAGAGGAGATAGTGTGGAAGCCGCGGGGCATGTACGCTGGACCGGGCTTCGTCGTCGCGGCGCCGGAACCCAGCATGATTCCCATGCCAGCAGCGTTCTTGGTTCCCGTTGCGTAGCTGCACTACACGAACAACTCATCTCGCCTGGTTTCGTCCGCGCAATGGTTCTACTGCAATGGGTCAGTGTGATCATATAGCGATGTAGCGGTGTTACTGCGATTAACAATTCTACTTTTTTTTTTTGACAAAAACGATTCTACTTTTAGATTATGAAGAAAAAGAAATACTTACACGCATATAGTGCTAGAATTTGAATGTTTATATTTTTTCCCTTATATTTTTCATCTGAATTTGGTGCCTTTGAAAGCCCGAAACTGTAATGGTTGCATCGGTCTGCAAGTATCGTCTTACTGAATTGATTTCGTTTTAACGAGATACATTATTGACATTTTCAATAATCTATCTCGTATTCAAAATGAATTACTCGCTTCTTAGTTGCCGATTGATAGATCGACAGCACTGCAACAAGAACAGTTGGAGAGGAACGTATCATTTTCGAAAAAAAAAATAATCGAAGAACGGATGGAAGCATTCACAAATTATGAGCAGATTCCCAATGGGCTGGGCCTATAAGGCACGAAAAAAAAACTTTACATGGGCACTCTGTACGACAGATTCACAAAAGGAAACACCCTCCACACGACAACATTTTTGGCCCATGGGCTGCTTTATTTACAACCTCAATCCAAATGGGCGGTTCCTTCGTGATTTTCCCATTTTATTATCTGGAGCAAGTCTACCTCCACTAAAAAAGAAAAAAAAAAAAAAAGTAGCAAGTCTAGCCTAGACCTATTCGAAAAAAACTTCCCTACACCTAAACTGAACTTTTTTTAGAAAAAAATTATTTGGGCCTCTGTGGTCTTTTTACGTCTGAGAACATCTCCAAGAGTTTTCCAAAACCCACTTTTTTTGGCAAGTTTGAGAAAAATTACGTTCTCCAACAATTCCATGTGCCAGCTCCCAATCTTTTTTGCACTTTGACAAATCGACCTAATCGCGTGAGTATATACGCGCGAATCGCCCAATCCAAATGTGGAAGGACGTGGAGAAATAAGAAGTAGGACAAGGTTCTAGATACAAATTTTATAAGGAAAGATAATAAAAATGGTTGGGTGATTTAGAAATAGTCTAGGATTTCTACTTAACATTATCTTCTATCTTTTATGAACGAGATTTTAGAAATTATTGGAGGAAGCCAACAAATATGTTCCAACTTTCTTTAGTCAGTTGGAAAACTCAATAATTTATCAAGTTCTTTTATAAAGTAATAGAGATGCTCTAATAACCATCTACCCCCTCTATTCCATCTTTCCATAAAAATGGGGGGAGTGTAGTATACAGCATTACAGATCCAACTTTCGGCTGACTAGCTAAAAACTCACAAAAAAATAAGTAAAGTTTAGAGAGATATATAAACAATATATTATTTAAGAAATAAGCTTAATACCAGAAGACAGGCGCCAAAAGAAGAAGAAAAGTTGAATCGAAATACTTGAATTGACAAGCCGGGAACAATTCGTCTTTTTTGCTTGTCTGAGTTTTGAGCTTGAAATCGACCACTCACGGACTCACCACATCAGACCACACATGCACATGCTGCCTTCATTCGCAAGTTGGTAAAGAGACGGATCATATCGATCGAAGACCAAAAAAAAAAAGGTACAAACAGAGGATCATCAAACCCCACGAGGATATCATCATATATACTGCATGTATATAGACTGTAGACCATAAACAAGCATTGTTGTTCACGGTCCCCAAAGGTGCAACGCAATCCCCACAAACATCGCCCGCCCATGTGGCCGGACCCGGGGGTTGCTAGCAGCGTAACAACAAAAGTTACACGACACGACACCACTCTCCCCTGCAGCTAGCCCTACAATAATCAGCCTTGCAGGTTCTTGTTTTCCTTAACCCAATGCAGAAAAATAACTTAACCATAATCCTACGATGATCAGAGAAGGAATGGCCTAAGCGGGTGCTAATTAACAAGCAGCCTCGGAATGGCGGGAGCCTCCTCTTTACAACAACGAGGAGGGTTTCCTTCTCTTGCTCACACTCTGAATGCAAATCGATTGATCGGCCGGAGGGGCTAGAACTGGGAGCCCTCGAAGGTCTGACCGAACTGCCATCCCGACGGCGCGACGTTGTTGCTAGTGACGGTGCGGCCGTCGCTGGCGGTGACCTGGAAGGACAGGCTCTGGCCGTCGAGGAGCGAGTTGCTCTGCCAGTTCTGGCCCCAGTTGCGGGACATGGGCTGCCACCCGCCGCTGGAGCCCTTGATGGAGACGGACTGCACGTCCCCGGCGCCCGCCACGTTGGTCACCAGCACCAGGTTGAAGTAGGAGTGGCCGTTGATGGTGAATCGGATGCCGCCCTTCTTCACGCACGGCACCCTGTAAATAGCAGATGGTACGAGGAGTGCAAAAAGGTGATCGTCAGCGAAACTATTTGCAAGAAGTTCAAGCAGCAGCAGTGGCACTGGCACATGGCTTGCATGACAGCAGAAGTGCTATTATTGCTGAGCGTGACGTTTGCAATTTGTATGTAGAAATCGTTATCAAAACTAACTAAAGGTCGTATAACAAGTGAACAACTAACATGGAAGCTCATAATGGTCATTGTGGTGGCGCCTAATCTAGTCGGAAACAGCAGGTCATCAAGTCGCCGTCGTGCTTGCATGGCGCACGGAACAAGCCGAAACAACAACAGAAACAGTAGACAATCTGCCGGCTCGGCTGGCCCACGTAACATGCATGGTCTGAAGAACCGACACCCGCACGGCCGCACAAAGTCTATGGAATGGAACCGGCCGGCGAAACCGACGAAACGTATCTGTCTCAGTATCTCACTCACCTCCTGTAGGCGACGGGCACGATGCCGGCGCGGTACTGCGCGATCTGGAGGAAGGCCGGCTCCGCCATGTCGAAGTGCGGGCGCGGCGGGTTGCACCAGCCGCCGTCGTCGCTGGGGAGGCCGTAGTTGGGCGGGCAGAAGTTGGTGGCCGTCACGGTGATGGTGCCCGGCAGGCACGACTGCCCGTCGTTGTCGCAGCGAAGCTCGTAGCAGGACCCGCACGCCGCGCCGTCGTTGAACAGCGCCGTGCTCAGCGCCGCCGTGTTCGTGCCGTACCCCGTGCTGTACATGTTTCCGTACCCGCACGCGCCGCCTGCAGATCGACGACCGCAACACGCATCGTCAGTTCCAATTTCCTGAGGAGGCTATAGCAACTATAAGTTCTTGATCGATCACGGACTCACCCATTGTGCCAGACGCGTCGCCGCCGCCGTAGAACGTGGCGTGGGCGCTCTGCCAGCCGCCGTAGTCGCCGGCCGCCCGGTGGGCAAGGAAGCAGAGCAGGAGGAGCAGGACGACATTGGTAGCTGCTGCCATTGTAGCACTAGCACACTGAGTCACTGACTCTCCTCGACTCGACCAAGCTGCTTAAGAATCGAGAGTTGCTTGGCTGTGAAGGGAGTGGGGCGCGGAGGCCAGGTACTTATAGCCGGCCAGGCCAACAACGGTCAGTGCTCCCGGCAGTTGGAATCGTTAATAGCTTTCGTGGGAGGGGCAGGGAATTCGTAGAGACAAAAAAGAGATAAAGCAGGGAGGTGGGGACTGGGTACGCCGACCACGATACACGACGGCGGTTAGCACATACGAATCAGGCGCACATGCAAGTGTGTGCTCGTCGCGCGCAAGTAGCGGCCGACGCCAACTGCTCCATAGGTCGTGCGTGTACAGGACCGGACAGGGCCCAGCTAGTGTGCTTGCCCACATGGCTGGCTCTCTCGCGAGACTGCAGCTCTGCAAAGCCATGGGTCTGGTCTTATTTGGCTACTGGCAAGAGAAGAAATGTGTGGTTGATAGATAGTACGTTACATGCTAACATGCATGTACAATTGTGCATCCATCAGGACGTACGCTGCCCATGTGTTGATCGAGAGGCCGTGCTCCTAGTTGCATCATGTGTGACCTGTCTGTCTGTCTAGTGGATTCCTGTATGCGATGCGCGCACGTCACTACAATGGTTTCTTCGGTATAGCTAGGTCAAAGGTAAGACGAACGAAATCAGACAGATTGTTCACTGCGTCAGCGTTCAACAAGTCAGCTATGAGATGCTTATTGCCACTACTACGACGACGCGCCAGTTTCCATTTCATTATCCTGCAACCTGCATCAATGCGTTGACACTCAAAAATGACCAAGGTAAAAATGACTATTTTGGTGAGTTGTTGAATGTGGAAATGGATTTCACTATTGCGTTCCTCTCGTCAAGACGATCGAAAAGCATATATGGAACGTCCAATTTGGAGTTCGGACGAGAAAGTTATGCACCCGAGAAGAGTCACTTGACCTGCTGAACTTCCGATCCGGGTGCTGGAACTTCCGATCCGGGCGCGGAACTTCCGATCCGGGTGCCGGAACTTCCGGTTGGGACCAGAACTTCCGGTCCAACCCCGGAGGTAAATGCCGATGCGCGGTTGCACGCGGTTGTGACCATCGGAACTTCCGGTAGTCACCCCGAACTTCCGATTGTGACCATCGGAACTTCCGTAGTCACCCCGAACTTCCGATTGTTGCGGGAATTTTCCAGATCTCGAACCGACTTGTTTCTAAGTCGGTTTTTGGTCAATTTCGGACGTGGGAAACTTGGAAAATAAGCTTTGGAGATGTTTCCTCGGGATAAGACCACCCCTCTATATATATGAGAGGATCATGGCCGATTGATCCCATCCAATCAATCGAACCCAAAACACAAACACGATCAACACGATCAATCTATCTTCTACCTTTGCTCTATCCTCCAGCTCCGTGTTGTCCCATGGCTTGATCCAGGCGATCAAGGATGGCGTTCTAGGCTCGTCCGCCGACCTAGGGCAACCGGCAACCTCCTTGCCCTGACGAGATCCCTCTCAGGCTAGGGCTTCGACGGCTCCTTTGCTAGTTTGCTCGGAAACTAGTCGGTTCTTCGTCCCGTAAGCACGTTGATTACCCTTTGCTGGTTTGCTCGTAAACCTCGCCGCTCTTCACCGCGTAAGGTGTTGATTATCTCCGGCCGTCGACGAGCTCCACATCGGCCTACCGGTCTCTAGATCGGTTTGCCGGTCATGCTGCGTCGTCACTGCGTTACAGGTCGCCTAGGGCTACCTCGAGGGCGTCCAAAGCCCACGTGTGGTGTGCTGACCTATTTTAGCGTCAACATACTTTTTGGCGACTCCGCTGGGGAACGATTGCTTCGGCTCTACTTTGCAGCCGAATCTCTTTGCCCTAGCTCTTAATCTTCGCTGATCCATCGTTTTGTGATCGCCATTACCATTCAATCCGGCCCAAAAAGGCCGATTGCATCTAGTTTTGACTCCTTGTGATCTCGTTTGCTACTTGGCAACGTGGTGCGCTTCTTATTGGAAAATTCAGCAAGGCGGTCAAACCCTAAATCATGGAGTACCAAGGTGATTCATCGTGTTACTACTACAATAATCCCGAGGTACAACTTGCAAATACAAGTAATGAATTTTATAATTATTTTGCAAGTGATATAAATTGCCATGTTGGTGTTGCTAGTGATGATGATACTAGATATGTTACATCGGCTTATTCTTCCAATTATTCATATCATGATCAAGAGCCGATGCTTGCTGAAAATTCTTTTAATATTGATTCTTCTAGCAACATTCAACATGTAAATCCTTTTTCATCGGCTATAAGTTTACAACATGTGGTTTCATCACAAGACAAGCCGATGAATAAGATAATTGGCTATGACAATTCTAATTACTTAGTCAATTACTCTCAAAATCCAGCACCTTGTGATAATGCTCCTATTTATAATTCGGCTTCATATAACTCTAGCCGAATCAATGAAAATTCAACGAGGTGTATTAAGAATACTTCTTACAATTCGGCTTTACATGCTACTACTAATTCAAGCCGAATTAGTAAGAATTCAGCAAAGTGTGAGAAAGCTATTACTTGTGATTCGGCTTCATATGCTACTTGTAGCTCTAGCCGAATTGAAGAAGATTTAGCCCACACTAGAAATCCATGTGGCTCCTCTAAATGGCAGGTACCTACTTATCACAGGCCATATATATTAGCTATGGACTATGTCAAATCTCCTAGTCGATGGCGGGTACCTAAGTTTGAAAAATTCAGTGGTGAAGATGATAAAACCGCCGCGGAACATATTTCTACATATCTCTTGCAGGTGGCTTTTGCACATGCCGGTGATGAAGACTATATGAAAATTCGAAATTTTCCTTTATCTCTTACCGGTATTGCTTTTACATGGTTTACATCTTTACCCGAATACATTTGTTTATGGTCGCAATTAAAGGATTTATTCTATGAACAATTTGGTCTCGTTTTATGAGAAAAGGCCGATCACAATTAAGTCATCGGCCAAAAGTGAATTGCTAGTGGGCACTCAAAAGCAAGTCTTGCTACGTAAAAGCATGAGAAGCGTCGAAACCGACTAGACTTGACTTTTCAGGAGCTAAAGGAGTCGTGCGTTTATCTAGTGATTACTATATCATTAGTGAAGATCAAGCTCCCGCGAAAGGAGGGTTGCTCGCTTGCTCGAGTCGGCTAAGCCGATTGCACAATCGGCTAGGCCGACTGCATCTTCTGAGTCAGCGAGATTGACCATCTCTGCTGATCTCGAATCGGCTAAGCCGGCTTTCAAGTCAGCTAAACCGATTCCACCTTTTGCTAGTGCCCAAGTTGGCCTAGCCGATTTCCAATCGGCTGAGCCGACTTCTTTGGTTCCTACAGCTGCCGATACGTCCATGGATGATGTGGCACCCATTGTTGATCATCTCTTGGAGAAGGAAAACAAAATCATTCAACTTAAGGATACACATTTCTCCAATATGATCAATAAGGTACAAAATACAGATATTTTGCTCAAATTCCAATCCGGTCAAACTATTTTGATTTCTGCACCTATTAGAGATATCCTTGTAAATAGTTGCATAAGACCGATTAGGAATAGCATTATATTTGTTGAAGATGAGATAAATTCAGATTCTATCGGCCAACGAATTGTGCCATATGGCAAGGCTGATAGTACTAATTTATCAAAGATGAAACTTTCAAGCAACAATTGCAAAGGTGTAGCCGAATGGATTGATGTCAAATCTGATCCCTTCGTTTGCCTAGCTCTAAAACCGACTCCACAAAAGAATCGGTTGAAGAAATCAAAGTACACCTTTGACTTTACTTTTTGTGATCATGTTTTTGATATATTACTCAAGAACAATTTTATTAGAATCATTGATCACAATGTTTTGCCATCAAATCAAAACATAGAGGAACTTACATATTGCAAGTGGCATAATTCTTATGATCATAATACTTCTAGCCGCAATATGTTTCGTCGTGTGGTTCAATCGGCCATTGACAAAGGCCGATTGAGATTTTCCAAGCTCAACAAATAGACCAATTGGATTCAATTGGTCTTGATGGCAAACAGGTTTCAAATCGGCTTGAATTAGCCGATTCACTCAATACTCAAGGCTCATGTGCTCAAGAGAGAGATGAGGAGCCCTCAAGTGAAGACAAAGTTGCTGTCCAAGAAGTGCAAATTGAACATGTTTCGAGGATAGCAATGTCGCTTCAATTTTAGAAGACACTGGGGGCAAGTGGAATCTCTCCAACTAGAGCAAAAGTCGATTGATCCCGTTGAGCAAGGAAAATCGGCTGAGGATCCTTCTTTAAAGCATATCTATCAAGATGGAGAAAAGAAGAAGGATGCTCACAATGCTAATGGAGGCAAAGCTCACTACAAGCGGAAAGATAGAAGACCGAAACTTAGCTTCGAAGAGCTTCTAGCTAAATATGAGAAGATAAGCAAGGCAAATACGCCGCAAGTCAAAAAAGGTCCAGCCATCAAAATCGCCTCCAAAGCGCAAGTATCAAGAGAGGAATTGGCAAGGCAACAAATCTCACGCAAAGCAGCAACATATCCTCCTTTTTGAGCAGCCAATTCCCATGTCTTATACATCACAAACCATATATTTTTATCCTTATTCATCTTGGGGCTGGTTTGATGAAGAGGCACATGTTCCATCATATTTTAGGCCACATTATGTAGAGTATGCAGCTCCAAGATATTCAAAGAAGTCATCATCTTATAATGACCGTTTTGATCAAAATCGGTCTGGAGCTCAACCAAAGAAGAAAGCGGTGAAACAAGTTTACCGTGTGAAATATGATGGACGAAAGAAGAAAAGTTTAGATTTGAGTGCAACAATTGAAAAGCCGATTACATTGCTGAAAAATCCGGCTATATATGACAAAGAAGCAAGAAGATCATATAATGATTTTGTAGGTGCCAAATCGAGCAAAAGAAGATGAAAGTACCGAAGAACAAGAAGGAGTTGCCGCTGTTCAAAATAGAAACAAACCGATATGCTCAATCGGTTTGCCAAAATGGTAAGAGAAGAAGTTGCGTAAACTTAGTGCGTAGAAGCCGAAGGAAAAAGGGATAGCTTGGATTCCTAAAGGAAGTGTTCAAGCTCAAAAGGATGATGCTCAAGCAAGTGGTGCAATGAAGACGAAAGAGAGAAGAAGATTCAAGAAACAAGTTGCCAAGTGGAGGTTTGCACCAAATCATCAAAATCTTTGGTATTCTCATCATCCATCTTCTCTCGCCTATGTTTATATGGAATTCATCTCATGGTATGTATAGTCAACCCTCGGTTCCTTATTTTGATCCTTGGTGGGGATCTTCATGTTATGGAGGGTTGCCGAATTATTATGCTTATCAATAATCGATAGCCTAAATAGAATATTTCGGCTATACGTGCTCATGTAGATGAATTCATATGGCCGATACTTTATTATCGTCCTTAGCATACAACTAGCCGATGAATGCTTGCAACCATCGTGCTATTGAAAAGACCCCTATATGATTTACTTTGATGGCTTTTAGGCCCGGGGGCATGATGATATGATTTGCTTGTCAAAGAGAAGCTTGCCGAAAAGCTCTCTAGAGCCAATTGATAATCGGGTCCATATCATCATATAATTTGAGTGAAATTTAGAAGCCGATTATAAACCAGCTTAATCGAGCTTCTCGTCGATTCTCTATCAACACCACCTGTTCTTTGTGCATCTCGGGAATTAATCTACAATCACATTATATATTATTGCCGAAGAGGGTACAACGGTGTTGCTTTGATTCAAGAGGACAAAAGAAGAGGTGCATCATAAATATTGATTGATGTCTTCTTGATTCCAAGTGAGGTATGCCCAAGTTCTCAAAATATATATGCTCGTCAACGTACTTTGTTTATCTAAGCATTCTTTACCAAGTACATGTGTCGTTGCATGCCAAGCCGATGTGTGCATTTTATATCGGCTAATCCTCATTGTTAGGATGGGCAAGTGGGCATACACTCTATTTGAATATGACTTGACTTTTGAGTCATTGAAAAATCATTTGAGTGTCAAGTCATTGCCGATTTTATTATTGAGCATGGAATTGATTCAGGGATATGAGATCAATTACCTATTTGTTACCCATGGAGATTTCAATTAATCGGCTTGCAAGGATTATTGATTCTCATAATTTTAAGACATCCGGCCGATTACGACTGTATTTGTCAATACCTAAACCGAATGTGAAGTCTTTATTCGGGTTGGAAATACTATACTCCATGCGTATAACATGTTGAGACCAAAAGACATGAAAATTTATAGGCCAACATGATAGGCTCAATACGCATCCGACTATTGCATCGGTGGATGTAATTTTCATATATAAGAATAGCCGATGCATATTTTTCTATGTAGGTACAAGTAAATTGGTTCAAATTTATCGTAATAGTCGGGTTAACCAATTCTTCCGGGGCATATGTCATTGATTCGTCAAAAGGTGTGCCAAATCGGTCTAGTTCAGATTTTGATAATTCTAGTACCGATTTGGAGATTTGAAGGACTCCCACATTGTATTACAAACATAATCCGAGGAAGATTGTGGGAAAAAATCCATGAAACTTCGATCAAACTCATCAAAAAGAAAAATAAAGATCAAGTTACCAAAGTTTGGCAAGAAGTCACCAAATTGGAAGAACCTTCGGAGATGGTCGAAGCGGCGCTCGAAAAATAAAATGAGCTAGTGGAGGTGATGCAAGTTGACAATCTCCCAAGAGCAATCGCGGAAAATGCCTAGAAGTATTTTCCAAGTGTTTGGCAAGAAGCCAAGAGCTCTTCCAAGCAATGGCCGATACATGTATCGCCCTTAGAACAAAAATGGCCGATGTATACATCGCCCTTAGTCACCGGCTAGCCGATGTGATGGGTATCGTTGCTAGTTGGTTACAGTGAAAGAGTATTTTCGTGTTCATCAATAAATTCACCCGAAAAACAAAGGGGGCATGTGTTGACACTCAAAAATGACCAAGGTAAAAATGACTATTTTGGTGAGTTGTTGAATGTGGAAATGGATTTCACTATTGCGTTCCTCTCGTCAAGACGATCGAAAAGCATATATGGAACGTCCAATTTGGAGTTCGGACGAGAAAGTTATGCACCCGAGAAGAGTCACTTGACTGCTGGAACTTCCGATCCGGGGTGCTGGAACTTCCGATCCGGGGCGCCGGAACTTCCGATCCGGGGTGCCGGAACTTCCGGTTGGGACCAGAACTTCCGGTCCAACCCCGGAGGTAAATGCTGATGCGCGGTTGCACGCGGGTTGTGACCATCGGAACTTCCGGTAGTCACCCCGGAACTTCCGATTGTGACCATCGGAACTTCCGGTAGTCACCCCGGAACTTCCGATTGTTGCGGGAATTTTCCAGATCTCGAACCGACTTGTTTCTAAGTCGGTTTTTGGTCAATTTCGGACGTGGGAAACTTGGAAAATAAGCTTTGGAGATGTTTCCTACTGGGATAAGACCACCCCCCTCTATATATATGAGAGGATCATGGCCGATTGATCCCATCCAATCAATCGAACCCAAAACACAAACACGATCAACACGATCAATCTATCTTCTACCTTTGCTCTATCCTCCAAATCCGTCCGTCTGTCCCATGGCTTGATCCAGGCGATCAAGGATGGCGTCCCTAGGCTCGTCCGCGACCTAGGGCAACCGGCGACCTCCTTGCCCGACGAGATCCCTCTCGTGCTAGGGCTTCGACGGCTCCTTTGCTAGTTTGCTCGGAAACTAGTCGGTTCTTCGTCCCGTAAGCACGTTGATTACCCTTTTGCCGGTTTGCTCGTAAACCTCGCCGCTCTTCACCGCGTAAGGTGTTGATTATCTCCGGCCGTCGACGAGCTCTACATCGGCCTATCGATCTCTAGATCGGTTTGCCGGTCACGCCGCGTCGTCGCTGCGTTACAGGTCGCCTAGGGCTACCTCGAGGGCGTCCAAAGCCCACGTGTGGTGTGCTGACCTATTTTAGCGTCAACACAATGCAATTTGGTTAGCGATGCCCGATCAAAGTTGCGTGTAGAGTACGTCGGATGCCTGCGAACCGACCAAAATCATTCAAGCTAGCGCTGCACATGCTCTGCATTGCAGGGATCGGATGCCTTCGTCTCTTTTCAACTGACGGTGGCGGTGAAAGCTCCCTGAGATATTCCAAACTTGCGTTCTTCAGTTAAGCAGCGCTTTTAGCTGCATCTCATAGGATTTAGCTGTTTGTCTGTCCCCACGGGTTGTAATAATCTGAGGGAGCGGTTAAACTGGATAGATAGATAGGTTCGTCAATCGAAAAATAAGACGTAACCTTGGCAACCAGCCAACCGCTCGTCGCGGGTGCAGTGAACACCACTAGCAGCTAGTAGCTAGTAGAGCAGCCGTTTATAGCCGAAGTGATCAGACTAACCACCGGAATCTTCAGGCAGTAGGTGCATAAACAACTGACATTTCCTACCAAATATATTCAGTACTCCGTGCGATACATTGCCCATCCCAATGATTAGTTCAGATTATACTGTCGATAAGGTTAAGGCAGAGCTAGCCATCTTGTTCGTCGGCGCGTGAAGAAGGGCTCACATGCTCCATGCTTGCATGAGCCTGGACATGGCCACGTAGGTAGGGCGTAGGTGGAGCATGCAGAGTTGCTAGTTTTTATTATATACCCAACTCTTCAGACAAGTCTGCAGTACACTGCATGCGCACGCAGGCAAGTCCAAGATTGCGTCTGATCCAACTGACGCGAGGAGCAGATTGAGTCGCTCCGGCGATCTGCACCATGTGCCTCCTCCTGGACAGGTGTCTGCAGCAGCGCATGTCTTGCTTGGTCAGTCTCCCGTCTTACCGCTCAACATGCTGGAGCTGCCAAAGTGCCAAATGAACGTACAACCTCACCCAACGGCAGAGACATTTGCCATATGCTTTTCTAGCTGCTTTTTAGTTTGAGCACGTCTATTTTCTCCGGACACCAACCAAAACGTGACGTGCTTCCGCCATTGTACAGACACAACGGTTGACGCATCAAGCGGGTTGTTTGGTTTGCTCCTCACCAGAGCTGCCTCACCTAGGCACTAAACAGCACCCACTCCCTCCCAGACGTCCGATTTTGGATCCCTGGAGCATGAATCGGATGCCTGACTGATTATCTAGCGGGGCACAAACCAAAACAGGACTCATTCTCGGTGCACCCGGCCGGACGAACTCAGCTTAAGCAGGCAAGCATTGAGAATTCAGATGGTTCTCCTTTTTCAGAACACGGGAACAGTGGATGTTTTCAGGTGGAGAGCAAACACATTTACGCCGCGAGACAACAGAGTTCATCGAGGTTAGCTTTCCTGTCATGCTCCGTGCCTTTAAAACATGATAACAGACATCGTAACATGCGTTGGCTAGCTTAGCTAGCTTCACGCTTTCGAAAAGCAACAGTTTCCCGACGGGGGACTGCCCTGATGAACCATCCCTTTCGTGTCCCCACGCCATGTTAGTTGCACATGGTTGGAGGGTTGGGGTTGGGCTAGCTAGCTAGTGGCCACCCGAAGATCACGGGCAGGCCCCCGGCCATTAGCGCTGATCCTGCCTGATTCGCCTTCTCTTGGAAGCATTCTAGAGCCCCCGGCACCATAGGCTTCATGTACCTGAAAGAAATTGCTAGTTTTTCTGACGTACCTGAAAGAAATTGCTAGTGTTTCTGACGAGAGGGTCAGGCTGTGCTGGCTTGGGTGTTGTGCTGCGACAGATCCGCTGAGTGTTGTTTGTTTCATTGTTTGGATTGCTGGCTTCTGATTTCACTTCTGCCGCCTGTCATCGCCTTCTAAAATTAACAGTGGAGTGGAGGTTAGATGGAGTTAACTCTGTTACTCTTGCAGTTGCAGAAACAAATAACAGATGCAGGTTGTTTTACTTTAGGCTTTGTACCAACAAGAATATGTCAAATGCT
This sequence comes from Themeda triandra, assembly GCA_018135685.1. NCBI lineage: Eukaryota > Viridiplantae > Streptophyta > Magnoliopsida > Poales > Poaceae > Themeda > Themeda triandra. The sequence continues at coordinate 860,720 of JAENPR010000131.1, read as the reverse complement.
ATATACAATATACGTACACTACAAACTGGACACAAAAAATGTACTATTTCAGTAGCTTCTCTTTATGTATCTCTCAAAAAGAATTATGTGTCTCTCAAAAAGAAAACGGCTTATCTTTATTCTGTAGATAGACAAAAGTACAAAAAACAGGATGCAGCTGTTCACGTCCGGGCACCGACGATGTGATGGCTGCACGAGGGAGTGAGAGCGGAAGCCATATATATGGCCACCGTGCCGGCACGGAACGGCACGCGGCACGGCCGTGCCAACACGGCACGGCACTGCACCGTGCCGAGGCGTGCCGCCGTGCCGGCCGTGCCGTGCCTCCCCGTGCCATGGGCCGGCCCCCTGGCCCACGACACGGCACATGGGCCGGTTTGCCGTGCCGTGCCGCCCACGTGCCACGGCAAATTTGGCCGTGCTTGCCGCCCATGGCACGCCCCAATAAAAACAAACAACAGATTGATTTTTTCACAAGTCATTCAAAATTTGAATCATTTTCATCGATTTCAAACAAATATTATCAAAGGAGCTGTTTTGTGCAATGGTGCCTCATTAAAACCCTTTCTAGGTAAAACTCACCTTGTGAGAAACCCTAGAAAGGGAAAAAAGAGTACACCCAGCTCAAAGTTGTTCAAGTATCAAGTTGTTCAACTATCCTATTACAATAGCTAGCCAACATCGTGGCAATGGCAAGTTGTTCAAGTATCAAGTCATAGACCGACATAGACTCAAGTTCTATCCTATTACGTAATGCATGTTCAATTGTTCATCTTCATCTTCATGGACAAAGGGCACTTGAGTCTTGTTTTCTCACCAAAAGATGGAGAAATTCCCGCAAAAAGAAGTTAGAACATGAAGATGAACAAGCAGAAGAACTTAATCAATTGAGAACATGAAGATGAACATGATCATGAATCACTACTTTACCTTCTCCATAAGTCCATCTTCATCATCTTCATGTCCCGCTCCCGGAGCCGCACTGAGTAGATCTGCCGTCGGCCGGCGCCGCCATCACCTTCATCTAGGTACATGTTGTCGAACAGCTCTTCCGGGTCGACGTCCTCGGTGCATGTTGCTCCTTTCTTGCCGCTTGGTCCCAATCCTTCGGGCAAGTGAGCATCTCCACATGCTCGAGGCAACAAGCGCCGCCGGTCTTCAAGTATCCGGCCGTGCAGGCTGAAAAAAAGACTCCGAAGACACAGTAGATACAGTCACGGACATGACATCGCGAGCCATTATAGATAAGACAAGATAAGTCAGCTTATGGTCACGCCACCAGAGCAATAAGTCAAAGGACTCATTCCAATCCTTGATAGGATCACTGTCCAAGTAGGCTGCTAGCTCATTAGCAGCAGATGGAGAGGGGTTAGAAGGGGAACTGCCAGAGGGAGAGGATGCAGCACCACCAGGACCACCATATATCTTTCCCCATACCTGCTTCCTCTTACCAGCACTAGCATGAGGCATAGCAGGCCTTTGAGTCCTAGCAGCACCAAATTTCTGATCATACTTCTCAAAGAATTTGGTCAGCTCAGCTTTGACCTCAGCAAAGTAAAGAAGGTAGGAAGTACCAGTTTGCTCAGAAAGTAGATCAAGCACATTAGAGAAGCCTACCAGCTTAGCTCTAGGATCCAGAATGAATGCATAAGAGTATAACAGAGGAATTTTCTTCCAATACTTAAGGTACTTCTCTTTCATTGGAATGGCAATACCTCTGAAGGCAACATCACTTTCAGCATTGTGCAAATGCTCAGCAAAGTCAAGCAGATGATGCATCATTAGTGGGGCAGTAGGATAGTAAACACCAGACAACTCAACAGTTGCCAGGTAAAACACTTCAAGAAACTGCATTATCATTTCAGCACAATGCCAATGTGCTGGAGTCAGCAATGCTTCACCATAGTTGGACTCAAACCACACAGAAAATACCTCTTTATATGGCAAACGAGATGCTTGAGCATCGATAGGTTGAATTCCACCTCACATCCATGTCCAGGCCAAACTTTCTAGGTCTAATACCCCGAGCAACACAAGAATTCTTGAACAAAGCAATTCTTTGATTAGAGGAATTCAAAAAGTTAATTGCGATCCTGAAATTGTCAAGATAAGGATTGAACCTCTTCAAGCCAGACTTAACTATCAGATTAATAATGTGGCATGCACAGCGCTGATGCACAAGCAAGTACTTGACTTTTAGAGGATCATCACGAGTAGGAGACAGATGAACAAGCAGGCAGCAAGGAATGCATAAGCAAAGCACGCTGTTCAGCAAACAACTTATGCATGTCTCTAGTAGTGGTCTGCCTAGAAACCCTCTGGAATCTAGGATTGTGAGCATTCTTAACATAGTCTTCCCGGAGCTGCGTTTCACCAACCCCTAATGGCGCATCAAGCCTAGCAATCAACCGACACGCCTCATTTCTAGCACGAGAAGCATCGTAAACCCAATTATGCAACCCATCGCGTTCATAGAAAGCCTAGACTCGGACCCTTTGATCGCGGCACTGTTTTTTCCTACAACTCAACATGTGCCTATTCAAGGATCCAAAGTGCCAATCGAAGCCCTAGCGGCAAATTTCTTCCCACAACGTTTGCGATGGCATGTGTTCTCACCTCATTGTCATCAAACACCGGCACGAAATCCTCCCAAAGAGCCGAAGTGAGCTTACCGGATTGGAGGTACCATGAGTGTCCTCGAGTCCACCGACCGTCGCCGCCGGCCTCAAGATCGATCGGCCCGGCGGCGTCCCCGACATTGATGCCAAACATGCCCAGCGGCATCTTCGCAAGATCGTCGTCGTTCTCGATCTCGGCCGCATATCCTCCACCTCCGGGGGTCCACGGGGTCGGGGACGGGGCCGTCGCCCGCCGAGGCCGGACCGTCACCGGAGTCGGAGTTGGCCGGTTCCGGCCCCCGGCCCGCATCTCCAACATCGTCCCTCAACGGTGGGCGGGGCGCCTCGCCGGGGACGGGGCGCTTGGTTCTCATCGCGCCTCCGGAGGAGGACGACGCAGGCACGTCGAACCAACCTCGCACAAAGCAAGAAGAAGAAGTCAGAGCAAGAACAAGAACTCAAGAAGCGAGCAAGAACCGAGCAAGAAGAAGATGAACATGAAGCAGAGCAAGAACAAGAAGCAGAGCAAGAAGAAGATGAACATGAAGAGCAAGAACAAGAAGCAGAGCAAGAAGCAGATCCACTTACCTAAGCCACCGGAGCCGAGTGCCGAGATGTGACCAGGGAGCCAAAGATCCGGGCACAAGCGGTTAAAGAAAGAGAGAATGACGAGACCTTGGTTAGACCGACGGCGGCGGCGGCGAAGAATGAGGAGACAACAACTCACATGGTGTACGCGGAGTATGAGGAGGAAGGGAAGGGAGGGAAGAGAGGGAGAACCGGAGAAGGAGTGGCCGGCGAGGTGTCGAGATCACGAATCGGGCCGGCGAGGGCGAGCGGCGGGGATCGCGGATCGAGATCGAGATCGAGACCGAGAGAGACGCCGGAGTATGAGGAGGGAAGGGAAGGGAGGGGAAGAGAGGGAGAACCGGAGAAGGAGTGGCCGGCGAGGTGTCGAGATCACCAGATCAGGGCCGGCGAGGGCGAGCGGCGGCGGATCGGCGGATCGAGATCGAGATCGAGACCGAGAGAGAGGAGGAGAGTAGCGAGCGGCCGCGCGTCGCGGGGAGGGGAATGATTTAGGGTTAGGGTTGGGGAGGGGGTGGCCGGCCGGGCGCTTATATACGGCCGCCTCTTGGGCTGGGCCGCATTGGAATGGCCGTGCCGACCGCCGTGCCGCTCCCCTGGCCGTGCCGTGCCCGTGCCGTGGCGCGTGCCAGGCCGGCGGCCCATGCACGGCACGGCCTTCGTGCCGTGCCGGCCCATGGGCCGTGCCGTGTCGCCGTGTTTCGTGCCGTGCCGCGGCCCATGGGCTGGATGGAAATTTATAGGAAGCCATGTGGGGAGCACGCCAAAAATAGATCACAAAATCGTCCCATGACAGCGACCGGAGCTCCTAAACTCATCAGGCCCGGCCCGCGCGAAAAGAGATTTCCGGGACCGGGAGAACGCAACAACCTACCTAGTGTTAGTGTGCCTGTGCCAGAGAGAATCCCATAGCAGGACAACCCTATTCCCGTTTTTTTTTTCTCAGAGTTTTTTTTTTCACTTTAATCGTGCACCGTATTTCATCAAGCAGGGAAACAAGTTTTAAAAGTGCAAAGAGGGAAGCCAAGGCTTACCAAGCCCCAAAGCAACACAAAACAAAAATCCAGGTAACATAAATCGATCTACATAGCTAACGGGTTGCGCGACGAAGCTGCGGAGGCCAACCTCACCCTCCTCTCCTCTAGCACCTCGAGGTGCTTATATCCTGCTCCTATCCAGATAGTCGCCTCCTCTCTGATCTTCAATGCAGGAATGCTTGGAGCTAATGCGACCCAGTCAAAAGTATGTGCATTCCGCTCTTTCCAAATGAACCATCCAACAAGAAGAAGCAAGGTGTCAAACCCCCGACGCGGGACCTTTGGAACTAGTTTTCTGGCCGCCGTCCACCACTCCATGGTGTTTTCATCGCGTACCTGGATGAAAGAGTCTAGCCTCAACCAACGTAGGCATATCTCCCAAACTTCCCTGCTAAAAACACATCCCAAGAGGATGTGATCCATCGTCTCTGAAGCCTGATCGTAAAGGGCGCACTCATCAGTTTGTTGGAGCCCATGCCGCAGCCTGCGGTTCGCCGTCCAGCATCGATCATGTAGCACTAGCCAGAAGAAGAAGCGCACTCTCAGCGGCACTGCCGTTTTCCACATCAGCTTGGCACCAACCGGCGCGTTTGGTTTTCCCAAAGTCTGTCTGCTTATTCCCTTGACCCTTGCCATTTCCAAATCTTTTTCGACATGCCAAGAAACAAAACCATCATGATCTATTTCCATTCTTTTAGCGGTTGGGGGTGGCATGCCCGGCTGATGCCTGTCTAAGCACTCTGCTCATGAATCATGATTGCCGAAAGAGAACGAATCATGGTCGCTTCAGCTTGAGGCGTTAGAGTACATATACCACAAGTGCAGGCGTCCTGCCACTCATCAAGTGCCATCAAGGAATTAAAGAAGAACGGTAGAGCCGGCCGGCCCCGGTCGTCGATACCAACGGCGAGCCCACCAGCCCAAGGAAAGCGCGCGATCAAAACGACAGCGACGCCGCGCTCACTCCCGGCCATGCATGTCGTCGAGTCGTCGTGCATGTGCGTGGCGTGGGACGGCGCTCGGGCTAACGACCGGGCCTCCCGTTCGTTAATGACGCGAGGCCCCCCAACCGAACGGATGTGCGCATTGCCGCTGCCGCTCCTGCGTCGCTCTCCGGCGCGGTGCCGTTCGCCGATGCCGGGGGATCTTGTGGCTTGTGGCTCGTCACGTCGCGCGGCAGTTCCCCGTGCCGGTGGGTAGCTGCCGCCTGCACGTTACCCGGACCGAGGGGTCGCGGTTTGCGCGACTGTTGCGGCCATGTGCCCGCGGCGCGTGCCGAGGCGACACCACCGTCGACGGGTCAGGCGTCGCTGGCTGCTGCTAGGGATCCGGCCGGCGGGACCGTGGGAGGGAGGCGTGCGTGCTGGTCCTACTGCTACGTGCGTGCGCCGCGGGGTGCGCGGCGTTTCGGCAAATCAAATCTCTGTGACGCTGTTGTAGCACTGAAGAAACACAGGCTTTGGGTCGGACATGGATCTACTGAACGCTACAATGGACCGATGCGAATTTCTGTAACCAACATGCCTCAGGAACTCCCGAGCTTCGCTTGGTGATCCAAAAGGGGCCCGGGCTAACAAATATTCGGACACGGCCCAACTACGAATAGATTTTGGGCTTCTCTGGCACACGAATAGAAAGCTGGACAGCAGTGGGCCAGCAGACCACTTGCCAGGCCCTAGAGGCCCGACGCGCACTCGGCCCTGTCGCCAAAGAGTGGGCCATATCTTACATGCCCACTCCGGGCCACACAAACGCACATTCTTGGGCTTCGGCCTGTTACTCCTTCTGGGGCTGGTTAATCTTAAAAAAAAATTTCCATTGTGGTGTTTTTCAAAAATAAAATAAAATATGCACGCTATGGTGCTGCTAAAAAAAATCTCCAGGATGGGGCTCCATGATACAGTATTGTGCACTGTATGAACGTACTCCGTACGTAACGCGGTTTACTGATTTTGTTTTGTTGTCGTCTCTCCAACCATCTCGGTGCAGCCACGCAGGCCACAGCTACAGTGAATACCTCCCATCGAAATGAATGGTGATGCAGGGACAGTTAATTCTCTCAACTGCCAACAAGCTTGTAACCACTGCCATCAGTGTGCCATGCGTAGCATTTCGTCAATCGCCATTTGCGTCCGGCGTCCTGCGTGATGGAGCAGTACTGTAGCCAGTAGCACGACGGAGTGGTATCGGAGGCGAGTGAGCAGGCGGGTAGGTTCGGGGACATTAACGCCGCCTGCCGAACGTCCTCTGCCGACCGAAGCAGCAGAGCCATCGCCGACGCCGTAAATGGCGATCGAGCGAGTGGCTCTCACATGGCTGCTCTGCGTAGCTCCATAAATCACCGGCCCGGCCGGCCGGTCCGGCGCCCTGCAAACCTGGCGCCGGATGCATGGGGTCGCACATCCAAGCCTGAAAAAAAAGCAGGAGCGCAGCGCAGCATCCCTGGTCCCTGCATCGCTGCATCGGCCGTTCGCTGGCGCGCAGCGATAGGTACGCGCGTCCCGACTCCCGAGTCGGCCACTGTCAGCTGTAAAGCAATCACCCATCGAACTTGCTGGCTGAACGGCAGCACGGGCGTGGATGATCCGGGCCAAATCACTCCCAATTTCATCACTTGTCCAAGTTTATTTCGATTCGGTTTTCTAAACGTACGTATCGTAAAAGATACCTTCCGGTAGCGCACGACGCCACGAACGCCACCACTTGGCCGCCAGGTTTGGGAGTCAGCCATTTATTTGCCAAAAACCACGAGAGTGTGTAGTACAAAGGAAGTTTCTACAAGCTCGAACTTTTGCTAAAAACAAGTTTTTTACATTTCTAGATTTTTCTCCCTTCATTTTGAATAGGTTTTATTGTTTGAATTTTTTACAAAATATATATATATGGTTCCAAATAAGTAATTTGTGCATATATCTCATTTCGAATTTAATAAATTGTCTAGTATGAGGAGCAAAAGTTTTTATTTCATATGAATTCAGTTAAATTAAAGATGATTGGATTTAGCTCACATTATGATAGAATTGAACATATTGTTCGGCTAATGGTTTCTGCGGTTGATAAAATGACTGATGTTATCTTGTGGTGAGATAGAAATATTGTAGTTCAAGCGAACAAGGCCGCGTTAATTCTTCAAAGAGGGGGTACTTGAAAGGAGGTGACGTGCTAAAACATGTACTAGTGACGCTACATGGAAGGTCTTCACGAGCTGTCCACTCGCCCACTCGTACCACTGCCGCTAGCTAGGGGTGTGTTTGGTTTGGGGACTAGGTGGGATGAACCCAGTTTTATGGGATGGGATGAACCCGCTTCATGTTTGGTTGAGAGGTGGAGTTGAACCTAGTTCCGTGTTTGGTTGCAAGAGCAAAGAGGGATGAGATGGATGCCAATTTGACACCGTCAGCAGTACGGTTAGTGGGACCCACATGTCAGCCTATGTATTTTCTTTTTTCGTTTCTCCTTATCTTCTCCAGCTTACGCACGAGCTCGTGCCGCCCCTCTCCCATGGCCGCAGCCACCGCCCTGCTCCCGCGCCCCCCGGCTCCGGCGGCCCGCTGCCCCGGCGGTCCGGCTCCCGCTCCCTCCGACCCCAGCGCCGGCGGCCCGCCTCCCTGCGCCGTGCCGCCTGCGCCGCTCCTCCCCGACGGCCAGCCGCGTCCCGCGCCGCTCCTCCCCGACGGCCGGCCGCGTCCCAAGATGGACCGCCATGGCCGCCAGCGACGCGAGCTCGAGCTCGCCCGCCATGGCCGCTGCTCCCGCCCTGAGGCTGAGGTTGCCTGCCATGGCTGCTGCTCGCCCAGATCCAGATGGCGGCGATGGAGACGCACTCGGGCAGGGCGGGGTACGCGGACGCGGAGACGGAGGAGACGGCGTAGATGTGGGTCGGCCGGGTTTCTTTGATTTTGCCGAATCCCCTCGACCCGCATCTGAGCGGTATATTCCATCTGGGTCCATCCCAGTTCAACCCGATCCCCAAACCAAACAGCAGCTCATCTGGGTCCGACCCGGGATATCCCACTTCAACCTCCAAACCAAACACACCCTACGTAACCCAAGACCAAAGCGAATTACCAAACCCAAACCGGCCGCGCCCCCTTTTGCCACGAACCAAAGCTGTCTGGCTGGCTAGTACTAATCGCGTATGTAGGCGTGTAGTCACGTTGAATGGCTACTGGCTAGGCTAGCTCAGTTCTCAGTCATCGTCTCATCAGTGTTCACCACAAACTCGGAGTATAACCAACCGAGTGCCAATCGTGGATTAGTCACAGATGATCGATTCCGATCCTTCGATTTTAAGGTTACCATCTCTATTCTTTAGTCTTTTTTCGCGCCAAGCGGATCAATACCAGGACCTATTTGAACTAGCAGAGCCGGAAAAAAAAACCGAACCATGCATGAGGCATGACAAAACGTTGACATTGCAGCACTGCTACGACGAGTGTAGCTCCATGACTCTTCACTCTAGTGCGCTTGTTAAAAAAAAAAAAAAAAAAATCCTACAGCAGTAATTCACCGCACCGGATCGATGCATCTACCAGCGACCCATCTTAACTCCTCCCCTGAATGCACTCACCCACTCCCCCCGTAATAGCAACATTCCCTCCGCTATATAAACCCCCCATCGAAAACCCTCGTATCCCCACACCACAATCAGCGAATCACACACACACACACGCACACCACTCATTGCTTGCTAGCATTGTACGTGAGACCGATATCAGGGAGAGACATGGCTGCTCCGAGGAAGGTGGCGACGCTGGCGCTGGCCGTGCTCCTGGCGGCAACCGTGGTGGCTCCCCCCGCCGTGGTGCGCGCGGCGATGTCGTGCTCCACGGTGTACAGCACGCTGATGCCGTGCCTGCCGTTCGTCCAGATGGGCGGCAACCTGCCGCCCCAGCAGTGCTGCGGCGGCATCCGCAGCCTGCTGGCGCAGGCCGACAACACCCCGGACCGCCGCACCATCTGCGGCTGCCTCAAGAACGTCGCCAACGGCGCCAACGGCAGCGGCACCTACATCAGCCGCGCCGCCGCGCTGCCCAGCAAGTGCGGCGTCTCCCTCCCCTACAAGATCAGCACCAGCGTCAACTGCAACACGTACGTCGTCTTTTATTTCTGGGTCATCGTCATTGTTTGGCGTTCTGTATTTCTGTTCTAGATGTGCTCTAACCTTCTTTTATTCTTTTTTTCCCTTCTCTTTGCAGGATTAACTGAGGCGTCTTTGTGCGAGCGAGGAATGCATTGCCGAGAATAATAAAATGATGCTACTGGTATTTGAAGCTAGATCGAGATGTGCCTGTCTCTAGTCATTTATGGTGTTTATTAGGAATCGTCTACACATTTCGTTACGGTGTATCGTGTGGATGCAGGTTGCCGCGAGCAGAGTAGTCATGAACCGATGTGCGCTTTTGTGTGTACTCTCTTATGTATTGTGTGGCCGGCGTGCTTTGATCCAGATGTATTTCCTCGTGGAAGTATTAGATTGTTGCAGTATCATTACCGTGTGCTTTGTTAAACGTGAGATTCTTTTCTTTAGAAAGGATGGCAAAAGCTTTGCCGAAGTAAACTTGAGATTCTGAAAAGGAACATGCACGAAAGCTGAGATTGTGAAAAGCAACATGCACGAAGCTGGACCATGGCGTAGTCTAGTATGGTTATGAGACTGAAAAAAAAAAACAACAGAGAAAACAATTCAGTAATGGCCAAGGAAACTAACTAATCTCAACCGGAGTACATAGAAATAGTCACAATAATGAACAAATTCACCTCATCTACTGTCAAAAAAAAAAAAAACACCTCATCTCACACCCCTAGGCCAAATGGTGTGGTCCGTGAGGCTCGCAGCCGGTTTGGAGTCTATCTTCTTCCTGAAGAACGCGGACTTTTTCACCAATGTGATCTCACCACGACACCAAGGAGCTTCCATTTCCATGGACCATGGTCAATTGAACCGTGCCACTGGCCCACTGCACGGGAGGTTTTCGTCAGCCGATCTGAAATTTCAGAGCCACATGTGGACGTCCTCTCCTTTCCGAAATGCTGATGCGTTGCGTTATTTGCTGCCCGGCCGGATGGCCGTGCTGTGGCGCTGTAAAAACCACGTCGAAGCCTCTTCTTGCTGTGATTAGTGTTTTTCATTCAGCTTTGACATAATAAAGTGTCTGGTACCTAGCCGTCACTACACTGAAGAAGAAGAGGACTTCAGTGAATACTGAAGCTGGGAAACTACAGAGGTGCCCAACGGACTCGGGCCCAATACTAACTTTAGTGGGCCGGAGTGGATTAACTAGAATTAGGCCTTTTTGTTTTAATAAATGACAAAGTGATTTCACATCTTTTTTTACTTCCCCCATTTCAAATTATAAGTTATTAATTCCAACTTTCTTCGGTGAACAAATTTATATAGGGAGAATTATTTATATGGCCCTGAAACAAACTTCGTTTGCTTATATGGCCTAAAATTTTTCAAACTTGTCTATATGGCCCGAAACTGAAACTTCTTTGCTTATATGGCCTTCCGTCAGTTTGAAGCATGTAACGGTGTTAAATGCCATGCAAAAAGACCGTTTTACCCCTGCGTGAATTTTTTTGAAAAAGTGCCTTGTTTATATGTCGATTATGTAAATATTTATATGTCGATTATGTAAATATTTGAGAATTTATATATTGAACATATAAAAAAACAAGGCACTTTTTCAAATTTTTTCACGCAGGGGTAAAACGGTCTTTTTGCATGGCACTTAACACCGTTACATGCTTCAAACTGACGGAAGGCCATATAAGCAAAGAAGTTTCACTTTCGGGCCATATAGACAAGTTCAAAAAATTTTAGGCCATATAAGCAAACGAAGTTTGTTTGAGGGCTATATAAATAATTCTCCCATTTATATAATAAATAATAACACTTATGATACCAAATAAGTGCCATTAGATTTCTTCAGCAAGTATATTTCCATGGTATACCTATTTGATGTCATAAATATTTCTAATTCTCTGAATAATTTTCTTCAAATTTAAGATGCTTTGACTCTCTAATAAAGTTTAAATATGAGCATATATAAAATAAAAAGTGATTTCTATATCTAAATTAAAAGAGTGAAGTGTTTCCTTTTTTCAGTTTCTAAAGTGCTCTGAGGCCCTGAGTCCTTAGTGATCCGGATTTGTAACACCAATGAAAAGCCTTAAGTTTGGTTCTAATAATTGAGTGACAACGAGCAGACTAGTACTTTGAAGTCGTGATTGAGCTTGGGTTCACAGTGGTGATGAGCAAGGCTAGGACATGGTGATGATGGAGATCAAGCCACACGAAGTGTAACACACCCGATGTTAAGCACTTAATTAGCAATACAGTAAGGTTTAATAAAACTTGACTAATAAGCTTAGTGTGCTCCATAATGACCTCTTGTTTGTAATAGTGAAATATGAAGTAAAAGTTCTATAAGAATAGGCCCAACTTAAAACACTTTTGCAGGAAGAGATAGGCTCAACTTAAAAACTTTTGCAGGAAGAGAATATTAGTTTTTGACAAAAATGTTCACAAAGTAGTCCCCTTTCTATTCATTCAGGCCAGCTCGACCAATTCCCCAACCGGCCTTGTGCTCGTCTCCCTCGTTCTCCTCCCCAACCCCTCCCACCCACCGACGAGCTCGACCAATTCCCCAACCGGCGAGGAGGCATACGTGCTAAAGATACTGCATTTTGGTTTAGAATACGTTCAGTCTTCTTTTTATTTATTTATTTTTCTTCGTAGACATAAAGAATTATTCTGTATGTGTGTGCAATGTCGTCCTTGCTTGGTTTCTTTGGTTCGAGTTTGGACACGGTGGATGTGCCTCTGGTAAATGTTTATGTTCTGAGTCTACATTGTTTTGTCCAATTAGAAATGAGGCGTAATTTCAGCTTAAATCTGGAACCTGTGAAAATATGAGTGGAAGGTTGATTTATGTAACCTGCACACAATTTGATAGCTTTGGCTTGGAAACAATTTGATAACCTGCACACAATTTCTGAAACCTTACTGAAGTAGACCAGCACAACTATGAGAACATGAACACCTTAGAAGAGCTGATTCTCCAAGAACTTATCTATTATAATAATTGCATCTGGTTGATAATTTGATATGATAATTCCTGTGCTACCATCTTCAATGATTTGACCTATGATGGAAAAATGATTGTTCATCAATGTTCTGGAAGCATATTTATACACTATTCAGGTTATTTTCAAGGTTCTAAATCTTTGGCTATAGCTGACACTATAGCCCGCTATAATTGTTTAGGGGGCATATCATGCTATTTGTGTCCATGTACAATTCAGCGGTATAGATAGCTCTGCTATTATCTATTTGGGTCCATCTGCTAAATGCCATTATTGGAGATTTTAAAAATTTATCCTTTTATGCTTTAATATACATTTCAAGTGACCCCCTTTGCCACATCACAGAATTCATGAACTACTTCTGGCCAAACTTTTTTTGGGATATCGGCAATGCATTCTTGGGGATATCACCATCCGGAGGCTGGAATGGCTGGATTGGATGGCGACAAAATACATGCAAGGCTGTTTTGTGCAGCCTACAGTACAGTTAACACACTATGTTAATGCGACAAAACTAGAAAACATATGCCCTGTCGAATTTCAATTGCAGTTCCTGTCGAATTTCAATTGCAGTTCCTGCTTAATTTTGATGCAAGGTATGCCACTTACGACTCTGTCAATATTGTAACGGAAAATTTTCAGACATTTGTGCTACCTTTTTTCTGCTACTTTTTGGTGCTGATGCAGTGCAGACTCCAACCTTTGATTATTCATACATAGCTTGGTGGAATGGTGGGTATAGTTAAACACATTTGAAGTAGGCATAAAACCAGTGTAAGCTTATTTTACTCCTGTGGTCCTTGTCAATTATTTACGGTTATCTTACTCTTGCTGATTGTACTGAGCTTTTGTGGTAGATTTGTTTTTGACGGGCAGCAACCTGAATGAAGACAAAGGAGCTCACAGAAAAGTATGCACGACATTTATTCTTTGCTCCAGTGATATTTCACAAGAAAGGTAATTTCTTGTTAAGGCCTGAGTTGAGATACTTGAGAAAATAGTTGATACTGTCACAACCGGAGTTGCTGGAGATGATCCAGAAGCTGAAACAGGTGTGTATGTATTGTATAGAGAAATGCAGTATGGGCTTATTCAATTAATTAGCTGTGGCGACAAAACAAACGAGTTCAAAGAGTAGAGACACTTGGTTGTACTTGGGAAATTTGGTCGCTTATGCAATTGGCTGGCCTTTGTTTCAGGAGGTGTATCTGGCTCTGCAATGTAGAGATCAAGGTCAAGACATGCCAGAATGTGAGTTCTGTTATGTCCTTTCTCCCTCACCTTGGAAATTTTAAAGTGCTGCTTGTATGAGTATCTTACCAGACAGAAACGAGCCTTATAGCATAGTAGTTAGGCATCAAAGTTGTCCTTGAAATCATCTAATTTTTTCTGATATTGTGTGGATGCACATTGGATGCATTGTTTTTTTTAGCATATTTAGTCTTTTGCCTGTAGCAATCTCATCTCAAGTAGTTGTCCTTATTATTTATTAACTGACAGTCTCAATTCATGAGATTGGTGTAGCAATATGTTTTCCCTCGACTTGTTGCCTACTGTAGTGGTGAAATATATTAGATACTTCTCTTGTCAACTTTGTTTAAGGCTATTAATTTTTTGGCTTGCTATTTTTTTTTTTACACTGGATGGTAGTTAGATGTTTTTGACATCGGCTTTTTCACCGTCAGACCTTGCTCCCTGAACTGGTGTCCTTGTAACAGAATATGTTCCTCCAAATTGATCAGAATATGTTAGAGGGAAATCATAAGACACAAGGACGTTTCAAACTTGAGGACATCATGTTGGATGGCGCTACAACAAAATTTCAAAGGTTTATCTGCTTCACTATATGGCGCTGGAACCAAACCTAAAATTTATGACTGTGGCTTTATTTTTTTACTTTGTATGCTGGGAAGATCAAACGTATGATGCAAAACCAGCTGTGCTGATTTTTCTAGGACCCACACTGCTCATTGGTTTAAACGGACATATAAATGTGGTTAAATTAGTTCTTCAATTCCATTTCTACTTTGCACAAAATGGTTTTCTAGACATTAGTTACCTTTTCCCCGTTGCCACTCTATAGTGTTGACTTCTACTGATTGAAGGATGGGTACTTGGCATTTTGAGCTTATATTGTAGTTAATTTTCTTTTGACTTTTTTGTTTGCTATGTCTCCTAAATATTTACATAGATTATAAAATTTTGACTGATATTGCCTTTGGATTTAATGATTTTATCGTTGATGCTCTGAGGAACCAGTACCTATGTGAAAGCAACACATGGAGATAAAGCAGTCGGATGGAAGTCGAAAGATTGACTATATTCCAACAAATAATTACTAGGAGACATGGAGATAAAGGAGATTGATCAAAGTGGAAAACCATAATTTATCTATGTTAAGGATATGGATGAATGGGTCCATGTTGATGCACCTTGGTTGCGAAGCGCAAAGAGATGGATGCGAGCTAACAACCCTGATGGATTTGGTTTCTCTTTTTCTCCCTTGATAACATTTGGAATTAAACTGATGTAAATACTAATTTGTCTCAATTCCATTATTCGAAATTCTGTGAATTATTTATTTTGCAAGGTAAGACTAATATGTGAAAGCAACCAAAATACGAGTAACTGCAACAAGCAAATCATATTCATTGTTACTTAGTATAGTTTGAACTGTATGCAATTGTTTTATTGTGCATCCTTGAGATGAAGCCGTAGCGTTAGCACGGGCAATGTACTAGTAAGTTTAGTGTGCTCCATAATGACCTCTTGTTCGTAATAGTGAAATATGAAGTAAAAGTTCTATAAGAATAGGCCCAACTTAAAAACTTTTGCAGGAAGAGATAGGCTCAACTTAAAAACTTTTGCAGGAAGAGAATATTAGTTTTTGACAAAAATGTTCACAAAGTAGTCCCCTTTCTATTCATTCAGGCCAGCTCGACCAATTCCCCAACCGGCCTTGAGCTCGTCTCCCTCGTTCTCCTCCCCAACCCCCTCCCACCCACCGACGAGCTCGACCAATTCCCCAACCGGCGAGCGCGGGATCCAGATCCACCACCGGCGGGCCGACATGATCCCGACGCGGCCCGCGCAGGCGTCGTTCCGCGACCGCACCAACGAGTTCCGCGCCGCCGTCGAGAGCGCCCGCCGCCACGCCGCGCCTTCTTCGTCGTCCGCCCCCGCGGCGGCGAGCAGCAGCAGCTCCGCCGGGGCCCTCGATGGGTTGATGGCGGCCACGTCGGCTCGCTCGGAGTTCAACAACCGCGCGTCCAAGATCGGGCTTGGGATCCACCAGACCTCCCAGAAGCTGAGCCGCCTTGCCAAATGTATGGCCTCCGTCCTGTTCCTATTCCTTCCCGTAGTTCCAGATTCGTCTCTCTCGCGCGTTGCTTCAGATTAGCTAAACTGCTAGTCGAGATCTCGGGATGCGTGTCGTGTATAGGATGCTTGGCTAGGGATATACTCTGTAGGTAGTGATTGCTAGGTGTTTGTGCTTGTGGTTAGCTTGGGAATATCATGGCACTTTTGACCTGTACTGTTTGCATGATGTTTAACCGAATATATATTTTCTGCTATATCCCGTTTGATACCGTAGTGTGATTTGCTTATGTTTCCATGGATTGAGTGATGCCATTAGCAGTTTATTAGCACCGTAATCGGCCAAAACGAGCTAAGATAACTATACTATGTGTCAGCTTGCTACTCTAGATGATTCAGTGCTGCATGCTTAAATGTGGCTGCAAATGTGTCAAACATAAACCATAGTCTGGACAAGTTACATATCGATTTTATATCTTCTCAATTTTTTCTACTTGATGGTTGGTGCTGTGCTGATAGCATGACAGATCTGATTTGATGCTATTTCAATACTAGCGCTTTATTACTTCATGTTTTAGTGCATTCATGTATCAAACCTTGTCCTTAATGGTGATGAAGAGCATGGTTGAGGAAATATGGTGATGAAGATGAATGTTATTTATCTGCACCACATCACGCCAATGGGCATTAGCTTGGTTTGCGAATAGCTTACATGACTGGACGTCCTACTTGTCCAGGCAATGTCTGAACGGGACACCATTCTATCTACTCTGGCCTTCCATTTGTTATGCAAAGCAGGGTAGGCTGCGAAATCTTCAGCTTTGCAATTTTCCTTGAAAAAAATAGTATTTGCTTGTTGCCACTTTTTGGTTATGGATTTATGTTCCTTGACATGCCACTCTGACGTTATAAATTCGTATTTAACCAAGTCCTTAATCATATAGTCTACGTCATTCTGACATGCTATGGTGCTGCCAAAAGATCTAATTTTGTTCATTAGTTCAGAGGCACTTGTGATGTGTTATGGCAAAATCTCACCAATGATATGATCACATGACTCTTGAGTCCCTTATCATGAACACTCACATATTATGCACTTATAAAGATTGTGCCGTTCTATGGAACTGATATTATAAAATGAATGTTTGCAGTGGCAAAGAGAACATCTGTTTTTGATGACCCTACAGTGGAGATTCAAGAGTTGACTGCAGTTATCAAGAAGGATATTACGGCTTTGAATACTGCTGTTGTAGACCTACAGGCTCTCTGCAATTCACAAAATGAGAGTGGCAGTCTCTCCAAGGACACAACGAATCATTCCACTACAGTCGTGGACAACCTTAAAAATCGTCTGATGAGTGCAACAAAAGAATTTAAAGAAGTCCTTACCATGCGAACAGAGGTCAGATACAATCGTTTGTTTCCTCAATTATATAGTGCTCCTTTCCGCCCTTGTAAAGTCTTTAGCAAGATGGTTGCTTAAAACCTTTCTTTCCTTTATGTGCAGAATATGAAGGTTCATGAAAATAGAAGGCAAATGTTCTCCTCGTCAGCTGCAAAGGACGCGTCAAATCCATTCATTCGTCAACGACCCCTTGTTGCCAGGGATCCATCAGAGTCCTCTGTGCCCCCAGCACCATGGGCCAGCGACTCTGCATCTACCCCATTATTCCAGAGGTACTGTTACACATACAAAACTCAATGAATTTGTACTTTCACTTGTCAGCAGCCGCTCAAAATCATCTTATTTCTGTCCTCTTACATGCTATGCTAGCTGTATGTTGCTAACGTCTTGTTTGCTTTAGTCTATTCAAAATCACCTTAGTTGTTCGCTATCACGTAGGTAATGTCGTACAAAAGAGGTTCTGTTCCATAAAATTTCTCATGTCTGACCAAGTACAACAACCTTCCTAATCATGTTTACAATAAGTCAATGCTATTGCGCTGCTTGTTTGAGTATTTTCTAGGTTACTAATTTGATTGAACAACCACAATGCTTACTCATGAATGTCAGGTCATGAAATTTGTTAATATGCTAATACCATGCAGACACTGGTTCATTTGGGTTCAGATTTCTGTCTGTATTGTTATTTGAGGTCATGAATCCTGGAACACATTTACATATTTATTTGTTGCCTCTATGGCGCCCTGAAGTTTATATAAATTGGCTAGACCTACACTTTTGGCAGAATGCATCTGTTGCTTAGCCATCCATTGTTTTTGTGCTTCTTAAATTTGTGATCCCGTTCACCAGGAAGAAGACTAATGGAGACCATGGGGCATCATCATCATCTCAGCCTTTTGCACAGCAGCAGCAATTGGCAGTACAACAGGACAGTTACATGCAGAGCAGAGCTGAGGCTCTTCAAAATGTGGAATCAACAATCCATGAGCTGAGCAACATATTTACACAGTTGGCGACCATGGTCTCTCAACAGGGAGAGCTAGCAATCAGGTGAGCTTCATTATCCAAATTTTATTCCATCTATTGTTTAAGGTGAGCATTAGTATTAATATATCATGATCTCACCTAGAGAATCTTATGGCCTTTTCAAGGAGGAATATTGTCTGAAATGTTGTTAATGAATTTGAGAATTTGCTGGCTGCTTGGTTGTTTGGGTAGTTGTAAGCAGCCACTGACACTGGCACTTGAACAGAACCTATTGCAAGCATTATGGTTAAATAGGATTTGGAATTTCTATTTTCCTTAATAATAAGTAATTAGATTATGAGGATAAGGTTAAGTTAACTGGTATCCTATCAATTATTTTTGGACTTTGATCTATTTAGTTAGAAAAGTAAGGTATGGTCCATTAGGAAGGTGGAGGCTATTCTGAAGGGTCAAGACGGTCCTTGGGCACGTTAACAGTATCACGGCACTGTGGCACAAGCACGGTCAAGTAGGCCTTTAAACGGTACACTATGTGCCAAATTAAGATGAGGGAAAATGAACAACTTTTGTACCTTGCTGATTAGAATATCGTGGCATTCGTGACAAGTTTGGCATTGGTAGAAGCATAAATATTCCTGGACCTTACCTCCCAAACAGTCCACACTGCCCCTATTGTATTGCATCGGTGTGCCCTATTGGCTATCATCAGAGTATTAATTGCCGTGTTGTCTATGACAGAATTGACGAGAACATGGATGACACAGTGGCTAACGTGGAGGGAGCACAGGGCCAGCTCCTGAAGTACCTCAACAGCATTTCATCCAACAGGTGGCTGATGATGAAGATATTCTTTGTGCTGATGGTGTTCCTCATGATCTTCATATTCTTCGTCGCTTGATCTTCTGTATGATTCTGCCCGAGATGCTCTGGCTGCTATGTGTAGTATTCTTTTATTTTTACTCATACTACACCGTGTACACAATTTTCACCCGGGATGATAAGCAAATCGTTCACCCTTTTGTGGTCTTGTAAATTGGGAGGAGTTCGAGTACTATACGTTGCTCTTGATTGGTAATATCTCCACTGTATTTGATGTATCAATATGCTAAACATTAATAATAATAGGCAGGTGGTAGCTGGTGTTACAAGAGTTTCTCGTCATTGTCAGATTATACGGGAGTGTTGCCCGCCGCTTCCGGTAATGCTATTTTGATTGTTCTGGTACGGGGTGACCTATTGGGTCTCACTTAACATTCTAATTATACACGCTTCCTTAGACAACTCAAGAACACTTCCAAATCACTCAGTTGTTTAGAGATTGATCTAAAGTGAGATTGGGAGATATCTAATGCATTTGCTAAGGGAATTTGCATCTAGTGACACTACATCATGGGGTTACGAATTTCTTGTTACACACACATTATGTAATAGACTAATAGGTGCAAACCAAACTTGGACGGGTGGACCGAGCATGCCACATAGGAGGCCTAAACTACGTGCACGTCGCATAGAGAAACTATTTTTCACTGGACATGATATCCCCATACCTGAACCAGTATAAATCCAAGTCCCATGTGGTATGTGCTGATTCTCTATGGCAAAACGCTGGTCTATTATCGGACACATATATAGGCAGTCGGTGGACGTCGTCTTCTTCCAGTCCCGCCGTAGTTATGCTAGTGGGCGCTGAGTAGGAGTGGCCGACATGGAAGGAACGATCGGGGGAGAGGGCCTCCTATACGTCCTGTCCAAGCGTCCATTGTCATCCTGAGACCCGTGGCTTTCTGATCGAGCAGATTGCAGGCTCTTGGTTCGCGGAGAAAATTCCTGACACGATTGATTTACGCCGGAAAGCAGATCAAAGTTGTGCGACGAGACGCGTGAAGTTGGAGATCAGTGTTATGTCTTGGGCACGAATCGATCAGCCGGAAATGAATGGCAGAGAGAGCCATCGTTACCTAGCCACAAGCTGCCACCAGCAAGCTACGCCATGAGTTCATTGAACTGACCTCTGAGGTTAACGTACCCTAGCTAGTTGGATCCGCTAGCGCTGCAAGTTGAGGCTATCTCGATTCTGAACAAATTAAAAGTGGTCGAGGCTACCTCTGTCTCACTCCCATTTGTGGAGAGTAGAATATTGCGGAGAGAGAAGAGAACACGACCCGCTTCAGCGTGATCCTTAAACATACAAGTCGCTGGCTCGCTGCAGACGACGACGACGATGGAGGCGCATTATCGTATTCCCGAACGCACGCATGAAATGGATATGGATCGGTCTCCACGAGCCATCCGGCCTCTGTGTTTTTGACTGCCTCAGATAGCTCAGGTTCAGAGTATCGTGACAACAGTTCTAGCAACTACGGCACAGTAAAAAATACCATGCGAGGTCTCCAACTCCCCATAGCCACTAGCCAAGTGGCCACGGCCACCGCGTCATCGTCACGTAAGAGTTCACGCAACACGACTTCGGACACTCTCGGTGTACTTTATGCCAACTGCACTCGCTGAGGTGCGAGGATTTGATCGCGTGGCGGTTTCTATATTGCGAGCACGGGTTCGGCACGTAAGAGAAATCGCGTTCTATACGGCGCGTCCAACGGAACGTGCACACATCCGACGCGGAGCACGTAATCCTTGCTGGGGTTGGGGGCACACGCACACCCGTTTAATTTGGCCATTGTGCAGAGGATATTTTTCACTTTTAACTTTTACTATGCTATATAGCCTATAGGAAACAGCAAAACGCCCCGGCCCCACACAGAAATATCTCACTGCTGACCGGTTACAATACAACACAGCACATCCATGCATGTACCAGTACTGCAGAGCTTACACGCGACAAAAGGTTCAACAGTAACAAATTAAAACAGCGTGAAACTATAAATCTCTATCTCTATACAACTAAAATTTACCGTCACCGAGCGTCCCCCGCCTCCTATCGCTTCACCGCTCACGTTTCACCGCGCAGGTGGTCCCTGGCTCCCCTCCCATGCGGTTCCCCAGTCAAAAAGTCATCTGCAAAATCCTCTATCATGTCCCCTGCCGCTTTTTGTGTCGCCCGCGCGGTGGTGACCTCGGCGCCCATGTGTTTCAAAAATCCCCGTGCGCGGTGGTTACCTCGGCGCCCATGCGTTTCAAAAGTTTCTTCCAATCCCTATCTGTTCCTAAAGTAGTCCTCCAATCCGGCAATCCCCCGTCGCACTCCTCCAATCTTTCTGCCCCCGGCTCCCGTCCCTTCCCGACCTTCCAACGAGCGCCCCCGACCGCGCCGCCGTCGAGTGCCCAAGAGGCCACTGGCAACGACGACCAGCGACCCCAAAGACGCCACCGCCGCCGCTGCTGGGGGCACAGACGCGAACACCCCCACCGCCCACGCGCACCCCCGGCCCCGACAACCAGCCGACCCCGAAGCCGCCACCGCCGCCGGGGCTGGGGGCACGACGCGAACGCCCCCCGCCGCGCCCCGCGCCGGCCCCCGACGACCAGCCGACTCCGAAGCCGCTGCCGTTCTTGGGGCACACGCGAACGCCCCGCCGCCGCCGCCGCACTCCCGGCCCCTGTAGCGCCCTCCCGCCCTCTCACTTCTCGTTCGACGACGGCGGCTGCGACAACGACCGGGCTCGCCAAAGCCGGAGTCCCGTCGTGGAGGCCGGGGGCCGGTAGCCGAAGCCGGCAGGGCGCGCGTGCGGCCCTCCCCGATCCGGCGGAAGCCACCCAATTTGTCAGGCCTGTACCAGCGGAAGACAGCAGAACGACGGAGTCCCGTGCCAGCGGAAGCCAGCAGGGCGCCCGTCCATCCTTCGGTGGCTGGTGCCCTCCGACAAACACACCGTGGTCAGGACCTGATTTGTCAGGGTACCCAATGTTCTAACTCTCTGTTATTCTTCAATCTGATCAGAGACAAGCACACAGCCACACAGTCGCTCAAGTTCTTGGCATCTCTGTTTCTTTTCTTGCTTATGGTTTGGTTGTTTGATGGTTTAGGAGAAGAAGAAAAATTTTCACTGTTGTCTCGGCTAATGGAGCAGCAAGCTTCCAGGTAATCTATCAACCATTCCATTATAGCTTGAGTAATTCAGCGCATTGGAAATGAAGGAAGTCACATGTTTTCATATATTTTTATATGTCCTCTTGACACATTATGAATCTACACCTCATAGGCTGCCTTTCATTCAGCAAAGTGCTCCGGTTATTACATTAGTTTTTGCTTGTGCATATTTCACAAATTATTGCAAGGTTGCTTTACATCTACAGCTTTGTACAAATTCATGGATACCTTGGAGTACCACAATATTTGAGGATGAGATTTAATTAGCACCAGGGGAGAAGTGTTCTGATTATCTCCTTCCTTGCTATGCAATCTGACCCACCTCCCATATCTCAATTGCCTGAAACATAAATCAAACGATAATCCTGAAACATAAATCCTGCCCGCCACCACAAGCACCCACTCGAATAAAGGTAACTTTTCGAAGTGTCAATGTGGTCATGTAGTCATGCTTCACCAGCTGTGACACTATAAAATCGTAGAAAGAATAGTAAAATTTGAACAAATATATTGAATAGAGCTAGCTAATTGGATTGCAAGTGCATTTCTGTATATTGAACCGAGGTGTAATGCAAGGTAACCATATACTGAGTCTAATTTATAGTAGGGTATATATTTCATAGCATCAAGAATGTCTTTGGATGCTGCAATAAGAGGAAACATGCATTGCCATCAGTTTAAGTAATTCAGTGATTAGTGCATTGGGAAAACAGAAGGAACATGTTTTCATGTATTTTCAAATTTCAAATATCCTTTTGGCAGCTTATGAATCTACATCACGTGTGCTGTCTTACATGCAGCAAAAGCCTCCAATTATTACCTGTTCCGTCCACACTTTGGTACTTATGCCGAAGTCTAAGGCAAGCATAGTAGATAAGAGGACTGTGAAAAAGTTTGCCTTGCAAACTTTGTAATGCGTAGCATTCAGTCTCCAACCTATATCTTTTTTCGCATCTCTTATAAGTCTATCTTTTCAATTTCATTTCTGTTTTCATAGTAGAATGGAGGATTCATTAATAGGCAGCTAATTGTAATATCTCCGCCATCTATTGGATGATGATTTGCTGTTTTTTCTTCAGATAGTGAACCATGGTAATAGGCTGGTGATTTGTCAAGGTCTGACGCTCATCCTCGTCCTCTGGTAAAGTTGCCTTGCACTGAACCATTCTTGAACGTCGCCCCTGCTCAGCGTCTCATCCCTAGGCATCGCGCCAACTAGCAGACCAGAGGTATGTCACCAGAGAAGTTGCTGGCAAATATGGATGCATTATCTTTGTACTTTATTATCGTTGGTACATATGGAGTTATTTTAACACAATCTATCTATTTAATCAATGGACTGCATTCAGTAAGCTACTCAGGATATACATTCTATAACCACAATTTATCCTGTTCGGCTGGCTGTTTCACTGTCTTGCAAAATACTGTGCATATAGCATCAGCCGGCTAATTTTTTAGTTGCAGCCAACAGGTTGATATCCAAACACCTTCTACAATGAGAAGTCAATAACACAAAAAAGCCAATTTAATTTACGTAGTAGCTATGAGAATGTAAATTGTGTAAGATTCAAGTGCATCATATCTTCAGAAAATATGCAGTTAAGCGTATCAAATTTTGTAGATGTAATGACTGAGTTTTTTAAAAAAAATAATGTTCGGCTGATGCAATGCCAACCAAATCGGGATATTATTGTTATTACTCAAGTGCTTGTGATTGGACCTAAATTGGTCGGTCTTATTGGGGTCTATTTCTATTTTAGATTTACAATGGAAAATAATCGTTCTCGTGCACCATTGGGAGACAAGACTAACGCCTCCAAACAAGGTAAGATAGTGCTATGTCCTATCAAATATTACATTGTATATATGTGTTATGTACATAATGAACTTATACTATTTGAAAAATAACTCCAGATGATGCTAAAGAACGCAGGAGAGAAAGGGATAGAGCTCGATGGCTTGCAATGTCTCAGGACCAAAAGAATGCAATTAATAAAAGGCGCCGTGAAGCCTATGATGAAAGAAAAAAGCAACATATTACTAATTGTAACAAATCTAACCTAGAGTTCTCTATTCATACAGGAACCAATTAACATGCTTTTTTCTCATGTATATGTAATGTGCAACTATTTTGTAGATGACGAGGCTGCTTCAAATAAGGAAAATGTTGATCCAGCTGAAACAAATGATTGGCTGCATAGGAATGATTCCTATCAAGCACACAATAATGTTGATCGAACTTGCTGACTTGATTACCATGTAATATTTTAGATCTTCCATAATTATAATGCTAATATGACTTGGGTCAAAAAAATAATGCTAATATGACTCAATAAAGCTAATGGTTGTACATTGATAGATGAACCGAGAAATGAAGATTATAGAGGAGAGCAATATTGATTTCAACAATACCCCTGCTCTCTCTGTCGGTAAAACATGTGTGCAAAGTTCATCACGAAGGAGAGACTATAGTGAGAAGTACAAAAAAATGACGCCTGAACAAAGGGAAGCAAGGCGTGTGCGTCAAAGGCTGTATAATAGGGAACCAAAGCGTAAGGAGGCATTGAAGTTATCTGACAAAAAATTTAGAGAGAAGCAAAAGCACAACTTACACGCCAACTCTATCGCCATGGAGAACCCGTTGTATATTCCTGAGGTTGTGTGGCCCACTATGGGTGCATTTGGAGCTCATGGATCCACGACGAACTCCAGTGATTGGGTTATCTCAGAGTCCAGTGCAGCACCTCTTTGTATTCCTCCACCCGATGATGGGAATTAGGGGTGACGGATGTACTTGATATACTGCCAACACATAGATCACATGTTCCATCTGGACAAAGACATGCGTTGTTGACCCGCCGTAACACGATGTTGGAGTGTCACATTGGTTCGAACACAAGGACATCTAATAAGGATGGTGACTGCATGGATGAAGATCGAATGGATATCAACACACCTTTGCCTCAATCACTCCTGACCAACAATGGTAAATACGAAATACCGATGCCTCATTATCTCACCATTTAGATGACCTAATCGATCCATGGTCATTTCATGATTATCAAAAAATGTAGGATCGAACATTCAAGCTACATCAGTTACACTGACAACACCATTGTTTGATGATTGTGAATACATAGCTAAAGAACACCTAAATGATAACACACCCATGCCTCAATCAGCCTTGACCAGCAACGGTAAATATTGATGCCTCTTTATCCTATTTAGGTGACCTAATTATATACAATACGTAACTCAACCATGGTCATTACGTGATTATCGAAAGGACGGGGCCTAGCCTTGACTGCTTGACCACAACGATGAAACCGCTATGTGATGATAGTGGTAATTTATACTATTTTCTAACATTCTATAGACTATTTGAATTCCTTTGCTTATTTTTATCAATAGTTTCTATACTAACTCATGTATCTTTGGTGGTCATAGATGATGATGAGGGAGATATATTTGAAGAGGATGAGGAAGATGATGAGGGATACCTATTTGCTTTGGACAAGGTATTTGTACGAAACACTATGTAGAAATAAAATCTCTCGCTTTATCTAAACTACTATTGTGGCTTAAATGTCATTCGGATGAGGAAGGTGATGATGATGTCCAAGACAATGACCTTGAGCGAGACACGGCGGGTGTCCTTGAAGAACTTGACCAATATGATGAGGTGTATAGTAACATCCCTACAGATACCCATATGCTAAAACCCGTCGCAAATTGCAAGGGCTGCAAAGGCGAAAAGGTTTGAGTATGAACCGCGTGGGTTACTTGTCGAGATGGACAGATCAAGCTTAATGAACTGGATGTACCTGATGACCTTATGAGGCTTTGGTCAAGTAATGATCCAAATGCTAAGCACTTTCGTGACAACATTAGGTTTTTCAATGGCCATTTCTCTTTCACTTCTCTATATTGTCACCTCGATAGCGCTACTGCAAGCATGAAAAACAGTGGCATATACACCTTTCGTGCACACGGCCAGATCTATCACAACATAAGGTCGTTTGGCAGAGAAGATGGTAAGGAGCCAAGGCATCTTGAGCTTTACTTCTACGATAATGATCCAAGCCTTGAGCACCGCTATGAACGATGTCGTAAAGAGAAGTACCAAAAAGACAAGGAAGTCATTGATAGGCTTGTGGCCATCCTTCATGACAACCCATACTCAGAGAAGCTTAGGAGTTTAGGCCAGTGAAGACCTCGAAGACTATCATGTCACACCGAACCTTGACAAAAGGATGGACCGAGAGAACATACAACACGCCAATTGCCGATGAGGTGGCTCAGCTGTTTGGATTGAGGGAAGCGAGCTTCTTGGTCGGTTTCGAAATAGTGTTGTCTTGCATGGGAAAGATAGAAGCAGACACGGCATCCGCTCATATCATGGATGTTATGACGCTCTTTCATACCCTCTATTCTTCCCTAAGGGCGAGCTTGGGTGGCACATGGATATTCCAAAAAAGAATGTTAGTATGGAAGAAGTCATTAAGTATCGTGCCCTGCTGAAGGCTCATGGTGGGTCAGAAGACGAAACAGGTTTGTTATTCTTCTTATTTAAATGCTTCACATACATGTAGTTCAGTGGTTACTCTATATAAATAACTCTAATTAATAGTTATTTTTTGTAGACTCGGGCCGGTAGACTATGTGTGTCCGTGCGTGACTACTACGCTACAAGTTTCGTATGCGTCCGGGAATATTTAACCCCATATTGTACGGCAAGCGTACATTCCAGAATTTGCGGTTGACACATACGTCAAGATCGAGAGTTCTCGATTAGATTACATACGCAACCATCAAAATGATATTAGGGTTGACCTCTACCAAGGATTGGTTGATAGCCTACATCTTTGGTGAAGGGAGAGCGAAGCTATTGGAAAACGGATTGTGATGCCTTCATCATTTATTGGAGGACCACGTGACATGAGAAAGCGGTACATGGACGCCATGGCTGCGTACGGAGGTTCGATAAACCGGACATCTTCCTTACTATGACATGTAACCCGAACCGGATGAGATCAAGCGTGAACTCTACCCCCGGGTGCCACGGATCGTCCGGATCTTGTTGTCCGAGTCTTTAGAGCAAAACTACAAGAGCTAAAGGATAGGCTACTAAAGAAGGATATCCTTGGAAAGGTCAAGGCGCATGTATATGTTGTGGAGTTCCAGAAGAGGGGTCTACCGCATGCACATTTTTTGCTTATCATGGATAGAAAATATAAGATCACATGTCCAGAACAGTATGACCGCCTCATCTCAGCTGAGCTCCCGGACAAGAAGAAGTACCCGGTCTTGTACAAGATGGTCACCAAACATATGATGCATGGCCCTTGTGGAGTGCTTAATCGTGATTGTCCATGTACAAAGGGTCGTGATTTATGTAAGAACCGTTACCCTCGACCTTTACGTGATGTCACAATACAAGGCAAGGATTCATATCCAGTTTACAGACGACGTGAAGATGGCCGAAAAGAAAAGGTTCGTGGCCATGAGCTTGACAATAGATGGGTCGTGCCTTACAACCCGTATCTCCTTCGTCTTTTCAACTGCCACATCAATGTTGAGGCATGTGGGAGCATTAAGGCAGTCAAATATCTCTTTAAGTACATTTACAAGGGTCATGACCGCGCGTCTGTGGCTGTGAGAGAGGCTAGCAAGGAGAACAGTGAAGGGAACATCGATGAGATCAAGCAATATAGAGATGCTAGATGGGTAACCCGTCCAGAAGCTTTATGGAGGATATACGGTTTTGATTTGAGTGAGAGGTCTCCTTCTATGTTGCCCTTACAACTCCATCTTCCAGATATGCACATGGTGTCATTTCACCGTCGTGATTGGGTTCAACGAGTGCTTGATCGTCCAGGTATTGAGAAGTCGATGCTTACAGCGTACTTCGAGATGAACAGTACATCTGAACATGCTCATGGTATATTGTACCGTGACTTCCCCGAGTTTTATTCATGGAATGCACAAGGTAAAGAATGGATTAGAAGGAAGCAAAAGAAACTAAGACAGTTGGAAGAATCGTGGCTGCCAATCCAACCGAGGGGGAGCGCTACTATCTTAGGGTTCTCCCGAACCATGTGGCGTGTGCAACCTCCTTTGAGTCTCTAAGGACCGTTGATGGTGACATTCTACCCACCTTTCGTGAAGCCGCTGAAAGAAGGGGCCTAATCGAAGAGGACAATACGTTGGATGAGAGTCTTATTGAGGCAACCGACCGGATGATGCCATATGCGTTGCGAAGGCTCTTTGCAACAATATTGGTGTTTTGTGAGCCCGGCGATGTGTTCGGACTATGGGAGAAACACAAAGATGCAATGTCGGAGGACTATAAGCGCAATAATCAATCCAACTTCATGGTGAAGCGAGATGGTCCTCATTGATATTCGAAACTTGCTACAATCAATGGGGAAGGATATAAGTAAATACCCACTTCCTAAAATTGATGACACATATGATGCCTCTTGTGATATTCCAAGAGAGATTTTCGAGGAGGCCAATGTTGAGGCCAACAAGGGTGATGTGGCTCTATCGTGACACCCTTAACAAGGAGCAACGGGTGCTTACGATGAGATTATGTCCTCGATTGATACCGAACACGGGGTCTCTTCTTTGTGGATGGACCTGGTGGAACCGGAAAGACTTATCTATATAGAGCACTTCTTGCTTCTATACGTAGTCGAAAAGATTGTGGCAACTGCTACATCGGTGTTGCGGCATCAATAATGCACAGTGGTAGAACCGCCCACTCGCGCTTGAAGGTTCCCCTCACCGTTGATGATGGGAGCACGTGCACCTTCACGAAACAGTGAGGTGCGGCAAGCTACTTCAAATTGCATCCCTTATTATTTGAGACGAGGTGACAATGATGAAGAGGCAAGGTGTCGAGGCGCTAGACAAAAGTCTACGTGATATAATGGACCGACTGAGCTACCATTCGGAGGAAAGACCATGGTGTTCGGTGGAGATTTTAGACGGTTCTTCCCGTTGTTCGAAGAGGGTCAAGGGCTCAGGTGGTCGGTGCCTCACTGCGGATGTCATACCTTTGGGATTGCATGCGGCATCTAAAATTGGTGCGCAACATGAGGGCAAAGAGTGACCCGTGGTTTGCGGATCATACTGCGCATCGGTGGCGGTGCTTGAGGAGGCGAATGGCGATGATGAAATTTTTCTTCCTCATGATATATGCATACCACACACCGGGAAGATAGTGGCCTTGATACTCTAATTGATTGCATATTTCCTAGCCTCAATCCAAATATGTCAAGCAAAGATTATATCACCTCTCGAGCGATATTATCGGCGCGGAATGACTTGTGTAGATATGATTAATATGAAGATGATAGATCGTTTCCACGGGGATGAGATGGTGTACCATAGCTTTGACCGTGCGGTGGATGATCCGCACAACTACTATCCCGAAGAATTCCTTAATACTTTGACACCTAATGGTCTACCGCCACATGTGTTAAAACTAAAGATTGGATGTCCGAAATCATATTGCTTAGGAACATCGACCCCGCCAATGGACTTTGTAATGGTACGAGGCTTATCATACGGGGGTTCCAAAAGAATACCATAGATGCGAAATTGTGTTGGGACAACATGTCGGAAAGAGGGTTTTTCGCCTCGCATACCCTTATGCCCTTCGGATGAAGAGATGTTCCCTTTCCAATTTAAAAGAAAACAATTCCCTATTCGGCTCGCTTCGCAATGACCATTAACAAGGCACAAGGCGAGACTATCCCTAATGTCGGGGTATACTTGCGTAACCGGTGTTCTCGCATGGTCAATTGTATGTAGCGCTATCAAGAGCCACGTCAAGATCAAACATTAAGATCCCGGCCATGCCGCCTGCGAGAAGGACGGGGAGCAAGGGAAAGGGAAAAAAGAAACCAACAAAGGCTGTATTCACGAAGAATATCGTATATAAAGAGGTTCGACTTCATAAACAAGGTAATGCGTCGATACATTTTTCCAAGATATCAATAGTGCTTTAGCTTTAATAGTGCTTTAGCTTTACAAATTAACAAACAAGTTTTATATGCGGGATATTTCCAACTATAATTTTAACTATCTCGCATACTTCAGCTGCAAGGAGTCAGACGTCACATCTTAGACTTGAAATTTTAAGTTAATTTTAGTTATGTTTCTTGAAAACTTATGTAACATTATTGTTTCGAACAACACGATTGCAATGTCTTTTTAATTTAATAATACATTGTTGTGTTGGGAAATGGTAAAGCCACGTTTCACGTGCATTAATGTCCACTTTATTAATCGGTAACACCATCGATGGAACAAATAAAAAGAAAAATAAATGTTAAACTTACTCCAAAATCCTCTAAAATGTCAAGCATGCAGTACATGTCCATGGATTTTTATTAGTACGAAACTTTCTTATATAAATTGTTACTGTATATATACGAAGAAGTTTAGATATACCAAATCCATCCACTACTCAGTATATATATTTAATAGCCCTTGTGATGCTATCGATGGGTATTTACTTATTCACCGCCGTAAAATAGTACCGTGCACTTTGTAATGGTACCAAATCTTATCATTTGGGGGTTTTAAAAGAATACTATAGACGCAGAAATTGTATAGAGACAACATCTTTGGAAAGAGGGCTTTTACGCCTCGCATACCCCTATGCCCATCGGATGATGAGATGGTCCCTTTCAATTTAAGAGAAAACAATTCCCTATTCATCTCGGCTTCGCAATGACCGTTAACAAGGCATAGGAGCGAGACTATCCCTAACGTCGGGGTATACTTACTTGGAACCGGTGTTCTCACATGGCCGGTTGTATGTAGCGCTATCAAGAGCCACAAAGCAAGATCAAACATTAAGATCCTAGCCGTGCCGCTCTTTGTGAAGAACGTGAGCAAGGGGAACGGGAAGAAGAAACCGGCAAAGGATATATTTACGAAGAATCTTGTATATAAAGAGGTACTAACTTCGTAAGAGAGGTAATGCATCGATATATTTTTTTCAATATATAAATCCTACTTTAGCTTTAACAATTAATAAATAAGTTTGATATGCGGGATACAACTACAATTTGAACCATTTGTATACTTTAGCTACCAAGAGTGAGACGTTGCATCTTGGACTTCAAATTTGAAGTTATATTTTAGTTATCTTTCTTGAAGACTTATGTAATATTGTTGTTTCAAACATCACGATTATGGCATCTTTTTTATTTAATAACAATACAACATATGCTAATACATATATGTTATCGTGGTATTTTGCTTCCCGTTGCAACGCACGGGCATTTACCTAGTATATAAATATGTTTGCAATAGCTCTACTGTGTTTTGCCTTCTATATTTTCATATGATTGTGTTCCGCGCTTGCATATATAAGATTTGTCTAAGTAAAAGCATGTTTGAATACACATGACTAGTTATTAGATCAGACAAAAAACCAGCATAAAAGACTTGTCTGAAAAATTAACTCGCTCAGCTATTAGCCCTCTTGTTTAGATGCACTAGTGCTAATTTAGGCTAATTTTTAGCTAGCTAACACAACTAGCATTTGGATCCAAAGAAACTCTAAATATTTGAAACTATGTAAATAGAAAACGAATAACATTAGTTTGGAGGAGAGGTAATACCTAAGGTTTTGAGTAGACCCCTCCCATACACCTTATTAGCTCTATAAATTTTAGAGCAACACCCTGTTCGATGGATCGTTTCTGGCTAACAGATTTTCATTGATGTTGATTTGTTGTGAGAGAAAAAACACGGTTGAATGACTGATTGATAAGGCTGATACGAACAAGTGAACATGACATAACTTTATGGAGATGGAGGCCTCCTTAATTCATTTTGGCGACAGATGAAAATTCTAGAAAATGGTTGAGCTACTCAAACATGCGCGCAGTTTTTGAAGTAGAACCGTAAATCATGAAGAGAGCGGCAGTCCCATGCTACCAAGCTATAGTCTCACAACATTGAAGCACAAAATAAAATGTTGTAGGAATAGTTTTTAATTTCTTGGCAGCGGGGATCAGCTGTATACTGTTTAACTCGAATGTAATGTCTAATGTGCACTTGGTGATAGATCATCCTTATCATAGATTCTCTCAAGGATATCTCTGATGCATGCATGCGTGCTTACCTCACAAGAGTTGAATGAAACAGCAACTACAAAAACTCGGATACTTGGGAAAAAAAACATCCACATGTTGCGGATGATGACGAGTTGGAACTTCTTTCCATCGATTGTATGTGTTGGACTGAAAAAAATATCTGATCACAAGAAAGTACGGAAGTGTTGATAAGTACAATCGAACTCGCCTTTTTTTTTAAAAAAAAAAGTGACAAGCTAAAATGACACAGTATAGCAACAGCAGCTGGTCTTGTCCATTCGAGCCTTTTTGAGCTCGCAATATCGAAGGTGCACATATGCAACAACTCCGGATCTGTAAAAGATACAGATCTATACCTGGCCGGAAAAACTATGCACATCATGACAAGGTTGCTGATGATCTTGTCACTGGCTTTATCGCGCTTTGCGGCTTTACTGCACACACGTTTATTTTGGAAGCTAGGAAATGAGTTCGTGCGTGGACGCGTTTGTGATGAGTGGTGATGATTTTTATACTAGTTTTATTCTAAATCAAAAAATAATTTAAATTTTAAAATATGAATACTAACCAAAGAATATTATTATTCATCAAAGGGATATTTTTAGTAATCCATATGTACTTGAAACGATGAGTGGTGATGATATTTACAAACTCAGTTAATTTTTTTTCCGGGTTTAGATGATAGATAGATGAGCGTGCACTAGCAAGGCAGCTGCCGCTGATGCAGCCATTTTTCATTTCACTTGTGTATTGGCGCTTTGCCATCTGACTGTGACAGCTTGAATTAAGTAGACTAGTTGAGAGATAAAGGCTGCAGCAGTTGGCTTTGTCTCTGGAAAAGCATCCTGTTCCTGCTTGCACACACACTGCCTGTAACCTGTGGATTGGTAGGCAAGAGTAAAGCTTTATTCTCAGTGCGTACTAGTAGGGTTTAAGGATAGATTAGCTAGACTACTTTTCGGCGGATCCGCAGTGTCAGCAGATGATACGATGATGCATGCATGCGCACTATGCCAAGGAAAAACCTTCGACGAAACGAAACTGCGGCTATTTCGGCCTGCACTACATTGTTCCTGCTAGTGTGTGCTTGAGCGTCCCTCATTCGGTAGGGGCCTTTTCTTATGCGATTGGAAAATAGATGACATAAAGAAACCATCGTTGGGGAAGGTTTAATTAATTTCTTTCTAGCTTTTCATTAATTGTTTTACAACAGTTATCTTTTTTCGCGATCGAGACTTCACCTGTTTTTCATCAAGAGGGAGCGAAACGCCACAAAAGTTACACGAACCGAAAGAAAGATCTAAGCAAGACGCTTGGATCCTTCAATCGGCTAAGCACACAAGACCTACACTATTGGATCTTAAAGTCTGAGATTACACGGGTGCACCGTTTTGTGACCAAGCCTGTAAGAAATCTACAACAATTTTCCCAAGCCTCTTAATAATAAAGAAAGGTTAGAATCATTGACTTGCTTCTGCCTAAGTTTTTTTTCACTTCTTTGGTTGGACATTTCCAGCCTTTCTTTCTATTATATCTAATGCTCATAGCTGATTTGATTTTGGATTTGTCTATCCTTTTCTTTTTAAAAAACTTTATTCGCGGGAGAGAGTTCAACAAACAACATAGCCGCTGGGATGTTGGCCCTAGTAAAGGGGAGCACTTGGTAGCTGTCGGTGGAAAGATGAAAATTGGTTGTAAAAGAGCCAAGCTAGGGATAAGAGATATGATTGCTTGGCAAAATGTAATGAAGGTGATTCTAAGAGCAGCTCCAACATATGGTCTTAGGCGGTGCGAAGATGAGAGAGAAAAGGATTGGCACAGTGCTAAACGTTGGAGCGTGTATCTAAAGCAGTGCTAGACTAGAATCGGGTGCAAGATAGAGCAACCGGTAATAGGAGTTAAATAATTTTTTTTTGTCTGTGCAACAGGATTTACGAGTCCTGTATACGGTGAGAAAGCAAAAGAGCTGGTACTTTATTTTCTTTGTGGGTCCTGTTGTTAGGATAGTTAGGGAAACAAACATTGGACATTTTACACCAGTGTAACACCTTCTAACGTGTCATTACTTAGCACCTTGGGTGCGTGCTATGCACTGCGGTTGCCCTAAGGGGAACCGAAAAAGAATAGTTCCCAAAACATGGTCCAAAGTAGAGAGACAAAAGGAACTAATGAAATAAAAAGTCAAGTACGCAGATCAAAATGAAAAAAAACACAACTAAGTCAAAATATGCAACAGGAATGGAGATCAAGAAGGACATGAAGGTAGCAGAGTGCACAATGCAGCCCTCCCCCGCCCTGTTCTGATTCCTACTCGTCTGTACCTAGCAATGTATTTATTTTCAAAAGCTTTTAAAAAAAACTAAAATAATGTCACACACGAGGAAAAAAAACTAAAGGCAGTTGTGGTGGAGGCATGACACGGAGATGATGTCCAATGACGAGTTGCTCTGGAAGAGGAAGTGAAACAAAAAGATCACCTCATAACCGTCTAATCTTGATCAAAGAGGCCGAAAAGAAGCGGGTGTGGAGGGGGAAAAAAAATGTCCAGACTGTGGTGTTGGTGTGAAGTGCAGACAAGTCCTTCAGGAATATTTTGTAGCTTTAGAGGATTCTTCACTAGATAACCACGCTTGCCATCATCTTTTTGAACCACATATTGCTGCCCTTTTACCCAACTTCCAAAGAATTTGAAAAGGTAGCTCAGCTCAGAAACTGGATGGGATCATCCATCCACTCATGAAAGACAAGACTAATCTCCTCCATCTCCTGCAGAACTTGGGGAAGCCATTGCTCTGTGCCTCTGGCCTCTGCTCTGCCTCAGCCCTCACGACAGAGTGAGCTGAGGCCGACGGCGTGGAGCCCGGCCAGGCCGCCATCAAAGGCAAACGAAAAGCACGCGCAGGTTTTGCATCATCGCACGCGCGTGGCCGCCTGATTTGCACGCCCAGAAGCAGGCCAGCACGGACAAAGCCGAACGAGCAACAAGTGCATGCGCAACAAGCGTACGACACGAACACAGAACAGATATTTCTCATGTGAGACTTGAGAGGCGCGAACTTTTGGAAGGCCCACCGTAAACTGACCCGGAACCGACCCTCCGCTCCAACCGCCGCGCGCCGAGCAGCGCCGCACCGAGCCGCGGCTCCCCCGCGATCTCGCCTCCCCGCTATAAAATCTGCTTCCCCGGCCGCTTCCGCCGGGGGAGCTTTCCACTACACGGCTAGTGACCCTACCAGAAACCGACCCGGTCCGGCGCACGTCGTGCTCGTGTGCGGGATCCTCCATCAAAAAGGCCGGATCACACTGATCACAAGCCTCAAACTTTTCCAAACCAAGTTAGCTGCAGAGTGAGTGCTAAAGCGCTGCTCTCTACACTCTAGTCGCAGTGGCCGCAGCTGCACCGTCCCCTTTTTGCCGTCGAGCATCATCACCTGTGCCGCCGGCGCGTAATTGCACCGGGATCACTGGTTAAGAGGCAGAGGAGGAGAGGCAGCGGCGTTGGGCGTCTCGTCTCGTCGTGCGGTGAGGGTGGCCATGGGCGTGCACGCCAGGTCGATGAGCTGGTACACGAGCCCGCCGGGGACGCCGGCGCCGGGGAGCGCGGCGGAGGCGCAGCACGCGCTGAGCAGCAGCCCGGGGAGCAGCAGCGACGCCAGCTTCGACACCAACATGGTCATCATCCTGGCCGCGCTGCTGTTCGCGCTCCTCTTCGCGCTGGGCCTCAACTCGCTGGCGCGCTGCCTCATCCGCTGGGCGCGCGGCCGCGCGCAGGCAGAGGAGCACAGCGGCGCCGGCGCCGGCGGGCTCAAGAAGCGCGTGCTCCGGAGCATGCCCATCGAGGTGTACGGCGCGTGCGGCGCGGGAGACGGGGTCTCCGTCGCCGCCGACGTGTGCGCCATCTGCCTCGGCGAGTTCGCGGACGGCGAGAAGGTGCGCGTGCTGCCGCGCTGCGCGCACGGCTACCACGTCCGCTGCGTCGACACCTGGCTCCTGTCGCACGACTCCTGCCCCACGTGCCGGGGCTCCGTGCTCGACGGCGCCAAGGCCACCGCGGCGGCCGCCTCCGCTCCCGCTCCCGCTCCCGCTCCCGCTCCCGCCGCCGGGGGCGGGGGCGGCCGGCGGCAGCAGCAGGGCAGCGAGGCTGCTGGTGCTGCCATCGCCGTTGTCATCGGATGACGTGGACGGGAGGGGCCCCGCGTGCGTGCCCACTGGACACTGGTGGTGGAGCCACACGGCAGGTATGCGAGAGCTTCGTCCCGTGGTCCGTGAGATATTTTGCTGTGAGAGGCCGACGAGTGGGCCCAGTACTCTTCGTAGCTCCCTAGGTCGCCGTTGGGTCTGTACTTTTGCTTGGCTTGCTCCGTCGCACGTCTCAGCTGGTCCTGTTTTGTGTATACCTGAGAGTGGATGACGTGGCTGTCTAGCTACTACGCCGCTATGGGCAGCTAGTAGTAGGCTAGGAATAATACAGTTTAGTTTGTACATACATGTTCGATTTGGCACACAATTTTGGAGCACCGAGCAGAGCACAGATGGACTATGTATTCTAATCTAAGATAAGATGTACGCCGGTGGACATCTATTTTGTATAGGTCACTAGATTTTGAAAACTATTCTCCTTTCTTCTTCATATTAGATACTACGTATTAAATTTTGGATATTATATCTGCCGAAATGATTTTGGCATGTGGAAACCAAAATGATTCCATTCCATGAATCATGTGCTCTCAAGTCTGAACTTCTCCACGCATGGTGTACTGAGATGCTGTCGTGATAATAACGCTGAGGTTATCGACCGAGACCCACAGCGATATTGCGTTGAAATGAATTGACGCCATTACTTGATCGATCATTATGTGAATATTGAATGCGTGATTGTATTGTGAACTGAGATAGATAGCGACGCGTGCTAACAAGTACAGTAATTGTACAACAGCAATCAGTCATCAAATTCAATCATATCATAACAGCTGGCCAGAAAACAGTATGCATGAAACGACAGCTCCGAAGGAAATACGTGACTCGACATAAGCTTCTTTTAACTCGCGAAACCCAAAACCCAAACTAAAAAATTTGGTGTTAAAACCCATTGGGTCCGCCCATAGAGATGTGGTGTTAATCAGTGTTGAGGCCTGTGGATTCGTTGGGTTACCCGAGAACTCCCGTGGCACCCGTCCGCCGCCGCCGCCGCCGCTGCCGTCGTCACCACGACCGCCACCACCACCACAGCAGCACCGGTCGCCCATGAGCGCCCCCGCAACGCTCATCCGCATGAGGTCAACTCCACCCCGCCTCTTTCTGCGGCTGCTGCGTGACTTTTGTGAAGTAGTAGTAGTAGTAGTAGTTCTTTTTTATTTTTGTTTGGTGGGATCGGCAGCAGCCGTGGAAAGAGGCACAAGTGGAGTTGACCTCATGCGGATGAGCGTCGCTGGGGCAGTGATGGGCGGCCGGTGCTGCTATGGTGGCGGTGACGACGGTAGCAGCGGCAGCGGACGGGTGTCACACCTGTGCGGATGACTCTGACATCGTACAACCCAGGTAACCCCGCGAACCCACAAGCCTCAAGACTGATTAACACCACATTTCTGTGGCCCGACCCAATGGGTTTTAACACCAAATTTTTTATTTTGGGTTTTGGGTCATTGGGTCGACCGTTGAAACCTGCATCGCAAGTGACACTATATGCATCTACGGTCACATTGTTGGTTTCTTCCTATACCATGAACATCTTTAGCGCAAGAGAAGGTATGCCAAGTCAAAGCGAGGTGATCAATGGTCTCTAGAAAGTTAACATGGATATGGTTTATGATAACAGTGATGAGTTTCAAACGATGAGTTATTGTTGGTGGAAAGCAAAGTCTGACTCAAGGTGGGACGACGAGGTGAAAAAATAGATCAAGTTGGGCTCGAAGGTACCTAAGCGTAGATAAAGGGCAAGTGATGAGTTAGTGTCTATGGATCACGGCTAAAATAAAGAAGCATTTAGGAATTCCAAAGGACTATTCAAGCCACGAGAAGTCATTCTCAGTGAATCATCAAGTCACATGCTCAAGGTGAATTTAGGCATCGAGACAAAGTCGACTGCAACTCGTGGGTATATTTTGAAGCAATGGCATATAAAGTCACACAAACTCAAGAGGTTAAAATTGCATGCTCGTCCAGCTAGCTCTCCATGGCCTTCTGCTCACTCGGCGCGGAGAAAACAAGAGAGATTTGTTTGGGTTGACGAGTGGGCCATATATGTCAGAAATAGCCGGAGCAGAGGTATTTTTATGCATACGAAAAATAGAGAATGTACTTAGGTACAAAGACGCTACAGACATATAAAATTATATTTCAAGTTCTAGTTCTAGAATAAATCAATCTTAATGAGAAATAGTGAGAATGGTCAATTTTCTAATGGCATGGGTCCGTCTAATTAACCCAAGTTCCAGAATATTTGTTCCAAAAAAAAAAAAAGGAAAAACACACACACACAAGATCCAGAATAGACAAGTCTGCTGAAGGGGCCGTGACGCGACCTGCTGCAGGCCTGCCTTCCTCCCCGCTGCGCGCTCTCCTCTCTCCTGGCGACGGCTGGGCGACCGTCGCTGCCGCCCTGTGCGCCAGGTGCCCAGGTCTCCTCGGGGCCATACGCCGGCGACGAGCACCACCAGGTAATTCCGGTCTTACCTTCCCGCTGTGCGAAATTGAGCACCCAAACCCTAACTTACTATTGGGGCTCGGATCTGATCTGACTACAATTGCATATGCATGATCTGATTATCGGGTTTACATGCTTGCATCCATGTCGTTTACTGGATCCGCCCCTGGGCTTCTACGGCAGCTGAAAGATGGCGAGGATACCGTCCCTGAAGAGCCTCAATGCGTTTCCACATGCGGAGGAGCACTTGTTGAAGAAGACTTACTCTGGCGCTGTTGGTACGGTCTATGGGGATTCCCTATTGTTCTGTAATTGCTGCAAATGATTGCTTAAGTATATGGTTTCGAGGATTTTGTCTTTAATTTGCACATCGTCGATGTCTTGGCAGTGACAATTCTTGGGCTACTTATAATGATTACACTGTTCGTGCATGAGCTGTCCTTTTATCTTACCACCTACACTGTGCATCAGGTATGATGGGTCACAGCTTATATTATTTTTTCATGTTTGACTGATATATGCAACTTCAATGTAATATCCACAGAGACTTTTTTTCTCTCCTTCAAATATCTTTGAGTTTTTGTTTTGAGGCACTGTGAATATTCCCGAAGAAAATAGGGCCTTATCCAAAGTAAATGCTTCCATTTATTTTTCGAGATCATTCTGGTTGCCATGTGGGGGCTGAGTTCAAGCATCAACCAGCAACCTGATCAAAGAATTATTTTGAAGAAAATTTATTTATTTGATACGATACATTAATATGAATCGATTTCATTATTCAACTACCGATGTGTTTTCTAATGTCGTAGTTTCTGTTAATTATCATTGATGAGATTATAGCGAAGTCATTTGTTTTCGTTGAGTTTATACTTCCCCAACATCTGTATCATGAACCCTTCGCCAGTTGATACCGTCTGCAGTTATCATTGATGAGATTATGGCAAAGTCATTTTCTTTTCATCGAGCTTATGCTTCCCAGCACCTGTATCATATCATGAACCCTTCACCAGTTGATACTGTCTGCAGATGTCTGTAGATCTGAAACGAGGAGAAACTCTGCCAATTCATATCAATATGTCATTTCCTTCTTTGCCATGTGAAGGTCAGTTATTGATCACGTTCATTAATTCACCCATAAATATTTTATGACAAGTCTTTCATTAATTTTTATTTTTCTGTCTATGTGTCTTAATTTTTTAGTATTGAGTGTGGATGCGATCGACATGTCTGGGAAACATGAAGTTGATTTGCATACAAATATTTGGAAGGTAACATCTCCTGAAAGAAAAAATCATCCTTTCCAGCATGTGTATCTTTTTTAGAAAAAAATAATACAGTATCTGGCCTAATGAAGAAACATTGCATCTGTAAGTATTATTGAGTGCTTATGCTCACCAGGTAGAAGCTGGCAACCATAAAATTATGATAGCAAGTTGTTTTTTACATGTTAATTTACAAATGCAGAGGATATGTACTTTTACAAGCTTTGATTTGTGTCTTGGTGTAGTGTAAACAATACTCTTCATATGTATTTCCACATTTAATGGTTTTCCCAATCTCACCAAAAAATGTATTATGTTTTGTAAAAAAATGTTCTAGTGCCTTTCTCTAATGTCTAGTATTTTCTCTCTTTCTTTATATTTGTGTAATACAGCTTCGCTTGGATAAGTATGGCCATATCATTGGTACGGAGTACTTGTCTGACCTAGTTGAAAAGGAGCATGGGGCACATCATGATCATGGTATACTCTTCTTCCTGCAAGGACAAAAAACATATAATAGTGATAGTTACCATATGAAATAGTTTTTATCTTCAGCATGTATGTCCTTTTCTTATTTTACCCAACTAGCAAACATACACATGCGTAGCAACAGAACGTACAGGTTGCTCAAAAAAAAAAAAAAAAGCAACAGAACGTACAGCTTGTTGTGTAGTCACATGGGTAACTTGCAGCTCTGAGATTTGTTCAATGATTATGTCATCTGTTGCTATTTGTCTTGGAATTGGACCTCGTACCGTTGCTGGACACGTTCTGAATCCAGGTCACAAATAGGATAGGGAGGGGCGTGAGGGCATCGTGGGAAGTAAAAATAGCCGGTGGAAGAGTTCCTTCTGTCTTTAATATTAGTTATAGATATAATTAGATGTAGGGTAAGTGCAGCTGCAACCTAAGTATATTTTTCTGCTGTAAATATGTTCAGTTAGCATGTGGTTTTCTTCTTACCCTTGCGATTCAGGCTTCAACCCAGTGCTTACCTCCATAGAAGCTGGAAGTCCTAGTTGTTTACTTTTCCAAAACAGAAAAAACTGGCACCTTTTTGGTAATCTATAACTGAGAGAAGTGCATGTTCTCTTTGATTGTCATGGGAAAACCTGTATACATTAGCAATGACTAAATTGTTGGACCAAAGATGTTTCAGTTAGAATCTCATATGATGGCTGGACATGAACAGACCATGGCCAAGAGCATCACGATGAACAAAAGAAGCATGAACAAACCTTCAGCGAAGAAGCAGAGAAAACGATCAAGAGTGTCAAACAAGCACTGGCAAATGGTGAAGGGTGTCGAGTATGTTATTCATCTACTGGTTCTTATTTAATTTACAGAATGGTATTACAGGCTGTGATTGTGAATTGCATTTTATGGCATTGCTAATAAAACTGTGCCCACAATTTTCACAGGTCTATGGGATGTTGGATGTGCAGAGGGTGGCTGGTAACTTCCATATCTCAGTGCATGGTTTGAACATCTTTGTTGCTGAAAAGGTCAGTAATCCAAAATTCCAGAACATCGGCTTATTCTGAGTTTCTGACCATCACATGGTATTGAAACTACCATGATTCTTCTGAGACTCTTCCGTTGGCATTGTACCTTTTCCAGTCTTTCCACTGATATGAAAACATGAAGTATATTTGTTCTTTTCTTCTTTCGGCATATGCTACTTCACAGCTATTTTTACGAATTGGAATATTTTTTCCCGTGCAAGGTCTGTCAGTTTTCATGGATATAAATAGTTTCATCTGCATTAAAGAAATCATAATTTTTGTTGATTGTGGTGTTTTTATTTATGTAAACAGGCAGACCTGCTTTCTCGCCTTACTCCTTAACAGAGGGCTCCTGTGCAATCTTGTACTTCAATTGACATTATCGATACATTTTTCAACTGGTTTTTAATATAGGTTACCAATATGTACCTTTTTTATGCAGATTTTTGAAGGGTCAAGCCATGTGAATGTCAGTCATGTTATCCACGAGCTATCATTTGGCCCAAAGTATCCGGGAATTCATAACCCACTGGATGACACTTCAAGGATACTTCATGACACAAGTGGAACCTTCAAATACTATATCAAGGTGAGTTGCCATTCATCTAGCCTTTGTGATCAAGCATGTGCATGAAAAAGCTTCCAAGTCGCAACACTTAGAGAATAATATAGCAAATAAAGCCTGGAGAGAATTATGTAGTTTCACAAACGTTCACATCTACATTAAAATATGGGCTCATATTTCTGAACTCCAACGAGCTAATGTTTGTTGAGTTGATTTGATCAAGTACACCACAACATCTGTAGACTGGATACTTCCTAGTTCATTTTCCTTTGCAATTTGTAATAGCTTGTGAGAAAGCTCTCAACTTTTTGTCCAATTGATATACAGGTTGTTCCGACTGAGTACAAATACCTATCAAAGAAAGTATTGCCAACAAATCAGTTTTCTGTCACGGAGTATTTTCTTCCCATTCGCCCAACTGACAGGGCCTGGCCAGGTAACTATCCCCCCCCCTTGTCAGGCATGTTATATTCATCTATTCTCAAAGCTAAACCCTTTTTTTTTCATGTAGCGGTTTACTTCCTGTATGATCTCTCACCAATTACAGTCACCATCAAAGAGGAAAGAAGGAACTTCCTTCATTTTATAACTCGTCTATGTGCAGTTCTTGGTGGCACATTTGCCATGACAGGTTAGCTTGCACCCAGTAATTTTCTGGTCTATCTTTGCACATGTTGCATTTCTTTCTGGCTCAGTTTCACTGACAGCATCTGCATTGCATGCAAGGCGGTATTGACAGCAGAACTTAGAAAATAAATCTATTGTTATAATTAACTTGCTTGTTACACAGCTCTTACCAATGTCTGTTATACAGGAATGCTTGACCGTTGGATGTACCGGCTTATCGAGTCGGTCACCAACTCAAAGACCAGAAGTGTACTGCGCTGATTGCACAGTTCATGATAGACGGAGAACAGTTTGTACTGTGGCTAATGAATCATTGCCCCAAGCTAACTGGTCAAGCCATGTTGATTTGCAATGTTTATTTTCTCCGTGCATGGCTAACTTATAATACATTGTTTTTTTATTTATCATCAATTATGTTAGATTGACAAAGTCCACGGACTACAGTTTTGTAATCAACTGACATATATCGACTATGGTGGAACTAAACCATTGAAGACATGTGGTTTGGGAAAAAAACTTATGATGTTGAATATGTATTGTATGCAAGAAAAAAAACATGGCTCCAGAATAGTTTTTACTGTGCAAATATTTAGCTTCATTGTGCTCTGTAATAGCGACTGCATGTTTCATTTTCGGGACGGTTTTTATCGCATGCGTTGCCAACTGCATACAAGAGGAGTGGTTTGTCCCAAACAATTGTGACAAAAACTATGTAAAAGCCCCTGTCTCCATTAAGTAGCTTAGAGGTCTTCAAGCTCAGGATTTTTTTAATGGAGATTTCTCTTTTTTTAGACCTTTAATGGAGATTTCTCTCCATAGAGAGTTTAGAGGTCCTAAACTCCTAATAATCTTCTGCGATTGGGCTGGACTACCAGGAGAAGAATGTAAAAACCTTATATAAAAGAGAGAAAAGGTCCATTGGCCCAGAGATATCCATGGGCCTCTCTTGCTAGATCGGCCAAATTTTGGGGCTTCAGGTCAATGGGCCGGCCCAATGTCCGACTTATCTTGTTCTAGTCATCAGCGCAGAAGCTTTTTCCCTCAAAAAAAAAAAAAAAAGCAGAGCCGAAGCTTTAGCTCGTCTGTTCTAGTCTGCTGGAGCACAGTAGCAGTCGATGGTCCACTGAGTTCAGTGAAGCTGAAACGTAAACCCGCTTGGCGATCTTGATCAACCCTAGTCCCATCGAGCGAAATTTGTTGAACGGTTGGCTATTCTGTCGTGGAAGAGTTTGGGTTCCATCAAGCTTGAGATGCGCCGTTATTCATGATATTGGTATATTTTTCCTCGGTCCTCGTCCGCTCAGTGAATCGTCCACTTCTCGGTTCTCCTGCGAAGAAGGGAATGAAGACGGTTAGACAGACACAGACCCCATACCATTCTTTCTTCCATTCAGAATCTTGAATCAATCCCATGCATGTGTCTAGTCTTCAGAGTTCAGAGTGGCCAAACAATCATCTGAGCTGTACCGCGGCGTGGATTATGCTGAAACAGCAGAGACGCAAAGGGAACACGATGACTTCAGTTAGCTAGTATCCCTTGTTCTAAAGCAGCTTGTTTAAGTAGGCACCGTTCACACGGCTGATTCGCGTGTAAATCGTTTGCTATTTGGGACGCATCAACGCCAAGCAGCGACCCTAACCGATGATGCTTTCCAATTGCAAGCAGGAGTAGTATCGTGTGA
This sequence comes from Themeda triandra, assembly GCA_018135685.1. Lineage (NCBI taxonomy): Eukaryota > Viridiplantae > Streptophyta > Magnoliopsida > Poales > Poaceae > Themeda > Themeda triandra. The sequence goes on along the minus strand of JAENPR010000131.1, from coordinate 816,223 downwards.
AAGGAGAGGACTGGTGTACGCTTCTCCCATCAGCCGCCGTACCAAACTGGCAAACACTGGTCCAGAGAATATAATATAATACAAATATACAATAAACAGTGAAGATTAGTCAGGGGATGAGCCGATTTCGTTTCAAACTTGGCATCGATGGATGCATGGATCGGGTTATTCTGGCCGCCAGTCAGCAAGCCGAGCCTGTTGACCCCAAGGACTCGGATTTGGACTTTGAACCACGGTGTCCAATTCGTGTTTATCTTCGCCTTACCCTGTTATAATAGAAAAAACACACGTCACAGACACTGAACGTGGCGCAAGGACCGGACCCGCGGCCGTCAGAGTTGCACACAGATGATTCTGAACTTGCCCAATCTACTCGTTGTCGTCGGTCATCAGAAAGCCACGGCCGTGAAACTGCCAGAACCTGAAAGCAAAGGATGCAAAAATGGATTACTGCTACTGGCCTACGGCCATGCCATTGGTCCACAATATACTACAGTACACGTCAAAGAACGCCGCCACGAACGAGAGAAACCAGAGCATTGTAGTATACCACTGCGTAGACCAAAGAAGCCACGGACAGTGACCCTGTAGGAATACTGCTGGACTACCAGGAGAAGAAAATACTCCCTCCGTTTCAGAAAACATGCAATTCTAGCACAGTATCTTATTTAAATCCACCAAGTTTGACCAATTATAGATAAAAAACTATAAATAATTACAATATCAAATAAATATCATTAAATTATTTATGAAATATATTTTTATAATAAATTAATTTGGAGTATAAATATGAATACTATTCGCTAAACTTGATCAAACGTGAGCTACTTTATCTGGCATGCAACCTATAATTGCATGTTTTCTGAAACGGAGGAAGTACAAGCTGTCATGCATCGAGGCATCCATCGTTCTCTTCGCGAGCCTTCCTCCAATCCAGAGCCGAGAGAGCCCTGCGGCCACAGGAACGGTTCAACGGGATAGTAGCGTCTGCGTTACTGTGAAGCACCAGTGGCTGTGGCGCCGCCGCTATAATCTCCTCGGCTCCAGTGTCCGGCTGCGCCGATCGATGCCAGGTGCCAGCACCACCACGGACGTGAGCGGAGAGCGACCCGTGGAACGCAGCGGGGAACTTGATGGTCACACTCCCGAAAATTAACGCCCGTTCTTGTTCCTACTGCCTAGCACCGGCGACGAATCCAACGAACGAGATGCCAGCCAGCCGGGTGCGAGGCGGCGATCAGAAAAGGACCCGGCCGGAAACCGCTGGACATCGGCGAAGAAAAGCGTTGCTTCCGATATGCTGCTGCCACGTCCGGACGCGCCGTCCCGTCGCGGCGCTAACACTGCTTTTGTTGCGTTACGGAAGTTTTTGGGAATCTTTGCCGTCCGTTCCCGTCCCGTCCCGCGCAGGGCCATGACTTGACTGAGCCTCTGACGCGCGCACCCGCTGGCCGAGCAGCTTTCGGCATTTGGCGGCGCCCGCCCGCGCGCCTCCGGGACCAGGAGCGGAGCGCGAAGAAAAACCATGTGAAAAGATCGGGTTCCCGAGACGGCGGAGCCGGCGCGCAGCGGCGAGTGGCACCGAGCTGTGGTCCGTGGAGACCGGGAGACCGGAGGGAGGGAAACCAAACCACCAACGGGAACGGTGCGACGGCGACGCTCGAGAGTTCATTGACACGCCACCGAACGGCCGAGCGGTGCAACCAATCACACGAACCAACTGCCGCAGCCGTGGATATATAAAACAAATGGCCGTGATAAGCACACGACTGGAACGCCGGATTTTATAGTGAAAATTCTCATGCTTTGGATAGGATTATGGGAACACTCTTTTTTGTAGCGATAAGTGACACGCAATGCACGAGTGAAACGTTTCTTCGTTTATTAGACGAGACATGATGAAATGCGCAACGTACTGGTACGGTGCTCCGTATGTGCCAGTACTAGTAGATATGTGAACGAAACCTGTTCGGTTACGTAGGACAGCCTGCCGCACCCATATACGGCGGCGTCACGGCTGTGGCATCTATAAACCCAACACCAAGCAAACCAGCACCAACTCTGTCGCGACTCGCGAGTGTCTACAATTTTTATGTGTCACTGCCTTAACTTCTTTAGCAACCAAATGAAGCTTTCATTTTGTGGCGTCGCGGTTGGTTGCGGTGTGGCAACGGTACGTGCAACCAAATAGCAACATTTACCACAAGCCTGAAAAAACTACCTGGTGTTCTTCGAGAAACAAGCGTACTATAGTACTCTCTCTACATCAACAAAATTACAATAATATTTTTATGAATCAAGTAATTTTAAATTATGTCAAGCCTAGAAAAATAGTAACATATACAACGCCTAATACATATTACTGTATAAGATTGCTTATAAAAAATATTATTTATAGTTGTTCTCTTTTTTCTATTCTGTTTTCTCTATAAATTCAGCTGAACTTTTTGAATTGTTTCGGCTTAGAATTGTATCTTTTAGGACAGACGAGTACTTTAAACAGGTGGCATGGACCGGCCTTACGGCCTCCACGGATGCATGTGTTCTGTGCTTCCACCGTACTAGCCCGATTGATCGGAATTTGACGCGCCCAACCCAGATGCGTCACGGTGCTCGTTGCGTGCGCTCCTTCCTCGCCACGCCACGCCTCGAGATCCGTGCGACGCCTGGAAGTCGCGGATGATTGCCCAATCATGCATGCCGCCCCCGCCCGCGGCCGCGGGGCCCGCCAGGCCAGGCAGGCAGCTCCATCAATGCTCGCGCGCGCGCGTGGTCCAGTCCTCCTCGAGCTTTACTCCCGACCGACCCGGTGGGGGCCGCGGCGCGGAGCGGCGCTAGGCGGATCACGACCATCGGTCCCCCTACGGACGGTCCCGATGCGGTCAAATGCCTCGTCCCGACCGCCCCCCTTCCCTTTCTTTGACTCCAACTACTACGCCCTCGGATGCAGAACTAGAAACTCCTCGCCTGATTTATTTTTTTCGCGTCTTTGACTGGCCTGTCAACATCCGCGTAGGGCCCACCGCCACCTCCCACATCTATGACCTGTGACCATAGAGTAGTATAGGAGTAGTAGTACGGCAGTAGGAGTATAGAGCTGTAGTATACGGCCCTTCCAATAGGATATTCCCTTCAATGCCCGCCATTGACTGATTTTATTTTAGGGCAGGGGGGGCCTTCCTCATGCGCTGCGCATTTGCATCCCGGTCCTCGGAAAATACTTTTCCTTCGTTCCGCCAATCGTGCACGCACATGGCACATGCGCTTCACTTGCTTGGACTTTTTGTTCCCAGAATCGCCTTGTGGAAAATTCGACTCTGAAAACCAGAACGTTTTTTTTCCTTGCAGAAATTTCTGCTGAAACTTATTCTGTCAAAGCCGGAATTCAAATTTGCACTAGATTTGGCGGCTGGGTCAGTCTGACCTACAATTTCTATATTTAGCTAGCTACGCTTTGTCAATATTTGCTACTCTATCTTGTTTAGTTTGGCTTAAATCGTACAGTTAGATTAGATCACTAGCTAGGTGACATCTTGTTTAATTAGCGGCACTGCAGACAGACAGTACTGCAGATAAACCCTCCTTAGCTAATTTCAAGCAGGCAGCTGGTCAAGCCTATTAACTGATGATAGCTAAGCTCATTCTTAATCACTTCACGTCAGTGTCGCGCTGGCGTCATCCGAACAGTACAGATCGATAAAAAGACCAACATTATCATGCTGTTCTACCATTTTGGAGAGCAATTTTTATGCCCGGTAATAAGCCAGGTCACCATGCATCTATAATTTCTAGAAACGATATATAGTTGTGTGTTCAAAAAAGGTTCGGATCCTTCCATTCAGTTCAACAAGAGGGGCAGGCATATCGGCGCGGCATGACTTCAACAAGAGATGCCTGCACGCGATCCTTTTCAGAGGCAGCCAAGTAATATCCTGTCGTCCGACGTCCTGTGCTGTGCTTCCACGTCAATATACATGTAGTACATTTTTGTTTATTACTTTTCACGTAAAGAAGAAGAACAAGAACAAGGCGTTGTAAGCTTATAATAATAATATAACAAAAGCGAGGCAGGAGCAATCAACAATCAAATATCCTTATTTGAACAACAATGGACCATTATTTTTTTTCTTATAGAGTGAAGAGGTGATTGAATTGATGAGCTAGCGCTGACTCGTCAACACCTTCGAAGCCGTTCCGCCGTCAACTTTCGAGAGCCAAGACGACACTTTTCACGTACGGCGCCGAGGTAGTGATATCTTAGTAGGAGAAGGAAATAAATTCGTAGAGAGGAACGACATCGATATAGCCTTCTAGGTTTCCAAATAAAGAAGAGAACTTACTACAAGGCCGAATGCTGTTCTTCAACAAGCGAAGAAGCACAACCTTTTCCAATGAGAAAATTAAACTTCAAAGAAGCAAAGAAAGCTACTTACAAAATTTTGAATAGAATTTTAGAAAAGAATTACATGTAGCCTTTATCTTATTAGAATCAACTATCTCGAGTCATAGGTGTGACATCATCGACATCTGTCATACTGCGAAGAATAACACGAGATAACATGTATATATGGTCTTAGCAATATATCACCCATGCAGTATTACCTAATTGTTTAGGATTTTCTAAATATTCTTTACCCGTTCCAAACTATATGACATTTTGGCTTTTCTAATATCGTATTTTTTGCTATGCGCCTAGATACACGTTATATGCCTAGATATATATTAAAACCTATGAATCTAAAAAATTCAAAATATCTTATATTTTGGTACTCGGGAAGTAAGTCGTAGCTTTTTATTTTGTACATAGACACAATGCGTATCTAGGTGCATAGCAAAAACTATGTACCTACAAAAATAAGGACAACTTACAATCTAAAATGAAGGGAGTATGGTTAGCCTGCATTTGATCTATTTTAAAGATATAGTGCACATATGCGTAACATATCAAAATCGAGGATTTTAACCTAGTGCAGGTTTCACCTAAGAAACCCAACCAAATGAATGCCATAAGTTTGTATGTGTCTTTTTGTGTTATGGTGTGTGGATCTCCATGTTTTAATTAACCCTCATGATAATGAACCAGATGAATTATTTGAATAGATTATTTGTAGAAAAAAAATACGCTCTTTCGGGTCTCAAATCTTTGAGTAAAAAAGGATACCTGATTTTGGAAGACGCTTGGGTTGTTTCTTTTATCAATCTCGATACCCTCTAAGTCTATAAGAGGCGTGCTGATAGCTTGCATAATTTTTAACAAAAAATATAAAAGTTCTATTTACTTATTTAGAAATAATGTACTATGTATTTAGTAGTCACTAGTAGTGTTCAATGAAGACACTAGATATCGTCAAAGGCCTAGCCTAGTGGTTAGAGCACCTGAGAGCAAATCTAGATTTGACTTACCATAAGAGCGAATTTGAAAAATCTGAATAATAAAAAAAAATTGGTGAGGGTTTCCCTAGTGTCTTGGGTAAAAAATGAAGAGAGTAGATATGAATATGAATTCAACAAGAATAAAAATTTAAAATAGAGGGAAAGAAAAATAAAAATATATAATTTTTTAAATAAACTGATAAAAACAGCCCACCGTGCGTCTTTCCCCCCAAACCCTGTCGATGCTAATATAAACAGGCCAAGCCTGCGTTCCCCTTCGGCTGCATCCCTCTTCCCTCCGGCGTCGTTCTCTCTCTCTCGCTCGCGCGCGAGCGCTCCCCTCTCGCTGTCAGACGAGGGCCGCCGGCGCCCTACGCCAGGTGCTGAGGCTTTCGTTGGTCTCCTCGCCGGCGACGAGCACCCACCAGGTACTCCCGCCCCTTCTCTTCCCTTCCCTTATGCTGTGCGAAGCTGAGCACCGAAACCCTATTTGATTTGACAAGCCTCCGCCTAACTTCGAAGTTCTTACAAAAATTATTGGGTGTACATGTGTACACCCATGTCCCTTTACTGGATCCGCCCCACTAGCTTGATGCATTTTGCATTGTCTGCTGTTCAGGATTTAGCTTCAGTAGATACCATATCTGATACGTCGCATAAGTTTTGTGTTGATACTGACTAGGTATCTTAGCGTAACACGGATCTATCTAATTTTTGCAATATGTGATAACTTTTTTGTGTTTTTTTAATTATGCAGGTATTTTCCCAGCTGCAGCAATGATGGGTTGCTTCACTGTTCTCAGATCCAAGAAGAAGAAAAACCCTTTTGATAATCCGCTTGTTCCAAGCAAGAAATCGGTTGATGCCAGGGAAAGCACGTCCTCTAGACTTCCGGAGCCAGAAGTTCATGTGCCATCTTTGCAATCAGCTCCTCCTAGTTTTAGGAACAGGACTAAGATATCCCAGTCGTCAAATAAAGTTTCAAACAGCAGAGCTCGAGTGTTGTCTGCTCCATCAACCCTTATTGTGGTCGATCAGTTTGGATTTCCATACGCCGAATACCGAGATCAAGACGATTCCAGGGATAAGGAAGGTTCGACAAAGGGGCATCGCTTTTCAAATCCGTTGCCCCTTCCTCTTCCTTCAGAGGAAGGACATTCTTTTAGGAACTCTAGTAGCTTCAAAGCCAGCAATGTAAGTGGGCCATTGGAGATGTCTGGCCCTCTCCCATTGCCTCCAAAGAAATGTGATGGACTTAGAATCTTCTCTTATGAGGAGGTTTTGTCTGCTTGCCAAAGGTTTTCAAGTGACCAGTGTGCTTCAGAAACACTTGGTTCAACATCATACAAGGCAACATTTAGGGATGAATTTATTGATACGAAGACCACTGAAGCAACGGTAGCTCGATTACTCCCCTCCACTCAGGTATCTTTCTCAGTTATTGATCTGCAAATTGCTTCTAAGGTCAATTTAAGCCATGGTCTTGCACCCCCAGCTTTCTAGTTTGGTCAGCTTGCTGATAGAGGTGTCTGGTGTTTTTATGACATAGTTTGATACTTCATGGATATAGCATTCAGTAATTCTGCATCATTGATTATTCTGTTAAGGATCCGAGTTCAGGCTAGAGGATCAGACTCATTTTGTGGGCACGTGCTCAAACGGCTACTGTACTGACATATGCTAGGCTGGCCTATATTTAATATACCATTCCATTTTTTTTTGAATGCTAATTAGGACCGCAGCAAGTGTGGGGTTAGGTAACATGTTTCTGAAGCAACAACGTAGTCGATCCTTCCTTTACTTTTTACTGCAAGATGCTTTCTGTACTCATTCTCATTTGTTCTTTGTTTTGTCTCCAGTCTTATGTTGCCCCAAGCCCTTTCAGTGTTTATTTTGGTTTTTTGAGATTTCATGCCTTCTATTGCTCGTAGTTTTAAATTTGTAGCCTTTCTTGATGTAAAGAACTTTGGTCTAATACCCACTTGGGAAATATTTTGGAGTAAATGCAGCTGCTAGCTTGAAATGGTTGTTGTAGCTTAAAAAATCTAAATGATCAAATGGTCATTTTTACATATGTTACAATAAGCTGATCTGCTGATGTGTCAATCAAGTTTATTTAGTTGTATATTTACTGTCTAGTTCATTATTCTGCTGATGTAACATATTGATATATTGTTTATCACCTGCAGAGTTTGAAGGAGTTTAAAACACAAGCGACAACATTGGCATCGCTTCAGCATCCCAATTTATGTAAACTGATTGGCTATTACGCAAAAGAAGATTCTAGTGAAAGGATGTTGGTCTATGAACGGCTTCATCATGGGAGCTTAGATAAGCTACTCTTTGGAAGACCAGATGGTCGTTTCATGGACTGGTCTAAACGTTTGAAGGTTGCCCTTGGCGCGGCCAGAGGTCTAGCTTTCTTGCATGATGAAGGACCCTTTCAGGTGAGCATGCTACTAGATTTGTTGTCTTATGACATTATGCAAAAGATGAGCTTTTAATTTTTTTACTTGGCTTTCAACCACATTATCTTGCAGCACTGAGCTGCTGACTTTAACTTGTATTTCCATCTGTTTTCAGGCCATGTACAGCGAGTTCTCAACTTTGAACATCCAAATAGATAAAGATTTCACTGCTAAGCTTTCTGGATATGGTTGTGTTGGCTTCAATACTGAGGAGATATCTAATGCACCCGCGGTATGTACTTGTGTGACTAATAGTATATTTTAGAATTTTATTTTGTCCCTTGAGTGGTTGCACAATTTATGTCTCATTCCATTCCATTGGTTCCAAACTTCCAATAGTATCCTCAATATTATAAGTTTGCATGGGTACATATTTTATTTTGTTATAAGTAACATTAGGTTCAGTTAACAAGAAATAAAACCTGCATCATACCTATTAATTGACCAATATCATATTGTTCACTAGAGATCTGTTTTCTTCAGTCTGCAGCAAATCTTTCGGTGGAGACCTTGGAGAAGGGTTTACTCACTCCCAAGAGCAACGTCTGGAGCTTTGGAGTTGTGTTACTGGAGCTAATAACTGGAAGGAAGAACCTTGATGCCAATTATTCCAAAGAAGAACGCAATATTGTCAGGTGGAGTAGGCCTTTCCTTACTGATGATAGTCGCCTATCTCTGATCATGGACTCCCGTATAAAAGGGCGATTTCCCACTAAGGCTGCTCGGATAGTAGCAGACATCATTCTGAAATGCTTGGATAAAGATCCATCAGAGAGGCCGACCATGAGGGATGTTGTGGAGGCCCTAGCAAGAGTCCAGGAAATAAAGGTTCCGTGCAGATATCCTCTGAAAGAACCTTCTGCTGCACCAAGAAAAATAATGTCAAAATCTATATCCCTCAATGGAATTGTGCCTCAGCATCCTGTCATAACCTTCTCTCCATCGCCGCCTTCACATAACCAACACTTGATCTCACCAAGGTCATCAACATCTGCCTTGTTTCATCCAAGGACATGCTCTTCTACTCTGGATGATCCCGGTGTAAGCTCTGTAAAGAAAACACCTCCTATTATGCGTAGGTCTAGCGTTGAAGGCTTTTGATTGTCCATATTGTTCTTTTATTTCCTTTTCTTGGATTTATTTGTTTCTTTGTTAGCCTAGTGATTTTAGCTATGTTCTGTACTGTAAGACAAGTGGCCTTATGCAGTGCCCTTGGGTCTCGAGTAATATCTAAGCAGAGCAGGATGAATTGTAAATAGGATCAGGTTGTAGATACCTTTTTGTGCTCTAATTGGGTGGAAACAGCGTGCTGAGTGATAATGCAATAAACTCGTTTCTCAGTTTCTGTTCACCCTGCTCGTACGTCAAATGTCTGCTGTTTCCTTTGGTGCCAAGTGTTGTTGCTTGTCGGCAAGCTTTTGTGTTATCGAATGTCTCTATCCACATGATGATCTCATGTGGCATGTCGCAGCCAGTACAAGGAAACTGTTCATGATATCTGTTGCATTAGTTAGAGATGTTGAATTCCTGTCTGTGGAAAGTTTGTTTAATCTGTCGTTGCAATTGTTGACTCTTGACCCCAGAGCCTGATTGCTTCTCTGCTTGTAGCTCCTCAATCGCTAGTCATGCTTTTTGGCGAGCGTCCTTTTCTGCTGCATTCTTGATTTTTCTTCCCGGCACGTGTTAGTATCTTGTTGGTTTCATGGTGTTGTGTAGTTCACGATGTTGTAACGTAACGGTAGGTAGTGCACATTTGTTGTGATTATCGTTATAGTCCAACTGATTGTTTATGGTCTTATTATTATGAACCATGGTTCTATAATTTCTGTTAAATTGTTTGAACGTTGGGTGGAGAGTCACAGGGATTTCTTTAGTATTCAGGTGCACGCTAGAAAGATTAGCCCATATCCATCTGAAGATTTTGCTTAGTAAAGCTACATATGCTCTTTTGACCTGTAGGCAGGCAGTGGCAGGAGGATAGAAATCTCCTGTTCTCCACCAACTCACCCTGTGTCTGCCGGTTGGTGATGTCTGCTCTTTTTGACTGGTTTGTTTCTACCGGGATGTGAATGGCTAGAACCAACCGTCGGGTTCTATGAATTAGGAGCAGTATGTGACTGAACAAATATGGCCGGATTCAGTGTCACAGCTACTATGCAAATAACGACTGATCTTCAACCGAAAGTCCGATACATTCGCTCGCCTACTGTCACTTTGTTCCCTTTTCCCTTTTGCCGGCGACGCCAACCAAATCAGGTGGTCGTTGGATCGATCAGGTCAGCGTGAGTGATTTATCCAAGAACAATAATCAACACGTACAATTTCGTAGTGGCCGAGCACGTGTCGCCGTCTTTTGCTGCTAACATTCATTTCAAATAAGGACAACAGCTAACAGAAAACAACAGATGGGTAAGACACCACTATTATATTATAGAAACAACCTTTCAACCTATATGAGAGCAATGCACGACTAATGTGGTTGTAGCTATATCTATAGCTTATTCATGTAGTATTTAGCTATTAGAACATTTTCATCATTAATACGCGGCTTAATTTCTCCTGTAACAAATTTTTTTGAACTACTGCATCAGGGAGTGGTAATCTCAAACTTCTACCTCAGAGTTCTCTTCCCCAACCTCAGCGTAAAGCCCACTTATAAGCTCTTATTAATCCGTTCGCCTAAATGATCGTTTATAGTTTGTTTAAAAACCATTTAAATAGTATAAACGAAAGTCACTCATGTCTTTTTAGGCTCTAAAACGGTGAATTAAATAGCTGGACTGTTTATAATAAATCATTAAAAGTCGTCTAGGTCTAAATAGAATTGCTCGCTCGGCAGTTGTCGAACTCGGGCCACAGCGTCCCCTGCAGGCCGTGGCATGGCAAACAGGCCCATTAGAGAGTTTCCCACCGGCCCACCAGTTGAAACCGGCAAAACCAAGCGCGATTTTGGGATTGAAGCAGAGGAAAACGCCTGGAGTTCTGGATCGAATTCCTGGTGGACGCACCGGAATCTGTCTGCCGCGGTGGTCTACTTCTCTCCATGCCCGCCGGAATATCCACCGACCGGCTGAGCCTTCCGGTATTTGCTGCCCCTAATCTGCCCTAGATCGATCGAATGGTTCTCTCGAATCTCTAGTGCTGCTCGACGGTAAAGGGTTATCGCTTCGAATCGTATTTACAATGGCTTAATATTGTTAGATTATGCAGGCGAAATTACTGAATCAGGTGTTCGAACCCACCCTCCAAAGCCGGTGAACGGGCCTGAAGTTGTTTGGGCTTTGGTATAGTGTCTGTTGTATTGTGTCGTAGCATTCGAATCAGTGTGCACTAATTTGAATCTGTATTGATCATATGAAATACAATGCCAAATTAGCACTGATATGAGGAATGGCCATTGCACTGCTGTTGCACCTGTGAATCTGAACTTTTGCATGTATTTTAGTGGCCATTTTTGTTGGCAGTTCATTTGTTGGCTAATCCAGAGTTTCTATTAGCTGGTTTAAGTGTGGATAAGTTTGTTATTCCACAGCATCGAGCATCACTACCTGAAGAATGGATCTCTAGATAACTAGATTGATGCTGCAGAATGCAAACTGGTGATGTTCCCAACTGCTTGTTTATGAATTTACAGACAATGTTTTGTCTTCTTTTTTCTACTCACAGGATTTTATCCACACCGATTTATGTCATTGTGTGGATCATGTCTAGCATTTCAAATGATGTTTTAAGCTTGCATAGAAATTCTCCCTCCCATTGGAGTCACCTCAATGACAGCTTCAGTGTTCTACTCTGGAATTGGGGTGTCCTTTTACATTATTTTCCCATTCATTGGCTATCATTTTTATTTCTGTATTCTTTCTGTTTTCTTTGTTTCTTTAACCAGAGAGTTACTTTTTTAGGGGTTATTGTCCTTCTATTGCCAGGTGCAATTAGAACTAATACAAGGAAAAGGCCAATGCTAGTCTAGTATCAGCAGCTTGAGTTTGGAGCTCAGGATCCTAGCTCAACAGTGACAGACCACATCACAAGCAGTCTACTGCTAGGGTGGAAAAATGAACTCTCTTGGTCATCAGAACAAAAAATTCTGCCCGGAGTTCAGCAAACAACATTTCTCTCAAGTTCAGGGAATGGCTGAGAAGTGAAGATTCAGATGATCAAACTTCAGAAAATTAGAAAAACACATTGTTTGTTTGTTATGTCGTCAGAGAGATTTGAGCTATGCGCTTCAGTACTGCCCTGTACAGCTAGATTGAGGACACCATGGACACATTTGCTTGACAATGAGGTATATTATCCTTAGGGGAGTCTGCAGGCTGCCCTTATCACGCGGTTTGTACAATAGCATCTTTATTCATTATGTTATGAACTGATATTCTTGTATGTTAATCTGCCATATGCATCAGTCAAAAGTAGTTAATGACTCCATCAACAGTTGCCAGTTACATGTGAAATAGCGATGTTATCCTTTCTTATTTGCAATTTTAATAATGCATGAATGACTCTTCTCATCTTGGGTTCATTAATTCCAGATTGCATGGTTCTTCATGCTATCTTTGACGCTTCACCATTGTTTTACTGATTAGTTTCAGAGTTTGTAACTTCCTGAAACTGTGTGCATAGTCTATTCAATGCTGAACTAGCTTGTCTGGGGAAATCGCTTTACATACTTGCAAGTTTTAGTTAAAAGCAATCACATCTCTTATGTCTCTTGAAACTTTTTGACCTTGCCAATCGATACATTGCAGAATCGAAATCACTACTGTTATTATTTCTGGTTCCTCGGTTAGTGTGCTAACATGACCTACTTCTATTATTCCCTGTTACTATGTTATAGATGTGTGCTCCGTGCTCCAATCCATATGTGCTTGTAATTTGTAAAGCTTGATGGCAGTGATATATGATAATTTCACTGTGAGCTGTGGGAAAAACTGTTATGGTCCCCACTCTGTAGGTCAGGTCAGCACTGCCCACTGGTCCACACATTCCTTTTCCCTTTTTCCTTTATGTCTCTTTGCCTTTAACATGATGCCTACCCTTGTTGTCCTGCTTTTGGGCAATATAATTTTAATCTGGATCTATGTTCTTGGTCATTGACTCATTGGGTCATACTAAAGTTTTTTGGACTAATGAATAGATTTAAAGAGATTTGTGTTCACTTGAAATTGCATGTGCCATTCACCATTAAAAATTGATAAAAATATATATAAAGAAACTATACACTTGGACTAAGATGCATGATTATTTTCTTCTATGGTTTCAATTTTCAACATTCAACCAATTTATCAATTTCTCTCTATCTGGATCAAATTTTTAATGTTAAAAACCATTGCTATTTGATTCTGTTTTGTATGCCTGCTATGTTTTTGAACTTCCTAGATCTGCATTTTCTAGACATCATGCCCTTTTGGTACACAATTGTTGCTTACCTTTCATGGTGTCTGGCCTTCTGTAGATCAGTATGAGCTGTCTGCAACAATAATTCTCTGAGCATCGCCTACTCCACGATCCATATCCATTTCGCTCAGCATTTTCATATCATTACTGCTACAGAATTTTATTTACCAACTACTGGGACATTTTAAGAATCAGAGATAAGATTTGGTGAAAGAGCATGGATTTGTCTGTGATATTCTATGTAGTAGGTAGTCTTCTTGTGACTGGCATGTTCTTTGTACTAAAGAATGGGATGTACAGTTAGCACGGCAATTACTTTACTTCAATTGTTCTCTGGCTGCTAGTTCACTAGACACTGGCCTGCTACCTTGCTTGAAGTGGTCACACTAGTGACTAGTAGTCAAGTATACTCTCCAGCATTAATTCCTCTAAGCATGACCTGGAAAGCTGCTTGGCTGATGCTCTAACATTTTGATGTTGCTGTTTTCTGCTTTCTGGAAGTGGTAGCCCTCTCTTTGGGGAGGCTTCTGGTTAAACTTCCTTCAGTGACGATGTTACTTTGCTGGATAAAGAAGATGCCAAAGGTGACCTCTCACAATGCTGTTGTATTATTCTTAGTTTTTTCTCCCCTGATTTACTCATGTTAATAATGACATGAATAGTTCCCTTTTGCTACCAGAACTAACAGAAATCGCCAGGTTCCACTTTCATATGATGAACTTTGGGGTTGCTAAACCATGCACCCAAAATCGGAGTTTTACAGTTGAAGTTCCAAGTGGTAGGAATGTGCTCACAAAGCAAATCAAATCTCTTTTCCAAGAACAGGACCATGTAATAGTATCATTTTCTCTTTTAATTTGACCAGAACCTTCATATCTGTCATCTGCAGAGTTGAGATAGTTGCAACTATCCATAATAGAATGTTCTTCCAACCTTAAGCTATACCTCTTGCTCCAACTGTTGCTTGCGAACTCTCTTGTTTCTATCAATAATGTTTGCTGACATATTCAAACAAACCAGTCTTCCCTTTGTTTGGTTTCAAATTTTGAGAGCTTTCTTTAAAGAAGCCTGGGGCTGGATTGGTTATGTGCAAAACTATTTAGAGACCGGAATAAAATTTCTATTCTCTAAGAAAATAGAAATAAATCAAATATAAGTCCAACTGTGTGCAATGTCTTAAGGGAGATACTATACTACAGGTGTTTGTTTTTCCATTTTCACGTTTATTATCGATATGGTCATGATTCCTCTGGTCCAGGTCATTGTTAGCTACTGTAGCGTCTTCTTCTGTCTCCCTTGACATTGTCCATCTTCTTCCTTGTTTGTGCTGTGGGCTCTCCCGCTTCCTCTTTTTCTGCTGTCTCCAATGGTGCGTCCATTGCTGGATTTGCCACCACCTCCCAGTGTCAAGGTCAGGTCAAGGCTAACCCGTTCCATTTCGATGCCCCAGCAGCCCTGTAGTCTGTACAGTGTGCGGCACTAGTATTTGCTGTTGTCGCCTTGTTGCAACGTCGACTCGACGAGCTGCCTCCTGGCACTTCCTCTAGGCCCACGATGGAGCACATTCAAATGTTTGGCTGCAACAATAAGCGGCTGTGGCTGCTGCAGCCGCTTATTTTTGTCTCACAAAGTTACTGTATCTTTGTATCTTTGGTTCTATTGTGAAAAGAGTGAAGGTCAATACCCAGTTTCCTCCATGCCAAATTTGAGCAAGCAGTCAGCGATGGAGTTCTCTTCAACTTGAATTTTGAATTTTTTTCGAAAGGACGGCAAAAGCTTTGCCGTGATTTCTATTAGACGAAAAAAAAAGACAAGTGCCAGCCCAGTTTTTTGACTGGAAACCGGCCTAGAAAAACCATACAAATTTGAGGGTGCCTACTCCATCTCGTTTCAATCGCGCCACAACTAGTGCCTACTCAACTCTTTGCTGGGTCGGATTGGGACATCGACGCAAGACTCCTAGGTGAATTTTCTTCTTAACAAAAAACGCTTGGTTCCTCCTAGGTTGGTCACATGTTTTTTTCACTGTCAGTGAGCTAACAGGATGCATAAAACAAATCTGCACATGCCACCTCCACAGCTAATGCTCTGTAAAGTCAATTAGTAGAAAATTTGTGTTTAACAATAGCATAGTTTAAAGTAAGGTGACAGAGCCTGCTATTTGAATCATTCTTTGCATAAAGCAACATGCATCTGCATGTGGGTGTGGATCTCAGAAGGTTACGTGTTCAGAAAGACTAATTGAGACGCATTATGAAAGACATCAGCGACACAAGCAGCCTGTGGGGGACACCATCAGCAAGCCTGCTCCTGCATGATTCTCCCCTCACCGCAAAGCATTCCGGTTTGCCTTCATACTGCTTGTATCTTAATCCCTTGCGTAATCTATGGTCCAGCTGCATCAACGAACGAAGCCGTATCTTGGATCCACATGTCAGTAGTATGGTATTATTGTCTATTCGATTATGTTATCTACAACTAAAAAGGGTCACTTGGACCCGTCAGCCCGGGCCGTGGTGAAGCCGCTACAAGTTAACACCGTAACTCCCTTTTGCGCCGACATGTGGGCCACCCGCCAAGCTACGGCGTCGTCGGCGCGTGGAGGGTCGGGGCCGCCGTCCGCATCCTCGCGTCACGCCGCCGGTGGGGAGGGCCGGGTCGCGGAGCCGCGGCCCGCGACCGCCGGTGGAGGGGCGGGGCCGCGGATCCCCGGCCATGCGGCCGCAGTGGATGGGGGCGCGTCCCCGTGAGCCCACGGCCACCGTGTGGAGGGGCTCGGTGTGGAAGGTAGGGAGGAGGCGCGGCGAGGACGGGAGGGCCGCTGGCCGGCGAGGAGACCGCGCGTCCGCCCGCGGCACGGCGCCGCCGCCAACCGTCCGAGGGGCGTCGAGGCCGAGGTTGGGGCGTCGCGCGGGCTTGGGGCCGTGCCAGGTCACGGGGACGGGGCATCCCACGCCGTCGCGGATCGGCCGTCGCGGATCGAGAAGCGCCGGGGCCAGCACCGCAAGGACCGGTGTTTCTTGCCGGCGGCGGGCTCCCTTCCTGCGGTTTCTGCAGCAACGGCACCCGCCTCCCTCAACAGTGGCGACCTTGATTCCTTCCGGCGGCGGGGCATCACCGATGGGCTTCTTTCCGACCTCCACCCCTATGGATCCGGTGCTTCCAGGTTCTCCTATACTTGTGGATCCGGTGCTTGCAGGTTCTCCTCACCCGTAGATTGATTCTTGCAGGTTGAGGTGGAGGTTGCTTCTTGCTGCGGCGCTTCTCTGCTCTCGTGCGTTGAGTCGATAGCAAACAGGTATGAGTCTATACATCCTCTGAAATCTGAATTAGTATTACCGATTACAACACCTTCCATCCATTCGTGTGATGTAATTCGACTTGGAGTATGCCTTTGGCACCAAAACTTCACTTGCTTTTATGAGAGTTCGGACTGCATATGTAGCATGATTGAAATATTTTCTTTTAGCAATTGTTCATATGCATTTCAGATAAGAGCATCATTCCATACTTTTTTAGAAGAAAATTATGACTGGATATGTGTTCTAGATTTGAGTATCATTTTGTACTTTTTAGTTTTTATATTACTAGGAGGATTCCCCGCGCGTTGCCACGGGTATGAAGAAAGAATTTAAATAAGAGTAAGGAGATGCATATGTATGGTGTTACTTAGAACTAAAAGAATTCTCCATTTTCCATTACGCAGGAACTTTAAGATTTTTTTAATCAGAACTTTAAGAATTTAAATAAAAAACTTTAGAATTTTTTAAATGCTAATACATAGAACTAAAAAAATCGATGGCAACATGATTTGCACTAATCTATCATCATTCATCACAGTGAATACACAGCACACGATAACAATATACAAACGGTATATGTCTTCGAGAGGAACCTGATTTGAAGATGAAGATCCAAACGTGAATCCTCTTCTGGAATTGCTGAAAGCCTGACAAGTGAAAAGGGAGAAACGTCAGTAGTATGGCTTTGGCTTAGCAAATAGCAATTGATTGTCTTCATGTTGGGTTTTCGGTGTACGCACCTGATGGCTGGTGGCTGCTTGGTTGCTGCTCACTGCTTAGTGTATGCCGTCGTGGTCCTCGTGGAGTGCAGCGAGCGCTGATGCTTGATGGCCGCACCTGCGTCGCGCTCGGGTGGCAGCGTAGCCTTACCTTCACAGCTGCACTGCTAGGCGAGTCTGATGCGAATCTATCGACCATGGGAACTCAATCTCGGTCTCGCGAACCCAGACGCGATCCATGCGAATTCTCCATTGCAGACTCTATCCAAGGCTTGTCTTGGGCCGATAGCAAACAGGTCAAGGCGACGCTGACGGATTGGTGCAGGCAGCGCCATGGTCACATCTACGCCGTCGCGGCCGCAGCGAGGGCAGCGGGCAGGAACGGTTGGTGTGCGCGGAGCTGCGTTGTGTGCACGGAGCGATGCCACGGGCGACCGGCTCGGCGAAGGGTCATCACCGAGGGGGTCAACATACGCAGCGCCAAGGCGAGGCGAGCATGAGGTCCGGGCCGCGCCATGGCTGCGTCGTCGGCTGCTTTTGGTGGAAGAAGCTGATCAACAGGGAGGGGCAAAGGAGGTGAGGGAGTGTCTTCGGCGGCGTGGCAAGGGAGATAGGTAAGGGCAGGGGCCGATCAGGCCTCTTATAGAGGTGAAGGCGGAGGGTTGGGAAGGCGGCGTTGCAGGACGGGGGTGGAGGTGGAATGGAGGCGAGGGGTCGGGGTCTGTTCGGTGCTGGCGCACGACGATGGTGAGATCTGATGGCCTACGATGAACTGGATTGGTCTTATGATGGATTAAATGGATCGGTCAGTAACGGAAAATATAATGGAAACTGCTGACGTGGCGCAAGGAGAGATCAGATAATTAGCTTAGTGGGGTTTGTTTATATAGAAGGTATAGATTACTAGATTGCATGTAGATGCATCCTTTAAATTACAGTACACCTTGATACTACTTTCAGATTAGAGCCGCCCTTCAAATTAGTATGATTTGATACAAATTTGGAGGAGCTCGCGACAGCAGCGTGGCCACGGAGAACGAGGAGCACTGGAGATCCAATCGATGGCTTAGGGGCTGGGGATGAGATTTCTTGTTGACGGTGGATCAGGTACGTACTGTTCTGCGCTTGCCACATAACAAGAATGCAATGCCATCTACACTGTAGCAATGCAAATTGGATGGATGCAACGTATTGGGCTTAAAAGATGGGCTTTGTTAGAAGTTACATTATGCAGTAACAGATACGGATGATGTTTTGTTGTGTTGTTTCTGAAACGCTATAGCTTTCAGAAATGATCTACTGCACTAATATTCAGAGCATCCTTTTCAGATCAGGTACAGAGATTCTTCTCTTCAGTGCTAGCTAATGCAACTTGTGCTTGCCTGAATATCTTGTCTAATTTATTCTCTGCATATGTTGTACTCCGTGGTTCTTCAGTTTAGCAGCTGTGTAACTTGTTCTGCTCACCAGCACATTAGTCCATTTGCAGCATGTTCTAATCATCTTAGAAGGGAGCAATGATGGGAAGATAGAAGAAGCATCTCAACCATCTGGTAAGCAGGTAACTTGTAGCACCTTTTCACCAAAAGTTCAGACTTTCTCGCTACTGTCACCATTCTCCAATTAATCATTTCTTGCCTGCATAGTTTAATTTGCATTAGCTTATTAATTTAGTGATCCAATGCTGGACTTGAAACTTGCGTCGATTCTCAGTGTTTGACAGGAGCACTTTGTTCGTAGATTCAGTTTCAGTGTTATCTATTGCAGTTTCTGTATCCAGTTTAGAGAATTTTTTTTACACGTCGTTGGTACAAGAGCTTGGCTTGAATTTGTGTGATTATACTCTCTCCGATAGCGTTGAGGCATTTCAGGCGGGCTGTTGTCATTACCAACCTGGAGATCAACCTTGAAGGTGTGGTCCTTCTCCATACACTAACATGTTAGTTTACTAAATATTGTTGCTTCTCGTTCGACTTATTGAACATGTTGCTGCAAACCTCAAACCTACTAGGCTACTACTGATTTTCTGACTTACTGAATGTGTTAGCCATGGAGGCGGAAGATGGATCAGGTACCCTCTACAAGCTCGTGCATCATCCGCTTTCCGAGCTCCAGCACCATGATCTACTCTGTCTGGTCTGCAATTGCAAAGATGTCTTAGGAAGGTAGGCTTTTGTTAATACTTGATTACTATTTTCTGCAAGGTAGGTAGGAATCATAAGAAATGAGACATGTGAAATTATCCTGAATTTTCAATTGTCGATTAATGATTAATAATCTGCAATACGTACTCGCATGGATGCAATGTAATATTTCTTTTCTAATAAGTAAATCACGATTCAATTAATATTTCTTTTCGATAAGTAAATCACGATTCGATTATACATGTCTTTTATTCATCTTGACTACCTAAACTGAAACAGATAGAAGCCTAGAAGACTAAACCCACGCTTATGTCCAGAACATGAGTCATTTTGAGACAAAGCAAGCTACTGCTTTATGTAATGTTCGAAAACTGCTACATGATAGTTGTTGGAAGAAGTCCTACCAGGCAATGTAATACCGTAGTGAAGTCTCGACTATTCGATAGTTAGATCATTTGGTCAAAAAATTTGTTCCTCGTGGCATGACAAACTACTTGCTGATACTAATTCTTAAACTGAAAGAATAGTGGTCAAAATAATTTGTTCCTCGGTGTAGTCATCAGGTTCTTTGAAATGCACCATAGGAAGTGAAAGGATAGAGGAAAATCTTCTTGAGCTGTTGTAATTTACCTTCTCGGTTGCGGTTCAATCAGTTTCCTATCTGCTTACCTTTTTTTCATTTGTCTACCAAATATAGGTTGCTGCCTCCATGGAGAAGGATTCTATTAAATAAGAGGTTAAAGGATTGTATGCTATGTCTTTATCCTTTTGATTACTTGTATAATGAGGGCATACAGAGCACTTGTTTGCCATGCATGGTGGGATTATATATAAAGAATAAGTTTTTGATGTAATGGTTTTCTTGTGTCAATTAGACCTGGTTATTCAAGCTGATGTGGCAATGCGAGCAGGTTTGCTTTGCGAGTGGATGAAACATTGGTCTGCTCTGAGCTGATTGAGCATTTTTTCCCCGTTGCAACGCACGGGCACTTACCTAGTAATAATACAATAATATATACTGTCATTGGTTACAACCTTTTGTTTATACTTATATAATACCCCTTCGATTCACCACAGAAAATTTAGTGGCATTGCAAGGAATCTGATCTCACTTGACAACTGTTTATGTTTATTTTAAACTTGACTACCAGTGTCACTGACCGACTTTGGCGGTAAATTTTGAATGTTTCAAATATTAGTCCATGGCTCACCAACCGTGCCGGGGGCGTGGCCGCGTGGGAAACTGGGCAGACCTGCCCCCGTGCTGCGTTCCCTATGCTCCTCCAGATCGCAATAACTTCACATTAAATGCCCCTGCTCTGAACAAAAGCGGCCGGTGTAAATGAGGCCTCGTTTAGTTGGCCAACTCGGGGGTGGCCGATTTGCACAGTGCCACCCCCGAGCACTGTTCATCGTTTTGTTTTTTAGTGCAAAAAATCGTCCCAAATCTGATTAATTGTCAAAATGTTCGTCTCGCAAAGCAATAAAACTGTTCAATTAGTTTTTGATTTCATCTACATTTAACTCTATGCATATGTAAACATTTTGATGTGATTGGGAATAGGAATTGCATGATAGTGGAATTTGGGGGAAAATTTTGGGATCTAAACAAGGCCTGAGAGTTGTTGGGACACATTGAATACAAGCAACCTTCAGAGACTGCTGACAAGCGTAGGCCTGGAAGCTGGAAATTGGAATCATTTTTTGAAAGAATTGGCAGATTTCCAATGGCAATTCCTTTTGTTTCGAATGGCCATATAAATGGTTAGTTTCTTGATCGTATAAACTTAATTAGCACTAAAAGTGACTCCAGTTAATTAAGTTCTGAAACCAGCCTCTCCACTGTTATTAATAATTGTATCACTGGTGATTAGCTTATTTTTAAGGTTGTGATTATATTCTTGTTGTGGTCGGTCTAGGATAAATCCAACAATAAATGATAGATTCGGGATATAAATTTAGATAAAAGTATAATACTAGCAAATTTAGTCCCTCTTATATGGAACAAAGAAAATCATTAGAGCAATTCTAATGGATTGAAAACCGTATAGAAAAAGTTTCTGTGAGTTCCAATAGGTCGTATGAAGTTCCTACGGTATAGCTTATTTTATAGGAATTCAACTGAAATTCTACTAAGAAGAGGTAATGGTTGAATCGTTACAACCCAATCCATGATTTTAGCTGCTTGGATCACCTTTAGATTGTTTTATCTTATCATTGTATATAGTAATAGTTGATATCAACACTCTTGGTTGATTTAGTTTGTTACTCCCTCCCGTCTAAATTATAAAAAGTTTCATTTTTGTAAGTGCAATACTTGTGCTATGTTTTTAGATGTAATGTATATTTAAATATACAACGGAAACTATAAATAAATTTAGAAAAAGTAAAATATCTTATAATTTGAAAATTGAAACGGAGGGGATATTTTGTAACAATGTGCGAGCGGCAGTAACCCATAGTCTAAGCGGTGGAGGTAGTGAACTAGCACTACGACACTAAGGGCATTCACAGTGCAGACTCTATTACAGAGTCCAAGACTATTTATTAGCCTGCTATTTATTGTGTTTTCTGATGATGCAGATATTTATCAAGAGAGAGTCAAAAACTAAGACTCCAATTCTTATTTAGACTCAAGTCTACAATCTTCGAGGTAAATATACCGCCACATCAAAGAAAATACAATAAATAAGAAGAGTAATAAATAGTCTTGACTCTAATAAAGTTTGCAGACGTGGACCGCTTCTAAAGGCCTTGTTTAGATGTGACCGTATTTAGAAATACATATGTGCTGGGGTGTACTATATTGAAGTAGAATTGAACTAAATTATGCTCTAATCCATTTCAGCATATGTGAATTAATGCAAATATGATAACGTCCAGACAAGTCCTAATTAAAATATTTAAACCCGTTGAAATACACGGCGCATGTACATCACAAGACCTCCTGATGTTCACCTTTTTGTTCTTTTGCTTTACCCCCAAGGGAATTTCTAATCGAAGGAAAGAATAAAACAATGATTTTTCAGGATTTAGGTCGAAGAAACGCGAATATATCAGAAAAAAATCATATCCATTTTAGGCAAAACCTCATGGAAAATGAGAAAACAGATCATTTTGTCCGTTGCTACTTGTTCTACTCGTAGCAGCACATTAATAGCGGAAGGGGCCTCCTCCTCTGCTACTCGCTTCTCCCCTCTCCCCACTGCTCGTCTGTCTGGCTGACTTCTCCCAACGCCCCACGTCGCCCACCACCACCACCGCGCGGTGCACTGCGCCACTGCCCCTCTTCCCCGCACTGCCCAAGAACCGCTCCGCGCAAATGGACAGAGCGCCGCTGTGATCCCTCCACCGTCCTCGCCTTCCCCCCGCCCGCCGTGTCGCGATGGCCGCCGCCGCCGCCTGCCCTCTCCTGCTCCTCGCCGCGCTGCTCCTCGCGGTGTCCGCCGGCACCACTCGCGCGCTCACCGACGACGTGCTCGCGCTGGTGGTCTTCAAGACGGACGTGTCGGACCCGTCGGGCCGCCTCGCGGCGTGGACCGAGGACGACGATCGCCCCTGCTCGTGGCCGGCCGTCGGCTGCGACGCGCGCACGGGCCGCGTCACCTCGCTCTCGCTCCCGGCGGCGTCGCTGTCCGGCCGCCTCCCGCGCGCGCTGCTCCGCCTCGACGCGCTCCTCTCCCTCGCGCTCCCGCGGAACAACCTCTCGGGCCCCGTGCTCCCCAGCCTCCTCACCGCGCTGCCGCGGCTCCGCTCCCTGGACCTCTCCTCCAACCGCCTCGCCGCGCCCGTCCCGGCCCAGCTCTTCGCGCAATGCCGCGCCGTCCGCGCCATCAACCTCGCGCGCAACCAGCTCTCGGGCTACATCCCGCCCGCCGTCGCGTCCTGCGCGTCGCTCGTGTCGCTCAACCTCTCGTCCAACCGCCTCGCCGGCCCCATCCCCGACGGCCTCTGGTCGCTGCCTTCGCTCCGGTCTCTCGACCTCTCCGGCAACGAGCTCTCCGGGAGCGTGCCTGGCGGATTCCCCCGGACCAGCTCGCTGCGTGAGGTGGATTTGAGCCGGAACCTCCTCGCCGGCGAGATACCGGCGGATGTCGGCGAGGCGGCGCTGCTCAAGTCACTGGATTTTGGGCACAACTTGTTCACTGGCG
Organism: Themeda triandra; assembly: GCA_018135685.1. Lineage (NCBI taxonomy): Eukaryota > Viridiplantae > Streptophyta > Magnoliopsida > Poales > Poaceae > Themeda > Themeda triandra. Next base: position 792,669 of record JAENPR010000131.1, on the reverse strand, counting down.
GCCTGCCGGAGTCGCTCCGGAGGCTCACCGGCCTGCGGTTCCTCGGCGCCGGCGGCAATGCGCTTGCAGGGGAGCTGCCAGAGTGGATCGGGGAAATGTGGGCGCTTGAGCGCCTTGATTTCTCGGGCAACCGGTTTGCCGGCGACATTCCCTACACCATCGCCAACTGCAAGAACCTTGTGGAGGTCGACCTGAGCCGTAATGCGCTCACCGGCAGTCTTCCCTGGTGGGTGTTCGGCCTGCCGCTGCAGCGCGTCTCGGTGGCAGGCAACCAGCTGAACGGGTGGGTGAAGGTGCCCGACGACGCAGCAATGGCGCTTCGTGTGCTGGACCTGTCCAGCAACGCGTTCTCCGGCGAGATCCCGCCGCGGATCGCCGTCTTTGCGGGCTTGCAGTCTCTGAACCTGTCCTGGAATTCCTTCTCGGGGCAGCTGCCGGCCGGCATTGGTGGGATGAGGCTCCTCGAGGTGCTGGACGTGAGCGCTAACCGACTTGGAGGAACCGTGCCGCCCGAGATCGGCGGTGCGGTGGCGCTCCGGGACCTGCGGTTGGGGAGGAATTCGCTCACGGGACGCATCCCGTCACAGATTGGGAACTGCAGCTCTCTCGTTGCACTGTAAGTAAATTCTTGATTTCCCCCTTTATTTATTTTCTACCCATACTATTCTGAAATGAAAATTTGACGTCATTGGGATTGCTTGTGAGTGAAGTTGACTTGGCCTATTTGTTTTTCCTTTCATGACTGCTTTGATTGATTCCGGTACCCTAGGTTGCAGAGACGTTGTAAAAAGTGATGTAGGACAGTGATGTCGTATTTTCTGTTTGGAACCCCAAACCGAAAATCCCTTCTCTTTTCTAGATACAGTCGAAACAGAAGTCAAATGTCTACATCAGCATGCTTTGGAACACTCCTTCTCAAATTAGCTACTAACTGTTTAGACTTAATTTAAGCTCAATGCATTGTAGTACTTGACCCACCTTACAGGCCGTTATGACTGATACAAAGTTGTGCTCTTCCAATACAGGGATTTCTCACACAATAACCTCATGGGGCCAATTCCTAGCACCATGGGAAACCTGGCAAGTCTCCAAGTGGTCAATCTCTCTCAGAACAAGCTGAACGGGACACTACCAGTAGAGCTATCCACTCTGCCTAGCCTCCACATCTTTGACGTCTCCCACAACATGCTGACAGGGGATCTGCCAAACAGCCGCTTCTTCAACAACATCCCTGAGTCGTTCATCATGGACAACTCTGGTCTGTGTAGCTCACGGAAGAATGATTCATGCAGCGCAGTTATGCCAAAGCCTATTGTGCTCAACCCAAACTCCTCATCAAATCCATCGTCGCAGGCTGCCCCTAGTGCCTCAAGCAACATGCATCACAAGAAAATCATATTGAGTATCTCCACCCTCATTGCCATTGCTGGTGCGGCGGCCATTGCTATTGGAGTGATCACCATATCTGTGCTTAATCGCCGTGTCCGGGCCCGTGCAGCTGCCCCACGCTCAGCACCTGTTGCTGCATTATCTGATGATTACCTTAGTCAGTCCCCTGAGAATGATGCTAGCTCCGGTAAGCTTGTCATGTTTGGCAAGGGCGGCCCTGAGTTCAGCGCCAGTGGGCATGCATTGTTGAACAAAGATTGTGAGCTTGGACGTGGGGGCTTTGGTGCTGTGTACAAGACAGTGCTCAGAGATGGACAGCCGGTAGCCATCAAGAAGCTTACTGTCTCTAGCTTGGTCAAGTCGAAGGATGATTTCGAGCGGCAAGTGAAGATGCTTAGCAAGGTGCGGCACCACAACATTGTCGCGCTCAGAGGCTTCTACTGGACTTCATCGCTGCAGCTCCTTATCTATGATTACCTGCCTGGGGGTAATTTGCATAAACACCTACATGAGTGCAATGAAGATAACTTACTTTCCTGGATGGAGAGATTCGACATCATCCTCGGTATTGCCCGGGGTCTGACATACCTGCACCAACATGGTATCATCCACTACAATCTCAAGTCAAGCAACGTGCTGCTGGACAGCAATGGTGAGCCAAAGGTCGGTGACTATGGCCTTGCCAAGCTGCTGCCAATGTTGGACCGGTATGTCCTGAGCAGTAAGATCCAGAGTGCACTTGGGTACATGGCACCAGAATTCGCATGCAAGACAGTGAAGATCACCGAGAAGTGTGACGTCTATGGCTTTGGGGTGCTCGTGCTGGAGATCTTGACAGGCAGGAGGCCCGTCGAGTACTTGGAAGACGATGTAGTCGTCCTCTGTGATTTGGTCAGAAGTGCTCTGGAGGAAGGTAGACCAGAGGACTGCATCGATCCACGATTATGCGGTGAGTTCCCCATGGACGAGGCCCTGCCGATCATCAAGCTGGGCCTCGTCTGCACCTCCCAGGTGCCGTCGAACCGGCCTGACATGGGTGAGGTCGTGAGCATACTCGAGCTGGTGAGGAATCCTCAAGATAGCGCCGAGGATGAGCTGGTTTGAGCCCTATCAGGAGACTCTGTTCTAATTCACCTTGAGAGCCTTTTGTTTTGTTATCTGATCAGATGCATATATAGTATGATGATTGCCCGGTGGGGAAGAAAGGAGAGGGGTGAGTGATGCAGAGAGTGGAATGTTTGTAATGTGTTGAAAGCTGTAGGGATGCAAGGCTGTTTGTTGCTTCTATGAAATTCTTTGATTTTTGTAGGGCGTGTAGGCATTGGCTCGATGCAACGCAAGCCAGGTTTGGTGAATACCTCGGCGTAACTGAATGACCGGTGTTTTTTTGACTGTCTGCTGATAGTGCGACTTTGTTTGACCGATTAAATGGATCAGGATTTCTGCATTTAATCTATCTGCTTGCAATGTTTCAAATGATTGAATTGCTCAGCATTTCTTTAACTAGAAGTGTCATAAATCTTTTTGTACTTGTTCAGCGATAAATCAAGAATCACCAGTGTCGTAGTACAAGTAGAAGAACATACCAGCACATACGTACTCGGCTCAAATTGAGCAGAGCCAAGAGTCCATAGAAAATGACCTGCCCTTTGAAGCTTGCATAGACTTGGGTGATCATCAGAGTTCACCACACATTCACGTCAGTGGCTCACTGCTGCCACGCCGGCGCCACCAGTATTCACCGCGGGAATTGAATGGGGCCTTGTTCAAAAATTAAATGCCGCACCAACCGGCAACCTTTGGTCCTCCTCCCACTCCACTCCACTCGACCACTCCGCCTCCACCTCGTGCAATAATTCCAGCAGCACCGCAGGCAGCATTCACCTCGCCGCTGCCCGGGCCGGCGCCGATCCGTTTGCTGTTTTTGTTCCTGCTCGCTTCGCTATGGCGCAAAGGCCTCAGACAGCACTCATCACAGCGCTGGCGCCGGCGCGGCTGCCGACCCGGTGGGGAGCCGGGGATCTGTGGAGAATGGCGCCTTTTTGGCCACGGAGCGCACTTAGCATCCGCCATTTTCGAATTGCCAGATAGGACTACAGAAGCGCACGAATCATGGGCGTCAAAACTGCCAGGTCAAAGCACCTTTTACACCTCCTTTTCGAAGTTCTAACTGCGAGCACAAGATCGATCTCGATCTAGTATTCTTGACTCCAGGCCTCCGGTACTTGATTTTTTTTTTTTTCAGGTGAACCAGTACTTGAAAATCGCTAGATGTAGCATGCGCCAATGATAAAAATGCACACTTTTGGCTGGTGGCTGGCGACCGCCGAGGAACACGAGATCGATCTCCTTCTTGAGCTTACCTGAACAACGACCGACAGGACCAAGTCTGCATACTGATGAGGCGTGAACGTGGTCGTCGTGATGACAAAGATTCAAAAAACAATACAGTGAACAGCTAGAGTTCTCCTATAGGTAGGGGTAGGCGTGTAGCCGAAGCATGTCATGTCGAGCGTTTGCTTTAATCACGGGAAATTGAGTACGGAAATTGAGTACATACTCCTATGCCTTCTACGTGAATTATACTATATGTTGAGCATTGCCAGCTCGTGCAGCCTACACCCTACAGAAAAAGATTAATGAGTATACTCCCCGATGTCTGATGAGTTCCTGTGAGCTGTGGATCGCTTTGGATTCACTCAGAAGCAACGTCTACACTGCTCTGCTGTTCATCATAGGAATGAAATTAAGAACTGATTGTACTACTCCATCCTTTGATCCTTCCGTAATTTGAATTGTGCGGTTTCAATATTTAAGTAGCAATGCATGTGGATTTAGCATAATTTGCACTTTGCACTGTGTGCGAGATCGACAGTGTCATTGTGCAGTGCGATCGTGGTTAGCGCCGTGGGGATCGCCGGGGCAGCTTTGTCGCGTTGCTGTTGCGAAGATTCGGAGTTATCAATTAATTTTTGTCCTCTATAAATCCCACGCACACGCGCCACCATGTGATGTGATTTGACCTGGACACTACTCCCACAGTCCACAGATGAGTGACATTGCCTACGAGAAATTTGTACACCCCCGAAGTGCGTGTCCTCCCTCACTGAGGACGCTGTCCCAGTGTGTGTCCCGTGCCGTTAACCAACGTGGAGTGCCTGCTTTCTTTATTCGCTTGCCCGATTGTTTATCCGTTTCAGTCTATCGGACTCCGATCCGAGCACAGATAGTCAACGTACTATGGCCCTGTGTTTACGTTACGTGCCGGGCTGCCGGTGCGCGCACCCTGTCAGGTTCGCTTCAGACCGTTGCCGACGGCGGAGGGCACCCGCACGGCCACACCACCCAGTTCCACTTCCACGGACGCGCTGCTGCTGGCAGCTGCTCATATCACCAAGGCCAGGTCTGACAAAAACGTGACGTACTACGACACAGGGAGGAACTGGTGACACGAGAAATTGCCGTTCTGGGCTTCCACGACCCGAACCATCGATCGCGTGGAGTGGAGTGAGCGGCTAGGCACCGCACCAACCACGGCCTTGGGCTTTGGGCCACATTTATTGTGGCGAGGCTACGCCCGGCGAGGACATGCGCAGATGCTCGGCCACATTTATGGCGCCCTGACACTGCCGGCGGCCCAGGGTCGCTGACGCGGCCGAGGCCCCCCTGCCCTACCACATGCGCGCGTGTCGCCGTTGCGTCTCCACTGTGGACCCGCTGGCGAGTGGCGACTGGCAATGGATTCATGTCATGGAGTCGTCGCACCGCCGAGCACGCGCCGCGTTGTGCTCCGGTCGGAGCAGTCTGCTCGGCGCAGGTGGACAGGTCTCGAATCTCGACGGGAGGACGGCGACGGTGGCGTCGGCGTCGGCGCATCTCCTCCGTCACCGCCGCTTGCCCTCGTCCCGGTATGCCGATGCACAAAGCACTTTGCTAGAAGAATACTACTCCCTACCTAGAAGAGCCCAAATAAAAGGCCTCGTTTAGATCCCCGATTCGAGGCGAACGAAGTCTTGCAGACGTGCTCCCGCGGGCACATGCCCCGCGCGCCGAGGCCCCCGCCCTACCACATGCGCGCGTTGTTTTGGTCCATATTTGGCGAGTGGCGACTGGCAATGGATTCATGTCATGGAGTCGTCGCAAAATGCCGAGCACTCGCGCAAAGACAATAAAACTCGGTCGGAGCAGTTAGCAGGTAATTTCATCTACATTTACGGGAGGACGGCGACGGTGGCGTCGGCGTATGTAAACATTTTGCCCTGTCCCGGTATGCCGATGCACAAAGCACTTTGCTAGAAGAATACTACTCCCTGTACCTAGAAGAGCCCAAATAAAACTAAGCGCAACCCAAAACCCAGATAGCCGGAAGAAAAGTTGTAGCCCATATCATCTCATATATACAAAGCAAGCCCAAGTTTAACTAATATCAATTCGGGGTCCTGTGATTTTTTTGGATTTCTAAATATCTTTCAGCAGATTTTTGTTTTAGTTATCTTCCACTTTTGTTTTAGGCATTGGCGGATCCACGGGGACCCCGGTGGCCAAAAATTCAAGTGCTATATCTTCATTTTTATCTATTTTTAGCATATAGTTAGTGTAATTTTTAGATTTTTTTGTCTATTATTAGTACATAGTTAGTATAATTTTTATATTTTTGTCTACTATTAGTCCATAATTAGTATAATATGTAGCCTTGTGACATTGTTTAGCACCCCCGTGGTCGGTTTCTGGATCCGCCACTGCTTTTAGGTAGTGGGAGATAACTACCAGAAAAATCTTCCAAGCATATGGCATACTTGTGCTTTTTATATATTTGTGCTTTGGTGTACCACGTGACATAGCAACTTCTGATTTGTTGAAAAACTGAAAGATAACAAACAAACAAAAAATCTTGTCCAAGATGTGTATCGTTATATGATTTTTGATCAAATTCATCTCCTAGAATGCAGTTCGGAGAAAATTTAATTGTTACGTGTTTGTGTGTGTGATTTTAATTGTTATGAGCCTGCTTTATTAAAAAAAACTAGATTAAAAAATATTTCTAATGATACTAACTATGTACCGTAAATACTTATATTTTAACATATAATTAGTCAAAGTTGTTTATCGAGAAGCGAAGCACTAGTCTTTTAGAGACGATGGGAGTAAACGTCGCGTGACACAACATCTCCAATGGAGACACATTAAATTCGCTGAACGCACATCGACCATCATCATGTTGGAACTGGAGGAGGACAAATCCAATGCCTCCACCTCCATCGTAAGGAGAAGCCCGAAGAACCCATTTTTGGGGAGTGCACACACATCCAACCCGAAGAGCAAGAACAACAAGACCACAAATTCCACCCTTTTTCGCAAGGTTGGAAGTAGTATCTCATGTTGTCGTCACCCGCCAAAGTCAGGGAAGCCATCGAGGATGTTGAAGGTCTTGCCGAAGCTAGGCTCAACAGCTTCAACCTCGCGTACAAGACATCGCTCGCTGGAGACACAACAACAGAGGGAGGATCCAATGCACAACAACAACATGGATAAAACTAACCCTAACCTAACTACATGAAGCCTAATATAGTAGGATATGTACATGGGTCGCCAAATCCGCCAGTCACCCTCCACCCTCTAGTGGCGACAAGACCACTCGAGAAAGAGATGACCTAGCAAATTTGACACTAGAAGGTGAACCGCCTCGAAGTCGCTCTTTATCTACCGTAGATGGGCAGAAGAGTCGAGACATACGCCTCAACAAATGTTTTTTTTTTTTTTTCCAAACACTACCTATGCAGTGAGTTCCCCATGGACGAGGCAATGTCTGCCATCAAGCTGGCCCTGTTGAAACAGCATGACATGGTGAGGTTGTGGGCATACTCGAGCTAGTGAGGAGTCCTCAAGATAGTGTCGAAGATGAGTTCGTTTAGCCTATGTGGAGATTTTGTTCTAGTTCACTTTGAGACCTTTTTTTTGTGTTTTTCCGTTGAGATTTTTTTTTTTGCAATTTAGCCTTTTGTCAAAATTTCAAATTTACATACCTAGACATTAAAACCCCATCTTTGAACCTTGAGCTCAACACCATGACCTCGAGCTCGGTGCTATGTACGTGTCATAGGTCATGACACCGAGGTAGAAGGTCAGGAATTACATGGCTAGTGATGTGACCCTAACATGTCCAGAGCACGATGCCATGGTCTGCGGCATCGACGTTTGAATTGAATACTAACAATAAATTATCATAACTTGGACAACCTAAAATTTTACCATGATATAGGCATATAAATTTAGTTGTTTTTACTATGGGATGGTCTGTTATTTTGCCATGTCAAGGGTGTTCAAGTCATAATAATTTGTGGTTAGGGTTGAATTTAGAGGCCGAGCTCGGCGCGGAAGATCAGAAAGGCCATGTCATAATAATTTTTGTGGTTAGGGTTGGATTTAGAGGCGAGCTCAGCACGGTAGATCAGAATGGCCATGGCACATTGAGAGTTGTATTTGCTTGCAGCTACATCCCTATCACCATCAGAGATGGTATATGCATGTGTGCCCTACGAGGCCAGCTGCCGGCGTTCTCCTGTTGTGCACTGCCTTTTTTCGGCTTGTTCTGGGTGTGGGTGGACAAGAACGATAGAGAGAAGACCTCGACAATTGACATAGACTACTAGCTAGTCCCTGTGTGGGGTGTGAGACATCACACACCAATTGCTTGTCCTCTCGCAGACACGCATATTTTTCTTTTACCCTGTAAATGGTGCATGGACTAGTAAACATGACGCCCTCCGTTCTAGGAAGACCCTGACCGATGAAAATCTATGGCCCTCCTTGCCGGAGAACATCTCGAATGACCAAGTGTAGCGTAGCATACTAGCGGTACCAGAAGCACGATAGGAAAATTTTGGTGATACCAGGATGAAACTAGCAATTGGGAAAAAATCCTACTTCGGCTAAAAGGCACACAAGAGGGTACAACGCTCAGACATGAACGGTTGTATCTGTGACGATGGTTAAAAACACAAAGCACATGGTTAGCTATTGAGAAATTCAAAATCACAAAAGAATATCGGCTTACAAGCATTAAATAAGACGGAAATATGACTTATGAAATTTGAAGAGAGTTGAAGTTGATTTAGCAAATAACTTGATTTGGCTATTACATGGTGCACACCACAAGGAAACTTGGTCATACGGCTATCCAGTGAGACCCCCTTCCCCTCCCACTTGTAGCACCTCCCTAATTTAAACTTTTACTGTTAATGAATGAATAAAACTAAGAACATGATGTTGGGAACTGGTTAGGGTGTTTCAAGTAATCTGATATGTTCTCCCTATCATATACGCTCATAGAAGACAAATCAAAAGGGTGAGTATTGAAAACTTTCTTTTCCCCTCTCTTTCTTTTGAGGGCAAATTAATCATTTCACCTCTTCTTACTAAAGTTATCTAATCTTTGCCTTTCTTCACAAAGGCATGTTTTATATTTGCCCTCGTGATGCTTTGCGCCATTGGAGCATTAGTTTTGTTTGAAGTGGAAATGATAGATGAACAAAAATCACAATTTTTTACTTACGCTTGCTCATATTATTCAGCTAAGTAGTAAACTTGTTTGCCTTCTATATATTTTATATTCATAGCGACACTAATTTGATCTCTTATATTTAGTGCAAAACAACCGTAAAACACAACTCCTTCAACACTCTATATATTTGTCCAATTTAGTGTTTGCAATCATGCATGTAGAGGAATGACTTTGATATATAGTCATAAGGACTTCAATACAATTATAGTTACACCCCTAGTCATATACATATTTAACATCCACATAATCGTATCATAAGATTCACTACAACAGTTTGGTATTTTTTCTTTGCCATTTGTTGTGGTTTGCCAACTCCCAAAACGAAATGAAGAGGAGAAAAACAAACCATCTCCAAGAGTTTTGCAAAATTGACTTGGCATTTACCAAATTGTGGACCCAACCGACTATATATGGCGCGAAGAAAGTCCTACATGCACGAGAGTAGCGCGTCCTACATGCACGGGAGTAGCGCCGGAGGAGCGCCCGATCGCCTTTGCCAAGCGGTTTGTGGCTTTGCAAATATGCCAAGTTTCCTCCGTCAATTGCCAAGTTAACCAAATGCAAAATTGTTAGATACCTCATTTTGTGAATTTTTTTTTTTGCAAATTACAAGAATACAAACCCCAAATGCTAAACTGTTGGAGATGCTCTAACACATAGAGTGGACTAAAATTAGTCAGATGCCCACAAACTGATGTGAGGACGACACAAGTATGGCACGGACTTCACCAATCTTTATGTGCTTGGTCATGTGGTGACGAACAAGGTTGGTTGTCATGCAGACAACGTTAACATTGTCATAGAAGACAGCATGGCAGAGGGAAGTGATAGATGGAGCTCCTAGAGAAGCTGGCATAGCTAACTATACACTCAGCGACCGCATAGCTACCTTTAGATTGCCTCCAAATTCTAAGTTTTTTCACTCTCTCTCCATCACATCAATTTTAAGACTCATGTATGGAGCATTAAATGTAAGTAAAAATAATAACTAATTACACAATTTAGTTTGAAATCACGAGATGAATCTTTTGAGGCTAGTTGGTCCGCGATTGGACAATATTTTTCAAATAAAACAAAAGAGTTACTATTCATCATGTTGAATTTTTTGCAATCTAAACAAGGCCTATGTTATGTCGCTTGGCTTACAAGACACTATGATTGTCGTCAAGTAAGCTTAGAAACCGGAGGTGTAGTGGCGTGTGTCGGGGCAAACCGCCCAGTCAACGTCATAGTAGGTACGACTGTAGCACCCATGTGTAGATTGTAGTGCCCAGGTGAAGATTGGCATAGAGGGAACCCTTGATGTAACCTAAGAATATACTAGTTGACCACCACGAGCTGAGCTTGCAGGGATCATGCATGAACAAGAATACCCGCTAAAAAACATATTCCAAATCAGGTTGCGTTAGTGTGAGTTACCGGATGGCACTGACGAGACTTCGGTACTCTGAGCCTGAGGGGCCATCCTGAGTACCTGTGGTAGCGGACAACTTGTTCTGTGCGTCCACGAGCATGGCAGTGGGGTGACATTTAGACACACCAGCTCGTTACACGTTGATGGATGAAGCCCCTGATTGGCATTTGTGTCTGTGCATTGCCGACGCTGTCGCCATCGTCGTCTGCCATTCCCGGGAGATTGGGAAACTGCGACCTGCCCACGTGCGAACGACATGGCATGAGAGCAAGTGCAGCAATATAGCCGGCTAGTCGGCGAAACAAACTCCAGCATGACATTCTAATTAAAGCAACAACGATAATTTTATCACATGCAACCAATGCGGAGCATGCACAACAGCAGAGCAGCGAATGAGAACGCAACTAGCGCGCATGCGCCCGCTTGAGGTCGGCGTTTTGCGAGACACCCGCTCTCCACTTTCTCTCCTTTACTCTCTCCGCCAGCTCGGATTCACCGACTTGCAGCCAACCATAATACTTACTCTCATGAAGGCTTTGTACTTTGCCAAATGTCAAACCACAATCTCCAACAGCTGCACCACTCCACGGCCGCGTCCATGCCTAGCTCGCATAGGATGTTGTGCTTTTGGTGAGTCATTGTCGTCGCATGCATAACTTTAGAGCAAGTATAGTAAAAGGATTATAAGCAGGCTACATGCTTATGTGGAGGAGAGAGAGGAGAAGTGAAATGGACATAAGAACCTACCCAGCACCGACGAGGTAGGCGAGCTCCTCCTTCATCTTTTCCTACTCTTGGATCTGTGCCCACCGAAGACAAAGATGATGGGGGCAGTGGCTAGGGTTCCAGCGAGCTACCCTCTTTATTATCTAACTTCGCTAACTATAGAAGGGGCCAACAATGGGGAGCCGGCGGCCTAGACGATAGAGATGGTGGTCGGGTAGTTTACAGGCCCTAACGATGGTAGCGGCGACTGAACCAGGTCGAGGTGAGGGAGTCTCGCTAGAGTTGAAGAAGATTGTGGTGGTGGGAGGAGGGTGAGGGGAAGGAGGTTGCCGCGAGTGCGGCAGAGTCTTGTCGGAACTATGAGACTGCGCTGGCGGATTGGGGCAGTGGCTGGTGGCGAACAACAGGAGAAGGAAGAAGACTAGTACAATTCGAGTGCTTCCTTTCTCTCAAACACTTGATCCGAGGTAGACACACAACTACAAAGAAAAAAAGTCCACTTTTCCTCCTCTAACATTTGAGAAAGTCCATTTTTCCTCCGTGAACCACAAACCGCGCAAATCACCTCCCTCAACTTTGAAGGTGATTTTGTCTTTTTCTTTCTTATTTATTTCGGTTGAATTTTTTAAAATCATAATAAATAAATCATAAATTTTAAATTTTATTTTTGTTGGACTCTAGTGAATATGTAATATGGTATTCTTTAGTACAACATTGTTGCTGTAGATTTAAATCTATATTTTTTATAATTAATTAGAAATATTCATAACCGGAAGTTGTTGTGGTCCAATTGTGGTGAAAATTTTATGGTAGCCTAATTATTATATGTTTAAACTGTAGTAAAAATTTCATACTCATAAGATAATGCACAACTTGGTTATATATTTATTTAGGGTTTATGCTTGTTAAATCTTAATAAAACTATAACTAAGTTATACAAGATCGAGTGAGTATAATTTTTTTTATTATAATTCAAGCATACAATAGTTAGCTTGTCTTAAAAATTTCACTACAATTGGACCAATGAAACTACAATTATGAATCATTCCATTTAATTAAAAAACGTAGATCTAAATGTACGTAAAAAATTTTGTACTAAAGTATACCAAATTATGCATTCCATGTGTAGATCTACTCACGTGGAATCCAACACAATTGGATTTTTGATTTTTTTTATTATTTAATATAATTTTTTAAAGATTTAACCGAAATAAATAAAAATAAAAAGACAAAACCGCCTCAAAACCACTCTTGTGAGGTAAAGTGCACGGTTTGAAAAATTGAGGAAGATGATTTGTCTGGTTTTGCAGTTTATGAGAAAAAACCGGAGTCCCAGTAGTTAGAAGAGCCCATCGTTTCTAGAGTTGGCAGAGCCCAAAAAAAAGGAGCAACTGAAAATCCTACCAGGAAGAAAAGTTGTAGCCCATTATTTTCTCATCTGTGGAAAGGAAACCACCAAGCCCAAGTTTAACTAATAGTCAATTCGGCCCAAGTGTTTTTAACAACAATTCAGCCCAAGTTGACTTAACTTTCCATCGTAGCAAGAGGGCTTAAGCCATCCCTACCCTGTGTCTCGTGGTTCCTCCGTGCCCCCGACCCCCGCGTGCGCTCTCTCTTCCTCTCTCGTGGCGACGTTTGGGCGACCGCCGCCGCCGCCACCGCCGCCGTCGCCCTAGGCCAGGTGCCCAGGTATTCTTCGGGGCCTTCGCCGGTGACTAGAAAACTTGCGCGGCGTTGCCGCGCCACCTTGAGCTTGCCCAGTGGATAGCCAAGACTGTATTCGAGTTAACGCCACGCTAGTTTGAGGTAATCCAGTGGAGAGCCTGTATGAAGGTGAAAACTATGAATTGTCAGGCATGGACGGACTGTGGAGATTGGCGCAAAGAGATCAACATATTCATATAAAACAAAATTGTGCTACTGCTGGTTAATAAAGGATGGGATCGACTGAAATCGAAAAGGCACATCACTGACATAGTACAGTTTGCTAATGGTCAGATATAGCAACTGCATCTTGATAAGATTTCAGATGTTCTAACCTCATATCATCAGAACATTTGTTTCAGAAATTGAGATTATTAAAACATTTCTTCTAACCTGATATCACCTTCTAAACATTGAGTTAAATGATATTTATTTCAGTGAACCTGATTTCATTGACTGAATGAAGATCATAAACTACAGAGAAAGTTATTTTTTCAGTCAACCTGATATGACTGATTGTATCAAAGCAGCAGCTCAGCGTGGCCAGAATTTTTCACCAATGGGCAAAATCTGCACTTCATTCTGCCCTGTCCAGGAGTGCGGCAGCTGGGGGCGCTCTTTCAAGGCGGATGAGCTGGCCGATCAAGCTGAGGAGCCATGTAGCAGGTGACCATGAGCCCCTGCCACCATTGCTGTGCGAGGGCTGTTGGGTGAGAGCCCCCTCCGCGCGCAGCTAGTGGGACTTCGGCATCCATGGTTCCATGGCAGTCGGCTGGTTGTGGCAAGTGAATTAAAAACAGGGAATCAGTAACACTGAGCAGATCGCTCCATGTCATCAAAATCAGATATTATTATTTTTTGGTGTTATTAAATCTCAGGAAAAAAATTGGCTGCTACAAAGGATCAAAGAATTTCACTGATGTAACTGCTTAGCTGTAAAAAAACAACTTTGATTGTGATATTTGTGGCCTTGTGGTGAGTTCAGTGAATTTGAAAGAGTGATGGTCACATTGCAATGGCTATACAGTTTCAGCAAGATAGGAGTACAAAGTACATCTTGACCAAAAAATGGAAATAGTGCAGATCCCTAAATTTGGAAACTAAAGATTTGTCTAACGGTATGCAAAATACATATATTTGTTTTGAAAGGCAGTGGGCACACCTTTAAGATGAGCAAACACAATTGGCCTCTAAATTTTGAAATTGACTATTCTGACATAAAAAAGTGAAGGCAAAGAAAAGTCATAGTTGAAACATGAGTATCCATGATCAGTGTATTTGTTTGGCAACAAAATTGTGGAAGTACAAAGAGAGGCAGATCATCAACTAAATGATAAATATACCAACCATCACCATTCTGAAAACATGTCAAGATTTGTTTATAGTGCAGCTATCTGCGGAAATGCAGTACTAGTGCCAAAAGGCTGTGCTTACCTAGTAGATTTTCTCTCTGCGCCAGTCCATCCACCAGTCTGTTGTATTCAGCACAAAGCCTATTGGCATTAGTAGCCTTGAACCTTCCTACCAGATAAAGCAGTTAGCAAGCAGCTTAATTACCCATCACAAAGTTGAAGTTGGATAGTTTTATAGAAATAGAACCTATGATTCAGTGACTATTGGTGGGTAAACTTAAGTATATCCAACAATTGAGAATAAATATCTGTTCATCTCTTGCCAGATGCGCCACAAATTTCGCTCAGCGCCTCCATATCTGTTTATCCTGCTCCTCAATTGAGAATAAATATCTGTTCATCTCTTGCCAGATGCGCCACAAATTTCGCTCAGCGCCTCCATATCTGTTTATCCTGCTCCTTATTTGGAAGCATCGTTGACCATTTACTCCTTCAATAGCAGTAGGAGATGCAAGTGCACGTGGTCACCGACGAACTTTGGCCCATGGTCACCGGCGGCAGTTGGCACGCACGCCGTCCTCCAGAGCTCCTTCCTGTTCGCCTCTCGCTTCTTGCGTAGCAGATCCTCATCGAGTCATCCCGTCATCACGTTGGGGGCACCACTTGCCTTGGCGGCGTCGCGGGATCCATCCACACGACCGCACGCAGCCGCGCCGCCGCCCGTGTAACTGTGCCGCCCATCCGCCCTTGTGGGCAATGCACTTCTGGTAGTGGCCCAATGGGTTCGCGACCGCGGCGGCGAACATAGCCTAGAGGGTGGTGGCGTTGCAGGGGAGGAGGGGCGTCGCGAGGAGAATGGGACGAGCCATTGGACGAGTGGGCTGGATGGTGGCGGTCAAGATGGGCGTGGTTCAACCACGGTTCGAACCGTGCTCGATCCGCCAACCCATTTGATTAGCACAGGAGAACCGATCACTCCATTTGCACTTACTACTGACCCTTGGAGCTCCAATGGTTCTTACGGTTCGCTGCACGCGCAGTGACACCTGGTCAAAGGCAGGCCCACTGTTCACTTGTCCCTAGAGAGAGAAAGCAGTACAGACTCGTACATATATGCATATACTCTGTTGGCTTCTTTGGCTTCGTACATATACGCATATACTCTGTTGGCTTCATACATATACGCATATACTCCCAATAATGGAGTACGCAGGTTCAGTTATCAGAAGGAGCGGACGTGGTTCAGATGCGCCGCCGGCGGCGGACGGGCGGGAAGCAGATGCGTCGGCGGCAGCGGACGACGGACGGGAAGCAGATGCATTGCCGGCGGCGGCGGACGGACGGGAAGTAGATGTGTCGCTGGCGGGGACGGACGGGAAGCAGATGCGTCGCCGGCGGACGGACGGGAAGCACGGAGCGGGTCGAACCGCTCGATCCAAAGGTTTCTCTGATTTCGAACCAGTGAACCTAACTGACTTGGTGGGTCGAAATGGAGCCCATTTGAGTTTATTTTTTGGGTCGGTTCCGTGAACCACTGGGTCGAACCGAACCACGTCCATTTTGAGGTGGCGGCGTGGCGCTGGAGTGGCGCCCTGCCCGCGCTGGGATGTCTCCGGGGTGGCCGGCACCGCCACGCCCGCCGCGCGGCCCCTGCCCACGATGGGATATGGTCGGGACCCTGCTTACGCCGAGATGGCCGGGAACGCGGCGCCCGCACCGGCCCGTGCTAGGAGGACTGAGGAGAGGGGGGGGGGGGGGGTGCGGGAGTCGCCCTGGAGCAGGTTCGCGAGGATTCGCGACCGTCCGGGTGACCGGGTTGATGTCTTTACGGGTGAGAGACCCGCTAGGAGCCCAATCGGACGGCTCATATCACGTCTTGGCCGGATCTGACGGTTAGAGGCTTATCGGGCGACGTGGCTCTACCGGGTGCCCGAGCTTGAACTCGGATTCAATAGGTAGAGATAAGGCCAGTCTCAATGGAGGTTTCACGGGAGTGTCATGCACATTAAATAGACTGCCATGTCAGCATTTGCATGAAATTGCATAAAATTGGGAGGAGAGAGAAGGAATTCGTTTCACCATGGTGAAACTATATAGCGGTGTTTGGAAAGTGTGTAAAACCCCCATATTAAGAGTGTTATTTCATTTCATCCGCATGCATGGAGGAGGGTCATTGGTGGAAGAGAGGAGATAGAGATAACGGTTGACCATAGAAGTTTTAAATAGTATGTGAAGCTGTGCAATGAAACTATGCATTGAGACTCCCTGAGTGAGTTGTTTCGTATCAAAATTTTAAAACTTTAAATAGTATGTGAAACTATGCAATGAACCTACCATTGAGACTGGCCTAAGCACCCCTCAAGTACGAGACCCCTTCTCTTCCCATCCTTATGTGGTTCTGTTCGAAACCGAGCACCCAAACTGTAACTTAACTTTAATGCATTTGGATCTGTTCTATACATGCACTCCGTAGTATTATGCCTACTAGCTTCGATTTTTTTTTTGCTAAAATTGTCGGGAGTAGATGTGTCTTTTACCGTCCTCCGCTCGGCTCTGATTGCTGCAGCAACCGTAGGCAGAGGGCACAGTAAAATTCTTATATATAATGTAGACTTATCTTTTTTCACCAAGAAACCAATAATGATAATTTACAATGTATGCCTTGAAATAAACAAGTTGGTCAATTGTTCTTCGACCGACGAGTTTTTAGGTTAAACCGTTAAAGTTGCTAAATCCTTGATTTTATTTTCAGGTGTACTCGTTGTTTAACCCTCAAATGGAGCTAGCTGGGAGTTGGTGTCTGAAGCATGGAAAACGTAGTGTTGGCTCCTTGATGTAGTTGGTTTAGAGTTTGGCTGTTGAGGAGTTGCTTTTCCTGAGAGCTTGCATCTGACATTGGCTGGCTGGGCTGAGGGCGTCGGATTGAGATGAATTTGCAAGGTAAACCCATGTGAGCCTAGAATTGCCAAAGTATAGAAATACATGGGCCTGTGTGATGTGTGTGTAGCATGTCCACCTCCTTTTTCCCTAAAAAAGAGAACACATGTTTATCGCTTCCATATATATGTTCGATGTAATAGAATCCAAGTCGGGCATACTCCTGTATATCGTACGTCCCGATGGATACAATAAACTATAAATAAATAAATCCCGGTCTTCAATCTGACACGCGCAAAATTGGCGTGCCAACGGCCCGGTCAATGGATATGCCGGTGCCGCAAACGCTCGGGGAGTCGCTGGCGCAGGTATCGCGGGCGAAGAGGTGGACGGCTGCCGTCTTCTGCCAGATCGCCGTACTCGTGGGCATCCCCTTCGTCCAGATCTACTCGTTTGGACGCTCCTTCTTCACGGACGTGGCGTGGCGGCTGGCGCTGCTGCTCGCGCTGAGCGCCTACCTGTCGCTCCTCTTCGCGGCCAAATCCTACGCGGAGCTCTTCCTGCCGCGCACACCGGTGGGCGTTGCCGACAACATCGTCGACGTGGGGATCTGGGTCGTCGGCTTTTGCGTCATCAGCATGATGGAGGGCGTCGTCTTTGCCCTCCAGGTCGAGGACACCCGCGTGCTGGCGGGATGCACCGGCTTCGTCGCCGCCTTCATCGTCGGCGTCGTGGTGTTCTGGGTTTGGCTTGCTCACACCTACGGCGGCGACGCGGAGGAGGAGGTGCTTACTGCCGCCGCAGATGACATCTGCTGAATTTCGCTCATTTATATCTTCTGTGTATGGCATATAAATATCGCATGAGTACGTATTTCGGAACAACAGCTTAATATGAGTAGCTTCAAACTAGCACTGCCATATGTTATACTTTTTTTAAGAGTAAAATACACCGGTGGCCCTTAAAGTTGTGGCTATGTGCCAATTGGGTCTACGAACTCGCAAGCTCGAAATCTAGGTCGCTGAACTTATAACATTGCACTGCAGGTCCATAACCCTTCATGTGGTTGCTGATTAGGATAAATTTTATAAAAAAATTAACCGGTCATATATGGACCTGGTCACGCTGCGGCCTCCACGCCGCTCCTCCTCTGGCTGGCGGGCCTAGCTGCTCCGGCCTCCTGGGCGTGGAGCTATGCCGACAATGGCAAGTACATCCCGGCGCCGGGGGACGCAAAGCGGTGCTGCCGGAGGCCAATCATTTGCCGCCCTCTGATCATGAACTATACACGAACATTACGTACGTGCGTTATGATGGTTCCCTAGCTCCAGGACCCGGAGGAGTGGAGGACAGCGGCGTCTCGTCTCGTTCTCGTCTGTGTGCGGGACATGGGGGAGCTCCAGCCAACGGCCATATATGGCCAGTGGCTTGGCCATATATCAGCAGGAGGCAGCCGTTGTGCCAGTGCATGATGTGGTCTGATCAGCGATGCTAACCGACGGGAGGTGTCACGCTTGAACCTGAGACGCTCCAACACCGGCGCAGTGCGCGCCACGTCCACGTCGTCGGGCACCACACGCCGCTCGGCCGAGGCGTTTCACGAGTGAGGCCGCGCGTGCGTGCGACAGAGGGAGCAACATCCTCGGTGCTCGCCTCACACGGCGCGGCGCACGGCGAGCACCGTCGACGCGAGCTGTGGCTCTTCGCTAACGCCGCCCATGGCAAGGTTCCTGGGCTGCGACGTCGACGATGTCGACCTATCCTGCACCGCGCGCCGCCGACCTTCACGCGCTGCTCCTACACTCCACCCCGCGCTCGCTTGTCCTCGTCGATGCGTCGTGCTGCGGCGAGGAGCGCGTCATGGTGTTCACCATGCGCGGGGGCAAGCCGATGCACGATCACCAGGGTGGTGCGCCCCATCATGAAGCGGTCCAGCACCTCTTGCACGAGCTTCTCTGACTCGGAGTCGAGCATGTTGGTGGCCTCGTCCATTGGAGTTGAGAGCGCTGGAGGGACTGACAATGCGGCGGCGAGGTTGACGAATGACGAGTGCCGCCTTGTGCCCCTGCTCCTGGATACGGATGAGCTTCGGTAGGTGCTGTGTTGTTCTAAACCATGGCCATGAGCCCGTTGTGCTGATGCATGCCCATCTGAGCTGAAGGAAGGAAATGATAATGCTATGGTGTTTTTTTTAAAAAATAAATTTTTATCTTAGTTAGCAGCCACATGAAGGATTATGGACCTACAGTGCACGATGTTACAAGAGACCTAGATTTCGAGTTTGCGAGTTCGTGGACCTAAGTGGTACAGAGCCACATGTTTAAGGACCGCCAATGTATTTCACTCTTTATTTTTACCTTCATTCCAAAATAACATACTTGGCTACCAATGTTATTTGTTATGTAAGCTTAATGCAAGCTGCATGTTGTTTTTTTTTACCGTATGTATCTGGGGTAATTTTAGACCAAAGGCGAACCCTGCTTATGTATCTGGGATAATTTGATATGTGATTAGCCATCAATTTCATGGTGACACATTGCCTCTATGGATGAAATCCTTTTTTATAGGATGTTGATGCTTGTTTACTACTTAGCAAAATCATCAGGGCAACTTGCCCTAGGAGGCGTCTCCTTCAGAGCTGCACTATATTAGAGTGTGTTTGTTAGTTTGAGAAGGTATAGGGATGAAAACGGTCGGAAACGATCGGAAGGAGGCTAAATCATTTTTATTTTCATAATTTTTTCTCGAAAACAAAATCGATACGGTATTGTCGAAAATGAATACGGCGCCGGTATTATGGTAATTTCGAAAACGATATTGTCGATCGGAAAAACACATCGATAACGGTAGGAATTGACAAAAACGATATACTAAAAAACGATAAATATACTAAACCTTAGAGCTAAAGCCACACAGTTCACGCCAATTTTAGTCTCAAAAAGTGGCAAACCACGCAAGAGCACGATAGTTATTAGACTATGACACAAATAAATGATCAAGTTCTAAGTGGACATGATATAACATATTGATAGAACACATGAATTATTAGATCAAGTTCCTTCTCCAGTGGGCTTGGCATCAATACTTCCCTAACAGTTAGTTTCTTTCCAATAATAAAAAAAATTACCTTATGTGCTTGTCAATGGGCTTGGCCGCTTGGGCATGCTTATTTTTTTGAGTGGGCTAATTGGACCAAAATTATGTGTTGTATCGGTAGTTACCAATGGTAAATTACCGGTTAAATACGGAATTCTTCGGAAACTGTCGGAAGAGGGCTAAATCATTTCCACTTTCAGTTCCAATTATTTTTACCATTATCATTTTTGTTTTCTCGATTACCGCTTCCATTACCATTTATGTCCAAAAATCATAAAAAGCTCGAAAACGATTTTCGGAAATCGGAAATTACCATTTTTGTTTTCATCCCTGAGAAGGTAGCAGTTTTGGCTGAGATTTTGCGCTTCTAGTGAACTTGATAGTTTCCATGTTACTCCTAACTGCAGAAAGATGATGTATACTCATGGAGTCATGGGTATACCTGATATTGATTTTGTTGGCAGTAGAGTGATCATCGTGGAACAGAGTCATCATTCGATGAATGACCATGATGTGATGATGGCTATATGTATAGCGTATGACCCTCATGGCCTATTGTGACCTTGATGTGCGACATCGAATGGAGATAAATAACAAATGTATTAATGTCTCACTAATGATGCCTTGTAATGATGTACTTATAATGTCTAATGTGTAGCTTGGAGTATCTGATTTTGGAAAATATTGATGTAGGAAAGAAAGATTTTACCACATCTTATCTTCTCTTATACGCTTATATAAAGTAAAACGACACTAGCTATTTCTCTCAACGTGCAAGCTATACAACTAGATAATACACTATCACGTACAATTAATATTCACTAAGAAAAATTTCACTACCTATTTTACAATTAACATCCACTAAGAAAAACTCAACTAGCTATTCATGTCAATAGGTAAACTGTCCAATGCACTATCACATACAATTAAATTCACTAGCACATTCCACTTTAAGGTCCACGTTAACAAGGCACATAAGCATTTTATTGTCCATGCCATCGTATCAAGCAATGTAATATTTCACAACTCTCCCAGCAACACGTAGTATATATTATCAATATTTAGCTTATATCTTAATGTTACTGTGCAATTAAGCATTGAGAACAGCTTTTGTTCTTCCAGTCATTGCAAAGTGATCGAAGGGAGTGAACTGAAAATCTGAACTGAAGCATCGCCGAGCACGCGCCAGCGCTGTGCTCCGGAGCAGTCTGTGTCGGCGCATGGGACACGACGGGAGATGGCCGAACGTTCTCACGTCGACGTTTCGGAGGAAAGCGTGAACGCTACTATACCGGTCACCGGCAACAGCCCATCGTTTCTAGAGTTGGCAAAGCCCAAATAAAAATAGGCCCAACCCAAAATACCGGGAAGAGAAGTTGTAGCCCATATCATCTCATCTGTAGAAACCAAGCCCAAGCTTAGCTAAACATTCCGTGGTAGGAAGAGCTTAAGCCCTGTCTCTCGTGTTTCTTCCGTGCCCCGGCGTGCCCTCTCGCTTCCTCTCGTGGTGAAGATTGGGCGACCGCCGCCGCCGCCCTAGGCCAGGTGCCCAGGTCTTCTTCGGGGCCTTCGCCGGTGGTGAGCACCCAGACTCCTTCTCTTCCCATCCTTATGTGGTTCTGTTCGAAACCGAGCACCCAAACTCTAACTTAAGCTTAATGCATTCGGATCTGTTCTATACATGCACTCCGTTGTATTATGCCTACTAGCTTCGATTTTTCTTTTTGCAAAAATTGTCGGGAGTAGATGTGTCTTTTACCGTCCTCCGCTCGGCTGTGATTGCTGCAGCAGCCGTAGGCAGAGGGCACAGTGAAGTACTGTAGCAAAGACTTACGACTCCAGCAGACTCAGCTGCAGCAACGGGTACCGATCAGAAGGAATTCTGTGTTGTTGATTAATCTGGTAATACTTGGATATTTAGCTAAGTAGATAGATGAATGTTGTTTAGTAATTCCCAGCATGGCGTGTGAGCTAAACACCCAGTTAGCTACAGAGTTTTTGGCTACTGTTTGCAACACAACTAGAACAGGGTATAGTTTATTGTCACAGATGAAGCCTGAGACGATGAATTCCAGCTTGTGGATTTGATTTATTACTTGTTGCTTGCTAGTTGTTTAATTACCAGTTCAGCTTTGTCTAGGCTTCGTGGCAGATGGTATAATACTTCGACCTATCTCTTGAAACAATGCCTTCTGCTTGCTACAGTGCTGTCATTTTAACTAGGACTTTACTTATGTTTTTGTTTTGTATAGATGCCTGATTTATCTGCTCCATAATACACACATTTATTGCAAGCAATGGTTTTATCTTAGGTGGTGTTTGGGACTGCTCCACAAACTCCAACCTTTTTTCGAACTGTGTGTGTGGAGCTGAAACCGTTTGGAAAAAATGTGGAGCTTCCATATGCTGTGCTTTAACTCTGTGAGCGTATGTCTTATTGTTTTTTCTTGCTTGTTCCGTGCTTGTTTATTTGACTAAACTTTGCCCATTAAATTAGAAACTTTATTTGCACGGGTTGGCTATTTTGGCTGGATGTTGTTACTGATCTCTTTTCTTTTACAGATTACTCTGATACAAGCATTGAAGAGAGTAGTAACATGGCAAGCATGTCTTCACATACCGTGGACTCGTCTCAGGATGAGGTAATGACCTTTTCCTGATCTATATACCAAACCCACTTGCTAGTTGCTGCTGCACATGTAACACATGTTTTCATTTTCTTCATTGATAGGTGAAGAAATGGGCAAAATTTTGCAGCGATTTTACTGCAAGTGATGGGAACCAGCATACATTGCTTGCTAATCTGAATCAGGATTTGTCCCAGAAGTCTGTACTACTGGGTGATGGTTTTAAACTATCAGCTGCTGATAATGATGTGTTTGCAACCGTTCATCCTTTTGTGGTACGATGATTTAACTTTTTCATTTTTTTGCATTGGTTCAACCTTCATGAAATGTCAAATCTGCCATTCTTTTTCTCTCTCTCTCTTTCTCTCATCCTATGTAACTGGGTGGGTATTAGTCCTTTTTGTTTTAAATGGGGTTTATTATAAGGTTTTGTTTGAAATAT
The DNA here is from genome assembly GCA_018135685.1 of Themeda triandra. Lineage (NCBI taxonomy): Eukaryota > Viridiplantae > Streptophyta > Magnoliopsida > Poales > Poaceae > Themeda > Themeda triandra. The sequence continues at coordinate 769,481 of JAENPR010000131.1, read as the reverse complement.
TATGTGTTTTGATGTGTACTATTTTCCTTCTCTGTTCTATTTCCTTCTCTGTTCTTGTATCTTATGTTATAAACAAATGTTTCAAATTTGTTTAACTTTTAGTTGCCTTGCTTGTTTCAGATTCGTGTTGGTGACAGCGAGTTGCAGAAATATCCGCATGTATTGCGGTGGATGGACTACATTCAGGTCTAAGATGAACCTTTATTTTTTATTCATACTGAATCATACTATCTGTTGCCCGTATGAAATATGTGCTCATAGAACAAAAGGATCAAATGAATATAAATCTTCTTGTCATGGTTCCATGTGTTACTTGCCTTTAGAATTTTTTTCAACTCAAGAATTGAAAACGAGGTCCACATTAACTCTCCGTGTCCCCAGACCCTATGGTTGTATTCTTGGACTGTTCACTGTTGACTATTCTATAATATAGTTAACTTATCATTTCAGAGATGCTTCCTCACTTCTGGACTCCTTCCAACTATATTTGGATCCAAAATGAGCCATTGTAATACATTGAAAGTGCAAAAGAGTGTTGTCTGCTATGATAATATTCAGAATCTCTTACAAAACTTGCATATTATTTTTATTAATATGCCAGCGAATTTGTACTGACAAAAGTTTCTTGTTGTTGTTGTTTTAACAAACACTACCATCTGTAATTAAAAGGATTCTCATTGATGCCATCTTTCATTTTCCTCTCTGGGAGCATCACTATGGTTTCTCACGTCAATCTTTTTTCTATCTGACGCAGAACACTGCTGTTTCTGGTACAACTTTGCAAAAGATAAATGTGGTCAAGTCTGTCTTTGATCCACCTTCTGTAAGTAACTTGTTGCTGGAAATCTTTTATTCTCTTTTCATACTTATACTACTGAATTCCTTTAACCTGATTTCAAGTTGAACTGGAAATTATGGAAGCTCAACTTTTTTCCTTGAATATGCTGGAGACCTGTGTATTATTGCATTGAGGGAAGTTTTAGAAATATAACCCATCCACACTTAGTTGACATGTGTGCTGGGTGCATAGGGAAAGCGCTACCAACACACTCAGCCACTACACCCTAGGAATCAGAACAATGTGTCTTCCTGCTTTGTTTGTTAAATTTGTACCTTCTCATACAAAATCGCTTCAATGCTACTGTGACACTAGTAAAATATCCACAGACATGTATGTATTGGTCATCTTCAGAACATTTGTCTGAAAAAGGTGTATTAAGATATTTAAAGTAATTGTACCTTTCCTTTTTCTGCTTGGCAGCATCCAAAGAAGGCTGATAAAGGAGATGGTGAATCAAGTTCGAAGAAAGCCATTTCTGGACAGAAGACTGCTGACAAGTCCAATGGAAGTGCTGACTCAAAGAAACCTGCAGGGAGGTAGTTTGTTTTGCCATCAAGCAAATTCTCGTTAATTTTCAAACTTATCAGCACTTCTGGATCATTACTTGGAGATATTTGCTGGATCATGCTGGCCTCAGTATTGCATATTAAGTTCATTGCAATTTTATGATTATGTAGTTACATATGCAGTGTATCACAAAGTTTGATGGGCTGTAAATTTGCTACTCTTATTGTTTTCTACTAGTTTATGATATGTTTGGTTATTTACAGTTTTTTTGATAGCATTGCTGATTTCATGTTCAAATACCATGTATTCTGAGAGACTACTTTCTTGTACAAGTTGCCCTTTTTTTTATAACTTATGGTTTCCTTTCATTGTTGATTTTAGATTAAGCCTCCTGAAAATAAGGCGAATCCTACTGCTGCGGGGAACAACAAAACCTCTGGGGAGAAAAAAAGAAAAGAGAAGTCAGCAGGAAAAACAGCAGAGAAAGCTTTAGAGAAAGTTGCAGACAAGGAATCAGAGTGCAATATCAGTATCCTGAATATACAGGTTGGCCTTATCCGTAAAGCATGGAAGCACCCATCTGCTGACAGGTGCTGTATTTTCACTCTTCTGCAAAACTTAAGAATTTCTCTCAGTACTTCTGTTGTAGTATTAAACCTAACATTTTGATTGATGACCAATCAGCCTTTTGGTTGAGGAGATTGATTTGGGAGATGGTAATGTGCGTCAAGTTGTTAGTGGTCTTGCGAAGTACTGCAGCCCGGATGATCTAACTGTGAGTAGTTAGCTGCAAGAAGGAACTCAAATTGTTTTCAACCATTTTTTCTGACTTATGCTGCTGTGTTTTGGTATGTCATTTTCCTCTTTCAGAATCGGCATGTTGTCTTGATCACAAATGTGAAGCCTGGGAAGCTGCGGGATGTTATGTCTGCTGGATTGGTACGTCACTTCTATTATAATTGCATTTGTGTAGCCAGGGGAACAAATTTGGTTGTTATTAGGCTATTTGGTTTATCGAAATTTCTAAAAATACTACTGTCCATTTGAAGTTACAAGGCATTTTACATAAACCAATAAAAACGTACAGAATGACCACCCTACCTCATTATTATCTAAAAAGACTATTTAATGAGCATGATTTAGTTTGAAGTGAAGTAACTCATGTATTTTGCATTGTATTAAGAAGTTTCTTGTATTTTTTTTTCTCAAACACACAAGAGAGCCGGTATCACTAAAGGTAATGATTAGTCGCTATTGTATTGTGAACATAATATATGCCCTAATAATTTCTATTGGCGGAGTACCATGGTGGACTACAAGTTTCAAACAAGTCATACTGTTGCCTAACCCTAGAATAGGTAACTTAACGGTGTAGCATTTTTCACTAAAGAAAATTTAATAAAGTAATAAAGAGCTGCATAAATATTTATTTCTAATTTGAAGTGGAACACTGATCGAGTCAATTATATCTCTTCTGTTATATAGTTCCACAGTATCTTGTTATCTTGTCAGTGGAGTAGTACCATTGACTAGAGTTTCTTAACTCCTGGTCCAAACTGTAAGTGCATTTCTGTTATTGGAAGGTCTTTACTGAGATGTTCGTTTGGCACCAATCTTCTGCCCAGGTCTTGTGTGCTTCAAGTGAAGATCATACTGCTGTGGAGCCTTTGATTCCTCCTGAAGGAGCCAAGATTGGAGAACGTATTTCATTTGCTGGGTCAGTATATAATCTATTTAAAGGCTCTTTTGTGCTGTTTGCATTTATATTCTGTCTAGCTGTCCTGATTTATACTCATGAATATGTTAGTCAAGCTGTAAGAACTTAGTTTCTTAGAACAATGTTTATTGAACCGACAAGTGTAATCTGAATGAACTCATGCAAGAGTTTTCTTCCGTTATAATAGGAACTGAATATTACAAGTCAGCTTATTCACATTTTTTTTGGGGCTCATGATATCTTTTAGAATAAATATCGTGTATGCTTGTGTTCACTTCTGAAATAAAGGGTTGATTGCTCTTTTCAATTTTACTTCAGTTGTCTCTCTGGGGCTATAATTTGTGTTGCCCTGTGTTTTAACAACAATCTTGTTTACCAATTAAGTTCTGGTTGTTTTTTATTTTGTTATTTGCATGTAGGTTTGATGGAAAGCCTGAAGATGTTCTAAATCCAAAGAAAAAGCAGCTGGACAAGATTACCCCGGTACATTTCAATGACCTATTTGATATGATGTTACATCATTGTCAGTGGATGTTGTTGGCTAACATAATAGACTGAATTATCAGATCCTGACAATTCAATTACCATGTTTGTTTTTATTTGATGAATTATGTCCCTTATTCCTATACTGTGCAAGCTTTACCGCTATGGCGCTAACCTCACTGTTTATGCTTCCAGCATCTTCGTACCGACGAGAATGGAATTGCAACATTCAAAGGTGTACCCTTTACTACATCAGCTGGCCCATGTACATCTTCGATTCGCAATGGAAATGTTAAGTGAGCTGCTCATCAGACATGGTTGCATAGATTGGCGTCAAACTCATGCAGGGTGTCTACCATTTTGTCATACAACATGTTGTGCCCATATTTAGCGTTGCTAACTTTGAACAGAGTTACACTATCGTAATTTTCTACTAATGGTTGGGTCCAGAGTTTGCTTTTGAGTATACTATCAAATCCTAGAGTAGCACAAGTGCGGTTCTGTGTTGGTCAAGATATCTGGGGCCACAATTTTTCTTACCGTTTGTGACAGTTAACCAAAGATACTTTGGTTGGCGAGGTAGTAGGTGGCTTCAGAAAAACTAGAACCAATACCTTGCTTGGTTGGAGAATTTTGCATCAGTACCTTTCTTATGGAGCTCCATCTGGCTTCCCTGCATCAAATGTTGCATCGTAATTGCCAGAAGCAATGTGTGCTTGGAATCTGTTTCTTTGCTGCACGGGCACGGTCGTGCAATACTGGCATCACCCCGAGAAGTTATGTTTTTTTTTTTTGACACCGCGAGAAGTTATGTTGAACCTGATGTTTCTGTTCAAGGACAAGGAAAACTTCTCAATGTCTCTTCTGTGAAAAAAAAAACACATTTTGCTATTTAAGAAAAACAAAAGACACAAATGTAGCACGGAGTATACGACTGCCATTTTTAGGTTCTTCAGGTTGGTAATTTTGGTATGCGGCACAGGTAGTTGCGTTCTAATTTCTAATACTTATTCTGCAGTCAGTACATACGGTACCAACGGTTACTGAATTGCATTGCAATAGCTTACCGTACATTTTGATATCTGATGAAGCTGGACGTTAGCGTGGTCAGTGTACACATGTGGTAGTTCGCCATGTTCAAGCAACCAGAGATCAGCACATGCCGCTTTTTAAGGATCTATATGCTTATGATCTTTTACTTTTAGTGGCGTCAAGCATGCAACCATGCCCATCGTGTGCCATGCCACCACTTGGGATGTAAGTACTGTTTCACGAACAATGCTTCTTCAACATCTTGCTGTATTTAAAGAAGGTCGAAGAAAGGGATATAAAGAAATTCTTGATTTGATTTTCAACCAAAAAATACATAAACATAGACACATGAATCATAAAAAATGTTTACGAGCTTAGCTCTTCATGAAGAGTTGGCTAATCATTTTCTCTTTTTGTATTATAAATACAATATTCTATGAGCTACTTGTACCACGGTTGGAGGTTAGAGCTGTCCTAATGTGCGTTTTTTTCTAATCACGTGTTTGCCCTCTAGCCTCCTGGGATGGCACCTCAGCACGCTCGTGTGGGCCAGACCACAATCTGCTAGCGGGGTTCACGAGAAAATTCAACGAAAATCCCACAGAAATATAAGCAGAAAAGGGCGGTACTCCTGCTAAATTACAATCTACATACATTTACAAACAGCAGAATATGCTTTTTTAAGAAGAAAGAGCAGAATAGGTTTTGTGTGTGCGGAGCGGAGATGCACGGGGAGGCGAATGGTACAGCGAAATTCTAGTTTTGGCATTACACCGGACTCCAAAACCTGCTGAAAGGAGATGCGGAGAGGAGCGCAACAGCCAACAGATCGCAAAAGCTCCGCGAGAGGCGATAGCCGAGCCCCCACGCAACAAACCACCCGCTCACACCGACCGATCGATCCACCAAAACTGGCCAAAAGCCCCCAAGAAACCCCACAAAACACCCCGTTATCCCCCACCTCGCCACGGAAGCCTACCTTCGAGCCGTCCGCCCGCGGCCCGTTCCACCATTCCGCCGCCCCCGCCACTCGCCACCGCCTCCCGTCTCCTCTCCCCTCCCTTCCCGAGGCGGCGCGCGCGGACGCCCCGCCGCCCACCCACCCCGATGGCCGCGTCTCTCCTCCACGCCGCCACCGCCTCGCTCCAGAGCCCACCGCCGCCGCCTTCCACCCCCTCGCGTCCGCCCCGTCCCCGCGCCTCGCGCGCTCCGCGTTCGCGCCCGGCCGCCGCCTCGAGGTCTCGCTCCGGGCGGTCTCGCCCGGTCACCGTTTCGCGGGGCGGGGAGCGGCGCCCCGCGACCGCCGCGTCGTCGCCGCCCTAGCCGGGGAGCAAACCGTGAGTCAAACCCTCCCTCCGAGATCCTCGCGTCTGTTGCCGTTTCCGGCGGCGAGACTCTCGTCTTCTAATCTCTGGCGTGTTATTTGTTTCTCCCCGACTGATTCACCGTAGTAGTTTCCCCTGTTTTTCTCTATGTATGCTGCCACAATCATTTCGGCCAAAAAAAAAATGTTGATTCATGTGCTTCATTTCACTTCCCTGAATGTAATTCGTGTAGACTATCCGTCGTATGGATATGTTAATTTCGATTACTGGGTTCCTCGTGATGTTTTGCTCACTGTGTTACGGTAAATTTCATGATTTAGTCACTTGAATATGGCTGGTGCTTAAATTATCTACATCCTGGTGCTGGATCCAGGAGGGTTCAGAGGCGAGCGATGCCAAGGATAACAGCAACGGGGAGATAAAGCCCGAGGAGGCTCAGGAGGCGTGGAAGGTAATGCTGGAGCAGTTCAAGGCCGAGGCCCTGCGGATGCAGGCTCTGTCGATGCAGGCGTACGATGTCTACTCCAAGAGGACGAGGGAGGTCTTGCTGGAAGCCGCTGAGAAGCTCAAGATACAGGCAGACAAAGCGCAGAAGGACCTGAGTGTGATTGCTACCGAGGTTAGTCAGGAGGGGCAGGAATATCTGACGTTGGCAGCGAGGAACTCCCCAGACTCGATCAAGGATATCTCAGCGACGTTTGGGGCTCTTGGAAAGTTGAAGTGGCCATCAGAGTATGAGGATTATCATGTGGGCATTCCATTTGGTATGTCAATGTTCTACTTCTACATAAATTGGTGAAATTTTTCAATGCAAATTAATTTCATTCTCTAAAGGGTCGTGAAATTGAAATGCACCGAGATTAGGTGTTGGCATAGTTTCATGCTGACACGAAGGGTTAAAGTTATTCTTGCACTTGCTTCGTCTTCTGTAGGTACCTTTCTTTCCGTAGGGGGTTTCCTCAACTTCATGTTGACTGGAAGTACCTCTGCTCTCCGTTTTGGTATTGTTCTTGGCCTTGCATTGTTGGCTCTGGGAATCTCAAGTTTGAGATCACAAAGAGAAGGCGGTCGTCGGCCTCGTCTTCTACTGAAAGGGCAAGCTGGTTAGTTCATTTGAATCCATCATCCTTGCCTTGCTTTAACCCATCTGTTCTTTTCATTATTTATTAAGAACCTTTGAACAACATAGTTGTGGTGGTGTGGCCTCGAACTTGTGCTGATATTCGTGCTGTGTATGCTTGTTTGACATACTTTTAAGATTCATAGGTTAACATAAATATGATATATTGTATATAGAAGAAAAAATAGAAGGATTATTAGTGAGTATCAAATCCAGAAGGTTACCTTCCACAATACTATTTGTTCTTTAAAGTTTTTCTTGTTTCTTTATAGAGTTGATTGTTCTTTTTAAGAAGTTTTGTGTTATATTTGTGCACCTAGCAATGCTCCTTCAATAGTCAGATCTTAACGTTCCTTCCTAAATTCTTGTGCTGTTAATGCAAGCTACAACAACACTGTTTTGGCAGCCATTTATATGTGATGTCACATATGTATACTGTTCCATCATGCATACTGATCAGATTTCTCATAACTTGGATAAAGTAAAATCAGTGTCTGCTTGCAGCCATGGGTTCATATGGCTACACCAGGATTGAACTTTCATTTATCATACCACAAAAGTCATATAGTGTAATGTCTATAAGGTTTCCTGTCCAGTTGGGTTCAGCAATTGCTCTTGTTCTTTATTTTGCTACCACAGTAAGTATACCATGTTCTGTCATTTTCCCCATTTCATCATAGAAAACATTTGAACATGTTAGGTTTATTAGATGGGATATCATGTTACAAAACTATTGGTCATCAGGTCAATAACATCTTTCAGAGCAACACCCCCCCCCCCCCCCCCACCCACCCACCCACCCCCCCAATAATCTAACAGCTAAGCACTATGATGGTTTATACTTGTAAGCAAGGCTTGATTCATCACATATTTAGTTATCGTCTTAAGAATACAGTTTTGATTACATTTGTATTCTGAAGTCATAACACTGTAAGGGTTTAGCTATTTCTTGATGTGTTTCACTTGTTGCATGCAGCAATAGCCAGTGTCATCTTCTTCAGGGAGTTTTCAGTTCTTCTCCAGGTAAACTTTCTAGCAGTGTCATTAGCTATCAAATTTATGATGTTATAATTTGATTTTGCTGATCTGTTTGCATCCTGCAGATTGGCTGGTTCCCAAAAATCTTCATGGTTCTTCTCAGGTTAGTACACTTTAACAGTTTGAATTGCTTTCATTATTCTGATTGTACACCCAAAGAAACATGCTGTGATTTGTGATGATATTACATGGGTTCCTCATGTTTATGTTCCTGAACCTGCGCTTTTGTTGCCTGCAAGGCCCACAAAAAATGTTTTTGTGTTTCTTAGTTTTTTTTTACTAGAAGGGTGTACATGACTATCTTTTGGTGGATGCAAAATTTTTCACATTTTTTCCTTCCAACTTTACTGTGATTTTCTGACAGGCCACCTATCAGTTGTACTGCCATCTGTGGTCCTTCCAAAACCATAATATCACCTAATCATGATCCGTTTGATCCAGCAATGTCCCGTTTCTGTACTCCCTGTCATGGTGCACTTATTAAACTGCTGCCTACTTTTACTTTTTACATCTGGAGAATATGACTAAGAAACTGATTTTAATTTGATTCTTGACTTGTAGATACCTTTTTTTCATATTTTATCCCACAAACTTTCCTGCTAGACATTCTGTACTTGTATATTCCTTGTCCACCCAAAACTTGTGTTAGAGAAATGCTCTCGATAACCATTGTTGGCCATATATTACTGTTCATCGACTTAAAACATCTTGTAGCTTAACTTGTACACTAAAGTTCAAATCCCTTGGGCTTAGGGCCAGTTTGTTAGAGCTCCACTGCCTGATTCTTGAGCTTCATGATTCTAATGAGGATCAATTTTTTAAGTGATTCTAGTGGTGATTGAATGGGGAGCATGGCAAACGGTGCAGTGTGGGTTCTTTTAGCTGCCAAGTCGTAGTGTAAATGGAGAAGTGATTCTTTTTAGCTCCCCACCAGAATCCAATAGCATTTGGTATGGATCCATAGAATCCATCCGCAGAAGCTGGGAATTGAGCTTTGCCAAACTGGCCCATTCCTTTCAGTGCTTAAGCTTTTTATGTCTTGTGTAGTAACTAGTCATTTTTGTCTGATCTGAGAACAAAGAGGATCCTTTGTTGTGTATGATGCTAATTCTCAATTCTGCTGCAGTGGAGTGGTGGCAGGCTTTTACTTCTACCGCATTGCAACTGGTAGCCCCAAAGATCTGGGCAGCAAGAGCGATTCTGTGAACTAATGGTAACCTTACATAATCTCGGTTTTATGTTCTTTGCCATGTGCATCGCACAGACAGATAATAGGATCATTACATGACCAGCAGTTTAAATCATGTATCATGCAGCACTGGGACGAATCAGATGATCACTGGAACGTAGACCCAGAAGATTATGGCCTGTTGCTTTCAATTTCCTTCATCAGTCTTCAATTCAGGCAAAGCTCGGTCCAAGCGACTAAGGTGTCTGCATGATGACACATGAATTCAGAAGAATTGCTTGCTTACTCGGCCCTCTTCCCGCACTCTGTTCTTTTACTCATGTAATATAGATCATAGGCTTGAACAACGGTAATAATCGAGCTTCAAAGGTCATGTAGTTAGGTGTTCAGTTTGTCTGTTTATTTTTCATGGGGACAGTTAAGTGATGTGTTAAATGTTGGCGAAAACAATCCGTGTTATTACTCTGTAGCTTCCAGCTTGCTCTAAATCCGTGTTAAATTATTTAACGCGGATGATAAGTTGATAACAATTAGGAGCACTGAGATTTATCCCTAGTCGTCTGCAGTTTTGCTCTATTATACTGAATCTAGTTGTATGCATTTTTGCACGTTCTGAAATTCGTTCATTCGGTCCGCTAATAATATTTATGTAGGAGTATTATTTTTCTCAGAAAAGTCACGTGACCAATAATGAGTTACTGACTCGTTCATGGTAGGGAACTTAACATTTGGACCGTGCGGAGCAGCTTTGCACTGCACAAATATGCCCAGGAGAGTTTTGGTTAGCTTGTCAAAGATACGTCAGGTATCCCTCATCAGAAAAAAAAAAAGGGTTTCGACAGGTATGCGTCGAGTCCAATATTCGAAGCGTTTGGTTTTCACATGATGCTGCTGGTCTTTGCCGGAAGCAGAGCTGACTGTTGACGACCACTTGCTCACGAACACGTCACCTTGTTCCTTTGCTCCGCTCCATTTTGTAATGGGGAAATTAGTGAATCTTTTTTTACCAAAATTAAAAAAAATAAGAACACAACAGTGTCATCCCTCTTTCTCAGAAAGCATTCTTTGTTCCCTCTAAGTGAAACAAGGCCTTGTTTAGATAGGAGTTAGAATTCAAAATGTTAGAATTCGACTCCAAAGACTTTCGTTTGTATTTGACAAATATTGTCAATCGTCGACCACCAGCCAAAAGATTCATCTCGTGATTTTAAACCAAACTCGTGTGTAATTAGTTATTTTTTTACCTATATTTAAGGCTCCATGCATGTAGGTAAAAATTGATGTAATAGAGAGAGTGAAAAAAGTTGGAACTTGGATGAATCTAAATAAGGCCCAAGATACTATTACTGGTGTGCAGCTCTACGGCAGGCCATCAGGCTTCTTTCTGAATTCTGATCGAGCCTGTGACCCTCGTAGGTTGTCCCTCATTACTGCTCGGTCGGACTGACTGTTCTCACGTACGTACACGTACTACAGCGACGGCGACGGCGACAACACAACACATGTCCAGATCTGAGCTGGTGAGCTGGTCTTCTGCTGCTAATCTAAAAGTCTACTGAAACATAGCGACGTCATCGAGGAGACCGCCGAAGTCAAAGTGGTCATCGAGGACGGATTCCCATCCGAAGCGGCCGTCCAGGAACTCCGTCACCGGATCAGGAGCAGCCGTCTCGTGCCACTGCCAATCGTGCACCGCCTCGAAGCCTACATCGGACGACGACGCCGACGGCGATGCCGACGACCACCCTCCCTGCGACATGGAGGCCGGCGAGCCGCCTCTGTTGTTGGCGTCCGCGGAGGCGGATCCCCAGGAGCAGGAGTTGGAGCCGAAGTCGACGACGGCGGGCGGCGCCGCCGCCGCAGCCCCTCCCAGCTGCTGCCACGGGGTGGCCGCGCCCTTGCACGTGTGCTCCCCGTAGTAGGCGATCTCGTACGCCGCCGGCTGCTCCTGCGTCCGCTGCACCCGCCGCGTCGCGTTGCATCCCTGGTCTTTGTGCGCGCAGCGGTAGTAGAGCCTCGGGTGCTTGTAGCCGTTGATGTCCTTCTGCCCGTACTTCCTCCAGATGAAGCCGTCCATCGTCGTGTCGCTGGTCACCTCCCTGGTCGCCTCCGCGCCGCGCGCCCTGTGAAATGGAACGGCAACACTCATCAGCATGCTGCTTTTCAGTTGCCAAACAAGTACGCAGAGAAATCCTGCTGTTGTGCAAGATGGAGGGACCGAGGGAAACGGCAACGGCAGTTTCACGCACCTTCTCTTGAGTGGCGGCCCCGGAGGAGGAGGAGACCAGGTGGCAGCGCCTCCCGTTACTGCCGTGTCTTGGTGGTACTCGGCCGCCGCCGCAGCCTTCCTCTTGCGCCCGCTAGTGTTGCTGGCCCTGAGCGCGTCGATGACGCGGCCGCAGCAGCGGAGGATCTCGGCGGCGAGGTCCTGGTGCGGCGACGCCGGGGACGCGGCCCGGAGCAGGTCCCCGAGGTGCGCCGCCGACTGCTGCCCCATGGTCATCAGCTCCAGGACCACGGCGGCCGGGGTGTCCAAGGCCATGGCTGACTGCCGCTCGGTGCTAGCTTCTTGGATCGACGAAGCGTTTGCTAGGGTGCTACTTGAATTGCGTCAGTCTCGAGGGCTCGAGGCTCACTCGATGGTGTTGGTGTGATGGTGTTCAGGTCCGTCTCTGTGGCCTGCGGCTGCGGGCTGAACCGCGGAGGGCCGACGAGACGAGGCACGGGAGTCGCAAGAGTAAGATGCGGAGGCAGTGAGCTTGCCGAGCTCAATTTATAGACCTCGTCTCGTCAGCAAGCCATGCCAAGGTGAAGGAAGCCGCGAGGAAGCCGCAGGAAGCAGCGGTCCACGAGCGCTTCAGCCGAGTGGAGCGCAGAGCGCTAGCCGCTTGTGCTATGCGACAAGGCGGCAAGGTCCATCTGCGACTGCTCTGCTGCTCCTCTCTGTAGAGTACAGTACAGAACATCCGCAGCACGAGACTTCTGCAGCTACTACACGTTGCCACGTTGGCATCATCTACCGAGCTAGCAAACACAGAGAGATCATTAAACTATGAGAAGATGTACTTACGTAGTATTGTACGCACACTGATTAGATAGATTACGGTAACCGATAGTACGCTAATAATCTTATTTTAGATACGCTCGAACGCGGACCGGGCGACCCGGGGGCTAGCCCACTCGTCAAATGGAACAGTGCATACGTGGCCGTACATGGTGATGCCATAGTGGTTAGCACCCAAAACGTGTCTGCGACCTTGTTAATACCACAATTAGACATGCGCACGCCAGTATATACATATACTATACGTATAGATTAGATATATACGCAGGACAGAGCCTGGGAGGCCGGGCTGAATCAAGTGCTTGCTGCACGTCACGTATATACTCACATGGGTTCAGTTGAGCTCATGAGTCCAGTGTGTACATATATGTATCTCTCTGAGTCACTCTCTCGGTCGCTGTAACCGCCAAGCTCTTGTACTATAGTGGTTCATCAGTGTCGAATATGATTTGATTAGGCGACTGGCTCCCCATGTGCCGAACGCGTGGTCCGCGGTCGCTCGCTGCCGTGGCATCGATACCATCGCTGATGCTCTTGATTATAACCCGCGCGCCGAACGAGTTGCGAGCACGAGCAACGGCGTACGCGTACGCGATTCCGATCCGAGGGGCAGAAATAGAAAGGCACACAAGTGCCCCACGTTCGAAGTGAAAGAAGAAAACGCCAAAGTGCCCCGGGCCGGGGAGCCGGGACGGAGACGAGCGAGGTCAACATGCATGCACGGTTCCGAAAATCCGATCAAGCAGCAGCTCTCTGCCGAAGGTTCGGTGTCAAACTGAAACTCTGCTGATTCCATGCCATCTCATCTCGAGTTCAATGTACCTGCGGCTGTGGTAGGCGAAAAGCCAGAGGCTGGATCCCTATAAAAATATATAAAAACCAGAATAAGCCAAAAAGAAGGGTTCACCGTAGCCGCATGTAGTTTTCCGGCCACCACTGCATTTCCTAAAGCAGCGGAAATGATCATCTTTTTTAGGACAGGTTGCCGATTGCACGACAGGAAAGATCGAAATATACACATATGCTTAAGCGGGCCCGCCGCCTAGTATGCTTATTAACAGCTGACATGTTATCAGCTGGCGGGCCCAGACGTGAGAGAACACTGAGCATACGGTCTTCTGAGAATCTAACATACTTTATCAATTACGGGGACTCCCATTCTCATACTATATATATTAATTAACGGCAAGTAATAATATGCTTTGAGTAGCGTGATTAGGTTCACAGTACAGGTGGGGTGACCGGTTAAGGCCACGCTTTCTCACTTGACTTCCCAACATGCTCTTTGGGTGTGCTACGCTACTGTACTGTGCTTGGCCTTCTTATATCTTTCACGAAGAAAAAAGCATTCAGGACTGGACTTCATGTGTTACGATCACGTCCATGCTGATGATCATACGATGCTTTTTATATTCATTATTACTTCCTCCATTCCAAACTATAAGTCGTTTTAACTTTTAAATACATAGCAAACTAGATGTATAAAAAAAAATCAAAGTGGCTTACAATTTAGAACAGAGGTGGTACACAATATTAATAGTGCAATTAGTAGGGATTTAGATTATCATAGGATGATGGTTATATCAGAGACACCTTTTTCATCCTTTGGGCACTCTGCTATTTAAAAAAGTAGATGAGGTGAGCCAAGGCGACTTAAGATGAAGCAGCTCTGGTGGTCCATCCTGGCATTCCTGGGAGCAGACGCCTTTCAGATCGGTGCAGAGACCATATGCCAATGGTGGGAGCAATGGCAGCAAAGATGGCACGGCGACGAGCGGAAAGGCGCAGTCACTCTATTCGCCCTGGTGACATGGGAAATCTGGAAGTAGAGGAATACAAGATGCTTCAGGAACGCTGGATCAGCCACCCCCCAGACCCTGATCACCATCAGGCACACCACCGACCTATGGATCGAAGCCGGGGGTGCAAACTGGAATGTCTAGTGCGCGAGTAATCCGTTATGTGTAAATCGAGCCAGAGGCGGTGGGGCGTGTTTAAAATCGATGTATCCACCCTGGTAAACGCTTCAGCGTATTGTAAAACAATCTCTTCTACTTAAATACAAAGATGTGCAAACCTTTTGTGTATTCGAGAAAAAAATACCCATACCCACGGAAGCCTGATTAAGGATGATAATATGATAGATTTGGTGCACTGTTCAACGTAACACACCCCCAAACCCAAACAATTACTCCCTCGCTATCCCGGAATAAACCAATTTCTGGAGTCACCTCAATTTATCTTATAGATTTGACCAAAATTATAGAAAAAAGCTCAATATATTTTCGTAATCTACTTATGTGATGTCATAATGTTGTTGTTCTTCGTTGTACATTAAGTTGAACAAACTCAAGGTACATATAGTTTGACTTAGGATGACTTTAGAAGTTGATATTTGCTTTGGGACTAAGAGAGTATGTAGCTGTGTCTTTGCAAACATCTCCTAGAGTATGTAGCTGTGTCTTTGCAAACATCTCCTTTGTCCTGTTGATTTTTGAAGCTATCCAGCTAGTGGATTAATTATTTAAATTTGAAGTTGAGCTAACACTGAAAGGAACACTTTACTTGCTATAAACTATGACACCTGCTAGCACGGTCTGTTTTTCTTCCATGGAGTCAATCCTTTGACCTAGAGTTGTCGCGCTAGATTTTCAATCCAACTTGCCCAGATGATAAGACCAGCTTATTAGGCCAGTCTCAATGGAGGTTTCACGGGAGTGTCATGCACATTAAATAGACTGCCATGTCAGCATTTGCATAAAATTGCATGAAATTGGGAGGAGAGAGAAGGAATTCGTTTCACCATGGTGAAACTATATAGCGGTATTTCCAAAACATTGGAAAGTGTGTGAAACCTCCATTGAGAGTGTTATTTCATTTCATCCGCATGCATGTAGGAAGGTCATTGGTGGAAGAGAGGAGAGAGAGAGACAACGATGATGGACCCATAGAAGCTTTAAATAGTATGTGAAACTGTGCAATAAAACTATGCATTGAGGGAGTGAGTTGTTTCGTATCAAAATTTCAAAGCTTTAAATAGTATGTGAAACTGTGCAACGAAACTAGCCATTGAGACTGGCCTTATAGAACGTTCCAATTGAATTCCTGCATGTGAAACAAATAGTTGTACCGTAGTTAACTGCCCTCAAAACTCTTAATTATATTTGGACGACTAGAGATAGACAATCAAGGTCTAGGCAAGAAATTTGTTCGTCCATGTTCGTGTTTTGACCAAAATACACAGGTCGGCAAGTTAGAGTTAGAGACATGCTCATAACTATAAACAATCGGAGACGTGCACCGACCTGGGAGAAATTCGTTCTCTCTTCCATTAGTGACGAATTGACGACCAGGTGTGTTAGGAATTGCCATATAATTCCTGCAGGAAATGAAGCATGTACGGTTGTCGTCAGGCGTCAGCTAAGTTGGCGAGTCAAAGGCCCCAAGGGCCAAGGCTGAATCAGAGCGCTGCTACTTGCATTCCCCAGTCGTCTTACGCGGTGATTTAGCGACCTCCAGTGAGCTAGTAGTGATTGGCTGTGCCTAATCAGCTCAGTAGCTTTCATATCTCACGTACGCGCGTACCTACGGCGCATCAGTCAGCTGGCCGGCAGAAAGTAGAAACTCACAGTTTGCAGTTACTATTACTGATAAAGAGTAAAGCAAGCAAGCATGCCACGCAGCTCATCTAATGGGAAAAAGTATATTTGTTTAGTTTCCCTTTTTCGTGCTAGGTCTTCGCCTCCTTTGAATCGGTCCGGAAACACTCCAATTCTCCAAAAGGGTGCCAGGCAGCTCAAGCCGACTGCATACACATATGTGGATGAGCTGCGATCGAACTGTAGCCAGTAATCAAGCTGCTGCTGTTAATGGAGACATGCATGCATGTGCAGTGTCATGGAGGCAGACAGGCATATATATATCCCATCCGCGAGTGCAGATAGAACTGTGACTGTTTTAGTAACGCGGGATAAAAGGTTGTGTTCCGGCGAAAGCAAGCTAATGAACAATAGCCGCAACAGCAACAGCACTACAGGAAATGAGGAATCCTGTGCATGGATAGGACATGGCTTTGTTGCCACCGGACCGATATCTCCATCAGAAACAAGCGAAAGGAAACTTCTACCCACGGACCGCATGCTGGCCGCAGCAGCAGTACAGTAATTGGTGGCCAATCATGCTTTGGCCCGCAGGAAAACGTGTCGCGATAATACAAAACCGGGCGAGTGAGATCGGCCGAGTGACTGGTCCCTGCATCGATCACGGCTACGTACCTTTTTCGGTCGCACGTGTAGCACGACTGGTGGGGTTCATCAACGACGCGGCCCGGGGTTCATCGAATGATCCCGGGGTTACGGATAGATCAGGGTTAATAAATGGACGAGAAGGATTGGTGGCTAAAACAAAGTTGTCAGCAACCTGTGAGGAGCAAAGATGACGTTGTTCAGTAGCCCAACTGGGTAAATTAAAATTCCCAATGGTCGTGTTTTGACACATGGCAATTGTAGCCCAACTATGACAGTTGGCTTTTGTACTAAATAAATGGCTAATACTTAGTTATTTCTCCAATAGTCGTAAACAAAATTGTTGCACAACCAATGTAACCGTTGGCTTTTTTACTAAATAGCCGATAGTGAAATATTTCTCCAATAACTGTAAACAAAATTGTTGCACAGCCATTCCTATCACAGTTGATGTGCTCTGAAGATTCACATCATATCACATTCTTTTTGCAAGATATTAAGTAAAACTATTCCTATCACGATCGATCGACATGCTACAACTCTCCGTACGTGTCCATGCCCTTTCGACCCTCTCTACAACAATTTTGTTAACCTTCGCCTATCTCTTATACTCTCTCCTTTATTTGTGCAACAATTTTGTTTACAACAGTTGGAGAAAGAGTTCACTATCGGCCATTTAGTAATCAAGCCAACAATTAATCAACAACAGTCAACAGTTGGGTATTACGACAATTGCCATGTGTCAAAACGAGATCATTGTAAATTAATTTACCTAGTTGGTCAGCAAGTCTAATGCCCAATTGGTCAACGTTTAATCGTCGACAAGACTTTATATGGTGCAACTTGTAACCGTTGTTAACATATTAACCGTTGACCATTCACAATTCCCCCGGCCGGTTACCCGTTGGCCATTTGTTCTTGCCTTTTGCTATTCGTTATTTCTAGTAGTGCACCTGTGAGGAACAAAGATGACGTTCAATAGTATCCATGTGTAGATACGGATACCAACATAGTACTTGAAGTTGTCAAAATTCATCGGAGGGAAAATGGAGTCGTCGTCGTCGTCGTCGTCAAATGTTAACACGAGCTGTGTACGTGCTGGTACGTTGACCACAAATTCGTCCTTCTTCTAAAATGCGGGAAAAAGACATCTTAATCTTAATTCTTACAATGAGGGAAAAAGACATCTTAATTCTTAAATTGTAGGAAAAAGACATCATGGAATTTGGTACTGATATGAGACTTGCTACTACTACCAGCATCAATATATGCAGTTGACCAGCTATTGTACTATTTCTGTTTTTTTAAAGAGTATATGCGTTCTAGAAGCGATTAACAAAATTAATTATAAGTTGTTCTAGATTTTCTAGGTACTTATATGCAGACACATGGTTTTTCATAGCCATTGTGCAGCAGTTTTATGATGAGTGATTGTCAGCATATCAACACGCGGCTTCGTGTCAAACAACGGTGTCTCTTGGCTTGTGTTGTGCAGGTGTCGAGCTCAGAGACGGTGGTCGACGGTTGATGAAGATCAAGCAGGCCGTGCCATACTGACGGACCTGGTGCGGTGAAGGGTGGACGTGAGGCTTGGATCGAGGGATCTGGAGGCCGAGGGGCCAGCCGTGGTGGCTGGCACTTGGGACATCGAAAAATGCAAGTGTACACGGCGGGGGACGCGTACGGGCTACGCTACTCGCAGACCATTTGGTGGTTTCGCCTCAAAACCATCGGCTGCGGGTTTCGCAGGTTTGCGCCTCAAAACCTGGAAGGTCCCGATGCGGACAGACGGCACGTGGCGGCATCGGGGAGATCGCGTGGAAGCGAGGCTACCAGCGAGGAGACGCGGTGGTCGTCGGATCAAGTGAAGTCTGAGTCGGACCATAATGTCTCTAGCTAAGTGGTTTGGACTCTATGTATCCAAGGGCAAAAAATAAATATGTAATAGTGCCCATAAATAAGGATGAGGGGGGTCCCTTCCCCTTTTACCTCTTTGCATTCATTTTCTATCTTCCTTGCTAGGTTTTCCCCCTTCTCTAGTTGCTTGGTGAGAGAGGTGTCCATAGATTCGTAGAATTCATGCTTGAACCAAGTTTTGGAAGAAAGGCCCCTAGTCCTTGTTGTTTCCTCCGGGAGTAAAGATTTGCTAGTGTTCTTGTGTTGCAATTTGTGTTCTTCTCGAGCTCTACTCTCCCCCTCTATTTTTGAGCTCGATTTGTTCATTTCTTGTGCGTTTTGATCCGTTCTTTTTGCACTAGATCGATCTATGACATGTGTAGATGATTTCCATCGAAGTAAACTAGTTAATTCCTCACGAGATCAAAGTTCTACGCTTGCTAGCTCTAGGTCTCTCGAGAACATGTTTTCCACCACTCTCATGATTTCTCCTGATTCTCTCCAAATTGGACAATGATCTCCTAGAGGTAGCTCACCCACTACCTAAGGATTACTTTGTACCAAGTTTGATTGCAGGGTGTTTCGATTTGAGAGAGATCAGGTTGAATATTTGCAAGAGGCGATTTTGGGCGAATTTTTTTGGAGTTGCGGACAGTCCGGCCTTTGGCACCTGGACAATCCGGCCGTAGGGTTCGAGCAGTTCCAAAACCTGTTCTGACCTTTAGGCTCGCTGGAGTTTACTTCCGTGGACAATCTGAGCCATGTGACGCGGACAGTCTGCAGGTCATTTCCTGTTCAGTGTCCAGGAAGTTTTCTTTTGGTTCAGTTTTCCCAGGTTTGACCACGGACAGTCGGGCCACTCCGCCCGGATAGTCCGACGGTGAGTTTTTAGAGCGTGTCACCTGTTCTGTCCAGTGTGTTTTTCAAGCTTTGACCCGTAGGCAGTCCATACCCTATTGCCCGGACAGTCCGCGGGTCACTTCTCGAACCGTGTCCAGAACTGGTTCCAGTCTGTTGTTTTTCCAAGAGCTTTCCCCCAGAGACTCCCTAGCACGGACAATCTGGCCTTGACCTAGAAGTGCTGCTTTCCCAGTTCGTGTTCGTTTGTGCTCCGATTGTTTAGCCGCTTCTTCCGCTACTCTTGTGGTGATCCGCTGTGTTCCTAGGGAATATCCACCCTCTCAATATCGTGATCACCACTGGTTTGTGTATTGCTTCTTGGGGTTGATTGTTGAGCCAAGGACCAAAAGTTTTGGAAGAAACTTTGAGGCTCTCATTCACCCCCTTTGGTCGCCGTTTTTCGGTCCTTCATTATATAGAACTTTGTGATATTTCTAAAGATACATTATGTATCATGCATAGTAAATTGTATGCATTTCTAGAAAAACCAAAACATCTTACAATTATGAAGTAGCAATTATTAGATCTAACGACACTTATATGATATTGTAAATATTGTATTTATTTTTTAAATAAACTTTTTTAGAGTGTCTTAAATAAACTTAGCCTCTTAAAAGAGTCTGACTTAGGACAAACTCAAAATCCATTATATTTCAGGACAAAGGGAATACTTTCATTAGTTAGAGTTATACCCTCCTTCAATTTATTTGTTGCAATTCTCAAATAGTTAGTAGCACGGAGAGATAACTTAGGTCCTATTACCATATCATGTTTAGAGAAATAAGACTTTATGAAGAACCATTGGCTTTATGAAGAATCATCCTTTATCTTCAATTTAGAGAATTAAGACTTATTCTAAATGAAGAAAATAAAGGAAAGTTTAAATATTATTTATAGTTTTAAAGCCAACATCAAAGTAAATATTTTCTTAAAACCAACACCAATGTATAGAATTAGTATCCCGTAATGTTTTGATGACATCAACTGGCAAACTACCCCCGCTGCCCCCCCCCCCCGTGTGGTTTTTAGGCCTGATTTTCACTTAAAAAAAACTATGGTGATATTTTTCCCTTTTTCATTGGCTAATATAAATGGTGGTAAAACTTTTTCCATCCTTTCTAAAAAATCTAAATCCTAACTCTACCCCTATTTATTTTTCTCGAATAAGCAAAATTTTTGCACATCTTTTGTATTAAGATCGAGAAATGATGAATGTTAAATTGGTGAATTTGGGACTCGGCTAGGGCTAGGTCCGATTTAGCGCGTTTCATCCCGTAGCTGATCGATGTTCAAGCAAAAAGTATTGAATCAACTGATGTTATGTGACCATTCAAAATTTCTGGATGTTTCCAATCCCATATCTAGTTTCTGAATTTCGAATCGAAAGATATAGTTCTCCTTCCTTTGCTGAGGTAAGCTCTCATCTTATAGTTGTACTATAAGAAACGACTTGCTGTACGGTCCTGCCGAGTCTACAACTCCGCGTGAGCCGTGGAAGCGGAACGTGCCCCCCGTTCTGTTACTCGCCACCAAACCACACTCCAGCCAGCTCCTTCTGAGCTGTGCAGCTGCCGCGAGACTTCTTCATTCCCGCGCTTCCCGCTCCGGCCTTCCCTTTTTTCTCCTATATAAAAGCTGGAAGAACACCTCTTCCTCTACTTCTGCCCAACGGCCCAACCCTTCATAGCTTGCTTTTTTGTTCTCTGATCGATCATTCCTTACCAACAAACAAAACTAACAACGAACTCGCACAGTCCGGCTGCCTGCTGCTGCAACAACGAACTCTCACAGTTCAGCCGGCGGCTCGATCGCAGCCATGCAGACGCCGCCGTCCCGCGCCAGCAGCTCGGCGTCGGAGGATGAGCACGAGGCGGTGATCCGCGAGCTGACGCGGGGCCACGAGCTGACGGCGCAGCTGCGGGCGGAGGCCCTGCGCTTGCTGCGCGGGCAGGGCCAGGCCGAGGCCACCGCCGCATTCATCCTGCAGGAGGTGTCCCGCGCCTTCACCGTCTGCCTCTCCATCATGGGCTCGCCCGCCCGCGCCCCACCGCCGCCGCCGACGACGATGGAAATGGCGCCCACGCCGGCGCCTGTCCTGGCCCCGCCGCGCCGGAGCGGCCGGGACGACAACATCCCGAGAGAGTGAGTTGTCCGCTGCCCGCGCTGCTGCCTGCGCAAACAGACAGAACCAGCAGCTCCCACCGGTGGGGCTGTGCTTAATTTGTTCCAAGAAATCATTGCACGCTGATCAATTTGTTCGCGTGTGCATTTTGCTCGGCACGTACAGGCAAAGGATGACGCCCTCGCCGCACGACGATGGGTACCTGTGGAGGAAGTACGGCCAGAAGAGGATCACCAAGACGCAGTTCCCGAGGTCCATAATATCCTCCTCTTCCTACTTGGCATAGTACTTCTTGCTAGCTTCATACTCCTATATTATTAGTCCTGAAATATAATTGATGGAAGCATTTTCAGTTGCTCTAAGTCAATCTATCTTAATTTTAACTATTGCTTCCTTCAGCCTGTTCCCAGTAGCTTTTAGTTTCTCTTCTTTTTTTGTTTTTTTTTAACAAACTCTGTTGTGCTTTTCTAATAAATTCTGTAGGGGTGCAAACCCCTCCAGTTTCCTCAAAAAATATTAACCTTTGCCACAGCACAGAGGTTAATCATAAAAATACAGTTCACAATATATCAAACGAATCTGATTTGATGCCATAAATATTTTTTTTTATAAATTAGACCAAATTTAGAATGGTTTGATTTAGTATAAAAGAAAATCATGTTTCATGACGGAGGTAGCAGATATACTCTGTGACCTTTCTACTCGTGGAGTACATGTATACACTAGTACCAAACTAGTGTAACCTGCAACTGCAATAGGCCCGCCTTAAAATAACCATACACCTCCAATAATTCAGCACTGCCGCTATACAAAAAAAGGGCAATTTTGCCCTGTTGCTGCAAGTGAGCGTGACGCATCTAGAGCCATAGGCAGCGTGGTAGCACCGGCGTTCCTCTATCTGGATGGACGCGCCGGAATGGGATTGGATGTGGAAGTGGATGTGGTCGTGGATAGCTACGTACGCGTGGCTCCGGGAACGCAACAAGAGACAAGCGTAAAAGGCCGCTTGATCGAGTTGACACGCACTGCACCCCGTGTGTTCGCCTTTAAAGATTCTTGAGCGGCCAGCAGAACGAATCGCCCACACATTTGAAAGGAAAAGCCATCTAATAAAAAAGTTTGATTAGGCCTCTACACTCTAACAAAGCTACTGATTAGAGATCATTCTGATGTTGACGCACGTTTATCTTCCAAGTAAACTAGCCATGCTTTTTTTTCTTTATTTCTACATTTGTTTTCCTTGACCAGCATTTTGTCCCCGAAAGTAACATCTCCGCCTGGTGTACTTCTCGTGTGCTTTGTGTTATTACCACTGTGATTTATTTTTGCCCATGTGTGGAACTAATCTTGTAGTGAGTAGCTTAATTACACCTGGGTAAGTGACGTGTAGTAGTACCAGCAGTATTTTACTCCTACTCGAGGCATCTTCCTTAAGTGACGTCACAACTGGGGTCCACGAGTGACGTCGGATGGGCGAAGGTTCCTGTCTTATTAGCCGCCATGTGCTGACTGAGAGATGGATGGATAGGATAGGGTAGCTGATCTGATTCTGATTCCAACAAGTAAGCGTGTTGTCTGATTAATTGTCTGCTCACTTTTGTACGTACTCTACGTGCCGCGCAGGTGCTACTTCAAGTGCAGCTTCCACCGCGAGCGTAACTGCCGGGCCACCAAGCAGGTGCAGCGGTACAGCAACGAAGACCCGCCCCAGTACGTCGTCATGTACTTCAACGACCACACGTGCGACACGGCGGCCTGGGAGCCCGCGCCGCCGGCGCCGGCGGCGAGCTCGGGAATGATGACGCCGCTGGACGACCACCGCCTCATGTCCGGGCTGGTACTGGCACGCCAGGCCGGCGGCCAGGGCCAGGGCGCCCGCGCGCTGCTGGACGAACGCGGCGTCCAGGAGGAGCACGAGCGCCAGCTGCTCGTCTCGTCGCTCGCCTGCGTGCTGGGGGCCCACCACCAGCAGACGTCTCCTGCGGGCAGCAGCGGAACCACCGCCGTCGCCGTGAACGTGGCGAATGGGCAGGACCAGCAGCGGCCGCCGCCGTCGCGGGCCCGCACGCTCGACGACGCGCCTGCGCCTGCGGGCGTTGACGACGCGCCGGCCGGTGAGATGCCGCGCATCATTGACGTTGACGTGGCGGGGCCAGGGCTGGATGTCATGGACTACCATGTGACGGACGACGCGCTGTGTTTCGGCGATTCCTACGTCGACCTACCTGACCACGGGTTTCCGTTTTGATAAGGGCTGCATCTTCTCGCGAAACGAACGTGTCAGGCCCGAGATATAGTTCAGATCGGGCGCGACGGGTCACTGAACCTTAATTCGGTGTGCGTGATCGCTAATGACTGCCACAAATTAAATATAGTACGTACGTACCAAGTCGTTTATCTAGCAAAGTAGTAAAGCTTACAGCTGGGATTTAATTTGCGTAGCTCCAGTTAAGTTTTGGTCATGCTGGTTGTGATTAATTTGCAAGTACTTTTTTTTTTGTGTTAATCAACAGGTACGTACACTAGTATGTAGAACTATCAATTGATGTCATGTAGTTCCCCTTTTTGTTTCACTATTAATACACTTGTGCAATGTTTTACGTGTAACACTATGGATACAAATAAAAAAGACCATCGATATCATATTATGAAACTTTTGTCAATTTTGTTAGCCGTCTTTATGAAAATCAAACCAAACCGAACCAATGGGTTCTTCAGTTATTTTAGAAGTTGGACATCTAAAAGCAAAGTCCGATCGACTAGTTTTAAAACTTAGAATGAGCAAGTCGGTCATGGTTACTTTGGTTTGGTCACAATCATTTCATGACCAAACAAACTAAACTGGACTACACTATCAACCACTAAATAACATGATTTGTAGTAAATCTTAGCAAAATTTTATTTTGATTTAAAGCCAAAAATGACAAGAAAACATATAGATAAAACAAAATGATAAGAGTGATATAAACTCTCTAGAATGAATATTATATTATTAATAATAGTTCAAAGTAAACATTATATCAACAAAATCTAAATGTTTGGTTACTCGGGACATATAACCAAACTAATCGTAATAAGTTTGGGAAGTATGGACTCAGGACCAAACTAGTAACCAAAACTTTGGTCTCAATCTTGGTTAGTTTGGTTCGGTTTCCAGTCAATTATGCCTAGCCCTAATGTTTATCTTCCCCTTACCCTTTGTCATCACCTTACCCTTTACTACATGATGGCTCATGGGCCCGCATGATAGTCAATGCAAATGCACTTCCAACACATAAGACCAGTACATTTTCTACTTGTTTGTTTCTAACATATGGGGCCCACATTGATTCTTACAAATTGTAGCTAAAGCTAAAAGGAACACCTATGACTGGGCGATGTTTCAAACATTAAACACGCTATAACGGTCTTATATGATCCCCATCATGACTTGACAAGATGCTTTAAAATAACTTTGTTTCATATAACAAAACCCCAATGGAACAAGTGAATTTGTTCCTTACAAAGGGAATATAATCCATAAATGGTCACCCAAACCACAATGTACGATTAAAAAACTGACTATCTGTTCTTCTTTGATAGTCTTAGGATATATTGGCCACCATGAATAATTCCTATATCAATTGATATCATTACCATGCATAACGATAAAGAAATGCATAAATTTTCATTAATATCATTATTAGTATCATTTGTCAAAAGCTGGTGCAAGTGCATAGACTCGAATCGTGTACAAATATTTGAGAGAAAACATCACTTTGGAACTAACATATATTCCATTTCCACATGCATCTATATATTGGGGAAGAACAAAAATTTCCTAACTTCAATCATACTCACTAGCACTGAAGACGTAATTGCCTCAAAGTCTAAAAGCATTCAATAATAGAATAAGTCACAAAAGAAGTAATCAATGTGAACCACTTAAGAGCAAAGCTATTAAAAGGAGTGTGCTGGTTTCATGCAAATAGCTATATGACTTCCTATGCAACAATGCAACATGTAGCAAGTATGGGTATGCTATATCCAAGTGTCCATCTCAAGGGTGTTCTCACCAATATGGACAGAAAGTCCAAAAATCCCAAATCTAGTTGATAAGGAAACAAAACATATCTCAATATTATCTTACCAGCTGAAAGAAGACACATCTCAACATAATAGGAGGTCGAATATTGTAGCAATATAGTTAGAATAACAAACAAATGACTGAAGGCACACCTATATGAATAGTTCAAACTATAGAGTTTATAAAACCTTAACCGCACAAAACATGCTTAGTGCATGTATAACCATCATAGTGATCCAATATCATCCTTGGTGCCAGTCCTAACTAGTCTCGGGTTGAGCCTTGTCAGTCCTTGACATATGGAATGCACGTTTACATAGGTCCATGTAGCATGATTTTACCAACTTAACCCTTAATCAATTTGACAAAACATCTCTCTCTAAAATGTGAACGAACACTAATATACCTATTATAAGTAACCGCCACCGGAATTCCTCAAATCTGGAGGATGCTCAAGTACCCACCATAGGTATGATCAATAGGTGGCACCAAGTCCATATCACTAATGATAATGATATCTGATGATAATGCCTTGATCACTCTTTTTGTCTAGTATACCAAATGATACCAGTAAACAAATGGATATTCCCTAATCATCTTGACTTGCATGGACATGCATTCACATGTCCATATAAGATTTTTTTTTTTAAAAAGGAGTTCAGATTTTCTCAAGCAAAATATAGCATAGCTTTACTGTACAAACTTTCAATGTGGTTTATAAAAGAGTTCAGATTTTCTCAAGCAAAATATAATATAGCTTTATGGTACAAACTTTCAATGTGGTTTATGCCCCGTCCCCCAAGGCTAGAGGAACCATGAAGCAGAGTGGGAGATTCAACTAACTTTATCCTTTTAAGAACATCTTTCAGTTCTTTCTACATTATTAAAATTCGTGTAGCACTTTATCAGTCATTTATCCCATATATAATAATAGAACTTGAGCATGCTCAACCGTGGAAACACATGCTTGAATGGGGCAGGCCCTTTGATGCTAGTGGTTATACACATGTATGGTTAAGCGACAGCATAGTGGAAACAGTCGAAAAAGGAGGGTCATGGCTCATGCTCATGACTGATGGCCCCTTTCGGCCTCTGAGTACTCATACTACCACACTAGCTAGACCACGAAATCAAAAGCTAGCACAGTCAAAACAGAAGGCGTGGCGCTGGAATTCAACAAGATAAAGCATCAACGTCAAGACAAGACCCTGCACTGCATTCTCCAAC
Organism: Themeda triandra; assembly: GCA_018135685.1. Taxonomy (NCBI): domain Eukaryota; kingdom Viridiplantae; phylum Streptophyta; class Magnoliopsida; order Poales; family Poaceae; genus Themeda; species Themeda triandra. The sequence continues at coordinate 742,710 of JAENPR010000131.1, read as the reverse complement.
GATTGCGACCGTCGCCGTATGCCCATGGTGATGACCTTTCCGGTCCGAGCGAGCAAGTTATCTCGCTTTTGCTGCTCATGGGCGTACCAGTGTGTTGCAGTTTTTGAGAAGAACAATATGAGTTGCAGTTTGAACGGACCAGTAGTATAATGTAATAAAAAAAGAACAAATTAAAGGAGCAGCAACATGGACAATCTGGTGCTACTACGTGGACGTGGTTACTGGTGTGAACGCACGCGGTGTGGGCACTGGAGCCCGTGCGGTTTTGGCGCTATAGACCCGCGTCAGACGTCACCCGACCACGCAGATCATACATCCACTACGGCTATACGATTGATCTCCGCGCCGAGCTTTCTTTCGGCTGACACCGATGAGCACCGCAGCCGGATCCATCTGGGGGAACCTGTGGGCGCGCGCCGCCGCTGCGTCCACTGCTGACGCGCGCGGGCATCGCTGGGCGTTGTGACGGTGACATCAGGGACGCGGGCGTCACGCTGCGGCCGCTACGTCGACGTCATGCGTGGTTGCGTTCGCCGTTCGCGTTCCGTGCCGTTCCGGCGTTCCGTGCGTGCGTACTGTGCGAGCTCCTCCCCACTTGCGGCCGCGATGGCGAAGTGTGTGGACGAAGGCGAAGCCCGGTCCCCCTCCCCCGGGCCTCGGGGGGTTTTCCGCGCGTGCAAAACATTGAGCCGCGGTAGCCAACACCGTTTCTCCTGTGCTTACTCGCTAGCTGTCCCGGTCCCTGCCTTTCGCGATCCCTCTCGCTCGTCGCAGCTGTCTGCCATGCGGTTAGCTACGCCGGCCGAGTGAGTACGTATGTAGATATATATGTACGGGCATATATACGTAGTTCCATGCATTTGTACATGACCCGCCATGGGAATCCAAGCTCTGTTATTCCGGCCGAGAGCTGCGTATCTACATGTGTACATACTGCATACATAGTGATCAGAACCGAATACGTACATACTGTACTCCGCAAATGGTACTCCGTATGAGTATTTCACAAGAGAGACCGGCCGGTCCGATTGACAATCCTCTTGTCGGAATCGGAAGCTTCGGTCTGTCCATGAACTTGCTCGAAGAGGCGCAAACGTGTAGCCGCATTGCAGCAAGAGTAGATTCTTCCACCCTGGGAGAACCAGAAACTTTCTCCGAGAAAGAGACAACTGATCCATCCGATTCCATTTCTCCATTCCACAGTGACAGTTACATCGGTCGATCGGTTCTCTGTGCATGCATATTGCCAGTGCCCGTTCGTCCCATTTTCATTTTCGATCAACATCATGAACTACATCTACATACCTTCCGTGCGTAAGAAGCAACCTCGAAGGACGAAGGGAGGCAGAGTCAACGCCTGCTTGTCTCCCTGAGTTCATGAACGGAGTGCATCGATCCATCCACGTCAACAGGTGCCAGCCGGCCGCGCCGTCGTTACGTTCGCCCACCAGACCGGACGGAGCCTCTCGCCGGTTCCATTTTGGGTGGACTGGCTTTGCCTCTATGGTGCATGTCACGAAGCGGCGAAACGTGCATGTCACCTCGGCGGGTGCAGGCGCAAAGAATGACAAAGAATGCGGCGGGATTATTACGGCCGGGACGCGACGCGACGCGACACCGACACGTACCAATAACACTAGTACGGGCCGTCTTCGTCCGTTCCTTGGATCAATCAATTCTGAGAAGTTTCGTTTGGCTTGCTAGGCGTGCATGCCGCACACCGTCACACTTCACACTCACTGCTGGTCTTCGTCAACCTCGACTCCACTGACCATCTGGCCATTTCGGTGGCATAGCCCATATAGGGTGATAGAGAGGGCCAGAAGTCAGTTTTTGTTAGTTGGGTTCGTTAATTTTCGATCAGCCCGCGGGCTGAGATATGCATGCAGCTGAGGCTGGTGGGCTGCCGTCGTACTTGTACCATTCTCTTCAGGCCCAGCCCATAGGGGACGATGGAGAACAGAATGCAATACTACTATTACCGTTTCAGACATGCTCAAGAAAAAAAAAACCGTTTCAACATTTTAATCAGCATTTGCATATCATCACTCACTTTCTTTCTTGTCTTTCTCTCTCACGGCTACAAACACAGGGGGTCACGCATGGTGGTCACGGGCTCACGGCTGACGACTGTACTCACGACAACACCCGACTGCCTACTTCGGAAACTCAAACCCACGCAGTCAAGTGCGACCTCTAGCCAGCGAAGCAGCGACCGGCCGTTTGCCTGCCGGTCGCCGGTCGGCTCCATCGACCGATTGGTGTTCGTCCGTCAGTGTCACAATCAGTGATCCCTTCTACGGCGGTGGCCCTGCATGCTGCTACTCCTGCAGCTTCCATGCAGCATGCTTTGCGAAACATATGGCTATGTTTATGGGCACAGCGCCATTAACCTCACCAACGACGCCAATAAGCACCCGCGGAGTGTGCCACTCCGCGGCCACACCGTGTCCGCGAGCCGGGCGACATCCACGTGCATGTCGCCGTGGTCCATCATCAGCTGAACCTGATCGACCTCCGCCCCCCATCACCGCACAAAACGACGACGAGGGCTGATCCCAGCAAAATTACGTGTCCGTGTCCGTGCCGATCATCATCATCATTGCCCAACCATCTTCCGCGACTCCCACGCGCTCGCCAAGTGTCCGGAGGCGGCCTTCATCGTCGGGGGCACGCCGTACGACGCCGCAGCAGGACGCTTCCACCCGCATCGGTTGCTGGCGGCCACGACGACGACGACAGATCGTCGAACAGGACGCCGCCGTGGTCATCTCTCGCGGTTTCCACGAGATCCCGAGGACGCGAGGGCACCGGTTCGTCCGTTCGTGTGGTCCGGGGCGACGTTCGCCAACCTCGCAGCGTCGTCGTTGGCGGTGGCAGTGGCACGGAGCACGCGACTGACACGTGTGCTCGTTCGCGTAGGTGACCTGGTACCGGCCCTACGAATTTGAGAGCCCTCTGGCGAACTCATCAGGATGGCCCTCTAGACTATGTATAAATTCTTTTTTGACACAAGACTATGCATAAAATATAATAATATACATGTGCTAATTTTATTTGCAAAATGAAAGAAAATTCAATAATATATTTTAAATTTAACATGTCTAATAATAATGAACACTAAAAAACAAAACAATATATTTGTACTTTTAGAAAAGAATAGAACTCCATCATATATCCACCGTTTGTCATAAAAGGATACTTATTTGGGCATTTCTTGATGCAAAATCATATTAAGGATGGTATTGAGAATCAAGAAGCCAATAAGCTAAGAACTAAGATCAAGATGTCGTCGTCGTGGAGGCATGGAAGCCTACCTGGTTGCTGACTAGCCGTGTGCCTGTGTTTGTGTGTCGTCAGTGCGTTGCGAACTCGTGAATGTGTGTCGGCGCGTCGCGAACTCGTGAATCACGTTCGCAGTGTGTGTGTGGCACTTTGGCACGGCTTTCTCGCTTCCTCTTTTGACCGAGGGCCACGGCGGAAGGAAAACTAGGAAAGAAAGTTATAAAAGGTCGATATTGTCTTCTTGGACCAAACATGTCCAAGTCTCCGTCTCATTTCTTATTAGTTTGCTAATACCTATTGGACTATAGTGCTTGAGGGTTTGTATACCTGGGCATAGGCCCCTCTCTCACGCATGGGTCCTCGGGCGTCGCACTCTTTGCCACCCCAGGGCCGGCATTGCGTCGAACATGGGAGGCAGAGCTGCTGGCCCCGGCTGCCGTGTCGTCCTACTCGTGCTGCTGCACCTTCTTCTTCGCTTCGCAGCACCGGTCGCGGCCGCACCTGAAGTAGTACCTGCAGAGAGCCAGAGGATATTGCCAGCTACGATATTACGAAAGTTTGCAAAGTTTGCTGCTGATGACGGTGGCCTTCACGCAGTAGTTGTTTCCAAAACAGGACAAGGGACCATACTGAACTACCTTTTTAGATCAAAAGCATTCACCCGGCTTTATTGAAAGCTTATCAAACGCCCAGATCGAGTACAACGGGGATACCAGTTTTACAATCGCGCCCAAACTAAACCTCTACGAACCACCCAAACTCTGCTACCGACTAACTCTTTTTCCCAGAACTCGTTTGTTCCAAAATACCTCAACGATTTACTCCTAGCTACGCAGCAGAATAATCAAGGGGCAGCTACGACTAGGTTTTACCTCCACATCTTCTTGCACAAGATTACAGTTTTGCCAACGACAGCTAAGGATAGGAGATTACAACAATTTTTTCAGCTACGTTGCGCAATCTGCTTTTATTCGCGCTCCCAGCGCTTCACCCATCTTCCCCTCACTCCATCTGAACCGCTTTTGCCGTCAGCATCCCGATGATCTCGTCTGCCTTCGGCTTCATTTTTGGTTTGAGCATCGCCTTCCAGGACTTGAACAGTGTTATGGACTTGAAGATGATCACCGTCGGGGAAGATATAACCTTCTTCTCGAACACCACCTCATTTCTGATCTTCCATATCGTCCACATCGCACCTGCACAAAAGTGGAAGATTGTTTTCTTGGTTATACCTCTGCAGTTATTCACTATCTCTAGTAAAAAGTCTGCACAATTGGTGGGAGCACTTGTCCAACCAAAACTATCTCTAAGAAAAACCCATAGGAAGTTAGCCACGGGGCATTGGAACAGAATATGGTTAGTTGTTTCTGGGGTGCCACAGATAACACAGTCTGCTTCCCCTGATCACTTCTTTTGTTTCAACTGAACACCCGATTGCAGTCTGTCATGAGTTGCCATCCAAAGGAAAATTTTTACTTTTAATGGGATGTTACATTTCCAAATGGACATCATTTGCACACCTTTCACACCACTGTCAGTTTTAGCTCTGTATAAGGATTTCACAGTATATCTTCCAGATTGTTCTAAAGCCCACACCACTCTGTCTTACTGAACTCTACCTCTACTGTGGAATGTGGATGGTGTGGCAGAACCTCCTAAGTAATGTGGCCCACATGCACTAATCCTTGTCTTAAAAGACCTCAGATTACTATGCATGTATTCCACACGACTTAACAAGCTCTGTCGGGTGTCCTCGGGAAACCCGAATCATCCACGAATCTTTCGAACTGGATCGATCATTATAAGAGACATTGCAGTATTACAACAGTTTTGAACAAATAAAATATATCAGAGTAAAAGTGCGGAAGTATTATGATAACATAAGTTTACAAATCATTTATAAATAAAACCTTTCAAATAATAAGTTATGTTGATTACAACCATAGTTGTGGAATATCATTACTTAACTTTATGATTCACCCAAACGTAGTGCTCTGCCCAGGAGCCAAACAAACTACTCGACGTCCTCAACCAGACGGACACACCTGCAATAAGGGTAGAACAAACCCTGAGTACAAAAGTACTCCGCAAGACTTACCCGACGAAAAAGAGGGGAGAAGACTCAGGAATGAAGGCCAGATAGGACAAGGTAAGGCTTAGCGAATAATCAAGGTATTTTGCAGAAAAGCACTAAACTAGTTTCAACCTCAAGTTTTACTTTCCAGATTAGTCATTAGATTCTAAGGTGAGCCTAGTCTAGCTTGATTATAGCGAGATCAAGATAATTCACGGAGATCACATTCTTAAACTTCCAACAAATTACTTCAAGTTCCATCGCTTACTACGATGATGGTCTTGGATCAAGACTCCTTTCTCGTGGAGTAACGACGATTCGAACCGCTTATTCTACCCAGTGGGGCTTCCTAGCCACCCGACATATGTAGCACTTAAGCTTGCATATATCAACCAAGACTATGGATCCTCTCGACAAGTCCGGGTTCACGCCACCCGAGAATACCGTACACCTCAACTCCGGGACTCAAGCCCACGAGGGTAACTCGTATTCCCGCCATCTCTCCACTCCCGGTGCGTGATTAGCCGCCTTGCCGTAGACTAGCCCTAGCCTAGGCTTACCCGCCTTGGGCATGTGACTAGTACTATTAAAAACTCCATGATCCGAGGGCCAACAACGAACGGTCCTTAATCGACACGTACGGAAACACTACATGGGTTCTCTCTCCCAATGCAAGTTACCCGTCCGGTCTCAACTTCATTAAAAGATGTAACGATCCAGACAGAGCGTTACATCGAAACGTCTTTCGATGCAATCCAACCGTCTGATCAAAAGTAGCATTGCTGAGTAACATTAACCTTACCGACAGGGTAAGCACTTCCTTTTGAAAATATTTTCGAAATCCGAACTAAATTAGCAAGGCTAAGCATTGTTACGTATTTTTCAATCAAAACGGTTTTAAGGATGACGTTGGAATAATCAAGGAAACAAGTAGGTTATCACTCAACGCCTATCACTTAATGCAACAATACATACTCAAGTGATAAAACCTTTGCAAAATCAAGGAATTGGTTGATGGATCCGGGGCTTGCCTCGAAAGTCGGTGTAGACGTTCTTCAACGACGTATCTGGGAGTTAAGACCAATCACCAAAGATGGATTGACTTCTTCAGGAACTGAGTTGACCCGACAATATTTCCCACGGACTGGGTTGGCAGAACTCTCCTCGATCACGGGGACTATACGTGATAAAATGACATGCTTCAACATGACTGAATATAAATATGATGCTCGACAAAACTAAATAGGATTAAAGACAAGCGCAAACAATTAATTAAAGTGCCGAAGGTCATTAGGGCTAATGACCTAGGGTCATCACTCAATCCAAAATCATTAAGGCTAAGCAAGTAAATAAAAATCTATTAAATAACTAAGCATAAAATAAAGACAAAAATAAAAAGTTATCAAACCAATCTCAAAAATTAAGCTTAAGCCTCTCATGACCTGAGACAGCTATAGAATAAATTTCAAGATTTTTAGAATAATAAATAAATAACTAAAAATAAGAGAAGGAGCATTTTTCAATTAAAAGGGCTAATTTTATAACATAGCAAAATCACTGAAAATAAGTATATTATATTTTTACTAAATCAAGCACATGACAGAGAGCACACACAAAAAATTTCAGAATTTTTGGAGCTCTAAATAATTTTATATGAAAATAACAAATATCAGCACTATTCATAGACTTTAAAAAAAGATAAATTCCATAAAAAAGAAAAACAGGACTGGGCCGGCTTCGGCCCAACAGACCAATGGAGGCACTGGGCGCGGCCCAAGAGCGCGAGCAGCCGGCCCAATGCGGCCTGCCCAAGCCTGGCTCGGCTGTTTTACAAAAGAGAGCTTGGGGTTTCGCAAAATTACAAATAAGTCCAACCACTATTTGGGACTATTCTAATGTTTCTTGGACTTTGCACTAAGGCCCCTGGAATTGTGCCAATTCATGTCGCGTGGTCCCTGGGTGAGTCCCGAGCGGAGGGCGTCGCGGTGGTGCTCGGCCGGCGGCGGGGACGGCCGACGGCGAGGTTCCGGGCCACGGGATTGGCTCCTATGCACTCTACTCGGCACGGCGCATCGATGGGGATGGCTAATGAGGTGGCTAGGGCTGCGGGAGGAGCTCACCGCCGGCCATGGCGGGCGCGGCGGCGCGGCGCAAGGCTACGGCGCGAGCGGACGCGACTCAGGCTAAACGGGAAACACCAACGGACGCAGGAGCTCACCGTGACTTCGATGGGCACGATGATGAAGGCGTGGAGCGGCCGGAGGTGCGGGCGCAACGGTGGCAGGGCGGCGGCGACGGTCACCGGTGGCAAGCCTCACGTCCCCGCGTGACCTGGACGCGAAACCAAGAAGAAAAGGCAGCACGGTGAGCCTCGAATGACGGCTAGCACGACCGTGAAGACAAATTGGAGCGAAAGACGACGATGGTGACGAATTCGGCCGGCGGCGGTATGGCGAAGCGAGGCCGGACTTGAGGAAGATGACGGCTAACTCACGGCTCCGACCGAATTAGACCATCGCGGGCGGTGCTATGGTTGCGGGAGATCGAGGCGGAGGCACCGAGAATGAAAATGGAGACGACGAGTGAGCGGAGGCGGCGGAATTTGGCCGGACGGTGGTGGCGGTGGTACGGCGGAGCGAGAAGGAAGCGGAAGCGGAGTTTGCCGCCGCTCTCCACTTCGAGGGGGATAAGGACGAGGCTCGAGCGGCGGCTGGACGCGAGGCACGTGGCGGTGAACCTTCCCGCGCGGACGCACGGCCGGCACGGCCTCCGGCAAGCCGGCATGGCGCGGCGGCCACGGTGACACGGTGAACGAGAGAGAGAGGAAGAAGATGATGACGTCATCCACAAGAATAGCAAATAAAGTTTTGCAATTTACTCCAAAAATTTGAACTGTGCTCAAAAAATTTCCAAAAAGCAACCCTGGATAAAATTTCATGCTCGCAATTTTCTCAACTGGACCATTTTCAAATTTTGAAAGAAAAATTGAATTTGAATCAAATTTTGAAAAGGGGACAAAAACCCTAGAAACAATATATGCAATTACTTTGGATTTTTCTAAACAACTTGAAAATCTTCCAAACTATGGAATGTGCATCTTTTCAAACCAAACATTTTCTCCAAAAAGAGTTTTCCCAAATTATGCATAGTTTTTGAAATATGGCTTGAAAATCAAAAGGGAACAATTGCCAATTTTTAAAAAAACGGTATTTTTCGAAATCGTTTAAAATTTTCTTTTGAAACTTGAAAAACTTTGTTCACCAACATTGTAGCTCTCAACAAGACCCACAATTTACCTTTTTGGACCAACCCCAAATTCTTTGTAGATTTTGAATTAGAGAAAAGGGGGTAAAACGGAGGTTGTTGAAAATCGGTTCTTTATTTACTTTCGGTTTTTGAAACGAAATCGAGTTTGATTCTAGCGTCACACCTCTAGGCTATCAAAAGCAAATAACAAGCCTCGGCTAATACGATGGATTCTTCTACTCCAAGAGTTTGACTTAGAAATCCGAGATAGAAAGGGAGTAGAAAATTCAATTGTCTAGGCTTCGGTATAAGGAAACACATGAGCTTCCCATCAATGACTACCTAAGGGATGACACCCTACTCAAAATTCAAGACTACGATCCATGGTACCGCGAGACATCGTAAACTTTATAGTGAAAGGCTATGTCCCACACAGTGCAAACAAAAGAAAATTGCTACATGATAGCCGTTTTCACTATTGGGATGAGCCTTACCTTTTTTTTAGTCTCCGCCGATGGATTGTTGAGGAGATGTGTCCCTATGGTGAGGCTATTCAAATTATGGATAGATGCCATTCCTCGCCATATGGAGGACACTATGGAGCATTCCGGACACATGCCAAGATCGGCAAAGTGGTTTTTTATTTAACGATGTATGAAGATACAAAGGAGTTTGTCGGGAGATGCCACCGATGTCAAAAACATGGGAATATTAACTCACGAAATGCAATGCCTCTCACAAACAATCTCCAAGTTGAACTCTTTGATGTTTGGGGCATTGATTTCATGGGACCATTCCCTATGTCAGGAATTGTGAATACATTTTAGTAGCGGTGGACTATGTGTCCAAATGGGTAGAAGCATTGCCTGTCGTAAAGGCGATTCAAAACATGCCAAGAGAATGTTCCATGAAGTAATCTTTCCTCGCTTTGGTACACCCCGGATAGTCATAAGCGATGGAGGTTCCCACTTCATCGATAGACACTTCCAGGAAGTACTTAGCGAGATCATGGAATTCGTCACAATGTCGCAACGGCATACCATCCTCGAGACTAGCGGTCAAGCGAAACATCCAATAAACAAATCAAGAATATTACGCAAAGACCGTAGATGAAATGGGTAAGGGATGGAAGGACAAACTCCATGATGCACTTTGGGCTTATCGAATCGCATACAAAACACCCATAGGCATGTCACCGTATCAACTCGTATATGGAAAGACATGTCATCTCGCCGTAGAATTAGAGTTCAAAGCCCATTGGGCGATCAAGAAATGGAACATGGATCTCCACCTAGCTAGCAAGAATCGTCTAATGCGGCTATCAGAGCTAGAAGAGTGGAGAGAAAAGGCCTATCATAGTTCTAAAATCTATAAAGAGAGAACAAAAAGGTGGCACGATAAGAGAATCAAGCACAAGGAGTTCAAACCCGGAGATAAGGTTCTACTATTTAATTCAAGGGTTAAGCTCTTTGGACATGGAAAGTTCTGCGAAGTAAGTGGGATGGCCCATACAAAGTCATTGACACTTCAATCCACGGGGCCATTACCATCCAAGACGATGTAGGAAACACTTCTAAAGTAAACGGCCAACGCTTGAAGGTGTATCTTGAGCCACAAATCAACACGGGTGAGGAACTTCGATGTTATTGAGTTCATAGAATTCCCGCATTAAAACTCAATCAACCAAAGCTCTAGGCAACTCTTGCTCGATTACCTAACCCTTAATATGCTCCATGAGTTTTGTTGTCTATTTGAGTTCTGCAGATTTGCTAAGTTTGAGAAGAGTGAGACCTACATCAATCACAAGAGTGAGAGATTATGCCAACATCCAGCTTGGGGGAGAGCATCTCCCGTGTATCTAGCTAAGTATTTCTTATTACTTTCTTATATATTTTAAAATTTGCTTTCTTTATATATTTACTCTTGTGTAATGTTTAAGTTTGTTAAATAAAAGGAGAGTGTACAAGATTTTGCTTGCCAAATAAATCCCTAGAATAAACTTTTTGGAAGTGATGAATAGTTGCTCTGTAGTAATTCCTTTCAAGTGCCTGTTTTCAACCTAGAACTCTCCCAAGTTTTGGACACACTGTTTTGATCTAAGATTTGCTCTGAACCTAAAACTTGTGGGTAGCGAATGCTTGATCTAAGTCTAGGTAGTTGACGGGTATGATATGGGAAGGGAAGAGCTGCTTGTTTATCTTGTTCTAAGTGATACTAGAGTTAGGAGAATTTATCTTTTGAAAATTCAAAATGCTGCATGATGAGTTCCTGTATGACGAGAGTTTGAATTCCTACCACAGCCATATATACATGCTTGCTAGACTAGGAAGTCCACTTATACTTACTTATGCTTTGAGTGTGGTCGATTGTGTTGACCCTTAGAAACTCGTCATACAGTTAAAGTCAAGATCACACACACGTACATCATGCACCCCTCGCTACTTCTACCCTGGAAGTACGCGCCACCATATTCATCCATTTAGACACATCCCAAAATTGTTCTACTCCTACACAGGGAGTGAGCATCAAAAAAATCCCTTCATCCATTGCTAGCCCTTTTGTTATCGAATAAAGCTCCAAGTATGTGTTTCTTTGCTACATCGTCAATGTTTCCAAAGAAGAGATCCCGGTGCTTCATAAAAAAAAAAAAAAAAAAAAAAAAAAAAGAGAGAAAAAAAAGAGAAGAAGAAGAGAAAAAAAAAAAAAAAGAATAGCAAGAGAAGAATGTCCCAACATAGAGAGATTTCCAATGCGGTCCAAGTTCTCCCAAATTCTTCATAATTCAAGGGAGGTATGAATTTCTTCAAGGAGCAAAAGTAGAAGTTAGGTGTTCACCATCATCATCCCTTTCCCTTCGTTTCTACTTACATCTATCAGCATCATCTCGGTTCGTCTAGCACAATCAACCTAGAATATAAATTTATTTTAGTTGATGCACATTTCTATCTCTCCATATAAACATATAGTTATCCTTGGGCGATCTTGAACCTTAATTAGTACACTTCACGTTCCCCGTGGAAAATCGATACCTTGGAATACTCCTAGGGTGAAAGCTACATCGTATCCAGTGCGCTTGCGGATTATTACGTGTGCGTTTAAAATACCCAACACACACCTCTAGGCTATCAAAAGCAATAACAAGCATCATCTCGGGAGCACAATCAACCTAGAATATAAATTTATTTTAGTTGATGCACATTGACCTAACATGAATGCTTTGCAACTAAATATGATGACATGTCAGGTTTTAGGTAATATAACATCAGAGATGTTACAGCCCTTCCCCCTTAAAGAAATCTCGCCCCGAGATTTAAAGCCTTGGGTTAGGTAATGGAAAAGGAAATGTGTCAAGCAAACACATCTCGAACAAGTACATAAGAAAAGGGGTTTTTACAACTCACACTAGACCGCTACAATTCATAGAGGGAATTATAACTTAGATAGAAGCATAGAACTCGGAAAATTTTCTAACGAGATAATCCTCGAGACTCCCATGTAGCTTCTTCTTCTGAATGTTGATCCCATTGTATCTTGTACCACTTGGTTGTTCGGCTTCGGGTGACACGATCTTTCTGATCCAGAACTCTGACAGGATATTCAGTATAAGTCAAATCAGGTTCAAGTTCAATCCCTTCAATATCAACAATTTTGTCAGGTGGTCGAAGACATTTCTTGAGTTGTGACACATGAAACACATTGTGTACCGCTGACAACTGTTTAGGCAACTGCAAACGGTATGCTACCTTACCACATTTTGCTAAGATCTGAAATGGACCAATATAACGAGGTGCTAATTTGCCTTTAACTTCAAAGCGACTAACTCCCTTCATGGGTGATACTTTCAGATATACATAATCTCCTTTGGCAAACATTAGCGGTCGACGCCTCTTATCTGCATAACTCTTATGTCGAGATTGAGCTTCTTTCAAATTGTTCTGTATCTGTCTAACCTTTTCTTCAGTCTCTTTCACAAGATCAACCCCGAAAAACCATCTCTCTCCGGGTTCTGACCAATTCAATGGAGTCCAACATCTGCGACCATATAGTGCTTCAAATGGTGCCATCTTGATACTCTCTTGATAGCTGTTGTTGTAAGAGAATTCTGCTAATGGTAAACATTCATCCCACTTCTCTGGAAAATTCAATACACAAGACCTCAACATGTCTTCAAGAATCTGATTGACTCTTTCTGTCTGACCATCAGTCTGTGGATGATAGGCTGAGCTATAAAGAGATTTGGTACCCATTGCCTTATGGAACTGCTTCCAAAACTGTGAGACAAATTGTGTACCTCGGTCTGAGACGATAGTCTTGGGTATTCCATGCAAACACATGATTCGTTCAACATAAAGTTGTGCATACTTAGGAGTTCTGTAATCAATCTTCACAGGAATAAAATGAGCTGACTTAGTTAAACGATCCACAATAACCCAAATAGAATCAAAACCTCTTGATGTCTTGGGTAAACCAACTATGAAATCCATACGATATCTTCCCACTTCCAAGCCGGAATGGGTAATGGTTGTAATTCTCCGTAGACTTCAAATGCACAGACCTTCACTTTTTGACAAGTGTCACACTTGGCAACATATCTTGCAATTTCTATCTTCATTTTAGTCCACCGGAATTTGTTTCAAATCATGATACATCTTACTGCTTCCTGGATGAATAGAGAACTTAGTGTTATGTGCTTCATCAAGGATTCTTTGACGTAATTTAGGAACTTTTGGTACAACCAGACGATTCTTGAACCATACAACACCTGCTTCGTCGATTCTGAAACAAGATACTTTTCCCTCTCTAACTTTTCCTTAATATGTTCCATACCTTTATTATCTCTCGAGCAATAATAATTTGATCTCGGATAGTTGGCTCGATAGAAATGTTAGTCAAACTGCCTTGTTGTACTATCTCTATACCCAACTTTTCTATCTCATGACATAAAGAAATATCCAAGGGCCTTACTGTCAAACAATTACAATGGCTTTTTCGACTAAGTGCATCGGCAACCACATTTGCCTTACCAGGATGGTAATGCACTTCTAAGTCATAATCTTTAATCAATTCTAACCATCTTCTTTGCCTCATATTCAATTCTTCTTGAGTGAAGATATACTTCAAACTCTTATGATCTGTATAGATATGACATGTATTACCCAACAGATAGTGAACAACTGCTGCTAACTCTAGATCATGAGTTGGATAATGTTCTTCATGACGTTTGAGCTGTCTTGATGCATAAGCAATAACTCTGCCCTCTTGCATCAGCACACAACCAAGACCACTGCCAGAAGCATCACAATAAACATCAAACTGTTTCTCCATATCTGGTTGAACTAAAATCGGAGCAGTAGTCAATGACTTCTTTAAGAACTGAAATGCCTCTTCACACTTAGGTGACCAAACAAACTTGGTTTGATTCTTCAACAACTCAATTATAGGCTTAGCTACCTTTGAAAAGTTAGCAATAAATCTGCGATAATAACCGGCCATTCCAAGGAAACTACGAACCTCAGAAATGGTGGTTGGTGATTTCCAATCTAGAATATCCTTTACTTTACTAGGGTCAACGCTTATGCCCTTAGCGAGATAAAACATGTCCAAGGAATTTTACTTCCTTAAGCCAAAACTCACACTTGCTAAACCTAGCATATAACGATGTTCTCTCGACGCTTGCGAAACAATTCGAGATGCTCGGATGTTCTTCTTCATTCTTGGAATAAATCAAGATATTATCGGTGAAGACCACTACAAACGATCGAGTTACGCATGAACACCGAGTTCATCAAATATAAGAAATGAGCCGGTGCGTTTGCAAGTCCAAAAGACATAACCAGATACTCATACGAGACCATATCTAGTTGTGAATGCGAGTCTTTGAAATATCTTCGGACGAATCTTGATCTCGATGATAGCCGATTGAAAATCGATCTTTGAAAACACTTTCGCTCCTCGCCAACCGATCTAAGAGCAGATCAATACGAGGCCGAGGATACTTATTTTTGATAGTCACTTCATTCAATGGACGATAATCAACACACAACCTCAAGGTTTTATCTTTCTTCTTTACAAAGATGGTGGACAACCCCAAGATGAACTACGTGTCCGATAAAACCATTATTAAGCAATTCTTTCAATTGAGCTTTAAGTTCGCTAATTCGGTGGTGCCATTCTATATGCTCTTCCTCGATATTGGAGCAAGACCGGGCTTCAACTCAATCGCAAACTCCACATCTCTATCTCGGAGGTATACCGGGTAACTCATCAGGAAATACATCTGGGAAATCTTTGACTACAGGGATATCTCGAATCTCCTTCACAGAAGTTGCACAAACTCTCTTGACTGCTCTCTTCGAAATTGGAAATTGAATAAGCAACTGAGATTTACCATCAGATAAATTCACTTTTATAGTCCGGTTTAGAGTATCGATAATAGCTCCACGCTGATTCATCCAGTTCATACGTAGGATCACATCTATATCCTGATCCTTTAGAACAATCATTGATGTGGGAAAAATATGCCCACCCAATTCTATGGGTACTTGATGTACCATTTCCTTAGTACACATACGTCCTCCAGGTGACTGGATAAAGAAGTTTTCTTTTGTTTCTCCAATTGGAATCTCATGCTTGAGAACAAATGTCCGATTGATAAAGGTATGGGATGCTCCAGAGTCAAAAAGTAAAAATGCTTTGAGTGATTGGCAACTTGGAACATACCCATCAAAATAGGCTCTCCTCGGGAATATTACACCTTTTGCGTGTAAAAGACACATCCAATTTTCTTCTTACTTTGGATCTTCTTGATTCGATGTGACACGAAGTACTTGGAACATTGGAATTGTACTGGTTTGGATGTGGACAGTCCCATGTAGAGTGACCAGACTTTCCACAATTGTAACATGGGTAGTTCTGTATTTGTAAAGTGGGTTTACGAACGCTAGGAGCATTCGGCTGGCGTGGATAAGAAAGAGCTGCAACGGGACGGACAAGTGCCTGCTGCGGGACTTGATACTGGACTGGATGATAAGGAGTTTGGAAATGATTTACAGGATGACGGATTATCTTCAGGCGCTTAGGCTTACTGCCTGAGAATTCAGTATTCAGAGCCTTCTTCTTCTTGGCCTTCTGGTGCTTACGATTAACAGCTTCGCAAGTGATAGCAATATCAACTGTCTCGTAAAATGTAGTATTAAGAGTAGCACCAGTAATCATCATACAGAGCTTACTATCCAGACCCCTCAAGAAGTAACCCTTCTTTTTATCATCTGTATCGACATACTCGGGTGCATACTTGGGATAAGTGATTAAACTCGCTCACATACGTACGACGGACATATCACCTTGTTGTAAAGATAAAAATTCTTCCTTCTTAACTTTCATAACACCTTGTGAAACATAATGAGTGCGGAAAGCTTCACGAAACTCCGTCCATGTGATACGATGACCGGTGGGCTGTATGGCAACAAGATTTTCCCACCAAGCCACCGCAAAGACACCTCTCGACCGTTGAGCCGCAAATAGTGGCTTTTGAACTTCGTACAAGGAATGAGATCAAACTTTTGCTGCATGGTGCGGAGCCAATAATCAGCTTCAAGAGGTTCATCTGCTTTGGTGAAAACCGGTGGCTGAGTGGCTGCGAAATCAAAATACGTGACCTCATTACCATTATTCCGACCACGATAACCCTGGGTGATATTCTGATTCCGAGCTAGAATAGTTGTAGCATTGACCGGAGCGGCAAGGGTATCGGTCAAAGCCGGGTTGAACTGGTGGAGGATTGGAATCATTACCCCCATTTTGAGAATTCCCGCGGATCGGATGCTCGGGTATGAACAGCATCTCGTTGAATAACAAGCCAAACTTTAAACTCGAGCTTTCGGCAAAAAGATAGGATCAAGATTAAAGAATAGATAGGTGGGATCTCAAGGCTAGCGGGAATAGGATTGATACTACCTAACCCAATTCACATTAAGAGGGAAGGTATTTATTAACGGGTTAATTAAGCATGATGCATGAACGGACCTACGTTCTAAGTTTAAAAGACTTTAATGTAACACATACTTAAAAGTAAACTTTTATAAATAGGGCAATATAACATGATATTCCACCATAAACTTTTAAACATGACTAGAGGGCTATAGAAGTGAGCATAGGTAAGGGATAAGCAATTTGGACCAAAATAGTCAAGTTAAATTTTTATTAGATCCAAAACCTTTTGAAGTTTTCGCAAAGAATACTACAATAGCTCTAGAATAACGATCCAGCTCTGATACCAGCTGTGGCAGAACCTCCTAAGTAATGTGGCCCACATGCACTAATCCTTGTCTTAAAAGACCTCATATTACTATGCATGTATTCCACACGACTTAACAAGCTCTGTCGGGTGTCCTCGGGAAACCCGAATCATCCACGAATCTTTCGAACTGGATCGATCATTATAAGAGACATTGCAGTATTACAACAGTTTTGAACAAATAAAATATATCAGAGTAAAAGTGCGGAAGTATTATGATAACATAAGTTTACAAATCATTTATAAATAAAACCTTTCAAGTAATAAGTTATGTTGATTACAACCATAGTTGTGGAATATCATTACTTAACTTTATGATTCACCCAAACGTAGTGCTCGCCCAGAGCCAAACAAACTACTCGACGGCCTCAACCGACGGACACACCCGCAATAAGGGTAGAACAAACCCCGAGTACAAAAGTACTCCGCAAGACTTACCCGACGAAAAAGAGGGAAAGACTCGGGAATGAAGGCCGATAGGACAAGGTAAGGCTTAGCGAATAATCAAGGTATTTTGCGAAAAGCACTAAACTAGTTTCAACCTCAAGTTTTACTTTCCAGATTAGTCATTAGATTCTAAGGTGAGCCTAGTCTAGCTTGATTACGCAGATCAAGATAATTCACGGAGATCACATTCTTAAACTTCCAACAAATTACTTCAAGTTCCATCGCTTACTACGATGATGGTGCTTGGATCAAGACTCCTTTCTCGTGGAGTAACGACGATTCGAACCGCTTATTCTACCCAGTGGGGCTTCCTAGCCACCCGACATATGTAGCACTTAAGCTTGCATATATCAACCAAGACTATGGATCCTCTCGACAAGTCCGGGTTCACGCCACCCGAGAATACTTGTACACCTCAACTCCGGGACTCAAGCCCACGAGGGTAACTCGTATTCCCGCCATCTCTCCACTCCCGGTGCGTGATTAGCCGCCTTGCCGTAGACTAGCCCTAGCCTAGGCTTACCCGCCTTGGGCATGTGACTAGTACTATTAAAAACTCCATGATCCGAGGGCCAACAACGAACGGTCCTTAATCGACACGAGACGGAAACACTACATGGGTTCTCTCTCCCAATGCAAGTTACCCGTCCGGTCTCAACTTCATTAAAAGATGTAACGATCCAGACGAGCGTTACATCGAAACGTCTTTCGATGCAATCCAACCGTCGATCAAAAGTAGCATTGCCGAGTAACATTAACCTTACCGACGGGTAAGCACTTCCTTTTGAAAATATTTTCGAAATCCGAAC
Organism: Themeda triandra; assembly: GCA_018135685.1. Classification (NCBI taxonomy): domain Eukaryota; kingdom Viridiplantae; phylum Streptophyta; class Magnoliopsida; order Poales; family Poaceae; genus Themeda; species Themeda triandra. The sequence goes on along the minus strand of JAENPR010000131.1, from coordinate 724,553 downwards.
TAAATTAGCAAGGCTAAGCATTGTTACGTATTTTTCAATCAAAACGGTTTTAAGGATGACGTTGGAATAATCAAGGAAACAAGTAGGTTATCACTCAACGCCTATCACTTAATGCAACAATACATACTCAAGTGATAAAACCTTTGCAAAATCAAGGAATTGGTTGATGGATCCGGGGCTTGCCTCGAAAGTCGGTGTAGATGTTCTTCAACGATGTATCTCGGGAGTTAAGACCAATCACCAAAGATGGATTGACTTCTTCAGGAACTGAGTTGACCCGACAATATTTCCCACGGACTGGGTTGGCAGAACTCTCCTCGATCACGGGGACTATACGTGATAAAATGACATGCTTCAACATGACTGAATATAAATATGATGCTCGACAAAACTAAATAGGATTAAAGACAAGCGCAAACAATTAATTAAAGTGCCGAAGGTCATTAGGGCTAATGACCTAGGGTCATCACTCAATCCAAAATCATTAAGGCTAAGCAAGTAAATAAAAATCTATTAAATAACTAAGCATAAAATAAAGACAAAAATAAAAAGTTATCAAACCAATCTCAAAAATTAAGCTTAAGCCTCTCATGACCTGAGACAGCTATAGAATAAATTTCAAGATTTTTAGAATAATAAATAAATAACTAAAAATAAGAGAAGGAGCATTTTTCAATTAAAAGGGCTAATTTTATAACATAGCAAAATCACTGAAAATAAGTATATTATATTTTTACTAAATCAAGCACATGACAGAGAGCACACACAAAAAATTTCAGAATTTTTGGAGCTCTAAATAATTTTATATGAAAATAACAAATATCAGCACTATTCATAGACTTCAGAAAAAGATAAATTCCATAAAAAAGAAAAACAGGACCTGGGCCGGCTTCGGCCCAACAGACCCGCGCGGAGGCCTGGGGCGCGGCCCAAGAGCGCGAGCAGGCCGGCCCAATGCGGCCTGCCCAAGCCTGGCTCGGCTGTTTTACAAAAGAGAGCTTGGGGTTTCGCAAAATTACAAATAAGTCCAACCACTATTTGGGACTATTCTAATGTTTCTTGGACTTTGCACTAAGGCCCCTGGAATTGTGCCAATTCATGTCGCGTGGTCCCTGGGTGAGTCCCGAGCGGAGGGCGTCGCGGTGGTGCTCGGCCGGCGGCGGGGACGGCCGACGGCGAGGTTCCGGGCCACGGGATTGGCTCCTATGCACTCTACTCGGCACGGCGCATCGATGGGGATGGCTAATGAGGTGGCTAGGGCTGCGGGAGGAGCTCACCGCCGGCCATGGCGGCGCGGCGGCGCGCGCGCAAGGCTACGGCGCGAGCGGACGCGACTCAGGCTAAACGGGAAACACCAACGGACGCAGGAGCTCACCGTGACTTCGATGGGCACGATGATGAAGGCGTGGAGCGGCCGGAGGTGCGGGCGCAACGGTGGCAGGGCGGCGGCGACGGTCACCGGTGGCAAGCCTCACGTTCCCGCGTGACTGGACGCGAAACCAAGAAGAAAAGGCGCACGGTGAGCCTCGAATGACGGCTAGCACGACCGTGAAGACAAATTGGAGCGAAAGACGACGATGGTGACGAATTCGGCGGCGGCGGTATGGCGAAGCGAGGCCGGACTTGAGGAAGATGACGGCTAACTCACGGCTCCGACCGAATTAGACCATCGCGGGCGGTGCTATGGTTGCGGGGAGATCGAGGCGGAGGCACCGAGAATGAAAATGGAGACGACGAGTGAGCGGAGGCGGTGAATTTGGCCGATGGTGGTGGCGGTGGTACGGCGAGAGCGCAGGGAAGGCGAGCGCGGAGTTTGCTTTGCCTCGCTCTCCACTTCGAGGGGGATAAGGACGAGGCTCGAGCGGCGCGGACGCGAGGCACGTGGCGGTGAACCTTCCCGCGGACGGACGCGGCTGGCACGGCCTCCGGCAAGCCGGCATGGGCGCGCGGCCACGGTGACACGGTGAACGAGAGAGAGAGGAAGAAGATGATGACGTCATCCACGATAATGACAATAAAGTTTTGCAATTTACTCCAAAAATTTGAACCGTGCTCAAAAAATTCCAAAAAGCAACCCTGGATAAATTTCATGCTCTGCAATTTTCTCAACTGGACCATTTTCAAATTTTGAAAGAAAAATTGAATTTGAATCAAATTTTGAAAAGGGGACAAAAACCCTAGAAACAAATATATGCAATTACTTTGGATTTTTCTAAACAACTTGAAAATCTTCCAAACTATGGAATGTGCATCTTTTCAAACCAAACATTTTCTCCAAAAAGAGTTTTCCCAAATTATGCATAGTTTTTGAAATATGGCTTGAAAATCAAAAGGGAACAATTGCCGGAAAACGGTATTTTCGAAATCGTTTAAAATTTTCTTTTGAAACTTGAAAAACTTTGTTCACCAACATTGTAGCTCTCAACAAGACCCACAATTTATCTTTTTGGACCAACCCCAAATTCTTTGTAGATTTTGAATTAGAGAAAAGGGGGTAAAACGGAGGTTGTTGAAAATCAGGGTTTTTGAAACGAAATCGAGTTTGATTCTAGCGTCACACCTCTAGGCTATCAAAAGCAATAACAAGCATCATCTCAGGAGCACAATCAACCTAGAATATAAATTTATTTTAGTTGATGCACATCAGGGTTGACCTAACATGAATGCTTTGCAACTAAATATGATGACATGTCAGGTTTTAGGTAATATAACATCAGAGATGTTACAGCTGGATGACATAGGGTGGTGGTTAAGCTTGACCACGATGCATATATATATGTTGACGACGCAAGTCAAGTCATCGGTTGTGCACGCAAGCGTGCACCTCATTGTGTGTTCCAGATGACGGCAGTGAAATGGACTTAGTCGCGTGGTTAAGGTTGTAGTTACTATGAAATGGCTTGGACGACATTATATGTGTCGATGGAATGATTATAAAATCCTCTCTCTCTCTCTCTCTCTCTAAAAATATGGCAGGGTAATCAAAGGGTGGCTTGCTTTTGTACTGGTAGTAAATGGCACACGAATTTCTATGAGTACCAAAGACTTCTTTTTGCAGGATATATACACCATAGTTCTAACATAATTCTTATGAAATTCTCTTTTTATTTTATATTGACAAGGGCCGTTGCTCATTAGTCATTACAAGCACTAGCAATTTCTTGTTAAACTAGGTGTTTATTATCTGGATCTATGAGCAAACATTCATAGATCATGGTGAGGGCTATTGTAGAAGTAATATGAGGAAGCAGCTATATGTAATGCAAAAGAGAAGGTGGGGACTAAGATTTTAGTTGCATATATGCCAAAGAGATGGGTCAATATTGCTGAAAGTGTTGAAACACGGTAAGGTTTGTTCTGTAAACCACTTGTATTCTATGCCAATCATAGAGATTGATTCCATCAATACTAAAATTAGCACCAAGAGTAAGCAACTAGAGCACACAACACCCATAATATGGAAGGGGTTTGCCACAATCCCCATCCCCATCCCCCTTGTCCTTTAAGCCTTTCCTTTTGCCGACATCCCCTTTACCCTATGAACCTTCCTCTTTGTTTGGACCCTTGGGCTTGGGGACCTTTTCTCTTGTCGTCATCACCCTTGTCATGTGAACCTTCCCCTTTGCCTGGACCTTTGGGTTTGGGACCTTGGGATTGGGTTTGCTCCCTTCTAGATGGGAATAGTGTTGTTTAGTTCTATTGAGAACAACAGATGCTTATTAAGATATAATAGTAAGGGTATTAGTGTAATCTCCAAGTTTAGGTTTCCCCCATAGTCTCTCATGTATTCTATATATTATCCTCTTTGGGCCCTAATACCATCAATTCAGTTGTCTCTCTATTTGTAACATGGTATCGACTCTCTAGGTTGTAGATCCCACCACCACCCTTTCCTCACCTGCGCCGCGCCCGGGAGGATTGGTCTTTGCTCCTCCCAGGGTGGTCTTGTCGCTCTTAGATTTTTTTTCATTAGATCCATATCAGCAACAATCATCCTTCATCATATCCATATCAGTTGTGGCCATGGTCCCATTCTTCGTTGCCGCTAGGACAGTCGTGGGGGTGGGCTGGCCGCCAATCATGGATCCATGGCCTTTTCCAGTGCGGCGTCGCTCGCGTGTGTGTGGGATTCTATGTCTTCATGCACGTTGTCTGTCATGATGCTTGTGCCCACCTTCGCTCATTGCGGATATCCGTTTCATGCCTAGCCGCCTCTACCCATCGCAGATGTTTGCAGCCATCCATTTGTCTTCAAGCCATGCATCTCAATCGGCACTCACCTCATCCTCGGATCCAATGTTGGTTCTGTCTGTCCTCATCATTACACCTCCCGTCCTCATCAGTCCGATCGGGAGGAGGCAAAGGTTCATTCGTCCGCGTGCCATTCTCATGTGGACAATGCACTTTGTTCTTCACGTGCTGTGAGTACTAGATTGGTCTACTCTGTTTGAAGGATTCCTTCACTCTAGTTATCATTTCTACTGCTTGCTGCTCCTATAACATGTGAAGGCTTGTTTCTAAATTCCACTACATCAGATGCATTTGTGTCCATCCAAATCAATTCTACATCTACAATTTGTCTACGCTATGTGCGTTCATAAGATTTTATCAAATCAACCAATTTTTTGTTTTGTTTCATGGTTAGCCAAGTCTAGTAAATTTAGCTAATCACATCATCATTGATGTGACTCTTGGTCTCTTTCGTGGCCATTTTGCTACACTTCATGATCAATGATCTTCTATTTGTCATCGTCATCATTGTATCTCACTGCTTGCCATTTTGTAGCAGTGATCTCTCTATTCTTCCTTAGGCTTAATTTGATGCATCTCACTATTCTTGTCGAACTCAAAGTCTCCAAAGCAAGGTTCATATTTGAGGAGTTGATGTACTGAGTTGTGAAGTTTTGAGGTATTTTCTGAAGTCGTGTTGTGAAGGCAATACCCTCTTATGGTGGAGATCATTTCTACATCGACAATGTTCAAGAGTTGCACGCTTTGATGCCATCTTCTATTCTAAATTTTGGATGTAATATGTCTATTTAATTTTCCAAGTATAGTGTGTTGTGCCAACTCTCCAAATGCAACACCATTGCATTCACGTTGGACCTCAATATCATCAATTCATTTGTATTTGTCTATTCATAACAATACCAACCTCCAACCATCTCCTCCACTGAGGATGTCAGCTCCTCTCAATTTATTTGACACTTTTATCTTCTTTCTTGTATTAGATGTAACCCACTCTTTGAAAACCTCCATCCCTCCATTTTAGAAGTTGGTCACATGGGATTCACTAGATTTGTGCCTTCTAACGACCTGTAACTTTCTTGAAAGTACAATCCTTCAATTTTACCACAAATCTGCTCCTATATCTATTCTCAAACGTTCAATCAACACAAATATTATACCTCCTAAGTACTTTTTGGCATTGGACACTTCTTCTCTAGCTTCTCTTGATCCACATTGTGCTGCTTGAATAAAAAAACACACTCTATCCATTATAAAATTTGGATCTTTAACATTCTAGAGTTCCTTCTCCAATTCATCATTTGTGTTGTACTAGAAAATTACCTTGTAAGCCGAATGTTATTCCAACGACATAAAGTTGCTTCGCAACAACTGAGGACTCATTCCCACTTCTAGCTAGCTTTAGATTTGGATGATTATCTCTCATATCCATAGTGATAACAACTTATAAGAAATTTACAGATTGATGAAGCTCTTGTAATACATATTGTTCTCCCTAAGAGTCAAAGTAAAGGGAGCATAACATAAATAATAAAGGATGGGTGGATTGGGTGCTAGATCGGAGAACTTTGTTGGATAGAAAGGAAGAACATGATTTTACGAAATTATTGGAAAACGAATCATATTAATCGGAGGTCGAGATAGTTACATATTGTTGGGAAGCAGGTCCCGAACATGAGAGTGGAAGTTAGTGTTCAAGGATCAAGGGTTGTTGGGGGAGAGAGAGAGAGAGAGAGAGAGAGAGAGAGAGAGAGAGAGAGAGAGAGAGAGAGAGAGAGAGAGAGCCCTTGCCCTCCTTATCTTGGTATTTATATATGCAAGGGCTAGTTTACAAGTGACCCCTGGTGGGGGTGGAATTGACAAGTTAGAACTCTAGCTCGTATTGGGCCTCTTCTAGGGGGACCTGGCCCATTAGAATATGGTCCCTCCAATAGTAGCCCCTCAGCTACTAGGTTATGGCCCGTACTACATGGTCTATTACTTGCTAATAGAAGCACAATACAACTTAAAAACTGGTTGTGAGGATTGTCCTTCACAACCTATACATGCACATCACGCTAAAAACTCCATCCCAAACACCTTGTGGGAAAAAAGGGCATGGAGAAAAGAGCACGTGCACGACTGTAACCTATACATCTTATAACTCTTTTGTCTTCTTGGTGCAGAGGTGTTTGTCTCTGAGGTTTCTCCTTCTTGACGCGGAGGTGTTTGTCTCCGAGGTTTCTCCTTCTTGGCACGGAGGTCTTTGTCTCCGATGCTTCTACATCTTGGCACAGAGGTGTTTGTCTCTGAAGCTTCTGCTTCTTGGCACAGAGGTATTTATCTCCAAGGATTGTGCTTCTTGGTACGTAGGTCTTTGTCTCCGAGGCTTCTGCTTCTTGGCGTGGAGGTATTTGTCTCTAAGGCTTCTTCTTGGCGTGGGGGTATTTGTCTTCGAGGCTTCAGCTTCTTGGTGCGGAGTTATTTGTCTCCGAGGTTTCTGCTTCTTAGCGTGAAAGTATTTGCCTCTGAGATGCTTCTTGTAGAGTTCTACATCTCTAACTTCTCTTGGTGCGGAGGTCTTCGACTCCGAGTCTTCTTGATGAAGAGTTCTTCATCTTTGACTTCTCTTGGTGTGGAGGTCTTCGACTTTGAGTCTTCTTGGCACGGAGGTCTTTGACTTTACTTTGTGCAGAGCTCTACATCTGTGACTTCTCTTGGTGCGGAGGTCTTTGACTTCGAGTCTTTTTGATATGGAGCTCTTTGACTTTGGTTCGTGCAGAGTTCTACATCTCCAACTTCTCTTGGTACAGAAGTCTTTGACTCTGAGTCTTCTTGACGCGGAGGTCTTTGACTTTGCTTCGTGCGGAATTCTTCATCTTTTGTTTCTCTTGGTGCGAAGGTCTTTGACTTTGAGTCTTTTTGACCCGAAGACCTTTGACTTTGGGTCTTTAAATCTTCAATCACGAGCACCAAACAAAAGACTTCACGCTCTGGAGCTACTGGTCCTCTGGTGCACTCCCCTAGCCCCTCTTGGCTGGCACTCATGACCAAATCCTCAGCCACACTTGGGGTAGTCAACGTAGTTGTAGTAGATGTCTGTGAGTCCCTTGTAGTTGGTGAAGGTGTCAATGAAGCCCCTTGTGTCATCGTGTTGGCGGAGGCAAGTTATCATGGTTTTGCCGAAGCCTCTCTTGCAAAGCTTCTTAGCAAAGGCCCTCCTAAGAAAAATGGTGTTTGGGCAGAGGTGATGTTGGTGAAGTCATCGAAGATGGTGGTGAAGCCCCTGATGCTGAAAAGCATGGCGAAGGTAGTGCCGACGTAGACACTGACACCTCGTGCCAAAGGTCGGAGAAGTCTCATGAAAATGCACCTGAGTTGATCTACTGCATTTTTTAGGGACTTCGGTTGGGCATTATAGTTTCAATGAATATTGACTTTCTTTCAAGTCATTCGACACTCATCAAAAAGATGCTGGCTATCTATTAGTGCAAAAGAATGGTTAGTCATTTATATGATATCTGAAGGTAGCACAAGAGCCTAAGGTTCGTGACCTGTTGCATGTATTCATTCAGGACTTTTCCAAGTTTTTCATCTAGAGACCTGGTGCCTATGTGTCAGGACTTCTTCCAGGTGGCCTTGGCCATGCTGTGTGCACTTATGCACTTATGTAACATATGTATGCAATGATGACAATGAAAGCATTTGCGCAAAAAATTATAAAATAGGTATATGTTTTGCATCCTGCAAAAATGTTGGTTACGTTTGAACAAAAGATAAGCTTTGCATAGAAGAAATAATACTCTCAAATGCGAGGGTTAGAATTTTGGATGGCTTGCGAAGGAGGCACATGTTGGTTACGTTTGAACAAAAGATAAGCTTTGCATAGAAGAAATGATACTCTCAAATGCGAGGGTTAGAATTTTGGATGGCTTGAGAAGGAGGCACACAGATATGGATTTGACTTGTAGTATTAAAAGTAAAAGTGATTAGTTTCTGCGAAGGTTAGACCAAATAACATGTAAGAATTTAAATAGAGAAATTAAACGATATGACCTGCAAAAAGAGGAAAAGCATTAGCGTTAGAGGGTTCAAATGTTGGACGGATTAATGAGGTCAAGTGCTAATGAAAACCAACTGACCGACGAAGGCCACTGGCTGCCGAAGTTTGCCAACTGTCGTAGGCATGTAACTGACGAAGGCTGTTGACTGATGATTTCTAACTTTAGATGAAGCTTTGTAGTTGACAACTTTTTGATTTGAAATCAACTTATCATGCAAAACTACGTTTGAATTTCTTAAATTTAAAATTCAATTTGTAAGCGACCTCGGATGGAGAAACTCTCTAAATGAAAATTATAGATCTTGAAAAGTTATGAAGCTTCGGAGTTTAAAACTTTTTTTATTTCAATTCATTTATGGCCTCAAAAAATCAATTTACACTTGGTTTACTATAATACACAGGGAACCAAAATATAATATTAGACACAAGTGAGTGTGAGGTGTAGTGGTAGAGGCGGGAACGCGCGAGAGAGAGGTAAAAAGACTCGGAGGAGGTGCTTGTGGGTGCTGATCGGTGGCCACTAAAAGTATGTTGTGGGGTTGTGACCGCTAACTAACGAACAAAGAAACTCGCCACCCTTCCTAGGAAGTATGAGCAACGACACTAGTGAGTGCCAAATAGGCATAACCGACGAGCCAGAGAAGAACCTCAAACAGATACTTGATCACTGCTCAATTGAAGAAAATGATAGATGTCGGATCCTCACTGTAGAAGCTCCATGGAAACGTAGCACTTGCATTGCCATGGGTAACTTACCCTAACTTACATAAAGCTGCTTATTATATGAAGGCGGACAAGAGCCCAAAGGCCACCGACGACACAGGGAATCGGCAAGGATTAGACAAATCTAAGTCCCTTTTTCGCTGCTAGTGCTACAGTGGATAGTCAAGGTGGAAGAAAGGTCTAGCGAGAGAGAAGCTTGTTTTGGCCAACTACATGGGTTGTAGCCTCACTTCGATCCGAGCAGGTCGCAGTGGCGTCTCCAAGTTAGGCCAGACAGGAGGACTGTCGTTGTAGTACTTGTATGATTGTATCATTCCCTTCAGGCCTAGTCCATATATAATGGACGATGTCACGATGACAAGAGAAGAGAATGCAATACTACTATACAGAGACAAACTTCACACTTCACTGTCAGCATATTATTGTTAGATAATAAGGCAATTTTCATGTCATTTTAATTTCATAAATTAATATTAAAATGATGACATATAAAAGATCACAGATAAAAGAAAATATGACATAACACATGTTCACAATAACGATGAACATGTGAACAACAAGCATGTAAAACATATATAGATTATAAATATTTAAACATGCAACATATATACCGGACAACATGTGCAACATTGTAACATGACCACTGAAACATATGAACAGAAGCATATGAAACAGCAACAGGCATCTCATGATACGATATGAAAGAACTGATGAAACAATCTCAGAAAAAACATATGAAACGACATGGATGACCTACTGAAATCTGAGAAACGTAAACACAGGGAAGATGAACAGTTCATACCCTTCGATGCACTCCGATGATCTCGAACCTTGTCCAGTTTCCAGCGCCATGCCAAAGGAGATGATGAGGACGATCTCTCCTCCTTCGGGAAGAAGAAGACGCCGGTTCGATGAAGAAGATGGTCGGCTCCGGGAAGAAGATGATGCCGGCTGCGGATTGGGCAGTCACATAGACGCTGCCCAAAAACCTAATTGCCGTGCTCTCCGTGCAAGGATCACGAATGGCAAGGGCTTCGCAGGCACCTACCCTCTCGCTCTTTGTGCGCGCAGAGGAAGATGGGGAAGACCTTCTATGCTGCTGGAATGTGAGTCTGGTCTAGATGGGGAAGACCTTCTATAGTGAGTGCTAAAAATTAAGCGCAGCACGCCCGTGCCCGGCCGCCGCCGGCGGCGGCACCCGCGCGTGTGACATTCCTTTGTCCTTTTCTTAACTTCTCAAATCAAGTGGAATAATTCCCACCATATAAGTCAAGTTAAAGTTTTTGAAATTCCAATCCGGTACTAATAATAGTGTCCACATTTACATACCGTAGAGTTTATTGATTTATTAAATTTAAATGGGCCAAGCCCATAATAAATTCAACAATTATCACCCACTTTCACTTTTAGGCCCTGTTTGGATGTCGCGGTTTTGGAAAACCGTAGTATCACATAACTGTGGTTTTATAAACCAAAGAGATACAAAACCGTGGTTTAGAAAAAAGAGGTTCAGAGTGGAGTTTTTAAAACTAAAAACAACTACAGTTTTAACAATACTATGGTATTCAAAAGTCAAAACCATAAAATTTGTTGTACTCAAACAATACCGACTGCCTACTAACACCCGATCACGCCCTCACGCGCTAGCTCTAGCCACGTACGTACAGCGAGGCAGCGACCAGCCGTTTCCCTGCCGGTCAGCCATCGTCGTGTCGGTCTGTTGTTTGATATCTCACAACACTTAACTGTCACCATCAGTGATCCACCGGACCGGCCCTGCATGCTGCTTGCTGCAGCTTCCATGCAGCATGCTTTGCGAAACATGGCTTATTTGTGGGCACAGACCACAATGCCAACCTCAATGCCAAGCACCGGCGGAGGTGTGCCGCGGACACGCAACATCCACGTGCATGTCGCGGTGATCCATCAGCTGATCCACGTCGACCTCCCCCACCGCACAAAACGACGAGGAGGGATCCCAGCAAAAGCCCGCGTCGTCGACCACCATCATCATGACCCCACCATCTTCCGCAACGCCCACGCTCGCCGAGTGTCCGGAGCCGGAGGCCTGCACCGGCGGCAGGGGCACGTACGACGCTGCAGCCGGATCGCTTGCGCCCGCTTCGGCTGCTGGCGGCCACGGGGGCGGAGCCGGCGACGGCGACGGCGCGGCTCCTCCGCGGATGACGTCCGCGAGGCACGAGACGATGGTCTCGTCCTCTTGGGTGCTGCCGCCTTCGACGCCGATGCCGGGAAACGACGACGACAAATCGTCGAACAGGACGCCGCCGTCGTCTCTCGCAGTGTCCAGGACGCGGTACCGGTTCGTGGTCCGGGGCGACGCCGCCATCCTAGCAGCGTCATCGTTGGCAATGGCGCGGAGCACATGGCACGTGTGCTCGTTCACGTAGGTGACCTCGAACAGCTGGCCCCGGCTGCCGTCGTCCTGCTGCTGCACCTTCTTCTTGGCTTCGCAGCGCCGGTCGCGGCCGCACCTGAAGTAGTACCTGCAGAGAATCAGAGATTGCCAGCTACGATTATCCTGCTGATGACAGTGGCCTTCGCGCATTAGTTTTTTTCCAAAACAGGACAAGGGACCAATACTGTACATGGATGGATGGGGTGGGTTAAGCTTGACCATGCATGTTGACGACGCAGGTCAAGTCGTCGGCTGTGTACGTACGCAAGCGTGCATCTCATTGTGTTCCAGATGACGGCAGTGAAATGGACTTTAGTCGCGTGGTTACAATGAAATGGCTTGGACATTATATGTGTCGTAGGTAATCAAGGTGTGGCTTGCTTTGTAGTTAGATGGCGCACGAATTTCTTTATGTACCATAGATTTCTTTCTGCGGGACATATGCACCATAATCCCAACATTTTTATTAAAGAAAACCATAATTCTTATCAGATTCCCTCTTTACATTGACCAAGCACGTTCCTCATTACAAACACCACCAAACCCTAGTCAATCTAGGTGTTTGTTATCCGATCCGGATCTATGAACTTCATAGATCATGGATCGAGCCAAACTCTTTGGATGACAACCTTTCCGAGAACATGCTGCTTTTATTATATATTTTTGGAATAACAGATTCCACTAAATCGTACTCGATCATTTTCAAATTATAGTTCATTTTAGTTCTTATCTAGTTCTACCAAGATATCTTTTTGAACAAATACTAGCATATACATGTTCAAATAAATAAATTGACAAACCATATTACATTGAGAATAATTAAACTAATTGAATTTTATAGATGTTGGTGCATTTTCCTAAAGTTAAATGAACTATAATTTGGAAAGTTCAATTGAACTATATTTTTTTAAAAAAAATCAATTGAACTATAATTTAGAAAGGATGCAGTAGAAAAATATTGTTTACTAGATGGAGACTATATTTGTATATATTTTTCTTGTTAGAGATGCATGCCATAGTAATTTCGTTGAGAATACATTTCTTGAAGTTTCTAATGTAAACTTGCCTTACATATTTTTGCCAAGTAAACAGATCTTACATTTAATTATATACGAGTAGTATATATTGATGGTTGAAGTTTTAAAAGTTTTACTCATAGATATTCTAAAATGACGTGTAACGTGTATTCTTGAATTACCCATTTCAAAAAAAAAATGTATTCTTGAATTGGAGGGACTATAGGACTTTCACCTCACATAATTGCAGTTCCGAATGTTCTTTTGCCCGTATTTTCGCCAGTCGTAACCATCCTTGTACGGCGAGGACGTAATCTCCTTCCTAGTAACCCCATCTTCTCTACCCTTCTTGACAGGAGTAACCACTTCTCCAGTATCACTCCTAGCAACAGCATGGTAAATTCGTGATTATGAGATCCAAACACAGAACAACCAAGCAAACAAAGTTTCTCATAAAAAGACAAAAAAAAAAGGTTGAACAAAGTTGAAATGGAATGACAAAGACAGAGTCGATACGCCTTCAGTAATCAGCATATGCTACCTTGCACGCTTATCCTTCAACGCCTGAATGATGACGCCGGAGCTATCGCCGGTCCTCATCTCTGGCGCCGTCCTCACTCTCGTCACCACCGTGTTACTGTTCAGCATGGACATGGATACCTTGAACACTTGCGAGAGCTCTTGGCTGAGCGCCACGGCCTGCTGCTGACCAAGGCTATCCAGGGGACGGGCGAGCAATGCCTGGAGCTGGGTGTTGAGATGGTAACCTTTGACGAGCACGTCGAACAGCTTGGCGTCATGATCGAATGCCATCTTAGATTTTCAGACGATGACTAAAGAAATCGGGTCAGTGGGAGTCGAGATGGGTTTCTGAGGTATCTAGCTCTGGATCTTGCTGAAGCGAGTATATATGCAGGCAGAGAGCAGACCGCGCTGACTGCGACCAACCTAGCTTGCCAATATATTTTTTTTCAGAGATTTCTCACCTTTGAGCTTGATTGACTACCTCAAACTCCTTTTCATTAACCTAAGTTGATCAGTAATGTCAGCGGGGTCTTTTCATTTGATGATCCCGGTCTTCTGACTGACGGATCTATGGAAAGATTATATAGATAGAGAGGTTGACTGCTCTGTGCCGTGTCATGGTACGGTACATGACTACATGCAGGCTGCAGCAGAAATTTCGGTCTCTGCTTTCTTGCGGTCAACCCTGAGTCTGACTCATTGTCACAAAAAGAAAAAAAAAGGTGAGTCTGACTTGAGAGCTGGTAGTACTATGATATGATAATAGAGTAGAAGTATCTATTATGCCTGTATGCCACGCATTATTAGGTTGTTGCAAACTGACAATACAGTGAGCTGCCATTTCAAACTCCTCTGCAAAGAATTCCAAGTTCAGTCCCACAAGAGACGTCGGACAGGGACCCGGGCCTATAGCCAGCAGGGGATGATCATGATACAATTCGGTAGCAATCAGAAACCCCGCGGCATGTCATGCAACACATGGCACAGGGTCAAGGTGACCATACCGCGTATGCGGTTTTCAGTTTTGACCCTGCTGTAACATTGTGCATATATATATGCATGATGCAGGTCAAATCCATATGCTCAGCTGAATGTTTCTAGTTACCAACTTGATGATGATCCTGACAGTCAAGGAGAGTGATCTCTGCACTTGAATTGCATATTTTCCTGTTCCCACGAAGCAGCGAGGTCTTGCTGGAGAAATCAGCACGAATGTGGCTCTCAGGATTCACCAATCAGGATTGCACTGGTGACTGGTTGGAGTTGGGGATTCATTTTCCCTGATCACCAGTATGAAAGCTTGGTGACTTAAAGAGACCTAACGTTATGCTGACGCTATTGTTACTCTCACCAACCGGAGCCCTACCCAGTTCTAGATTGACTTGGAGTTGGCTCACTAGGTTTAGGAGCCCTGATTCTGATTCCAACAGTTCTAGATTGACTTGGAGTTGGCTCACTAGGTTTAGGAGCCCTGATTCTGATTCCAAAAGCTAGTCAAACGTTTAGGCTGTTTGTGTGGTTGGGTGTATGGTAGGCTCCCCAATTTGAGTAGTATATATAATATATGTACGTTATTTTACTCCAACTTTCCAAATTATATAGCATTTTAGCATGTTGTAAGTCGAACGTCCCTAAGTTTAACTGATGTAAGGAGGAGATTGAGTGGCAATCAGTGACGTGGAATGATGTGGTGAAAGAACTTGTAGTAGTGCGGTTTTGTTTCATAAGAGATATTGATTACACAACCTCTAACATGCTCTTAGATTTCTTTTAAGAATTACGTAGTACAATATCGACGTCCACTCTCCCTTATGAACACACGCACGTAAACCCTACCCTTATTAGCACATTCGAAGGACCGAACCGGTAAATCTCGAGATTCACGAAGTCACTACAGGCACCTCGCTGTTGACGGAGACATCACCTAATACTGAAAGCATAGTAACGTTAAATCCTAAAATAAACCTAGGAAATTGTGAGCACTCATGCCAAGCTGAGAACTTGAACAGGTTGGACAGGTTTCGCCATAAGGAACCAATTAACCTCGTAGGTAAAATGGTCCAACTTGTGATCCAAACATCTGATGGCGAGCTCTTCACGATTTTGATTCGTCTTTGACGCAAGCTTCATGATGACGCCATGTGAGAATTCCAACCATGTTTTGAGTCCCAAACACGAAAGAACGTTCGTCGATGGTTTTGAGGCATAAACCACCAAACCATCAGAAGAAGAATTTCCGCTACACTTGTCACCTCCTCCACGATCCCAACACGTGTTACCGTCAACCTTGACCGCTCAATTACCAAGTCCGCTTGCGCCTCTGCTTGACTTAGTCAACCACCATCGTGACTTGGTAACATGGTTTACTCCTCAGTATGTACTCTTGCTCGTTGATGTCCCTAAGTGTCACCCACCCACGGTTCGTTTTCCGGCTATTTTGGTCTCTCGGTCCAAGTTTTACGTTCGCCATTCAACAATCTCAGTCCATCAATATGAGACATTGTCTTTGCTTGACCTTCTCTATATCCATCGACTATCTTTGTGCTCCACACCTGCATACCAACGCAGCCAGAAGGCATGTTGCATATGCACACTCACGTCATGGTTGTTAATCTCCAAACTCAACGAAAGTCATCATCTTCTAGTAATCACTCATTACAAACTCAACACAAGGGTATATATCAACCTTGTGTTTGCATAGTTCTAACTCTATCTCTATTCTTGATCTAGATTGTCCAATCTCCGTGACACTTAACGTGGTTGCTCGGCAGTAAAATTGAAGTCTTGTCTTGAGACTCCATGTATAGGGAAGGAAAAAAAATGTGTATAAGGAGACAACAACACAACCTTTTTTCCATTTTAAATCAGAAATAAGATGATACTACAGATCATGCTCAGCTCAAATGATTAGTTTAAGTAAACAATGGATTAGGCATAATTAATCCCTTTAATCAGGACAGGAAATGTATATATTTTTTCGTACGTACGTGAGCAAGTAGAGATCCATCTATATACCAGTCTTTCATAAATATACTTGCGATTCGCAGTGCTTACACACATTTGATCAGTAAGCATCATAATCGTAATTACTGTTATTATGAGGTAAATACGTCTGATCGCCGAAGTGCATTTGGCTGTCGAAATCATAGGCGAAGGAATTCAATTTCGAGAGCATGTCCCCACCGTCGCCGTTTGCCGGTGGTGGCGCCGGCAGCCCCTCGGTGGCAAACGACGATGATCCGGCGGCATCAAAGTCAGAGCGGAAGACGGCAGGATGATGCTGATCGTGCGTCTGGCTACCGGAACCAAAGCTCAGCATCATGAACGGACTCCGAGACGTGGACTGCTGACAGTGTCCGTTCTGCTGCTGCATCATCCGTGCGTCGCCGCCGTGGCCGCTCGGGGAGTCGAACCTGAGCACCAGGCCTGCTTCCCTGGCCGGCGGCGGCTGATCGGACACGATATCCGGGAACGAGACGGGCGGTGCGCCGCACGTGTGCTCGTACGTGTAGGTCACCTCGTACAGTGGCGGGTCGTCGCCGTTCTTCTGTTGCAGAAGCTTAGAGGCCAGGCATTGCCTGTCTTCACGGTAAGAACATCTGAAGTATAGCCTGCGGCATGAGCATATACTTCACAATCCATTATATATGTAAGAGTTATGTAAATCAACTAATTTTGTTCGTTTTGACCTTTAATTTGTATACTTCTCAACGCCATTATTTGAGCATCTCCAAATTAAGCCAGCTTATTAAGTGCTTTATCAAACTAGGGATATCTATTCAAACTAGGACATCTATATTAAGTGAGAACGGTAAGTTTGTTGAAATCCAAACGACGACGAGTACAAAAGATGCATGTTACTAGGAATCCAAACTAGAGACATCTATAGCTAAATTTGGAATAGCTACTCTTGTGCCATTTGTAACACCAATTCAGAAGAAATTGTCATGCACCTTTTCTTTGAGTGCCCCTTCAGTCCTGCTAGAATCTTTATGGTATACATCGGAATCTACAATTGACACCTCTGGATATGGTCATTGAGGCAAGAATTGTCTTTGGTGCATCTTTCTTCAGGGAAGTTGAATGCCAGAAACGGTATGATCTTCGATGGTAAAGCTTGCAATTTGATGATGTGGAAAACATATTTTAGAGATGAAATTAGCTTGATTTGCATCAAGGCCAAGCCTAGCCGTGCTGGCTCTCTCAAATTGTGGCTTGAGAATAGGCTTTTAAAGAAATCTGCTTTTGTTTTTAATCTTTGAAAGCTCCTTTTAGCACCACTCGTGCTCCTGTAATTCTTTTTAGAACTGTTTATGTTTTTTATATAAAAAAAGAGAGGTGCGTGTGTGTGGGTGGGTGTGTGTGTGTGGGGGGGGGGGGGGTGCCCCTCAAAAAAATAGCTAAATTTTGATGAAGGGTGCATATAGAGCTAGATTAAGTTGTGTGATGGGACATTAGGTTGTTAGTAGAAATGGTTGTGGCGTTGCCGCTTATGACCATTAGGACTAGTGATATTTTTGCACTGTGAATAATTATTTCTTATGAAGTGAATTTAAGAACTATCATTTTTTGGCTATATTTATTATGGAGAAAGAAATATGAGAAGTATTTGTTAAGAGAGAGGAAGTTATTTGTATATAATAACGAGTCATTTTATTTGATATGTGGTATGGGTATGCTATGATAAAAATTTGTTAGCAATTTGAATAGATAAACTAACTCTATTAATTATTTTTAGAGAACGCTAGAGAAATCTAGATCTGCATTTAGCATTACAATAAAATATGTTATGTTATATGTTTACAGTGTAGTGCTAGTTATGTAGAGTTCAACAAACTTGGTTTGGTATTTCTTTTATTTTTATTTGATTTGTTATAATTTTTACATTATTTAAGCCTCTTTAGATAAATAATAAATTCACGCTGAAAAAAATAAAAGGTCATCGGGCCTAATTCAGTCCACCGATCCCAGCGGGGAGGCAGGCCGGCCCATGTAACAGGCCCATGAAGGGGGCCTAAGAGGAAGCTGGATCACAGGTCCTATTTCGAAAAACATCGAGGGCCTTTTTATAAGATTTTCTGAGGGAGGACGATGGAAGGCGGATTGTATTTCGCCAGAGTTTGAGAGCCTTTTTGCAAAATGTCCTGAACACGCCTATGATCTTGGCCGTCCACGCGTCCAATACGACGACCGATAAAAGCGGGCGACGTGGCCACTCTGGTTAGCTATAAAAGCGGGCGACGTGGCCACTCTGGTTAGCTAGAGAATGGTGCGTGAATCGTATATAAGAGATTAGGCTTAGTACAACACTATAGCGTCACTATTAGAGCTGGTGATATGTGTCAGTGTGCACCCAGTGAGTACTAGCGGCATCTCACCGATGGCCACATCGGGTTCTGTATATATTCCATAAACTCTTTACTCCTTAATGAGGCATGCCTATGCATAACTTTTGGGTTAACCAGTTCAGAAGTATGGATCAAGCAATAAACTAGCTAGCAGCATCGTCCTAGCTGTGCATGCCTATGCGGCTCCTCCATCCATTTGAGCACGATGGCTACTCCATTCTATGCCGGCCACGTTCAGGCTTTGCTCTAAGAACTGAATTCATTAACCATGAAAATAAGCTTCATCTTGTATCCTTATATCGCCACCTTGTCGCCGACATCCTCATCACAAGAGGACATGGTTCTGCTCTCCGTGGCAACACCATCTTCCTTTCCGCTCCTCTTTCTCCTCAAATTGAGCTTAGTGTCGATAACAACACCACCCTTATCATCCTTGTCCTTTTATCCTTGAACCCCCACTATAGGGTTCATAATTAATTAATGCTTGACTAATTGACGATCTAGCATTGTGTGGCGCCAAAGGTGGCGATATCAGGATACACAATATCCATGCTAGGCTTAGTGAGGCCTTGTGTTTGGCTGCACTTCAATCCACCTTAATGCACATGTATCATTTTTCGATCACGTAAAAGATTTGCACGTCTTTGTATTAAGTTAGAGAAAAAGTTCAATGCAACATGCCTTAGCGACGTCCGAATAGGATGGAAAAAAATAATAGTTTTTCATCCCAATACATGTATGGGTGGATTAGAGTGCAACTAGCCTAAGTCTGAGAAACATATCAACCTTGATTGAATGATTAAGTCTCACTGTTCCAAAATTAAACTTGTGACAAACAAGATGTCCAATAAAAGCATTTCTATAGTGAATGTACCTCTATTGCTTCTCACCAAGTTCTAGAAAATAGCTAGATGCTCAACTATTAATCTTTTTGGGGAGTGATAAGCCATATAGTTGAGAGAGTTATACAATAAAACACTTCTTTTTTGTAACTTGTTGAAGATTTTATAGTTATCTTTTCAGATTTACGACTAGCTCTTGATCAATTGAAAATATAATAAGCTGAATAGTGCTCCTATTTCTTCTCTTATTAGTGTGTCTAAAATCAGTTGTCATTAGTATTCAATACTATAATAATCAAATGATATCAATAGAAGTGGTGATGGAGCATTTTTCCATATATGAGATAATACAATTAAAAACTTGGCAAGTCAATTACCTAGGGTACTCGGCATCCTTGATTTTCTTTTGCCCGTATTTTCGCCACAAGTGACCATCAAAATAAGGTGTGTACGTAATTCTGACCCATGAAGGTCTATCCCTCCTGCAACATTATAATTAGAAAACTATATAGATAAGATAAGTGTGTACCAAAAGTTGTACTTTCGTTTCCTCAAAAAAAAAAGTTGTACTTTCTCAATAATTCCATCTGTGTATTATATAGAGGAGATATATATAAGAACATGAGTAAGAATATAAAAATGGAGATACATAACATGTGGCGCTAGGAGGGAAAGCTTTAAAGTTCTGTCTACATGGCCCATGTATAGAAAATGTAGATAACATTGCTGATACAGAATCAATTGCAATGTTTAAAGCTTGGTGAAAGATTTCTATTGTATCTTGCGTTCGTTTCTGCAAAGAAGTCCTACAAAAGTGGATCAATTTGAAGGTCAGCATTATTCACTCGTCCTGGAAAAGAGAATGGTCCTACTAGAGATTATTGGGTAGTGAGAAGAAACAAAAAAAAAAAAACAATTGGGGCACGAATGCAGACACATGTTCAAGTTATGCTTTTTTCTTACTATCCTTGTAAGGTATCAAGAAAGACCGACATATTACTATTGCATATAGTAGTATTAGGGAAGGTACAATGACGACCTACGTACCTTCCAAGGCATCATTAGTTTGATTGTGATCTTAATACCTTCCGAGGACAGTAATAAAGAGAAAACAAAGCTAATGTCACCTCTTATTAGTCCTAATTATTTATGTCCTCTTCCTTTCTTTTGTTCTCCTTGGTAGATCAATGAAGCATGCATGAACATAATGTACGATGAACTTGTTAAGCATATTCAGGTGCACTCCTCCGCCATGATTTTACCCCACGGCTATATAGCTGTATATATATGCTTTGGTCTAGATATATAACTTTTATTATATGGCAAAATTTGCTGAGGGACACCACAAAAAGTCATGTTTTGCTGCAACACACCGCCAGCCGGAGCATTTGCTGAAACACACTGCAATTTCTCGTTTGTTTGCTGGTAGACACCGCCGCGATTAAAATAGTTATTTGCACAGATTTAGAAAGAGAAACTTTTAAAAATGACCACCGATGCCCTTGGGAGCCGGACCTGTTCGCTACTCCTTGTCGAGCCGGACCGAGCCAATCGCTAGTTCGCTAGTATCAAAAAAAAATCGCTAGTTCGCTACTCCTCGTCTCGTCTCGAGCCAGACCGCGACGCCGCCGCCCCGTTCGCTACTCCTAATCTCCGCACCGCCCGTCCGCCGCCTCCAAGCGCCGCCTCCAGCCACGGCCGCTGCTCTTGCCAGCCACGCCGCCTCCAAGAACGCCGCCTCCAGCCACGGCCGCCGCATTCCCCGCCTCTGCCCATCTCTTCCCCCACAGTAGCTGTGCCAGTTCATGTCTTCGTGAAGATGTCCTCCGCGAAACCGAAGCGGCTCCGCCCCAGCATCGATTCGCCGTCGAAGGGACTGAATCTGTCATGGGTACCTGACGGGTATGCACTTCCCTCCTCTTCCACAGTCTGATTTGGTTTCGGTTAGGTTTTGTTGTTGCAATGACCTAGGGGCGTTTTGCGCATCAGAAATTAGGGTTGGCTGTTCTTTGATTTGTTGTTCTTGTCCATTTTTTAGGATGGACATTAGTTCTGCATTACGGATAGCTGTTCGTGTACCAGCTTACTATGAGACTTGCGATGATGGTAGAAATGTGGGTCACGGTGCAACAGATTTTCAGCTTATTCGGGATAGGGACACTCTGAATCTGAGTGATTTAACTGAAGATGTTAAAGCTAAATTGTCTATTGGGAAGAATCAGGGCTTCAATTTGTCTTATTTCAACAAGCACACCCAAGGCTATTGCAATGTAACCTCCGATGCATCCTTGCTGAGTGCTACTGACAACTACTGGGACATGAGGAGGCTTCCTTTGTTTGTCAATTTTTATGACTTGTTTCCTATGGCATATAGTCAGAGTTTGTCATTGGATAATGAGACAGGTACATCTACTGATCCTCCACCGCTGCCCCTTTTGCTTGGTGCTGATGGTGGAAACAACAGTCAATGTGTTGATATGCAGTTGCCTGGTGGTGGAGGTTCCATGGATGTTGACTCTCTCAGTGAGGAATCTGAATCAAATTCTGATACAGCTGATTCTACTGACTCTGATAAGTCAGCTGATAAATCCATACCTGCCCAAAGAAGGGAAGGAAAAGACAAGAAAAAGACTGCTGCTGATGATGTGCCATGGGAAGAAGATGAGGAGGAGTATGTTGGAGTGAATGATGAGAGTCGATATATGACAGACCAACAGGATGGTCAAGTTGCAGAACATTCTGACTGTGACTCTTATGCTAATGATGATTTGTTTGTTGATGATGAAGCTGGCTGCGAGGTTTTTGAGCATGTAACTAACTTAGAGAACCCAACTATAGCTTGTGGTGTCACATTTGAGGATGGGGACACCTTTAAAAGGGCTATTAGGCATTATGCTGTGCTTAATGAATTTGAAATTGCAGCTCCTTACAGTGAAGCCACAAGGTATAGAGGTCACTGCAAAGGCTGGTCTAGCAAGAAGAAGAAGTGCAAGTGGAAGATACATGCTTCTCAACTGCAAGATGGGAGGACTTGGCAGGTGTGTTCCTATAATGTTCCCATTTCCCTTTATTTGTCACACTGTGGATCTTAACAACAGAACATGCAGCTGTCAAAGGTGGCAGATCACAGGCTTGCCATGCACTCATGCTCTCTGCCTCATCCTTTCTATGCGCAATAGAAGTGTGGAAGACTACATAGATGACTACTATTCTGTTGATAAGTTCAAGAAAGCATATGAACATGTGATTGCTCCAATGACTGATAGAGATCAGTGGCCTAAGGTGGACATGGGTTTCAAACTATGGCCACCAAGACCGAAGAGAGCCGCCGGCCGTCCAAGATCAAGGAGGATCAAAAGTGCTGCAGAAGGTGGAAAGCCAACTAGGCAAGTGAAGTGCAAAAGGTGTGGTCAGTTTGGTCACATGGAGAAGACATGCAATGAAACTGTGTACGACTCAGATGCAGCACTACCAGTACCAATGCCCAAGACAGGGAGGAAAAAGGCACTAACTGCTGCAACTACTGTGTCCACCCAACAATCACAGATCCAAGATTCAAGTCCAGTAGCACCACCAGCTCTGACAAATAGCCCAACAGCTATGCCAAACAGCCCAGCAGCAAACACTAGGAGGTAACCTGAAATACTTCATTTTCTTTACCTATAACTAGCAAATTTGTATTTCTAATTATTTCCATCACTAACAGCCGCAAGAGGGCATTGGAGTGGGCTGGGGAAGCTTCCTCCCCAATAGCAGAACCGCAGCAGAAAAAGAAGATGAAGAAAAAGTTGTCCACCAAGGCAACAGCAACAAGGAAAACAAGCAAGACCACCAAGGTGAAGAAGGATGGGAGAGAGGAAACAAGCAAGATAGTTGCAGTTTCAGAAGAGGTTACCACCAAGAGGATCAGCAAGAAGAGGCTTATCATGGACCTGTGATGCGCCCGATCAGTTATGTAATAAACTAGTGTGTATGGATGGCCTCCAGCCTTTTGTTATGCCGATGCAAGTGGCCATCATACTTTATTGAAAAACTAAGTTATGTAATGTCGTAATGAACAAGTCAGTTATGCAATGTTAGTCTTGAACAAATCAGTTACTCGTTATGACATTGTTATGACATACTGTTATTTGTCCAATTTTGTTTCTCATACAATTCTAACATACTGTTATGCTGCACAAGAATGTTCTAACAAATTTCAGAAGCATCACTTAGCCAACAGCACAAACAAGACTAAAACTAACGAACGTGAGTCCTTTCTACCGGGTCCAACCAAACCATGAATGGCCACAGGGGCAAAATTGTCACACTACTATGGATTCTCTCTCCAGATCTGTGCAAATGATTATTTTAGTCGCGGCGGTGTCCAGCAGCAAAGAAACAAGAAATTGCAGTGTGTTTCAGCAAATGCTCCGGCTGGCGGTGTGTTGTAGCAAAACATGACTTTTTGCGATGTCCCTCAGCAAATTTTGCCTTATTATATATATCTAGAAAAGACAGAACAACTTATAATTTGGAATGGATGGAGACAATGAAAATTCATATATGAAGTACAAATTGCATGCCTGAAAGCCCCATAGGTTGCATGATTCCTACATGATCAAGTGTCACCTCTTTCTATTTCATCTTATTTCACATTTGGAAGGGAAATGTAGCTTTTGCTTAATTAAGTCCTAAAATATTAATCAATGCTAGACTTCTGTTCAAAGGGGAGAAAGAAAAAGAAAGAATGGTAAAGGATATATAGTGAGGAGGTCACTACGTGTGCAGCCCTTTTCAATCTAAGCATGATTAAAATGTGCAAAAGCAAATAAATTTAGTAGTACAAGTGGTTATCTGGGGCTCTTAAGCAAAGGAGCCCTCCACTATTGGGAAAGTTATAGAGAAAGGTTGCTTTGGGGTTTGAAGTCTCACTACAATTGGCCATGGCTGAGGGATGGAGAATATGCTTCTTCTAAGGGAAATATATATGAAGAATTCCCAACAAAGGATTATATACGATGGTTCTAATCCCTTGAAAAATATATTATGCTGTATTTTGACCATAGTGCGGATGGAATCCCCACCTATGTGCAAAATTTTATCTTTATATCATGCATGCATTAGGTTGTTTTTCCAGTCCATGAAATATAGTTACACTCAGGAATGGAACTAGACAGCCATCATGTATCTGGTAGCTAGGATGATGTATGAGAGAAAGAAGATGGTGTTGCATATGCATTCTTGTAGTTGACCCTTACACTTTCCAATTCCAACGCCATTGTATTGTACTGTTTTTAGCAAAATAAACTATTAAGTCTGATTTGTAAACATAGTACACGACGATGTCATCCAACTGTACTCTGTGCTTAATATAAACGAGAATTGACCTATATATGATCGATCATCGACTTGTGACCCTGTATGTTACTGTTTCTTTTCTGAAATCTTGTGTCTATGAGATGAATCGGCACAAAACTTGATGAAATAGCTCTAGCCATCTATACACACACACACATTCTGATAGATTTAGTAGCACATATATATGAACATGAAGGAGATAGAACAGCTCTCTTTTCTTTGCAAAAAAAAATGAAGAAGATATATAGAACGATGCAATAATACACAGAACTAAGACCAACAAGCAGGCAGCAGGCTCATCAAGATCTGGAGAGGGCACAGTCAGAACAGAAAGTAGAGAAACAAGAGGAAACGACAGAAAAGAAGCAAGAAAGCATGCAAGGAGCCAGTTAATAGCCATGATAATCCACACTGCACTAGCAGATAAGCATGCTGCTTGTTTAGCAAATTAAGAGATGAGAAGATACAGTATATATCTATGAGCTCATCGGTTTATGCGTGTACCTTCTGTTATGCCGGCCGCTACGCGGCGAGGACTCCGGCGGGGAGAGACCAAAGACAGCTCCGGGAGGGCTGTAAGACGACTCAGAGGCAGATCCCAGAGCATCTTGGGCGCTGGGATCCCCAAACTCAGAGGACTGCTCCCTCTTCATGCGCGGCGAGTCGGCGACGACCCTATTCTTCTTCCTCCTCGTGTCCTAGCTACCTTGGAGCTCCTGCGCGCTCAACTGCTGTATTGCGCGGCAGGTGTGTGTGGGAAATGGACGGAGAGCGAGGGCAGCTATGTCGCTTTCATGGTCACCGGACCACCGGAGGGGCTTAGTTTTGAGCTACTTGGTGCAGTACAACGTGACTAATACTTTATGGTTCCAATTTTGTTCCAAGTCAAGATGGTTGCGAGGTCTTTAGATAAGTTTAGTATAGTAGTGTTACAGATATTAGATTCGAGAAGATGAATCTGCCACACCCAATGACAATCATGTACCCATTGTATTGTAGAAACATTGCCATTTTCTTTTTTGGGTTTGGCCATCATGCATATACAGATTTTCTACACTTGATTTGTATATTCCAATTTGGTTTATGAGGGGTTTCTCTATTACAATGAAGTCTATGATTGCCATATGCTTGGCACTGAGGACGAAGCTCCAACCTAGGTGTGATGCGTGCGTGTTTATTTACACTTAGATTGCTGCTTTCAGAAACAAAAATATAGGCAAATTGCAGGAAAAGACAGTACACGAACAGTGGGTGCCAGCAGATTAGTGATTTTTTTTTTGAGCATCAGCAGATTAGTGAATTGCCAAGTGGGATTACAATACTGGAGGCTTTGTTAATCAGAACAGTGGATCGATCAGTCCACCAATCCCGAGTCAGTTCCACGTTCGATGCAGTTTACTGAACATTTTGACGTAACTGCTAACTGAATGGGTGATCTATATATACTACAGAGAGATTTGATGAAAACATAATGCGGTGATCTGATCTGAAGGGCTTCGATCATGCCTGACAACCAAGTGTCTATGTACTTCATCTAATATTTTTTTTCCCTGTGCGACAGCAGAGATCTATTTTGAGAGAATTATGAAAATGGCCCTGGGAAACGAAAGTGTCGAGGAAACTGGCCCTTTTTTTTTTTGAAGTTAGGAAACCGGCCTCGACGCAAAATTTTTTTTGGAAAATAGCATTCTGTTAGTTTGAAAAATCATATCTGGAGTTTGGCACGTCCATTTTGGGTGAGCCAAATTTTGTTGTGTTCATTATGATGTCTAGTTTTATTAAAAATATTAAACACACCATATTTAGTAATAAAATAATTAGTTATGATTTATGTCTTTTAAAAAAGAGGAAAATTAATATCTTGTTCTCGTATAACTCCAATTGACATGAAACTTTTAGGGTAGGCTCCTGATGTAATGTGTGTGCTATGGTAGAAATTTCATGTTCAATGGATTTAATTATGACTGAGTTATTAAGTTATCTTGTTTAGGGCTTAATAAATAACTTAATAACTTAATAACTCAGTCATATTAAACTCAACGAACATGAAATTTCTACCATAACACACACATTGCCTCATTGAGTACATAATGGTCGGGTACCTGCAAAGGTTTGGGTAAGGTGCAGGTATCAGATTTGAGAATACATATGAATATATGTCTCCTATGTCATATGCATATTATGTCGACTAGCTTATTTAACGTGTAATTTGTAGCCTATAAATAACACGTCAATCTGTTTTTTATGGATAACTGAATAAAGTGATTATGTGAGCTATTAACTTGTTATTGTGTAAGTTTTTTGTGTTATTTATATGAGCACGATGATTGATTTATGAATCTATGAATTATGATGTATTGTGGCTTGTGAATTATTGTACATTGCACTAATAAACTCTATGTAAGTGAAATTGATATATTTCCCATAGTTTAACTGTGAAATTATTATTTTATATCACTATGATTTTATTATTAATCTCTCTTGAATATACCCGCCGGATACCCATCGGGCGCCGGCCAAATTTTACCCACATGTATGCTCATAGGCAGGTAAAAGTTAAGGTCGCAGCTATGCTCGCCGGTGAGTAAATGCTTCACCCGCACTTTACTAGACCTGCTGCCATCCCTAGGCTTGCCATGTCGTGAAAATGCCCGTATGCTTAGTTTGGCCATGCAGTGTATCCCTTCAAGATTAGAGACCTAGAAAGTAGAAATACATTTTTGAAGTTCAAGAGCCCATGTAATGTCCTTACAAGTTCAAGGGTATTAGTGTATATGGAAGAATTGGTTCTCGATGAATTTGCATTACAAAATTAGGGTGTGTTTGCTAGATCTTCGACTCTAGCTAAAACTGCTCTGGCTTTAACTCCTCCATGGATACCTTTCTTTGGTTGGATTGTCTATAAGAACATTTGGTAAAATAAGCTTCTCATGATAGATAAAAAGTCTAAAATATTTATTATACCCATAGTTTTTTTTTCTTTTTCTCTGTTCTTCCTTTATTTTTCCTTCCCTCCTAATTCTCCTTTATTCTTCTCCGGTTCTCATCTATTAGACCCTCTCTGCCCATGCTTCCTCCCTTACTTCCGCCTCAATACCATTGCACTGTCCTTTTCCTTTCCCTCCGCACCGCACCTCCCATCCTGCCGCTTCCCTCCGTCAAGGCTGGCACTAGTGTCATCAAGCTTCACCTCCTTCAACATTGGTGTCAACGTCATCAAGCTTTATTCACCTCCTTCAACGCCAGTGACTAGTGCTAGCGTCGCCAAGCTTCACCTCCTTCAACACTAGACGAATGCCGCCCACTTCCACATCGCCACAACGGATGGAGTTAGAGGAAGCTATTATTTTCAGTTCCTTTGTACACAATTTCATTCACGGATCATGGCTTGACCTTAGCATGACCGTTCGACAGTCTGACTGACCCCCTCTGGCTTGTTGCCGAGCAGAGAACCTGAGATGCAGCCAAAAGGTTGGGGACATGGTGACGAGGACACAAAGCATCTCATATATGGATCCAATCACTAGTCTAATCTCGTCACTAACATAGGTTATCGGCTCGGGGTTGCCATGAGAGATGATAGAAAGGGTAAAATAATGCAAGTGGCAAGCCAAACATGTAAACAAACTTGGATGTCGATATCGATGACGATTAAACAATGCTCTTCAGCTGATCGTGACAGAGCATTTGCTTCCCTATGCATCTGAGACCGAAGGAATTCGCACGTGGTTTTAGGAGCAGGTCCAGCCCTGCTTCAGAAAATGGCCAGTGGCCACCACACCAACCATAAACAAGTTTTGCTGCATTTGCCTCCCAGAGAAAGTGGATTTCTCCTAATCTAGTCGAGATCTGATAACGCACAGGTCGAGGTCCACACGGTGACGCGGATCTAGCGGCCATATATTGGGGGTCAAAACCCGAGATGCCGCCATGGGGGCTGACTGGCTGTGAATTGTGATGGTCGCCGGTGCGCCGTGGTGGCCTGGCGAGCGAGTCCTCCTGCTACGTGTCCCAGCGCTGCTCGGCCACTCGTTGGCCTGATATGATCGGAGCACCGGCGCCGGCTAGAGCATCGTTTGTTGCTACCCGCCGCGCGCTGGCCGTCTTTTGCCCGGCAACCACGGGACAGGCCGAGTGTGCGGCGCTGCACCTGCTCCCGCATCACGCTCATCTCCTGGCAACGAGATACCCTCTGCGTGCCTGGTACTGGTACTGGTACACGCGTCCGCCTCAAATTATTACGCAAATATTTTGTTACCTCAAAATTATAGTCCCCTTCAGTTTTGTCCTAAGTCAAAATTACCTAGTTTTGATCATGTTTTACAAAAAGAAAAAATACACCGACGTCAAGCTATTTTGATACTCAATAGACTTTTTTTATGAAACCAATAGAATATATTTTGATAATGCATTTTTCTCACAATGGCATATAAATAAAAATTCCATGATCCTATGTTTTCAAGATGAAAAGGAGATATTGCTAAAGAGGAACCATTTGCATTCGTACCTTTGTAATTTTACCGCATGATCCTTCCGTGTTTATAAAAGGTTAAAAAAAAGGAGGTTAACCTCATGACAGTGCTCTGTATGTAGATAGTCATCACCAAAGATGAAAGCTACAATGCAAACGTCGGTCAAGCAACTTGTTATGTCAAGAAAGGCAATGAATTAGGTGGGGACATTAATACCTTTCATGATAATATTTCTAATTATTTTGTTTTGATTACTGTGAGCCATAGTTGCTATCCTTGATGTCACAAGATATGATTTGGCTATCGAAACTTGCTTTTTTTTTAATGCATCTTTTCTACATATATTTTACATACCTTTTATCTGTGTCGTGTTTCTTAATCAGCTACGAGAAGAATATGCATCTGGTCACAACGTACAAGTACATACACACCTATTTAAATACTAATTACCGTGGAAAAAATGATTTAGGAACAATAATAGAAACGGTAGCTAAAATCATAGAAAACATTACACAATAAAAACTGCTGACCAACCCATCCAAAATACATGACCGACAACCTCAGCTTGTAAATTACCAGTTATTCAAAATCAACAATCCAAAATCAGCTTTCAGAAATCAACAGAAAAAACAAAAGGGTCCTTGAGTACTATGTTCTAGTGTATATTTACAGTTTTTTTTTTTATTGTAGAAGCAACATTTACCACCTGTTTGAATCAGCTGCACAGCAGCTGCACACAGTAGTTCGTCAGAGTACGCCTACAGCAGCAGCTTTAGCAACAGACGTTGCTTTAGTAAAAGCCAACAAGCCCTATTTTTTTTTCCCGTGAAGATATACATGTTACTTCACAAAACTGAAGACATACCAGATCATCAGTAAATATATGTATGGCTTCAAAGGAAAATATATACAGAGAGAACTATAGTAAACAGAGTAGTACATATTTTCTGACAGTACATGTCCAAAACGCCGCAGGATGGTTATGGATATGTTTACTGTTTAGTAATAGATGATAGATCAACCAGTCTGCTTATTCTAAGAACCAACCCAAATCCAAAGTCTCGAACCATTGGGGCTCCAGTTGCTCAATGAAATCTGTTTTCAGGCTATCGGATGCCGGCAACAGTACAGGTGAAATCGAAGGGCCAGCCTCATTGCTGCTTCTAGACATCCGAGCAGGCGTATCCTCTTGAATGGCTGCGTGCCCACCATCTGATGTTGCAACATCACAACCACCAATGGCCGTGAGCAAGGAGGAGATGATTGCATCATTCTCTTTTTTTATCAATCCGTGGCCATCAAAACACTGGGTCAGGCTAGGTATTTCCACCTCTGCCTTTCTCAAAGAAGCATCAGCGATCTGCTGGATGTGTATAGATGAAGCCATGTAATCTGAGACAAGAGTGCTGCAACAGGTGTGCTCATTTGTGTAGATTACCCGGAACAATGGCGGGTCCTGGGAATTGGTTTGCTCCACATGCTTAGTTGCTGGGCAGCCATGATCCTGATGGTATGTGCACCTATAGTAGCACCTGCATGCGTAGACATCGAGAGTTGTTTAGAGTTCACTTTTCCATGCCCTAGGGAAAATGCTCACAAAAGAGGTCACCAACATGCATGTAAAAGCCAAAAACTTGACACATGACAACACGTGGCGTTGTCTGCCTGGCTCAGAATAGTTAATCATGCCGACATGCATTATTAACTCCAAACTCCAAAGGAGGATTCCAATGCAGGCATGCTGGATATCATACCCCAATGCAGGGAGTTTCCCCAAGTACTGGATATCACATGCGCACACTAGACACTAAAGGATCTAACATCACCTAAACTTACTCATAATGATAGTGCACTACTACCTCTAATACGATACTCCCTCTGTTCCAAATTATAAGTTGTTATGGCTCTTCTATTTTCTATGTATGTAGACATAATATATTTATCTAGATGCGTAGATAAAGTTATGCACCTAGAAAAGTCAGTACGACTCAGAATTTGGAACATAGTTAGTATATAAGAAAGGCATAGGAAGTAATATTTTCCTACATGTGCTTTAAAATAAGAAAAAAAATGATAGTTGCTCGTTAAATCTAGATTCGATTACTAACTCAATAAATTTGACAAAAGAAAATTCCATTCGTAACACTTACATAACAAAAAATAGTTTGTACACCACTACTCATACATATGCTGATCTGTACGTTCGATGCTACTAGTTACTATTCAATTTTTTTATTAAAAAAAGCTTGCATCCATATGCTAATCTTGGTCTTTTGCTACCTGCCAGATATGAAATGTGCCCCCCTTATCTTGCTTGCAGAATTTGCACCACTCCAAAGTATTCCGTTTCTATTCTAGTACTGTGTCTCTAGGTGTAAGGTCTCTTTACATCACTGTATTCCTATGGATTCCAATGGTTTTCTAAGTCTTTGGCAGAAATGCAAAGTTTGGAAGTCCATAAAGAAAATCAACCTAGCTAAACACATTACTCTGGTCCCGAGCACAAAATAAAGGCATTGCATAATATAATAGATTCTCCTCAAAATCTCATGATGTTCAATCCCGATCTTCAATTGTTTGTTGAGCTTGCATAAGATGCAACAGTGATAAAGAAAAATATATGTGATGCATTTTATACAATGAGTTACTCACGGGGGGAGGGAGGCAGGCATCGGGTTTTGTTATCAATCAAAATAATGGTTGGAGACGGGGGTGCAAATTTAACCCTTTGCCATCTATCTACAGGATTATTTGCACATCCTGTGTAGAAGCTTTAAATTATTAATGTGGGCGATAATCCATCATACTTGTGTGCTACTGTTTTTTATAGTGTTATTAAATCGGACGATTAATCCAAACCCTAGACCTCAGTTAGGCACTTCCCATTTAGGTCTACTAGAAACCTAGTCATCTGACTAATCAGCGACTAAACCACGATTATTGGCATTCTGATTAGGGGCCTGTGGATGACTAACCGGAAGGGCCATTGCTTGAACAGTTAGGCTAAGTAGTTTGGTCCATTAGGTTTTCAGTATATATGGTTGTGCTCTGGACTAGACTCCAGAGTTCACGCTCGTGCTACGGCAAGAGAAGCTAGAACCGCAAACTCTCATCCTCGCATGGCCGGCTCGCATTCTTGCTCCGCTGCTGGCTATCATCATCAAGCCTCTCACTGCTGGCTCCCAACAGATCCATCCACTCCCCAACTGCCGCCGGACTCTGAAGAATTTGTTCTTCTCAAGCTCCTGTAGGCTGTCTTTGGAATGCGCTGGCAGCAACCATGAGAGCGAGCTAGAGATGCTGCAGAGGGACCAGGAGGTGGCACACATGCAGCTGTTGAACATGGAGTGGTTGTGAGCCATGAAGCTCGTCAAGCAGCAGCAAGCCAGCAAGATCAATGCATGGTGTTGGGAAGTCCTGCTCCTCTTCCTTCGCTAATCAAGTCCTGATCTTGTTACCGCTCAAATGCAAGGACGACTTAGTAGATTTGTAGAGCAGGATTACTCAACTAATCGAATCTAATCGATGACTAATCATAATTAGTTATCTAATCAGTACCCATATGAATAGGTTCGAATTATTACGGTTTAATAAATATATATTATTCATATTATGCATTTGTATAAAAACCTAGTCCTACACAGCAGGTCATTCATGTTGTATCAGCACATTAGTTGGACCCACTAGTATGGTATAAACGTATCACCAATCATCCTTTAGAAAATACTATATTATCAATCATTGCCAAAAAAAAAAAACAAATAGCAGAATCGTGGTTTACTCAAAAGCAAGTTGGGTCTGGAGAGCATTAAATACCTCATCCATGGTTATGCATGCTAATTCATGTTCTGCCTAATAAAAAAAGGGCACAAAAGCAGAGTGTGTAATGATTCCCTCAGCATATGGTGCTTAGCTCTTTCCTCTTCCCCCCCTTGGGTTTATTCCACTTCTTAAAAATTTCCATTCTGGCATGTGACTTTGAGCTACACGACAACATAAAGGTAAACACTACAGCCTGAGAGGACCCGGCTGCTACTGGGAAGACAACAACCTAATAAATAAAAAATGTACATGCACCAGATTTTTTATTGTATTCCCAAACACACTTGCTGTTAAACTACGTTTATGTGATCAGAAAGCCAGCTTTCAGGCTTGGGAAGATAAGTTAACTAAGCCAGATCAATCACGTGTATTATAGCTAATACGGCAAGACTGATCAGGTGTACAGTAAACGTCCACTATTTACAGCAAGTGAGCTTCAATATTTGTATTTGATATGTTAATTTACGCAAGGGATACCCCTCTTCACTTGTATCTCTGAAGTTTTTAAGCTCTTCTTGGATCCCCTATATATTAAGAAGCTTCTGTAAGACCCAAAGAGCATGGCCCAGTTACGTGTGTGATTTAACTGATTGTATATGGATCAGTTCTATTTCAGCTGATGAGCATCAGTGCTAATTAACCTAGGTAGTAGTTCTTAAGCAATGAATGGTCGGATTCCAACATAATTAAAATATTATACAAGCCTGTAGCTATTAACTCCACTGGTTAGACAATGCAAGATTAAAGATTGAATGGTTAACTAGACATACCTTGGGTAGGCATTGCCCCGGATCATCTTTTGTCCGTATTTTCTCCACTGGTAGCCATCATGATAAGGTGCGTACGTGTACTCAGTTCTTGTGCTAATGCGAACTTTCCTACTTTCAGGAAAGTACTTTTAATAACTTGAAAACATAACAAGAAATAAAATGAATAACACAAGTAATAAAAACTAGGAACGTCATGTGGTTCAAAAGAAATAACTGAAAGAGCACAGAGGTAACTAGGTTTCCTTCTATATTTTATCATAATTCCATTTGCAGTTCACATACTTAACTCTGTTTAGTATATATATAATGTGCACATACTTAACGCTGTTTAGTTTACATAACATAATCTACACTTACTTCTTAGCATGCGCCTGCGCATAACTGCTACAATCCTGCACCAGCCTTTTAGGGGTTCCATTAGAGCAGCCAAAAGAGCTGTCCATGTAATCATCCCTATTAGCCATGATGGCTGGCCTCTTGCAATGTCTTCAAACTGATCGATATGGCCTCTCAACAAGGATGCGAGTTGGTGACAGCAAATTAACTTGCGATTGCAGAGCTCCCAATGGATTCCTGGCAATTAACGCTGAGCCCTTGGCTGGTGTGAAGCAGAGATGATGAGTTTTATTCTCCTTGTCTAGTGCTGCAGACAAGCACAGCCTGCAGCTCATATATGCACAGAGAACCTTGACCTGGAGTTGGTGGTGCATGCTTGCTTCCAGAATTTTAAATCTACACTTGACTCCAATAACCGCGTTTTGGACTTTGAACTCAACCAAACATGGCAACATGTATGCAACGTGACATGCATGGTTGCACCTGTTCAGGTCTCTTGGGGTAAAAGAAAGACACAAGTAGCATATTTTTATGCTTGCAACAGTGAAGACCTTCAAGACAGGTTTGATTATCGCATTTCGCTTTGCTCATGTACATGTTTCTGGACAAACAGATTGTCCTCCATCTACATTTTTATGCCATATTTGAATCTCAAGATTGACATATCAGACCCGAGGCCTACTTATGTGAAGAACTGTAAGGTAGCCTTTTGATAGGATGCACATGGGTAGATGAATGGACATCTTCTTAGTCCAGCATGAAAAGGCTTCTTTAATTATGGGTAGAGTGAGTGAGTTGTTAAATCTAAGTCTAGATTCTTAGATTCTCAGGTCTCTTCAGTGGTTAAAACTTCTAGATATGTACATGCTGAAATGTGCAGGATCCAAGCTTAGCTTCTGGGATTCCCAAATCTCATAGTTTTGGTTAAATCAGTTTCCTAGTGTTGCAGTTTAAATATAGTCAGGTGCTCACCTTCATTGTAGTTCCATGAAAAATTGCAAATTTGCATAGACTTTTTGAGGCCGAGATTGGTGGAATTAGTACAAGTAAATTATAGAAAATCACATAGATTTCTATATTTCTCCAGATTTATGCATTTTAGGAAGGTTGCAGCACATTAGACAAAATGTAGAAATAGTAATGAGATTTACTAGCAATGTGAATTAATAGGAGCAAGTTTACAAGAAAATTTTACACTGTTGCATGTGAGTGATTTATGCAAAAACATGGGGTAAGCTTGAGTGAGACAAATTGAATAATATATATCAGGTCTAATGCAACTGACAATTAAGATCCTTCTCCTAATATAGTAAATTAATTAGGGTGATGATGTGATGTTCTTGGACCTTGGTGATGGTGATGCCTACAATGTTATACACCCATAAGTAAACACCACCATTCCGTAAACACGAGTAGAATCACACATTATTTCCATTGGTATTGTAGCCAATATACTTTCTTTGAGTTCTTGATTTTGAGCCAAAGACACTGCCAAACTGAACGTCTACATGGATATTTGCAAGGTGCTATATTACTTAGCAATCTTGCACCATTCAAGGCACAAGCATTAGAAGTTTCCAAAGCTCAATCAAAGAATACGAGACAGGTAGCATTATGCATCTTTAAGCACTTGAGTACACCACGATATACGCTCGGATGGTCCAACAAGAAAGAACAAATCCTACTGATCACTATTGTCATAAAAAATACTATCACTATCTGAAATTAATAAATATCAAGTGAAATGTGATACATGCTGTGTGGTTGGTGTGAGACCTGATAGAAAATATATGACCTTTTGAAAACAGTATGCAAAGGTACCACTCATAAAGTTGCTGTCATAAGTTTACCTGTAGTAGTTAACTATTCTCAGTTTGACCACCTTTTTATTGTACAATGCTACGGTTAGTCTGAAGCCTTTGTGCAGATAGCTGATTGCGTTTGTATTGACGTTAATTTCATGTTCATTAATCAGTTCTTTTTAAGACTAAAGTAACAGGTAGGCACCAGTCAAGCCTTTTTCTCAACTTACATGACTATACACAATTGTGACTGTTTTAACCATCTTTGAATTGAATTCCAGGTCAAAAGCAGTGCAGAGCTGTCCCCACAAATCTTTGTAAATCTGATCAACAAATACAATGAAGTAAACACTGTGTGAGCGTCATCAATCCGAATGATACAACATACTTTCCCAGATAAAATATTTGGAATGTAAAAGAGGGAAGACGGTGACGGGATTCTTACATGTTTCAGATGATGTGAGCACTGTGATACACTAGTAATGGGACAGTCACTAGCTTCATAGTCCAAAAGGTCCCTCCCCCTGAGCATGCCTTCACATAACTTTTCTGAAAATTGGACTGCAGATGTAGGACCTGGATTCGTTGCAATACCACTTTTGTTAATCTATATCACTGTACTTCAGACTGCAACTACTCACCCACAGCACCATAGACTTCATTGTGGCAAACCGACAGTTGGAATAGTTATGGAATAAAACTCCGTGTCCCAGTAGTGAAGATTACTTTAGAAAACCAGCACAGTTCACATGTGTGTTCATATGAGGTCATTCAGTCATGGCACAGTCCAGGATACCAAAAGTGATTCTATCCTTTTGAAAAAGGAAGACAAAGAAATCTTCTCGAACTAAGCTGATTTGGACAATGGCCCACAAGTAACCCCCAGTGCACTCAAACGTTGCCAACTAGTTTATCAATTATAAGGACACACCATTAGTCAATTCTCTGTTGTTATTACTATAAACATCTTACATCTGTTGCGAATCATGTCAGAGTCAGTACGAATGGTTGCCTGACATTCATTTCACGCCGTATGTATGTATGCAATCAATTATAGATGTGCTTGCCTTACCTGATACGCGATGAAAACTGTGTTGGTTTCAGATCAAGACCACCCTAGCTCCTTAAAAAATCGATATGCTCAATCATCCTCATTTTAGCCGCGGGATTGGGCCCAAAACCACCAGGAGATGAGGCTACCAGGATTCATCATGAAGCCAGACTCACCAGGATTTAGCTGACCAAGCTGGGCTGAAATTCTGGGATCAAGCTGTTCAGTAAACAGTTTGGGTCAGAAAGTACGGAGCGGTTCGGGCTCGCAGAAACGGTTGGAAAGCCAAGGAGCAAACCTGAAACCCCTCCTTGCACGATCCGTTCCGTCGTAGGAAGTGTCCGAGAGGCTATCCCGCCAGTCCGCCTCCTCCGGTCCTCCCGCGTCGCCGTCGCCGCGCGGAGGTCCTCCCGTCGGTGCCGCCGCCGGCGGTGCCCACCCGCGTTTCGCGGTCGGAAGCTTTCGTGGGCTGTACGCGGGCTGAATCATTTCTCGTCAGTCCGCAGTGCAAAACTGGTCTGCAGGGCAGCGGACTGCAGTTCACAAAGTTGTGGGCTTTCTCCTTCACCGCAGTTCACAAAATTGTGGGCTTTCTCCTTCAAGGTTCAAGGCTTGGAACTGCTTTTCGCTGGGCTGTAAATTCATCTACACTGGGTCTACTCCGCTGATGCCCTTCGGCAACCACTGCTGCTGTTCCATTTCTTCAGCATATGACAATACCTAAGGATTGGTTGTTGGCAAGCAATCGAACCACAAGGATTAATCTTATATTCATCTCTTGCCTTCATTGTTCGGTGGTTTGCTCATTGCTCACTTGCATTTGTTTTCATATCAATTGCTTGTGTTGTGTGGTAGTCAACACTTAACACTCCAGTTAGTGCCTTAGTGGTAGCTAGTAGTAGAGTAGCTAGTTTTAGTTGCTCACTAGTTTAGATAGCTAGAGTTGCTTAGCATAGCTTGTAGCTTTTTGTGTGGTGCTGTGATTAGAAATCACTTTGCACTAGAATTGTACAGAGTGGGCTTGCTTGGGTGTTGTAGAGCTGGAGCAAGTAGCGGCTATTACGATCATTTATTATACTTGTCATCTTTGCTCTAGTGTTGTAGTTTTTCTAGAACTTTTTTTTTATAAGACCCAGTTACCTTCATCCACAAGAGGATGCAATTATAGGATCCGTGCAGGTTAAATTAATTCGAATTTGACCAAAGGTATAGTAAATTGTATTAGTATTCATATCTCTAAAAAAATATTATGAAGATATAATATCTAATCTAATATTTAATTGTTTTGTATCAAGAATAGTAGTATATTTTATTTTTATATAACTTCGACCAAAGTTTTAACTATTTGACTCCTAGATAAGTGAGAATTGTATGTTAGGGTGGCAACAGCAGGGGAGAGGTGGGGAGGCAAGGGGCGGTTAATTAGGGAAAGCCGCAGGCCGGCAGGGCATGGGGTTTCAGTGGCATCGATTGAGGAGCCTTTTACCTGCATACCATCACAAAAGTTTGGTCATACCTGTATGTCCCTAAAACGTTCGAGCACACTTGTGTGCCCGAGTCGAACTTTGTTTTGTCTTCCATGCCATTCCGTCCACAACTATCCCTAACGGTGTCAAAATGCGATGGAAAAAGTCCAAATTACCCTCTGATCTGAACACAATGGCAATGCGGGCCCCACACTCTATCACTCAGGGTGGTCAGCCCTGGCGAGTTCGTGCTCGCCAGCAATGGCGCTGACGTTGCCAAGCACTGTGTCCCCGCCGTCCACGCCAAGAGGATCTCCATCACGTTCCGAAAGGTGGAGAACGCCAAGCTCCCGTTCGGCTTCAGGCCCGACCCGGACCTGCAGGAACCTCGAGCCCGTGCCTCTTCCTGTTCCTGTCCATGTTCGACCGGTGGTGCCCAATGAAGACAGCCCCGTCGTCAGCGTGCAGCAGCAGTCACCAGCCACAGCTGCTGGAGTCGGTTTGTTCCTCCGCATGCTCCGCGACCGTGTCATGGGTGCTGGCGCGCGCGAGCCTCGTGAGGACCAGCATTTCGTCGAACAGGGACCGGGCGGCGGCGCCAGCGCGATGCAGCTTCGCGTACGCGTCGACGGCAGGCGAGCGAGCTCTGCCGTGGCCACCACGGGCGCGCGCACGGGCTACCTCCGCTACGGCAAACGCGCAGGCACACGGGCGAGCTCCGCCACGGCCACCGTGGGTGCGCGCACAGGCAAGCTCCGCCCCGGCGCGTCGGCACGCGCACCGTTAGTCGCGGGAGCGGGCGAGGAAGCAGGGCGCGGTTGGGGCTCCTTCCCCAGAAGCCCAGGCCACCGGGCGCGAGAAGGGAGCTGAGGCCGCCGGTGCGAGCGGGCCCTGCTCGCCGAGCGGGTGCGAGCAGGCGCATGCGCGGCCACCATGATGGCATGCTCCGCCTCGTGCACTGTGATGCGTGAGCGAGCTCCGCTTGCAGGACCTCGTCAGCCATCGAGTCCATGGCCGGCGGCGGGCTGCGTCACCAGCAGACGCGGAGCGACGAGGCCACAGCGCGCACGAGAGGTCTGCGAGCCGCACTAAGAGCTCCATGGTAGAAGTTGCCCCGGCTGCGACGCAAGCGTCCGCGGCGGCGGCCAACGGGCCCGCGGTGCTGCGGCGATGATGGAGTCACTGCACTATTAATCCACCATGTTTGATTCCCTCGAGGGCGCTCCCCTCCCTGCTCGTCTTGAGAAGGAAGATGACATTGGAGTCGCTGACAACCTAGCCCCACCTGGCGTAGAGTGAGAAGTAGAAGATGGAGCCATGAGGGAGGGGTATTTTGGACGTTTTCGCTAGCCGGGCCCACACATCAAGGCTGGCAAACGGTAACAACTGGATGGAAGGTCGACGGAATGGCATGGAAGACAAAACAAAGTTCAACTTGGGCACACAGGTATCCTCAAACTTTTTAGGGGCATACAGGTATGATCAAACTTTCGTAATGGTACACAGGTAAGCAGGGCTTAGGTCAGGAAGGCGACGCGGGTTAGTCGTGGAGCCAACCAAAGAAATGAGGTAGGGCTGACCACTATATACACATAAGAACTTCAGCGATACATTTGTCTAATAATGTAATGTATTGTATATATATCGTGTATCACGTAATAATTATATTATTATTAATATATAATTATTAATATATAATTATTAATATATAATTCATCATTTAGCCAACAAATGGTAAGAGGTTTGAACAAGATTACCTTTTACATGAAAATGACATAGGAAGAATTAAGTCCATACATAAGTGATCGAAACATTAAAAAAAAAAGCATAAACAACATGCATTTTAATGAGTGAGTGATAAAACATGGCGTAGCAACATACACAACTCCACGGAGCATCATGTAAGGGTCTGTTTGGTTCCAATGGGACTAGAGACTAGGGACTAATTTTTAATCCCTTGTAGTTCCTAAATTACCAAACACAGGGACTAAAAGAGAGACTATTAGTCCCTAGTCCACTAGTCTCTCTTGAGAGGCTAATTGGAACTAGTGGTCCATGGGTAGTCCTTAGTCCCATGAACTAAACAGGGCCTAACTATGGAGTATGTGTCTGAGCTGATAGTGTCGGAGGCTTCCGCTGGTTGATTAATGAAAGGCAGGCAAGTCACACACACACCAAAACCAAAACCAAAAAAAAAGAACAACCCTCCACGGAGCAGCAGGCAGCAGCAGCAACATAGGCCCTCCTTCCCTCCCCCAGGCCGGCCCTTCTTCCTCCCCCACGCCGGTGACGAGAAGCATCAGTAGCAGCACTGTGGCGTTCTCTTTCATCGTACTCGCGGTCGAGAGACACGAAGCGCTGCAGGAGTTGTTGGGCCTGGCAGAGCTCGCTAGAGAGCAGCAGATCATGAAGGATGACATAATGAAGGAGACGGGACGCGGCGGCGCATGGCGTGATGGACCTGGACGTGATGGCGATGACGCAGCAGATCCCGGCCAATACGTGGCAACACAACGACCCCGCCTTCGCCTGGGCGCAGCAGTACCACGACCTTGTGCCGAAACCCAGGCAGCGCGCTCAGAATGGGCTCGACATCGCCCTTGGAAACGACCATCAGGACGCCAAAACCCAGGCAATGCTGCAGGAGTTGGCCGCCCTGTTAGAGCACGGGGGAAAGCAGGAAATGATCGGGGAGGAGGACGTGATGACGATGATGCAGCAGGACCCGGACGATGCGTGGCTGCTCGAGAAGCTGGAGCAGATTGAGAAAGAGTCTATGGCAAATCTTGCTAAGAGGCTGGAGATCATGTCGGGGCAAGCCGAGGCTCGGCAAGCTCCGCGCATGACAGAGATGGCAAGAAAGCAGGAAATGCTCGGTTCGTCTCGGCGGAGCGTGCAAGAGAGTTGCTCACGTTGAGGGGTAAAAGAGTCACTTTAGGAACAAATACATGTATTTAGAGTCCAATAGAGATTAAAAAAGATCAAAATATCATTATAGCTTAGTTTAATTATTTGAAGTCCTATTTGAAATAAACAAATGTAAGGAGTCCTATTATAGTGAGTTTTTTTTTTGCGCGATATCTATTAAAACATACGAGAATGTGCAGCATGCGAGGGAAGGAAATCAGACCAAGGCAGAAGAAAACAATCAGAGCAAATAAATATTTTGTTCTCTTCTTTATATATTATTAGGGAATTGTTGTAGTACAGTCGCCTGGAAAAACAACTTTCTCTCAGGCGACAAAGTAAAACGGTCAGATCATTATCGTGCGGACCTGTGCTATGCATGCCGTCGCACAGTTGGAAAGAAGGGTCAGCACTGGACGCATGCATGTTGTGTCAAGGCGGAGCCGATCGATCCATCATCAAGCAAGCAGCTCATGCAAGAGAGAGGTTCGGGAGACAGGTCTAATAGTATAGGCAGCGCATGCGAGAGCGTCGCCTGAAATCAGAGCATGATATCAGGCGACTGTAGAATAGGAGAAGTGTATATATTATAGATAGATAGAGATATTCCATGAACAAGAGCTTGGGGACTTGTTGTGGACTATTTCTACGGCACATGGAGAGATTAACCACAAGGATAGCCGTGCAGGCGTGCACGCGATACGCGCCCAAAAGTCTCGACAAGCAAAAATTGAGACGAAAACACGACACGCGTGATGTAGGAGTACAAAACAATCAGGTCACGTAACACTACCGGATCCAGGTTGTTCATCGGCAAAGCCAGGAATGCCATCGGCAAAAGCTTTGCTGATGGCAAAGGCACGTGGCCACCGGGTTTGCCGATGGCCACGTGTCAGGCCATCGGCAACCATTAAGTCTCCCGAGAGATCCATCACATTCTACACACAAAAAGAACGTCGTTCAACTCTAGCATTGAGGTATTTCCATGCGTAAATAGCGGACATATGGAGCGCAAATGCGCATATGCGTCATGGACAATCTCAAGACCACGACACGAGCATATAATCGCACGGGAGCGCAGTGCACATACAAACGGTGAGACGCAAGGTATCCAACAATTTTGTATGTACGCTCACCGTTTTGTATGCCAAGAGAGTCCTACATGGCTGCGCTCGTGCCCAAGCGCCGCGCCGCCACGGGGACCCGCTGCCCAGCCACCGCTCCACGCACGGCTTGGCTCGGCTCCACCGGGTGTCTATCGGCCGTGGAATGAAGTCCGTCGGACACGTACGTATGTTTGGTTTGCATCAGCAAACACCGCATTGCTCACGTCTCGTCTCGAATACTCGAATGATGCAATGCTGATCGAGCTGATCTCATCCAATGGACTCTGGACAGTAGTATCAAGCATACAGCTGAGCTTGCACTAGCCACAGAAGTTGATGTCCCATCTTTTTATATAGAAGTATGGGACAGTAGGTGCCGGTGGGCAATGTTGAGTTTTCTTTCTCTACGAACACATCCGTTCTTCTTATTTTTTGCAGTGGAACCAGAAAATGGTGAAATATAGACTTCGATCGTGATTTTTCAGCCAGGCGGGTCCCTGTATGACCAACTAGTTTCTTTTTTTCGTAACAACCCATGTTTCTTTCCATGTGGTTTTACCATTCACACATTTGACTTTCTTTCTTTTTAGTAAAGGAGGTACTCTCTCCGTCGTGATATTAGCACATTCTTGCTATTTTTGGACAAAATAATGGAGAGAACAATAGGACAATAAGACACAAAACGACCTCTAGAAAATAAGGGTGCATCAAATACTTATTTACCTTCTTATATACTGAAATTTGATTTGATTCCTATAATTAAAGAATAAGCTCTCAACATTCTTATACAAAATAGGCAAGAAAATGAATTACTTTCTTTGACATATAGAAAATAACCATGTACTTTTATTTAAGTAAACATTATCTTTGTGTTCCCCCTCTTGGATGTTTATATATTTCAAGCAAATTTTTTATTTCAAATGATCATAAGAACAACCCTGAATAGAATAAGCTAACTGCAGGCAGTATATTAAACACGTACCGAACAGAACAAGCTACCTGCAGGCATCATTAAAAGAGTGTCTAAAATCAGATCAAGTAAAAACAGACGCTAATATAGAAGGTGGACAATAAGACACAAAACGACCTCTAGAAAATAAGGGTGCATCAAATACTTAATTGGTCATCTTCTTCCTTCGATCTCCCACTCATCTGCCGAAGATAAAAAATCGAACTGAAAACATCCGCTACTTACTTAATTATTGAAGCTTATAAGTCACGCCGAAAAGGCCATAAAAAGGAACACATATAAGCACCCTTGCCAATAAACACATTTATCCTTTTTGACTGAGAGTTCATACCTTTGAATGCATCCATTATATCCCATAAGGTTAGGTCCATCCTTGAATTCCAAAACTTCCCCCACCTTGGATCATGACCTCCCATCATGTGTCGACTATACATGAGAAGTTTGTTCATCTATAGGTTTGACGTTGCATACTCCCCCGTCCTGCAACGAATATTGTTTCCATCTCCGGATAATCAAACAAATTTAACTTTAGTCAAACAAATATATATAAGAAAACACTCTTCCTAAACTGAAGTCGTCTGGAAATTGGCTCAGCTTCAGGTGACGCGTGCTCTTTTATTCCTGGCATGGGAATCACGTGTTGGACTACATGCTCAGGTCAAATCACGTGGGTTGGCTTTCTGGGTCAAAGCATATGGGTCAAATCACGTGGGTTGGCTTTCTGGGTCAAAGCATATGCGGGTAACGTAGCCGGAGGTACGGAGGCTGGATTGGTTCTGGGTTTAATCATGCATGCAGATAAGGCTTGGACAACTCCGACCCTTCGATACACATCTAACAGCCTATGACGTCGCCTGGAATAAGTCTGAAATTTCAGGCACCTGGAATTTAGCAATCCAGATTGTCATTAGACAAATAGTTGGACATATAGCTTTATAATAAACTTGTCTAGAGATACAAATGTTGCCAATATTTTTATAAACCTAGTTAAATTCAGGAAAGTTTGATTAGCAAGAATCTTACAGGGATATCTTTTTTAAGGATATAAGTAGAGAGTGATGGTTAACTAAATGGAAAAAATAGTGACGAGAAATTTGGAACTTGGAGGCGAGTCAAAATCGATCTTCTTCTTCTTCTTCTTCTTCTTCTTTTGTCAAAACCAAGCTTTCACTCACCCACTCACCAGTAACATTTTCTGTCTTTTCTTCCACTAGTCAGTTCTCACATGAGCACAAACCACACGAAGAACAGAAGAGGT
Organism: Themeda triandra; assembly: GCA_018135685.1. Lineage (NCBI taxonomy): Eukaryota > Viridiplantae > Streptophyta > Magnoliopsida > Poales > Poaceae > Themeda > Themeda triandra. Next base: position 680,090 of record JAENPR010000131.1, on the reverse strand, counting down.
GTCCAGTTTTTAACATCCAGTGATTATGATTAACGTACCGTACAGTAGTGTGTGGCAATACGAACAGCCTATAAAGACCGTTGGGGTCTCCAGGAAGGCAGGAAGAACCGCCGTTCCAGCGCGCCAACAGTCCAACACAACCAGTGACAGTGGGAAAGGCAGCGAGCCCGTCCTCCATCTCCGCGCCCGTCGCCATGGACCTTCTCTTCGTGGAGAAGCTCCTGATCGGCCTCTTCGCGTCCGTCGTGGTGGCCATCGCGGTGTCCAAGATCCGTGGCCGCAAGCTCCGGCTGCCGCCGGGCCCTGTCCCCGTGCCCATCTTCGGCAACTGGCTGCAGGTCGGCGACGACCTGCACCACCGCAACCTCGCCGCGCTGGCGCGCAAGTTCGGCGACATCTTCCTGCTCCGGATGGGTCAGCGCAACCTGGCGGTGGTCTCCTCGCCGCCGCTGGCGCGGGAGGTGCTCCACACGCAGGGCGTGGAGTTCGGGTCCCGCACCCGCAACGTGGTGTTCGACATCTTCACGGGCAAAGGGCAGGACATGGCGTTCACCGTGTATGGCGACCACTGGCGCAAGATGCGGCGCATCATGACCGTGCCCTTCTTCACCAACAAGGTGGTGCAGCAGTACCGCGCCGGGTGGGAGGCCGAGGCCGCCGCCGTCGTGGACGACGTGCGCGCCGACCCCAAGTCCGCCACGGACGGCGTCGTGCTCCGCCGCCGCCTGCAGCTCATGATGTACAACAACATATACCGCATCATGTTCGACCGGCGCTTCGAGAGCATGGACGACCCGCTCTTCCTCCGCGTCAGGGCGCTCAACGGCGAGCGCAGCCGCCTCGCGCAGAGCTTCGAGTACAACTACGGCGACTTCATCCCCATCCTCCGCCCGTTCCTCCGTGGATACCTCAGGATCTGCAAGGAGGTCCAGGAGACACGCCTCAAGCTCTTCAAGGATTTCTTCCTCGAGGAGAGGAAGTGAGTTCTTCCTCCCTCCTTTTAATCGTCTTCAATTATTCCATTGTTTTTGTTGGGCTTGAGCCAGCAAGACGCTGAAAGATCCAGAACAAGCAAAGTCTGCTGCTTTCGTTTGCTTTTCTTCGTCGACCATGCCTGTACGAGCCTGACGTGCTCACTCACATGATGGTTGTCCGTGTCGTTTCTGCAGGAAGCTGGCGAGCACCAAGGCCATGGACACCAATGGGCTCAAGTGCGCCATTGATCACATCCTGGAGGCGCAGCAGAAGGGTGAGATCAACGAGGCCAACGTGCTCTACATCGTCGAGAACATTAACGTTGCAGGTACATACAGACAGACTAAAAGTTAACCTCGCCTCAGATTTAGTGTGACAAAGATTATCGCTGGATTCAGTAGTCTGCAAGTTTCTGTCGTATAGTACTAGGAAGCTTAGCTAAGTTTTGTCCACCTGACAGTCCGTTAGTCAAACACGTGATGCCACTTCTAATAAACTATGTATCAAACGAATGACGATTCAGTTTAGGCACCAAAGTACTAGCATTCAGCAACAAACACTGTAGGCACCAAACTAGGAGTAGTACGTAAGAGGTGTTCAGTAGTGTGTGGCAACACGAACAGCCTCTGAAACTGCTTGACGTGATAACCCAACATACCAACCAGTGTGCCCCACGGTGTCCGTGAATTGCGTTTGATCGTTCGGTGGATTTGGAATGGCTAAAATCAATCAGTTTTATCATGGAATTGAAATTGGAAGCAACGGGGAGCTCATACTGTATCTTCTGCTCTGTTTTCCCTCTGCAGCGATCGAGACAACGCTGTGGTCGATCGAGTGGGCGATCGCGGAGCTGGTGAACCACCCGGAGATCCAGCAGAAGCTGCGTCACGAGCTGGACACGGTGCTCGGCCCCAGCCACCAGATCACGGAGCCGGACACGCACAACCTCCCCTACCTGCAGGCGGTGATCAAGGAGACGCTGCGGCTGTGGATGGCCATCCCGCTGCTGCTGCCGCACATGAACCTCCACGACGCCAAGCTCGGTGGCTACGACGTCCCCGCTGAGAGCAAGATCCTCGTCAACGCCTGGTACCTCGCCAACAACCCGGAGAGCTGGAGGCGGCCCGAGGAGTTCCGACCGGAGCGCTTCCTGGAGGAGGAGAAGCACGTGGAGGCCAACGGCAACGACTTCAGGTACCTGCCCTTCGGCGTCGGCCGCAGGAGCTGCCCCGGCATCATCCTCGCGCTGCCCATCCTCGGCATCACCATCGGCCGCCTCGTCCAGAACTTCGAGCTGCTGCCGCCGCCCGGGCAGGACAAGCTCGACACCACCGAGAAGGGAGGACAGTTCAGTCTCCACATCTTGAAGCATTCCAAGATCGTGTGCAAGCCAAGAACGTTCTAAGAGCAGCGCACACGACACGATCCATTGCACTTTCATGTATTATGTTCTTCGAGCTTAATGAAGTATATCTACCTGTCCTAAGTACCATTAGGAGTAATAGAAAAAAAACTCTGGATAAGGATAATGTTATTTGCAGCAAAAGGGTATGGAAAGGAATAATCTGATAATTATCCAATGAAGCGTTCAATTCGTGAAAACGGGCTCGCAAAGTTTATCATTTGCCTAATAACGATCATTTATCTGCTGCAACAGAATTCTAGGGGAAGCGATGCAGTTTGTTGTCGCACACTCAATGATTTTCTGAACTTATTTCTGCAGGATATTACAACTTAAAACCTGTATACAAACCAGAGTGATAATATTGCTGTTTTCTTTGGATTCAAGCAAAGCAATAGTTGGCACAGACCACAACAGCAGTGAATTAGTGATGTTCAGTCCGTCCTACCCTGAACCATCTGTTTTGGGACCTGAATGCGTTCTCTCTTGGGTTTATTTGGTGTGTATTGTTTCTCTTTTGCTTAAGTATAAAAAAATTAAATTTGCACACCTCCAAAACTTTAAATGCTTGAAAATGGAGCATAGTATATTTGATTTGATCCAAAGAGATATGGGATTGTGACTTGTGCATATCAAAATTTAGATATATTTCCTCTGTTTAAATTGGAAGTTGTTTTAACTTTTTGGTACATCCATTCTGCTATGCATCTAGATATACGTAAGATCTAGATAAAGAGTATAATAAAAGTACCAAAAAAGTCAAAGCGACTTACAATTTGGAACAGAGGGAGTACTTAAAGTTTTTTGGTGTGTGATAATCCTAGCAGTTGTACATGGCACATAATCAGATGTAGAGTACAACATTGCAAATTGCAATAAGTAAAATGCGGTAGGTGGAAAGATTAACAACATCATGCAAACCCCTTGAATGTATATAGGCTTCAATCTTGGTTTTGGAGTTTCAGGATTAATAAATACAAGTGCTTGTGATTAATGTGTGTATTGGAATGGTTATATCCATGTTGAGTTAGTTACTTGTTGGCCATATGTTTTTTTGTCCCAATAATATTTTAGATGGACAACAAGCATGGGACAAACAATATTCATGAAAACTAAGTACTCTATGATGGGGACATCGCCCATTTAGATACATAAACCACTACTCAAGAATGGTTCATCCTATACACTTGCTTTCCATAGCTTAATTGGAGCTACTCTTTCACCTTAGCTGTCAGACACGTCTAGAGGAACTTTGTCAATTGTGGGAGAGCCATCAAAGTCTAGATTGTCAATATGTGAGAGAGTGCTTTGTGTGCACACAATATTCTTGGCTTTATTTTTCCATCGATGTGTTGCCGAAGCCTTGCTACTCCCACCTACATGGCCTAATGGAGGACTTGGTGGCCTTTCTGACGAACTCTCTTGTTTTGAGGCTTCTATGGATGTGCATAACTACTCGCCATTCTAGATTAAATAATGGGTATTTACTAGTGGAGACTTGAGAATTTGTGACCCCATAGGGCTAAGTAAAGACTTTGTGACTTCTTTTGGTGCCTCAACATATTCTAGGGAGGTGTGGCATTAAGAGAAAAAAAAATCGGCTGTCAATTGTGGTCCTGGAGAAAACTCTATCTCAAAACAAGCATGATTTTTTTGTGTAGATTTAGCCCATTTCATTGACTTACGCTAGCACGCGAAATGTGTTATGTATTTCTCTCTCATACTTTATTTATTATACTGCGATAAAACTAGTGTCTACCATATTTTCACATCTAAAGCTTTGGCCACGCTTAAATCCATCTTAATCCACGTGTGTTGGGATAATGGATGGATTATGTATGTGCTAGTTCAAAATTTAGAGTCGGCGTTCAACAACTTAAAAAAATAACCGAAGCTGTTTAGGGGATTTTTTTTTTTGTTCTATCACCAAGAATGCTGAAACAAACAAGAATTTAACCACACAAATCTCGAGGTGCAGCTTCTATGCTCCCCCCGGCTGTCCCTCGTTGTCTTTTCTCCCTATAGAGCCCTCAGACAACTCTTTTGTCTCCGGAGGGTTCCTTTTCAAAATACAAAATGCAATGCCTTAGAACTACTCACACGTGCATGTGCATTGCAAATGCAAACCATACAATTTTGTTGTGTCAAAGACTCAAAATAGTCGCATTAGCCAGAGTGTGTGCCTGCGCTCCTGCTTGTCTATCTGTCAGCTGCAGATTCTCTCACTAATCATAGGCCAGGGGTAAAAGCGCAAATATTTCTACGTTCTCTTCCAGGTGGGACCCCTTTCCCTCCCCTTCTTCCCCTTCTCCCCTCAGGCCCTCACCCTCTCCCTCGACGACACACTTCTCCACCGCCCCGGATCTACCTCGCCGCGTCGGCGCTCAGGCCACCACCCACCGGAGCGAGGAGGCGATCGAGGCGGACGAGGCGCCGCACCAAATTCGACGGGGGGATCGAGCACCGGAGGCGTAGTGCAAAATGTTCAAGTTCCTCAAGGAGGTGGTCGCGGGATCCGGATCGGGGCTCAAGGACTTCCCCTACACCGTCGGCGAGCCCTACGCATCCGCCTGGGGATCATGGACGCACCACCGCGGCACCTCCAAGGTACGCTTCCGCATCGTTCCACACCTTCCCACCCGATCAATCAGTGCCCCCTTAGATGTGCCGTTTTGGTTCGTCGATTGGTACACTTCGGTAGAACTGGTGCCGCTGGTTGAATTCGGAGAGGAATGAACTGTGCAAGCTATGCTCTGTGTGGTTCATGTGCTATGTTGGCTGCATACGCTCTTGATTTTGTGGGTGTGCGCTCTGTAGCATTTTGAGCACTCGAGTGCTGTTTTAGGGGTAGGTGTGACTATGTTGGACTACTGCTAGCTTTAGTAGCCCTTCAGAAGCATAATTGCTGGATTCGTTGTAGAGTTGATTCGAGGCTAGTCTGGTTAAGCCAATGAAGGGTATGTGGTTGTACTTTAGATTTTGTGTGATATACTAGTTGTGTGCAGTTATTTAAACTTCGATCTGCTTGTTGGAATACCGAGCTCATTTACAGTGCCATGCCATCCAACTTGGTGAGGATCAAAGGATGAGGATGTTTCTGCTACTAGCTCTTATGTTGCATTCACCATACCATCCAACTCTGTGTGATATAGTTATGTGCATTTGTTTAAACTTCATTTGCTTGGTTGACTGTGCACACATCTTATCTCACTATTACATCACATCAGAAGACAATAAAACAAAATAAACACAGGGCCTTGTATGGCATGCAAAACTAGTAATTCTTAATATATTGTCAAATACACAGAAGTTTATGGAACACGGTTCATATTACCACTCAGGATTTTATCACTGTGATATTTCACACTGTTAATGGAGTTTTATTATCCATTCTAGGTTTACCATCAATACTGAATTTTCATATGCAATTTTAATTTCTTTAGTAGGCTATCCTTTTTTCCCACCAAATGATTTTTTGTTAGATTTGCATGCCATTGCCAACGTGGTTTGTTGCCTTGTCTTCTCCAGGATGATGGGTCGGCTGTGTCAATTTTTTCTCTGACAGGGAGCAATCCTCAGGACAGACACATGGTTGCTGGTCGCAACGGTGTTAAGAGATTACGAACAGTAAGCCAACAACTTCAGTCATTGGGTTTCGGATTACCAATATTCTTTTAGACTTGAGGAGCAGTCTGTGGTGGCAAAATGTCAAGTCTTCAAAAATAACGACGGCAACAGAGCCTTTCAGAAAATCTAGACAACATAGTAAAAATATATAGGCCAAATGAGAATGCAAAATGCCAAAGAATAAGATGGAATTGTTCTTTTGGCAATATTTCTGTATTCAACATTATATACTTCTATGTGCTCTTCCATTCACAACACTACTGAATTGTTTCTGTTATATCTTACCTCTTCCATCCACAACACTACTGAATTGTTTCTTCACTAGAAGTAGCATTTTCTACAATGCACATTTCTTCTTTTTGGGGGTTAACTTGACCTTTTGTTTCCTCAATATATATGCTAAATCAGTTCAGTGTTGCTGTGGTTACTGCAGGTGCGGCATCCAAATATCTTATCCTTTTTACACAGTACTGAAGCGGAAGTTGCGGATGGACCTGCCATGAAATACACAATTTATATTGTAACAGAACCTGTTATGCCACTTTCTGAAAAGGTCAAGGAACTGAATCTTGGTGGTACACAGAGGTACCATGAGCTTCTTGTAGTTTTGTGTTTATCAAAATGTTCCTTTCAGAAAGAAAATTTCTTCAGTTTCTAGATTTTTTTTTCAGTAGGTTTTAATTCAGTTCTGTTAATGTTTGCCTTTTTTGGAACATTGAACTACTTTTGTTATTATGGTTAATGGTGCAGAGATGAGTACTTTGCATGGGGGCTTCATCAGATATCCAAAGCTGTGAGCTTTCTCAATAATGACTGCAAACTTGTAAGTTCCAGCATCAAGTTGAAGTTTGGAACATAATATGCAATCCGACTCGCTTTAATCTCTCAGATGCAAGATAAAACTTCCATTTTGTTGCTTTGTAACATTTCCATGCAGATTTGCATTGGTTGTTCTGATAGTCCCTTCTTGGTTGTAACAATGTTTTAATTAGTTATAGATGATGAAGTGAACTTATGAAGCATATGGTTGTGAATTGGTGTATGCTGCTTGCAGCATAGTTGTTCTTGAAATAGGTTAGGTTTTTGTTCTATTGTTCTTCAGTCTCGACCTAGAACATTTCCATGTTTTGATTATTTATCTGGGTGCCTTGTACAGATATTATTGGATCATATAGTGCATTTAAATCAAAACAGTGGGGTCTTAACACATAATTAGAAATCACAAATGCTGTAAATGGTTTGATTGTTAAATGACCTGTTTGCCTTCACTTGATCAATATAGGTTCATGGGAATGTATGCTTGGCCAGTGTTGTTGTTACACAAACCCTGGATTGGAAGCTTCACGCTTTTGATGTTCTGTCAGAATTTGATGCTAACAATGAAGCCTCTGGTAGCCCCATGTTGGTAAGGACTTGATCCGCACCTTTATTTATATTAGTTAGGCATGTTGCCTGTACAATTCCCTCTTTGGTGTCATTTGGGGAATATTCAAAGTCAAACATTGCTCCTACATAATATATTTGAAGCGTTATTTCGACACCTGTTGTGTTAAGGTCAACTTTAACCAAAAAACTAAGAAGGGTTTAATTCATATTAGTACCATGGCAATCGAGGAAACGAGATGGACTATATAATTACATTCCTTGATCAATAAAGTAATAAAACGTTTACTTTATCTGGATTTGATCCCATGTATTTGTTTTTCTTTTTGCAGCAATTTGATTGGTTAGTTGGAACACAGTACAAGCCAATGGAGCTGTCAAAGTCAGATTGGGCTTCAATTAGAAAATCACCTCCGTGGGCCATTGATTCTTGGGGACTGGGTGAGCATACTTAATGGTTCCTCATGTATGGCATGCTTGTTATGGTTGTGCTTATGGGAGAAGTTGTGTTGTAGTGGTTAAATACCAGTGCTGAGCTTTTGCATTCTACATAAAAGTCATGAGGGGCTAAACAAAAATGTCAAAATATAAATTGATAAACTGATGCCATTTGAACTTGTCTGTTTGCTTTCGGTGGTCTTCATCATTGGTTGTTATTTCCTGAAAGCTGAAACAATGAGAACATGACACTCATTGCAGGGTGTTTAATCTATGAACTCTTTTCTGGTGCAAAGCTGGCTAGAACAGAGGACCTTCGAAATACTGCTTCAATCCCAAAGGTTAGCTCTCATGATTTCACCTAGTCGCTTATTTTGCACCATGCAGTTACCTTTATTGGTTTGGAGTTTCTCCACTGTTCTAACTGCAGAAGTTTGTATGCATTTATGTCTTTTTGGTTATTGACTGTTTTCCTCCCTGTAGTCTCTACTTCCAGATTACCAGAGGCTCTTGAATTCCACACCTTCTCGTAGACTAAATCCTTCAAAACTTATTGACAACAGCGGTAAGTCCAACATATTTTCCGTGTTCTTTAGCCAACTTTTGGCATTTTATCTCATTATAATACATTTCTTCAGTGCTTAGTCTTAACACAATTATTGTCCTCTATGTGGAATGGTGTCTTTGGCTCTCTATTTTCAGAGTTTTTCCAGAATAAGTTAGTAGAGACCATCCAGTTCATGGAAATTCTTAATTTGAAAGACACCTTTGAGAAGGACAGCTTTTTCCGGAAACTTCCCAATATAGCTGAACAGCTTCCTCGTGAGATAGTCCTGAAAAAGGTACTTCCAAAGTCTCAAGTAGAACCCTCTATTTCTCCATTAATGATTATTCTCTACCTTTGTTTATTTGTTTCAAACCAGTCAGGTACCTTATTTGTATACTTATTGTTTGATTTTGTGCACAGCTGCTCCCTGTATTGGCTTCTTCTCTTGAGTTTGGTTCAGCTGCTGCTCCAGCCTTAACTGTTTTGTTGAAGATGGGTTCCTGGCTTCCTGCTGACCAATTTAGTATCAAGGTGACGTTTTCTCTACTTATATGATTAACACTGCTTATGAATTATCAAGCAGTCTGATTAATAAAGAATGCTGGCTCTTTCAGGTCTTGCCGACTATTGTCAAGCTGTTTGCCTCCAATGACCGAGCTATACGAGCATGTCTTTTGCATCACATAGATCAGTTTGGGGAATCAATGTCAGCTCAAACTGTTGATGAGCAAGTATGTGATGTACTTTATAGACAATAGGACATCTGTATTTGTTCCATAAAATTGTCTGCATAAATGTATCTATCTAATGATCTAATGTTCCTTTTTAGGTTTTTCCTCATGTAGCCACTGGCTTCTCCGATACTGATGGTACTATTCGTGAACTGACATTGAAGTCGATGCTTGTATTAGCACCAAAAGTGAGTTGCTTCTATCCTCCTGTTGGGTATGGGTCTATCAGTGAGACTTATTATAAACTGACTGGACCTTAGTTATGAAAAAGTATAACTGTTTTGTCCAATTTTCTAAATTTTTTTCTTGGTTGTGATTTGTATTCCATATGTATTAATTTGGTAATGTGAACAGTCTTATTCTGTAAATGTGTTTTCTAAGGTTAGGGCTGAATTCTTATAACAGTTTGGTTGGATGAACTCATATCCTTGCCTTTAGATTCAGGAGCATGCACATAACACACAACAATTTGCCATGACATGCTTTAATGAAATATTTCTGTAATTTTAGATCCTCATGCACTGTTTTTTATTTTCTGCCAAAAACTATACTTCTTGATGACTGTGTTTTCTAAGGTTAGGGCTGAATTCTTATAACAGTTTGGTTGGATGAACTCATATCCTTGCCTTTAGATTCAGGAGCATGCACATAACACACAACAATTTGCCATGACATGCTTTAATGAAATATTTCTGTAATTTTAGATCCTCATGCACTGTTTTTTATTTTCTGCCAAAAACTATACTTCTTGATGACTGATTGTCTGATCTGTTACTGCAGTTATCTCAGCGTACAATCTCAGGATCTCTCTTGAAATATCTCTCTAAGCTACAGGTGAAGTTCACTTTTGGATTTGAAAAGGTTTATACTGCAGTTATGGTAGACATTGCTTTCTGTGACAGGTGGACGAAGAACCTGGAATCAGGACAAACACTACAATTCTTCTTGGCAATATTGCAAGCTACATGAATGATGGGGTCTGTCTCAAAGATACAACTATTGTGTTATTTGTGTTTCTTGTTGACTATCCTTTTCCATGTTATGTCTCAAAGATACAACTATTGTGTTATTTGTGTTTCTTGTTGATTATCCTTTTCAATGTTATGTACTAATTAGACCTGCTAAACATGTTGTGTTAGGGAATTTCATGGAAATTAGCTTTTAGAGGTATTAGCAAACATGCCAGTACGTTTCATCGGAATGTACAATGTCATCTATACCAATACATCTTGGAATCGGAATATGTACCATGGCTAGACATGCGCTATTCTAACTCATGAGCACCGGTTGTGAGTTTGGGTCATGGACAGGACAATAAACCAACCATAATTCTTATCTCTAATTCATCACATACTACTATTCTTAGTAAAACTGGATATAACTACTATGCTCGGGGAAGTGGAGGAACGGACTGGGGGAGAGTGAAGGACGGAAATTTGGAGGAAGAAATTTTCTTCTTTTAATATTGGGTATAGACATAGAAGTCAGCTGTGTATAGGGGAAAGTTTTGGAGTTTCTTTTTCTTATACTCTGGATGTCCATTTGTTTGAAATATTCAAGGTTGATGCTTCTGTTGAATACATACTTTTTCACAGCTGACCTGACTGGTACATCTGGTTAAGGGTATTCAGCACTATGTATTGCTGCAGAAACATGACTACAGAACAGAAAAAAATATTATGAAAACTGCCCGTCTAGGATCAGCCCACTTATATGAAAAATAGAACTGTATCCATGTTAGCCTGGAGATGGATTTATTGCTAATTCTAGCATAGTGTTTGCCTCTTTGCTGACAAGGCTTTTTTTGTTATCTGACAGACCAGGAAGAGAGTACTCATCAATGCATTCACAGTTCGTGCATTACGTGATACCTTCCCTCCGGCCAGAGCAGCTGGTACATATCTTGCAAACGTGCTGTTTTAGTACTTTTAGATCTACAAGTAGTTTTCAGTGAGCAAGTGTGAATGCTTTGTACCATACCTGACATTTATTTACTCTTGCTTCATGGCAGGAATCATGGCACTGAGTGTCACTAGTTCATATTATGAAATGACAGAGATTGCAACTCGCATCCTGCCTAACATTGTTGTCCTCACATTTGACCCAGATAGGTAAGCTCAGTCTCTACTTTCTCGTTGTTAACTGGTAATAACAGGCTTCATCCCTGTAAAACTACTGGGGATCTGAAATAAATGATTGCGCGTAAGGTTTTTATGGCGCTAGACGAAGCGTACCATCTTGGGCACAGGGAGGGATGCGTTTAGGTGAAGATTGCACAGGTGTAATCATCATATTTTTTGACACATATATTGTAGGCAGAAGAAGGAAGGGAAATTAAGGACAGGAGGCACTAGTCTATTTGGGTCTTGGCTCATCACTAAACTCAAGCCCAACAGGCCTCTGATCACCAATCCCTCATACCCTGTGCTACTGCATATACCTACTACTACCATATCATTGTGCAATGCCATCCCCTCACCCGGGCTGCTGCTGTCCAATGCATCCATTCCAATCTTTGAGCCTTGGATTATCCACACTATGTCGTAGAATCCTCATGAACCAACTGTGGTGTGATGTGCTGTAAGCTGACACTAGCGACCTTACCAAACCTGCTGAGCGAGCACACAGCTGGTCAGCAAAATTGATACATAGCAAAATTGATGTACCAAAAAAGTCAAAGCAACTTATAATTTGGAACGGTGGGAGTATTAAATAGTAGTATTTGGTTACATTCAAGTCGATTTAGTCATTTAGATTGTTGGTGTCAGCAAAATACATGGCACCATTCATTCCATGTCTGTATATGGTACCATGCATTTGTCCACCATAGTCTACTTTTTTTCCTTTTTGTTGAGTGAGTTTTGGTTATAACCTATTTGTCATTGCTGTGGATTCAGTAGCATGCGGCACATAGATCAAATTGGAGGAATCGTTTGAGCACTAGATGCACAGCTGCTGAAAGAAAAGTGCTTGATGCCATTCCACTTTGAATGCAACAGTATCTTGCCAACATACTTTTCTGTTGAATATTACTCTATTGCCATCACTGCTAACCCTAGAAGGGTAGCTGTATATAGTTGCATACATGGGCCTCATGGGCCTAGCCTCATGGGCCTAATACATGTATATACTCCAACACTCCCCCGCAGTCTGAACTACCGGCGCAACAGAGTTTCAAGACTGGACATCTAAAAGAAAGAGCACACACGCATGCCCCCCACAGCCACAACTAGCCACTGGTGATGTTGAGGCTGGAGCGGAAGTCGGTGAAGGTCGACGACGGGAGGCCCTTAGTGAAGATGTCGGCGAATTGGGAGGTGGTCGGTACATGGAGGACCCGCACCTCGCCGATGGCCACCCGGTCACGAACGAAGTGAAGGTCGATCTCCACATGCTTCGTGCGCTGATGCTGAACGGGGTTGGTGGAGAGGTAGACCGCGCTGACGTTGTCGCAGTAGACGAGCGTGGCTCGGCGAAGGGGGCTATGGAGCTCGGCCAGGAGCTGCCGGAGCCAGGAAGCCTCAGCCACACCGTTGGCAACGGCGCGGTACTCGGCCTCAGCACTGGAGTGGGAGGCCACCTGCTGGCGCTTGGAGGACCAGGACACCAGGTTGCCTCCGAGGAAGACGGCGTAGCCAGAGGTGGACCGGCGAGTGTACGGGACAGCGGCCCGGCCCGGCCGGACCGTCGGTGTAGACAACCAACTCGTAGGGAGGACCGCCGGTGCGAGCGAGCCATAATCGCAGCGGTCTTTGCGGAGGTATCGAGGAGGCGCTTGAGAGCGGTGAGATGAGGCTCCCGAGGATCATGCATATGAAGGCACAACCGCCGAACTCCATAGGTGATGTCGCCGAGTGAAGGTGAGGTGCGAAGAGCACCGGCAAGACTGCGGTATGCCGTAGGATCGATCCACGGGGGGCCCTCGGCCTCGGACGCTTGCTCGAGTGTCAACCGGAGTGGAGCGGGGGTTGCAATCTGTCATCCCGGCCCGCTCGAGTATGTCCAGTATACCGACGGCCGGTGAAGAAGAAGCCCACTGGATGAGGCTCAACAGGTGACCCCAAGAAAGTGGTGAAGCATACCCAAATCCTTCATGGCAAACTCCCGCCGAAGAGAGGTGATGATCCGGCGAAGAAGTGACTCACCGGAGGCCGTCGGACTATGTCATCCACGTAGAGTAAACGAGATATGCGCCTCTCGGCCCCATGGTGATAGATGTACGGGGACGTGTCGACCCGGCCTCCACAAAACCAAGGGTCGGGAGGAAAGCGAAAAACCCGTGGTTCCATGCCCGGGGAGCCTCGCTTGAGGCCATATAGAGACTTGTTGAGCCGGACCATCTCGGAACCGGAGGAGTCCACAAACCCAGTGGCCGACGCAAGACTGTCTCGGAGAAGACCATGCGAAAAAGCATTCTTCACATCCAAACCGGTGCACCGGCCGGGGAGCGGGTGAGAGCCGGCGAGAGCACGGTGCGGACGAGTGTGCTTCACCACCGGACCGAAGGTCTCATCATAGTCAACCCCGGCGCTCGAGTGAAACCCCGGAGTACCCACCGAGCCTTGTACCTCTCAAGTGTACCATCGGCCGGCGCTTGTGGGTCCGCATCCACTTGCCGGTGACGATGTTGGCACCTCGCGGGCGGGGCACCGGATCCCGTGTCCGGTTGGCGAGGGGGCCGCGTACTCCTCTTCCATCGCACGGCGCCCGGTGAGGGTCCGCCAAGGCCTCGCGGACGGAAGAGGGTGCCGGAGAGATCCTCGTCTCGCGGCAGCGGTGGCGGAGAGGGCTGCGGGCGGGACGCCCGCCTCGTCACCATAGGGTGAGTGTGACGAGGTCCCGGTGAAGCCGGGCGGGTGGGTAGACCGGTGTGGTGACACGGGCACCCGGCGGTCGAGGTGGCGGCGATGGTGTCCCCGGCGGAGAGGAGGACACCACCGGCGGTGCAGGTGACCCCGGCGAAGAAGGGGTCACCGGCGGAGGCGGCGGTGGTGGTGGCTCAGGCCGGGCACAACGGTGGTAGACGTGCACCGGCTGGGCGAAGCGAGCCGGTGGCTCCTGAGGTGGCGCTGGTGGCGGCTGAGGCAGCTCCTGACACCCCCACTCGGGCCCTCTATGGTCGAGTAGGGAGCAGGGTCGGGAGAGACACTGGCCGCCGGTGAGCTGGGGCACGACTCCGGTGAGGAGTACGGTGCTGGAGTACCTGCAGGAGACAACTGGAAAGGTGGCTCGACCACCGCGTCAGTGGGAAACACAGAGAAAATGTCAAGCTCTTGTGGAGTGGAAGTGGTCGGAGGCGGGGTGGAGAAGGGGAAAACCGACTCATCGAACACCACATGGCGAGAGATGAGAACCCGACGAGAGGTGAGATCATAGCACCGGTACCCCTTGTGATCCGGGGAGTACCCAAGGAAGACACACAAGGTGGACCGAGGAGCCAGCTTGTGGGGAGCGGTGGCGGTGGTGTTCGGGTAGCACGCACACCCGAAGACCCTAAGGTGATCGTACCGAGGAGGGGTACTGAAGAGAGCGTGGTGTGGTGTAGGAGCTGGACAGGCAGCGGAAGGTAGGCGGTTGAGGAGGTATGTGGTGGTGTGCAGGCACTCAGCCCAGAAACGAGCAGGAAGGGAGGCCTGGAGAAGAAGAGTGCGCATGGTGTCGTTGATGGTGCGAATCATGCGCTCAGCCTTGCCGTTCTGAGAGGAGGTGTACGGGCAAGACATGCGCAACTGGACACCGTGAGAGAGGAAGAACGCACGCGATGTGGAGTTATCAAACTCACGACCATTGTCACACTGGACGGCCTTGATGGTGAGACCGAACTGTGTGGACACCCAAGCGAAGAAGTGGTGAATCGCAGGGAAAGCATCAGACTTCGCACGCAAGGGAAAAGTCCACAAGTAATGAGAAAAATCATCAACCACCACAAGATAGTATTTATAGCCAGAAATACTGAGTACATGCGATGTCCACAAGTCGCAGTGTACAAGATCAAAATGGTGAGCCGCATGTGAAGAGGAACTAGAAAAAGGAAGACGAACATGACGGCCCAACTGGCACGCATGACACAACTGCTCATCATGAATTCGAGTACAACGAATGTCTGAGCTATGACTAAGCTGCATCAGGGCATCACGTCCAGGGTGTCTGAGACGCCGGTGCCAAATCGAAGAAGTAGTGGTGGCGAGGGCAGCTGACGAAGAAGGCGAAGAAGCCGGAAAGCGGAGAGTGTAAAGGGGCCCCGAACTGTCACATCGGAGCGAGGACGCCGGTAGCCAAATCCTTCACAAGAAGACCGGAAGAGTCAAACTCCACGAACAAGAGTTGTCGGTAAACGACGAATAGAAAGAAGATTGTGGACCATCGTGGGTGCAACAAGAACATCGGGAAGGCGAAAAGAGCCATGGGCACCGGCGGTACCTACGTACGTGACGGAAGACACGAGCCATTGGCGACCATGATAGACGAAGGGTGTGAGGAAGAAGGAGGAGAGGCAGACGAGAGTATACCGGAGTCCGGGGTGGTGTGGTAGGTGGCACCCGAGTCGGCGATCCACTCCGGGCCGACAGGAGGTGTCAAGCCCAAGGTGGAGAAGGAGCGCGCCAGAGCCTCCTGACTCCAGCCGGCTGGCCCCGGCGAGGCGCCAGAAGGTGTGGCCCACGGGGTCGCCGGGTGGAACGCCGGTGGAGAGAACGCCGGAGTGGCACCCGCGAACATGGCGGCCGGTGGACGAGGCTCGCCACCAGGGGCCTGGAAGGGCCACATGGCGATGCGCCGGACCGGGGTTGTTGTAGGAGGGCCGGGCGGTGGAGGACGTGGGCTGCGTGGAGCACCATGGCCTCGCCCCCCCCCACCACCCCGCCCTTGCCCTTCTTCTTCTTGCCACCCCCAGCACCACGCGCGGCCTCCCACCCCCGCTTGGCCCGGTGGGAAGAGGGGCCAAGGGTGGGGTGTACGGGGGCAGCGGACGGGCGGTGGAGTGGCGGCGAGCCGTGGAGGAGCCCGAAGAACTGCAGCAGTAGAGAGAGACCCGGCGGAGGTGGATCCGCCGAGGCCCCCCAGAGTGATCTCCTCCATGAGGAGGTCGTCGCGAACCTGCAGGTAGGTAGGGAACGGCCTCTGGCGAACGATCAACGACCGGATGTGGGCGTAGCGGTCGCTGACCCCGCGGAGGATCTGAAGGACGAGGGCGCGGTCCTCCACGGGCCAGCCGAGGTCGCCGAGGGAGTCCGCCATCGCCTTCATCGTGCGGCAGTACTCCCCAACGGCGAGGTCACCCTGCTCGAAGGTGCGGAAGCGCACATCGAGCTGCAGGGCCCGGGCCTCAGCATTGCCCTGAAACTGGCCTTCAATTGCCAGCCAGGCCTGACGAGCAGAGGGTGTGTTGCGGAGCATGTCCTGGAGCTCGGAGTTGACAGTGTTGAGGATCCAGGAGAGGACGATGCTGTCGAGGCGTAGCCACGACGCAGTCTGGACCCCGGCCGGGGGCTCGGCGAGGGCGTGGTCGTCCAAGGCGTAGCGGCGCAGGGTGAGGATGACCTGGTCCCTCCAGCGGGCGTAGGAGGTCGACGCGGGGTCAAGGACGACCCGGATGAGCTGCCCGATGTTCTGGACACCCCCGGCCTCGTAGTGGAGTTGCGCGGCGAAGGGGTCGGCCGGGTCGTGCCGGGTCACCACGGTGGAGGTGGTGCGGTGGCCCGTCGAACCGGTGGAAGGGGCCCCGGGCAAGGTGCCGGAGGCCTGAGCGAGGAGCGCCTCCGCCTCAGCAATCTGGCGAGCCAAGGTGGCGGCGGCGTCCTGCTCACGCTGCCAGGCCCGGGCAGCAGCCTGGAGACGCTCCTGCCCCGCTGCGGCCGCTGCACGCGCGGAGTCAAGGGCTGCAGCGAGGGCGGAGTCGGGCCGGGGAGCGTAGTTGTTGACCGGCGGAGGCGGGGGGAAGGTGAAGGAACCCGCCGCCCGGCCACCCGTAGCAGTGCCCCCTGCCGCAGTCACAGTGGGCTGGGCCTCGGAGGTGAGGACGTCGCTGCTGGTGCTTGGCGCCTGGAAGTAGACGACGCCACTGGAGGAGGTGGGCATCCCGAGGCCCTCCAGGGCAGCAACAGCAGCAGCAGCCGTGTAGCGTGCCACGGCCGCAGGCCCGAAGCCGGCCGCGGTTGCCTCAGCAGCAGCGGCGCCGTAGGCAGCGGCTGCGGCTGCAGCATCGAGGTTGCGGGCGGGAGGAGGGAAGTGGGGGAGCACCGGTTCCTCAGCGTTGGGGTCCTCCAGGACGGGGTCACCCGTGCCTCCCCCTTCCGCTCCAGCTCCGGTCCCGGGCGGATCGAGCGTCCCGTCCGCCGCGAGGACGAGGGCGGGACGGGAGGTGGAGTCCGCGCCCTTCCCCAGCGCGTGGTGGCCGAAGCCCGGCGGGACTTCCCCTCCGGCCGCGAGCGCCAGGGCGGGGCGGGAGGCCGCGCCGGCGGCGGGAAGTGGGGGGCCGAAGCCCGACGGTCGGAGAGCGGGCGCGCCCGGGGCTCCATCGGCGGCGGGGAGGTGCGAATCGACGACAGGATGGGTGGCGGCGGCGCTGTGCCCGCCGGCGGATCCGCCCGATCCGCTCGCTACGGCCGCCCAGGATGGGGAATAGAGAGCAGGGAATGCGTGGAAATAGTGGGGAGGTGGAGGGGGGGGCGGCCGGCCGGCCATGGCGGCGGGCGGCGGCGCGCCGGCGCCGGAATCTCCCCTGGCGGCGCCTGGAATCGGGAGGGAGAGAGGAGGGAGGAAGAACCTAGTCTGATACCATGTTGAATATTACTCTATTGCCATCACTGCTAACCCTAGAAGGGTAGCTGTATATAGTTGCATACATGGGCCTCATGGGCCTAGCCTCATGGGCCTAATACATGTATATACTCCAACATTTTCTGCACCATATATTTTAGTGTTTGGTTTTTATAGCAATTTTCTTTGATGTTTCTGTAGTGATGTCCGAACCAAGGCTTTTCAGGCTACCGATCAGTTCTTGCAAATAGCAAAGCAATACCATGAAAAGGTATGCATATCTAGTTTCTTACTTATGACCTATCCACTTTGCTGGATCGCTTTAACCGTTTAATGGTGTGCCACATGTTGTATTTTCTTTTTATGTTCCGAAGCACTGATTGTCTTAAGACTTGAATAAGGCAGAAGGTAAAAATCACAGAATAATATTCCTCTGGATGATATCAAAATGAAAACACATACTCTAAAAGCATCACTGCAGTAAGGTTTTGCCGTTTTGGATCCTACCAGAAAATGGAACTGGCAAGTGGCAGCATTCGTCAATGCTAGTTATTTGAATTTTGTTCATTCAGATTCAAGGGTTTTTGGTACTTTTCATGGTTTAGATCATAGCTTAAAATGTTTTGAGCCTCTCCTTTTGGGATAAGGTCATATGCTGTATTTTTACTAATAAATTAGTAAATATTCTACTTTAACTTTCTGTACTGTTGATTTTGCTCTTCCTATGTCGTCTAATGTTTATTTTTGTGTCCTATAGCTTAATACGGGAGACAACGGGGTGGCTGAAAGTACTGGTGTTAAGTTAAAGCCTGGAAATGCAAGTTTACTTGGGTAAGCTATCTTACATTTTGGCTGCCAAAAGGAAATGAACATTATTTATAATTGTGGCCTGTTTTAGTTCACTGCCACACTTTGGCTTTGCCACAGTTTAAGTCAATTGTTTGGTTCACTGCCACGCTTTTGGCATGCCACAGGCCCACCCGTCATAACATGTTCTTATCAAACTTTGTGTAAGGTGTGGCGAGCAATCGCCACACCTTAGGCAACGTTTGGTGAGTAGAAAGAAGTGTGACAATGTGTGGTAGGGAACCAAACAGATCAAATTGTGAAAGAAAATATGTCTATTTTATGCAATAGCCACATACTGAATAATTTGTTATTTTAGTCTTCTGTATTCTATTGGATCGTTTATTCAAACTCGTCTGGATACAGATGGGCCATGAGTTCTGTTACACAAAAGGGTAAACCTTCTGACCACGCCCCAATATCTACTGCAAATTCCAGTAATTCTCGAGCATCAACAACCTCGACTGCCGCTCCAGGTATTGGTAATTTAATTATCACAATTGCTTTCATCCCTAATATTCACGACTGTTGTCACATGCATAAAGGGATGAGGTTTAGATTTCTAAAAAATAAGATTAATACAGTATCCCCGTCAATTCTTTTTTTTTTAACTGTTATAAATATTTGTAGGTAACTATGCATCTGACAACTAGTTTTTACAAGTTTGTATTAACATTTGCGAAATAATCTATACTTCTATGTAATAATTTCAATAGAAAATTGTGTTAATATGATTTTTCATATAAATCAAACTTTAGAGGTTCCACATATCAATGGTCAAAATTCAGAAAGTTGGATGGAACTGATCCTAGCCTTTCGTGTGTGACAAACAAGAATTGATAATGCCATGTGTTATTATATATTTTGAATCCTAACCTTGTAGTATCCTCTTTGTACCTTCATGCCCCCATTGCAACATTAGTTTTTTTTTTTGGACTATTTGAGTGTGAGCACCTTCTGTTCACTCTAAAAGATCTACAATTGAGTATCATTTCGATTGCCAGACACTCAGGCTTCCGCACTAGCGTATGCACCATCCACATCCAGCTCCCTTGATCAAGCTGCACCAGCATCAGCAAGGTCTTCAGTAGATGGCTGGGGTGAGCTTGAGGATGGTAATATCCATGATGAGAATAGTAGCGAAAAAGATGGATGGGATGATGTAGACCCATTTGAGGATAAGCCATCCCCATCTCTTCTATCCAATATACAGGCTGCTCAGAAACGTCCAGTGGTGCAACCAAAGCAAGCTGGTAAGTTGCTTTTGTCAAGTGTACTGTTTTGTTTCATGCAGTTGTATGGTCATCTTTCATTACAATTGTACTATTGCAAACATAATCAAATGCGAAATTACTCACGTGTCAACTTCACATAGGGTGACAATTCCATTTTTGATATCCTTGTAATGGTACCGAACTAGATTAATAAGAGAACCATTTAATTTTGTTGGTTTTCTTGTCTTGATTTTCTCAAATGCAGTTGCAAACTCATCTAAATCCAACCCACTAAAAGCACCAAAATCAGAAGACGATCCTCTATGGGGTCCTATAGCTGCTGCACCACCCAAAAGTGCAGTAAAATCTGCAGACATCAAGCCATCAACGTCACATAATGATGATGATGATCTCTGGGGTTCAATAGCGGCACCTCCTCCAAAATCATCTGGGAAGCCTTTGAAGCCAGCTGCAGCGAATAGTGACGACCTATGGGGTGCCATTGCAGCACCTCCTCCTGCAACCAAAGCCAGACCCTTGGCCTCATCAGGTAGGGGCCGAGGAACAAAGCCGGCGCAACCAAAACTTGGTGCTCAAAGAATAGGAAGAACATCCTCAACTGGAATGTGATGGCTTATGATATCTGATATCAATTGTTGTACAAGAATGCAAAGTTTTCCCTTTTGCCCCCCTTGCTTTGAGTCTGTCCAGGAGGTCATTCTTTGTAAACTAGCAAAAGAGTTTATGTATATGGACACGGTTTTGACCAATGTATTAGTATTATTTTACCATTGTGTATTAAAATAGATCCAGAAGATTTTTGTACATCACAGCTACAGTCATCTTGAGTCCATATTATTAATATATATCGCCCTGCCTTATTTTGGCTTGATTACTTTGGCATTTCCTTTTTGTTAGGATGAAACTTGTACTTTGTGTTGAGATGAAACAAATATCCCACATCAATTTGAACTCAAATTGTGTAGGAAGAAATTCTGGATTAGAAATCATTCTGGACATTTTGAAGTCTGACTCTCAGTTCATCTACTTTATCAGCAGCCGTTGCTGTGATTCAGGTTATATGATACTGCACTCAGTGTTGCAGTACATGATGCCATCAAAAGTATCCACACCAACTACGGACTATTCAGAACGGAGTTGAATTTGGGTGGACACTGTTGGACGGCCCTTCGAACGAAAGTGCATTAGTACAATGCAACGAGCATTGGTAGATTGGTTCCCTCATCACGGTGCAGCAGTACCCTGATCTTCGCTCATCTTTCCTCAAGGTCAAACCTGCATGGCTGCATCGGGCGCTAGCAACGGCAGAGACGTCGTCATCCGGGAGTGGAGAACGTAGCACGTCTGGATCGGTACATCCCATTTAGTGCCTTCACCAGTAATCTTTGCAGGAACAAACTCCAGCATCGAAGCGATGGAATCGGCTCGCGTCCCTGACCAGGAACGCCCGATTGGTAGTGGCCGAAACCACCTTCAAGAACGAGTGGCAGTCGCCGCACACCCTGAGGTTCTTGATCACCACAATCTCACTGCCGGCCTCGGTGTTCAGCAACCCAAACGCCACTGCCAACTTCTCGCTGTGAATCCCAACCAGCGGTTGCGCCGCCGCCTTCTCCATGTGTCCCTTGGCGGCCGCCACCTCGCTCTCTCCCAATCCCGACTTCTCCTTCACCATCAGCTCCAGCTTGATCACCAGCTCGTAGATCCTCCTCGCCTGTGGGTGCGAGTGGTCGTCGGCCATGAAGAGGTGCACCCTCCCCTTGTGCTCGACGTAGCTGCATCCGGGCTCCTTCTTGAGCCCGCGCTCCCTCATCATCGCCCGCACCTTCGCAACGCCGTCCAGCTGCCCTGTGTCGGTGTATATGTTCGACATGAGCACGTAGTATCCCGCGTTCCTCGGCTCCAGCTCGACGACATGCGCGAAGGCCTCCTCCCCAACCTCCACGTTTTTGTGTATCTTGCACGCACCAAGAAGGGCACCCCAGACCGCGCCATCAGCCGACATGGACATTGACGAGATGAGCTCTCGAGCCTCCTCCAGGCGGCCAGCACGTCCGAGGAGGTCCACCATGCAGGTGTAGTGCTCCAACGTGGGCCGCAACTTGTAGACGCTCTCCATTGCTGAGAAGTACCTGCGCCCCTCGTCGTACAACCCGGCGTGGCTGCACGCGGAGAGGAGGCCGACCATTGCGACGTTGTCTGGGCGGATGCCTTCGGCCACCATCCTTTCGAAGAGGCTGACGGCTACGTCACCATGTCCGTGCATGCCGTGCCCAGTGATCAGCGCCGTCCATGACACGATGCTCTTCCTGGGCATTTCGTCGAACAGCTGCTGCGCTCGGTCCAGGCCGCCGCAGCGCGCGTGGAAGTTGATTAGCGCGTTGCACAGCTGCACGTTGGTGCGGAAGCCCGGGAGCCTTTGGCGCACGTAGCGCTCAACGTCGAAGCCCACACCGCGCGCGCCCAGGTGCGCTGCGGAGGAGAGCACGCCGACCATCGTCACGGCGTCCGGCTCCACCCCGCAGCCTTCGGGGCTACGCATGCGGCGGTAGAGATCGAGGGCGTCCACGGCCAGGCCGTTCTGCGCGTGGGCTGACAGCACAGCGTTCCACGACACCAGGTCGCGGGAGGCCGGTGGCATCTCGTCGAAGACCCTCCGGGCGAGGGCCGCGCCGAACGCGCCACCGCGCGCGTACGTGGACATGAGGCAGTTAGCCACGGAGGTCTCGGCGGCGAGCCCGACTCGGGCAGCGAGGGCGTGGACCTGCGGCACGACGCTGAGAGGCGCGGCAGGGACAAGCGCGAGGAGGGTGACCGCGTCGAAGCGGACCGCGGCGGCGCGCATGCGGCGGAAGAGAGCGAAGCAGGCCACCGGGAGAGCGTGGCGGGCGCAGCCGGAGATGACAGAGTTGAACGCGGTGCGGAGCGTGGTGTGGGGCGTGGATTCGAGAGGCATTTCGTCGAGGAGCTGGTGGGCGTGCTGGAGGCAGCCGAGGCGGGAGTAGGCGGTCAGCAGCGCGGAGAGCAGGTAGGCGTCGGCGGCGGGGAGCAGGCCGCGCTTGGCGGCGAGCGCGTGTATCTGGGCAACGCCGGCCGGGAGGGATAGCGCGGCGCAGGAGATGACCGAGGCCGGGAGCGCCAGCGCGTGGGGCGGCGGCGAGGGGTCGCCGTGACGTAGGAGAGCAAGCGACTCCCTGTGCCGCCCGAAGCGCGTCAGGGTGCGCACCCGCGCGCTCCATGGCTCGGTGGGATTTGCGTCGCCGGCGACGGCGACGGCGGAAGATTCAGTTGCCATGCTCCATCATGGGCTGTCGTTTCTCATTTGGGAGAAGGTCAGGTGTTCGATCATAACGCTTCTCTAGCTGGCGAGCGGGCCCGTGCTGCCAGGTATCTTGGTCAACTGAATCAGCTTTCTTTTTCTTTCTTTCTTCTTTTTATTATTTTGTGATCCTGCAACTTGTTCTTGTTAGCTACTAATCCGTTCTAAATTGTAGTTCGTTTGACTTTTTGACCACAATTTTGACTACTCGTCTTATTCAAAAAATTATGTCAAATATCATTTCTTTTGCTATGTCTTGCTTTACTAATATAAGACCTTCAAAAATGACTTAAATTTAACCATATTTGCACTAATTTTTTTGAATAAGACGAGTGGTCAAAGTTAGGATCCAAAAAGTCAAACGAACTACAATTTGGAACGGAGTACAAACTTAATATCAAATCTTAGAGTGCAAGATACAAATCGTTGAATAACCAGTTTCATAAGTAATTAGCATTGGACTAACATACCCTCGTTTGATACAGGTTTCCATTACGAATTTATTCTATAAATAAGAATACACAATGAGTGAAAAAAATGTGCATCTTTCATGGAAACAAAGAAAATACTAATCAGGCTCATTGCAATTTACAAGCGATTCTATGAACAAATAGTAAAAAATGAAGAATCCTTCATGAATTTTCACAAATCACCACGCCGCTGAACCTTTCCGCCCTACTAAAAAAGGGAGAATGCACGGTCAGCTCAGCTGTACTCGTTGTACCGCCGGCTGCGTAGAACCGAGCTAACGGAGCTGTACCCCAGCACGCGGTGCAGCGGCCCCGCCGCCCGTGGCAGCTCGCCGCTCAGGTTGCCGCTTCTCGCGAGCGGATACTCCTCGGCGTCCTCTCCGGCGCAGACAGCAGGCTGCGGCGCTGAAAAGATCTTCTTGGGCAGGTCCGTCGAGCCGATCGCCGGCAGCGTCAGCTCGAACGCTTCGCCGCAGCCGCCGCACTGCAGCCTGGAGACTCTGCCGGCGGGCAGGGCGGGCGGCAGCTGCAGAACCTCCGAGCACTCGCCGCAGACAACGAACGGCGTGCCGCCCAGCACTGGGCGGCATTGGTGCGCCCGCGCCCTGGCACCAACACCACCGCGCCGGCTGCTCGACGCCGAAGAGGAGGACGAAGTGCTCGCGTCTCGGCGCGGGTGCTCGCGCTCGACGGGCAACGCCCGCGTGAGCTGGGACTCGAGGCGGCGCATGAGGCGCGAGCTGCGCCTCGTGATCGTGCGCTTGCCGCCGGTCCCGTCGTTGCAGGACGCGCTCAGCCGAGGCATCATCATCGCGCCCTGCTGCCAGTGCCCGTCGATGCTCCGCGGATGGTCCACGGCGGCGATGAGCTTCCGGAGGTTGTCCAGCGCCTGCAGGAGGTCCTTCTGGAACGCCGGGTCGCTGAGCGGCGTCCTCGTAAGGTCCGCCGGCTCGAACCCTGACAAGACCGTCGCCAGCTCGAGCTCTTGCGAGCTCAGCGGCGACGACCGGCGCGTGTAATAAGACGACGCAGTAGTAGCCGTAGCCGTCGCGGGCGCGTCGCAGTCCGAGTCCGTGCCCGACCCCGCGTCACTGCGCACGTCCACGTCGCCGCTGCTCGATCGCCTGGTCCGACGCGACGACGGCCGGAGCTGGGAAACGCGGCTGTGCAGCGGCGACGTGCTCCTCGCGGCCTCCGTTTGGTGGTCCCGATGCAGGCCGGAGCTGGGAGCGCCGCCGCCGCCGCCGCTTCTTGGACCTGTCCTGACAGAACCGAACTCTCTGTCTCTGTACGACGAGGACGAAGGGGCTCCCGCGCCCTGCCTGCTCGTGCTCGGCACGGAGCTTCTTCCGGGAGCTGACCTGCTCTGCTGCGGTGCCCGCCGCCCACCGTCGTCATCCTCGATGGCCGCCCAAGCTGACGACCTCGGGTTTGGGGGCTCGATGTCGTCGGAGAACACGGACGCGGTGTCGGCGGAGAGGATCTCGAGCTGCGCGAGCGCGTACTCGTTCTCGTCGGTGGGTTGCGGGTTCTTGCCTGCAGCAATGCGGGAGGAGGAGAAACCATCAATGATCGATCTCGCCGGCTGCTGAACAGAGAGAAGCCGACACGAAGCAGCGTCGCGTGCAGGAAGTCGTCCTCCGTACCTCGGATTGGCGTGCGGCACTTGCTGCAGTAGAAGATGATGGCGCTGAGGTCCTGGTAGATCATGGCGCGGCAGTACGGGCACCGCCCGAACCGCGACTTCACCTCGCTCATGACGGTGCGGCGCGGCTTACCTGCAAGAACATGGCAGGAATTCGTGAGCGCCAGCGACAAAACCACGTCGCGTCACGACGACGCAGAACCGATCGAGCGGCATACCTAGAGAGCCGGCAAACTTCTAACAATTCTCTCGATTTCTTGTCCACCTCTTTTTCATCCACTGATCTCAAGAAGGACGGGAATTCGCTGCCTGCCTGCTCAGATCCTTTCCAAGAAACCTCCCGAGAAGTGAAGCCGGATCAGCGGAAGGACGCTGGACGCGGAGGAGGCGGGCGACTCGTCGTCTGTTGAGACAGCTAGGAAGAAGCAAGTTGATGAGGTGCGTGAGGACAAGCTGTGTTTGACTAGGACATGTTCTGCTTTGCACATCAAAAGGCTGTTATGGCGAGATTGCTGCTTCCAAACCGCCGTTGACGCCAGCCAAACCAGCGCGAGTGAAATGGTACGGTAGGTGCCAAGCCAGCGCGCACGGGTGCTGAAAGCGAGGGGGACGAGACCCGGTCGATCCCCCGCTACTGTAACTCAGTGAGGATGCTTTCCCACACGGCACCACATTTTCGACTAGCTCTGTACGTAGTTCACATCCTTTTCATTCTCTCTTCCAAATTCCAATTGCTGTTACATGCATGAACTCTTCCAAATGCTTTGAACTGTTCTTGCGTCGGTCGGTTAACCAATGGGTCTCCATTGTTACTCAGTACAAGGAACTAGTGGTTTGTTCTGGAAACCTTGACTTTCTCACCTGTCGCCGGCGGTGCCTCGTAGCTATCGCGCCAGTTTACTATCGAAGACATGAAGAAATGGAAGAATCGAAGTTTGCGAGTCGTACGCGCGCATACAATTCCGTGAATACTCGCTTCTTCACTTGGCTTCACGTTCGCTTGACATCGGCGTCAACGCCTGGACCGGATCGTTGGGATGTCGGGCTAAATCAGCGCCCTTGTCGGTAGACGCCTAGACCAGAGTTGGGACCGGGTCACCGGGGCCATGGTGTCCGGGCTCCATGGTCCAGGCACTTTCTACTCCGAGCCAGCAAGCAAATCATCGGATTCGATCCAGCGCATTTTTTTTCCCGAGCTAACACAGGGGTTTGAAATACCACCGTGTAAGGGAGACACATACCAAAGAGCGGGAAAGTCAAGCCGGCAACGCCACAACGTCGTTCATCTTACCTCGTCCAACCCTACCAAGTCACATGAGCCATTTTTGGCTCTCCTATGCTAATAAGGAAAACCTTAGGCCCCGTTTGGAACGGAGGCTTTCTGCAGGAATTTTGAAGGAAATCGATTCCTATAGTTTGCTGACGTCATTGGCGTTTGGAATGGAGGAAAACAGGCTCGCCGTTCCGGAGGAAAGGAAAGATTTGCACGCAGAACGCAGGAAATAAAGAATCCGGTCCGAGCTCTTGGTTTCGCGGAAGTCCGAGGCAAATCTCGTCGCTGCTCGCTTAGGAGAGAGGAAGTGGAGGCTTCGACGGGTCAGTTACTATTCCTAAGAATAAACTAGGCCGCTGGGCGTGGTGAGTGGTGAGCTTCAGGATGTGTCAGTTACTCCCATAATCAATAAATCATGCACGTCGGTTACTATTTTTTTCTTTCTCATATATCATGTCATCGGAAAATAATCATGTGGTTCAAAAAAAGAGTAATAATCACATATGTTTTTTGTTATGATTAAAATTTAGTGTTGTAATCATAATATTCATTTTTCATCACGCTCACGGATGGTGGCCGCGGTGAGCAAAGCCAAAGAACCATGTTGCTCCGTGGTACGTGTGCTGCGTGGGGAAGAGTGGAGGAAGGTGGAACACGAGGCTAACATTGAGGCCCTACCGTAAGACATCGCTCAACCAACCAAAGATACGACATCGTCGGTCGTCGCATCCCAGAACTAATTGACCACGTCGTTACGGTTGAACTGCAACAAATTAGTAACCAAATTGCAGTGGTAGTCCAGCGATGTTGCGATGTTGGCAGGCCTCCAATTTCAGTGATGGTCCAGCATGTTGGCAGGTCAGGGAGCAACAAAAATAAATAGGCCTCGACTGCGGCCAGAGCCGATCCTGTTTGCTTGTTAAGCCAAGGCCTTGTTTAGTTGCCCCAAATTGGCAACCCCCAATTTGATACAGTGAAAGATTCTCTGTCACATCAAAATACCGACGCATTTCGAAAGATCTAAATTTAGATAAAATTAAAAACTAATTGCACAGTTTAGTTGTCTTTACGGACGAATCTTTTAAGCGCAATTAGTCAATATTTGGATAATATTTCACAAATACAAACGAAATCTTCCACAAGACGCTACAAGACCGATTGCCAAATTAGCAACCCCCTAATTTGGAGGAACTAAACAAGGCCCAAGTTAAATCCACTGACATCGGCATTCTCACTTCGGACGCCTGGGCTGTGACGCGTGCCTAGCCCCGTGCTGCCTGAGAGGTGGGAGGCCTACATGTAAGACGCCAATACGTGAGTTGGACAGACCAGAAGGTAATCAAACCTTGAGGGCCACAAATTGACAAACCTCGGGCTGCCTACCGTCGCGTAGAGCCCTTGAGCAGGCTATGGAAAGCAGAGCTCCCCTACGAGTCAAAATCCCTCTCATCCCTCCATCCATGAACAAGCCCCTCAATGAGAATCATTTACCAAATAACATCAACGCTAGCATAGTTATCACAGCAAGCATAAGTTATCTCATTATCGACGGCAATGGTAGGTTGATGTTGGACTAGGACTCGATCCTAGATGGATCGGAGAATGCACACGGACCACAAGGAATGGAATGTCATACGCCCCCAGAAACAGTTCCATGGGGCAACACCACAATCGTCTGCATTTAAGCAGTAATGCCGAATATGCGGGTTTCGGCTTGATTTCATTTCATCCCATGGCGTACTTCTGGGTCCAGCTGCGGGCTGTCGCCTCATACTTAGGCCGGTCCGTCTTGTACATGTGAGCAATCTCAGGTACAAGAGGGTCGTCTGGGTTGGGATCAGTAAGCAGGGAGCAGATAGAAAGCAAAACCTAAAACATCAACAACAAAATAAAAGTTGGTTAGTGGTGCAGCTACACATTAGTAGCAAGTATTTCAAGAATGGCATACTACATATACTAATTGAACTGATCTAGAACAACAATTGTAGATCAGGTGAGCTTGGAGAGAATCATACTATTGTCTGACAGTCCTGTAGTCGAAAGGTGTATTAAGAACAAGACTACAATAATTTCTCTGGTGTTTTTAGACAGGTAAATTTTGAACCAAAAGAATGGCTTGCAACTGATATTCTGCCATGAGCCCATAACATGTTGACAATATAAACAAGAACATCTATGTATTGAGACTACTATCAGGAGGCAAATGCTGACAATTTTAGATTGCAGGAAGCTATATCATCCGAATTAGCATTCGATTATAATATGAAGAGTATAGGGGCTAACACATCAAGAGGATAAACATGATGGCATGCATTTAAGCTAATCATTTACTGTGCATAAGTAATTCTAGTAAAGTAGTGCTAAATTGTGCCAGCACCTTAGAGATTGTCAAAGCAGGGCTCCACTGCTCCTTAAGAATGTCAAGACATATGCTTCCATTACTATTGATGTTTGGATGGAAGACCTTCGTCTTAAACGATACCTAAAAAAGAGATAGTTCAATGTTAGTGAACAGAAACAGAACAAATACAGAGAAACTATATCCAAAAAGAAACAGACCCAAAAATGTGAACCTATCCAAAATTGACCAAGTTCAGTACCACCAAGTACATAGGTGGTATTTGGAAAAATAAGCAACACAACAACGATGAAAGGAATTGCTAAAATAATGAAATAATGGGTTTTAGACCATAGAAATAGAAGGGTTAGTTGACCTGCATGTCAAAATCTGGGGATTATTCATACATACAAGAATTAACACTGGTACATCTATGAAACATGTAAGTTGATAGCATGAACACCTCTTCACAATAACACATTTCAGAAGAGACTGAAGAACAACACTTATCATCTTCCAATAATCCAATAAAGAAAAAAAAAACAGAAAATTGAACTCTGGAATAAAGTGATGCTAACCTTCGGAGGCTTGAATGGGTAGTCCGGGGGAAATGAATGTTCACTAAGAAAACACCGCCAGCATATGGACTATCAGGGGGACCCATGATGGTTGCCTGCCAGTGGAACATATCCTCACCAGCAGGACCTAAGTAAATAGAAAACTATAATCCATGAACACTCAAGTGGGTACAAGAAGATACATACAAAAAGAGAGCAAACATAAAATCATTGCTCAGGATTCATCAAATTAAATTTCTAATTGAATAATGAAAGTAAGATGCTCCCTTCTAGATGCTTCTTTTGAAAATCAAACATCAACATCAGCTATTACAACATGAGACATCAACAACCATTCCACAGTATCTCAGAGCAAGAGTGGCAATAAAACTTGCATGCATAGATAAATCTGTGATTACAACAAATAACATTCCCAGATGACAAACCGCAGTACAGATTTTCATAACTTATTTTCCAACGAAACATCTCAAAAGTCAAAAACTCAAAATGAATTCCCAAGAGAACCAAACCCATGAATACTTCCAGTTATAATTAGGTTCACACAAAGTACAGAGATCTATGACAGAAAAAAAACTACTCGTGTACAAGTTCACGACAAAATTCTATAGCACAATAAAGATTTTGTATTATGATCTTCTACCCTGTAACAGTACAGTTTAATTAGTATCCAGAAATATAACAAATTGCATCAAGACACAGATACAAACCATGTGGCATCATTCATAAGTCAGTGGGCAAATCAAGCTCATACCTGCACTGCATGATGTTGGAGGGTCCTTTTGCAGGTCCTTCAATTCCTTGAGGATACGTTTTGATGCCATGATAAGCCCCTGGATTGACAACATTTGCATATTGTGACTAGGCAGTCGTAAATGACAAATACAATAGTTCAAACAAATCTTAAACAAACACTACTAAGATAAGCTAAATTGGCACTCTGGAAGCATGAGTAAACCGAACAAAGTAAGGGAGTAGGCATTTATTTGGCTACTAATCCAGATGCTAACATTAAAGTCCACATGGTGAATCCACAAATATAACAAATCTAGACATGACTTGGTCTGTTTGAAGCATATAAAACATCAATCAGGTACCAGTTGGACCGATGAGGCTGCCAAATTTAAATCTTAAAGTTAGCTCCATGAATTATGATGATAACACGAAGAAACATACACGCGCTAAGATCTGTGGACATCAGATCAGCCCCAACTAGTGCTAAACCCAGGGGCAAAACTTGAAAAACCCCACAAAATAGCAAAATTAAAAAGGTATTAGCATGCCACCACAACACAACAAGCAAATCTGTGGATTTAAGGGATCACCAATCACAGGAAGAATTATTTGGATTTGAGGGCTCACAGCAGAGAAACTATTCTACAGAACAGAACAGAACAAAAGCAATCTAGGCTTCCTAACCGATCGAATCCAGCCCTGGACGGATCCCCAAATCCCCAATCGACGACGGTGGAAGAAGGGGGACGGGGACGGCGAGGACGCCTACGAGATAAGGGACGGAGGCGGAGCTGCGGGCGAGGGAGGATACCTGGATCTGGATCGGGGCGCGTCCGGCGCGGAGGGCGGGCGATGAGCAGCCTGCGGCGTTGGGGAAGAGTGGTCGTGGCCTTTGGCCTCCGGTTGGTGCGTCGTGAACCGATAACTGAAATATGCAAGGCGGCCCGGGGGCAATTCCGGAATACCGCCTGATTTTTCAGGCAATTTTTCGTGTTAGTACGTCAGATAGAATCTAGGGCAAAAAGAACCCTATCCAAGAAATGATAATTCTTTTTTTATAATGGCGCTCAAAATGATAATTTGGATGGCAAGAGTGATGTATTTCATTATGGAAACCATGATCCGTGCTTTATAAAGTAGGTGAAATAATGTATTTCATGACCAATATTTCCATTAACATTTTATTATTGTATTTAGTGTCTTGATTTAGTCCGGTCAAAGCCTGAACTGAACATCAAATCTGGTTGGTATAGATGCATTGCCCCGCAAAAACACTGCAGTCGGTCATGCTTATGTCAAACTCAATCAGAGACTTTTCAACTCGGCGTTAACAAGGTTTAGCACGCTACTGGCTGCTGCGAGAAAAGGCACAGGCAGCCGGGCCGTTGGCGCAGGGCGTGCGACGACCGCCGCGTGAAATTGCGTCCCCGCGCATGGCATGAACGCCATCACGACTGCCGCCAACCCCAACTAGCACGCCACGGGCCCCTGCCGGATGGATGCCCGGCGTCGGCGTTGCCGTGAAGGCGCCGCGCACTGCTACGGCTACAGCCATCCTTCCCAGCAATCACGCGGCACGCGCACGCGGGGACCATGACTCATGGGGCCCGCCGGCCCAGGTGACTCGGCTGGGTCTCGAGCCTGTGCTCTATCCACGTCAGCGGCCTGCGGCTGCGGCTGGGCGCAACCACTAGTTGCAGGGGCGAAGCTTAGTTGGTGCATGTGGGTGCCCAGGCACCCCTCCAATTCCAAAATTTTCATAGAACTAACAAAATTTGACCCTATTGGCACCCCCCATGTCTAAGATGAGGCACCCCCACCAGCCCAAGAA
Source organism: Themeda triandra (assembly GCA_018135685.1). Classification (NCBI taxonomy): domain Eukaryota; kingdom Viridiplantae; phylum Streptophyta; class Magnoliopsida; order Poales; family Poaceae; genus Themeda; species Themeda triandra. The sequence goes on along the minus strand of JAENPR010000131.1, from coordinate 647,963 downwards.
GCTGACGCATGCGCTGCTTGCCGTAGCGTCGCAGCCTGTTTCGCAGTTTCGCTCGCTCAGCCATGGAACCCGTGCCGCTACGCATGCCATTCGCTTGTCCTTGTGACCCTCCACCGCCCATCCATCGTTGATGCCTCCACCTCTCAGGACTCAGGCTAAGCTCTTCCATTAGCATCATGTGTGCCTTCGGACATGGGCTGCGGAGACGCGGCGGATGCGAGCGTATCCGATCGTTACGGCGTTTACCCACCCAAGATAGGATAGTTAGGAAATCAGGTACTCATATCCCTATTCCAGTCTCCCCATATTTTCCTTTCCAACTAAACAGTGGATCAGTTATTCATCGCTTCTTATTATTAGTTGTTTCACTATATAATTCCACTCGTCGTATCCCATTATCCAAACGGAACCTAACCCAAAGCCTGGTGAGTGATCCTCAGTATTTGTCCTCAATTAAATTATTTATATACACTAAATGGGTTTAAGCTAGATCACATATTTAGCTACATGGGACATCTTTTGTTCGTCGTGTTGCCATTCATTCAATCAATACACTAATGGTTATAAAAAAATCCACTACACTAAAGTGATTAATGTTGTCTTTAATTTGTTACAATATAAAAATAATGAACGTTATTATCCTTGCCCCTACCAGTTTGCTTATATTTGAACCAAAATCACATTGCTATTACCAGAAGTTGAATTTTTGATGTTAAAACTTGCGGATTAGTTATACTATTTGTTCGAACAATATATGGATCATTGTATTCATGATGACGTTGGGCACCCCCATCCATTTGCTCTAGCTTCGCCACTGACTAGTTGGGCTAGTTGCCGGACACGGCCGGCAGGCTGAAGGCGAATGGGTGTCGAGTGTCAACCGTGGAGGCGCAGCCGCCGTCCTGGTTTGGCCATAGTTGCGCCCGCCGCGACCAGTCATTTTCTGCGTGTTAAGTCGTGTAGTCCCCACTTGGCGGACGGGCAAGATCACATCGTGATGTACCCATTGGTTGGAACTTGGAAGCTAGCTAACATAACAAACGAGCATTCTGGGAGTCACCCACTCAGGTCGCTGGCTAGTGGCTACTACCAGTACCAGCATAACAGCCAGCAACAGCAACAGCAACAGCTAGCGGCTAGTTACTGTGGGGATATGACCCCCATATACCCTCACGGGTATCCTTGGGCCTCACCACCGAAGGTGGCCCATTCCAAGACGAAGACGGCACCGCGGCACGACGCATCGCACCGCACGGTTTAGTATTAGTACCAAATAAGTCTTACTCTACTAGAATCGTCTTTGTCAAGATATATGAGGAGAGAGCGTAAGTCCTTTAGCGGACAACTCAACTCAACACGGAGGATCTCTACGGTCTTCTTCAGTAACCCAAACCTCCCTTTGGGATCTTGTACTCGCAGATTGATCATACAAGATAACACGAGTAGCGGACGTAGGCATTACGCTCCGAGCGGCTCGAACCTGGGTAAACCTTTGTTGTCCCCGGTTTGTCTTGTTTCTCGAACGTCCGGATCGCGATCCTAACGCGCCTTGCCGAAACTCACCACCGTGGATACCCCGTGGTGGACCGGGTTATCCGTAATCGGCATGCGCCGGTAGGGGTGGCGTTTTTGATCTCAAGGCGATCCGTGATGGTTTTTCTTCTCTCGCTTCCATGGAGTTCGGGCGGCAGTCGGCCTTCACCGTCGGCGCGTTCATCGAACACCGGCGTAGCGACGACCACCGGAACCATGGAGGCGGTGCAGCCTGCACCAACGTCATCGACCACCTCGCCGACAAGTCTGCTCCGGCAACTTGTTGGCAGCTTCCTTAGCGGATCGATCTGCATCGATCTGTCGAGGCCAGCATCACCATCGTCCAACACCGTCGGCGCGGACGCACGAGCCGTACCGACGAAGCCGCCCAGATCAATCTGGCTGCGGTCTGACCATCACTGAGCAACAAGTGCTGCAATGGCCCTTGCCGTAGGCGCCGCTTTGTTGCACCACGTCACGACCACGTGCCAAAGCCCCGATCGGATTAGACTACATCACGTCGAAGTCCTATCGGTCTAGGCTAGCTTGGCCAAGTACGTCACGTGACAAGAGCGTAGATCGATCTACGTTCCTCTGCACCTGCTAGCATGCAAGATACGACGTATCAAGCTACGTCTCCATGCAATCTCCGACGACGAGCCATCAAGGCATATATCCACGTATCTGTGGACCTTGGCGACGGCGGCGGCGGCGTCATACATCGTATCGCTTTTCGGTCTCACGATCCAATCGGAGGCATGCATGCGAGGCTAAGCGGCACTCATCTAGTCATCGTCACGTGTTTCCATAACAGACAACGAGCATATACATATATGTGCCATGCAATCTTTGACGACAAGGAATCAAGAGCGCGTAAACGCATCTAATGCAAGTTGATTATCCGACTTGCATGCATGCATCATACATACAGATGGAATTCTCTCGGCAGATCGGTCGGCGAGTCTATCCTTCATCGAATCCGGATCTGACTCCTTCCCAACGGAGTTCAATTCGATCTGGGCCTTGTTTAGATCCCAAAATTTACCCCAAATTCCACTATGAAAAAAAGATTTTTCGTCACATCAAAACGTTACATACGCATTTAAGACTAAATGTAGATGAAATCAAAAACTAATTACACAGTTTTATTGTCTTTACGAGACTAACATTTTGGTACTAATTAATCAAGATTTGGACAATTATTAACACAAAAAGACAAAACTGCTACAGTGCTCGGGGGTGGCACTGTGCAGAATCGGCCACCCCCGAATCGGCGATCTAAACGAGGCCCTGGCTCCCAAGAATCACGGAACTAGTGTATGTATATGCATATACGCGTATACAGGATATCTTCCAGTAATGATCAGCGACACCTTGCTCAAAGCTAAGTCAAATACTTATCTCTCACATTTATTTTCTTAATATCCCATGATATAGTACGTATCCGGATATCTACATATACCTGACTATTTTTGCCAGGTATCCAAGAACGCTCGAGAGGCCCCTCCGAGCCACGTCCGTAAGCACCACGTCGAGCAGACGACCGCGTCTATCTGCTCAAGCACAACAACAACAAGCTAAGTTTCTTCAAGAATTAATAAAGTTTTTTCTTAATTCTTTTTCTTGTTACAGTTGTGCATCCGTGCACCAATCTATCGTACATGCGCCCCCGCATAAGTCACAATTAAACTTTGTTTCCTGCCCGCCGAGAACGGCTTGACAAGGCACCGCTTCGATCCTCTTACGATGTGTTACACTCCGCGCTACATGGCACTAGGAGATTCGGCAGTCGCTCTCTAATAGGTACTTAGGATCGTACCTAGTGATCCCGGCGTACCGCGCTGTTCACTAGTGTGTCCCTTTGTCACCTTGACAGAGTTAGCTTGCTTCGAGGGTGGGGGCAAAACTTAATTGTCGACATAATTTTTTGCAAACCAAGACTTTGCATACTTCAAAACAGTATACATGTTTTCACCCGCTTAACATGTCTACTTCAACCATTGATTTTTTGCACATCATATACTACCGCTCTTCATGTTTATTTTTCAGGGACGCGGTTCGGTTGCCGAGCATACTTCATACACTTGGGGACTCGATCGAGGATCATCGTCTAGATGGTCATACCACCTGGCACTCGGACTTCACGTCCATCCAGTTGGTTCGACGGCTCGGTGCCATGCACCACACAGCCTCGCCTTCGTCCTCGGCTCGGTGCCACGCACCGTGAAGTCTCGTCTCCGACCGTGCTGCTCGGGGACTCGTCGTCATTGCGACGGCTCGGTGCCATGCACCACACAGCCTCGCCTCCGTCCTCGGCTCGGTGCCACGCACCGTGATGTGACACCTCCCCAGGCAGACTGGACTCCCTTTATCAAATACCTGAATGCTCACCTCGTCCCGGAGGACAAACTTGCTGCCCAACAGCTGGTCCGCAGAGCCAAGGCCTCTATGGTCAATGGCGAGTTGATGGGCAAGGCACTCAAGTCCATCATATTCCAGAAGTGTATTACTCGGAAAGCAGGGATAGAGCTCCTCAAAGCCATCCATGAGGGTACTTGTCGTAACCATGCAGCGTCCCGGACACTGGTCGGCAAAGCCTATCGGGCAGGATTCTACTGGCCTACAGCCGTTACAGACGTTGAGACTACGTACGGCAGCTCGTGGGCCTCATTTTTTATTCTGGGGACTGCCCAGCCAGTCTTTCAGTGGTCCTTTTTTACACATGCCTATGTCCTTGGTCCTTGATTCTGTTTCCTAAGCAGAGGGCCGTAGGTATCATGATTGGATTTTTTCTTAAAAGTTCAATATAACATATACTATCTTCCATCGAACTTGGGGACTACGTGGGCCCACGTCACCTCGCGGTGACTTAGGGCCTATGTATCTTTGATGTTCTGGTTGATTTCCCTACTTTGGCTCATATTGCGCACTGTTGTGACATTTCTGTCACGTGTCAACGTGGGCCCACGTCTCAGGACGTGAAAAGTTTTTTCTTTTTTCTCAGAGCATCATGCATCTTTCGACATATCATCTTCCTTGACAGAAGCGGTGGTCAGCAGCAGACTTACGAACTGCTCAGCACTACGTGGTCAGCATCATAGCTGGTCGGCACTACGTGGTCAGCGACTTCACTGGTTGACACCACGTGGTCAGCAACTTCACTGGTTGGCATTACTTGGTCTGCATCTACACCGCCAAGACAGTCAAGACGACGACTCCCCTTAAGATACATGGTGCTCGGGGACTAGCATGATATGACCCCCATATACCCTCACGGGTATCCTTGGGCCTCACCACCGAAGGCGGCCCATTCCAAGACGAAGACGTGCGGCACACGACGTGCACCGCATGGTTTAGTATTAGTACCAAATAGGCTACTCTACTTGTAACTTTGTCCCTTCGGCATATATAAGGAGGGGCAGAGGTCCTTTAGCGGACAACTCAACTCAACACGGAGCAGATCTCTACGGTCTCTCTTGTAACCCAAACCTCCCTGGTTTGGGATCTTGTACTCAGGTACTTGATCATACAGCATAACACGAGAAGCAGGACGTAGGATATTACGCTTCCGAGCGGCCTGAATCTGGATAAACCTTGTTGTCCCTGGTTTGTCTTTTCTCGAACGTCCAGATCGCGGATCCTAACGTGCCCTTGCCGAAACTCACCACCGTGGGATACCCCGTGGTGGACCGGTTATCCGTAATCGACAGTTACTACCACTAGCTACCAGATCAGGTAACAAGTTCCTTTGGTTTGGATCTTTCCATCAAGCAGCTGCCGCGGATCAAAAAAAAAAAAAAAGCCCTAAGAAAAACGAACAGGTAAAGGAGACCAAGTCAAGCTCCGCAAAAACTGACTGATGAGTGCCACAAATAGAAGGGAAATTCAATTCATTAATCACGCTGCAGAGATTATGTCAAATTACAGAGCAACACTATCCTATGAAAATCAGAAGAGCTACTGATTTAACTGAACAATACAAAGGCATGGATTGTCAATCAGATCGCTAGAATCAGAAAAAAGAAGAAAAATGCACAACAGATTTACTGAAAACGATGGGGAATCGACGGAAACCGCACTATGCAGGTGGCTATCAACTTTGCTGAAGCTCTATAAGCAATTCACTATGCAACCTAGCTACCATCTCTTGCTAAATAAACTATGCTGTACCCTCTCATGGAGCTTGTGCAGTCTCTGGCTTGTCCTCCAGGGGCGTCCTAGTCCCAGAAGAGTAAGAATTCCGGATATCTGTGATCCTCCTGATCACCTCCTCCATCTTCGGCCGCTGCTCGGGGGGAATGGCCACGCATGCCATTGCAATCTGGAGCATCTGGACCATCTCATCCTCGACGTTGGGATGCCTTAGCAAGTCCACGTCGAAGACCTCAGCGGTCCATTCCTCACGAACGACAGACTGCACCCATCTTGGAAGGTGTTCTATGGAATCCTCACGCCCAGGAGACCTGAGAGGGGCTTTTCCAGTCAGCATTTCAAGGAGCAAGACACCAAAGCTGTAGACGTCGGACTTCTGAGTTGGTTTTTTAGTCTCGAGGACTTCTGGTGCTCGGTACCCAACAAGCCGTGGCGCGGTCTGTGGAGTGGTCATGATCTGTGCCAGGCCAAACTCAGAGACACAACCGTTGAGGTTCTGTGATAGAAGGACATTCGATGCTTTGATATTGCCATGGATGAACTTCCCTCCTCCCTCAGCATGAAGATGGGCGATACCACGGGCTACATCCAGAGATATCTTGACTCTTGTCTCCCAGTCCAATGGATCTCTTCCAGCTGGTTTATTCCCTGAACATAGTTACAGTGAAATGCAACAGTGTCATTTTATTTCACAAGCCATAAAAAGTATCATCAAAGAATGATGTTTCTGGCATAAATTAAACTCAAAACACGATGCTAAACGCCTGAATCTTATTGATACACTCACAGTGAATGCTAGTGACATGCATTTTCCAACTCAGGAAAAGGACAGGGTGGGTAGCTAGGATAAATGGTGAAAACTGATAAGCTTAGTCGATTCTTTCTTACGAGAGGAAAAAAACAGTACTTCTCATATGATCAAACGGAGATCTAACATATAGATTTGATACAGGTTTAGTGGCAACTCTAGCACTGATTACAGAACACCACTTGTAGTCCATTTCTTCTGATGATGAAGGTTGAAGGGCACAAGTCAAACAGAAGTGTAATAATGTTTAATACTGTATCTTTCTTGAGAAACAATCTGATTAGAAAAACTTAGTTGTTGATAAAAACAACTACTATACCTACGAAATGAATCATTCCAGATTTACTAATTACATTAGCAAAAGATTAACTGTCCCAAACCCACTAGTAACATTGATTCTGGTTTTAATTCGTGATTTTCTAACTAAATCTTTAATAACCTTGAACTGTGAGTATTAGTCTATTTCCTAGCTTCACTACTGAGGAGCAAGTTGAACAGTTAGAAATTAAGAAATAGTGCTGACAAGTAATACTCAAAGTGGCAAAATAATGAGCGTACCATGCAAAACAGCAGCAAGGCTACCAGATGGGACATAATCAAACACCAACAGCTTCTCATCCTTGGAGTAATAGTAAGCCCGCAATGGAATGACATTTTGATGCTGGCCAACCCGACCGATTATCTCCATCTGCTGTTCAAAGTCCTTCTTGCTAACCACCACTTCCTTCAATCTCTTGACAACAACTGTGGTTCCATCCTCAAGAACAGCTTTGTAGGTGGTTCCATAACTTCCTTTTCCAAGGACTTCAGCAGAAGCTCTCAACAAATCCTCCAAGTCAAAATTATATGAACTGCCCTCGAAGAAAACCAATTTATTTCTCTCTGCTTCCTGAACACCACTGCTGTAGTCTTCCTTAGGGTTTTCTGTCCTGCCACCTGCAATAGCCTTTCCTTTGGACGAAGCTGTGGTAGGTTCAGTGTGTCTCTTTCTCTTGAAAATACATATCAAGAGCGTGAGAATCAAAATAAGCAACAATACCCCTCCAACAGCAGCAAGTGCAATTATCACACCAGTTCTGATCTTTTTCCAGAAGCTCTTCCTGGGCTTACTGGGTGATGGTGGTAATACTGGAGAAGGAGTAGGTGCACTTCCAAAACATGGTTCCAATGGAAACCCGCACAGAAAAGCATTCCCTAAGAAGGAGCTTGATGGAAACCTCTGCAAGGAAGGTGGTATTGGCCCACTGAGGTTATTGTTGCTCAAATTCAAATGTCTCAATTTGGGAAGTTGGAGGTCAGGAATGGGTCCAGAAAGTGAGTTGTTCTGGAGAAGCAATGCAGTAAGTTGAGTAAGATTTTGCACTTTCAATGGGATTTCTCCATCGAAAGTGTTGTATGACAGGTCTAAGAATGTTAAGCTGGAAGAGAGGGAAGTTGGTATGATTCCAGACAGGTTATTATGCTGAAGGTAGAGAGAATGGAGGGCAGGAATGGATCCTACATCAGGAGGGAGGTCGACAGTAAGGCGATTTGACCTAAGGCTCAATATCTCCAGGGCATCAAGCTTCCCAAGAGTGTCTGATGGTATTGGACCAAAAAGTCCTACAGCAGGTAGGCGCAGTGTATGTACACGGCTCTTATCTGGTGTGCATGTCACCCCCACCCAAGAAGTGCAGACAGGTGTGGTGGAACTCCAGTTCAGCTTCCTGCCATGAGGCAGTGATGCAGCAAATGCGAGAAGAGCCTGTTTGTCAGAGTTCAGATCAGCACTGTTGGCATGTTGAATGCTTGCAATGAGGAGAGAAGCAGCCACAAAGGCTATCACTGTAAGATGTTGCATGGTTGAGACTTGTTTGAAGAGATTTGGATTCAGCCTTACTATACAAGTTTTTCCATCATAACTTCAATCATCTAGCAGTAAAGAAAAAGAAACAAAAGTTGGTGAAAATAGAGACTAACAACAAAATCATAGTTCATATAAAAGAAGGAAATAAGGACAGTAAGCATGATACATAAGCTCTTTTGCCCTCTGATATACTTTCATCACTAACTTCCTAATAAGAAAAATAAAGATGATTAAGAGAACCTGAGAAATTTGAGAAAAAGTGTCAGGAGCACATCTTGCACATGTTGGTAATATTGCAGAAAATATCACAAAATATTTGGATCCCAAAAATACGAAGATATTTCAAAAATAGATAGGTGGGGAGTGGGACATTTTCTTGTGTGAACAGTCCCACCAGTAGCATGTCTCCCTAGTTTTCAAAAGCAAGGCCAAATCTTAGTTCATTTCAAAAACAGAATCCTTAGCCAGCAAAGAAATACTAGCATATATTCTACTACGAAACGAAACACTACTCTTATGGCCTAAACAGAATTGTGACACCCTAAAACTGAAGAGAGAGAGAGAGAGAGAGAGAGAGAGAGAGAGAGAGAGAGAGAGAGACTGTGTTAGAAGTTTGAACACTATATAAGAAACAATGTACCTTATACAACATGACAAATTATTTGGGAGTTTTAGGATGGCATTGGGAGCCACTCAAGCTGTACCTACCTACGCTATGACTTTGCATAACCCAGAATAATTCACTTTAGCAACAGGAGCTACCATGGTCAAATGCAGGGCGCTTCATATTTCTCAACTGCCAGTAGTAAGCGCCTCTCCAAAAGGAAACACACATGACCCTCATTGTCTTTTCCTCTAGTGTCAACATAAGACAACCATCAAACTGACCTGCCATAGTTTATCTTCCTATTTTTAAACGGGGCAGTTGGGGTTGGGATCAGGAGCATATGACAAAAGCAAACTACCCATATCACGTCAGAAAGTAGCCATCATTCATCAGTCACGAGCTTCCTTCCTTTTAATAAAACACATAACTCAATATCTTATCTTAACATATTAACTTTAAAAGTTGCTCACTAAAACTATCCCCCAAGCATTGGAATTAGGACTAACTAACCATCATCGTAAGAAAACAGTAGCTGATAGTGCCAAAAACTATTTTGTCAAAGTCTCCCAAAGGGAAAACTGCTAGATTCCATTACTTGAAGGTGGTCTCCCTCATGTACTACCAGCATATAGTACTGCATTACAGGTTACACCTCACCTAACCTTCCATATACGCCTGACGCAGCAGTCATGCCGTTACGTTCTGAAGAACCAAATGCTTAACAAAAGTGATGGCACAGCACAGATACTAAAGGCTAGCACATAAAAGCTAAAGCTCTCTGATGCAATTCAAGAACCAAAGGGGGCATGAGAAAAGATAAGAGCTTTGGAACTTTGGTGGGGACTGAGGTGAATTAATGCCGTAGTTTTTCTCATGGGCTGGATGGGCTATAGGCTGGCACGGTCCTACACAGATCAATCTCACCGCGCAACCGATCGTGAACCCAGTAAAGTGAAGATATGACTGTCTCAACCACACAAACGACATTTACACAAGAATAGCATAAATCCTTTTCCAAATGAAAAAAGGAGTTGCTAACACATCTAGAAAAGGCAAAGTAACAAGGAAACAAGCAATGGCTCCAGAGAGTAGTACCAAGTACTGGTCCATAGTTTTTTCTTCTTCTTCCGATTGGATCAAGTGGTTCTTTGATTAATGGAAGATTCAAATTACCTAACTCTTCAAGATTTTTTTTTTTAAAAAAAAGGTCAACCTGTCCTCTCCTAAAGAAAAATTGAGCGCAGCAAACCATGGGCGCATTTTATCAGATTCCGAACTGTGATTTTTGTGCAAAAGGAGCGAACACAACAAACTGCATTGCAGTGACCTACAATAGCCCATACACCCCTCGCTAAATTCTCTACCAAAAAAGGGGAGCGAGGCTGAATCCAGCCGAAATCTCAATCTTGGCAGCAATTTCTCAGGGTCCTAAAAAAACGAGTGCAGGAAAGAAAACCGCCGCCTCAAGAACAGAGAAGAAGGATGTCGCAAACCTTCGGCGAGCAGAAAACCAAGAAACGACGACAGGCTCCCACTCTCCCCTTCTCGCGTCTTCCGCCGCAAGATCCAAGCTCTGGCCGGAAGACGCCGATTCGAGAGCCACGACGGCGACTCAGGCCGATCTGCGCCCGGGGACGGCCGGCATTGCGCTGAGGCGCCGCGTAGAGCCTCGGAGGGAGGGAGCCCGCGCTAGCCGCCGCTCTCGGTCTCGCCTCCGGCACTTCCGCTGGAGACCCGGGAGCTCGCCGCGACTGAGTGAGCTGTTCTCGTGCCTGCGCTGCGCACCCCCTGTCCGGAGTGTCGGGGCGTGGTGTGTGGGGCGTACTGAGTGTGAAATCAGTGTGATGCCGTCTGCGCGTCGCTTGCGCAGTGTTGTGTGTACACATTTGGGGTGCATTTAAGAGAAGCGTGTTTGGTGTTTGGTCTTGGGAATTAGTGAGTGACGGATTTACCCCTGTGTGCGTGACCGGCCCGTCGTCGGCCGGAGCCGCAGTCAGCAGGAGAGATGCGCTGGCGTGGTCATTGACTTCAACTACCTTCTGCTGCCCTGGTTTCCTCGTTTGATCAACCAAAAGGGCATCTATCATCTATACTATGGTTTATCCTATGTTTGCCGGATATATAACTAAGAAGCAATGTCCAGTGTCTACATTGTTTACCAGATCTAATCTTTCTAAAAACAGATTAGCTTACATTCTCAAGTTAAGTTGTCTCTTGGAAGAAAACTAGTCTCTTTATCCTAAAATAACTGCAAAACTCACTTTTGAGGAGTCTAACTAGAAAACAATGACTTTCAAAAAGCAAGATGTGGTCATTTTGGGTATACCCTCTCTTTTTACATATCATGGTCGTAAGTCAAATATTTCTAACTTTGACCATCAATTTTGTAAAATTACATTTAGTTTCACATCATATGAACTATTTATTATAAAACTAATTCTCATAGTTAGCCTAAAAAGCTAACTCTTATGTAGTTAACTTGTACCGATTTTTTGGAATCAATGGTCAAATTTAGAAATGTTTGACTTAGGATCAACATAATACGGCAGATAAAAAAGAAAGGAGGGAGTAAATAACTACAAAGTCAAAGTAATTTTTAGATTTGAGTTTTTCATTCAAAGATTTAACTTGAGAGTCTAGAATCAGAGGTATACGATCCTTTTTAGGTCGGGACTTGGGCAAAAAGTGAGTTTTTTTTTAATTTATGATGGAGGGAGTATGGAAAAGCTAAATCGTCTAGAAGAATATGATAGAGTGATCTTTATTTCATTCTTACTATTACTACTTTTGTCATGTAAAGATGTTATTTTAACTTCGAATTAAGTCTGATATACATATTTTGTGCCATAAATAATAATACTTTTCTGCATAGATTTGACCAAAGTTGAGATAGCTTAACTTAAACTAAAAATGTCATAATTTAAGTGCATTTGGTTCACTACCACAACGCGCCATAGTTTCGGCGTTTATTTGGTTCATTGCCAAAGTCATGACGTGGTCATAGTTCCATAGTTTTTTTTTTCTTTTTGAATTGAGCCTCTGGAATATGTGATATACTCCTGTCGTTGTGCCTCCTCCCACCAATCAACTATGGATTCGAGGCTATTTACTGTGCCATATTGCTCAAAGAGAATTGATTCTAAGAGAGGACTTGCGATTATGGATAACTATCTCCAAAGGTCCATTATAGAGAACACATAAAATTTAATGTAGCCGTCCCCCTAAAGGAAAGTTGTCCGTCCGTACTTAGAATTTTGTTTTGGTTCAAAGTCAAATAATTTGTTTTGCTTGCCACCGGCTGGGTGCCATCTGCCAAGTATTTGGCGGACCATTCGTCCACCACGTCTTCGGCCGGCGTTCGTCCACCACGTCTTCGGCCGGCGTGGCCGCAACAGCAACATGGCAGCTAGTACCAAATATGCCTAGAGGACGAAGCATCGGTCAAGCTACGGTATATAGTGCTATGAGCTGGACTGTACGTACTGCATACGCTACAATACTCTACAGCTGTGGAGCTGCAGCGAGTAGGGGTGCAATAATATTATTCACGACACGAATGGAAGGTACTCCGGCAGTCCGGCACATTGATTAATTTCCTGTCAACGGATACCATTGTAGGTGCCAAATAGTACCAAACTAGATGTTTGAGATTCAAACAACTTTTGTAAAAGTTTATATGAGAAAAAAACAAATTTCAGCCAATAGAGGACAAAATTCAGGATGGGTGAAATTTCTTTTTTCATATGAAATTTTACAAAAGTTATTTGAATCTCAAATTTTGGGACAATGTGTATCTAGCTTGGTACTTTCGGTGTGTAATTTTTTTAAAAATAAAATAAAATTTCTAAGCATGAATATCGTAGACTCCACGGGCGCTTATACTGGCATGGATGCTTTTCACCCGGCATTCATGAGAGCTATGGGCTCGGCAACGTCGTTCATGTGTTTGTGCGAGTACCAGGTGTTAATTTATCTTATTATTCGTATGTTTTTAATACAAAAATTTTGCGTAGCAACGCACGGGCACGCTACCTACTATTATTCACTACACGAATGGAAGGTACTGCGGCAGTCCGGCACATTGATTAATTTCCTGTCAACGGATACCATTGTAGGTGCAGTTGGTGGACCGTGAGAGCAACGCAACACAAATTTTATGGCCAACGTACGTCCTAGATCAACAACCCGATCCACTACTTCAGGCAAAGCATCCAAGTTCCAACGGCTTGAAAAGATGGGAGAGAAACATTTGTGCTGCGAAATGCCGGTCAGAAATCACTACGAAAATTTGAAATGAAGGACCGCGGCTGCTGGTTGGCTCTAGCAATTTCTGTGTATGCGTGACGTATCTGAATTACTTGATCTTCAGCAACTACTGTAAGTATGTCAGCCAGAAAGGAGGCCATGAGTGCCATGTTCCCGCGTCGAGGCCGGCGCACGCGCGTGGCCACGGTGTCTTAGCGGCCTAGCAGCAGCCTATTCGTCCCTAGGAGCACAGTCAGTTTCGTTTAGAAGTACAACCCTCTAAGCTTCGCCGTTTTCAGCCGGCGATTTGTGTAATGTGTGTTTTCCGCTTGAGCCTCGGCAACTCGCCAACGAGGCCTAGCGGAATGTAATCGTAAAACTCTCTTCTTCTAATGGAGGCACGTGCAGCGCACGTTTTCGAAAAAAAGCAACTACTCCAGCACGTTTCACTGCTAGACAAGAGAAGGCGACAGGTCATTCATGCTCTAACACATGACGACGGAATGGAAATTGATGCATCTCGTGGTCCATGGATTGGTGGTTAAAATTATGTATATCATCCACAGTACCATGCATGGCTACATCTACAGTACTGCAATCAATTTGGCAGTAGCATGTACGAATCCAAAAAACAATTTATGTTTCCATCCAACTTCGCCGCGCCTGTCTTTTCAGCAGCCTGGATGCGATCCGGATAGACTCCAACTGATGGATGCTGGAGCAAATACACATACGAGAATTAAGCAGATGACTATATAACAAAAGCGATTGAATCCTAGCACAAGGTTGACGACAACGGACAGACAGGTAAACTCCAATGAGAAGAGCCTCGTGGCAAAACTTTACCTAGGGCAAATAAAAGAACTAACAGATTTGGGGACCTGCTCTACCTCAGGCTATTCACCCAGAATGATTGCTCTTCAGAGTGGTTGAACCACTACCACAATTCGCAGCGACCAGTGGTGTCAATAGGTCAATCGGCTGCACAAGATTCCACTTGAATTGCATAGGGACCACCTGTCGAGTTCACTCGATTTCCAGCGAAGGTTGCCCCAGACAGGCATGTCAGCTCGGCTTTAAACTCGAACATGTTTGTGTAACACGATCGGGATCAGTTCAAACTAGAAATCAAGGCATGGGAACAAAGTGGTTTTATGATCCACATTCTCCAACAGTAAACATTTGAAACTTAGAACATAGTCAAAATGATAGCCAAGGATGGGAATTGAGTATATATGTTATTCCCGCACATTGGATTTCCAACACAAGTCACTCGAAATCGAGACTCCAGCTATTAAAGAAGAACAAGTACAAACCCCACGATCTTTATCTGTTCTAGCAGGTCTATAAAAAAGATGGGGGAGGCGGGCGATCAAACAGAAAGAGACAACAACATAAAACCTTCAACTCAATAGCAAGTGATGGACAAAACAATGAGTGGAATCTTTATGCATGGTATGGAGAGTTCATAGCGGATCGAATGGCTCAGGGAGCGGCTCAAACCTATGGTCAAACACTGGGCTCTGGTCAGACTTGTCGTCCACATTGTGCAACCAACTCATGTTCTTGGTGTCCTCCTTCAGCAACATCGCCTCATATCGAGAATTGGCATATATATCCAGTTCACTTAGAACCTCTTTTGTTCCAAAAGTTTCCCTATCAGGGGAACCAATTGAGCTCCCACCATTGTGTGAAAGAGCACCACTTGAATCTCCAGAGAAGTGCCCATTGCTGCTGCCATTATCTGTGAAGTATCGATCACCATTTGAGACGGAATGGCCTGGATCTGAGCTTCGAGCTGGTCGCCCCTTGGTAGTAGTAGATCGAATGCTATGAGGAAATAGAGATGTACCACGGATGCCACCCAAATTTTGCCGAATGTCCTATGATAAATAAGTTACATTTAGTTTCTTCTCAGATCGAAAAACCTAAGGTAATGATAAAATCACAAGTAACCCACCGAAAAGAGCACAAACTTATGAAAATTGAAATAACAAGAGAGAATGTTGCCAACTGGAGATCCAAGAGGTAAAGTTCACATATTTGTGTTCTCCTAAAAAAACACTAAAGTGGGAAACTCTAGGTTCTTCTAAAAGTATAAAACACACCAGATTATTTAAAACATTCAAGTTTAATACTCCCTCCCCCATCTAACCAACGTCAAATATAAAAGGAGGGAGGTAGTATTTAAAATTCACAGCTATGAAATTACTTTCATACAGTAACAGATGAAACCAACTCTATTTTTCAGACAAAAATGCAGAAATTCCTATATCTTTTTCTCGAAAGAAAACCATCAGAATGTGATGGCCCTACCACAGAGAGGTAGAAAAACATTACACCTTGTTCAATTCAACGTAAATATGAGGGGGTGAACATACCATGTGTCTGATAGCCATGTCAAGTGATTTCCTCGATATTGTCCTACCGAATCCATTGTCTGCAGCTGCGACAGGCCGCGAGGTTCTAGTTGTTTGACCTTCCAAAAGAGATCTTTCGCTCAGCCTACTTTGGTGACCATTGGTAAGAGATGTCTTTGATTGCATATCTGAGAACTTACTTCGAGTGATAGCAGGCACAGACATCTTTTTTACAGGAGCTGAGAGTTCAGAATTTGGGGTTGGCCTGACACCTGAAGTAATACCTGGCCGTACTCTACCAGCAGAGAGTGGTCGTTCTGGCAGTTTAGTCCTCAAGTTCGGTGGAGTTTCACTTGGAAAATCTGGAATATCTAGTGGGCGAACTGGAACTCGTGTCCGTGTATTTGGGGAACTTGGACGAGATGATGGCGCTGACGAAGGTGCTGAACTCCGACCACTGCTGGCTAAGGGTCTGCCATTAGATGTCATGTTATTGCTGCCAGAAATCCGCCCAGCAGATGGTGTTGATGAACGCATGGCAGGCTGACGAGTTGGTGTGGATGAACCCATGGCAGGCTGACGAGTCGGTGTGGATGAACGCATGGCAGGCTGACGAGTCGGTGTGGATGACCGAGAGCTAGAACGGCTCACTGAAGGAACTGAACTTGATGAAGAACTGGTACGAGTTATTCCAGGAACTTTACCAGAGGATGAGCTGGGACGGCTCACTGCACTTGTACTGCTTGAAGATGAACTGGACAAGGTTCGAGACCGAGAGGTTGGAGTTGATGATCTTGAGCTTTGTGCTGACGTGTTCTTGGGAACAACAGAGTTCGCCACAGAGTTGGACACAGAAGAACGATTTTTCACTGGAGTAGATGGACGGGTATTAGTTGGTGTAGACAGACGGGCTTTGACGGGTGTAGAGGGCCGTGTTGGCGCTGGACGTGATGATGGAACAGATGGCTTCGGTGCAGTAATAGTGGCAGTCCGCTTGCTTGGGGTCGTAGGTCTTGAACTAACAGAGGAAATGTTTGCATTGAGGACTGATGACCTGCCGTTGCTACACATAGGTGTAGATTGAACTGCTCGGCGGGAGACAGATATACTACGTGCTGGCCTAGTAGGAAATGCCGAATGCCCATTCTCTGTCTCAGAAGTGGAAAGCTGCAACAAACATATCATAAAGCTATGTTAACTATAATAATCATGATCCACCACGATATGAGTAGCGGAGAGCAAGTTAGCTGAGTATGGTCCCACAGTTAGACTGAAGGAAGTATCATTATCAAGTTTGCATCTCAAAATTACACAATAGTAGATTTTCAAAATGATTCTACTAGTCCAGAAGATTAAAATTATTCTAGCTAATTCTTGAAGCTAGGCACAAATTACTCTTGAATTTACCATAAACTATGAAATCGGTGGTTGAAATTCCTATCTTTGCAGTTGTCGATTCCATAAAGCATGGATAAATGATCGTTGCAACTTGCAAGTATGTGACAAACATATACACACCAATAGATGAACCACAGGTTAATTTGATGCATGCAACTTGAATGCAGCAGTGCTTTTATGTATGCAGATCATTAATATGGCATGAGCGGATTCAGATGCCAATGCCATTGATAATGAGCCATATAGTCTTCACAAAATATCGTGACGCTGCATATACAAAGAATCAAGAAACATGTTGCATGTAAAAACATACAGCACTCAATAATAGCAATTTTTACCGACCCTGGATGCTCTAGTTGTCGAGGATGATCTGGTAACAGTACGTTTAGTCACAGTTGAGGGTGGGGCTTTCTCAGCAGCATCTAATGCAGGAACACGGGGAGTTCCGGGGGGAGTCAGAAGCCTGAGGAATGAATTACAAATGTTAGATAAGATCAGGACAAGATATGTAGTCAATTGTGCACACATGCCACATGATCCCGCACAGCAAATATTAGAAATCTTTATATGACAAATGACAAGGTTCAAGCACAAATGGAAGTCCATGAAAATGGCATCAAAATCAACATTGTTGTAACTAGATGTTTATCTTGACTCATTATTTGAAGTTTTTTTTTTGGGCAAATACGCGTGAGAATTGTGGATCATTATATCAGGATACAATTCAGTTAAAAGCCATAATACAGCATAAATTAGTCTGTGTTGCAGATAAGGCATAAAAAATTGAGACTACAACCAAGAAAGGACCCCATGCTAGCAAAGTGTATAAAACTATTGACCCTGCCAGCTGCCACAAGACAACAACATCAGCAAGCTGCGTTCAACCATGGCTTCAGCCCAATATCACTGTAATGCTTCCCAATGCTTCCCAATACCAGTGAAGCTAACATATTAAATAAGGGAAATCAAAACGGTTGGATGGTTGCATGAAAGCAGTAAACATTTCAACAAAACTTGTGTTGAAACAATAAGTCAACCCATAAATTTGATTAGTGTACCTTCGGAAGTTCAGAGTTATATGGGTAAAGTGTTTCACTTAAACAACAATAGAGTCACCCTGATGTGAGATGACTAAAGACATTCTGAAATAGGAATTGACATTTATTCTTTTTATTTGATTATTTCCCCTTGCTAAGAAATACTATATGTCCATAATGCCAGATATTTGCTAATCATGGAAGGAGCCCACATATACAAGTATACAACCATCAATTTGCAGGATTCTCTCTGCTCCCAGAACAACAAACTCTGCAGCTAATCCAAACAAGGTCCCTACCAGGCAGGCCAACCTTGTCCAATAATGCCCAAAAGCAATCGCAACCATCACTCCCAAAAACCCCCAAACATGATTTGGGCAGCAAAACCCCAGAAGCAGGTACAATCAGTACAAATTAGTCCTGGAGCCTGGAAGGACCAAGCCAATTCTAGTCCTGGAGGGACAAGCCAACTCTCGAGACTCTTTGAGAACACCACATTGCTAACCATTTCCACGAAGTTCAGAGTAACTACTAAAATGATTATCAACCAATTGCAAGCAGCGCTAAACTAGGCCCAAATTAGGAAATCAGATCGCCACAAAACGGGAGGAATCATTCATCACCAGTCATAGTCGTTCTTCCCGATCTCCGTGTTCAGCAAGTCCTCCATCTCGAGCCCCCCGCCGCGGACCAGAAACCACTAGATCACTCCCTCCCGCAACTGCAAAAGGGTTAACAAAAATAAATAAATAAAACCACCACTTTGTAAACTGACACGCAAACGGTAGAACTCGGCGGTTCGCGTTACTACTCAAACTCACCGGGGCGATTGGGCGAGAGAGGATCCGTCGGCGCGGCCGCCGTCGACGGCCCGGGAGGAGACCCGAGGGAGGGAGGCGAATCGGCGGGAGGGGAGTGGCTCGCTTCAGCCCCCCGCCCCGCCCCGCACCGACGAGAAGCCCACTTCCGTGCCCTCGCTCGCGGCGCGTGTGCGTGCGCGGGTTTCAGACCGCGGGGCGACTGCGACGGGAGACGGGGCAGGGGTGGATGCGTGTGCTTTGGTCCGCGGTTTAACCCGGTTTTTTTTTCTTTTCTCTCTCAAGTCTTCTCTTTCCTCCGTTTGATTTTTCGAATCGCGGGGCGGTAAATTGGACCCTGGTGGTTGTTTTTTATTACACAGATGTGGGCCCAGTAAACTCCTGGTCCCAGTTGTCAGTGGGTGATTCGTGCCAGTAGTAGCGAGAGGCCTGCGCGAGTGCCGAGTCGGCAGTGGGTCTTTTGAACGGACGAAGGCCAAGCCGGCCAGGTGTCCTTGGGGGGTTAATTTAATGGGTCACACGCTGACAGGTGGGCAAGGGATTTAGCTCCGGCCCCACGGGTCAGTCGCTATCCATATGGCAGCAAACTCTGGTCAAGGATGGATGGCAGATATGGATGTCGATGGTGGCGGGTGGGTCACCGGTCTCACCGTCACAGAGCGCGAGCGATTCTTTAACCGGTGTCATGGTGCAGCAGCCAACAGGCAGCAAGCTCTGACGAGCGTCTGTTATTATTTTAGGTGATGCTAATAGTCAAATACGCTCTTCATTTTAGAAAGAAAGTCAAATAAACATGCTCCGCTAATTATCTAGGGCCTTCTTCTACCTTTGCTGTGCATATTGTAATTTTCTTTCGTCAATGGTTGCCTACCAACGATTTCTTTTTGTTTTTTCAAGAACATGCTCTACACGACTACACGCTGCCAAGGGATTTCCAGCGGCCCTCGCTATCTCCGTGACACTGAGATCAGTGCCCGGCGAGGTACTAGTATTACTGTACGTCAGAAGCTTTAAGATCACTTATTATGCCCGTAGTACTAGTGCTTACGTACGCGGTACGCACGCCATGAATGGACGGTACGGTGTCAGTGGATAACTCCATCTCGATCGGTGCCGGCGTACGCGCACCGCCGCTGACCCTCCAAGATCCAAGTACCAGCCTACCAGGCACGGACGGATGATACGGGTGCAGTGCAGGCAGTTGTTGACCACGAGCCGGCACACTGCCGCCGACACGTCGGCAAAAGCCGGGTGCTCCGCACGGTGGGTTGGCGGTGCTTTTTTTTTCGCGACCGAACATTCACCCGTTTTTTATTAAAAGGAGTTAAACAATAACGTTAGCAAGCCGCCAACGAAACAAGCAACACACAAGAACCTAGCTACTGGATCCACTAATATTGATTACATGTTTGAATTATTTTGCGACAAGGACTGTAGTACGGCAGCGATCAGCGCGAAACCACCAAGCACCCAATCCTCAGCCTCCCGAAGCACTTCCTGGAAAACCATCGGCTCAATCATATGCACATGTCTGAACACCCTACTGTTACGCTCCTTCCATAAGCGCCAAGTCACGAGTAGGGTAACAGCATCGAAGATCTTAGCCGAGTTACTGTCCAGACGAGACCTCTGTCGAATCCACCATGAGGGGACATCCTCATCCCCCGACGGCGTAAGCACAGTGAGGTTCAGAGCTCCCAAGACCATGAACCATACATGCCTGGAGTAGCATTGTAGCAACAACCAATGAACAGGTGAGCGCATGTTTCCAGAGTCTGGTCACATAACGCACAGGCATCACTCGCTTGGAGGCCACGATGAGCACGACGTTCCGACGTCCACAGACGACTGTGAAGTATATACCAAAAGAACAACTTCACTCTCGGCGGCGCACGGACTCGCTAGAGCTCCTTGGCGCCCAAGAGCTCGCTGGATCCATGGAAGTAGGCTCTGTACGACGCGGCCGCGGAGTAGTTTCCATCCGAGGACCACTTCCACTTGAACTTGTCTGGCGGCCCGGCTGAAGCTGCACGCTCCAAAGAAGCGCCCACACGCGAAAGAAGTCTCGCAGTACTTGGACCGTGGTGGCCCCAACCACATCCCTAGCCCATCGACGGTCATGAACCGCATCAGACAGCAGCCTACCGCGTGGTTGGCGGTGCTGATCGGCACAGCTGCCATGTCACGAGAGACCGGGGACGCCAGACTTTGATCCGTCGCGCGGGGGTGGCGGCCAGCCGGGAGCCGGAAAGAACAGGAGAACGCCAGCGGGCCGCGCCATTGATGAGGGCCGACGGCAGCGCCCGAGCATGCCAGCTTCCATTTACTAGCATCAGCCACGTCTCGTGAATGTTACCGTAGGGCGTGTATTTGCGGCGTGCACATGACCACATGTAAGCTTGGGCAAATTACCCGCTACCCAATACCCGAATCCGAACTACCCAAACCCGCACCCCAACTACCCGAACCCGATCTACCCAATTGCAATTTCGGACAGTGATTCCAAATACCCGAGATTAATTCGGGTAATTCGGGTAACACCACCCGGTACCCAATTTACCCAAATTACCCGAAATTTTCAAAGCCTACTAATGTCACCAGCATCTACTGTAAAAAAATGTCATCAACATATACATTCAAGCACACTACGTGGCCTAGCAACAACCATGACATCGGATATTCCTATTCGGCACTTGGGCACATCTCGTATTTGTACAACTGTTAGAATTCTCTATACATATTGTTGAGTTATGTCAATTTCGGGTAGATCGGGAAAACCCGAACCCGAACCCGAATTTGCGGGTACCCGAAATTGCGGGTAGTGTTTTTTCGGGTAGAATATCGGGTAGCAGTTTTCATTACCCGAACTTCCAATTACCCGAACTACTCCGACCCGAAATTTTTCGGGTAGAATATCGGTAGCAGCTTTCATTACCCGAACTTCCAATTACCCGAACTACCCGACCCAAATTATCGGGTAACCCGAACGCCTGTGCTTACCCACATGCGTGGCGCCATTGCACCTAGCGCGTTCCATATCACGTCAGTGTAGCATGGGCCTTGTTTGGATTGGGCAAAGTTCCAAGTTTTTTCACTCTCTCTCCATCACATCAATTTTTGGACCAATGCATGAAGCATTAAATGTAGGTAAAAAAATAACTAATTACACAGTTTAGTTGTACATCACGAGACGAATCTTTTGAGTCTAGTTGGTCCACGATTGGACAATATTTGTCAAATACAAACGAAAGTGCTACAGGAGTTAGAATTCTAACATTTTGAATTCTAACTCAATCCAAACAAGGCCATGGACTACATGGTCCGTCTGACCGTCTGTCCTGCTCATCATGATGGTCTCAGGCCGACGTCTTGGCCGCCTTGGCCGCGAACGCGTCAGGGCTTCCCAGCACCCATTCGACATTCGAGTGGAGTGGGAGATTGCCGTGCGGCCCGTGCCCATCCGATGGCGCCGAACGTCGTCGTGGGGTCAGGAGGGCGCGCGGGCCGCGGGCGAGACGGTAACGGCATTTCCGCAAACAGCTGACGCTTGTGCTTCAAGCAGAGCACAGGGTTCCCCGTGATGGAAGAAAGACCAAGCGCCACAGTGCTTGCGTCCGTCCCTGACGACGGTGGCGGGACAGCAGACAACAACATCACACTACTTAGCGTTAACAAATCCTCGCCCTGTTCGTTTGGTTGTTTCGGCCGGGCCGATTCCTACCGATGCGCGATTTATTGTGAGAGAAAACACTGTTGAATCGGCCGGGCCGAAAGCGCCGATAAGACCAAACGAATGCGGGCGACTGATTTAGATCTCATTTGCATTGTTCCCGGCATCGTTCATCAACCGGTGGTCGTCTTTGGGTAACGCATGATGATGACGACACTCGGGCGGGGAAGTGAGCCCTCGGCTCACTTGGCTAGGTGACTCAATGTGGCATTACACCTACCCATCTGTGCTGGTTCAATCCCGTCGGGAGCGAATTTGGGTGCCTATTTTCTTCTTAATTAAAAAGCCCCCTAGTTCCTCCTAGGTTGGGTCGGAGGGTTTTTTTTTTTTTTTTTTTTTTTTTTTTGACAGACACTCAGGCAGGCTCCATGTCTCCAAGCATAAGTTTGAGCTGCTCCATAAGTTTCCTTGGAAGCCATTCAATTCTCCAGCCCAAATTGTTCAGGGAAGTCACTTGCAATTTTCTTTGTTGGGAGTATTGAACACTAACTGCAGCCGACGAATAGGCCACCCATGGTAATCTCAGGAGTTGCAGTTGCAGGCAGGGTCTCTCTGCTCCCTGTCTTTGCTAATCCTAATACTAAAATGGAGTATCATGAACAAGGCCACAGCTTGAATTCTCACCTGATTGCCAGAATTTTGCAGGTTACTACTGGTATCTCTCTTGAGAGGCCAATGACGAAAACATCAATACACTACAAATCCTGTTTGTTTGATGACTTGATGATACAGGGATCGCCAAAAGCCATTCAGGGGCAGGTGACACGTTTTCAGGTCGTGCACTGCCATTCTCTGCTGTGCAAAGACAGATTAAGAATAGTCAGGTGGGCTGTGTGGGCTGTCCAAGCCCACCTGAAACCTGAATGTATGTTCCTTCTGGCCTCTGGAAGCCCGTTCGGATACAAGAACAGAATTTGGGCCGGATTTCTAGCTCCTCTGTTTCACCTAAACCGACCCCGATCTCTCACCTGTTCCTGCCAACATTTTCTTTTGACGGCATGTTACTGTCAGCTTCGTACTTAAAGTCCTGTGCCTTGCCGTTTAGTCGAAGTACCTAAAAACCTGTGCTGCTAAAATCTTCACCGAAAGCTACCGTTCCGCTCTTTGCTGAATCATATTCTTCTCCCTTTGTGTGTGAACTGCCGCTGCCTTACTTGATTCCACTGATGTCCGGTCGGAGTCAGAGGATTGCACTATACTGCTGCGCTACATCAGCAGCAGCAATTCAGCATCAGATAATGCAGAGAACATCGCCATCGAGATCCACCGGTGCCGTGAAAGCTAAAATTAAAGGTGAGTGAACCACAATCCTCCTTTGTTTTGTTCCTTATTCCCTTTGATTCCCAAATCAAATGAGCCCTTTATTATATTAATATTACCTTGCGATGGAAGACTAATCATCATTAATATGCGGGCGTGTCTGCCGGACAGCGAGTCCGTACTTGTGGCGGCGTCGGCGAGAAGCTCCCGACCGTCTGCACTCTGCAGTCAACACGCGTGCTCCTTCGGCGAATCTGAAGCAGCATAGCTTATGGTTCTGCGTTGATCCTTCTTTCTTCCGGTGGATTAGTCCCGGCGTGTTGGATTGTTGGTGGCGCCCGGGCCAATCGGAGACGCTGCCGTGGGCGGTCCCTGGATGGAAATGGAATCCTCAGCTCGTGCAGGGACAGCGCATGCGTTTAGATTCATTTTCCCTTGTGATATGCCTGCCACCACGGCACCATCTTGGAAGCAGCTTTGCAGGTAATAATAATGTGTTTTCCTTTTCCAAACATTTTGTGGCGGTTAAGAGAAGTTAACCGAACCCTTGACCGTCCGAAGCGGCACACACGTGCGCAGCTTCGGAGCTGACCCTGGCCGGGTGTACTCATGAATCATGATAATGGCTTGGCTTGTTGTTTGTTGTCGGATCATTACGAGTCCTGGCTCCTATAATAAACAGTTAAACACGTGTGACACCTATCATCAGGTTACGGTCTGAGCACGTCGCCTATGTGCACCAGATTAGGACCTGATCTGATGTTTACAGGGTTTTCATGCAGTTGTTTCTGAATACTTCCGTTGAAACCCAGGTGTTCTACAATACTATACTGCATAAATGTCATAGTCGCTGTGGTGCTGCTCTGTCCCTGAATACATGAACTACTCAAGTATTATACGATTCATTAGGCTTTGAGCCTGGGGTTTAAGATGGCGTAGTTTAACGTCATTAATTTTTTAAAAAAGGTCGTAAGAGTTTCATAAGGATGGCTCTCTCCTTCCATTTAAACTCTATCATCTCTCTCTTCATTAATATAGTCTTCACATCAAAGATATTTAATGTCGCATAAAACTTTTATAAAACACCATTGAGACTAGCCTTAAGCCTCCTATTTTGTATCCATCGGTCTCTGTCTTGGACTGATCAACGGCCCCGTACCTCTGAAGAAAACACCTACTAGCTGGTACTTGTGCTGGAAAACACGTCTCCTGGTGTGTGTGCCGCCGCGAGAACGTCTTCGGCTTTCGTCACCCTCACCGACGACGGTGGGAGCTATACAGAGATCTCATCGCTGACTTTGCTCTCCCGATCGATGAGGCGCTGACCTGACAGTCACTGACAGGCTTATATGCTGGGGGCGGCCAATGAGCTGCTTTGCCATCAAAGTCAAATCCTATAAGATTATGCGACCATTTGTCTAGTTGTACTGTGTGTTGCACCTTGCACGTCCTGCAACGTGCGCATGTACTACTCCGTACTTCTCAATCACTTGCAATGGCAGTTCAGATTGCAGTTTATATAGGGATAAGGGAGAAAAGGACCCTTGCTTTCAGATTGAGCAAATGCCTTCATCCTGTTGTTAGTACTAGTAGTACTGCATCCGCAATACCTTACCGCGGTATATATAAACAGTAGAAACAAGGCAGATAAATAACATAAGGTAGTTTGGCGTAGAAAATGTTAAAGAAAAACAAAAGGAACGTTGAACTGAATCTCATATTTTATTTGGCTACTCTTCATCAGATGTAAATTCAACACCAAAAAGTATTGGCACAATGACATATTAAGAGTACATATATACAAAGCTAGAAATCTCGCAAGACTTCGTCCATCTCGTACCAACCAAACGCTTCCATAGTATCCACCTCCTTGTCGATCGGTTCCATTCGCGCCGAATTTCATGTCATGCTCGATTAAATTTGATTTTTTTTTAATTTAGGCCTTGTTTTGGCAGGGTTTCTTCAGTGGTTTCAGAAGTTGTTTGGAGCCGTTTTTCTACCAAACATGATAAAATAAAACGGCTGCACCGATGAAACCTCTAAAAACGTGTTCTCACATAGCTTTGATGTGAGAAGGAGCCAAAATAGTAGCTTCTCCTTCCTACTTGGTGTTCTGTGAGAGCATATTCTAAAAACTCTATTTGTAAAGTTGTTTTGCCAAACGATTTACCAAAACGGCTCGAGCTCCACCGACAAAGTTATTTACGGAGCAGAAGTCTCAAAAACGTCTTCACTAGAGAAGTGAAGTTGTGCCAGACGGGCCTTATTTGGGCACTTTTTTTACTTATAATGGGCTTGTGTATTTTTCCTTGACCATTGGAAACGTATGTTTTGAACTAAACTTTGGCAAAATCTTTTTTTTGTAAAATATATTCCATCAAAAGTTCTTTTGCTACTTTTTTTATAGTGCCGAAGATGGATAATCTATAAAGAGATATTGGGGTACTTGATCCGTAGACTTAATTATAAATATGCTAGATCCACATTAAATATTATTTCAACTATGATTATAATAAAAAAATTGAACGAGCCACAAAGGGAAGACGTCCCTTGGGTGTTCATTAAGAGGGTGCCGTGACTCGAGCCTGGGCTGGCTCAGCCAACCGCTTCTACGACACTTGAGTGGACCAGTTACACCAATAGGGTCTTGGCAACTATAATTATAGCTTGTAACTGTTTTTACCCCCTCTTGATGAAAAACGTGTGAAGTCTCAGTCGCGAAAAAAGCAACTATAATTATAATAGTCACTTAATATCATCAATGACTAAATGTTATCTCAATTTCTATTATTTTTATTTTCGTTTCAAGCATGTATTGTTTAACTATTATAAGTGCTCGTTTGGCATGCTTTGACTTCACAAATCACAATACTATGTGGTAGTGTAACGTGAAGTTTTTTTGGTTGACTTTACCAGTTTTGGCTGCTAAGCGCTACCGTGAACACGAAAAGGTCTAAGGAGCTCTTAGAGAGTGTAAAATTATGATTATAGAACATGAAACCGAACTATCTATCCATATGACAATGCCATTTTCTAAATCTAGCACCAGGCAATCATACAAACACACGCACGACCATTCACGGCATCTACCGGCAGAGTTCCGCGTCATTACGTGTTGCGTAGTACGTCCGTACTCCAGGCGTCGTCAGGTAGAAGCCCTCGACTGCAAGTCAACGCGCGTGGTCGTTGACGAGTCTGAAGCAAGAAGAAATTACAGAACAACCAAGAAGCTCGGCGCTACGGTTATCCATTAATCCTTCTTTAATTTATCTTTCCACGGTGGATTTGTCAGGGCTTAGCTTTGTTGGTTGTACACGTACGCACCGCACCGATCCTATAGTATAGTATACCATACACGCTGCCGTGCCCTGGAACCTGGATCTGGGCAGGTGAAAATATATGGAAAATATCATCAGCGTCCTGCTGGAACAGCGCGTGCGTTCATATTTGAAGCTGTCGAGGCAAGTTACCAAACCTGGACCATCAAATGGCAAGCGGCTGAAGGGCACGCACGTACGCACACACCGTGTCAAAAACCATGGATTACTACGTACCGGTCGTGAAGAAGACTCGAGTGAGTTGTTTTTCTCTCCCAAGCCATTTGCTGTCAAAATCGGCGATTTAATGGTTCCAAGAAAGAAACAACAGGCGACGATTTTGGAGTGCGTCTACCATTTCAGATTACGTAGCCGTCACCGAAGCTACACGAGTCTACGACGAGGTCGACGTACGGCGGAGTATGTCGAAAGATCATTTATGGAGCATGGCCTCTTCCTGGACTTCAGCTGCAGCTGTGTCTGAAAGCTTCAACTGAAGCCCCCATGTTGTAGGAGTGTCAAAGGACAGGCAGGACGACGACAACCTCAGTCCTCAGCCGTGCGTCACTGTGCTGTCACACTATTCTTGAAATCCTGAGGCACAATCAGGGGCTGGGGCTCAAAGGCTCTTAAATTCTTATATTAGCAAGTGGTCCACGAAGAATCGCTAGTAGAGCTTTCTCGGTTGGAAGTGTCGCTATCTTTGGACCGATCAGTACCGCCGTGCGAACAGAGAAACACAACTTGCCGATACGGGTTTTCAGACCTGAACGCTGACGAATAGTGTCGCCGACTTCCTGGTGCTTTTGTCACGCTCAACCGAGGCGAAGACTGCAGCGAGCCTCGCCGACTTTGCTTGCCTCTCGCTCGTCTTATAGCCTTTTGGTTCTGGTAACCAACTCCTCTTCCATTAAAATGTCAGCATTACGGGAACCCGTTTCCGGATTAGAGTTGCTTGCTTACCGCTTCACTTTGCATTTAAGGATTTTTTTTTTTTTTTTTTTTTTTGCGAATAGCATTTAAGAATTATCAAGGACGTGAATGACGCTCGATGATGACGGTAGTTGCTTTTTTGCTGGTATATCAAAAAGTGTAAACAAAAACCTGATTTCAGAAATGTCAATTGGTTTGTTTCGCACCGCTTATAATCAGATACTACATGAAAATAATAAAAAATCTCATGAAAATTTGCATCTTAATTATCTAAATTCAGCCGCTATAAAAGATAATTTAAAGTAATCTCTAAATTTGCATAAAAATATATACATCAATACAATCATGGAATATGATTTAAATTAACTCCCTAAACTACACATAATTATCTTACAAATGCAAAAGCACCTAAGTTAGCATCTAAGTCTGGGGTGAAGATGATGATTCAACTTGCCATAAAGCTTCTGGCGAACAAGAAGACAAAGATGGAGCATGATGACGGTGTACATGACAAGAAGACCCAGGGAGGGGGGGAACTGAGACTGAAGACAAGTGCATGATGCAACTGGAGATGAAGGCTGGCGAGACCAGAAAACTGAAGATCTCCCTTTTACGCTATCTGTTATTTTTGTTTTGCTCCTCTTCAGCTGGTGATCAAGCGCATGCTGTTAAACTGGTGCCGATATGGGCCAGCTCCTCCTTCTTTATCCCTCTTTTGCTTCTCCTGAAACATCTTTGAATGCTTTGTTTCCGTTTGGTCTAAATGGAAATGGGATGCCACGAGTATAAAAAAGTTAGCATCTAAATTACCCACATATGGTAGCCGTTCAGAAGATAATAATACGAAGGAAGCCTTCGGTTTGTATCTATATTACTATGGTATAAGAGAATAAAGTAGAATATCCCCCAATTTACATATAAATACTAATATAAAATCATTATAAAAATGTAATTGAATAACCACAAAAGCACGCTATATATGTTTCTAAATTACACAACACTGTAAGAATAAAAGTAAGTATAATGCTATATGCCAACATTTAGACCAAGTAACATGCATGCGTTAGGATAAATATTTATTCTAATAGTTTATCAAACATGAGAATTTCTCGTAATAAACTAAGAGCAATGAAACTGACACTTCATTGTTAAATTGTATTAAATATACTCTATCACAATAAATCTTTTAAGTTGTTAATTTCAATAACTTTTATATATTCTTCTTGTGTTGTAGCTCATGTATAAGCATGAGTTAGAGCTTGTTGGTTTGTACCTAAAAAAATTGCTTGATCCAGACATCAAACTAAGCACCCAAATTTGATTGCATGTGGGATCATGTGGCTAGATGTTGTCTAGGACTGGAAAATTTCCTAAGACATAACCAAACAAACCTTTATACACTCTAGCACTTGCGGAAGCACGATTAGTGGACTAGTAGAAGGAGCACACGGGTTTTCTTCGTGTATAATATGGTATATCCTCTTGTCTGTAATAAGTAACAGAAACAGAAATAATTTATGCACTATATGATTGTGTGCACCGTTTGTAATTACTTACACTTGTCCTATATAATATGGTGTTTGCTGGTCTTCGACGACAATCGACAATACTCTTATCCTGTTTTTCCTCTAAGAAAAGGCGACCCTTGGATCCATTGGATGATTGGAGCACGCCCGGAGCGACTCGGACGCAATGCCAGAAAAAATTCTAGAATAATATTGAACACTATAGTAAGTACTCCATTACATCAAGATAGTACCCATCATAGTACTAATACATAGATTTTATTATAGACAGAAACACATCGAAAACGACACGCTGATGTACACATCGAAACACATCGAGTACTTTGTGATCTGATTTCTCAAGAAAGCAGAGTACGAAAGCTGGTATCAGGGAGCATCGCAAGTCCTCTCGGTCTCCGGCGGACCACTTCCATCGTACTCCACACCAGGGTTTTTTTTACCGGTCCGGTTACTGCGAACCGGTCTGGTAACCGGTCTTACCGGTCCGGCCCGGTAGCAAAAACCGGCGAGTAACCGGACCCTAACCGACATATGCATTGAAAAAAAACCGGTCTTATCGGTAAACCGGATGGTATTACCGGTAAATCGATCATTTTTTCTACAAAACCGACCGGGCGGTTCGCGGGAAAAAAACCCTGCTCCACACTTGCAGATGCAGCTGCCGGCTGCCGCTACATCACATGAGATGAACACTGTTGTCGGTGTTTCGCACCCCGGGGGGTATAACACCAACGAGTAAATTTCTATGCGTGCTCCCTAATCCGGATGGTGATGCAAGAAGGACACAAGTGTTTATCCTGGTTCAGGCAAAGAATGCCCTACGTCCAGCGGGGGGAGGAAACTTGTATTATCTTGCACCTAAGTGCTTGTACAGGGGTGACTACAAGCGGGACTTAGCCGTGAACGAGTGTGTGGAAATGTGGGAATGTGTGCGAGTGAAGGCGTAAAAAACGTGCCTTAGGCTAGGTCCTGGCATCCCCTTTTATAGGCCAAGAGGAGGCTCAGGAGTACAGAGTAGATAGGGCTGTCGTGGGCGTGACGTCAAGGTACATACGCCATGTCGAGTCGTCGAGACTGTAGACGCTCCCTTTGGTCCGGTTCGAGCCTGTAGCGGTATGGTCAATGATGGCCTGCTCGTCCTCCTCGGTCGTGGGGCCGACGCGGTCGAGGTACGGTGCCGGCGTTGACGAGCACGTGCGCCGGAACCTGCGGTATGGTCGTCGAGGTGGGAAAGACAGGGACCGCGCGCCCCATGCTCGGTCGCGTCCATCATCACTCCTCGAGCGGTTGGGGCCGCCTCGAGAGGGCATCGATCCGAGCGACGGGACGGGACGACGTAGTTGGTGGTACGGAGAGTTGGTAATGGCGTTTGAAGGGTGCCGTACAAGGCATAGTGTAAGGTATGGCATAATAGTGGCGCCGCCATCCTCGAATCCGGGAGATGGGCGGCGTAATGGTGAAGCGACCGACGTACGCTCCACTATTGCGGGTTACGTAGCCACGGGGTTAGGTGGTGTCGGCGTACGTCGGCGGCTGTTCGAGCCCCGTAGCCATGTGCGTGCTCGGACGAGGCAATGATTGAGAGCGGACTCGAGCGGCTCGCTCGCTCGAGCGTTCTCCGTCTCGCTCGAGCGGTTGCTCGCTCGAGCGGTTTGCGTCATCGTCTCGAGCGGTCGCACGCTCGAGCGGTTTCCGTATTTCTCTCGAGCGGGTGAGCGGCCGCGC
The DNA here is from genome assembly GCA_018135685.1 of Themeda triandra. Classification (NCBI taxonomy): domain Eukaryota; kingdom Viridiplantae; phylum Streptophyta; class Magnoliopsida; order Poales; family Poaceae; genus Themeda; species Themeda triandra. Next base: position 616,668 of record JAENPR010000131.1, on the reverse strand, counting down.
TCGAGTTTAGGAGGTTCCGAGGCTTTGTGGGCACGATGGTGGGCCGGCCCGGCTCGAGAGGGATTGGGGGTTTCTTCGGTCAATTAGTTTTTGGGATTCTTAGAGAGGGATGAGGCTGATTTGCTCGTCTCTAATTCACCCAATTTAGGACCCCTAATCTAGGTATCCGACGGTAGCCCCGAGCCCTTGCTTGATTGTGAAAAAACTTCAAGTAAGGGATCATGAAGTGGAGTTGAAGTACCTAGACTTAGGGTCATGTTGTTTCGAGGAGTCATTTCGTCCTTTCTCCGTGGGGGCGCGCGAGCGTCCCCGCGGGGGTAGCCCCGAGGCCCCGGAGGAATGAGGCATTCCTCCGGGGGCTTTGAGATGAACGGTTTTGCGTAAGAGTATTATTAACTGGAGTTGTAGCGGCTCGAGGCGGGAGATTCAATTACTCTTCGAGCCCCGAGTATTTCCCCGTTCCTCCCGTGTCGAGGGAGGTTGTTTATGTGACTCGAGCCCCCGAGCCTCGAATGGCCGGGCCGGAGTCGTGATCCGCTTCCTCGGGATCTCTTGGATCGATCCAAGTGGTGAGAGGTCGACACTACTCGCGACCGAGCGAGCGCCATACCCCCCGTGAGCCGATGGCGGGTAGTCCAAGTGAGAGCTCGCCTCCTTTCGAGGAGACGGCCGTGGCCCGGGGCGCTCTCATTAGAGCCGGGCGCTTAGTTTCCGAGGACCGGCCCCGTTCGAGGGGACCGGCGGCTCGAGTGCCTCCCGTCGACGGGATCTCTTGGATACCTAGTGCCCCGCCTTGGACACGCCATCTGGGTTCGAGGGTTCGTTCTCGAGCGGAACCTTTCGAGGGTTCCTTCCCATAGGCGCCCCTAACTCGGGTGCTCGAGGGTGGCTGTTCGAACCCGTCCGTGGGTTAGCCTTCGCTCCCTCGAGACTTACTTGTGGGACCGGGGTCCCTGGGTTTCTTACCGTGTAAGGGACCGTCTGTCGAGACGTCCCGTCGTTACGCCTATTCGAGGCGCATCCGTCCGTTGCAAGCGGCGCGCCTTTTTAGGCGGAAACCGGCGCATCGTGGTGATCGTGGCTTGGCGACGGTTCCGCTCCGTCTCGCGACGCGTGCGCCCGTAAGTGGAGGTAGGTGGCGGTTTGTCGGGGCAATAAATGCGGTTACCGTTTTTCGTCGAGTCCGCCGGGCGCGCGGCCGTTGGATGGCGTAATCTAGGCCGTTGGATGCGATTCACGTGGATCGGCTTGGGCTCTATAAATATGGAGGAGTAGGCTCCCGGTTCTTCTTCCCCGCATTCTCGCCTTCCCTGCCGCTCCTGCCGTCAATTGCGCCTCGCTCTAGATTCAATCCGCCACCACCGTAATCTGTCCCGCCGCCGCCGCCGCCGCGCGCGCGCCGCTCCCCAGCCCACGACCGTGCCTACTTTCGCGCCACCGTTCCCGCGCCACCGTTCCTCGTGCTCTGCCGCCGTCGTTGCTCCACCGCCCGCTCCCGTCGCCGACATGAGGAGGTCGGGCGGGAAGACGGGTCGTGGCTCGTCGGGCGCCGGTGGGAAAGGCAAGGGCAAAGGCAAGGAGGCTGCCAAGCCTCCCACGCCGGTGGTGATGGAGGAGGCTCTTCCGTGGCCTCGGTCCTCGGTGACCGAGGCGATCTTTGATCAACCCGGTCAATGGCGGATTGCTTCCGCCCAATCCGGCGGAGGGGTCACCGGAGTGGCGGGTGCCGGACGACGACCACTTCGAGCCCAATCCCCGCCGGGCTACATCCCGAGTTTTATCGGGTTCCACCGGCGGGGACTTGGTGCGCGGCCGAGCTGCTTCATGCGGGCGCTCCCCACCATTTCGGGGTTGAGCTCCGACACTTCAACCCCAACTCCATCTTGCTCGCGGCTACTTACGCCGCCGTGTGTGAGGGTATCTCGGGTATGGCGCCGCGAGTGGGACCCGTTCACCCACATCTTTAAGGCGACGCTCTTCACCAAGGCGGTGAAGGACAAGGAGGCCGCCGACGACGACGGTGATGACGGTGACGAGGAGGAGGAAGAGGAGAACGAGGAAGAAGAGGAGAAGAAGAAGAAACCGAAGGTCCGCCGCTACGTTCGAGCGGGTTCCCGCTCGATCGGGCTGAAGAGGAAGGAGTCCGGCTATCCGGCGCGTGGACGTCGAACAACGCCGGCTGGGACCGAGAATGGTTCTACCTCCGCAACGAGGAGGGCCTCTTCCCGGAATACACCGGCGCCGTGCTAACCGCGCCCGGTTTCAACTGGACGCACGGCTAGCCGTAGGCGCGCCAGCCCCGCATGGACTCCCTGCTCAACGCCATTTCGAGCCTCCGCAACCGGAGGTCCGGCAACCTCTTCTTCAACATTGCACACGTGGTTGCCGAGTTCCACAGCCGCCGGGTGCTTCCGCTCGCCGAGCGCCCGCTACGGCTCGACCAGATGACGGAGGACGCTGATCCTGCGGCGCTCGCGGCCAGCAGGATGTCGGACGCGCCCCTCCCGGTTGCCACAATCGTGGCTCGGGTGCGCGACGCGATTGACGGCGGGAGGAACTTCGGCGAGAACCAAGTCGGCCTCTTCCGCATGCGTCCCGGCCTTCAACTCGCTTGGGCTTTGTGAGTTTTTTCGAGATCCTCTTTCGTCGTTTCTTTTACTCGGCGATCCTTATCGAGGCCTGTCCTCTCTTTTTTTCCGAATATCAACGACCACGCGGAGTCGAGGCCCCCGGTGAAGGAGGACGCGCCCGTCCGCGAGGTAAGACGCCTGAGGGGCGAACGAGAACACGCCGCCGTGCTCTCGAAAAGATAAGAGAGAGCAAAGAAGGCTCGTGACTTAGAGGAGACTCGAAGCGTAAGGCTAGGCGCCGCCGGCGCGTGAAATACGTCTGCGGCGGACCCGACCGACCGGAGCTCTAGTCTCGAGTCGGCCGACGAGGACGAGGGCGATGACGACGGGGAAGACGACGAGGCGACCGACACAGCGATGGCGCTACCGCCACCCGAGCCCTGACGCCTCCTCGCTCTCGCGTGCGAGCTAGCTTTGGCGCCCGGGCCTTCGCGCGACGACTCGTCGCCGGTTCAGCAGCGCGACGGGAGGAGTCGTCGAGCCGCGGCGCTCGAGCGCCGTCGCCCGCCCGAGCAAGGCAGCGGGGGCGTCTCAACGCTCCGGCCACCGCGCTCGCTCGCCGTCGGCCGGCTCAAAGCGAGCGGCGAGAGGAGTCGCCCCGCCGCTCTAGCCATGGCGGGCGGGCGCCATCTCCGACGCGGCGGGACTCTTCCTCCCGCCATCATTCTTCTTCAACGGGCGCGCACACCCGGCAGCATGAGGCTGCAAATGTGCGCACTTCAACTTTTGCGCAGCCCGGCGAGCAACGCCGGGCTCCTTCCAGCGACCGCCGGGCCGAGCGGACCTCGACCCGCAGGACCCAGGATCCCGTAAGGGACACCGTGCCCGACCCGGCCAAGGAGTCGGCCAGAACGGGGGCGGCCGCCAGGGTCTCGAAGCCCTCGAGCGGCGCAAGCGGCGGGCTCGAGGCCCCCAAGTCCTCGAGTGACTCGAGGGGGGCGACTGAGGCTCGACAGCCCCCGAGCGCTTTGAGCAGGCCGGGTGGCTCGGGCAGCGCCACCTCGACCGCGGGGTAAGCTTTTCAATCGACTCCGCCTCGTGTTGTCTTTTTCGCTTATGTGTGAACGTCTCGTCATAGTGATTTTTGTTTTTCTCTTTCTTTCGGGACCAAGCGCTCCCTGCGACGTTACCATCCCTCCCCCTATGCTGCCTACTAAAAGGCCAAGACCACGGGAGGGTCGAGTGGCACCCCGTCAATGCCGGTGGAGTGATCCTTCCTCCTTCTACTCTAGTTTGGTTAGAGCGGGCCAAGGATGCACTTAGGCGTGGCAAGCTGATGGCAGCTGCGTCCCGTGCAGGTGCCGGGGCCGTGACCAAGGCTACGGGGGAGAAGGACGCCACCACCACCACGGCCTCGACTACCCTCCCGCTCGAGACCCCGACGTCGTCAGGCGCGCTGGGTGACGCGGCGGCGGGCGACCAAGGGGCGATGGCGCCAAAGCCGGCGGCCTCTATTCCGGCGACGGGGGCTGGATCGGAGCAGCAGCCCATCATGCTCGAAGACGAGAGTCCGAGCTCGGGCGCCAAGTCCTCCTGGCCAATCGGCCTGCGCCAGCTTGAGGAGGAGCGCAGGGAGAAGGAGGAGGAAACGCCGGCAGCCACCGATCGGCCGGCGGAGGATGTGGAGATGCAGGACCCCTCCTCGGGATATGGAGGTCGACTCCTCTGCTGGGCAAAGGGTCGAGGACGGGGAGGCCCAAGCTGCCGCTCGAGAGGGGGCGCTCGAGGAGCACCCCGCCGTCACGCAAGAGGAGGAGCAGGCGGCGCTGGTGGAGCAGCAGGCGGAGCCAGTGGTGCAGCAGCCCTCTGTCACGGGTGGCGATGAGCGCCAGGACGTCGAGCGAGAGCTCCATCTGGTGCCGTACCAGGCGCCGCCGCAGCCTCTGCAGCTGTTGGGGGACCTGGTGCCCCACCTCGTGCCCGACTCGGAGACGGGCGAGGTGAGGTTCGAGGTCATGACCGACGCCGACCCGGTGGGAGGAGGCCCAAAGGAAGCGACGGCGGCGGCCATCGTTGACGGCCACATGCGGTCGGTCGGCCTTGGTCCCACCGAGCCCACCGACGTCTCTATCGAGGAGCGGAGGCGGATTGAGGCGCGGCGCTCGCCCAAGAGGCGTCCTCCTCCTGGAGTCAGCCGCAACGCCCACCTACCCTGGCCGAGCGGGTGGTGACGGCGGATGTCGACCTGGAGGCGGTGAGGAGACTCCACTCCTCCGTCGACAAGGAGATGCGGGAGGAGTTCCCTCTTTGGGAGAGGCCGCTGCTGGTGCTCTCCGACCCCCTTGACCACGAGGCGCCCCCGATCGTGATGAACGATCAGAAGGAGCTTGAGGCGTACGTGGAGGCCGAGGAGCGCCGGCAATGGCTCGAAAGCGCCTTGAAGACCGCTTTGTCGCTCGTTTCGGAGGACATGCCCCGGCTTTTCTCGTGAGTGCCCTTGAGTTCGGTTGCTTGCCCTTTTGGTCTATCGCGTTTTATGTTCTAACATTTCCCTTCGAGGTTCGGGCGACACGAGTCGCTCTTATGCCAAATCCGTGCATGTCCGTGCCACGCAAGAGAGCGAGCACGAGATCCGGCGGTACGTGCGGATGGGGCGGGAGGCGAGGGCGAGCGGCACCGCTTTGCTCGGCTCCTTCGAGAGGCTAATGCCGCCCGGACGCCGCCAAGGAGGACGCCAAGAAGGCTCAAGATGAGCTTGCTCGGGTGGCGCAGAGGCGAGGTGGCACAGCGGGGATGCGGGCGAGAAGCTTGCCCAAGCCGCGCAGAGGCCGAGACCGCTCGTCGGAAGTACGCGCAGCCTGCACGAAGCCTTCGAGCAGCTCAAGAAGGACGCAACGGCGGCCGCAGGGCTACAAGGCCAAATGCCGAGACATGGAGCAGCTCCGGAAGGACAAGGCCAACGTCGAGGCGTTTGCAAAGGAATTGCGGCGGCGGTCACCCGGAAACCGCCGAGAAGGAGGCCCTTGCCGGCCGCGCTCGAAGCGGAGAAAGAGCGGGCGAGCGGTCTCCGACGGAGGTGGTCAACTTCCGTCGGGTGGTGACGGACAAGGACCTCGCCATCCCGGCGCCGGCAAGGCTTATGAGGAGTCATGACGGAAAAGCGCGACGTCGAGCGCGCCCTCCGGAGGAAGGAACCGAGCTCGCGCGGGCGCTCGAGCGCGAGCAAGGGCTCTCGACCCGCTGAACCGTAAGTGCTCGAGTCCTTTAGTCCTTTTTTCGTGCGTGATTCATACGTGTTGCTCGAGCACTTGATTGAGTACTTGATTCTTGTCGTCCTTTTTCGGGTTTGGAGGCGGACTGGTGGACGCGCGTGAGTACGCAAAGTCAACCCATGCGGCGGGCCGACGGCGTGCTCTCGGCCAAGGCCCACATCACCGGCGCCATCGACACCCTTAGCGCCAACCGGGGCTTCCCGCCGGTGGTGGACGTCGAGGGGCCGGATGCGGCGAGCTATGCTAGCCGGGTCCGTGAGTTCGGCGCCTCTCGCAGGTCATATCCGGAAGCCCTTGTCTTTGCTTTGCGCGCCGGACGATGGCTATCTTCTACTCGGGGTTTAGCATCTCGAGGAGGACGCCGGGCCGGGATGGAGGCCGTTGCGAGCGGCTTCACCTACGCCGAGGGTGAGCAAGAAGGAGGGGTCAACCCCGGATCGAGCGGCTCAAGGCCGAGGCCGAGGAGCCGGGCGCCCGTCTTGGAGGCGATCTCGCGAGAAGTCCTCCCGCCCGATGTAGAGTAGTTTTTAGCCGGCTGCGAGCCGAAATCCGGGCAACAAGGCCCTTGTAAGAAAACAAGTATTTTGGTCATGGACATGGCCCGAGTGGCCTTAAATCGTGATACTCGATGTTTATAATCGTTATGCTCTAATTTTTCCTTTGCGCTTCCTTGCCTTTATTTCATTTTAGCTAAGTGTTGGCGCGCGCTCGAACCACTTCGAGAGGGGATGAGTTAGGGTGCCGTAGCTCGGAAGCGTGGGAAGCCTTGTGCTCGATCGCCCGGCTCGACGAGCTCGAGGTGACGCAAATACTTAGCTTACGAAAAATTTCGAGGCGAGGAGGGAAAGATTATGTCGAGCATTGTTTTTGAAAAAACTAGGTGCGTTTTTCGAGGACTTCGGGGGTCCCCCGGTCTAGCCCCCGAGGGGGCTTGACTTTGTGGAAACAAAGTCGAGCCCACCTTGTGTATGAACAACAAGTAAGAAACCGACTTATTTATTCATACTAGCGGTACATTTAGACGAAATATGTGCAAGGCATCGAGGCCTAGGGGAAAAAGCGACGTAGCCGTTCGATGTTCCACGCGTTGGTGAGGGTCGAGCCGTTCTCGTCGGCTAACTTGTACGTCCCCGGTTTCAAAGCACCTTGACCACGATGAACGGGCCCTCCCAAGGAGGAGTGAGCTTGTGGCGCCCTTGTTATCTTGGCGTCGACGGAGCACGAGATCGCCGACCTTGAAATCCCTCTTGCGCACATTCTTCTCGTGATATTGCCGTAGCTTCCGTTGGTAGCGCGCAGTGTAGGAGCGCCGTGTCTCGAGCCTCTTACGCTTGGTCGATGGCGTTTGCAAGCCTTTCCGCATTAGTCTCGCTCGTTGTAGGCCTTGAGTCGGGGACCCGTACTCGAGGTCGGTGGGGAGGACGGCCTCGACCCATAGACCAAGAAGAACGGGGTGAACCCGGTGGCTCGACTCTCGGTCGTCCGCGGACTCCACAGGGACGAGATGGGAGTTCGGCTACCCACTTGTTGCCGTGTTTGTTCAAGCGTTTGAAAATCCTTGGCTTTAGACCTTGCAAGATCATGCCATTTGCGCGTTCGACTTGGCCATTAGTTCGAGGGTAGGCGGCGCCGACCGGTTCACACGGATGTGGTACCGATCGCGAAGTCCATGAACTTTTTGCCCGTGAACCGGTGCCATTGTCGAGAATGATGACGTTGGGGATTCCAAAGCGATGGACGATGTCGGTGAAGAACTCGACCGCTCGCTCCGAGCGGATGTTAGTGATGGGCTTGGCCTCGATCCACTTGGTGAACTTATCGATGGCCACGAGCAAGTAGGTGTAGCCTCCCGTCGTCTTTTTGAGGGGTCCGACCGGATCGAGCCCCCGGACCGCAAATGGCCACGTGAGGGGGATCATCTCGGAGTGCGTGTCTTTGGAAGATGCGTTTGCTTGGCGTAGAATTGGCATCCTTCACACGCTCGAACAAGCTTGATGGCGTCGCGGCTTGCGGTGGGCCGGTAGAAGCCTCGACGGAATGCGTTCCCGACAAGGGTTCTTGGCGCAGGCGTGGTGGCCACAAGCCCCCGAGTGCATGTCTCGAGCGCTTTCGCCTTCTTCGATCGAGATACACCGTTGAAGTATACCGGTCGGGCTGCGGCGGTAGAGCTCTGTCGTCCCCGTAAGGACGTAAGTTTTGGCTCGACGAGCTAGTCGCCTCGCCTCCGTTCGATCTTCCGGCAACTCCCCGAATGAGATACTCGAGGAATGGTGCACGCCGTTAGTTGGTGGGCTCGTAACTGGTCGATCTCCATGATTGTGGCCCCGTCGAGGGGGTTCGGTCGTGGGAGCGAGCTCAACGGCCGGGTCCCGCCCGACCCCGAGTCCCACTTCACGGATGGCTCGTGAAGATCTTTCGAGAAGACGTGCGGGGGTAGCGGCGCCCGTGATGAAGCGATTTTGGCGGTTCGTCCGCGACCTCGTTGAAGCGCCTTGGGATGTGGTTGAGCTCGAGACCGTGGAAGCTGGCTTCCAACTTGCGCACCTCATCGCAGTACGCTTCCATCTTTTCATCATGGCAGCTCGAGGCTTTCATCACTTGATCGATAACGAGCTGCGAGTCGCCTCGAGCATCGAGGCGTCGGACCCCAAGCTCGATTGCAATGCGCAACCCGGTAACGAGCGCCTCATACTCTGCCATGTTGTTCGAGGCGGCAAAGTGGATGCGCACCACGTAATGCATGTGTACTCCGAGGGGTGAGATGAAGAGCAGGCTCGCGCCTGCTCCTGTCTTCATAAGTGACCCGTCGAAATACATGGTCCACCGCTCGGCTGGATCGACTCGGGGAAGTTGGATGTCGGTCCATTCGGCGACGAAATCAGCCCGAAGACTTGAGACTTGATAGCTTTTCGTGGGCGTAAGTGATGGTCTCGCCCATGAGCTCGACCCGACCACTTAGCGATTCGACCCACTACTTCCCGGTTTTGGATAATTTCGCCAAGCGGGAATGATGACACTACCGTCACCGGGTGGCTTAGGAAATAGTGCTTGGAGTTTTCGACGGGTGAGGACGATTGCGTAGAGCGGTTTACGGATTTGAGGGTACCGAGTTTTGGCATCCGAGAGCACCTCACCGATGAAATACACCGGCCACCCTTTGACGGGGAGCGCGTGCCCCTCTTCCTCGCCTCTCGACCACTATGACCGTGCCGACCACCCGAGTGGTTGCGGCAACATAGAGGAGGAGGGATTCGGCGGGTATGCCGTCTCGAGCCGGCCGAGGCGGCACGAGCACGGGGAGGAGATGTGAGCATGCTCTTCGGCTTCGAGAGGGCCTCCTCGCGCGGTGTCCATGCAAAGTGCTCGATTTTCGAGGAGCCGGTACGCAGGCAAGGCTTTTTCTCCCAGGCGCGCAATGAACCGACTGAGTGCAGCTAAGCATCCAGTGATCTTTTGCACCCCTTTTAGGTCTCGAATTGGCCCCATTCTCATGATGGCCGCGACCTTCTCGGGATTGGCCTCGATGCCGCGCTGGGAGACGATATATCCTAACAACATGCCTCGAGGCACACCAAAGACACACTTCTCGGGATTCAACTTGATGTTTTTAGCCCGGAGACATCCAAACGTCAACTTGAGGTCCGCGACAAGGTTTTCTACTTTTCGAGTCTTGACAACGATGTCATCGACGTAGGCCTCGACGGTCTCTCCTATGTGTCTCTCGAAGACATGGAGCATGCAGCGCTGATATGTTGCCCCGGCGTTTCGAAGGCCGAAGGGCATTGTGACATAACAATACATGCCCATGGGGGTGATGAATGAAGTCGCGAGCTGGTCGACTCCTTCATTTTGATTTGGTGGTAGCCGAGTAGGCGTCGAGAAAGGAAAGTACTTCGCAACCCGCGTGGAATCAACGATTTGATCTATTCGAGGTAAAGGAAATGGGACTTTGGGACATGCTTTATTTAAACTAGTGTAATCTATACACATCCTCATTTTTCTATTCTTTTTCTCTACCAATACAGGATTAGCTAACCACTCGGGATGATGTACCTCCTTGATGAATCCGGCTTTCTCGAGCTTCTCGACCTCCTCGCGGATGATCCTGCGTTTCTCCTCGTCGAAGCGGCGCAGGCGTTGCTTGACAGGTCTCGAACCGGGACGGATCTCCAAGGCGTGCTCGGCGACATCCCTCGGTATGCCAGGCATGTCCGAGGGACTCCACGCAAACATGTCGGCGTTTGCGCGGAGAAAGTCGACGAGCACCGCTTTCCTATTTTTGTCGAGGAGGCGGCGATGACCCGCGTCTTCTCCCGAGGAGCTTTGATCGAGCGGGATCTTCTTGGTGTCTTCGGCGGGCTCGAAGTTGCCGGCCTGTCGCTTGGGTGTTGGAGCGGAGGCCTCAGCCGCCATGTGATCGAGCATCATGGCTAAGTCTTCAGATGCTCCCATCACGTTCGTTAGTGATTCCCCGTACTCGACGCACTCCACATCGCAGTGGTAGGCGTGCTCGTACGTGGAGTTGACAGTGATGACTCCTTTTGGTCCCGGCATCTTGAGCTTGAGGTAGGCATAGCTGGGGATCGCCATGAACTTTATGTAGCACGGCCTGCCCAGGATGGCGTGGTAGGTCCCCTCGAAACTGGGCACGTCGAAAGTTATGACCTCTCGACGGAAGTTCGAGCGTGTCCCAAAGATGACGGGGAGGTCGATGCGGCCGATCGTGAGCGCTTTCTTGCCAGGGACCACTCCGTGGAAGCCTCCGGCGCTCGGCTGGAGGTGAGCTCTTGTGAGGCCGAGCAGCGTGAGGGTCTCCATGTAGATGATGTTGAGGCTGCTGCCTCCATCCATGAGGACTTTGGTGAAGCGGGCGTTGAGGATGATTGGGTTGACGACGAGAGGGTATGCGCCGGGATTGGTGACGTGCTCTGGATGATCATCACGGTCGAACGTGATGGGAGCATCCGACCGCCGAGGAATTGAGGCGTGGCGGGTTTCGGGCGAAAACCTCCCTGCGCTCGGTCTTCCGCTCTCGACGTGTCATCTGGGTGGTTGGGCCGCCGTAGATCATGTAGCACTCGGTGATGGGCTGATACCCATTGTCGTCGTCGTCGTTGGCTCGGTCCTCGCTACCCTTATCCTTCTTGCCATCGTTCTTGTCAAGGCCAAATTTCTTGAAGTAGCCTCGAAGCATCCGGCAGTCCTCGAGGTTATGCTTGACCGGCTCCTTATGGTACGGGCATGGTTGTTTCGGCATCTTGTCGAAGACGCCCCATCCGGTGGGGGTCTAGGCTTCTTGCGCTCGGCCGCGGCCACCTCGTCTTCCACGACCGCGCGCTTGCCTTGCTTTGGTTGCCTTTCTTCTTCTTCCCGTTCTTCTTCGGGCCTTGCTCGAGCCCTCACCGCCTCCGGGGACGGCGCGGGCTTGTTCCCGCCCCACCAAAGAAGGCCACCACGGCCTCGTCGCCGGCAGCGTAGTCGGCGACGACATCCATGAGCTCGTTCACCGTCTTTGGGCGATTACGCCCGAGCTCCCGCACGAGCTCTTTGCAAGTGGTGCCTGAGACGAACGCCAGGATGACGTCGTGATCCGGAATGTGTGGCGGCTCGGTGCGCGGCTTTTGAGAAACGTCGAGCAAAGTCCCGGAGAGATTCCGTGGTATTTTGCTTGCGATTCGGAGATCCCACGAGTTGCGGGTCGGATGTAGGTGCCCTTGAAGTTCCCCTCGAAAATCTGGGACGGGTCGGCCCAATCGTAGATCCGATTGGGGGAAGCTCCTCGAGCCACCGTCGAGCGGTGTCGAGAGAGAAACGAGAGGAGGCGGCGTATGATCGCCTTATCCTCTCGAGCCCCTCCGGTGAGCGGGCAGCCGGCCGGAAGTCGGCCGGCCCGAGCTCGGCTTGGTCTCCCGTTGTACTTGACCACGCTCGTGGGGGTCGAAACGGGTTTGGCAATGGCGTGTTGCGGATGGCTCGGCGAAGACTCGAGGGCCCGGCGGCTCGGGAGCCCGCCGGTCCTCGTCGGCCGTCGTAGCGTCCCCTCGATGGGCCTTGTAGCCACGGTCCTCGGCGCCCGCAGCCTTGCGCCGTCGATTGTTGTTGATGTCATGACGCGCATCTTGAGGCGCGCGGTTGTCGAGGATGCGTTCTCGAGCGGGTGCTCTACCACCTCGAGGGGGTGCCTCCTGGTGGACGGAACCCTCCCGCTCGTGCCGTGGTTGTTCTGGGGGCCGCTTCCGCCGTCTTGAGGCCGAGCTCTCGGCCCGCCGGACGGCCGCGACTTGGAGGAGCCCCCGGATCTCATCTCGTATTCGTAATGCGTGCGGGTTCGAGGTCTTGGCATGTCCCGTAGCAACATAGCCGCCGCAAGGACATTTTGGCTTGCTCGGGGAAATGGGCAGCTCGATCGGCACCTCGGCCGCCGTCGTTGACGATGCGGTTGAAGACGTCTCGTGCCTTTCCTCGAGCGCCAAGAGCTCGAGGAGGGGGCGGATGGTTCCGCTCAAGCGCGCGCTTGAGCAGCTCCGGATTTGCGCGTTCCTCATTCATCTTGGCCTCGATTTCTCTGAGCCGGGCCCATTGTGCTGCTCGAGCAACGTCTTTAGGTCGCTGGTTATCTTGGGCTTGTGGTGGCGGTCCGCGCGGCTCGATCACCCGCAAGGCTCCATGTTCTGCGATGCTCCGACCGGCGGCGTCACGTCGCCGGTTGGCCGTAGGGCGGCCGCGGCGCGCCATCTCTAGTCTCCTCATCCGACGGACGTCGTCGTTGAGATGAAAACACTCGCGAGCCGGGTCATAGCACCCCGAGTCCGAGTCATCGGAGTCAGGCTAGCGGCCGGACGGCGTCCGGGGCCTCCCCGTGCTCTCCTCCTCGATCCAGGCGACGCATATTCCCGACCGTGTTGCGGCGTTGTGAGCCGTGCTCTGTCAAACCCGCGGTCCCATGCGCGCCGGCCATACAATCTCCGGGTTCATGGTGGCACGCGGGGAGGGGGCCGGGGCTCCCCTCGCGGTCCCATGACTGCCGGACCTCGTTGGCGTACGTAGTGGTGGCGTTGGTGAGCCCAACGGAGCTGCGACGAGCTCGGTAGAGCCCGTGCGGCAACAGGTTGGGCGACGTCGGCCGTGCGCGCGCTCGAGGCGCCACGCCGGGCTCTCTCGGCGAGCGCATGGCGAACGTGAAGCCAGGGTCCACGTCAAGGACTCCCTGTCCATGTGCCCCCCCTGCCGTTGTAACATCCTAGATGTTAATTGCAACTAAAACTTGATTTAGAATTTTATTAAGGCCTAATCATCGAGCATCATGGCATTAATGCATTCATGTTTTAATATTATTGTTGATGTGATGCTTTGTTTTACATATGAAATGATGCTTGTGATTGCTAATGCCCGATTAGTTAGTGTAGAAATTAAATCGAGCTCCAATTGTTTCGAAAACCCTGTTTTTCCGAAAACCCCGATTTACCCCCTTTTCTCTATTTCAAAATCTACAAAGAATTTGGGGTTGGTCCAAAAAGCAAGATTGTGGGTCTTGATGAGAGCTTCAATGTTGGTGTTCAAAGTTTTTCAAGTTTCCAAAAAGAATTTCAAATAAATTTGAAAATACGGTTTTCCGACAGTTGTCTCCTTTTGAATTTCAAATCATAATTCAAAAACTATGCATATTTTGGAAAAACTCTTTTTGGAGAAAATGTGTAGTTTGAAAAGTTGAGTATTCCATAGTTTTGGAGTTTTTCAAGTTCTTTGGAAAAATCAAAAGTAATTTCATATATTTCATTCTAGGGTTTTTGTCCCCTTTTCAAAATTTGATTCAAATTCAATTTTCCTTTCAAAATTTGAAAATGGTCCAGTTGAGAAAATTGTAGAGCATGAAAAATTAGCTAGGGTTGCTTTTTGGAATTTTTCGAGTACAGTTCAAAAATTTGGAGTAATTTGCAAAATTCACTTGCTGCTACAGTGCGGCGACGTCATCATCGCCTTGTTCTCCACTCTGTTCATGACGTCGCCGTGGCCGCCGCGCCCATGCCGGCTTGCCGGCGACCGCCAGCGCGCTCCCGAGCGAGAACCTTCGCTGCCCCGACGTGTCGTCTCGCCAGCACCCCGCGCCGTTGTATAAGTAGCAACGACGTCGTCGTTTTCCCTTCCTCTTCTCCCCGCTTTGCGCCATGGCCGAGTTCCACCTCGCCGTCAAATTCGTCTCCACCGGCCGCTAATCCTCCCGTATTCCTCCACCATCAGCTCCGCCACATCCTTGCGCGCCCGCTGAGCCCCTTCTCGCCGTCCCTCGCCTTCCAGAGCGCTTGCGCGCCCTCATCTTCTTCACGGCCGGCGAACCGAGCCGTCGCGCTCCACCACCGTCTGCCGTCGCCATCATGGGCTATCGTCCAAATCCATCTACATAATCGTTGTCTCCTTGATCTCTTGCTCACCGTGCTGCCCTCGTTTTTCCATTTGGTCCACAGGTTGCCCCGGAACGCCGATCGTGCCACCGGAGTTCCGCCGCCGTTGGCACTGCAGCCGCCATGCCCCTACCTCCAGCCACCCCGAGCCACCATCTTCGAGCGCGCCGTGTTTGCGGTGAGCTCCTGCCCGTGCTCATGCCTTTGGTTGGGGTCGAGCCCCCTTTCGCCGTCGCTTTGCGTGCGTCGCCGTCGGCAAGGCCATGCCAGCCGCCGCGCACGTGGTTGTCACTGCTAGGGTCACGCGCTCGTCAAATTAGCTAGCTCATCTTGTTCGAGTCGTCGTACCGGTCCTGCTGCTCGTTTTAGCCGCCGCCGGAGAAGCTCCCGTGAGCCTCGCCACCGAGTCCGCGCGCTGCCGAGCCGCCATAGACGCCGCCTAGCCTGTCGCCGTCGCTCCGCCGCCGCGTTAGCCAGCCCCAGGGGTGCGCCGCGTCGCGTAGTTGCCGTAGGTGCAAACCCTAGCGTCGGAAACCTCGCCGTCGGCGATATCACCGCCGGCCTACCGTTGCCCCGCTTTCGGAAATACGCGGGGACGAGTTGATATGAATTTGACAGAGCTCAGGGGTCTAGGCGCAATTAGTCATGACTCAGGTGAATAGTGTTAAATATCATTTTGGACTTGTCTGCAATTTTGCGAAAACTCAGGGACTCTTTTGTAAAACAGCCACACCAGGCCTTGGCCAGGCCTCGGCAGGCCGCCACTTGGGCCGGCCTGTTCCCGCCGCTGGGCCGGCCTGCTCGCGGGCCTGCTCCCTCTCGCGTAGCGAGCCGGGCTGGCTGGGCCTAGTGGGCCGACTTCGGCCGATGGGTCGTTTTTCTTTTTAAGATTGTTTTATTCTTTTTACCGATTTGATGAATAGTAATGTCTTTTGTTATTTTCATATAGAATTATTGGTAGTCCCAAAAATTATGAAAATTTTTGTGTATGCTCTCTGTCATGTGCTTGATTTTAGAAAAATATTATATGCCTATTTTGGTTATGTTTTATATGTTTTAAAATTAGCCCTTTTTAATTGAAAAATGCTCCTTCTTTTATTTTTAGTTATTTATTTATTATTCCAAAAATCTTGAAAATTATTTTGTAGCCTTCTCAGGTCATGAGGAGCTTAATTTTAATTTTTGAGATTTATTTGTCAACCTTTTATTTTGTCTTTATTTTATGCTTAGTTATTTATAGATCTTTAATTACTTGTTGAGCTTTAATGACTTAGGGTTTGAGTGTTTTGAGAGTGATTAAAGACCTTAGGTCATTGATCTTAATGGCCTTTGGCACTTTAATTAGTTGTTTGTGCTCTCTTGATCAAGTCATTAGGGTTTAGTCGATGTGTTCTTGTATGAATTATCTTGATCTGCTGGTTGTCGTAACTAGAGTGGCTTCACCTATGTAACCCTAGGTTTTGTTTAATTAATGTTGTTAGAGTACAACTGTATCGCGAAGGAAAGTTGTACTCAAGTGATCAAGTTGTTATGCTTTTATCCATGTATCATCATGCATCATGCCATGAGTTCATCATACTAAAGCACGCTTCATTAATTACGTGTAGTTGTTTCGAGAGTGAGGTGGATTGTGTTGATCGACGTTCGGAAAGATGTCATCCGACATTGGTATTCGAGAAGATCATCCACCAATGATGTCGAGTCATCTTTCTTGATATTGGTGTTATCCATCCATGATGTTGGTGCCAACTCCGACAACTGGAAACTAACTTCACCGCAACGCGTGCAAGCCCCGAGCATGCAACCCATTTCTATTTCGCAAATATTTTACACTATAAGTCTAGTGTATTGTGCATTAAGTTAATAGGAGTTGGTTGATACCGTTGCCGCATGTCTACCTTGATCTACTTTTACATCATGATATCCCACTAGTATGTGTAGGTCGATTTCTTATGCTTAGCCATGCTTAGACTTCGGTAGAAGTTGTAGGCACATTAATCTTTGATCATGATTTACCATTGTATCTTGCTTCTCTAGACCTAAAGATGGGTCACGAGGGCATAAGAATTTGGTTATAAGAAATTGAGACCGGTCGGGTAACTTGCATCGGGAATGGAGTCTTGATGTAGTGTTTCCGACTGTGTCGATTAAGGACCGTACCGTTGTTGGCCCTTGGATCAAGACTTTACAACTACTCACATATCTACGGAAAAGCTTTACCTAGGATAATCTAAGGACTAGTACGGTGAGCCCGTGCACCGGGAGTGGCGAGATGGCGGGAGTACAATACCCTCGTGGGCCGTGTCCCCGGATTGGAGGTGTAAGTGTACTCTCGGGTGGCGCGGAAGCCGAGCCTAGTTCTAGAATGTCCGACGGTATTGTTGATATAATTGTGGGTTAGAGTCCCACTTATATCGTGTGTTTAGGGATCCTCGGTGAGTAAAATCGCTTCGAACCGTCGTTTGCTCCACGTATAAGGAGACTTGATCCTCGCACCTGCATCGTAGCATTCAAGGGAAATATGAAAGAATTGGTTCTTGGTGACTCTTGGTTTCGAGAAGAAGGCAGTTGGAAAGATAATCTCAAGTGTAATGCTTAATATGATTGCTGGAAATAGAACAGGTGCTAATCTAGCTTTAGTAGGTTGAATTAATCGATGCTTTTTTTCCCGTTTAAAACATTGAAAGTAAGGTTTCAAGATTAGTAATGCATTTCCGCAAAACTTCCCTTTTCTAGCTCAACTACTCAAAAGCCAAAGATATCCTTGAGAGTCTTTTCTTTTAGTCGGGTAAGTCTTGCGGAGTACCTTCATGTACTCGGGGTTTGTTCTACCCCCATTGCGAATGCTTTGACGTTGCTCCTAACCATGTTGTGTCGTTGGGCTCGACATGATTTGGTCTCCTCTCGCGACTTAGGTGTCCTACCTAAGTTGTCTTCTATATCTCTACTCTACTTCCGCAATATAAAGTTAAGTTTGTAAAATGTTAACTTATTCATTATTGTAAACTTTTTAATATTATCATTCTTCCGCACTCGATATATATTTTTGTAACAAATGTTGTAATGTTGTGGTTACTCCATTGTTGATCCCGGGTATGAGTGTAAAAAGTGGTTCAATCGGTGTTCGTTAAGAACATCGATGGGCTTCATAAGTCGTGTGGAACACATGCATAGTAATCGAGGTCTCGTTAAGACGAGGATTAGTGCATGTGGGCCACATTACTTAGGAGGTTCTCGCCACGCTTGGTATCGAGCTCATACTTTGGATCGCTACAACATTACATTTGAAAACTTCAAAATGATTTTTCTATATAAAAGTTTTTGAAGTTAACAAATTAAAAATGGATCCTTATCTATTTTCTTTCCGCCGAAAGACTTTGGGAAGTTTCTCGGTACTTCTTCAAATGGTCAACATGGAAGTCAACTTCCTCAACAAAAGCTTCGTGAAGTGTCTTTAAACGGTTCGTCTAACAAGCCCTCTAATTCACTAACTTGGTGAAGTTGAAGTTTTCTAACATTGTGAGGACGTATAGGACGAGCATATCATATGAAAATCTTTTGGAAGTTAAAAGACCCCCTTAAGGTTGGAATGGTTATATTTTTTTATGATTGTTCTATTGTTAAATCTCGCCATGTACCAGGATTGTTTATCAATTGAATCTTTTATTTCATAAATTTCTGATCTTTGAGAATTTGTGGAATATACCTTGATATACATCATTATCTTAAAGATGAAACCTGGTACAAATTCTTGATTCTTTTGTTGAGTATGTGCCATGCCTTGATTCTTTTCAACTCCGATACATACTATCTCCTTGGTGTCATTTGATGACATATATCTCATTTGTTCATAACTTGATTATGTTCTCTAAGGTACCATGATCTATGACCGGGAAATAGCGATGAAACCTCGGGGTCTCCGTGGCTTATGACCATAAGGAATTACTGCCGGCGTTCGCTAATGTCGGGGTCTATGATCATGAAACCTTATAGTTCACAATTAGTGTGTTCACATTCTCTCGAACATGCTAATCTCTTGACCTTGATATTCGACAAATAATTGTCGAAAGTCATTATGATGTGATCTATGGTGGTGCTTACAATTCCCTCCTTATGTTTGAAGGACAGTTATATCCTTTATAATTGTTCCATTGCCGAATCTCGTCTTATACCAGGTTTTTGTCACCTGTTAATAATCCTGTACTCCATAAGTTTCTGATCCTTGGGAATTTGTGGAATATGCCCTGAAGTACACTATTACCTTGAAAACTGAAACTAGTGTGAATCCTTAATTCTTTTGTTAAGTATGTGTCACACCTTGATTTCTTTCAACTTCGGCACATGCTATCTCCTTGATGTCGTCTGACGACGTATATCTCGCTTTCATGTCACTATAATTGTGTCCTTAAGGAACCATGATTCATGACTTGGAAACATCGTCGAAACCTAGGGTCGCCTGTGTGGTGTTACCGCTGGGCATTCGCCGTTACCCAAGTCTATGATCATGAACCCTTATAATCCAAAATTAAGTGTGTTCTCATTCTTTGAACATGCTAATCTTTTGATCATAATATTTGACAAATGTTTGTCAAAAGTCATTTTGATGTGTTATATAGTGGTGTCTCGACCCGTGACTATGGTGCCGTGTCAACCTGGAATCTCCCGTGATTCGCGACCACATGAGTTTTCACCAGGCTATGCACAGGTATCGTAGTAGATCACAATGGATGTACTTTACTTATTGAATATTCTTGGGATTCAAAGTTGTTCTTTGAACTCCCTAAATACCTTGTGGTTGTGACCGACTTCTGATCTCGGTTACTGTATCAATGTTTCAAAATGTGGGTTACTGTTGTTGTGCCCTATAGTGGTGCCGTGTTCCGTAACCCTGGTGCCGCGACGGAACCTAGGGTCTCTTGTGTGACCCGGGCACACAAGTTGCCGCTAGGTGCGCGCAGGTATCAATGTTTGTGGGCATGAGCCATTATAGTCTCATGACAATGTACCCTACTCTTCGAACTTATCTTGGGAATTATTCTTTGAAACTCCCTTGAAACTCTAAATACCTTGTCGCTTGTAACCACTTTCATCTCATGGTTGTAACTCTCGAATCGAACCTTGATGATCTATGAACTTCGATCAAGTTGATTTGCTTGACACATTTCCTTTTCCATTACTTACCCCACGTGATTTTGTTGCTCCAAAATCTCGGACGAGATTTCTTTAAGGGGAAAGGATGTAACATCCTAGATGTTAATTGCAACTAAAACTTGATTTAGAATTTTATTAAGGCCTAATCATCGAGCATCATGGCATTAATGCATTCATGTTTTAATATTATTGTTGATGTGATGCTTTGTTTTACATATGAAATGATGCTTGTGATTGCTAATGCCCGATTAGTTAGTGTAGAAATTAAATCGAGCTCCAATTCCGTTTCGAAAACCCGTTTTTCCGAAAACCCCGATTTACCCCCTTTTCTCTATTTCAAAATCTACAAAGAATTTGGGGTTGGTCCAAAAAGCAAGATTGTGGGTCTTGATGAGAGCTTCAATGTTGGTGTTCAAAGTTTTTCAAGTTTCCAAAAAGAATTTCAAATAAATTTGAAAATACGGTTTTCCGAACAGTTGTCTCCTTTTGAATTTCAAATCATAATTCAAAAACTATGCATATTTTGGAAAAACTCTTTTTGGAGAAAATGTGTAGTTTGAAAAGTTGAGTATTCCATAGTTTTGGAGTTTTTCAAGTTCTTTGGAAAAATCAAAAGTAATTTCATATATTTCATTCTAGGGTTTTTGTCCCCTTTTCAAAATTTGATTCAAATTCAATTTTCCTTTCAAAATTTGAAAATGGTCCAGTTGAGAAAATTGTAGAGCATGAAAAATTAGCTAGGGTTGCTTTTTGGAATTTTTCGAGTACAGTTCAAAAATTTGGAGTAATTTGCAAAATTCACTTGCTGCTACAGTGCGCTGACGTCATCATCGCCTTGTTCTCCACTCTGTTCATGACGTCGCCGTGGCCGCCGCGCCCATGCCGGCTTGCCGGCGACCGCCAGCGCGCTCCCGAGCGAGAACCTTCGCTGCCCCGACGTGTCGTCTCGCCAGCACCCCGCGCCGTTGTATAAGTAGCAACGACGTCGTCGTTTTCCCTTCCTCTTCTCCCTGCTGCCGCCATGGCTGAGTTCCACCTCGCCGTCAAATTCGTCTCCACCGGCCGCTAATCCTCCCGTATTCCTCCACCATCAGCTCCGCCACATCCTTGCGCGCCCGCTGAGCCCCTTCTCGCCGTCCCTCGCCTTCCAGAGCGCTTGCGCGCCCTCATCTTCTTCACGGCCGGCGAACCGAGCCGTCGCGCTCCACCACCGTCTGCCGTCGCCATCATGGGCTATCGTCCAAATCCATCTACATAATCGTTGTCTCCTTGATCTCTTGCTCACCGTGCTGCCCTC
Source organism: Themeda triandra (assembly GCA_018135685.1). NCBI lineage: Eukaryota > Viridiplantae > Streptophyta > Magnoliopsida > Poales > Poaceae > Themeda > Themeda triandra. The sequence goes on along the minus strand of JAENPR010000131.1, from coordinate 595,979 downwards.
GTTTTTCCATTTGGTCCACAGGTTGCCCCGGAACGCCGATCGTGCCACCGGAGTTCCGCCGCCGTTGGCACTGCAGCCGCCATGCCCCTACCTCCAGCCACCCCGAGCCACCATCTTCGAGCGCGCCGTGTTTGCGGTGAGCTCCGCCCGTGCTCATGCCTTTGGTTGGGGTCGAGCCCCTTTCGCCGTCGCTTTGCGTGCGTCGCCGTCGGCAAGGCCATGCCGCCGCCGCGCACGTGGTTGTCACGCTGCTAGGTTCACGCGCTCGTCAAATTAGCTAGCGCATCTTGTTCGAGTCGTCGTACCGGTCCCGTCGCTCGTTTTAGCCGCCGCCGGAGAAGCTCCCGTGAGCCTCGCCACCGAGTCCGCGCGCTGCCGAGCCGCCATAGACGCCGCCTAGCCTGTCGCCGTCGCTCCGCCGCCGCGTTAGCCAGCCCCAGGGGTGCGCCGCGTCGCGTAGTTGCCGTAGGTGCAAACCCTAGCGTCGGAAACCTCGCCGTCGGCGATATCACCGCCGGCCTACCGTTGCCCTGCTCTGGAAATACGCGAGGACGAGTTGTTATGAATTTGACAGAGCTCAGGGGTCTAGGCGCAAATAGTCATGACTCAGGTGAATAGTGTTAAATATCATTTTTGACTTGTCTGCAATTTTGCGAAAACTCAGGGACTCTTTTGTAAAAGAGCCACACCAGGCCTTGGCCAGGCCTCGGCAGGCCGCCACTTGGGCCGGCCTGTTCCCGCCGCTGGGCCGGCCTGCTCGCGGGCCTGCTCCCTCTCGCGTAGCGAGCCGGGCTGGCTGGGCCTAGTGGGCCGACTTCGGCCGATGGGTCGTTTTTCTTTTTAAGATTGTTTTATTCTTTTACTGATTTGATGAATAGTAATGTCTTTTGTTATTTTCATATAGAATTATTGGTAGTCCCAAAAATTATGAAAATTTTTGTGTATGCTCTCTGTCATGTGCTTGATTTTAGAAAAATATTAGATGCCTATTTTGGTTATGTTTTATATGTTTTAAAATTAGCCCTTTTTAATTGAAAAATGCTCCTTCTTTTATTTTTAGTTATTTATTTATTGTTCCAAAAATCTTGAAAATTATTTTGTAGCCTTCTCAGGTCATGAGGAGCTTAATTTTAATTTTTGAGATTTATTTGTCAACCTTTTATTTTGTCTTTATTTTATGCTTAGTTATTTATAGATCTTTAATTACTTGTTGAGCTTTAATGACTTAGGGTTTGAGTGTTTTGAGAGTGATTAAAGACCTTAGGTCATTGATCTTAATGGCCTTTGGCACTTTAATTAGTTGTTTGTGCTCTCTTGATCAAGTCATTAGGGTTTAGTCGATGTGTTCTTGTATGAATTATCTTGATCTGCTGGTTGTCGTAACTAGAGTGGCTTCACCTATGTAACCCTAGGTTTTGTTTAATTAATGTTGTTAGAGTACAACTGTATCGCGAAGGAAAGTTGTACTCAAGTGATCAAGTTGTTATGCTTTTATCCATGTATCATCATGCATCATGCCATGAGTTCATCATACTAAAGCACGCTTCATTAATTACGTGTAGTTGTTTCGAGAGTGAGGTGGATTGTGTTGATCGACGTTCGGAAAGATGTCATCCGACATTGGTATTCGAGAAGATCATCCACCAATGATGTCGAGTCATCTTTCTTGATATTGGTGTTATCCATCCATGATGTTGGTGCCAACTCCGACAACCGGAAACTAACTTCACCGCAACTCGTGCAAGCCCCGGAGCATGCAACCCATTTCTATTTCTGCAAATATTTTACACTATAAGTCTAGTGTATTGTGCATTAAGTTAATAGGAGTTGGTTGATACCGTTGCCGCATGTCTACCTTGATCTACTTTTACATCATGATATCCCACTAGTATGTGTAGGTCGATTTCTTATGCTTAGCCATGCTTAGACTTCGGTAGAAGTTGTAGGCTGTTAATCTTTGATCATGATTTACCATTGTATCTTGCTTCTCTAGACCTAAAGATGGGTCACGAGGGCATAAGAATTTGGTTATAAGAAATTGAGACCGGTCGGGTAACTTGCATCGGGAATGGAGTCTTGATGTAGTGTTTCCGACTGTGTCGATTAAGGACCGTACCGTTGTTGGCCCTTGGATCAAGACTTTACAACTACTCACATATCTACGGAAAAGCTTTACCCTAGGATAATCTAAGGACTAGTACGGTGAGCCCGTGCACCGAGTGTGCGAGATGGCGGGAGTACAATACCCTCGTGGGCCGTGTCCCCGGATTGGAGGTGTAAGTGTACTCTCGGGTGGCGCGGAAGCCGAGCCTAGTTCTAGAATGTCCGACGGTATTGTTGATATAATTGTGGGTTAGAGTCCCACTTATATCGTGTGTTTAGGGATCCTCAGTGAGTAAAATCGCTTGAACCGTCGTTTGCTCCACGTATAAGGAGACTTGATCCTCGCACCCGCATCGTAGCATTCAAGGGAAATATGAAAGAATTGGTTCTTGGTGACTCTTGGTTTCGAGAAGAAGGCGGTTGGAAAGATAATCTCAAGTGTAATGCTTAATATGATTGCTTTGGAAATAGAACAGGTGCTAATCTAGCTTTAGTAGGTTGAATTAATCGATGCTTTTTTCCCCGTTTAAAACATTGAAAGTAAGGTTTCAAGATTAGTAATGCATTTCCGCAAAACTTCCCTTTTCTAGCTCAACTACTCAAAAGCCAAAGATATCCTTGAGAGTCTTTTCTTTTAGTCGGGTAAGTCTTGCGGAGTACCTTCATGTACTCGGGGTTTGTTCTACCCCATTGCGAATGCCGACAGTTGCTCCTAACCATGTTGTGTCGTTGGGCTCGACATGATTTGGTCTCCTCTCGCGACTTAGGTGTCCTACCTAAGTTGTCTTCTCGTATCTCTACTCTACTTCCGCAATATAAAGTTAAGTTTGTAAAATGTTAACTTATTCATTATTGTAAACTTTTTAATATTATCATTCTTCCGCACTCTGATATATATTTTTGTAACAAATGTTGTAATGTTGTGGTTACTCCATTGTTGATCCCGGTATGAGTGTAAAAAGTGGTTCAATCGGTGTTCGTTAAGAACATCGACAGGGCTTCATAAGTCGTGTGGAACACATGCATAGTAATCCGAGGTCCGTTAAGACGAGGATTAGTGCATGTGGGCCACATTACTTAGGAGGTTCTGCCACGCCCGTACACTTGGCACCCCGGCCGGGTACATCGTGGCATCCGGGCCGGAGGGCACACGAGCGGGCGCTCAAGGCCCCGTGCTCGCCGGCGATGATGCGATCTTGGTGGCGTCGGCGACGTGGTGGCGAGCCGTGGTGGCGCGGTCGGCGCGCGGCCCTACCAGCGCGTGGGGGTGACGAGCGTCCCCCTCCTGGTTCACCGATCGAGAGTAGAGCCATGTCGTGGCCTGGGCCGAGCGACACGAACTCTAGACTCCCAAACCAGATCACCGTGGCGAACGGAAACGAAGGAGTGGGTGATGCCATCCGAAAAATGGCGGGAATCGGGTGAAAACACGCAGTGCCCCTACCTGGCGCGCCAACTGTCGGTGTTTCGCACCCCGGGGGGTATAACACCAACGAGTAAATTTCTATGCGTGCTCCCTAATCCGGATGGTGATGCAAGAAGGACACAAGTGTTTATCCCGGTTCGGGCAAAGAATGCCCTACGTCCGGCGGGGAGGAAACTTGTATTATCTTGCACCTAAGTGCTTGTACAGGGGTGACTACAAGCGGGACTTAGCCGTGAACGAGTGTGTGGAAATGTGGGAATGTGTGCGAGTGAAGGCGTAAAAAACGTGCCCTAGGCTAGGTCCTGGCATCCCCTTTTATAGGCCAAGAGGAGGCTCGGGAGTACGAGTAGATAGGGCATCGTGGGCGTGACGTCAAGGTACATACGCCATGTCGAGTCGTCGAGATCAGACGCTCCCTTTGGTCCGGTTCGAGCCTGTAGCGGTATGGTCAATGATGGCCGCTCGTCCTCCTCGGCGTGGGCCGACGCGGTCGAGGTACGGTGCCGGCGTTGACGAGCACGTGCGCCGGAACCTGCGGTATGGTCGTCGAGGTGGGAAAGACAGGGACCGCGCGCCCCATGCTCGGTCGCGTCCATCATCACTCCTCGAGCGGTTGGGGGCCGCCTCGAGAGGGCATCGATCCGAGCGACGGGACGGGACGACGTAGTTGGTGGTACGGAGAGTTGGTAATGGCGTTTGAAGGGGTGCCGTACAAGGCATAGTGTAAGGTATGGCATAATAGTGGCGCCCGCCATCCTCGAATCCGGGAGATGGGCAGCGTAATGGTGAAGCGACCGCGTACGCTCCACTATTGCGGGTTACGTAGCCACGGGGTTAGGTGGTGTCGGGCGTGCGTCGGCGCTGTTCGAGCCCTGTAGCCATGTGCGTGCTCTGGACAGGCAATGATTGAGAGCGGACTCGAGCGACTGCTCGCTCGAGCGTTCTCCGTCTCGCTCGAGCGGTTGCTCGCTCGAGCGGTTTTGCGTCATCGTCTCGAGCGGTCGCACGCTCGAGCGGTTTCAGATTTCTCTCTCGAGCGGGTGAGCGGCGGCCCGCTCGAGTTTAGGAGGTTACGAGGCTTTGTGGGCCTGATAGTGGGCCGGCCCGCTCGAGAGGGATTAGGGGGTTTTCTCTGGTCAGTTAGTTTTGGGATTCTTAGAGAGGGATGGCTGATTTGCTCGTCTAAATTCACCCAATTTAGGCCCCTAATCTAGGTATCCGACAACTGTTGCATTGCCCTTGCCGCCACGCGTCCGTATCCCAAACTGCAAGTGCCAAGTAGCCAACCTCCGTGTCGATGCCCAGGGACAGCAGAAAATATCGAAATTAACCACAAAATCGCCACCAGAAATCACCACCACACCAACCGGCAGGCATCCATCCATCCATGATCCATCCAACTCGTCGCAGATCGCAGGAGAAGCAAAAAGCCGACCCTCCGTTTTTTTTCTCTGCGAGACCGACGCTCTCGGGCCGGAGCTATCGGACGCTCTCGGGCCGGAGCTATCGGCCGGTGCGTCACTGCAAGCGTGGCGAGAAAAGGCACGATCTGTACGGTATTTCTACCGTATATCGGGGTCCGACACGGTCGCCCGCGGTTGACTGACCTGAAACCGCGGCCAGCGCACGCGTTTCTCCCTTTTCTAGCTGATGAGTCCTGTAGGCGTAGGGGACCGTTCCCATCCCACCTGTAGAGCAGAGGAGCCGGACGGAGGCAGGTAGGCCCGGTTCGATTTGTGGGCGCACGGCGCGGCGACGTGCGCGATATAAAATGCAAGCGCGCCGCCGCCACTAACAAAGGAGCCCCGGCGCCTGTTCCGAGCTGCCACTGCCAGCCCAACAACCCACTCGCCTCGGCTCACCGGTCACCACCACGGGCGCCGCGCAAAGGAACGGAGCCAGCGAGGAAGAGGAGGAGCCGCTTGCACAGGTGACAAAGGGCCGGGGGCGAACGTAGCAGCGGCCTTCTGTAGGGGGCTTTGCAGAAGTTTTCTCAGTACAGGTGACAAAGTTCTCTGGCGGAAAGGAACCGAGGAAGCGAGGGCGTTCCGCCGTTTTGCTATCGAGTGCTTCTCTCCTGCCGGACAAGCCGTTCGTCCCTGCGCCGCTGATCAATTGCTGCGCCTGCTGCTGGAGCTCCATCGATCGAGAGGCGCTGGTGGATTCGTCCAGGGAGCAGGGTGCTCGGCCGTAGCTCCACTCCCAAGGCCGGCGGGTTCCTTGGACTTTGGTGTTGCCCTTGGCCGGCCTTCTGGTGGTGAGTTCACTTCCCTTGCTCTCTCTTCTTCTCGGGTTGGGATACAATCTCGCTTCGCCCTGTTTAAGTTTTGCTTGGGTACTTGGTCATTTTCGCTTCTGCTCCTTTCCAATGTGGACCATCGAATGATCGTAGCTCTTTTTTTAGAGAGAGAGACTAACTTGTTTGGATTCAACTCAATTCACATGTGGTGGTGTGGATTGGAGCGAAGCTTTCAACTAAATTCCACACCAATCCACACGGATTGAGATGAATCCGACAACATCAAACAAGGAGGGGGGGATATGTTTACAATTCAAACTATCAATCATTTTCGTTTCTGCTCCTTTCCGACATGGACCATCGAATTATCATGGCTCTGTTTTTTTCTTGGAGATAGAGAAGGAAAATACTAAAAAGTGGGAGATATGGTTACAGTTAAAACTACCCATCAAGGTAGTACTGCATACAGTACGACTGTACGAGTAAAATCCTGTAGTTCAGTTTTTTTCGAAATCGTGCTTGGCACGTCTCATCCTGTAGTTCAGTTGCCAAGTCCTAATTTCTGGATGGGGTTACTGTCAGCATTAATGTCCTTTTTACCACTTGCTGTGGAGTTACGCAACATGCAATCTTGTTTTACTTTTCCTAGTCAACAGAAATTAGCAGTTGATTTTTAGTTGCTCCGGGCAGTATTTTCTCAAGGGGCTGTTGGCATGAGCAGCAGCCCGGTGTTAGGTCAGGAAGGAGGTTGAGATTTGAGAATCTGGACCACCTGATGCTTTCACACCTTAGGCATAATAAGACAGCCCTGTGGGCTTGTGAGGAATGAACGGATGCCCCATTTTGGGTTCGCCAATCATTTGGTATTGCCACTGGCTATTTGTTTGTTTCCATGGTTAGGATGATCTCAGATTGTTAGCAACTATGCTCTTGCAGGGATGACAACTTGACAGGTTGCTGCCAATAGATCTCCTGTTCAGACATGGCCAATCTTGGAGGCACGCTGTATGCGCTGATCCTGCTTGTTTTCTGCACTGGCTATGTGGATGTCGCGAGGGGACAGAAAACTGACCCTGCTGAAGGTAATCTCCTGTTATCTTTGCCTTCTTCAGTCAGAGCTTCGAACTACACAGTTGTAAATTGCTCCTACCAGGAAGAAATCAGAGACAATTTACCATCTAATTACTGGAAATTGCCATGAAGCTTTGATTCAAGCAGGCCTTGTTTTGTGTGTATCCAGTCATTGTTTCTGATTGCATAATTTGAGTGCACATAAAGTTTGAAGAACCCATTTTGCTTTTCATCCTTTTGGTTAACTGTTCACAGATCACAGTACACTGCCACGATGTGTATGTAATCTAGTGTTGTATACCATTATTGTTGAACCAGTATTCAGTGGTACTCTGACCAATCAAAAGCACTTCACAGACAGTATATGATGAGAAATGTGGCCTCTTTATAATACATATCATGTTCAAGTAGGCATAGGTATCTCGCAAAAAAAAAAAAGGAGTAGGCAGTATAACTAGAGACCGTTTCTTGTTGACATCTATTGAAATGTGTATGCATTTCCATTCTTCATGACTCATATGCTCCATTGATCTTTTAAATTGCTGCTGAATATTGTCTCTCTTATATTTGCAGTGAATGCTCTCAAGGCAATCAAAGGCCGTCTGGTTGATCCTTCCAATAAGCTTAAGAATTGGGGCAGTGGGGATCCATGCACATCCAATTGGACAGGAATCTTATGTAACAAGATACCAAGCGATTCATATCTTCATGTAACAGAAATGTATGATGACCTCTTCCACATTATTTATCACATTCACAATGGTTTTATTGCTAGGCTGTTGTTCTTACATCCTATTACCTGTTTATTATTTATTTCTGCCATTTTCCATACAAGCATAACATTTAATAGTAACAGTGTATGCCTTTGATCCCTGTAGACAGTTGTTTAGGATGAATCTTTCCGGAACTTTGGCACCAGAGATTGGTCTCCTATCCCAGTTGACAAAATTGTAAGTATTAATTTGACAGGGCACTGATAATACTTGTGCAAAATTAATTGAGAATTCTCGAGCATTTCATAAACAGTATCCTAGGACAAAGCTAATATGACATAATCCAAATATACTATATTTTAATTAACTGTTTGTTTTCCTGCTTAGAACTCTTATGTCTACGATGTTCTCGCAGCTGTTTAATTATCTCATTTTTCTAGGAATAGCTGTTGCATTTAGCATATTTTACTAACTTGTATATTTTTTTATTTTTTCAAGGGACTTCATGTGGAACAATTTAAGTGGTAACATCCCAAAAGAAGTTGGAAATATCACAACACTGAAGCTCATGTAAATACCTCCTCTCTAACCAAAATTTCATATACCATTTCTTTAGAAACAATGCTAACTGTCACTTCCACAATCTTGCAGAACTTTGAATGGTAACAATTTATCTGGTTCTTTGCCCGATGAGATCGGTTATCTGAAGAACTTAAACAGATTACAAATAGACGAGAACAACATATCAGGCCCCATACCTAAATCATTTTCTAACTTAACAAGCATTAAACATCTGTAAGTGTCAAGTATCTTTTTTTTTTCTGCCCATCCCTGATGCTTCTCATTTGTAAGCTTTGTAATGATTCTGGTTCCATTTTTACATTTAGTCACATGAATAATAACTCATTAAGTGGGCAAATCCCATCTGAGTTGTCCAGCTTGCCTGCACTCCTTCATCTGTAAGTAGACCTCAACTTTTTCTCTGATATTTTCTGTTTTGCAAGTTGCCGATGAGTTGTACAGTTAACATGTCTTGTGCTGTGAACTTGCAGCCTTGTTGATAACAATAATTTATCTGGGCCTCTTCCACCAAAATTAGCAGATACACGTAGTTTGCAAATACTGTAAGTACATTATTCTGCAGCACAGCGTTAAGAGAATTTGTATTGGTTCATGGTATCTTGAGGTTTCTTGTCTTGGTGAATAACTCTCCTTCAGTTCTAGATGTTTATTGGCAAATAACTCACCTTCAGTTCTAGATGTTTAAGAAGTTTAAGTAACCCTATCAATTTCAAGTATGCTTCATTTTCTTTTGTAAATTTAATGGCATGATAAGGATATAATAGTGCAGGCCTTTGTCTTTGATTTTTTATTTGTTTATTCTGTATAGATTAGGCATGTTTGTTATCTATGACAAACATTTCTCATATCTGTGTACTTATAGTCAGGCTGATAATAACAACTTCAGTGGAAACTCCATCCCTGCTGAATACAGCAGCATACGAACACTTCAAAAGCTGTGAGTGTAACAACCTTTTCCATCATGTTTCCTCTTTTTAGAATCTGAGGTTGATGAAAGAGCTACTACAACTTCTGTTATTGAGAACAGCCGTTAGAAATGTAGGCATTGGTGAGTAAAAACCTAAGGTTAAAAGAAGAATATTTTGAGTAAAAACTTTTGTATTTGCCAAAGGGCTTATGCTTCTAGAGTTCTACTTGAGAAGGCTAGTATATCAAAGTTCAGGGCATCACATAGGTAAGAAAGAATTTGCTCTGTGGGCAACTAAAGGCTCGTTTTCAGTTTTCACATTGACTCCTCTTCTACTACAACCTATAGCAGTCAAATAGTTGGATGTAACTGGTCCATTTATATGGAAATCTTTACATTTCAACTGCCAAAGAGTGCTTAGTCCAGTTGGCTAAGCGCCTAAGCCACTCGAGCGGCACTCCCCGTGGGAGTGAATTTCAGGTTCTGGTTAAAAAAGTCCCCTCGCCAGTCCCGTGTGCCAAAGCACTAGTTTAGAGACAGCCCAGGTCGGCCTGAGGACCGTGTGTGGGCCAGTCACGGGTTACGATTCCTAGTGTGGGTGGGACCGGGGTTCGGGGGTTTTCTCGGCCTGCATGAGAAGGCCTTCTTCTTACTTACAATGCTCGGGGCGGCTTGCCCCTCGGAGGTCGAGTTTTTTTTTACATTTCAACTTTCTATAGGTAGTCTTCTTTCATCCTTTGGAGATCATTCTCACTGATAACTAAACAATATTTTACATCATTATACTCATTTAGAACACAGCTGCTCCTGCGGTTTCAAAAAATTATACTCATTTAGGGACAAGCACCACTCAGTCAACATCATGTTTAAAGTCAAATAAAGATCTGCTGAGTAAATCATCCTTTAACATGTTACAGGAGTCTAAGGAACTGCAGTTTGCAAGGAGCTGTTCCAGATTTGAGTGCCATACATAACTTTCTCTACTTGTAAGTCCAGATTAAAATGCAGTGTTTCCTTTATCAGTTTTTGGACGTCTTACAATCATATATTATTCTTTTACACCAGCCTGTTACAGCCTTTCTGGAACAGATATTTTGTCAATATTATTTCTTAAATGCCTTTAGTGTGTTATCTTCACATTAGAATGAGAAATCTGCCACTCAATTCGCATCAGGATATTAGTTCTCAAATATTGTACTACTAATTCCGGTATATACTTTCAGGGATCTTAGCTGGAACCAGTTGACAGGATCTATACCGACAAATAGGCTTGCTTCAACTGTCACTACAATGTATGTAGCTTTTGACATCTTGCTAGTTTTTTGGTAGAACACAGCTAATTTCTATGTTTGGGCAGTGATTTATCACATAACTTTCTTCAAGGAACTGTTCCATCAAACTTCTCAGGGCTACCTGATCTTCAGTTCTTGTAAGTACTATTTAATTTGTCAAAAAATTTATGCACCACTAACATCCTGCTATTGAAAAAGCATTCTTTCCATGCCAAACTAATAATAATGAACATTCCTTTCAAGCTCAAGTAACAATGTGCTAGCCAAAACTTTTCTACTACTTATTTTGTGTTATCTCAAAATGCCATTTTACAGGTCAATCAATGGGAATCTCATAAACGGTTCTGTTCCACCTACAATTTGGAGTAACATTACTTTTACGGGAAATAGAACCCTTGTTCTGTACGACAACATTCACATATGTTCTCTCATAATTCGGTTTGATATGTACTTTTATGTAATTTAGTATTCAAATAACGCAGGGACTTCCAAAATAACTCCCTTGACACTATTCCATCTGCATTTGAGCCTCCAGAAGCTGTCACGGTTCTGTAAGTTTCTTTATCATGGAGATATTTTCTCTTTATTCTACACTTATGCTTTTTTTTTTTTTTTTTTTGGAATGAGCAAGTATGAGGCAGTGCTCATTTCATTGGTAGATAAGTAACACTCATGTAATATGTTCATCTGTATAGTTCGTTGGTGATATGAAATTTCAATTGCAAAGTTCTGATGAATTTGCTAATCAGTAGCATTACCTGCCATTCAGTCACTAATGATGTAGATCTGTATGACAGATATTACTGTTATTCAGATCACAGAATAACACTGATAAAGAAAACTCAACTTTCCAACTGAATCTTTCTGAGTTTCTGACACAGTGAATAAATAATATCATTTTCTGCAGACTTTATGGAAACCCTGTATGTACGACATCTAATGCAGCACGAGCAGCTAATCTTTGCCAACCTAATTCTGTAATTGAAGAACCATCTGGAGAGGGAAGGCAAGTTAGTACAACGTGTATTCCTTGCCCAACAGATCATGAATACAATCCAGCATCCCCTATACCTTGCTTATGTGCTGTGCCTCTGGGAGTTGGATTTCGACTAAAGAGTCCAGCAATATCAGACTTCCTACCCTATAAAGAAGACTTTGAGAACGACTTAACCTCTCTGCTGGACTTGAGTGTTTATCAGCTGTACATTGAACGATACATAAGGGAGCCCGGACTAAGGCTGAATACACATTTAAAGTTATTCCCAAATAATACGAATTTATTCAATATAACTGAGGTGCTGCGGCTCAGGGAAGTACTTGCTGGATGGCAGATCACTCTACAAGATGTTTTTGGTCCATATGAGCTTCTCAATTTCACACTTGGTCCCTATGCAGATGGTATGTGAAACTTACTTTGCAGCAGGGCATTTTATTCGTAGTTCTATCATACCAAACTATTAGTCAAAACCGTCAGAGTGTATCTATTATTTCTTTTGCCTAGACAAAAGTAGTACACATTCCATATTGTTGTACTTGCACAGGTTACAACGACCAATTTGATAAACCTCTGGTTTACTGGCTATTACCTTTTTGCAGAACTTCCTACTACGGTGTCATCAGGTTTAAAAGGTGGCGCACTTGCTGGGATTTTGGTAGGGACAATTGTTGCTGCCATTGCAGTATCTGTTTTTTCTACAGTTTTTATAATGAAAAGGCGCAGAAAACAACGAACAACTTCAAGACGATCATGTAAGTCATCTTTCCTTTTGATCCTTACAAAAAAAATTGTAAATAGCTTCCCGTGTGCTGTATCGATTGAAAGTTGCTATCTAACAACTTAAATGCCTTGCTGTTTAAAGATGAAAAGGAAATCTATTCAGGAATTTTTATACGAACATAATTTAGTAAAAAGATACTTTTTTGCATATGTAAATCTGGAAATTTGGAACTAAGTTATAACTCTTGCTTTTGTGACCCCATTTAAAAGCATTACATTAGGATTTATGAACAGTAAAATTATTTAATTTTTAATCGCTGTGGTATGTAAAATTTAGCCTTATGGTGTAGACGTTAGGTTCGCCCAAATAGCAAGATCTATTCTTCCAAAATGATCACATGTTCTAAAGATGCATATTATTTGGCAGTACTTTCAAGGTTTTCTGTCAAGGTTGATGGCGTGAAATGCTTCACATTTGACGAAATGGCTGCGGCAACAAGGGATTTTGATATTTCAGCTCAAGTTGGTCAAGGAGGTTATGGAAAAGTTTACAGAGGAAATTTAGCTGATGGAACAGCTGTGGCAATCAAACGTGCCCATGAAGATTCTCTGCAAGGTTCAAAGGAGTTCTGCACAGAAATAGAATTGTTATCAAGATTACATCATCGTAATTTGGTTTCTCTTGTTGGCTATTGTGATGAAGAAGACGAGCAGGTGTGTCTTCCAATCCTTTAATTATTAATGGACAAGTATATTGTTGAAAATTTTTCCACAGCTCTCTACACATTTTGAAAGAATTAAAGTATTGGAAAATGTGCTTAGAATTAGTGCAGTGTTTTTATTGAGTGTGCAGTACTCCCCTCATAGAGAATATTGTTCTGCAGATGCTGGTGTATGAGTTCATGCCCAATGGTACCCTACGTGATCATCTTTCTGGTAAGTGGGAAGTGACATGTTCAAATATTTGCTTTTGTTTCCCATATTACCATCATATATAATAATAAAAAACTAGACCAACTTAGGAGGAACGTAAACCTGGATTGCCAGGAATACATCTACAGCTTAGCTCAGCTTCTACATCCATATGACCATCATGTGCTTTCACATTAAAGACAACACCATGATCATATCTATCCCATGGAATTTATATCTGGCATGCATTATCGCTATTGCATGTTTGCATATGAAGCTTTTGGTTTAGCTTTAGCTTATCATTGACTAATTTAATGTGCATTTTTTTAGCTTGAATCTGATGAAACACGTTTATAATCAAACTTAACATTTTCACAGCTAAGACTGAAAGATCTCTGAGCTTTGGTCAGAGGGTCCATATTGCGCTTGGTGCTGCAAAAGGAATTCTATATTTACATACCGAGGCAAATCCTCCTATATTTCACCGTGACGTTAAAGCCAGCAATATTCTTCTAGATTCCAAGTTTGTAGCAAAGGTGGCTGACTTTGGTCTTTCGAGGCTTGCTCCAGTGCCTGATATTGAAGGGACTTTGCCGGCTCATATCTCCACTGTTGTTAAGGGCACCCCAGTAAGTGACGCCACACCTAGCAAAGCAGCAGCACCACACACACCATGATTTCATTTACTGCTTCTTGTCATATAACAGGGAATATGTGAGCCCACCGATATGGGTGGAAATTTAGGTATCATAATATTTCACTTTTTCTTTCGACAGGGCTATCTCGATCCAGAATATTTCCTGACTCATAAACTGACGGAAAGAAGTGACGTGTATAGCCTAGGCGTTGTTTTTCTTGAACTATTGACTGGAATGAAGCCAATCCAGCATGGTAAAAACATTGTTAGAGAGGTAAAAAGTTTCCACTCCAGCTCTTACTGATTTAGTTACTCGTCTATAGATAAAATATATTGTGAAGCATCGAGAGTATGCATGGCTGCAGCATGGACACTTATATTAGGAAACCAACTCATCCCTCTTATCTCATCCAAAAGCCGTGAATACATCCTTTATGTTCACTAGCATAAAATACATAGTTTTGGATTTGATTATGTCAAAGAAACTAGCTGCATCTTATTCGCATTATATTGAGCACCTTTATTGATTGTATTGGAGTCAGACAGATGAATTAAAACTCGAACAATTTTCTATTGCTGCAGGTAAACATTGCTTACCAGTCAGGCGACGTTTCTGGGATCATCGACAGCCGGATGTCCTCATACCCTCCGGAATGCGTAAAGAGGTTCCTCTCCCTCGCAATAAAGTGTTGCCGGGACGAGACCGAAGCGAGGCCCTACATGGCCGACATTGTCAGAGAGCTGGAGACCATCCGGAGCATGCTGCCCGAGGGGGAGGACGTGATGTACTCGACCTCGGCGTCGGGCTTGCTGACGAAGTCCATGTCATCGTCCTCGAACACCACCACCGGGGCCCTCTACGTGTCCACGCATATTTCCGGCAGTGATCAGGCGGACAGTGGCATCCCCTCCGGGAAGGTGGCTCCGCGGTAGCGTTGCTGACGCCGGAGATGGCTTTTGTAGACACCTGACGAGAGACAGTGATCTGTACTGAACTTAGCTTTGTAAGTAGCGATAGGAGTAATGGTGGGGTGGTCCGGTGGTGTTCCCTTACCTGCAGGTGAGGACTGAGAAGTTGGTCTGTATATGAGTTTGTTGTGAAGTGTGCTGGAGCCTGCTGGGATCAGGGCGTGATGTAATAGTGGCATTGGTAAAAGGATACAGATGCTGGGTATATACTGAACTGACGCAATTCATCAGAAACACTGACGCAGATGGCAACTCCCGTGTTGATCTCGTTGCGGTGTTTGGTCGAACGCGTTCCGCGCATGCCCGCCGTCGGCAACCTGAGGCGCCATCCTATTGTCAACCGTCGGTAGGACTGGGCAGTTTGGCAGTTTGTGCGGGCCACGGTGGGAGCCGAGGTTGGGGTGGCGAGTGGGAGACTGCCGACGCGACTGGCGAACTTTCTATACGGGTGATTATTTGAATCGGGACGCTGGCGCGCCGTTTGGCTGTTTGGTGTGTGGAGGAGCTCGACAGGCTCGATGAGTCAAGCGGCAGTCACCGAGGCAGGCAGAGGCTGCTTTCCGCACCTGCGTCGGAAAAACGGCGCGTCGTCGATGATCTCCAGGACGCAGCGGATACGGACGACGGGTCGCCGATGATGTGAATGCGCGGAAAACTGGGCTGTTTCAGCTGGGCAGGAGTTAGTTGTCAACACTTGCTAGGAGGCATCGCTGTCCACATGTCCGTATGCAATAGAGTAAAAGCAGGCAAGAAATGGTTTCACACACACGAAGGTTTAACCACAAGCAGCTGATGCATAGGACTGGTCCCGTGCTAATATGAAAACGTGGAGAATTACATGCTGATAATTTAGCGTATATAGACTACGGGCAAATACTACTTACTATATATCAACCTCTCACAGCTATTCCAAAGAGCAGGTTCATTCAAGCTAGCTACCATCCGCGGAGGTGGTTAACCAGACCGTGATAAAGCAAACACGGTGGCATCCAAGATAAACTTTTCATGTCAGCAAACTGAACGCAAGCTGTGTCAACCTTCACTTTTTACACGGTAACTCAAGAGGCAGCAGCATGTCATCCAAACATGTCAAAGCCTTCCCCATGTTGGAGATGGGAGAAGCTCCGAGAGGTCTCCATCTTCCCCGGGAAATGATCCATTCCTGCACAAACCAACCAATACCAGTATCTTAGTAACACTCTTTTCAGAATTTTACGTTCTAATGAAGTAACGGCGCTGGTTGTAGAGAACATACTTGGATTCGACATGATGTTATCGTAGAAGGACATCTGGCCTGAACTGCCAGATGATCTCAAACCGTTGTCATTGCATCCATACATCATGCCACCGATTTGGTCATGATCTGTGTCGAAGTGATGCATCCCTGAGATCCTGTCAGCACTGTGAGCGCCCATAGCCTTGTGATCCTGGAGTGGCCTATCTGACTTTGGCTTCTTGTCGGTGAGAGACTCCTCATCCACCTCAGCTTCAGATTCAGCATTATTTTGTAATGAAGCAGCCTGCTTCCTCTTTGACCGTGCCCGTCTGTTCTGAAACCAGTTGTACACATTTGTCTCCGAGATTTGGCCATGGTGCGAGAGCTCTGCTGTTATCTCTTTTATCTTCTGCTTGCTTGGTGTTCCATTGCCTTGGTCAAAGATGTTCTCCAAGATCTGCAGCTGCATTGGCGTTGGTTGCCATCGTTGCCTTGCTGTGATCTTGTGACCTCCAGGGATAATTAGAGGATCACAGTACAGATTGCTAAACCTCATTCCTAAGGAGAAACCAGATTCAGTTGATCAGAAAACAAGAAGGGACTATATTCCATTGACAATGCATACATCACAAAGGAACATTAAAATATTTAGAGGGGGAAGGGTAAATTCAGTAATCTGTTTTAAAGATTATCTAACGGAGAGGGGGGATATTCCTACAGTGGTAGAAATCAGGGTTCCAAAAGCAGTTACCCGGCTACAGTTGTTACTCTTGTATGGTCATCATGCAAGTAATTAGGCTGAATCATCAGAATATAAAAAAATAATGACTTTAACAAAACTTAAGATCAAAAGGTTTATGCATAAGTTGAGAAGAAAACTAGCTAACTGGAGTGTATAAATTGATTACAGCACGAACAGGTTCGGAAAAAATTAAGTACTACATAGTAAAAAGTGGTACGTAATGGCCATAAGTAATAAAAAATGGCAATCACATGGTAAAAAGGTAAGTGTGTTGGCCTAACGAAAGACACATGGACGATGGACAGATTATAGCTCACTGAAAGTCAAGCTTAGATTCTGCACAACAGCAGAAGAATATGGAATAATCAGGGTGGCAGGGTGCACGTGTCACAAAATAGCACTTGGTTGGCCCTACATGACAATCATGTCTTAATAGCAATTCATTATGATCTCTTTAATCAAAGGACCATTTCTCAATTTGTGTGTGTCATCCTCCAAATAAAGGGGGAGTAACTGCTTGGGCACAGAAAACTTGTCATATAGAGAAAAATTGAATCTTAGCACAAATAACAATCATGCCGCAACCGTGAAGACCTTAATCAAATGCATGTACATTAGGTCACTAACTCAAAAAAGAGAAACAAATAAGAACAAGGTTCCCACTCTATGGTATTGACTGAACCTATTCCCACTTTGATGTGTTGGCACTTACAACCTATTGCCAAGTATCTACAAAGTACAAAATAAATGAATGCAAGTTCTGTTCAACCAGACAACAAGGTCCATCAAATGGAATTCTGCCTGCAAGTTCTAGTTTCTTCAATCAACGCAGTGTGCCTTAACTTCGCCACAAGGAAAACAATGCAGCTCAACACACATTGCTAAACTGGTTCACTAGACCAATCAAAAGGATGATCATTACAATTCCATTACCAAGATATGTTACAAGTAGCATCTCATGCAAATAACAAATCCAACACAAAACCACAACAGTTAATTAATGACAGAACTAACACATTATGAATTACATATTTTTACTACCCCATACCCACTATTACCAGTGTAACACATAGACGGCTAGCAGAGTAAAACAGACTAGACAAAGGCCGCAGTAAGCAGACTAGACAGCCGGAACTATGCATCAGGCAACATGAACAGAGTGAAAAGATACTCCACCCTTCACCAGTTGGAGAAGGCAGACTAAAGTAAATTGAACAGAAGACCAGCAGTGATGAATGAAACCTGCTCATGAAGTGATAAACTACAATAGGAAGCCTTTGATGGCTAGTAAAAATGAAAGAGAGTTAATAATTTCGTATGATTAGCTAACGCAGCTTCCTGTAACACCAAAATTAACTCTATTCATAAGTAGATAAATAAACAAAGGGTGCGGGTGCGGCCTTTAGTGAAGTCATGGCAAAAAGAGGACACCATTTTTCTATGTGGACAAAGACGCAAAGATGGAACTGACAAGCCACAATGCAAGTCCCAAGGCAAAGCAAAGGAGTCCCCCCAAATTTTCCGTTGCAAACCCCGAGAACAGACGAGCATAGACGGTACAGAGTAGCAGTTGGTTTTGCCCGCAACATGAAACCGACCTGCAATGGTGTCCTGCTGCTCGGTGAGGGCGCGGTGCATCTCGACGAGCTGCTCGCAGATGGTGGCGTAGATGGAGATCTGCTTGCGGAGCACCTCCATCTGCTCGTCCGTCATGACCTTGACGTAACCCCCGAGCCCTTCGCCTCCCGCGTCCGCTGCGGCGGCCGTGGCCGCGGAGGCCTTGGCCCTGTCCCCCCACTCCATCACCGATCACCCGGAGTGGCCAGCCAGGATCGCCACGCGACGGGAGTTTGGGAAAGTGGCGCGCTATTTGTGCAGCGGAATGGAGCTACGCAAGGAAGGAAATCACACGGTTAGGCAGGCGGCTGGCGACAGCACGCGCCCGTGCGACGCGGAACGGAATGCTCGGACACGGGATGGCCGCGCCGCACGGGGTGGCGAGCGAGCGACGCGCACAGCAGCAGAGGGCCGCGGGCACGCCGGGCAGCAGGTGGAATGGCAGGAGAGAGCAGAGGGCAGAGGACCGCGGGGTGATGGCGAGACAAGAATGGGGAAAGTGGCAGCAGCAGGAGGATTTGGAAGTGGGAAGAGGCGGTGGCGGCGGTTGCGGGCACCGGCCACGAGCGGGCAGGCGCCGCGACTCGCGGCGGAAAGAAAATTCACGGGCGGCGTTGGCGTGCGGCGCGGGCGTGGCGCATGCGGACAGACAGGACACGGAGGGGACGGACGACGGGCCGGCGCCGCGCGTTACGGCGTGACGTGCGGTGGGGGTGGGTGGGGTGGGCGGGGCCCAGGAAGCGACGGGCGTTCGGCGGCACGACGGACAGGTGGGGCCGGGGCCGGGGGCCGAGAGCGCGGTCAATGGCTCAGTGCGGCAGGCAGGCAGCGGGAGGAGACCCGTGGACGGCGACGGCGACGTCGACTAGGCCGGGGCCATGTCGACAGCAATTATCGCGGCAGCATAAACGTTACACTTTCTTTTGAAAATGGGCGCAAATGATATGATGATACAGTGAAAAGCGCAAAAGCACTGCCAATCCTATGTGCCAGGTGATCTCAACTGCTCATTGGGCTAGTTCTTACTGCTACGGTGCTACCACAACAATATTTTGAGTACTAATGGGCATTCAACAGAATGTTTGATAGATCGCTGACTGCATTGGTTTCTTATTGCAGAACTGCCTCTTTCTTGTTCAGAGCCATACCGAAGCGCCGACGGTGGCTCGGGCCCTCGGCAACAAAACTTGGGTTGATGATAGGGGCGCTTACCGTCCAAGTAAACATTGAATACCTCCACATCTGGGAGCTCCATTTGCAGCCAAAGGTCTACAATTCAGGTTCCTACACCAGCAAGTCAGCTTACAATGCCGACTTCGTTGGCACCATAAAATTTGCTCCTTGGAAACACAGTCAAGGACCGGCTCTTTGAGATGCAAATTCTTTACTCGTATTTGGCTAGCAGTCAAGAACAGGAGTTGGGCCTCAGATCGTCTAGCCAAGCAGGCTACTCAATCCATCGGCCTTCCCATTATTATGCAATCGGTGGGAGAAGACCATTGATCAATCCTCGCCTAGTCACCTCTTGTGCGTGTTTTGGCCCTTGAACTTCCAGGAGCCCAATCTAGCTGCCCTAACCCCTTCTGTTGCTGCAACTCGTTTTCCTAGCAGATGGTGCCTATCAATTAAAAGGGCCCCTAAAGATTTATGTAAGGGGACTAAACTCCTTTGATCACTCTGGTTGCTTAGGAACTCTGAAAACATAAGGAATGCTTGTGTTTTCAAGGGGCTCATAATAAAATTCAAGACCTGGTACAAACGATTTCTAATAGGACTAGCTTGTGGGATCAACATTATGTGGATCAGATTAGAAATTTACACACCTGAGTTTTTTTTCCTTTGTTGTGTTGTAGAGAGGAGAATCTTTCTCAGATATTTTCCTTTTTAATGAAAGGGTGATGCTAGCGATCGAACGTTCTATCGTAGAACGCTCGTCGCTAGCGGCCCGGCCCACCACCCGATCCGCACATACACAAATCCCCCCGCCCCCACTTTCCTCGCCCCCGCAAAACCCGTAGCGTGCGCATCGCCCCCCTCCGCGCCCCCGGCGGCGTCCACGCGACCCCCCCCTTCCCCGTGAACCGTTCCCGCAGACCAATCAACACCTGAAAACACCCGAAAAACCAAAAAAAAAACACATAAAAATTAAACAACATAGAAACTGAAAACGAAGACTGAAACATGAGATTAAATGCAAAATAAAACAAATCAAAAATAGGGTTAGAAACATCAAGAGCCATGAAACAAAACTGAAAACGAAGGCTGAAACATGAGATTAAATGCAAATGAAACAAATCAAAAATAGGGTTAGAAACATCAAGAGATTAAATGCAAATAAAACAAATCAAAAAATAGGGTTAGAAACATCAAGAGACAGAAAATGAAACAAACTTAAAAAGAAGACCGAAACATGAGATTAAATGCAAATGAAACAAATCAAAAAACAATGGTCGAAACATCAAGAGACAAAAAATGAAACAAAACAAACACACATGTAGAAATAGCAAGAAACAGGGTTAGAAAACAGCAAGAGATGAAATGCAAATGAAACAAATCAAAAATAGGGTTAGAAACATCAAGAGGAAGTGACTGAAACAAAACAAACATACATATAGAAACAAAATGCAAAGGTGGTATAGAAACATTACAAACAACTTTGTTGTTGGTATAGAAACATTGGAAAATGACATGCGAAACATAGACCAAAAAAGACAACAAAGAAACAACATGATTGCAACTCTGAGAAACATCAAGTGAAGTCTGTTGAAACAACCAAAAAAAAACAACTGAAACACCCCGGCGAAAACATACAAACCCATGAAACATCCCCTCATCATCTAATGAAACAAGGAAGAAGATGTCAAAGAAACAAAAACAAAAACCATGTCAGAAACATGGCTAAAAACACCGGGAAGGGGAGGACAAAGACGGACGAGAGAGAGAGAGAGAGAGGACGTCTGAGACCTACCTAGACCTCGAATCCCACGGGAGACGAAGAAGGAGAGGGAGGGTGCGCGCGGGTTGCCGGATCTGCGGCAGCAGTCGCCGGATCCGGCCCAAAGCACGACCGCTCGTCGCATTGGCGTCCCCATGGCCGCCATCGCCGGAACCCTAGCTCGCCGCCAGGGGGAGGAAGCCGGATCCACCGCCACCCCGACCCGATCCATGGCCGCGACCGCCAGATCCGCGCGGATCCGCGGCAGCCGCCGCCGGATCTCGCGGTTCGCAGCCGCCGCCGCCATGGGGGATAGGGAGGAAGCGGCCGGCGGCGGGAGCAGCTCGAGACGGCCATGGTGAGGAGGGAGGAGGCAGGAGGAGCGCGGGGAGCGGGAGGAGGTCGCCGACGTCGTGGGGAGGAGGTGGGGAGGAGGGAGGAGTACGAGGGAGAAAGCTCCGCCGTCGCCATCGCCATTCCGGAGAGAGAGAGAGCCGGGGAGAGAGAGATAGAGAGTGTGAGAGAGAGGGAGGCGGATGCAAGTGGGGGGCGGTCGTGCGTTCAGGCAGGCGGAACGGCCGAGGCGAGGCGCACGCGGACGAAATTACGCTTCTGCCCCCCGTCCCGTTTGATGGCGCGCGCGGTGTTGGGATGCGGAGATGGGCCGGGCCGTAAGCGATGCGTTTTATCAGTAGAACGTCCGTCCCTAAGCATTACCGTTAATGAAATGACATGTAGCATTTTTACTTGTTTGAGAAAAAAACTATTATAAAAAACATCTTCAAGAGCTCCTTAGCTCAATTCCGAAAAATCATTTTTGGTAAAAAAAAAATGAGAAGAAAAATGAGTTTCCAAGTGTTTCTTTTTTTTTTGATAAAACATACCGTATTTCTAGATAAGGAAAACGTACACGGATACGAAATACAGACACATCAAAGGATACATGGACAGCTGTCCTATCAAACTTGCACAAAGGCCCCTAAGAAAAATAAAAATTACAGAAAGGTCCCTAGGCCCTGTGCTACCCGAAGCCTCCCGAAAACCACGACGCCGCCCGCCGCCGTCACACCGCCGGTTGCCGTCGTCGTCGTCGAAGCAGAGGCAGATCCAGACCCGGAGCAGAGGAACCCCTTTCGCACTGAGGCTTTGACATGAGCCGCAAGAGAAGAAGTCACCGTTGGAGGAACATCGGCCGGGGACATGCCCCGAGTCCCTCTGCTCCCGGACCGAAACTCGCCGTCGACCACCGCCGAAGGAAGAAGGAGCTCGGTCCGCTCGTCGTCTTACCTTAGAAACCGCAGCCATCACAGCATCCTTCAAAAGCAGAGTCGCCGGATCCACCACCTCACTGAGGCGACGAACCATCACCGGACTCGATCTCCTGTACAAGATCCGACCCAAGCGGACCTTACCACCACACGCTCGTCGCCGACGCTGGAGAAGGACGTCGCCGAGACGGGGAGAAGCGCGAGAGGACCTTATTCCATCCTGGCGTCGCCGCCGTCTCGACGCCGCCGCCCACGGAAACCAAACCCTAGACCTAGGACACCCTAAACTAGGACAAACCCCACCAGCCGGCAAGCGGACCGCCATCTCCACCACCTCCCGATGCCTCGAGGGCCATCGGAGGCAGAGAAGACGGCCTCCACCGCCGGCGGCGACCGTAATGCCTTTTCCGCCCCCTCTGAACTGTAGCAGGCTGGATGTTTCGAGAGGGGAAAATTATCTGAACTCTATAGACATTCCCCGTTTGCCCAATCTGACATACGGCGTCTTATATACGGTCATTCCACACAACCTAATGTTGATTTCTTCCTGGTTTTCTCCTCGGTGTGTGGTTTCTTCTTAGGTTTGATTTTTTTTTTCAACCAATTATTGGCAACGGTTGGAGAAAAGACAAAAAAAAACATTTCTATACTCACTCATTTCAGCCGCTTAGATGGAACAATCAATGATTGGATAATATATTTATAGGAGCACTTGGAGATGCTCTAACGTTGCTCCACTTCCATGGATCCCTCCATTTCCATCCATAGATCCCAGTAATATTATTGGGATATTAACACTTCATACTTCTAAAAAGCTCTTTGGAATTTTGGATGGAATTTTGGATGAGCTAATGGTAGTTACTAGTCGCGAATAGTTCAAAATAGCTAGAATTTTCTAACTGGTTAGTTATTAACTAGTTTAAGACTGACTAAAACATTATCCCTCCTGGTTGAATGAAGGAGTAATTTTTAGCTAGCTAACAAATAACCTTTGATATCTAATGAGCCTATTTTTGTGATCAAAAGCTAGGCTCTATGTGTATTATAGATAATGGGCAAAAAAACTGAACAGACCACACAAAATGCGTCTCCAGAGATATAAAATTTATGTCGACAAATACTATCATAATCATATATGTTGCGAAGTCAATCAAAGAGCTCAATACTGGAACCTAACATCTCTGGAGTATCAGCACTAATAGTCGGCGACACAAGTACAATAAACGAAATATTCTAAGTACACAGCCATGGGTGTGTGTTTTTTCTCACTACTTGTCATCTCATCCGCAGGTCAATGTCACAAGGGATATCAAAATTCACCAGCTAGCAATGGCATGAATTCCAATACCATCACGGGAGCTTGAGCATCAGAGAAGCTACGTCTGTCATGAGAGCCGGACTGAGAAGAGAGTTTCTGGGAAGGATCAGAGATGAATCACCTCCCTGTCACTGTTTTGTGCCACCATTGCTGAACGGAGAGGCACTGCCGTTCTGATGCGGGCTATCCTCTCGATACACCGAGTTCAACATGGCAAGTTCTCGAAGTTGTTGTCTCTTGATGTTGTCTTGTGAATCATCCTGCATGATAACCCATTAGTGGATTGAGATTACAAGAGATGATGAATAAAGCAGAATGTTCACCTACATGTTAGTTGTCTATTTGTTTAATTGTAGCAAGAAACTATGGAAAATACATAGAAGTTGCCACAAATGCTCTAGGACACTAAGGCCACCTCTACACAGAGAGGGCTCTCCGGACGACGTTAACTCAAGACCCCTCCTCCACCCCCTCATTCTCGGACTCTTACCTTTCTCCCTTGACTTCCACCTAACCACCGAGACCCGGCTGGCTGGCCCCACCAAGGCTGCCTTCGATGCTCGAACTCCTCCCCCTACACCTCCTGATCCTCCCATAACCCAACCCTAGATTTGAGCCCCTCCCCCAACCCCTTACACTCCACATCCCCACCTACCCAAACCATCTCCACTATCCGCCGCCGCCGCTGCCCACTCGCAACATCCTTGCTAACCTAGCCAAATCATGATGCCCCCGACAATGGCCCCACCAATCCCATCCTTCACAAACTGTGGAGGGCGGCGCCACTGCTAAAAACCATACCCCACCCTAGATTTGAACCCCTCCCTGCACCCCATGTTCCCACCTACCCCACCCATCTCCACTATCCACCGCTGCCGCCGCCGCTGCCCACTAGACAACATCCTTGCTAACTCTGCCAAATGATGATGCCATCAACGTTGGACGCACCCAATCACCATCCTCCAAACCGTGGTGGGCGGCGCCACTGTTGCATTGCCATCCCACAACCATAGCATCGGGACAACCACCCCCCTAATCTTCACTTTAGCCCCGATAGACATGAAATCCCCTTCCCAAGTTAAAACCCTACACTACTAAACCAGTCACAAAACCTAACCCTAACTGGAACACCATCCGTCGGCGGAGCATCATCACAGAACCATGGCCATCGATGGATCCAAAGGTTTGTGTCGTTCTTACTTTCTTACTTCACCACTTTTATCATTCCATTTGTGCAAAATCTTCCCTTCAACAGGGCATGTTGATCCATACTTTATGAAATTGCCAAAAGAAAAACGTTACAGAACTTAATAGTGGCCTATTTCCTTACCTTTCCTAAAATGATATGCTTCGCTAATGAATTACAGATTGAGGAATAGATAAAGGTAGAGGTTTAGGGGATCATATGCATACCACTGGTTTCAGCAACTCCTCCAGTATCTCCTGTGCTTGTGTCAGTCTAGCATCAATAATATCAGCAGGTAATTCAGCCTCAATTAAGATATGTGTTGGATCGCCCAAGTGTTCATAGCCAGGCCTTCCCTTGAGCTGTTCCTCCTACAGGAGACAGAAAGAATGGCATGTCAGCATTGTTTGCTTGCCCCAAGAAGTGAAGTATCAGATCTTAAGATTCATCTCCGTTGGTTACCAGAAAATTTTAGCCTATATCCACTGATGATTCAATGCAAAATGCCACAAACAACATTATTGAAGAATCAGCTTATGAAAATGAGTAAGAATTTATTTACTTTCACAGGATCTTTTATGGAGCCCTTCCCTCTGATGAAAACACGGCAACCTGTAGTAGCTTCAACTCTCTTTAGTGAGTGTCCCCTCGGCCCAAGCAGACGGCCAATGAAGTTAAACTGCATATATTTCAGGTATAATTAATAAACTAAAAATACAAATTGATAGTAGTAACAAATAATCATCACTTTGTCAGAAGCAGGAAAGAACATACATTGGGGTAAGCATCTGTTGGAACTTCCAATCGCACGATCTTCTTGACAATGTAGGAGGAATTGTTCTGTACACCACCTTGCCAGCCCATGGCTCCCCTAGGAAAACCATTTCTCTGTAAAGTCATGGTATCAAAATAGAATTGTAAGTTAAGCTTGCTTCATTGGAGATAAAATTGATAAACCGTAAAACAATTAAGCAGTATGCAAGCAAAAAATTGCAAAACAAAGAGTAGCTGAAATTACTATTCTCTTCTCAACATGAAAAGAAATAATAAAAAAGTATCCTGCATATCTCCAACTTTTTTTGTACAACCAAGGCCTTCGAATGGGAAAAAAATTGTACCATATTTTAAGTAGTCTAACATACAAAAGTAGCTTCTAATATACTCTTCAATGAAACTTCAGGAGAGAACAATCACTCAACATGTAACCAGATTGACTTTTCAAGTACTGTATCAGAATGGAAAAGAAAAAAGCAAACATTGAATCCTTGGGTGTCAGGCTAGTTTCACAACTACTCGTATGGGCCAAGAGCAAAATATTATTAAGAATGAAACTAGGTCAATAACATAGCAGGTGAAGACCACTGGGTGGTGTTAAGATCTAATCTACTAGATACGGAGAAGATATTGTAGGTTGTTACAATTGATTCCAATGCATTGAGCAAAACAAATGAATCTATCTGTTCAATTCAAAACTTAAATATATAGAATGAAATAACCAAGTATGTGATATGCTTGGAACG
The DNA here is from genome assembly GCA_018135685.1 of Themeda triandra. Lineage (NCBI taxonomy): Eukaryota > Viridiplantae > Streptophyta > Magnoliopsida > Poales > Poaceae > Themeda > Themeda triandra. The sequence continues at coordinate 569,609 of JAENPR010000131.1, read as the reverse complement.
TTCCAATCAACTGAAGCTTTCTTTCAGGCTTTCACTATAAAGGGACAGTCAAACTTAAGCTAAGAATATTTGATATAGTTTTCTAACAGGCAAGGTTCTACCGCTTATAAATGTATGTATTCCATCTCACTATGTCAGTTCTGATTATTTTGGGACTCATGCATATATCTGTTAGCATGCTCTAAAGGTAGCTTGTTTGTTCCATTGCCACATCTTGACATCCACAAACCACCCATGAACAGCTATACTATCCAAAGAGCGGTTTGACACGCACATTAAAGACAGTAAAAGTGCAGCTGTTATGGAAAAAAAAAAGTGCAGTAAAGTGTCAAAACTATATTTGCCATTGTACTTCAATATCAGACAACCTACACATTATGTAGTATCAATTTTCCATAATGAATTCTGTAGCACAAAGTTCAGAGGTATCAAGTTAATGAATGAACTGAAATGGCAAAAGAATTTTAGTAGCTAGTACAGATACCTCAGGATGCATCCCATTCCAGGGACCAAAACCGTTTCCACAGAAATTAGGTACCCGGGGCAATGGATGCATGTGGTTTGGACTTGCAATTGGTGGCAACCTCTCATTTCCTCTAACTCCAGAGTTAGAAAGCAGGTTTGATATTCTCATTATCTCTGCACATTATGGTTTGCTATCAGCATGACATCGACATAAGACTAAATACCTATTAGTGATAAAGCTCTACCATTTTCAGCACCAAAACATTTATATGTTGTATACCAGGGACTGTGGGGGTTCTCCGTACAATTCGTCCCACGTTAAACTAATGGGCCTTTTATGAACAGATGAATGAAAAGGCTGCTCTTTTATCATAAAGACAGAGCTCGTACAGGAACAGAGCATATGAACTACCGAATCTGAGCAATACTGCTACAAATAAAGCTGAAAATTATCTCACCTTGATTCAACAGCCTGCCGCAGATTGGGAGCACCTGCACGAAGGGCCCGAGCTTCTGTTGCTCCTGCAGCAAGTCCTCCAGATACTGGCTGCGCCGCCGCAATCCAATCCAGCCCATCGAATGGAACACAGAAAAAAGATACGATTCAGACCACGATACAAGAACACCGACAACAGGGGGGAACAGGTTACAGCAAAAAAGCGACTATATTTCAAGAATCCAAGAATCCAATCGGGGTGCCATCTTACCTCGCATGTTCTGGTGATGGAGGGGGCCTCATAATCGGCATCGGGGACATCGCCCTGGCCGGGGAGAAGCATTTGTCCGTCGTGGCCATCAGCGCCTCCATGGCGGCGGGCTGGACTGGGTCGGATTAAGCTGCCACCAGTGACGAGAGGCGACGGCGGCGGACCAAGAGAAAGATGTGATTGCGTTTTTCTTAGATTTTTGTCGTATTTTATCACCTTTTCTATTGTGTGGTAAAATCAGTCGAGGAGGATTCCAGCGAAATCGCGCATACGAGATGTCAAAAACGGCGCTTCCTCTGGGTGCTTCTTCGGCTGGCTCGCCTCCTTTTTACCCTCTTCGTAGGGTTTATAGCTGCGGTAAGGTGGAGTAGGTTTTTGGCAGCCGCCGCCGGTTGGTGATGCCCTTTTTTTTTTCGTTCCCCCGGTTTGGCATAGGGTTTTAGGGGGACTTGAGAGTTGGCCGTATGCACTTGTAGGGATACGTAGAATTGAACCGTATGTGTACAAAATTTGTCAAGTTACCATTGACTTCAGTAATAACGTCTAACTAAATCAACCTCACACATGTTTTCATCCCAACAGATTTATATTATACCATGAAAAAAAGTATTGTTATCACAAAAAAAATTCCTCCTTTCATGCGGCCATCATCATCACTTTGACCTTCTTTTTTATTTGTGATAAGCACTACCATACATGCATTTGCATATACACATCTGATGTAGAAATCTATCATAGCATTAATTTTTGCCTTTACCTGTAATGTTACATCTTTCTTTTCTAGCGGTCACCACCATGTCTAGTCAGCATGTTAAGTGAATATTTATTGTTTATGTGTATGTTTTTTCTATTATTTTCATGTGATGAATAGGAATCATCGAATTTTAAAATGATTGTTTCTGGGTCAGGTTATGTCTGTTCTTTTTTAATAAAATGTTTGTTTCTTATGTTTGTTCTTTTTTAACCTCCAACTACTCGTCGTCCTCCCTACCATCGGTCGTCTCCTATCCCTGCCATTTAGTTTGCCTCCACTAACCAACATGGTGTCATTAGGCCATCTCCATGACTCAGCTCGTCATTCCTAGCTCAATCATTGTCCTTCTCTGTCCCCATGCTCGCATCCTCTGTCACCCTCCAACTTGTCATGAATAAGTGAAAAATGAGGCTTAAAATTAAGTGTGTAGTATATGAGATGTAAGCATTTTAATGCCAAAATACAAAGTTGCTAATTTGTGCAGTTTTCCTCTATTGGGTGAAGGTATGCAATTAGTTTAGTTTGTTTAAAAACTATTGACAACAATGTAAAAAATAGTTTTCTATATCAGACAAGTTAGTTACTTCAGTGATCCATGAAATACATTTATTGCCTTGTAAAATATATATATATATATATATATATATATATATATATATATATATATATATATATATATATATATATATATATATGTGCTTAGTGTTCTATACAAAGTTTACTAGTTGAAGAAAATCTAAATGGCAGCAAGCTAATTTTAGCATCGTGGATACAAGATACACTAACTCATGAAAGGGTCTCTAGTCTAGTGGTTAGAGCACGCGAGTAGCCCAAAGACGCAGGTTCGACTCCCCGTGAGAGCGAATTTAAACAGGTCTGCATTATTAAAAAATTAAAAAAAAATAGGCCGGGGTTTTCCTTGCTGACTTCGGTCAAAAAAAAAAAGATACACTAACTGAAAAAGGAAAATACTATATTAGCGTAGTACTTTGGATTATTTGATTATATTTGTCTATTCATGTTTTGGTATTTAACTACACCAAAAGAACCGGCATAAAGATTATCCTTTATTTCATCCTCATCTAACTAAGGTTTTAGTTTTTCATCGCATAATCCTCTCTCTAACATTTCACTGCACATTGCTACAACAAAAATACTCTCTCACGAGAAGCAACACCTTGTTGATCTTATTGTCCAACACTACCTAATACTAACAACTTACCCATCTACATACGATGTAACCATTTATGAGCAAGATGATGTCCATGCTTATATTGTAATTGCATTTATAGGAATATATACTCAACACAAGTTTAGTACGGGAAACTATTTTGTTTTGAGCAACACAAGGCTTGCTATGATTGCATCTTGTGTTGGACCAGAAGTAATCATATGGCAATGCTATGGCTCTCAAAGTCCAAGTAATTTGATACCGCGACTATTGAATATGCAAACCAATATACACCTAAAAACAAATTTTGTGGTATTGAAACCAGGATTTCTCTACTCTACAAACTTGTTTGTTAATAAGCGAGATAAGCTCATCTATAAGCAAAATCTAATGGATATGTCATATATGTTCGTTCAAAAAATTATCATGCATCACTTTATTTTCCCTTAATTACAACATACTACTGTTTTTTAGGAAATATATTGATTTTCAAGACATGCAATTAGGAAAGTAATATCAAGTGTATGCATTGGAAACTATATTTCTATTCAAAACAAAAGGCAAGAGAGGCTAATGAAAAGGTCTAGAAGCATAAAGAGAATATATTATAGAGTCCATATGGGCTTTTGTTGTGATATGCTATGGTTGGATTCATTAGCTGCTAATAGGCATAGCTAGATAATATGCTACAACTGATATAAGCTTCTATTAGGATTTTCCCAAGGATTTACCGGAGTTATACATTAAGTGGTAAGCGACGTTCCCGTCGACGATGAGGTGCCAGTGGTGACTTCGAGAATCTCCAGATCTGCCGGGTGCTCGGTCCTTCAAAGATGCTCATAGGGGTAGGGGTAGGATTTGCGTACGTGTGTTCATAGGGGTGAGTGTGTGTGCGTATTGTGAGCGTCTGCGTTGTCCTGTGTAATTAAAAAAAAAGCTAGTTTTGTCAACTAGTAAAATAGTTGTTAGTTTAGTATTTAGCTAACAAAAAGTTAAATTATTAGCTAGACTTGTTTGGATCAAGGATCTCATCCAGCTAACTGTCATGTCAGCAGATAATAATATTGACGTGTTGGTTAGTCTACTATGGATGTTTTCGTTTTACATATTAATAATAGACTGTTGTAGGCTGCATTTGATTTTTGCTCCTGTCTCACGTAAGTACATACATCTTTTCTTCGTCCACCGACGAATTCGTCCAGGTGCCCTTTGACTTCAGCAAGGAGGTTCGTCACGCGACACACCAAGAAAGAGGGCAGTATTCCAAGCAGCTGAACATTGAATACTTGTACGATCGTCACTCTAGCCAATGACCGATCGGTAAAGAAAAGCTTATTGTCTTCTCCGCTGTTGCTTTCGAGAGAAACAGGAAGACAGTGTGAACTGTGATGTGGAGAGTGGAGAGTGAGGAGGAGCTTGCTCTTGTTCTCGCCCCTAGGGCCCTAGGATGGAATCAGGCAGGCCAAGCGCACATGGAACTCTTCCGTGGGAGTGGGACTGTGGGACTGGTGGCCTGTGGGAAGGGGGAAGGAGCCTACGCGCGGCGCGGAAGGCTGGGGCGGCGCACGATGGGTTGGGCGATGAGACCATGACATGCACCACGGGGACCAATGCTCGCCGCGATGCCTGCACTGCCTGCCGAGCGCCGATCTACTTTATGCTGCTACCCGCTAGTTTTTGCGCACAGGAACTGGAAGCGACGACGACAGAGCTGAAGCTGAGCATAGGATACGGTCACGACATGGCTGGCATTGGCCGTACGCAGCCAAATCGCGCATTTTTTTTTTTTTTTTTTTTTTTTTTTTTTTGATAAAATCGCGCATGTTACTTGCCATTGAGCGAACCGGGAGCATCCGGGGGAGCTCGCGCGCGCCACCGCCCACCGGCCCGGCAACCGTCCAACCGCGCCAGTGCGCCGCCCAGCAAGCTACGGCGCGGTCGGTAGCAGCCGCCGCGCAGCTCGCGGCATCGGCTATAGACGTCTCTGGGTACGTACAGGATGCGTTGATGACACGAGGAAAGAACGCGACAATAGACATGTTGCTGGATGCCTCGGCGGCTCGGCGCCGACGCCACGCAGCAGTGCGCGCCCATGCCATGCCACGCACCGTGCTGTCAGCTTGTCGCGGATGCCCCCACAGACACAGCTCCAAGGGGTCCCTCCTCCCACTCCCACCCGCCCGGGCCCGGCCTGTGGCCAGTAAAGTCCATCTGAATCTGAACTCAACATCTGACCCATGCCATTCTTACCTTTTTCTTTTGAGGAAAATGCCATTCTTACCCTGGCCTGTCAGCCTGTGGGCGCCTGCAAAGTGCCCCAGCACGTATCCAGGAGGTCCTGTCTGTCACCCGCCACCGCGACCGCAAGATCCCACCACCACCACCACCACCACCGGCACGGCGGCACCCGGATTCTCTTCTTTCGCAAAAACGCACGGACCCGCGAATCATTTCTCCTCCTTTAGCCCATCTTGCTCACGCTTTCCAGGCCGCCGGACCGGCCCAAATCGAGCAAACTATAGGGCCGAGATCCCGTGGGGGGAGCCCAACGGAAAGGCCTGAAAGGCCGTTGCGAATAGAAGCCGCGCGGGCGAAGCCTTGTTGTGTAAGTGTACTCCCGCCGTCCCGCGGTCCGCGGTCCGCCGCAGGCAGCCATCTCTTTCGGCAGCCGCTGTGCCTCGCCGCCGGCCGCCCGCCGGGAGATGGCGGCGCTGCGCGTCCCGCTCCACGCCATCCTCTCCCGGGCGACCCCACCGCCCGCGTGCCTGCTCCGCCCGCTCCACGCGCACCTCGTCGTGTCGGGCCGCCTCGCCGCGTCGCCCGCCGTGACCACGTCCCTCGTCTCCCTCTACGCGCGCGGCCCGGCCGCGCTGCACGGGGCCGTCCCGCTCCTGCTCCCGGCCTCCGCGCCGCCGCCGCTGCCCTGCTTCAACGCGGCGCTCGCCCTGCCGCACGCGCTCGCGCTCCCGCTCTTCCGCCGCCTCCTCGCCGCGCACCGCCCCGACGCCTTCTCCTTCCCGCCGCTCTTCTCCTCGGCCCCCGCCGCGCCGCACCTGCTCGCGCTCCACGCGCTCGCGCTCCGCTTCGGCCTCGCGCACGACCTGTTCTGCGCCAGCGCCCTGCTCCGCGGGTGCCTCAGGTTCGGCCTCGCCGACCACGCGCACCGCCTGTTCGACGAATTGAGGCACCGGGACGTCGTCGTGTGGAACTCCATGGTCAATGGCTTCGTCAAACTCGGGTGCTTTGACCGCGCTGTAGAGTGCTTCAGGAAGATGAGGGAGGAGGGTGGGGTGGAGATCAGCAGCTTCACAGTCACCGGGATCTTGTCCGTGTGTACAGCGACGGCTGATTTGGGGCGCGGTGCTGCAGTTCATGGGTTGTCGGTGAAGTCAGGGTTTGACAAGGAGGCATCTGTGTGCAATGCGTTGATAGATCTTTACGGGAAGTGCCACAAGGTGCACGATGCAACCATGGTGTTTGAGGGGTTGCCAGATACTGATAAGGATCTGTTCAGCTGGAACTCCATGCTGTCAGCGCATCAGTACTCGGCTGATCATGTGGGGACGATGAGACTCTTTGCGAGGATGAGGCGTACCACACTGTTGCCTGATGCAGTGACTGTTGCCGCTGTTCTCCCTGCATGCGCACAGACTGCAGCCCTGAAGGTTGGGAGGGAGGTGCATGGGTACATTGTAACGAGCGGACTGGCCTGTGATGGAGCAATGGACGTGTTTGCTTGCAATGCGCTGGCGGACATGTATGCCAAGAGCGGTGGGCTGGATGATGCTCGCCGTGTGTTTGATTGGACACGCCAACGGGATGTCGCATCGTGGAACATTATGATCGATGGGTATGCATCACATGGGTGTGGGCAGGAGGCACTGATGTTATTCCATCAGATGATAGAAGAAGGCCTAGTTCCAGATGAGGTAACGCTGCTGGGAGCATTGTCGGCTTGCAGCCACTCTGGGCTTCTCGAGGAAGGGAAGGGTTTCCTGAAGAGGATGAAAGATGAGTTTGGACTGGAGCCACAGCTAGAGCACTATGCGTGTGTCACTGACATGCTTGGGCGAGCAGGGAGGTTGGATGAAGCAAGAAAGGTAGTAGAAGAGGCTGGTGCTGTTGGTGCTGGTGCATGGAGGACGTACCTTGCGGCATGCCGGATGCATGGTGATAAGGAGAGAGCACAAGAGGCAGCTAGGATGTTGATGACGGCAGAGGAATCAGGGAGCGGGGGATGGGTTCTGCTCGCCAACACTTATGGTTGGGATGGAAACTTTGAGGAGCTCGAAGAGGTGAGAGAGGAGATGAAACGTCAAGGGGTGCAGAAGGCAGCTGGTTGCAGCTGGGTTGAGGCCGGATGAGATAATAACGGAAGTGGAACAATGATGCATACTTTTATTAGTGGGTATAGGGGACACCCAGAGGCTGACATGATTTATGAAATGCCGCACACGTTAATAAGTTGGATGAAGGAGTGCAGCCATCTGAGCAATATAAATCAAATGGGCAGAATGCTCATAACTTTTCAAATTGTGCTACACATTTGGTTACACGAGCACATGGACTGACAGTAAGCCCATAAGTTAGAATGGTGCATCAGAAGATAAAGTTAAGCTTGCACCATCAAGACCAGCACCAAAATTTGGTCCTGGCAACAAATTTTCACCGAATATCAGAGTTCCAGCAGTCAGGGCTCCAGCTCCGAGCCCCATTCCAAGGTTAGATGAACCACTCTGACCTGCAAACCTTCTTGGTGGCATATTTATGTAGCTCTGTGGCACTTGTCCCCTTGCAGGGTACGGCGCAGAAAAGTGACTGGGATTTGAAGTGGGTGGTGGCATGGTTTGTGGGATCAGTGGGGGTTGATTGCTATAGCTGTTACTTCCTGAGGGTGATGGATCTGGCCTAGTGGTAGGGCTTGGTAGCATTGTGTTGCTGTAGTGATCATCATCTTTGCTGTTATCCCCATAATGGCTTGAGGGCAGTGGTGGATAGTTATAAACTGGACCATCTTCTATAGCTAGTGTGATGCCAACCTTGTTTGGGTGCTTTGATCCATCGTGTGATCCTGCACATTCACAACAGAGGGCGGATAAATTGAGCTCAGTCGTATACTGAACGTATTATAATCAATAAGGTCAATCTTTGTTAAGGCTATCTAAAATCACTTGCTGTATTGGTTGAACATAACTTTGTATTGATTGTGTACAAATTTACCTATAGAAAGATCCGTTTTTTCAAGTGTTGCACTGAATTCCTGTCGGTGCAATTTTACCCCATATTGTTTTATCATGAAATAAAAGGCATAAGTTTATGTTTACCTGACAACTGAGCATGAACATCTTCCTCCTTGTAGATACGGATGGATATGTCGACAAAGCCATGAGCTTTGTCTGATTTCTTCCTCCTTAGCTGGAAGCTTGCAGTCTCCTCAACGACCCCAGGCTGCTCCTCGCCATGCTCAAATTTGTCGAAATACTCCTTCATCTGGACAACAGCAGCTCCCTGGAGGTGTTCCCTGAGGAAGATGGGCTCTCTCCTGTACACTTCCACCGTCAGCGCCATCTGCTCCAGGCTGCTCAGATCATGCTCATCAACCGAGACCGAGAACTTCATGCCCCAGCTTGGGTCGGAGCTCCCTGACGCATCCACCTTGGTGCAGTACTTGCTGTTGGGATCGACCCATGCGACGGAGAACCATTGCGGCTTGAGCAGCGACGATCTTCGTCCCAGGCCGCGCGCGGAGATCACACAGAACTCCACCGACGTTTTTGCCATTTGCGTGAAGAGGAAAGGTGACGCCCGGGCCAGTGAAAACGATGGTGTGAGATTCGTTGGCTCATCGGGTGCTGCTTTGCCACGCTTTGTTTTTTCGTTTTAGCTTTGCTGTTAACTTCTGGTCATGGAATTGATTCCAAAGCCGCAGCATTAGGAGAGGGAAAAGCATAGCTGAAAATGGGTGTGATGCTTCGATTCCAAGGCTGCGGCCAGAGGGAAAAGCATAGTTGGAAATGAGTGTGATGCTTCGATTCCAAAGCTGCGGCCATGCATATACATAGCTCGGAAGCCATTCGTTGCGTCGGAGGTTCGAATCGAGTGCCAATCTGACACAGTTACACTTGAAGTCCCAATTTTTGCAAATGCCTTGGGGGAGGTGGGGCTATACTGGGAGGAGCGTCCGACGCGTCCGGGCAAGACTTGTTAGTAGAAGTGTGCGGCCAGGATTACAACCAAGACTTGTTAGACTTGAAACTATACAGCAACCTAGCACATCTCTAAGAACTACATGGATCAGTTGTCAAAACGCACACTTAGAGCAACAGCAAGACGAGATCAAAACTAGCTCCTCGTCGTCAATGTTCTTGTACCCTATGAGCGATTTTTGCGGCCCTTTGAGCCAAATTTCAACGCCCACATGGAAAGGCCGGCGATGCCAGCCGCTGCTCCAAATCCTGACCGGATATCTGCAATCAACTGACGCAGATCTCGTACAGTGCTAGCCAGCAACGGCTCCTCTGCCACGTTCTTCTGATTAGACATTCTCCGTGCAGGTCCTGGTATAAAATCAGGTTATAATTGCTTGGGTTATCTCAGTTATTGGCATCAAACTGGAGTTCACCTGGCAAGGCAGAGGGTGGCGACTGACGAAGTTGTGCCTCGGCCGTGTGAACAATGCTCATGGTACTTTTTACACCCTTCGTCAATTCTTGACTGATCCAGACAATGGCAGCATGGCGGTTTTGTTTCATAAACATGAACAAGAAACCGAAAAAGGGGTAAGTGATGCTGAATCAGCACATTAAGTTGCTAAATTCATGAAAATGCATCAATAAAGATTAAAGAGAACTCTAGTAAAATTGTATACTTCCTCCATAGATTGTGAACCTTCTTCCCACGTAGATTCTTTAGAGCTTGCTTGGATGCATATGTGTCCAACTTAATACATGTGTGTTGGAGTGGGTTGGGATGGAACTTAGTTTAAATTCCATCCGAACTCACTCCAACACGCATGATTGAGGCGGATACATGTGTATCAAAACAAGGCATTAGGGAATATATGTTATTTTGCATTTTGGTTACCAGTAATTAAGCAACAATGTATGCAGAAGGTGGTAAATAAATGCACCACAATGCATCCAATTTAGCACAATCTGTCCCCTCAAATTCTAGGAAATCACCAAGCACAAGAATATTGCTACATTTTCCTCAATAAATATACTGTTGCATCATGTATCATGTGAAGAATCACTTTACAGAGTCAAAGTTGAACAATTGCATAACATGGATCCGATCAAAAGATACTCTGATAACCAATAACTGAAGAAAGTGTGAAGTTACCTTAGATCGCTAAGATCTGCAGCCAAATCACCGATCTCCCTTCCAACCATTCTCACTGAAGCCATAGTTTCTGGCAGTTTCTCTCTTGCTGAATCGAAGTACTTCTCAAGAAATTCTGCATCCCTCTTACATGCCTGAAAATGGTTCACATATGCTCATAAATGATAGTTACCTTCCTCAAATGAGAAGTTGTAACAAAGAGGCAACGTACCAGCATAGAGCGAATCGCCGAAAAGAATATCAAGCACGCAGATACTGCAACCTGTGTAAGGTAGCAACTATGATACAGAATAAGAAACAGTAACCTTCTCAATTACGCAAATGCAAACTAATAGTAATCAGTATATGAATACATTAGAGTGCAGACTATGAAATACCGTCCATCACTGTGTGAACAATATTGAGTTGAATTTACAAAAGTGAGAATTTACAGCTTTGTGTCATGTAGATGTAATTCAGTTCACAGATATTAAGCATTTAAGCATGTCAAATTTGGACCTATCAATAAAATCCGTTCTATGTCTATCCGGATAGCTGTTTATATTGTACTAGAACAAATTGAGTAGACACTCGTCTCCAGAAGCCTTTCATGCACAATTAAACCCTTATTCAAATTTCAGTTCTCAGTGTCTGAACGATGTTCATACAGTAGTCATTAGCCAGTGGATACTTGAACCTACATGCTCGCTGAGTCGCTAGTACCAACTCAACTGGATTAGGACGGCAAGGTGAAGCGGGGACAGAGAGCGTACCGCGGAAGCAGTGACGGTGAGGGCACGGAGGCCAGCAACGCCCCCGCGTCGTGGGAAGGCGGAGGAGGAGGCGCGCAGGGGTGGGGCGGTAGCCACGGAGTAGTGATGGGAGCAGGCGGGGCCCGAGGAGGAGGACGCGGCCACGAGAGGCGTAGCGGCGGCGACGGCGGCGGCGGACCAACCGCGGACTAGGAGGTGACGGCCGCGCGGGCTGGGGTGGCACGCGGAGGCGCCGGTGGCGGGGAGTTTGGAGTGGGTAGGGAGCGGAGGGGACGACATGACGGCGCGGCCAGTCGAGGTTGCAAAGACCGGCGAAAGGAAGCCGCGCTTGTCATTTCCGGCCAGGCCCCAACATCCAAGCGTTCCTCGTGCCTACACGTCGACCTCATCATGCTTAAACTAGAACCGAGAATTAAAACATGTTTGTGTTCTTTCTATAAATTTCGATTACGGCCTTGTTTAGATTGCAAAAAAATTTCAACCTGATAAATAGAACTCTTTTTATCTTATTTGAAAAATATTGTCCCGTCACGGATCAAAAGTAGGCTCAAAAGATTCACCCATCACGATTTCAAACTAAACTGCGTAATTAGTTAATTTTTTACCTTTAGTCTTTCAAATAGCCCGGCAAAGTCAAAATTGATGTGATGGAGAGAGAGTGAAAAAACTTGCAATTTCGGGTGGAACTAAACAAGGCCTACATAGAAAAAAAGATTGACTTAAGATAATTTTGAGAATTCATTTATTCAGAGATGAAGGGTGATTTTTAGTAGAGCTTAAAATGCTATGAACCTTGTTATTGGCGCGCGCTGGCATGATATTAGAGCGCATTAATCACACGAGCAAGTGAAAATGGTGATGTGACGGTGAGATTCTCCATCTCATAGGAGCGTGTTATATTACCACGCTGCAAATTCCGAGACTACGATGGAGGCTGCAGGCCTTCGTGTTTGCTTTGCTGCTTCCATGTGGTCATGGAATTGATTCGAAGCCGTGCCACCGCGCCAGGAGGCTATGCATGGGACTATTTTGATTTTGCAGCACTCCCGTTTCCCCGGACGTTTCAAAGGCAAGAGCACCAGCCGCTTGGTCGGTCGCTGGGGCCGCCTTTGCTGAGATAATGAACAGGGTCCAAACTCGGAAGGTCCTTCAGAATTGTTCCGAACGACACGAGCAAACTGCCGAGATCTGCTCTCTGGATTATCGTTTTCTTCTTACCCGACAACAGCATGTCTGTATGTGTGCCTATGGCATGATTCCTTGGTACGGACTATATTTATTCGATAAAATATGAGAAAATAAAAAAAATGTAAGTTATTTTAGTTACTCAATTATGAAAACTACCTTCCAAACATCTCATCATAGAACGTAGCTTGTCTGTTCTATTCAGATCTGCAGGGTCTCAGATCTATAAGCACATGGAGATATGAGGAAATAAAAAATGATAAATTATTTAAGTTACTCAATTATGAATCCTGCCTGATTCAGATCTGCAGGGTCTCAGATCTATAATAAGCACATGGAGACATCAGATCTGTATACCTTTGGATGGAGTACCGTCAAAACCTCTCGCTTTTCATTGTAATGTATACAAATACTAATATTTACGTGTACAAGTATTATTAAATTAGTAATGAAATGTATTTTATTTTATTATATTAAACATGTTTGTAGATAAATAAAATAAGTCAGCATTGAAAAGGAAGATGTCCATTCTTTTAGGATGGAGGATTTTTGCTTCAGCAAGGTCTGCAAAAATTGCTGCAAACGGACGGGTCTGCAGTGGGCACAAGTTCTGCATGATAAAGCATCATTTGCTGCATAATCCAACACCCAAATAGACATGCCTAAGGTAGTATTAATACATCTATCTATTTTCAGCCCTCGCCCAAAAGGGCACTATTTGAACACAGCCGATCAAGGTTTACATTTACAATATACACGGAAGTCGGAAGTACAAATGAATGAATATCGTGGAGCACTGCATCAAGGGTTTTGATAAGGGCATCATCCCAATTTAGGGTTCTGTGTGACCTGACGATACGTGCAGGGAAACACTGTCCTCTATGCTTGCAGCAGCAGGAGACCATGGTATTATAGGAGGAACCATATCCACATATATCTTGTACTGATACAATTCTACCTCTGCGACTTCGATTTAGTGGCTACTGTACAGTTCACGGTACTAGTTTCTTCATCAATATTTTGGACCACATTTGATCTCAAAGATAATTCCTGTGCAGTAAGGTATCTGCAATCAACTGATTGAAATCAGCTAAGTATCATTATCTCACAAGAAAATGCAGTTACATCTGACAGGTGGGAATGTGACTAGAAATTGCAGATTGTGGCGGTGGCAAGGTGTGACATACTTAGAAGAGCAAGCTCAGATAGAAAATAATCCATCCCGCCATGGAGAACACAGCAAAAATGTGAACCCAGAACAAAATTGCAGCTGATTCTTTTCCACACCCTCTCAGATTTGCAACAGCACCTGCAACAAACAATAATTTCATCAGATTCCATAATATGGTTTCCTAACATGGAGAACATGCAAGGCACTACCCAATGCCTTACAGATCTCAACTAACCACACAAAATCGTTAAGATCTGTACACATGGGCACATGAAGATAAGTGATAAGTAGCTGATAAGATACATTCCTTGTTGCCTTGTTGGGTTCACATACCTGACAACACTGAAGTGGGCATAGAATGCTGCAGTAGCAGGACAAACTTGAACATCTTATCATCTTTGGGAATGAAACCAAGTTTATCAACTAACATGATAATGCCAACCCCAGCAAGAGGGACCAAGATCAACCGTGCAAAAATTATAGCAACGGTGGTACGCACACCAAGCCTCTTACTTCCTTCACCAGGGCCTGATTCCACAAATAAACAAGGTAAAGACAAAAACATGAGAAATACTTCTAAACCAAGTAAGATGGTTATTCTATGGGTGAACGCACATGCAATTTCTCCAAAGTTTTAACTAAAATAGCTACTTACCATCGACAAGATTGCCCCCAACAGCAAGCAAAATGCATGGGATCATAGCTTCTCTGAAAAGTATGCCACAGAATTAGGTGATAGATACATTCATCTCAGTTTGATAACTGTGTTGGCAAGAGGTATGTTTTTGCAAAAACAAAACAAAAAATGAAACATGTAGATACCCAAGAATGAGGCAGCTGTCTGTGAAAAAGAATAGAGGGGCATCATCTGTAAGGACAAAACTCTTCAAGAATGGGATGACACCGATTACAATTGCGAACGCCTGTGTTAAACAGTGGTCAAGGGGAAAAAGTTAGAGAATTAGTATATAAATAATTGCTAGTAGAATTTGGTTTAAAAATTGCTACTCCCTCCGTTCCAAATTGCAGTTCACTTTTTTAGTGCATTCGTTTTGCTATGTACCTAGATAAATAATATGTCTAGATACATAGCAAAATGCATGCACCAAAAAAGTCAAAGTGAACTACAATTTGGAACGGAGGGAGTAGTAGACACTACATCAGCAATACATACAGATGCAATAATCGGTGGCTGGAGAAGCTGCTTGTCTTTCAGGAACTTAAACACACATTTAATATAGCCCACTATCTGCATTAATATAACAAAATCATTTAGTTTTTAGTGGAAAGTAAGCGCACCAAACTGATATTCAAAATCAGCTCCACTATAAGAATTTCTTACCTTCGATCCTACAGAAGTGGCACGTTCCTTTTGAACTTCCCCAGCAGATAACAACGGTTCATTCTCTGGTACAGAACTGGTGTGAGTGTGAGTGTTTATAGGATATTTTCCTATTTGGGGCACTGCATTCTCTCCAGTTGCCTTGATTGGGAGTTCATCCTCTTCAGAACCATCAAAGGTCTGTCCTGGCGGTGGAGCAAGCATCTTGAATACATATGTGTAAACAATAATTGCACCAACCTGCAATATATAGAGGACTCACTGAGTGAATAACCTCAACAGCTAATTGTATGCATAGTCTAGATGATAAGCAGATATCTTTAAACAACAAGGTCAGTATGCTGACTTGAGTAAAAATGAGCATGTACAAGCCGAGAAAAGAGGAGTGGCATACCCATTGGCCAAATGAGATATACGCATTCCCATCTTGACTGCATTTATCAGAGTCGCCAAATGGGTTAGAAGGATCCCGACATAACGCGGCAATGAGGACCAGAGGTATATTTCCAATATTTCCTGCCAAAAAGAAAGGACTTACATTGGTATGAGATGATCGAATGATAAGTAGAAAATAAAACTTATTTCAAAACACAAAAGTGTTACCTATCCCTATATGGATAATAGTGAACTTGAAGTATGGATATGGAGGTCGGATAATAGATGCCACAACAAATCCAATCAAAGAGCCAGATACTGTGCCCACAACAATATTTACTGGAATATACCACCTGCAAACATGCAAGATGATATTAAAAAAACGTAAAAGAACAGAAGTGCAGAACAGTTATTTAACAAAGGAAAATTTCCAGGACACAAACTCCTAAAGAAGCTTATGCATAAAAGTGGACACTTGTCATACATATACACACCAGAAGGGGAAAGGAATTCCAGGGATAAGTCAAATATAGGACAGAATAATGAATAGTCCATCTCATAATTTCTATCATTTTCAACAAGATATAAATTTCCAGTAAGAAAAATAATATAGGTTACTATATTATATGGAAACAAACTACTTGGAATAGTTTCTCCAATCTTTCCTGCAGTATTTCAGTATGTTAAAATAAAGTAGCGCTAAATAATCCTGGAATCTGGAGTCAAATCCCATATGATCCATGAATTAAACTGGAACCAAATTAATGTTTGAACGCTGATTTCCTTCACGTTCAGTGGGTCCTTTTCTTTGTCATTTTGTTGAAAGTTAGAGCTTCCAAAGCTAAATCGTTCCATATAGAACTTAATTACTTAAAGATTGACCCAACCAGAAAGATAAACAAAGCGGCATATTATACAAATATAGAGATGGTAAACTGAAAACAACATCTCGGTCATTATCTCACACATCAGAAATCAAGAGCCATATAGCACACCTGGACGAAGCAGGACACTAGGTTTATAATAACAAAAACTGAAGTACGATAACAATCGAAATTACCCTTACCATTGTAGCATCTTCTCGACAGTGATTGCTCTACCCAATTGGGAAAATATAAGGCATGGAAGCAGAAGGGAAAACACAAGCTGCGGCAAACAGTGAAAATGTTATATCTATAATCTAGAAATTTGATAAAAAGAGAAAACATATGAGCACAATGAAGTCCTTCCATTAGCTAGCTTTGATTACAAGAGAAGAGATAAAGCTCACCCCATTGAGAAGCTTGCGGCCGTTGGGCTGGAGAATGTTGACATATTTAGAGGCCATGAGGAACCCCATGAAGCAGACAGTGAACACCTTGGCGATGGGCAGCACGGCGTATTTCAGCATGCTCAGCACCGACGTCCCGTCGGTGCCCCCTTGCGCCGCCGTGGCCAGCACCTCCAGCAGCGACCTCTCCATCATGGCTCCAAGCCTTCAACCAGCTGACCTGACTTCAAGCGTTCTTCTCCTTGCCTCCGGACGCAGTGACCCACGCAACCAGGACTCTGCGATTATTTAAGCATGAATTGTTAGAAGGCCAAACACAGAGGCAGGCAGGCAACATCAGGAAAGCTCTGGAACTGCTTTTGGCGCAGGTTGTTCAGGGGGCGTCAAGAGGGAACGCGCAGAGCCGACCAAGCTCACCGGATTCGCGTAAGACAGTACGGCAGGCAGCTTCCCCCGAAGCGGGAAGGTTAGCAGTAACAAACTTCTTGTTCGACGAAAAACAGACGCATCGACAAGCCAATTAAATCGGAAAGAGGAATTATGACTAACTAGATTCCAACCAGGCAGTCCTACTACTAGAAGACGATGACGATGACGACAGCGAGACTCCCTAGCACTCCATTGCTCCTGGGTTCCAAATTCGGGGGATCCAATTCCCCCAGCTGCCGAGCTGCGTAGAGCGTAGGCATCCTGCGGCCGATTCGATTCGTCACGCACACGGCACGGCACATCCATATCAGCCGCTTCAAAAACCGTACGCGCTAAACCACTCCATCCGCGGAAGCTTAGGAAGCAACCGAGCTCAGAATCCCGACGCCACATATGACCATCTATACATAAAAAGAAAAAAAAACAGAGCAAACAAACAAGCAGTCGCGAATCGCTCAATGCGAGCGAGAGCGATCGCGGACGCCGCCACGCCACGCCGCCCGGGAATCCTGACCCCCGCTAGCAGCCCCCAACGAAGCGAGAGGCGGACTGGCCTGGCCCGAGAAGCGGAGAACTCAACTCACCGCGAAGCCGCCGAGTCGAGGTGATGAGAGGGGAGCCGAGCGCCGAGCTCTCCGCGCGGAGAGAGATCCTCCGAAAACCAGTGATGAACCCCTCCTCCCGTGACGGCCCGAACGACCTGCCGCGATTAAGGCGGAGGCTTTGATCCGAGTTGAGGCGAGGCGGGGCGGGGGCTCCCAATCCCAAGAGTTCCGGCCTTCCGGGTCCGGCTGTGATTCTGATTCGCGCGGGCGGAGCTGGTGGGACTTGGATGGGATCTGGGCGCGCGCCGGTGGAAACGACGAGACGGGACGCGTCGGGTCTCGGGAGACGACGCCGGGTCGGTTCCGTTGGACTGGTAGCAGACAATTCACGCGCGTTTTATATCCGCTTTCGAATCCGTAGCGGAGGGGAGAGGGAGGTCTCTGGCACGAGGAATTGCGACTTGCGAGCGTGCTCGTCCCGGGCCGTACGCGTACGCCCAGCTACTTACCTCGCTGCTCCGTGCTGGCGTGCTGCCTGTGGACTGTTGGATGGCGGCCGGGGCCCGCCGGGCAGCTTGCCATGTGGCCGGCGGCGCCTGTATAAAATCAGTGACGGCCCAATGGCAAATTCATTGTTTTATTTTTCTCCTTTTTTGTGTTTATTTATATTACGTAGATGATTTCTTATCGCACCAAATAATTGTCCTTTTCCTTTGGAATCGGCTGTCAATTCATGAAAGTTGAAAAATATGCAAAGTTGCTGATGCAGCCTAAAGTTGGAAGGGATAGTTGGGAACTGTTAAGATGACGGCAACCTCTAGTCGTCACCACATACTTTATTTTTTTTAATTTACATGGGGAACAAGAGGATTAAATAAAAATACATGATTATTTTTATGTAGAAAGTAATTCATTTACTTGCCTATTTTATATGAGAAGGCTGAGAGTTTATTCTCTAATTATGAAAATAAAATTATATTTTAATATATTAGGTAGGTAAGCGAGGGGTATATGCGTCTATTGTTCTCTCCTTTATGTTGTCTCAAAATAGTAAGAATGCACTGTATTTTAGGACTGAGAGTACAATATATTTTTCTTCGTGAGGCATATTATGGTTTGATAGAAGTCCTTGAAAGGAAAGTGAGGCCATTAAATTGTCTTAGAACAATAGCTGAGAAATCAATAACATGTTAAAAGATATCTATTCTTACCATGTTAAATTCTTTGTAGCAAATTGAGTTTAGCCTAGAGTATAGTGGAACTAACCACATGTTTAAATCTGATTTGACATGGATTGTATTTTCTAAATCTAATGCTATTCTTTTTATAACAAGTGACACACACAGCTTTCGCCATTTGAGACGCATGTAATGCCTTTTTCATTCTCAAATTTTTGTTTTGGCAGGATTCAATCAACAAGCTCAAGAAGGCTAAAAAAATCTCGCTCAAAGCTTCATCCCTGCTTACATCAAACCTCAAAGTGCAAATTTTTAGAGTTATCTCCTGGATTTGTTATCGCTTGCATGCACCTGTGATTAGCATCTGCATTTGGAGACAGTGTCCCATATTTTTGTTAGAGAATTAGACAATTTTCATGTCATTTTAATTCCATAAATTAACATTATAATAATGACATATAAAAGATTAATAATAAATAAAAGCATGGCATAACACATGTTCATTCCAACGATGAACATGTGAATAAGAAGCATGAAAAGCATATATATAAAATAAATATTTAAACATGCTACATGTATTGGATTGCATATGCAACATAGCAACAGAACTGACGAAACATATGAGCAGTAACATGTGAAAGAGAATGGCTGTAAAACAGAAACAGTTATGCAGAACATATAATTAGTAGGAACATAAATCAGACATCTCATGATACGATATGACAGAACTGACGAAACATATTCAGAGCAGCAAATGAACGATATATACGAATCATAGAAACATTCAGACATGGCATATACCTTAAAATAATAACAGACAATAGCAGAATTATGAAACAGTGCAACAGAACACATGAAACATATTCATGATAGCATACGAAACAACAGACACAATCTATTGAAACATACAGATTCAGAAAAGCGTAAAACAAGGGAGAAGACGAACAGTTTATACCCCAACGATCCCGATCCTTATCCTGTTTCCAGCGTCATGTTGAGAAAGAGGACGAAGATGAACTTCCCGAGAAGAAGACGACGACCGGCGGCGGCAACCACGATCTCTTCTATTTCGGGAAGAAGATGTCTGAAAGCTCCATGTTTGGTTTTGGCTAATTGATGAAACCTAGTTGCTAACCTCTTTGCTCTAAAAGTGAAATTGAGATAGGTTGGCAACACTTGTGTATGGAGATGATGGACTTGTTTTGATGGTCATGATCTCCAACTTGAAAAGAAGAGAGAAACAAAAAGGGCTCAAGGCAAAGGTATTTTTATAGGAGCCGTTTTTGTTTGCACTCAAGACACCATAGAGGGTGTGAGTGACTTAGGTTCGATAACCGTACTATTAAGAGGGGAAGACTATAATTGCTTTGCTTATCTAGTGCCACTAAAAATTGATTTGCATTTTGCATTTTACTATGGGCTTAGTGGCTTGATGAAAACATGGTGAGATTAACCTTGAAAATTATTTGAGAAAAGCTAACTTAAGTGCTTATTTCTTTTGGAATATATTTGTGAAGTTAGCACTTAAAAGGGTTAGAAAGAAGAAAAAAAATGAGAGGAGTTTCTACTGGCTTGCAAGAATTTCTCATTCACCAAGTATATTTGCCGATAGAGGGTGCTCTGTCTCGGTGGCGCAACTCAACTCCTTCCATGAGATTTTCTCGCACGCTAAACTCTATTGCTTACAAGAGGTGCTCTGTACGTGAGATTTGTTTCTCGGCAACTCAACTCCATCATGAGAATTTCTCACTCATCCAATTGATTTGCCGGCATAGGGTTCTCGGTCTTGGAGCAAGAAATTTGTCGGCAATTCATTCACTTGTGTAAGAATTTCTCATGTGAGGTGCCGACCAAATGCTCCTTGCCTCCTCTCATGGTCCGCGAGCGCTAGCACCGCTGGGCCGCTGCTGGCTTTGCGCACGCTGGGCCACTTTGGCACTTCTATGGGCTGCCCTGATAATTTGCGACTGATGGAATGAAAAGGGGCGTAGGAATTTTCTGCACACTGGAGTCTTTTGCTGACAGATGGTGCTCGGTCTGCGACCAAATTACTCCCGGCAATTCATTCACCTCTACGAGAAATTCTTAGCCTTCCTTGCTTGCTCCGCTCGCCACCGGCCGCCCGTTGGTTGAAGTGGAGCGTGGGAGCCGCCGCTCGCCCGTTACTTGCACATGGTGGGGCCTCTGGCTCATCCACCCGTTGGTGGCTGGCCAAGCCAGTAAAGGCCGAGCGGCCAGGCTGCTTGCCTCTCCTTCCGAGCTCGCCCATTCATTTTTTTCAACAGAGAAACAGCTCCTATCTTCTTCCTCTTGCTCAAGCCCTAGAGAAGAAAGCTCGCATCCTCCTCTCTCTCACTCCATTGATTTGAGCCCCAAGCTAGTGAGAGAGCAAGATCTAGAGATCGATTTGAGAGCTCCAAGAGGATCCCCTCCCTCTCCTCTCCCTCTCCATGGTTGGTACTTGCTCATGAGAGGTTGAGGGAACCCTAGTGCATTGCATTTGTGATTCAATTTCGTGGCACTAGGTGGTGATTGCAAGTGTGGTTTTCTTGTTACTCTTGGTGATTCCCGTCACCTAGACGGTTGGAGTAAGATTGATTGGTGAGGGATTTGGTGATTGTGTCCGCCCCCAATCAAGGTGATTTTGTGAGGGGTTGTTGTGCTTCCCGGCGGAGGGCCAAATTGCAACTCTAGTGGATTGCTCGTGGCTTGTGGATCCTTGTCTTGTGTGGAGATTGCGGCTCCCCATTGGGGTCTTTGGCACCGAGCCAATTGAGCGGGCAACTCACCAAGCAAGTGCATCGCCACAACGAGGACTAGCTTGCCGGGAAGCAAGTGAACCTCGGTAAAAAATCATTGTGTTGATTTGTGATTGCCGAGGCTTCGACCTCCATTGTGATTGTGCTTGAGCTTCTCTAGGTGTTTGGACATCTTCATCTCTACGCGGAGGTATAAACCTTCATCCCCTCTTTACATTCCCGCAAAGTAGAATTGCTTGTTGTGGTCGGTCGGGAACCACTCTTTGTGTAGATTAAATCCCGTGGGTAGAATTGTTTGTTCGGTTACCGGTGAACCGTCATTGTGTAGCTTATCACCGTGGTTGTTGTGCAATTGATTTGTGTAGCTTTGGATTGTGTAGGACGGCTTGCATAGAGTAGTCGAAGCTTTAGCTTTGCACATTTGCCGCCTAGCTATCTAATTTGTTGTCTAGTGTCTTTGCTAGAATTTTTATTAGGCTATTCACCCCCCTCTAGCCATTGTGACCTTTCAATGTCGTCAGTGGTGATGATGACGAACGGCGACGGCGGCTGGAGTTGGGCAGTCGCGTAGACGCTCCCCAAAAACCTAATTGTCGTTCTCCCCGTGCAAGGATCACAAACAGCAAGGGCTTCGGAGGCACCTGCCCTCTCGCTCTCTGTGCGCGCAGAGGAACGAGATGGGGAAGACTTCGAGTTGCTGCAGAGTTGTGGACTGGTGTTTCTCTCGTACGTGGAAGAATAAACCAAGCACCTTAACTGACCAAAGGGTATGTAATATATAGCACACCATGGACAAACCAAGAGGCAAGAAGGCTAAAGGCCTCATCCTCACGTGAGAGTGAGAAGGCCAAAAGGCCTCACATCACTTGGCTTAGTGGAGAAGAAAACAATTCATTTTTATCAATTAAAGATAATGGAAGTAACTTCCATATTCAACTATCATAATTGACAAGGAATGAAAAGTCATCCTTTCGTCTGCCTGCCTGTCTTGCCACATCACGTCCATTACCCAAACTGGTATAATTAATTATTTCTACAATTATAAACCATAGAGTTTATTGATTTATTGAATATATAAATCGGCCTAGCCTATAATAAATCCAACAATTTTTGTAGAATGTTTTTATTTTATTTTATTTTACAAATTTTAAATATTTTTGAAGGTTATTTATTTTAGGACGAAGGCAGTATCACTATTATCGCTAATACAATATTTTTTTATA
Organism: Themeda triandra; assembly: GCA_018135685.1. NCBI lineage: Eukaryota > Viridiplantae > Streptophyta > Magnoliopsida > Poales > Poaceae > Themeda > Themeda triandra. Next base: position 546,942 of record JAENPR010000131.1, on the reverse strand, counting down.
GAAATTGCTTGGGACGAACAAAGGATGTACTTTTATTGGATATCAGTAGTAGTAGTTATTTTCAGACGGTGTAAATTCACCCAAAGAAAAGAAAGTAGATTATTCCAGCTGGTGGGAACATTTAGATGCGAATCTGATGTGATTAATCTCGACCGATAAGGTCAGGCTGAAATAAAAAAGAGCCTTTTCCCCGGATGCTTCCTCCGGCACCATCATCCTGGCCTGGACGTCGATGTGGGGCATCTCTACTGTTCCTGTTCGACCAACCATGCCAAGAGCTACGCTTCGACTTGCTACCTCAGGCCTCTCAACCTGCGTGCGAGTCGCAGCTTTCATCCAACAAGAAGTCAAGTTCCCTTTGCTCTGCACGAGTGATTGGAAAAAGCAGCTCTTGGGCGGCTAGAGTGGAGAATCGGTTAAGCGATGCTTTGACATTAATTCCAAGACGATGCTCCTGTATTAACTCCGGGAAGTGGATGGACTTGGCGAAGATATGAACGGTCTGAACTCTGAAGGATACTGTTTGCTGGTTGATCATGATGTTGCTGGAGCCTGTTCTGGTAGTTTGTGAGCGTTACGTGAGCGAGAACTAAACTGGAGTGTTGGGCTACTCTCACTGTAACCCCTGTTACGCGTGGAATGATGGTAGGCGTCCGTGTCTCCACCAGATAGCTTAGCCATCACGATTGTTCTTACTTTTCTTTTTTGCTCATTCGTTCAGGTCCAGAGGTAGCCATCACGAATTGAATAAAACCTTCCGGGCCAAATCCGAATTCCCAGTAACAGTAAAGCCTGATCAGGATGCCTGATGATGACAATGGCTCGTCATTTTCGGTAAAAATGTCAGCCACACTATTAATTCCCATCTACCAGCGTACGGAGCACGTACCAAGCTCATACATACAGTAGTCACACCTCGGTGAAGTATCCACAGGTAGGTACTGTGACTCTCACCAGTCACCATCCTACTCGGTCCCCCTCCCCAACTTCAAATCGGTCACTGACAACGGCAAGGAGCGATCCTGAATTCTAATGACCTGATCAATGCATGAACAGTTAGTTAGTTGCACACCTTTCATGGCTCCACCTAACGTACTACGTGCCGCGGAACAATTGTGCAGAGTTTTATGACGACAACGTGTCGTTATGCACTTGGTGGCATCTCTGATCTTTGTGTGCTCGTTGGCGCGACTACTCGTGTGCTGCAGAGGGACTAGACACGCAGAAGCGGCAAAGATCGAGTCAGCACTCAAGAGCAGGGCATGGCCAGTAGTCATCTGGTGTAGGAACCAGGAGCACGCCAATTATTGTTATCTTAAAGCAGACGCTTAGATTGTTTGGCGCAGTCTATAGTGAACTGAACAGGTGTACAAACGTCCAGATGGTTAGGCCGAGGTGAGACGACGCTCGAGGACGGACAGGATAGGAGCAAGGCGTGCCCGGTGATCATCTGGTGCAGGAGCATGCGATTAGTTTACCCCAAGGGCAAAGCACACAAATTGTTTCAGGCTAAGCGACACGATCTGTTCACCGATTTAATGGCACAGACCAGGTGTGCTGGACTGTCACTTTTGTTTCCCAAATCAATTGGAAAAAACAGAGGAGCTGTACGTACGTCCAGATTGTTAGACAGGCTCCTCAGGTGTGAGTGAGAGACCGTTGCTGTCAAGGGACAGAAGAGACAGAGCAAGCAACAGCGGCCTGAGTCGAAAAGCACTCGAGATTTTCCCCCGCGATGGGTGAGTCATGGTGCGTGACACTGGCCGGCGCGGGCAAGGCAAGCGTCCGCGTGCGTGCGGCCAAGCGGGTCGCCGTCGCCGCACGAAAGCGCCCGCGAAAGGCGAAAGCAGCGAGTCACGGCGGTTTGCTTACACGGGCGGGCGGGCGCGGCGACTACGCGTGCCGGCCACCTCCGATTTGATACTGCGAATTCCCTTTGTTAGCGTCACTGCACTGCGGCGAATTTCCTTTGTTAGCGTCACTGCACTGCTGATGAAAGCATCGCGCTCGCACAGATTTCCACTCCCAGTGCGCATAAACTACCAGTGAAATTGTCTGACTTTTGGAGGTAAGGAGCATAGCATAGATAATGAATGCATGAAGCATGCATGCAGGTGGCTCTGTTTCGGGCAAGAGGGGAGTGGTGACTGGTGAGTAATGCAGTCTACAGACTTCAGGAAGACGGACAGGTAGCACACAGCATTAGCTTTCTCGTTCTAACAATGAAAAGAAAAGGCTGACTTTCATGTGAGACGATATGGTATGATCACGGTCCCAGAGGTCAATCGGGCCTGGCTTCTACAGGGTTCTTCAGAGGCTGCTCAGGTTTCCAGAAAATTGTTTTGCTTAGGCCTTGTTTAGATTCTTTGCACCAAATTCACTATCTGGTTTCCAGAAAAATGTAGATGAAATCAAAAACTTTACGCTTTTAGATGAACATTTTAAGCACAAAATTTGAATAATTTTTACCAAATACAAACAAAATCGACTATAACTAAACAAGGCCTTAGTCTATAGCAAGTCTAACACGGTGTCGAACTAAGATCTTATATGGGAGTTATGGTCATGGATTGTAGCACTTATAAGTCAAGAAACTATGTGTGTTCGTCTGACCTGCTATATTAATTATACAGTGTACTTCGATGAAAATGAAGGAGATCGGGCTCTTTCTCAACATGGTTAGGTGAGGATGGGGATGAACCGGACGGTGCAGTCTGCATGCATGCGCACGGCGCATGACTGCATTTTACAACTTGTGTCCTGTGTCCAAGGGGCAATTCATGTCTTCAGTTGAGCGGCCTTTCGACGGAGCACTAGCTTGGGTCGTCGGTCGATCATAGCTCTCAGGCTGTTCCGTCTCTGCGGATTGGAGGCCACAGCCGTCTTCCGCCTTCGACGTCGGCAGAGGCATGAAGAAACCATTTTGTGGTAGTGAGTAAAATAGTGACGAGTTTTTGGAGAAAAAAACCTCTCGTGGTTTACTCAGGCACAGGGGTGGGCCTGCCCTGGCCCAACGACTAGGCCCACCATATTGGTCTGATGGGCTAAAGGCATGTTATTGTTTGGTGTACAATGGTGGTTTTTTTCCTCGCAAAAGAAAAAGCAGCAAAACTTTTTCTTACTGAATCTCTCGCTCGACAGTGAGATGTTATCTAATTCAACCACAAATCGTGTACCGCAATTCACTCATGCCACTTATCGTAGTACCGTAGTTCAACCACAAATCGTGTAATCACTAATGATGCGTGAGGCAAGGTAATCACTAGTGACGACTCACACAAACAGCATATGACCTCGAACAAGGTAATCACAAGTGATGACTCACACAAATAGCATATAACCTCGAACAATATTAGACTGACACAAGTTTGCGGCCTCAAATACAGTATATAGCTAGTAAAGATAGCTAACAACCTGCCAAATGCCAGCACAGCATACAATTGTCCATGGTATAAATAGAGCATCTAAATGAATGCAAGTCAAAAGGCGTTTCTCAATGTTTAGGCTGAGTTTGAGCAACGTGCTTGCAAACAATGATTATTAAATGACATGGCCATATCCATTCTCAACTATAGAACCAAAATTGGACATAGCTGGCCAGTATTTAGTTGTCAGCCACTTCAATTAGGGTTTGCTCGTAGTCAGCAGGGGCCACAAATCCATGGAGGTTCATCACAGTTGCTGCTACGTTGGCAAGCCCAGGGGTCTGGAGGTCATTCCGGAATTTCACACCGGGGTGAAGACCAGGGCCTCCAATGGCAACCGGGACCTGCAAGTTTTACAGAGGCATTAACATCAAGCAAACAAGATAGTTATTCTTTTACTGGGAGACAACCAAAGACATGGGGTTCACAAATGGCATTGCACTCACCGGCTGAAGGGTGTGTGAGGTTAGAATCTGGATAGCGCCATTCTTGTCGAGCGCCGGCTTGCCAGCTTTGTTCCTTTTCACCATATCCTCTGCATTGCCATGATCTGCTGTAACAAGGTAAATGCCACCAACTTGCTCGACAGCATCCAAAATAATCTGTTCAGAAAGGCATTTGGTTAAAATAGGCAAAGGCCAATAAAATCTGATACTGTAAGTGAACTTTTATTGATGTAAAAGCAAACTTTCAATGCAGTTTTTTTAAGGGGACTTTCAATGCAGATTATGAAGACAACACACAACATGCAAGTGAACTTTTATTGATGTTCTCACCTTAACAGCTTCATCAGCTGCCTTGCAAGCAACAACGGTGGCCTCAATATCACCAGTGTGACCAACCATATCACCATTTGGCAGGTTGACACGTACCTGTAACAACAATATGCTAAGCAACAGGGAAACCAAAAGAGTCATCTAATAGAAATCTCATAACTATTTACCTGGTCAAACTTTCCACTTAGGAGAGCATCCCTGGCTTTCTCAGCAATTTCAAGGGCCTTCATCTTGGGTGCAACATTGAATGTAATACCACTGTCACTAGGAACTTCTACATACTCTTCCTTAGATTCATCGAAGTATCCCGAACGGTTACCGTTCCAGAAAAATGTGACATGGCCGAATTTCACGGTCTCACTGTCACACACAAATCAATGCTGCCACATAAGTAAAAAGAAAAAGAAAAAGGCAAAATGTAGAACAAGCTGTTGCAAGCAAAAGGATGATACAGCAATGAGTCAATCCAAAAATAACATTATGCATCCCTAGATGATTAACCTTAAAAAGAAAAACTTGTTTCAACAAATGTCAAATATACTAGTACAGTATTAGGGCACAAATCATGGACAGGACAATGCAAACAAATATCAGCCTAAGTTAGCACAGTGTCAGCATAGTCTTCAGCAGCTCTAGAAAAAAAAACTTGTTTTTACAAATGTCAAATATACTAGTACATATGCAGTACAAGGTAAGTGCCCCTCACAGGTATTTACAAGATTGTACAAAGTACACTTGATAATGTTGATACAAAATAAATGAACCATGCGGACTTAGAAGATTCAGAAAAACTAAGTGGTTTACACTTTACAATATTGAAGTAAACAAAAAAAAAAGTATATCAAGAGAAAGGCTGAAAGATAGATAGTACTTGCCTGCAAGCAAAGGTGCGGACGCCATTCTTCACCAAGTACTCCCCAGATGTTCTATCTATCTCCGGTGGGGAAACAAGGTAACGACTTGGAAGCTTCAACTCACCATCATACTGAAGCATCCCAGCATATCGGATTTTGGGGACACGAACACGGTCAAATTTGTCAAAATCTGCGTACTCTAGTGCTTTGGCAAGCATAACCATGCGATCAGCTCGGAAGTTGAGAGTGACAACTGCATCACCATCCAATACAGGCCCAACAGCATTGCCACTGTCATCAACTATCACAAATGGGGGCAAGTACTGGTCATTAGCATTGGGCTGTGCTCTCAGTGTTTTTACAGCCTCAAGTGCACTTTTGAATTTGTAGGGTGCTTCTCCAAGCACCTGGGCATCCCAGCCACGTTTAACCACATCCCAGTCATTCTGGAAGGTATTAAACAAAGCAAAACTGTAAGCCAAGGTGCTAGACAATGAACACTGAAGCTTGAATACGACAAAAAATGCTCACCTCATAACGGTCCATGGTAACATACATCCTACCACCACCAGATGCAATTTGTGCATCGATACCCTTCCCTCGAAGCTCTGAAAGATCATTCTCTAGGGTCTCCACAAAACCAACACTGCTGCCATCCAAAACATCACGCCCATCGGTAAGGATGTGGCAACGGATTTTTTTTGCTCCCCTCTCACTGGCACCTTTCAGAAGTAACTGGATAGATAAAAAAAAGTAAATCATGTGGTAAACTTTGTAACTTAACTAAGATTAAAATTAAAAAAAAGATTATTAGCAAACCTGCAGTTGGTCAAGACGAGAGTGGACACCACCATCACTCAACAATCCGATAAGGTGAAGAGTACCATTTTCAAAAGATTCTTTGATGTAGTTGAACCCATCTCCACTGTAGATCTTTCCGGAGGCAAGAGCACTATCGACAAGCTTAGCACTGCAGGCAGAAAGAATGCAGCACTCAGATCAGAGAACATCTAGTATTAACTCTTAAGGACTAAATGTTTTATTTAAGACTAACATGGCAGACAAAATAACACACTAAGATCAAGTCCTTGATTGCATATGAATTCAAATCTTGAGCCAAAAAGTATACTGCTGTAGTGAGAAACAAATCAATGAAACTAGTAACTGATGCCAATAAGAATATAGAGTTACAGGCTCTATTTCTCGTCATGAAACAAATACTTGGTACTGTCCCAAGCTTCAAAGTTTTGGAGTCTTATATGGACAAAATTATTTGTTAGGAACTACATGCCTATCTGATATAGAGATTTGGCTGTATAGAAAAAAAAAATAGTTGTGGGCATCATGTTCAAATGCAATATTGAAGCCACAGCATACAGGTTACAACAGGAAAAACATATTTCCAACAACTAATAAATATCTAACATACCCTTGAGCGAAAATGCGACCAGCACCAAGTGCATTGTGACCAACTTCACTGTTGCCCATGTCATCATCAGATGGGAGACCCACAGCTGTTCCATGAGCCTTCACTAGTGTCCATTTCTCAGGAGCACCCTATAATATGTATATTTCACAAAAGTGAGTAAAAGCATGAAGACACTATACCTGCAAATCAAATTATGCTGACAGAACAATCTTTCATCCAAGAGGAGGTTACATGCAACACCATGTTATTTTTCATTAACACCAGGCATAAGACAATGGTCACACAAGCAATTGAATGGATACACTTTCAAAGCAATGGTAACCTCAGGGCATAACCATTTTCAGACAGTCCTACTACATGAACCTTTTGTCCATACTTCAGAGAAGCTCAGCATTCACTGCTTGGGCCAGAGCCCCATATGCATAACAGTGAGTACTGGTATGGAAAAAAGCATTTAACCTTAATCAAGAATATATATAAAAAATCTAAAAGCCATTACATGCCAGTATTAATTCAGATTAGATCCGGTATCACTGAACTGGAGCTTAGAATTAGGCTACCGACAATAATGTAACAAGTGCATACTTAGCAACAATCAGAACCAGGATATCTAATACAGAACAAAAAAAAAGAGCATCTACGCAATCACACAATGACTTCGCCATACAGGGTAAAACATAAGGGCCTTTCAGTGTAAAGGAAAGCATACACACATTCTTTAGCGAGTCCATGACAGGAGTCTGAGCGACATGGATGCAGTTGTACTCGTCGGGGCTGGCCTCGCCCCATCCGTCCAGCACGACGACGGCCACCGGCTTCCCCTTGGGGAGCTTCGGGTGGTCTGGCAGCGTCCACGAAGCCATCGCCAACCGAGACCTACCAAATAACACACAGCAGTCAGCAACATGTTAGACGAGCAGCAAATCCGCAGCAGAACCAAACAGATCTGCACCTGGCTTCACAATCCGCCACACGGCGTCGCTAAAATCAATTAGATCTGAACACGTAATTTAAAAATACCCTATTCAGTTAATTCGTTTGAAATCAGGTTTAGATCAGATCTCTTGTTACAAGTATATGAGAAGAGCAGCAAATCAGACGCGCAGGATGATGGCAGTCGATCTGACGCACCGAGAAATCGAAACACATGCGAATGAGGGAGGAATCTGAGAGTGTTCTTACCTTTTTGCGCTCTTCTGCTTTTGCCTTGCCTAACAAGAACTCTTGACGAGCAATGGGGGCGGGCGATGGAACAAAGGCAGGTTCGGCCGCGGCGGTATTAATAAGGACAGGCGATGGCGATGTGGGGTGCGAATATTAATAAAAGAATTAAATTGCTATATTTAACAAGTGGACGGCAGGATCAGTGCTCCGCTGGAACAAGTGGAGTCATCGGACGGCCGAGGTTCGTAGAAAAAGTGAGATATATTATTATATTTAGTTTTTAAATACTTTTAGATTTAAATACTTTTATATTATTATTTTTTGAGGGATTTATATTATTATTTTTATATAGTTGAGAAGGAAAAGATGCTTTGGTTCGAGGAATGGCTCCGCCGGGTTTGTTGATCCAGACGGCGGATATCCGCCAGTTTATTCTGCACCTGGTATTGGACGGTCACGATGGTGGGCGGCTATTGCCCGGCCCAGGTGAGGCCCACTGGTGATTAGCGCCGTGCAACGGAACAAAGATAGTCCACGTCACGGCGGCCCCCCACGGATCATAGATTGTAACGTCAGCTTTGGACTCTTTTTTCTTAAACCGCTTTGGACTTTTCGACGGGGCGCGTGCGTGAAAGCGTCACACAGCCACGAGAAATTGGACTTTTCGAAGGGGCCGTGCGTGAAATCGTCGGACCCAGCCACGAGAAATTTGGACTTTTGGAAGGGGCCGTGCGTGAAAGCGCTAGACACAGACACGAGAAATGAATTTGCCGCAAGTGGGTTTTGTTCGAATGCTATTAAATCTGGGCTGAACAATTTTCGAAGTTGTCTAAAATCAGAAAATGACACAACGGCGTGAAACACCAAGGAACTTGAGCTCCGGCAACGCTCAACGACAATGGAGGATGACAAATTAGGATCAATCTTACTGCGGAAGATGGAAGTTTCTCTTCTTCGAGGAGAGAGAAAATATATGTTCACCACACAAAAGAGATAGTTATCGTAGTACATGACTCCTGGACAAGAAACATTCACCTCTTCATTGTGATAGTTTTACAGGGATGAGTGATAGTATTGAAAAAAATGCTAGAGATGCTCTTACTCTATACAGGTGTAAGTGTACGATAGATCTATTGCTATGCAAAGGCCTTAGAGTGAGTATATCTTATTTCTTGTCGCAAAAAAAAGATACTGAATTACTGAGTATATCTTATCAAATCTCCTATAGTTTAAAATATACTTTGTTGAAGATGGAAGAATATTTTTTATGAGATGTCTTATCTCTAATCTTTTATACTTTAAAAGTAGTATTTTAGAAGATGGAATAAAACAACATACTCCCTCCGTTCCAAAATAAGTGTCCTTTGGGTTTTTGTCTAACGATCCTGACTCGATTTGTTAAAAAAGGGGGAGCAATATTTATATTTTTAAATAAATTTGTTAAAAAACTGATTAAAGATCTTTCGGATACTAATTACATAATCTAAATTTTATATATTTTAATATATAGTTGTTGGCATTTGTTTTTCTAGGAAACGAGAACGACACTCATTTTGAAACGGAGGAGTATGTTTTATCTCATCGTCTGTATATCTATAAAGGTGACAACATCTCTTCCATATTCCTATAGAAATATAGAAGAAGTTTTAAATAATTTGCTTCAATGATACTCTCTTAATAAATTGATTTTTAAGGGTATTCTACTTGATAATTATATAGATATAATATTAGGAAATGCAATATAAGGGATATGGCGGTGATACCTAGGTTCTATTTGGTTCATCTGCTAGCTATGAAAAAATATTATAAATTATACATACATACAATGTAAAAAGAGTCATAGGCTGTTTGGATGAAACATTACCCCATGTCTCTCTCCCTCAAAAGGTATGAAACAACTCTCAATTTTCACCCATTTGAAAAAGGCGAAAGCCGAAAGTCGAGAGCAGGGTTTAATGTACCTAATAAAAAAGTACGGTTCGTGAAGCAAATGCTTTTGGAAAAACAGTTTCAACTTTAACCTATTTGGTTTGTTTTCTGTTTTTTTTTTCAGCAAATTCAAGCATGGAACAACGGGAACATCAGAACACAAATTCAAGCATGGAACATCAGAACACCTATGACTGTGAGCTGTGGAAGTCAAGGAATTCCTCGGTCATCTGGGTCTGGGTACAGGGTTCCCACGTCGTAGAGTTGAAATAACTGTCCATGCTATGCATACGTGTAAGTACATGTTTGGAAGACATGCTACGGGGGAAGGAAATCTCCGGTCGGCAGAAAAGTTTTCCGGTCGCTCGGCCGCCGACGGTCAATCTCGAGGGGCTGTTCCGAACCGGGTCCCGGCGACCCCGGGGCTGCGCAAACCAGCAACCGTCCAGGTGTCCGTGGTACTCCTAGTTGGGCAGGGCTGCTCCTGATCGTCCATGGTGTGACGCACACAGGATGACACGACGGCGTGCGCTGACGGACCACCATGTTTTGGTGAATGGTGACTTGGGGTCGGTCGTGGTCGTTTGTTCTCGAAGCTTCCAGGAGTCTCTCGGTTGTTTTTAAATCGATAAAGCATCGGAACATAAAAATACTTCTACACAAGAATAGTGCTCATAGTTTGTTGGGCCTTTTTTTATTTGATAAGTTGTTGGGCCTACTCTTGCTGTGTTCTGAAATGTGCAAGCGATAACTCCATTCTATTATGTGGCCCAATATACAATCGCGCGCGACTGCAGACACCACCAGCCCAGCTTGCTTCTGCTAACAAAAAAAAAAAAAAAAAAAAAAAAAAACAGCCCAGCTTGCTGAAGCCCCTTGCTTTGTTTTGTTCACGAGATTTCTCAAGTCCTTCTACACAACTGTGTGCAAGACCAGCGCAGCGTGAACTGAAAATTCTTATGATGTAACATGTTCATTTAGATTTTGCAGATGGTAACTTCACTAATATCGAGATTTATTTTGTTAATAACAAAAATATCCTGTTTCATCTCCACGAGCGAGGAATCAGACTAAGTTATTACAAGATAATATCAATATCTGTCTGATCTGTCAGATGTACTCATAGAAATATGATCAATGCAGACAGCAGACGTGCATATACGTTCATATGAGTGATTGTACGTGTTACTGTGATTCGTGAAACTACGACAGCGTAACCGAGAGATAAGAACATGACGATATACCATGCCCTTAGCCTATCCAAATCTCTGTAAATCTGTTGAACCTTTCCTTACTCAAGCTAATTAACCTGCCCCATATATAGACACTGTGCTACTATCTGCAAGAACCGTGAGAAAGATTCACCGCACAACCTACATGTAAACACAAAACGCCGACGATCAGATAGAATGCGTGTCTGTGTGTCTTTCGGCGCTCGGCTCTATCAGGGAGCTGGACTGAATGAACGACCACCTGGTATCTGGAAAGCTGCGAGAGAGACACCCTTGCCTGTCTCTTGCAGCTCTGAACTTCCACCGGAAGTCGGTCCAGGCCCGCAGGACCAGGTGTGCCGTGTGCGACGCCCCTTCTCTCCAGGATGGCAGGGTCCCGGGCGTCTCGATCGATTGTCCTCTCTGGCCAACCCACATACAAAAGGCAACAAAATCGTTGCTCCAAGCGTGAGATTCGCCATGCCCGTGTGTTTACCGCCGGAGTAGAAGACGACGCAGGAAGCTGTCAGGGTTGCCTTTGGTTTCGACAGCCTGACGTGCCCAAAAATAGCACTCGAGTGGATCAAGACGCAAGGATGAAACAAGATACTGCTAGAAGTACACAAAGGACAATATTTCACCTTCAGAAATCGGATGGCATTATATATAGTATAAAAAAACAAATCGTATATATGGTAGTCCTTTTTCTCTTTGTTTCTCGAGGTATTTACATCTCCATCCCTCTTTACAGGATTCGTGGCTTTTGTTGGATGTGTGCCAACCAAAGAGAATCGAGAGGGATTTCATTTGACGCACTCAGAGAGAGGTGGAGAGAATACAAAAATCTGAGTTGGCCCGACGCCCCGACCAGGGTGTGTTTAGAGGCAAGCACGTAAGAACAGAAATTGCTCTCATGCTGGCCACGATGCCAGGCAAATCGAATTATCAGCATCTCTAGTGATATGATAATTCACAACCCCAAGTCGATCCTGGGGCAAAAATCTATCTCATCTAGATTTAATTTGAACAGAACAAAAAACACATGAATCTATGGCGAGTAGGACCAGCTCCTGAGGAGCGACGGCCTGGCAAACATCTGGTCGAGCGCCACCACGACGGCCATGGCGAGCGACACGTCGACCCCGGGCTGCACCACGAGGCGGAACACGTCCGTGCCGACGACCGCCTCCTTGGGCTGCACCTCCGCGACGACTTCCCGGCGCTCAGCGTCGTACACCACGCAGCGGCGGCGCGCGTAGGACCCCTCCACCTCGTACGACGCCCCGGCCGACCCGGCGCACGGCGTGACGCGCGCCATCGACTTGCCTCCGCTGCCACTGCCGCCGCGCTTGACGGCGTAGACGGGCCGGCGCATCTCCTCGCCGGCGTAGATGAGCCACTGCTCGCCGGACAAGGTGAGGCGCTTGCGGCGCACGGTGAAGGCCGGGCGTCCCGCGGGGTCCATGAGCACGACCTCGCCCTCGGCGCCGTCGTAGCTGTCGGCGCGGTAGGCCAGGTCGCCCCTGGCGTCGAACACCGTGTAACCCCTGCAGTTGAACAGCAGCGACTTGCGCCACACCGTCAGCGACGTCGCCTCCTCCTCCTCGCCGCCCGCCGCTGCGGTGGCGACTCTCTCAGCCGCCGGCGACGTCGGCAGCACGTTGGGGTGAACCTTCGCCATGATGCGTTGATCGGTGGTGGTGGCTAGCTCGATTGCTGGTCGTCGATCAACCTCCGGGCAGGAGCGGGACGGAAGGAGATCGGAGGAGGAGCTGGAGCGAGCTCGACGGACTCCCAGGTGGTTGCTGGGTAGCGGTCAGGCTGAGCTAGCTAGTAGGCGCAGCGCAGCTAGGTGTTGTTGGCTGCTTTGAGGCTGGTAGGGAGGTCTGCTGTATATATACAGGGGCAAGTGAACAAACAAAGGCATGTTGCCCCTGACGTGGTGTGGGGCACGGTGACGACATGGGATGCCGGCCGGTGAAGCGCGGACGCAGCTCATAACGGACTCCGAATTATGGCCGCGCGCTTTGCCAAAGCAGCCGGCCGGTGGTGCAACGCATGCATCATGTTCGGCGTCCCTGTTGCAGATCCATGTATAATCTCGGTAGGCCACGATGAACAGTGCTGCTTAAAAACGACGAGACATCAGAAAGATTATAAAGAATTTTCCCTGTGGACGTAGGCGAGCCGCGAGCGCATTTCAATTCGAAACAGTTGGATGGCCTCAAAAATTTAAAAAAAAAAATCGAAAAGTTGGATCGATCGGAACAAACCGGAATTTGTACTGTAGCTAGCTAGCCAATGCGAAACGTTTTGTGCGTGTGAAATGTTGTGGATTACGTAGGTGGATGGAGAGTTGTTTTTTTGGTTTGAGCGGCAGTTTTATGTAGTACATGTTTATCTAGCTCGATCGGGAGATAATGCATGAGCCGTGTGCGACTACGCACGGAACGTGGACGCGTTACCGGCTCGACTTGGACGCTAACTATTCATTAAGCCAGGCAGATTGCGGTTGCGCCGTAGTAGAAATTGCTTAAGAAATTAATTGGACGGGATAGGCCCGGCCGCCGGCCGGGCTGGACACGCGGCGGCAGGCAAAGCTTTGGGCGGGTAGAAGTTGGCTACAACCGTACCGCAGGAGTAGCGCGCTCTTGGAGCGAGGCGGCTGATGGAGACGCTCCCCTGCTTTTACTTAATTTTTCCTTGACCGGCTGATGGAGATGCGAAGTGATACATATAATGGCATCGCTCAGGTCCCCTGCTATGGCGCCGTAGTAGAAATCTGTAGCTAGGTCGGCTAAATTCTATTGCAAATGTTCAATGAGTATATACATATATGTATGCATCAGAAATTAGTAGAGCAACACGTTACTTGGATGGATAAGCGCCGTGACTATGATGAAGCGCGTGCGATTATCAAAAACTGAACAGGCAACAGTGGATGTGGATCCGATGAGGCTAACGGTGTTACCATATATATTCGGTGTGTGCATATGTCATATATGGTGTGGTATGATTAAGGACGAGGAATACCGAACATTTCTTCGGCTGCATTCGAGAAGACATCGACGCTGACCATCTTAGCTTAGCGCAGCTAGCCTACATTAGTACTACGCGGGAACTACTTAATAAAAATGCTTTCAACTAAGTTCGGATAGATCCACCTGCACGTACGCTATTGGTTGGCTGCGTTCGTGAGATAAATTAAACTAGTACGTAGCTTGGTTAGGCTTCATTGTCATATCATACAAATTAAATTATCAGATACCCCTTGTCATTAGGCTGGTAGAAGGTGCAAACAACGCTAAGCTTACGTGATCAGAACATGTCGTCCAGCGCCACTAAACTACACCTGGAGAGCAGAGTTATTGGAGGATGGAAGACGACTGTTTGTTTGATCATGTATTTTTTTTTTTTGTGAACATGTTTGATCAACCATATAGTTCAAATGAAACTCAGAAAATTATTGTTTTCAGTCAACACGACCACGTCCAGACCGGGACTAGATTGCCGCACAATTATATTTCTTCATTCAGACACTATTCTAGGATATCTTGCTCTACACCTGGCTCGGTCCACCGGAGCATGTGGCTTACATACCGCCACTGAATATATTACTCCTTGCTGGATGATATCTTGCATTATTTCTATTTCCTTTGACGCGATGATGGTATCATTACAATTTACAATTGCTCTATGTTAAATGCCAACCACACAATTTTCCCGTGGTATGTGTAATGTAACTATTAATTGACCCTAAGGTTAAGGTTTCTCTAAAAGGATGGCTGGCTGGATCTGACGTGTACGCAGCGGATGAACTTGGAGTTCTTACGTTTTATATATACTGTCGTTCATTGTTGGCCTCACAAATGGGATATCATATTTTGCATTTCATTCTTTTTCTACATGACACTACTTTGAGATGAAGTGATTTTTTTTAGATAAAGGATAGAAACTATTCGGCTTTATCTACCAGTTGGTAGAATTAGACCAAAAATTACAGCAGGAGAAATAAAAGAAGAAAAATAACGAAAAAATTACATCCCAACAAGGGCTGCAGTAGTCCTATGCGACAAACAGCCTTGATCCATGATGTCAACTTCTCCGGAATATGATCACCAACGTCAAGACAAAGCCGACAAAACACGTTTGTCAGACCTTAAAAAAAGGTAGTGAAAACGTTGGACACCGACCACCATTGAAGATGAGATGCTTCTTCCAAGGCAACAGCGCAAAGAACTTGGAGCAGACACAAGCCTGCCATCCAACATTCGAGCTGTTATGCCAACGAACACCTCCTCCGACATGAACTGCATAGTGGAGAGATGCGACTCCCGGCCCTGACGAACAACAACTTCGACGACGAGCCAACACACCGCCGACGGCCCGGAGAAACCAGGCTAGGTTTTCACCCAGTTGTTGAACGCCCACGGCCGCTACAGCTCCAGCGACGCCTTCAACAAGGTGAGTAACACCGTCAGTACCGCCGCCGCCGGCCCGGCGTACTGCCAGGCAGGGTTTGCACCCAAACTACAGCCATACGAAGATCGCTGCGCGCCTGGGACTGGCGCTCGTCGGATCTGGGGCGCCCATCGGAACCAAGTGGACTCAGGGGCCCGGATCCAGAGGGTGCGCCGCCGGCTTCCAGGCAACGTCACGCCGACGCCACCCCGGTGCTAGCAGCAGGACCCCGCTCGGAGGGAGCGGATCCATGTCTCCCAGCACCGGATCTGGCCACTGAAGGCACGGGGACGCCACCACTCCGATCTCATGTCTGCCATGGATGAAGGTGGACGTAGACGAGAGAGTAGTGGAAGGAGGAAACGACGGGAGCGGGAGGCTGCCTTGTTGAGTAGCACCACAGGCCGCCGCCACCACTCGTCGGGAGAGCAGCGGCGGCGGCCAAACGGGGACTCGCTGGCGGGGACCTGGGTGGGGGCGGTGGTGTCGCCCTCGAGCTGCGTACGGGAGGGCGACGCCCCTGAGATGAAGTGATAGTTTATTTCTTTATATGTTCATATATCATAGCGTCTTAGGACAACCTCAACGAGGAATATATCAACTCTATATATTAAGTCAAATTCATACAAGGTGGAGATAATCTTTTAAAAAGATGGTAAAAGCTTTGCCACACACTATCACAACCCACTGAGCCTAACTTGGTTGAACACAACCCAACTAATTACTCTAATAAATAGCTTGATTGGCACAATTATCACAACCACTAGCACACCAGCACAACTAAACGATTGGACGTACTGGTGAAACTATCCTTTCAAACTAGAATTTTGACTCGATGCAAATTAAGCATACCGGTGAAGTTGACAAAATTAACTATAGGGGGTGTATGAAAAAAGGTTCCAAACTAGCAGTGGATTCTTCCTCTAGGAGCTCTGAACTTGGGAGTCTACTTCTTGGATGTGGCTTGGCGTTCAAATGGCCAAGGTGGATACTTGCTATAACTGTGACTCGATCTAGCTGATCCATTTTGCTTCTTCATAGAACATCCCTTCTCAATCAAGATTTTGATGGCTTCCATCTTTTTCTTTAATCATAGGAAGAGCAAAGATCTTCATGTCTTGGTCTTGGTCATGGGAGAGAGAAAATGTTATCGATAGACCCAGCCTGTCTCGATAGTGTGAATTTCCATATAGTGTCTTGGTCTTTTACCTCTTCCCTTGGTCTTCGTGTATCCCTCCCGACGAAAGATAATATGGGACGGAGGGAGTAGGCCCTATCCATGTGATTGGCTACTTGTTCGTCCCACTCTTTTCCTCTCACTTCTACTCCATGGTCAGAGCTTGATGTTGCATGGTGCAAGGAAGGACACAATCTCAATCACTAGTAGGGGAGGAGGCATAGCTCATATCTTTCTATGCTAGGACGGAGAGGAGGGGGAGCGAGCAGCTCACAAGGGAGCAATCGACATCTAGCGTGGATGTACATGCAGGGAGCAAACAGCAACTTGTTGCACCGGGATATGCATCATTCAGGAAGGACAGAAGATGAGCCCTTCACTCTTCAGTACGATGTACATCGTCCAACAACAAGGGCAACATTTTGCTCCCTATGCACGATTAGTGATGCACTACATGCGGATAGAACAGGGAGCAAAGGGGACAAAAGGGATGTGTTGTCAGTGGGACAAACCAACAAATACCCCCTTCAAGGCAATATCGTCAGCTCTAAATTTGAATGATGCACCACAATGCATCGAGAGATAGAACATGGATGATGGTGATAAGACCTAGGCTATGAGCAAGAGATAGAGGGTTGTGTACTTGTGTTGGCATGGGGAAGCGGCAAATCAGAGGAATAGATGACCTTGGCAATGTCATTAGTTTATTGACCCTATTGTTTCATGTAGTACGCTGTTATAGGAGTGATCTATTAGCTTGTTGTGGGTAGGTCAGGGAGGCATCCCTTATGTTGGGAGTATCCTTACCAAGTGCTAAAGGATTACTAAATTTTTTTTTTATTCTTCCAATGGCTCTATGGCCCTTGGTTCATTATTAACTGATTAGCCTAATCACGAGCACTTAGGTTTTTTACTAAAATTAATTTTTCATAACTATCAAGTGTTACAGGATTAAAGATTATTCTTTTCATAATTGAGCCTTGGCAAAAAAATTTATCTAGAGAGAAGAGGACTGCCAAATTATAGGTAACACACTACACAATTAAGTAGGTACGCGACGTGTATTGATGTGCTACTCACCCGTAGAACGGTTGAGCAATCACAGGCTTAGCTGGTTTTATTTCATTTGTTTGTAGCTAGAATAATGCTCGACGATTGAGAAGAGCAACAGTGTTGGCAGAGACTTGTTCGAGCCCACAGCTAGCACAATGATTGTGTCCACGTTTTCAGGCCTAATCTATCGGATTATACGGGAGTGTATGATGTAAGAGGTGTATCGAAAAAAAAAAGGCTTCTCAAAGTTTACTTCGTAAACCAATGATTATGCTCTAACTATCATGTATATATTTCAACATATATCAAGGCTCATGCAAGTGAGAGTTGGAATACCAAAATATGGATATTTTTTCTGGTAGAAGATTAATTATTGAGCTTACAAACAATTATTTGGTTTATTAATAAGTGATTTTAAGATGCTTTTATTTTGGAGATGCTCAATATAAACTTTCTTGATAGTTTTTTTTCGAAAGGACGGCAAAAGTTTTGCCGCGATTTCTATTAGACGAATAAAGGAAAAAAAGGCAAGTGACAGCCCAGTTTTTTGACTGAAAACCGGGCCAGAAAAACCATACAATTTTGGAGGGTACCCTACTCAACCTGCACATCTAGGTACCAAGTCAACTCAACTCGCGCCACAACCAGCGCCCACTCAACGCATTGTTTAGTCGGATTGGGACATCGACACAAGCCTCAACTAACAACTTGCGCTACAAGAACGCCCACTCAACTTGCTTGGTCGGATTGGAACATCGACACAAGCCTCTAACCACGGTCGGATTTGGTCATCGACACGAAGCTCTACTTCACTCCACTAGAAGCACGCCACTGAGCAAAACAGCAACAACAAACTAACCAGAGAAACACAAAAGGAACAACAACTAAAAAACAAAACTACAACTACTCCACCACCACCACCAACCGCGCAACACAACAGTGGAAACGACCAGCTAGCCCTGCCCGAGACGTCCCGATCGAGCTGAAATTCATAACAACGCCTTCAAGAAGGTCATGACGTGCAAGCGCCACCGTCGCTCGTCCAAGTCAGGACTGGGTTTTCACCCATTTCTTGGTAGTTTTCACATGGCATTTATCTCCGTTTCTTCAGTCTCACTTCCAGAACAAGCAATTTAATTATGATACAGGTGACAAAAAAGTTGTATATAAAGTGGACATATACGCCATTATACTACTCCATTTTCTTTTCTTTTCTTTTCTTTTCTTTTCTTTTCTTTTCTTTTCTTTTGAACGATCAAGAATTTTACTTCCTACACATCTCAACATAGGTTCTGTTTTCGAAGTAGTACTATGGTTTGTGAGCTGGAAACTTGAAACATGATGTGGTTTCAAAATAGTTTACTGTCACCCCGTGGAATATATTCAGCATTATATTTTCTTCCTTATAAAACCACCATATATACAATACCTTTTAGATTTTTTGAGGGAACAGTACCTAGATGCCAACACCAGCCCTAACGAGGATTGTCCTTGTTTAAAACAAATGTTTGCTTTAACTTAAGGAGACACGCCCTTCTAAAAAAACTTAAGGAGACACACATCTACCCACCAATGCAAGCTTGAGTTTTTTAAGCACAAAGTCAAGCCCCCGTGCTGGCCGTTATCGTTGCATGTAGACCCCTTGCTCGAGTATCGGTAGCACACCACCAGTGCACCCTTTTAAGGCTTTTAACCTCTTGTTGGAAAGATGCCAAGCTGCCGCCTCTTTTTATGATCACTCTCGTCTCCATGTTACGTTCATCGCCCCACTAAGCTAGCTTTCGCAAGCTCAGGAGTCAGGACCAACACGGCCACGCGGGCGTAGGAGACGCCGTCCCGGGCAGGGCGTATGCATGCATGAAAGCCCAAGAGCGTAATGTGCTAGCCGACACCATGATGGCGGCGAGGCCCTCTTAATAAAATACGGGTGAAGTCTCGGTCGCGAAAAAATGATGGCGGCAAGGCTGCAAGACGCCACGAGGTCGCTCTCTCGCCCGCGCATTAGGTGACCCATCGCTCGAAGCTGACATGGGGGGACGACGGGGAGGAGACACTGGGATTAATACGCACAGCGGCTGCTTAATCGCATCGATCATCATCGCCACCGCTAATCATGCTGTCCTCCTGTCTGGCACTGGCAGGGCAAGCCGGGCAAGCGAGCTGATGACAGGCCCTAATCAAGCTAATCTGCCTCCCGGTCCCGGCTCCCTCCTGCCGTCCAATCCGCGCTGACACCCAGGCAGGCAGCGTGTCCCCAGCGGCTGGCGGCTCCCGACACCGTCGCTCTCCGCGAACGAACCGAGCGCGGCGTGCATGGACGGACGACGGACCGTCCGCCGCTGGCTGAGCCGTCGCACATTGCGTTGCTCCCCCCGTCCCCGCCCTCGTTTTGAATGGGGCGGACGGCGGAGTGGGGACTGTAGCTTGCATGCCGCGAAGATCGCCATGTAGTCGCGCAGGACTGTTTCTACAGTGCGTGCCCCCAGCTGATCGGTGATGCATGAGACGGTATGCCACTGGCACGCCCGTGATCGCAGGGCAGGGCACTTGGTCGACGTAGCTGCCCTGCGCATCACACACGCGGCCGCCGCTGCTGGCCCCGCCAGCTGGGTCATCACTCATCAGCTGATCAGCTCGACAGGCCATGTGTGGGAGCCGGGCAAATGATGCGACCGGGGTTTGCGATCCAAGAAAGAGATTGCAGTTGTGACGCCGCCGCACAGATGGATAGGAGGCAGGAGCAGAGCATCTCGGGATTGTTTCCTTTTTCTGAACTGCAAGTCTGCAGTAGCAGCTGGAGACAAGCAGCACTTTTGCTTTGTTATTGTACTGTGTTGCTTGTGAGATCTTTTGTTGGCAGTTTTTATAATGCTATTTTTCCCAGGAACGTGCGAGTGCGAGCGTGATATAGGGGTTAATCTTGTGTGGCTCGATAATAAAAGTGCCAAAGTACTAGGATACTAATAAAAGTGCCAAAGTACTAGGATACTAGCTTGATTTTATTTGCTGCCCTTCGAAACGGACAGATGAAAAGCCGTTTTCTATATAGGTTACTGAACCTTGTGGAGTTACCCTTTTGGAAATGAGTGCTTTGGGCAGCTAAATCTGTCAAAAGATGGGTTTTAAATGGAGGATTGCAAATGGTAAAAAAAAAAAAGATTCTTTGAACAATACTGGTTTGGAAACGCCGAGCTTAGCATTATAATTCTGGCCTCTGTATATCCTGTCCAGTGAAAAGAATAATGCAACTATTCCTAGTATCTGGGATGGGCAAAACCTGAAGCTTACCTTCAAGAGAACTTTCTTAACCTGATATAACTGAAATCTGTTTTGTTCTATGATGATTGCAATGCTTGATCTAGGAATATAAATCAAAGCAAATTTACTCTGTCCAATCTACTTGATGATCTTTTAAAGGGATCGTTTCAATTTATACCCCTGCCATTTGGAAAGTTTGTAACCCCCTTGTAAATTTTCCTGTGGCTCTTGACCAACGGTAAGCTTCTTACTTTTTTTTTGACTGAACGGTAAGCTTCTTACTAGAGACAGCTTAGCTAAAAAGAGATTCGATGAAGATATGACTTGCTTATTTTGCAACGAAAGCGATTATGTTAATCACTTTTTTTGTTGTTGTTGTGTGGACTCCACTACTTTGGTTGCACAGATCCCGCAGTACAACCATGATGGTACCGATTTCAATCAGTAGCCAAATTCTGGCTATGGGGAAAAGTATTTGGAAACTGTGAAATGCACTTTGTCTTTAGGGCGACTGCTAGCAAGACGTGAAGATGGTGCTGAGGGCCGCGACAAAGATGCCAAGAAGAAGACGCCCACAGGCAACAAGATTGAGAGAAAAAATTAGAGCATGCTGCGAGACAAATGGAGGAAGAAGGCAAGTGAACCACCTAGAATCATGTGGAAGGTGGATATAGAAGCTCTGGGAAAAGCTCAAATCAATGGGACTGAAAGTATGGAACAATATGGGACTGAATGTCTGGAACAACACAGAGCTCTGCCTCAGAAAATGCAAATGGGACTGAATGTCTGGAACAACACAGAGCTCTGCCTCAGAAAATGCAATAGTGTTTGAGAGTTTAGTTTCTTTAGAAGTGTTATATTCTGATCATATAGCGGTGCGTTTTTGAGAGCTTGGACTTAAGCAATGTCGGCGGACGCACCTCGAACACTTTGTATACAATGGTGACACTTCTGTGTACTTTATTTTTTCAAATAAAGCGGGAAAACCTTTTCTGAAGAAAACTATTGAGCTTGGTTGAACTACCAGATTAAAGGATTTAACATAAAGCTCGTGTGAAGCACAACAACACTATAAGACCATAAAGAATGCGTGTAGTAGTTTACAAAAAATGCGACAAATAGTGTAAGTCCTCAGGATTTGCTGATAACTGAAAGAGAGAGGAAAAAAAAAACACTCCTGTGTTTAAGCATTAGAGGCCACAGCCAGACAAAACTCAGAAGCCTCGGCGTGGGCAAAGGACGTTGGGCTCCCAGTGTCCTAGTCCTACCAAAATAGCCCAATAGCTGACAGGCCACCAAGTGAGATTCGGCCATTTGATCGGCTCGACATCGTTTCACCAACAAATGCTTGTTTCAAAAAAAGAAAAAAAGAAAAAAAAAATCTTAAATTGCTCAAAATGGTACTAGAACATTTCTATCGATCATTTTTAGGTGTATGAAATCATGAGCTTACGATCGAACATTTACCGAATTATTTTGTTATATAAAATAATAAACTTTAGAGGAATTGTTCCTATTTTTGTCCCAGCTGTTTGGAAGTTGAAAATCCTTTGGTTGTTTTCTAAAAATAAGATCTTAACTAGAGACAACCTTGACACTAGAGTAAAGTTAGATGATCTTACTTGCTTATTCTGTGGAGAACAGGAGTCTGTTCAACACCTTTTCTTTGAGTGCACTGTTGCTAAACAGATGTGGGAATGTGTTTCAGAAGTATGTGATAGAGTGGTAGGAGTTGACTTTATTTCCATTGGGCAGATGTGGTTATGTGATAATAAATTTGTAGTTGAAAACTGCATCTGTGCTGCTGCCCTGTGGGGGCCATGGAAATTAAGAAACTCATTATGTTTTCAGGGTGCTCAATGGGTGAGTATGAAGGACTTGCTAATGAGGATAGTGATCATGCTCCAACCTTGGGTGATTCTCTGCCCATAGAAGAACAGACAGACCTTTATGAACAAAGTGAAGAAGCTCAAGGTTTTAGCTACAAGGCCAATCAGGATTGGTGGCTGAACCAAGTGGAGGACAAGTGGGATGTATACATGTTCAAGCATGCTCATGATGAGAAGTCCCTGCTGATCCCTGATGAAGTGAAATAAAAGCTCGTTGAAGGCCAGGAAGCAAAGCCTGGGGGGAATGTGAAGAAGTGGATGGATCTGAGGAAGATGGGATCAGCCTGACTGGAGGCTCGGGCTCCATGAAGAAGAAACCGTCTGGTGATGCTTGCTGTTGGTAGAGGAAGAAAAGAAGGAAAATGGAAGGCTTTTAGAACTATTCTGTTATGCTCTGTACTTTCGTCTAAGTTGGTGTTAGGCTTACCTAGTTATCAGGTCTTTGAGTTTTTGCGTTGGTGTGAGCAGGAGCTCCTGAACTTGGTATTGGCGTAACCCGCCACGAATGCTGTAAACCGTTAATTTTTGTCCTTGCAATGCAATGACAGGGGCATCTGCCCTCAAACTCTAAAAAAATTTTGTTATATAAGAGAATGTCACTATCAAAACAGAGAAAGCTGGCCTTTGAATTTTGTCACGTTTCAGTCCATTGCAGTGAAATAAAACAGAGACAAACAATATACACCAGTATACATACACTACACAAACAATAAACCTGCCCGATCGAAAATTGAATACAGCAGTATACATACACTACACAAACAATAAAAACAACCTCCTGAATCAAAACGATAAGGACCTACATTGCCTTAAAAAGCTAGGAAGTACACGATGATCCTCAGAAGCCTGTGGTGCCACCCGAGCCAGACCACCTGCTATTGGCTGCCGACGCGGCGCTCGTCCGGTACGCCCCGGACGCCGACGCCGCCGGGCGCTGGTTGGCGTTGCTGACGTACTGGCGCACGGGGTCGCTGCTGGCGGCCGGCGCGGGGACGGGGGCCGGGGCTGCGGCCACCACGTACTGCTGCACCACCAGCACGGACACCGAGATGGAGAAGTCGGACGACACGAGCATGTCCCCGATGGGCCCCAGCTCCGGGTTCTCCATCCACTCCTCCAGCGCTGCCGTCATGGGCGACCCGACCTCGCCGGGGCGGCGGCCCACGATGTACAGCTCGTGCAGGCTGGTGTCCATGCCCCGCATGGCCGCCACCGTCTCCTCGCTGTTGGCCACCACCCGCATGGCGTAGGAGATGGCGTCGTTGCCGTGGTTGCGCGCCCGGAAGTCGTTGAGGTAGTCCTCGTCCTGCTCCAGCTCGCTCTTTCCCTCCGTGCTGATGGTGATGGCGCGCGAGTCCGAGTCCGCCGGCGACGGGCGGTAGCTGGAGCCGGAGACGGAGCGCGACCGGTAGGACGGCGGGAGAAACCGCACGATGGTGAGGGAGACGCCGGGATGCTCGACCATCCGCCACGCGTACGCGAGCGCCTCGCGGTCGTCGGGCCCGCCGAAGAAGAAGAGCGCGACGCGGTGCTCGGTGGCCATCCGCGCCGCCGCGGCGCTGAGCCCGCGGTCGACGAGGATGGCGACGGAGCACGGGGACGTGGAGAGGAGGCTCTCGTTGAAGCCGCGGACGTGCGGGTTGATGGGCTCCATGCCGCCGTCCACCGTCTGCTGCTTGTGGAACGGGACCACGATGAGCGACACGTGCTTGTCCTCGGCGAGCACGGACACGTCCTCGTGCATGCTCTGGTACGGCGACACCGCCGCCAGCGTCTGGATGGACACGCCTCCTGCAGTATCACACACGGCCATGCTCTGCGTCAGCTTATGGATATCCTCAGCTTATACAGTGTGCAATTTTATCGTGTGATGTGCGCATTCACTGACCAGTGTGCCTCTCGTAGTTCTCGAAGGCGTTGAAGATGTGCTCCGTCACGGGGGGCAGGGAGGATCCCGACCCGCCCCGGCTCTTCTTTGAGGCGGAGGAGGCTGCGGCGGCGGCGAGCATGTTGGAGGCGCGTCCGGTGAGCTCCACCAGGTGGAGCGCGTAGATGAACATCGGGGAGCGCTTGTTGGGGTTGGAGAGCTCCAGCAGCGAGAGCACGGACGGCACGTTGCGGGTGGTGTGCACGCAGGCCAGCATGCGGAGCTCGCTGTCGTGCCGGATGCGCTGCAGGTTCCGCCGCTTGTAGCCCACGAGGCGCCGCGACGGCCGGTACACGCCGGTCACCACCGGCGTCACTAGGGTCGTCATGGCCACCGACACTAGCACCATCACGGCAAACGACTCGTCATCCAACACCTGCAACACACATTGATGGCGCATCATCAGTCAAAACTCAAAAATACAAATCACATTCATCACCGTATTAAATCATAATGAACGCAACCTCTTTGTCTCTTCCAATGTTGAGCACGATCATTTCCACGAGCCCCCTGGTGTTCATGAGGAAGCCGAGCGCGATGCCCTCGCGGAACGGCATGGTGTAGAGCGCGGCGATGACGAAGGTGCCCATGATCTTGGCAAAGCTGGCCATGACGAACACGAGCACGAGAAGGCCAACAGTGATGGGATCGTTTATCTTCTTGATGTCGGTGCGCAGGCCGCTGATGGCGAAGAAGAGCGGCAGGAGCAGGCCGGTGACGAAGTCCTCGATCTTCTCGATCAGCACGACGCCGAGCGGGCCGGTCGGGATGACCAGCCCGTAGACGAAGGCGCCGAAGACCGAGTGTATGCCGATAGCGTCGGTGCACACGCCGGCGAGCATGACACCGGTGAGGATGAGGGAGATCTGCATGTCGCTGACGCCCTCGCCCTCGGGGGTGCGGCGGATGAGCCACCACATGCCAGGGCGCACGGCGTAGAGGCAGAAGAGCACGAAGAGCAACCCGGAGAGGAGCACCCACAGGGACGACAGCGCGGCGCTGTCCACCTCCGAGATGGCGATGGCGATGGCGAGCAGGATCCACGCGCACATGTCGTTGACGATGGCGGCGGACATGGCGAGGCGGCCGAGGTCGGTACCGAGCAGCTTGATCTCGGCGAGGATGCGGGCGAGCACCGGGAACGCCGTGACAGAGAGCGCGACGCCGAGGAAGAGGAGGAAGGACGTCTGGTGCACGTTCCGCGACACCTGGTGCCGGAAGATGAAGGACGTGGCGATGCCCATGCAGAACGGCAGCGCCATCCCCGCTATGGCCACGAACAGCGCCTTCTTGCCCGACCGCCGGATCACGTCGATGTCCATCTCCAGGCCGACCAGGAAGAGGAAGTAGAGGAGGCCCAGGTGCGCCACCGTCTCCAGCGTGAGCAGGCTGCGCGTCGGGAACACCATGTTCGCCCAGGTGTCTATCTGCCCCATCACCGACGGGCCCAGCAGCACGCCGGCCTGCAGAGGTACATGCATGGTCACAGCAGCTCTCATGGCGCATTACGTGCAGGAATTGAAGGAGAACACAGATCGGTAGTACGTACGAGGATCTCAGCGATGACGCGGGGCTGGCGGAATGGCCTGAGCACAAGGACGAGCACGCGGGTGGTGACGACGATGATGGCCGTCTGGAGGATGAAGAGCGGGAGGGAGAACTCCAGCGGGTTGAACCCCTGCCAGATGCCGTTGGTGGTGATCATCATCGGCGAGTAGCACACCACGGTGCTGGACGCCTTGGGCATCGCCGTCGCGTTGCGCATCTGCGCCGTCACGTTGCTCGACAGCCCATCGGTGATCGGCATGGCGTCCATCTTGGCGCATGGCACGGCGAACGCAGACCCTCCTCGATCACCGGCCGGTCACCGGAACGAAGCGTGCCCTCCTCGGCGGCTCGCTCTCTGGCCCCTGCTTCGGGCGTGTGCCTCTGCCACGCGCGTTACGCTAGCTGCAGGGACGTGGGCCGTGGCAGCGAGAGCGAGGCTTGACCGCTCGCGGCGTCCGCGGATGCGCTAGGACGGAAGGGGGAATGGGTCAAACGGCAGAAACATGGCGGACCGATCGTTTACCATGTTTTGTATCGTCATTCGACCGGTTGCCCGGGGACTTTGGAGCTATGATGAAGCGTGTCTGATTTTGATTGGTTGGACGAATCCTTTAGGTTTTCCACGATGTAAAAATTTAGGGAGCTGCTAGCGCTAGGACGTCCGAAGTTAGGACGGTCCGCGCTAGCAGCGGCCCGGCCCACTCCGCCGAAAAAAAAAACAAATCCCCCGTCATCGGTCGCTCGTCCGCATTCGCAAAAATCCAGCGCGTCCCCTGCCATCGTCTCCGACCTTGCACAACTACTAACTCGCCACCACAGCACCCCCACCACCATAGGGGATCACAAAAAATGGAGAAACACTTTGGTATAAAAAAAACTGTTGAACCGCACATGGGCGTACTGTTGCAACAACAACAAATCTTCGTATGAAACAACATGACGAGAACTACTGAAACGCGCATGGACATACCGTCGTAACATCAGCAAAACAGCTTATGAAACACCATGTCGCGATCTACTGTAACACTTTGGTTCGCGAAACTACTGAAACACAAAATGACATCTTGCCGCAATATTAGCACAACAACTTATGAAACAAACACGTCGCGAGCTACTAACACTTTGGTTCGCGAAACTGCTGAAACACAAGAGGACATACTGCTGCCACAACAACAAAATAACTTGTGAAACATGTCGCGAGCTACTGCGAAACATGCATATTTGTACCCCGGTGGGATAACACCATAAACAACTCATGGAAACAACATGCAACCAGCTAGTGCAACATGCACTTCTGAATCAATGAAACAACACCAAAACCAAACTGGATTGGCACCAAAAGGCTCTCAGGAATCCTCGCCCCCCTACTGCAACATCACTTGAATAGGCACTGCAACAACGAGAAACGCAAAGTTGAAACACAAAAAACGAGATCAGAGCCAGATCCAGAAAGAGGAGGACGAGCATGAAGAGTAGAGGAGAAGGACGCCTACCAGGCGGGATTCGCACACCATCGCCCTCACCAGATCTGCAGCCGCTGCTGCGAGATCCCGCTACGCTGCGGCCGGATCCGCTAGGATCCAGCACCGTCCCGGCGAATCCGCTAGACTCAGGGCCACCACGACCGAATCCCCGCAGATCCACAACCGCCGCTGACGGATCCGGCCGAAACCCTAGCTCATCTCCTTTGAAGATGGAGGAGAAGACAGAGAGGCAAGGGACTGCAAGGAGCAGGCCTGCCTAGGGCGAATCCGCCCGGATTCGTGCGGCTCCACCATCGCTCTCGCCAGATCCGCGGCCGCCGACGCCGGATCCCGCGGGTCTGCGGCGGCCGCCGCCGGGTCCGACTTCAACGCCATGCACGGGCTTCTCCATGAATGGAGGATGCAAGGCGAAGAGGGAGGAAGCAACCACAACCAGGTGTGTGCGCGATGCGGCGGCGAAGCTAGCGCGGAAGATCGGGAGCGCGCATGGCGGCGACGGCGACGGTTGCGCGCGGCGACGGAACCGAAGAGAGAGGAAAGACGAGTGGAGGAGAAAGTGGGTGGACGAAAATGACGGAAGCAAGCGGCGCCACATCCTTTTTTATCTCTCCCCGAGCGAAGCATCCAAGGCTCATGGGCCACGCGCGGCCCACTCGACAGCTGACGAGCGTCCTAAGATTAGGACGTAAGACTAGTAGCATTACCGAAAAATTTACGGTAATGCTGTGTATTGGACGTTCTTTCGCGTCGAACGGCAGTTGGGCCGCGCACGGGCCCAATAGCTTGGGGGGCGGCGGGACGAGTGTCGCGCGGCTGCACGCCTCGTTTGCACCGAGCTAGACGGCGTTATCCACTCTTCCATTCCCCACATCGCACCAAGTCCATCTCCGACTCGGCCGCCCGCGCGCGCCTCCCATCCCGCTCCCGTGCACCGTCGACGGCCGGCGAGCTGCCCGCCCTCCCCTCCCTTCTCTCTCCCCACCCGTGCTCGCTACCCCTCCTGCTCTCGTGCTCCATCCGGCGACGGCGGCCCTCTATTCATCAGAGCCGCCGCCAGCACCATCATCGTCGCCGGAGTAGGAGGGGGTGGGGGTGCTTCCCACCGCGCCCGTCGTACGCCGGAGGGGCCGTATCCGGCGATAAGGACAACAGATCGGGCCCTAGAGGTGCCGGATCCGGCCGACCACCGCGCGATCCTCGCGGGATCTGCTAGGGTTCCGGAGAGGGGGCGGAGCTCCTGCCTCCCTTCTTCTCCGCGCCCAGCCCCTCTACGTGCGTGTCGTCCCTCCCTGTTGCTCCTACCGTCGCCGACTTTGGGGGTGGGGTAGTGGTGGAGGTGGGTGGTGTCACCGGCGAGCCGCGACTCCCCGGTGCCTCATCGACTACCCCCCATGGATGTTTCGATTTCTTTTTCGATCTTGTTTCAAATGCGATTAACAATTTGTTCTTTTTGGTGTTTTGATTTTGTTTCTTTGTTGATGCATTAATTTTTTTTGTTTCTGTCGCCATGAATCTAATGTTTCAGTTCGCAATGTGTTTCTGTTTCTTTTTGTTTCAATCTTTGTTTCATTTTTTCTTATTCGTATTTGTTCTTCGTAGTTTCAAACTTTTGTTTTTTGTTTTTGTTTCATTTGATTTAACCGTTTGTTTCATTTGGCCTCAATCTTTTGTTTCTTTTTTCCAACTTTTTTGTTTCTGATCTCAGTTCTTTGTTTCATTTTCTAGATTTTTGATTTGTTTCAGTTTTATTATCTTTTTTGTTTCATTTTTTATTTTCTTTGTGTTTCAGATGACTACCGTATGATGTTTCATCTTTTTTTTGTGTGTGTTTTCGTGTGTGTGTTTTAGGAGGAACGGGGCAGTGGTGTTCTGTTGTTTCCCTCGGTTCTTTTTTGTTTCAATTCGTATTTTTGGTTTGTTTCTTTTATATCAAATTATTTGTTTCTTTTTTTCTCTTTTTGTTTCGGAGTTTTGAGTTTGTCTCGATGTTTTTTCTCTGTTTTTTTTGTTTCGTTAATCATTTGTTCTCTGTTATTTAGTTTTTTTTTGTTTGTTTCAGAGGGCACGATGGCCATGTGGGGCGGCGGCGGCGGCGGTGCATCACGGAGGAGCAGGGCCGCGCGGTGGGGGTGTCGCGACGGGGAGGCAGGCCGTGTGTATCCGTGTGCGTGTGTCGGGATGGGCGTTTGTGTACCCGCGCGGTGGGGAGGGGGAACAACGAACCATGCATGTATGTCGTGGGCCATACTGGGCCGCTCGAACGTCCGTTCTACGGTAGAACGTTCGAGCGGCAGCAGCTCCCAAAAATTTATGCTCAAAATAACATCAGGGCCCACATCTCAGAAGTAGGCGTCACTTGGTCCTGCATGCAGAGTACTGGTTGCATGTCGACATGCAAGACATGTGCGAAAGCTCTACCTACATTTTCTCCGAATGGACCGGGAAGAGGATTATACTAGAGAAGCATAGAGGTCAACCGCTTGAACATGAATTCTAGCAATGCAACGGAGTTGGGTCCTCGTATCGATCCGAATGAACCAATCTTTCTACAAAGGTCAATCTTTACCTATTAGGCAAGAGGATAGCTAATTAGAAATTTTATCTTGATAGGACATGGATTTCTATTACTATAAAATTCTTAAATTAGTTAATGAGAGGGCCGACATTATCCTTTTTCTTGTATGTGTTACTAAGAGAAGGAATTTGTCCATTTCATGTTTCAAGGTCTGAGAAAAACAGTGTGGAAACAGATAGAAACTTTTGAATGAAAATTGAAAAGAAATGTAGCCCCAGTTCCTTCAGAAATGGTAAGATCTTCCATATCATCTTGACTTAGTTCTTCTTTTCCTCTTCTTTTTTTTAATAACACCGAGTCGAGTTCTTGTCCTACCAGTATCAAATAGAACATACTGAACAAGATCTTCTTCGTAGAAACCCACGATCTCTCTCCTCATATTTTATACAAGAGTTAATTTCACTAGTGGTCCATAAATATATGATTCTGTATCACTTAGGTCCTGATTTTTATTAGTCGGATGAATATTAGTCTTTCATAGTATATAGTGTTCCTCGCGAATGGGTCTATGGTACAATGGTAGGACTGTCAAGTGGGACACTACCCACCAGAGTTTAAATTCTGGTGCTCGCACCTTTTTCTGAGATTTTTCAAGATTTACCGGCGCTACACATTAAGTGGTAGATGACGTCCCCATCGACAGCAAGACGCCTTGCTGACTTTGTGAACTCCAAAATCCGACGGCTCAATCCTGGAAAGGTACTCATAGGGGTAGGGTACTTCAGAGGTGCTCATAGGGGTAGATTTTTTTTTCGAGATCGGGACTTCACCCGTATTTCATTAAGAAGAAAGGCCAAAGAAAGGCCACGGTACAAAGAGGTTCGCGGGTAATCCTAGGATTACCAACGAAGCCCCAGCACAAAAACACAAAGCAAGAACATGGAGAGGGGGCACCCTCCACCTAACAACCCCAAGAACTGAGCCTAATACAAAAAATATCTCAACACCTAGGTAGCCAGCAGTGAAAGGAGCCATAGACAAAATAGCTCGAACTCCCGACAGCCAAGCATCCGTCCCCACCTCAGCGACCTCAACGGCTAACCTGCCGGAGACGCGTCCTCGGTGGCAAAGCTCACCACGGTGGCAAAGCATCCGCCCGAGCACCCAACGGGCGACGGCCATGCATCCGTCCCCACCTTAGCGACCTCAACGGCCAACATGCCGGAGACGCGTCCTCGGTGGCAAAGCGTACCACGGCGGCAAAGCATCCGCCCGAATAACAACCACAACGTCCACTCCTCCGAGTCACTTAGGGCCAAACCCTGAGGACCACGGGCGAGGAGGACGAACCTGAAAGACACACCAGCGGCCCTCGACGGCAAAGCATCCGCCCAAGCACGACCCCTCGACGGCAAAGCATCCGCCGGAAACCACGACGACTACAGCTACAACAAACACTGACTAGACGAACCTAGGTGAGGAGAAACATTAAGCGCAATTAGGTGCAGCAATACAACCATAGCGACCAAGGTGGAGGAGCGACGGAGCGCAGAGATTCTTCAGCGACGCCTTCACGAAGGGGATGACGCCAAGTATGCCATCGCCGCTGGCCTTAGAGAGCTAAGGCAGGGCATTCGCCCAGAACCCGACGCCGGTGACAGGAGCAAAGCACACAAAGACGACGCCTTCAAGAAGGGTGTGGCGCCAAAAGGCGTCACCGTGGTCCGCCCGACCACCGTCGGGCTAAGCTTTCGCCTGGATGTCGCAGCGTCCATGTCAAGCAATGGGATGAGCGAGACGATAGCATCAACGCCACCATGGCGCCGATGACGTACCGCCAGGGCAGCCGCCCACACCACCACGGTGCGAGACGACGTGCGCACCTGGCAACGCCATCCCATCCGCCGCACGCCAGCCACCCGAGCACCGCCCCACCGCTAGCAGAGGGCCCCAGGGAGCCCGACCCAGCGAGGGGCCCACCCCGAGGTCAGCCCCGCCGCCAGCAGAGGCCGGCGTGGGGGGGAGCGCCTCCACGCCGGCCAGCAGGCCGGCCAAGGTCGCCGAACGCCAGCGCCAAGGGCCATTCCGACCACGGGGTCCCGGCCGCCCAAGGAAGGCCAGGCCGGGGCCTCGCCGGCCGCCACCGCAGGGGGTAGCGGCAGATCCGGGGTCGGGGACCCTGTAGGATCTCTGGAAGAGTAAAACGGCCTAGAGGGGGGGTGAATAGGCCTGCAACAAATTTCTTCGAACTGCTGTCAGTCCAGAGGGCGCGGCACTGCCGCGCTGTACCCGCGGCACTGCCGCGCTATGCAAACTGAAATGAATGTGAATCGAAATCTGAGCAGATACAACTTTACCAAGTGACTTTTCAAGCTTCCTATACCTGCAGAGATTACAGATCGAGAGCCAAACACAGCTCAAGAGGTAGAAGGAAACAGATCGACCTCAAACCCTAGAAAACACCTCAAACAACAAGTAAGACTATGAAATCTGGACAGCACAAGAGACACGATGTTTATCCCGTGGTTCAGCTCGCCACTAAGGCTGGCCTAAGTCCATGTTGTTGAGGGAGTCCACAGACTCGAGCTCACCACTAAGGCTAGTTTACTCCTCGGTCTCAAGTCAAGAGAGTGAACTCTTGAGATGAGGGGTGATTTCTTAGTATTGGGGTGAGGTTACAAACCTCCCTAGGTAGCCACACAAGTTGGCTGCTCTAGGGCGACGCCTAGCCGGCTAGGAGCAAAGCTCCAAGAGTAACAAACCCTAGGGCGCCGGCCAAACGTGCACCAAATGCTCTTTTGACAGTGGGAATCAGTAGATCCACTCTCCAATCGAGGTTTGCTGCCCTTTTTCTCAAGAATCCGTGGTGGATTTGATGGGAGTGAGTTGGGAGCTTGAGGGGAGCAATGGAGAGTGAGAGAGAGAGAGCTTCTGGTTCGAGTCTAACGGATATGTCGCGAGGTAGACGAAGAGGTAAGTGATGTGGGCCGACAGATGGGTATAAATACCCCTGGGTCCCAACAGTCACTTGTAGGCGCGGCACTGCCGCGCCCCCCCAAAACAGGAAAGTGAGTTGGAGTTGATAGCTGGCTGTTTTGGTGGCTGGATGAGGTTGGTGTTGAAGGATTGAGCATTTGGTAACACTTTTGACTAACAACCTTAGGATCCCTCTTGATAGTACGGCTTTTCCTAAACTCAAATTCAAACCGAAAGCGAATTTAAACCTCCTTTGAATTCGGCAAAGCCTCCTTTTAGAAGCGGGGGACCCCTCCAACCTGTACATCTTTCTTCCGTAATTCATTGCCTGCTTGTCATCTCAATAAGTCTCATTAGTTCCCTAATTCGGTGGTCATCAACGCCAAAACTCACAATAGGGCTTGATTGCACTTACAATCTCCCCCTTTTTGGTGATTGATGACAACCTAATTAGAGCTCACAAAAGATAATTAATCAACTGAGACTTTTCGAGACATGAATGTAGGGCCTCCCCCTAAATATGTGAACAGGATTTGAATTCCAAGAATTGGTATGAGAAACCAACATTCATATTTTAGGAAAGTGCAGGGGAGCCTCCCCCTACTTTCATGCCTCCTGTGGGGTGCTAAGACGTGTCACAAACAAATACGTGATGCATATGACAGGGCAGTTTCAACACACAGTACCTGCTGTCAGCAGGGCGCGGCACTGCCGCGCTGGAGAGCGGCACTGCCGCGCTGCCTGACCAGCAAGGTAAGCAACAGGCACCACACACAGAGAACCACAGCTAAAGCAGACTTTCTAGAGCAGATTATGACAAGCTAAATAAGCACACAAAGTACATGTCCATATCCAACATAAAGAGAGTCATAAAGGTAGCATTATTACACAAAATAGTTTTGAACGACGCTCACAACTCACAAACTAAAGAGACTACTCTCAACTCTCAAACTAAACACTGATAGGATAGGACATGACTGCTGCAACTGAATAGCATCACCACCAAGTCTCGCAAAAAGTTGGACCCTCTAATTTTCTCCCCCTTTGTCACCAAGCATCAAAAAGGGAGAAAGGAAGTAGAAGGATCACTCCTCATCACTGTCAATACGAGCACGACCCTGGCGGTGAGTATGAGAGGTGAAGCGTGGAGGTCTAGCAGAAGTAGATGGAGCTGCTGCAGGATTAGGATCATGAGCTGCCTTGCGCCTCCTCTGGAAAACTCTGTCAGCTGACTGCTCCTCATGAATATCATCACCATCATCATCCTCTGACTGCTGCTCAGACTGCTCCTCATCCTCCTCAGATGACTCAGTGAAATGTGGTGAATCAGGAATAGGTGGAGGAGATGGCACAGGTGAAAGTGGTGGAAGTCCCTGCTGCTCTCTCGTAAGCTGAATAGCCTCTCTGCTCTGGAGACTGTCCTTGTAGGCTCTCTGGGAAGCATAAGTGCAATGAGACATCATTGACTTCAAATAGGAACCGAGCTTCTTCCACCTAGAGGACTTCTTCCTGTGCCTATAGCGGCTGGAGGGACGAACTGGGCTATCCTCAGGAGTGTCATGCTGGCCGCCCTCTTCTTCTTCATCATCACTTTCCTCAACTACAGCTGCACCTGCACCCTTGTCGTCAGCGGAAGTCTTCTTTGGAGTGTAGGGTGTATGAGTGCAATCCTTGGGAAAGTGCTTTCCTGTCACTCTCTCAATCATGAACATCAAGTAGGGAGCATATGGCAACTTCCTTCTTCCATCATCCATGGCAGTGGCTAACTCAACCCACATAAATCTTGGCACATTGAATCTCCTGCCTCTGGGGAACCGAGCAAGCACATCTCTCACATAACCATTCAAATCAGATGCTGCCCCATCCTTAGGATTGATGGTGTTCCTGATTATATTGTTCACCACATAATATATTCCAATTAGCTCATTCCTCTTGCCAACATTCTGGCTATCAGGATTCTTCCACACATGCCTTAGCTCATCAGCATGTGCATCAATAGGGTCTCTCTCGGGAATGGATCCCGTCATAGCCTCTGTCTTTGCTCTCCAAACCCAAGGATCGACGACGAAAGTGACAAAAGCAACTCTATAATGCATAGGTCCCGTCATCCAGTGAACAACATCTCGCCTCCCGATCCCAAAAGTAAGTGGCATGGAACCGAGCAAGCACCTCCCTGTTCCAGTCATACCTGAAGGCCATGATCTCTTTCATCTCAAATCTCTCACAGATCTTTTCAGCTGCATTGAACTCAGGCTTCTTCTGAGCTTTCACCTTATTGTTGATACTAGATACGCACACGAAAGAATCAAAGAGAAATAATCCGCAAGCGCACGGATATCGGTGAGCACTTCACCCGGGAGATATTCCAGAGTATCGTTATTTATTTATCCGCTAGGAGAAAACGTGCATCTGACTAACCCAAATCTATACTTAACCCCTGAGCTACAGACAAGGTAAATGAGTGATATAGAGAGGATTACTACCACAGTCTCCTTCCAACCTATGGCAAGCTTTGCAACTACTACTCTATGGGAGCACCTAAGAAAAGACACCACAGAGGATGCTTAACCTAGCACTTTTGGACCTACCTTACCTACTGACGGGAAGTGGATTACAAAGGTAACAAAGGGACTGTCATCTCCCCCGCTACTACCACGGTTTCGGCTAGATAGGGAGCATCTACGAGTGAACCTAGCCCAAGCACCACGCTTACGCTACGAACGATTACTCTATTCCCAACCTAAGCGAATAAAGTAAACTCATAGACCAAAGAGCAATAATAACAAGAACTTACTAGTATCGAAGTTGAATTGCGAATGATCCTAGAACCAAGCCTCGGGTTAGGAGACTTGATCCCGCAGTACAACCGGAGAGGAGACACCGACATGCCGGGCTTCCTCCAACTCTACCTCCACCCTATACTCTCTCTATCTATCTTGAATGCTAGGCTCTAGGGAGGAGATCCATTCAAGGGACCCCTCTCACCTGATCCTCTCTGGAAATAATGAATTAGGGTTTCATGGGATGCCTCCTCCAGGGGCCAGGGGCCCTGCTTATATAGCCCCTAGGATGCACCGCAGCCCTTGGATCAAACCGACCTAAACGGACGATAATTATTGCTCCTCAAGGTCGGTGGAGGCAGGATCCGCGAGCCTCCACCTGATTGGTGGAGGTAGCCAGTCGGCCGACTCAAGGGGGGAGTCGGCCGACTCACCCCCGAGCCCGTCGGGCTCCCGTTTGGTCCGAGCCTTCTCGAACCTTCCAGTTTACATGAACTTTCACCGGTTCCCGATTATCTCTATGTAAACCCGACATGTGGGCCTTCCTTGGGTATTTTCACCGACACCCCGAAAAAGACATTCACCAAAACTCGTGGAATTCTATTAGTGTAACCCCTATATCTAGTTGGTGAACATATTTTAGTCCTTTCTCATGTTTAGTTGACGGTAAAAATTGGCACTTAACGACCGTCAACAACTCCCCCAAGCTTACCTTTTGCTCGTCCCTGAGCGAAGATAAACTCAGTGTGGATCAGGAGTTGCTACAATGCTTTCACGCCTCAAAAGTACACATGCGTTCAAACAAGAACTCTCCTCCGGATTAGAATGAACTATTCTGACTCAAAACTTACTCATATTACCTTTCACCATGGGGCTTGTAGCCGTTACTTGGGTCTTGAGTAGTTGAAAGACAGAACGGTCAAGTCGAGCGCTATGTTTCTCGCTCTTTGATCAACTATTATTCCGAGTTTTTGCAAGATTTTCAAATAAAACTCGAGTTCCTTGTATGAACCTTTCGGTCTCTCATTTGTGGTATTTTTGGATCCTCTCCAAGGCATGAGTTGTGTATGCCTTCTCTCTTCTCTCAGAATATGTGGTATTTGTGGAACTAAGGCATAGTGAAAAGAGCCTTCTCTCTCTCTCCCTACTTTCTAATAAGCTTATGTGGAGCTCATAGGTGGGGAGACACTCAAAACTCACTTGCATATATTGCACAGTTAAACCATGGATCCAAAGAGGAACTAAAATAATAATAAAGTCATATGTGCATGTGAATGAGGAAATGGAATGGATGATAAGATGATGATAAGATGACGATGGGATGATGATGATAAGAAAATGATTATGAGGGGTACTCAACTGGTGAACATCTACTTCTACACTTGCTCCTTTGGGGATAACATGACTCCCTTTATTCGGAAACCTTGAAACTTCTTGGAAGGACTTGGCTACTCTTTCTTTCCCTTTTTTTTTTTCTCTTTTTTTTTCCTTTCTTCTTTTTTTTTTTTTTTTTTTTAGAGCAACCAATCCTCTAAAAATGAAACTTTAGCAACGGGGAGTGTATAACTTGAAATGATAATGACTGGAGCTTTTATGTAGGCAAATGGAACAGCGATGATTATTTCTAGATGTTCACTCCCAAGATAGGAGTAGAACCTTTTCTGGATGAAGTGAAATGAGTGGCGTATGTATTTTGTGGATGGATGGATGGATGGATGCATGCGTACTCCCAGGGTAGGAGCAGCATAGGTGCGTATCTCCAGGGTAGAGGTAGCACAATATGTGGTGGATGTGGATCTATATGTAGGTGGTACTTCTAGGGACAAAAGTAGCACAGAATGAATGTAGTATTTATAAAATGGGTGCATGCTTCTGAGGACAGAAGTAGCATAGATCAATGGATGGAGAGCACATAGTATTGACTTTAACCGCATGACTGGTTCCTTATGGGTCCACAGCATAACCACACTCAATGCCTATAAAGACTACACTCAAGCCTACAATATGATCTATATAAATAGATGGGTTTTCTTAATCTAGCAAGCATGAATATATGGTCAGTGGTAGGAATTTTGAACTCTCATCATAAAGGAACTCATCATGCAGAAATTTTAAGATTTTAAAAGATAAACTCTCCGAACTCTAGCATCTCTAGGAACAAGATGGACAAAGAACTCAAAACTTTCCCATATCATATCCGTCAACTACCTAGACTTAGATCAAGCATTCGCTACCCACAAGTTTCGGTTCGAGTAAATCTCAAATCTAAACAGGTTGTGTCCAAAACTCGGGAGAGTGCAAGGTTGAAAACTAGGTACTTGAAAGGAATTACGGCGAGCAACTATTCATCATTTCCATATAAGAGCTTATTCGTAGGGTTCATTTTAGCAAAGAGACTTTTCACATACTCTCCTCTATTTTATTTTGCAAACTTACAAATAGATAGATAGATAGATAGATAGATAGATAAATAGATAAGCTAGTGATACTTAGCTGGATACACGGGGTGCTCTCCCCAAGCCGGATGTTGAAATAGTATGTTGATGTTGCTTGACGCGGTGAAGGTGTCTTGCCCTCCCGGAGTGTCGGGATAATGGTCAGAGACAAGATCAAGCGACTGTTGAAGACAGCACTTTGACAAGGGACATGACGTCCTTCTGCCTGTTAGCACTTCTTGATCCTTCAAATTCTGTGAAGCTCAAATAGACAACAAAGCTTGTGGAACTGATTAAGCATTAGTGATAACCCTTTAAGCCTTGGATGTCTAGAACCTTCTTAACATAAAATCTTTTCAGGAGGATCTTAATATTTTTTGCAATTTTATATTTTATGGTATGTAGATAGAAAAAATACAACTAAGATGAAAACTTATTTTTATGCCACCACAAAGTGGATATCTTTGTGGGCCGTCGCACCAAAAAATTATTCACATGGGGCTTAGCATTTTCTAGATGCAATGCAAGACAAAATTATTTTCTTTTCTAATGCGGATGCGGCAAAGTAAATATGCAACAAGAACCGATTATGCAAAAAGTAAATATGCTAAAGGAAAAACTTATGCAATGCTTTGAAGTGGGAAATATGGATAGCTCTCAAGGTACCTCCTTGGCAAGGGTTCGATGTTTTAAGTCCTCGAACAGACTTCTTGTCATGTTCAATCCTTCGGTGCTTCATTTGATCTCAAAGGTAGAGACCTTGAGAACCGCACCTCTTGAGTTGCTATCTCTTGAGGAAGGGGTCATCCATGTTCTTTCCTTCTCCAACGGTTTGAAGTGAACCTTTAATTGTGATGCTAGCGGCATCTTGTTTAGTGTGCATGTTGCGGTTCGTAACTATCACTGGAGCACCCGGGATGAAGAGTAGATGCTTCTAGTGGGCCTCTCCCTCGACCTAGTGTTCCATTTATTGTTTCTTCTCTCGTGGAGGATTAGTGGACAAAACATACCCGAAGGAATATAATAACAAGGGTAGATTTGTCATAGAGCTAAGATCATATTCTATGCTACAAAAAAGTTGGGTTGAAAATTTTAATTAGCATAGAACATTTGCTCAACACTACTTCTTCTCTTAAGGATTGATTTTAGTTTATCTTAAGTTTGATGTGTATGACATATATAGAAAATAGTCAAACTTATAGAGAGGAAGTAATTGCGAGTGGAGGGATTGCAAACCAGTGTGCCAGAGTGACGAGGGTTTGAGAAGAGGAAGGGCATTGTTGGATCATCATTAGAGGTGTCGGCGGCCTTCCTCCCCCAAGCTTGTTGTTGCTCATCATTGGAAGCCAAGTGTATGTGTTGAATCATCCCTCGAAGTGTGTTGTAACTATATGTTCTTTAGACACTTGTCCATCCTCTCGTTTCAAGTCTCGTCGGAGAGGGATCTCGCTTCTAGAGCAAAGATCTCTCCTTTGCATTCTTCTTTTCTTTGGACTATCCAATCTAGGACGGACAGTTGCATGATCTTCTTTTGTCAACCATTCTTGATTTTTGCTGAGCCTTGGTTGACTAGTTGATGTTCATTGGAGATGTAGACTCGAGTTCTTCCTTGATGGTCTTTGTCTTCTAGCAAAGCATGGCGAAGAGTTGCGATTAATGATACGCCATCCGTCTTGATGATCAAGGAAGGGACTTCATTAATTGATGCGGGCTTCATCTCCAATGGCATAGGGACATCATCTTGCAAATGTAGTTGTTCATGATCTTCTTGGGCTTGTCGGTAGTCAACCCTTGGTGGTAATTGGTTGACACAAGGATGCATGCTCATGCCATGCTTGTCCTTGTTGCCGACATGCAAGATGGTGTTTTCAAGAATAACGAGAGCGGGTCTTTGATTGGCCAAAATGAGGTGAGTTGCACCCAACTTCTCATTGGTGACCTTACTCGAGTTTTGAGCTCAATGCTATGATGTCTTCAAGGTTGCTCGTAGCTTGTCGCCTTGTTCATCCACTTCCTTTGGGTGAGTGCTATTGATGTAGATCCTTCTTGTGGGACTCTTGTCTCCTTCTTTGTTCCATCACAGAAGTGGTGATTTGGCAGGTTCACCATGAATAGGCATGCCGTGGATTCTTTCAATTCTTTCTTGGATGATGAATGAGCTATTGTCTTTTGTGCGAAGTTGTTCGAGTTCATCATATGCCTTGCTTTATCTCTGATGTGAGTTCATCTCTGGACTTTCCCAACTTGGATTTGGAAGTTTGTCTGCAGGGGTTAGTCCAACAAAATATTCCAACATCTACTATAGCATACTATCGGCTCAAAGATCAACCTAGACACCACGTCTAATTTGATTTAGGAAGGCATTTTAACCTAAGCACCACGCTTAATTTAAAAGCCTTTTGAAGTAGGATCAAGACACCTTTTGGTTCAAGAATTAAACTAGATACCTTATCTAACTCAATTCAGGAAAACAAGTTTAAACTAAGCACCATGCCTAATTTAAAAGGTGTATGAAAATACCTCAAAACCTACATATACTATAGCAAACAAAGGTGGTATGAAAGCGATAGAGATTTACTCAAACAACGGTGATGGCGAGCATGATTGATGTTTAGCAAAGTGAGCATGCCAAAGGCAAGGGGCAACCAAAATAATGTAGCAACATGACAAAAGATGTATTTATGGAAGTATATCCCCCAAGCTTGAATTCGGCGAAATCAAGATTGGATGAATGCAATTCAATGTTGCATAATGATTGGTTGGACATACCTTGCATTTGTTATTCCTTCGATCTTTTTGTATCGAACCTGGAAAGGTTAGTGGCAAGAATACCCGAAGGAATATTTTCATAATTATGACTCTATGCTTATTTTAACAAGGACAGCACAGTGAAAAGGTGTACACTCATGTCATGGTCTCGAATAAAGCTTGTTTTAGGACACTAAGCTTGTCCTTGGGAAACCTTCAAGATGTGAATTGGTGAAGTGGTTCCCCCTCCAACACCAATCTAAGTTCACTAACTCAAAATTCAACACAACGAGATCTACAACATTTATGATAAACATATGCATCTACAACCACCCTTTCGATATCTCGTAGGAATAAGGAGTATGAGGGGGTTGAAAATCTCGTGTGGGGTAACGTTGGGGAGACTAAGTGAATCAGGAGATTTTTCATATGAGCAAGGTCTTGATGGGGTGTTTAAGAAGTAACTACTTTGCTCATTGAAGCCTCCATCATCTTCTACTTCCAAGGGTGACTCGAAATAAATGTCCAAAATTCCCCCTGGATCGTCTATCAAAATGATCTCATTTAAGGCCTTATCCATCCATTCAATGGCCATAGCACATAGGTCTTTAATGCTCTCTAGCCATGGATGTTGCTCTTTGCAATCCTCTATATGGTCTTGATGATTCCTATGCATGGGATATCTAGATGGACTTCTAGGATCATCCGGAGGTTTAGGAGAAAGGGCATAGAATGAGTTATAGGGATCAAGGATGGGTTTAAGGATGGGTTCGTATTCTATATCGATGTGGGCATAGAAGGGGAGAAGATAAGAGTGGCTTCTAGATGGCTTCGCTCTCCTTCTATGGCATCACTTGACATGCCATCCTTGAGTCTTTCTAAATGTCCTTCAAAGGGATTGGATGTGAGACGCTTTCTAAGAGATCTCTTCCTGAGAAGATTTATAATGCATGCACTAAAAGATCTCTTATGAAGCGGGAAGTTTATGCTCCTCCCAAAATCGCCATCAAAAGAATTTCTAAGGGTAGAATTACTTCTTCCCTTAGGGGACTTTGGAATACTATTGTTTTGGGATGGATAGCCAAATCATGGGATTGGAATGTTTGCAAAGTGGCTATGGAAACTTCCTCTTCTTGTTTGGGGGATGATTCCTTCTCTACCTCTAGTCTAGTGCAAGGAGTATGTCCATTAATAGTAAGGACAAACCTCACTTCACTAAAGGGTAAAGAAAGGAAAACTCCTCCAAAGGTGATATTATCAAGACCCGTATAAAAATGATGAAGAAGAACATGGTCTTGTAAGGCTAGGTCTAGACCTAAGTTTATAGGAAGATTAAAAGATTCCCTAAGTGTAGCAAGAAGTTCATTACCTACTTGATCGAGGATAGGACTTTGGGTTCATTACCCTCTTGATTAGAAGATAGGACTCTAGTCATCGAAAAGGGTTGTCTTTGACCTATTGCAACCACATTGGTGT
Source organism: Themeda triandra (assembly GCA_018135685.1). NCBI lineage: Eukaryota > Viridiplantae > Streptophyta > Magnoliopsida > Poales > Poaceae > Themeda > Themeda triandra. The sequence continues at coordinate 504,427 of JAENPR010000131.1, read as the reverse complement.
AGCTCATAGCTAGATGTGAAAATCATGGGTTCTAGAGGCTCTAAGCATGTGCTCATGGGTGCAAGATATTGGTGGATAGGCGTGGAATTTGGGTTATCTATAACAATAGAAAATAAAATGCAACAGAAAACAAGAAAAAAGATAAAAGAACAATACATGGTTAAGCGACTTAGGTTATCTCGGCGAGACCGTCTTTCTCCCCGCGAACGGCGCCGAAATGCTTGTTGATACTAGATACGCACACGAAAGAATCAAAGAGAAATAATCCGCAAGCGCACGGATATCGGTGAGCACTTCACCCGGAGATATTCCGAGTATCGTTATTTATTTATCCGCTAGGAGAAAACGTGCATCCGACTAACCCAAGTCTATACTTAACCCCCGAGCTACGTAGACAAGGTAAATGAGTGATATAGAGAGGATTACTACCACAGTCTCCTTCCAACCTATGGCAAGCTTTGCAACTACTACTCTATGGGAGCACCTAAGAAAAGACACCACAGAGGATGCTTAACCTAGCACTTTTGGACCTACCTTACCTACTGACGGGAAGTGGATTACAAAGGTAACAAAGGGACTGTCATCTCCCCCGCTACTACCATGGTTCTGGCCAGATAGGGAGCATCTACGAGTGAACCTAGCCCAAGCACCACGCTTACGCTACGAACGATTACTCTATTCCCAACCGGAAGCGATAAAGTAAACTCATAGACCAAAGAGCAATAATAACAAGAACTTACTAGTATCAGAAGTTGAATTGCAGAATGATCCTAGAACCAAGCCTCGGGTTAGGAGACTTGATCCCGCAGGTACAACCGGAGAGGAGACACCGACATGCCGGGCTTCCTCCAACTCTACCTCCACCCTATACTCTCTCTCTATCTATCTTGAATGCTAGGCTCTAGGGAGGAGATCCATTCAAGGGACCCTCTCACCCGATCCTCTCTCGGAAATAATGAATTAGGGTTTCATGGGATGCCTCCTCCGGGGGCCGGGGCCCCGCTTATATAGCCCCCTAGGATGCACCGCAGCCCTTGGATCAAACCGACCTAAACGGACGATAATTATTGCTCCTCAAGGTCGGTGGAGGCGAGATCCGCGAGCCTCCACCTAATTGGTGGAGGTAGCCAGTCGGCCGACTCAAGGGGGGAGTCGGCCGACTCACCCCCGAGCCCGTTCGGGCTCCCGTTTGGTCCGAGCCTTCTCGAACCTTCCAGTTACAGAATTTTCACCGGTTCCCGATTATCTCTATGTAAACCCGACATGTGGGCCTTCCTTGGGTATTTTCAGGTGACACCCCGTAGAAAACGGACATTCACCAAAACTCGTGGAATTCTATTAGTGTAACCCCTATATCTAGTTGGTGAACATATTTTAGTCCTTTCTCATGTTTAGTTGACGGTAAAAATTGGCACTTAACGACCGTCAACACTTATCCCATTCAATGTAACCCATGTTGCTGATTTTCCTTCTCATGCACACAGAGCGATAGAAGTTGGAATGAAAAACACTCCAAAATCTGTAATCAATGCCATTTGCCTGCCTCTGCTCATATGGGTTTCTTTCTCTTTCAGCCTCAACCATCTTGTATTTCTTGAAGTAATCAACCATTTGATGAGGGACAGTATCTTCTAGAGCATGCATCTCATAACTATCTGTCTCATTCCTGATGTAACTATCATCAAACTCATCAATGTGCTCAGGAGTACCTTGCTGTCCAGCTGGAGGAATGGTGTATCCTTCTCTAATCCTCATCTCCTCATCCCTAATCTGCTGCTCTCTTTCTTCTCTGGACAATGGTGCAGCATGAGTGGATGAGGTTCCTGTTCCTTTGCCTCTGCGAGGTGGCTGCTTTGCTAGAGCTGATCCTTTCCTCTTTCCTTGATTTCCTCCTCCTTGATCCATCTATGCAATCAGATAACTTGTGTAAGAAATCATGAAAGAAGTAGAGAAGTGGGAGAAAAGCAATATTAGTTGAGAAAATAACTTGCATTGTGACTCACTGAGTAGAGCGGGCAGTCTTTGCTACGGGGTGCGGCACCGCGCGCGCTCCCCCGCAGTGATGCCGCACCTGCTAGACTCAGCAGGTCACAATCCATTTTATTTTCACAACTACTCTTGCGTTCCTACCACTTCTAAATCTCTTCCTTATTTCAAAAACACAATCCAATATTGATAAAGCTTGATTTGCTATGGATTTATAAGAATTAGTATGAGTGTCATGGGATCCTATAGATGATTTGACTCAACCGAGTTTAGACATCCCTTTTTGGTTAAGTGGAGCAGCAATTGGTTAGCAATTGCATCTTTCAGAGGCATGAAAGCACCCTGACCACGGCACTGCCGCGGAGCCCTTTTCCACTTACCCTAAGATGTTTCAACTCGATTCAATCCAACCATCTAGGATGCTACCTAGAACCTCAGACTTCATCATAGAACTAAAATCCATTGCTTATAGCCTCGCATTGCATAGATCAGAAGGGGCTAGGGTTTCACCTTGCTCGAGGAATGGAGGGAGAAGAGGAGCAGGGGGTTTGCCCAACCCCCAGGACGATGGCTCCCCCGAGCGGGTGGGGAACCGTGGCCCTAGCGCGGAACTGCCGCGGAGGAGCAGCTGTGGCGCCGGCGGCTCCCTTGAGTCGCCCTCGCGTGGAGAAGAAAGAGACGCGGCTCCTGGCGACGGGGGAAGAGAGGAGAAAGAACGAGATGGACTGGGGGCCGAGTAGAAAAAGAAAGAGAAGTAAAGCGGGCCCACCAGTCATTTTATGGCCCAGTCTGGCGCAAGGCACAGACCGCGGCACTGCCGCACAGGCTAGGAGCAGACATACTGCTTAACACCTTTAAGATTTTCTCTATATTTGATATGGACACATATCATTCACACTCCATGACCAGCAACAAGTCAATCAATGCAGAACTATGGTCATGTTGTGTGAGAAAGATTTTATAAATCATTTTGAAAGACATAAATGAAGTTTTGAAAACTTTGTCCTAGCATACTAGTATATCAAATAGAGACATACCAGATTTTAGACCACGTTACTAGAATCAAGGATATTTAGTTCACCACGCAGCTCACAGAACCTTGACTCGTCAAGAGGCTTAGTGAAGATATCGGCTAGTTGTTTTTCGGTGTTCACATAGCGAAGTTCGATATCTCCTTTGGTTTCGTGGTCTCTCAAGAAATGATGTCGGATGTCTATGTGCTTTGTCCTTGAGTGGTTTACAGGATTGTTTGCAAGCTTTATGGCACTCTCATTGTCACACAAAAGTGGGATTTTGGTGAAACGACATCCGAAATCAAGAAGAGTCTCGCTTCATCCAAAGTAGTTGAGCACAACAAGCGCCGGCCGCAACATACTCGGCCTCGGTGTGGATAGGGCTACACAATTTTGCTTCTTAGAGCTCCAAGACACTAGGGACCGTCCAAGGAATTGACATGTCCCCGAAGTGCTTTTTCTCTCTACTTTGCAACCGGCATAGTCAGAATCTGAATAGCCAAGTAGAGTGAACTTGGAGCCCGTGGGATACCACAAGCCAAGATTAGGTGTGTGAACTAGATATCTCAAGATCCTTTTAACAGCCGTTAAATGGCACTCTTTTGGGTCAGCTTGAAATCTAGCACACATGCACACACTAAGCATAATATCTGGCCTAGATGCACAAAGGTAAAGCAGGGATCCAATCATGGAGCGATATACCTTTATGTCTGCAGATTTCCCTTTTGAATCAAGCTCAAGATGTCCATTTGATGCCATGGGAGTATTGATAGGCTTTGCCTTATCCATGTCAAACTTCTTCAGAATATCATGGGTGTACTTGGTTTGACTTAGAAAAGTTCCTTCCTTCAATTGCTTGATTTGAAACCCGAGAAAGAACTTTAGCTCACCCATCATGGACATCTCAAACTTTTGTGTCATTGTCCTACTAAACTCCTCAACATACACATGGTTAGTACTACCAAATATTATGTCATCGACATATATTTGGCACACAAATATATCATTTCCGACTTTATGAGTGAAGAGAGTAGGATCAGCTTTGCCTATTTCAAAGCCTTGTTTAAGCAAGAATTCCTTAAGGCATTCATACCATGCTCTTAGAGCTTGTTTTAGCCCATAGAGCGCCTTTCAGAGTTTGTAGACATGATGTGGGAACTTGGGATCTTCAAAACCAGGTGGCTGCTTGACATACACCTCTTCTTGTATGGGACCATTGAGGAAAGCACTCTTCACATCCATTTGATGTAGCTTGAAATCATGATGAGCAGCAAATGCTAGAAGCATTCGAATTGCTTCAAGCCTTGCCACCGGTGCAAAGGTCTCCTCAAAGTCCAACCCTTCAACTTGAGTGAAGCCTTGAGCCACTAATCTTGCCTTGTTCCTTGTCACCACTCCATTTTCATCTTGCTTGTTGCGGAAAACCCATTTGGTACCAATGATGTTTGTGTTTGGTCTTTCCACCAAAGTCCACACTTGGTTTCTTTCGAAGTTGTTGAGCTCTTCTTGCATGGCCATGACCCAATCCGGATCACCAAGTGCTTCTTTTACCTTGAGAGGCTCCAAAGAGGAAACTAACGAGTAAAATTGGCAAAAATTGACCAAGTGAGAACGAGTTGTTACCCCTCTTTTGATACTCCCAAGGATATTATCAACGGGATGGTCACGTTGAATAGTTTGCCTTAGCCTTGGATGCTCAACACTTTCATCTTCATCATCTTCAGAACCTTCAGCATCTACTTGCTCAAGTATAGGCTCCAGATTGAGCCCTTGAACTGGTGAAGTAGGGGTTGGAGAAGCTGCTGCTGAGGTGGAGGGTGCGGCACTGCCGCACCTAGGCGCTGCACTGCCGCACTGCTGATCTCCAGCAGGTGAGTGCTGCACCTTCTTACAGAGTTTGTCAGCGGAAATTGGTGCAACAGCAGCTTGGGGACCCTCATCATCTGATCCTTGTTCTTCTTGTGGTCTCACATCACCAATGGCCATTTGCTTGATTGCCTTACACGGTGGGTCCTCCTTTCCTACAACACTTGAATCAATTTGCTCTACTTGAGAGCCGTTAGATTCATCAAATGTCACATCTATCGTGACCTCAGTTCTACCCAAGGTTTTGTTGAAGACACGGTAGGCGTGCTCATTTGATCCATAACCAATAAGAATTCCTTCATCTACCTTAGATGCAAACTTAGAGGTTTTGGGTCTTTTGCTAAGTATGAAACACTTGCACCCAAAAACTCTAAAGTAAGACACCTTTGGTTTGTTACCGGTGAGAATCTCATAGGAAGTCTTGTTGAGCTTCTTGTGTAGGTAGAGACGGTTGATGGCATGGCAAGCAGTCTTGACGGCATCGACCCAAAATAAATCCGAAGTCTTGTACTCATCAAGCATTGTCCTTGCCATGTCAATGAGTGTTCTATTCTTCCTCTCTACTACACCGTTTTGCTGGGGGGTGTATGGAGCTGAAAACTCATGCTTGATGCCTTCATCTTCAAGAAACTCTTCGACTTGGGTATTCTTGAATTCAGTCCCATTATCACTTCTTATCTTCTTGATTGGGAGACCAAATTCTCTTTGTGCCCTTCTAACAAAGGTCTTCACCTTGTCCTGTACCTGGCACTTATCATAGACAAAGAATACCCAAGTGAAGCGAGAATAATCATCAACAATAACCAAGCCATACTTATCACCCCCTAAGCTGAGGTAGGCAACCGGTCCAAAGAGATCCATATGAATCAACTCCAAGGGTTGAGTAGTAGTCATGATGCTCTTTGCTGGGTGTGGTACGCCTACTTGCTTTCCTGCTTGGCATGAGCTGCATATCCTGTCTTTCTCAAATTGAACATTTGTTAGTCCAAGGATATGGTTGTCCTTTTGGAGTTTGGCCAAGTTCCACATCCCAACATGAGCAAGTTGGCGATGCCATAACCAACCCATGCTGGATTTTGCCACTAAACAGTCTCAAGCTTAGCTTTCCCTTTCTTTGAAATCAACTAGGTAGAGCTTATTCTTGAGTTTTCCCTTAAAGACAATAGAGGAATCCTCCCTCTTAAAGACTTTCACACCTTTATCAGTGAAGAGACAATTGTAGCCCATCTCACACAATTGTGAAACAGACAACAAATTGAACTTCAATGATTCAACATGAAAGACATTTGAAATTGAATGCTCAAGTGTGATAGCAACTTTACCAAGACCAACTACTCCCCCCCTTTGGAGTTATCAGCAAAGATGATGTTGTCACTGACTTTTGTAGTTGGGGAGTAGGAAGAAAACATACTCTTGTCTCCAGTCATATGATTTGTACATCCACTGTCAAGCACCCAACTTGACCCACCGGAGGAGTATGCCTGCAACACAAGTTTAGTTGCTTGATTTAGGTCCCCAATCTTTCTTGGGGACTTTAAGGTTAGTCACAAGAACTTTAGGAACCCAAATAGAAGTATTACGGAAAACATTTCTACCATTGCCAACAAATTTGGCAAACACCTTTCCTTTAGTGTCATGCTGCAAAACAAAGTTAGAGTTCAACACTTGGAGAGGTGTTTTCACACTTGATTGATAGAAACTTTCTTTCTTAGGTGCCATGGTAGAAGTATTTGACTTCTTGGGGATCTGTTTCTTCTGTGGAACCTGCTTCTTGGGCTTAACATGATAAGCGAGGTCTGGTGGCCTTCCCTTTCTGTGGGGGTGCGGCACTGCCGCGCCCAGCCCGCGCCGCCGCGCTTGCCGCGCAGCGCCGCAGACCGGGGCTGCTTTTGTGCCACACTCGTGCGGGCTTTTACGTACCCGGCCTTGCCCTTGCTCATGAATTGGACACAATCAATGCCATTTACCATCTTTCTTCCATTTGTCTTGGCACCTTTCTTATGTCCAAGCCCATCCTTGATACGAGGATTTCTTCCATCTTTATATTGTGGCATCTTTGGTTGATTAACTTTGCCACCTGTCACTTGCTTGCTGTTTTTGCCTTTTGTATCTAGCATGCTGTTCAACCTAGCAATCTCATCCTTCATAGCTTTCATGTTTGCAAGGTTAGTGGAATAAGCATTTATATCAAGATTATAGCACTTTCCACAACCTTCACTTGTAGAGGCCTTAGAATTGTCATTTGAGCTAGAGAGAGGTGGGGTGCTCTCACAAAGATGACTGTATTGCTTCTCAAGTTTGTTGTGCTTTTCAACTAAGACACAATACTTGTCATTGAGAGCAATATTAATCTTCTTTGTAAGAGCAAGCTCTTTCCTCAAAGAGCTTGTCTCCCTTTTCTCTTGCTCAAAAGCTTCCTCACTATCAATATAGAGATTTTCAGTCTTTTCAATGACATTTTCTCTATGTTCTAGCTCAGCTTTGACATGTTCTAATTCCTCCATGAGAGCTGCAATAAAACGCTCGGTTCTAGGATCAAGATTCTTAGCGGGTTTCAAGCTCTCACTGGAATCTTCATCACTAGAATCACTGAGATCACTGCTAGATATATCACTAGGAGATGGAGAAGAGGATTTCTTGTTCAGTTTTACCTTTTCACCTTTTGCCATAAGACAAATGTGATGAGAGTCATCATCATCGGACATGTTGTTGAAGAGTCTTGGTGAGGAAGATGTGTTGTGTATAGCTACTGTTGCAACCTCTCCATCTTCATCACTTGACTCTTTAGTTGAGTCCCACTCATGCCCAATGTGTGCCTCCCCGGCATTCTTGTATCTTCTCTTCCCATCTTTTCTTTCTTTCTTGTTCTTGCCTTGATTCTTCTCAAGTGGACATTCAGCAATAAAGTGTTCGGTGCTGCCACATCTGAAGCATGTTCTCTTTTTCTTGCTTGGGAACCTTCTCTTGGTGAGCTTGTAGCCATTGTTCTTGATGTCTCTATTGTAGTTCTTTATAAACAATGACATGTCTTCTATCTTCTTGTGATCAGCCCCACTGTCCTCACTTTCACTTGATGTGGATGTTGAATCTTCTTCTTGTGGTGCTTGCTTGATCTCCTTGGGCTGACTTGTTGAAACTTGCTTGCTGCCCTTATGATTGCAAGCTGAAGTGTGCTTGTGGGGCTTGCTAGCCTTGAGTGCAACTTCCTTGATCTTCATCCCATCAAGCTTGGATTGAATCTCACCGAGCCTTTTTCTCTCATTTGCTTCTTCTCTTTGCATATCAAAGGTCAACAACCGTCCAAGCACATCATTTGGAGTGAAGTGCTCAAACTTCTTCTTGTCTCTAATTAATGTCACAACGGTTTCATTTCTTGGAGAGTAGGCTTCTAGCATCACCTTCACCACTTTGTGATCATCAAGATCCTCACAACCAAATCCTTTGATTTATCCAACCAACACCATCAACCTATCAAACATTTCTTGTGGCCCTTCTTCACCTCTAATCACAAATCTGTTGAGCTTGGCCATCAAGACTTCAATTCTTGCCTTCCTCACTTTATCAACACCTTCATGTGCAATGATCAAGGCATCCTAAATCTCTTTTGCCACATTGACATTCATCACTCGGTTGTACTCATTGCCATCAAGAGCACTCAGTAGGATGCTTGTGGCTTGACTGTTGAACTGGGCAGCCAAGAATTCTTCATTGATAGTACGGCTTTTCCTAAACTCAAATTCAAACCGAAAGCGAATTTAAACCTCCTTTGAATTCGGCAAAGCCTCCTTTTAGAAGCGGGGACCCCTCCAACCTGTACATCTTTCTTCCGTAATTCATTGCCTGCTTGTCATCTCAATAAGTCTCATTAGTTCCCTAATTCGGTGGTCATCAACGCCAAAACCCACAATAGGGCTTGATCGCACTTACAGACCCAGATCCGCTCGGCCCCCAGCACCCAGGCCGGCGCCCCCGTGGAGATCGAGCCGCCGGTGACAAGACCGGCTGGCCAAGACCACCAGGCGTCAGGAGCGGGGCAGGCCAGCAGGCGCCAGATCCATGGCCCGGCGGCCCGAATCCGGCCGGCCAGGACCCGCCGGAGACGGAGAGGCGGCCGCCGCCGTTGGTCGCACCGGAGGGGAGGGTGGAGGGGGAAGAAGAACGCCGGGGGTGGAGGGGGCGGTGGAGGGGACGCAGGGTCGCCTTTGGGGACCGCCGCCGCTGGCCGCCGCCGCCACCACGGGCAGGTGGGCAGCGGCGGCGGCCGGAAGGGGCCGGGGAGGAGGGGCTCTCGGCGCCGGCGATGGAGTCGCCCCCGAGTCGCCCATTGGGAGGGCGCTCGGGGGTCACGGGTCGCAGCTTGGACCTCCTGACTTGACCTATAGGGGTAGATTTTGTCTACGTGTATTCATAGGGTGAGTGTGTGTGCGTGTTGTGGCTCTATGTTATATCGTGTAATCTCAAAAAAGTATAGAGTGATGCCCAAAATAAAATGAGGCCCCACATTGCAGAAGGTCTCTGTAGGCATCACTTGGTCCTGCAAATCTGAGAACTAGTTAGATGCCGAGCATGCAAAATGGAGTGATGAGAAAACAACATACGAGACGTCGTCAAAAGCTCTGTTGTTCTCACCTTGGTCCCAAATTTTCTAGTGCTGGCATCGCGAGTTGCAGTGGCAGCAATGGCTCCTACACCCTCTATTTTCATTTTATACATCACTCTAAGCTCACGCTATGGAGGGCCTTGTAAGCAACAGCAAGGAATACTCCCTCTGCTAAAAGAAAATTTACAGATAAATCAACTTTCAGAGCTGTTCTAAGCTCACGTAGGGGGCATTATAATCGACGTGAAAACTTAGTTGTTCTCTTTTTAAAACTAATGTGCCATGTAATCAAAACTGGGAGTGTGTTATCTTATTTGGTGAGAATAAATCCGATGAAGTTTTTTTAAAAAGGACTTGGACTTTTTTTTAAGAAAACATAGGTCAAATTAGAGGTGCGAGTACACGGCCATTTGGGCCGGTAGCCTTGCCGCGACGCTTGACCTGGCCCTGTACAGGCCGAAGTCCCGGAACGTCCTGCGCCCTGGTGCTGAAGCGCTCCGTCTGATTAGCAACTTATTCCCTCCGTCCTAAAATAAGTGTTGTTTTAGGTTTTCGTGCCACAAGTTTGACTCAATTTATTGAAAATATGTGCAACATTTATATTTTTAAATATTTTTATTAAAAAACTAGACTTAAAGATCTTTTCGATGATACTAATCACTTAGCATAAATATTAATATATTTTAATATATAATTGCTGATAAATTTTTCTCAGGAAGTGAGAATGACACTTATTTTGGGACGGAGGGAGTACGTGTAATTTGAGTGATTGGACTGGACTGTGCAACGTCCCGTTCGTTGTGCCGTGCCGTGAGCAAGAAAACAGCATGATAGGGAGTGGGATAGGCAACGCCAGTAGAGTTCGCTCTTAATTGGGGCAGAATTCAGATTTCCATCGGAATCAACGCAGGTGTGGCCTTATTTATGAGGAGAGCGACACCAGAGCAAGAGATAGCCGGAGGACGGTGTTCAGCTGAGCTGGTAGCAGAAGCAAAGCGCAACCTGGAAAAGGCACGGAGACTAACCACTAAACAGCGACGGATGAGAGTGTGTGGACGTTCGTAGGTTAGCAAAGCGCAACGAGATGTCTAAGGTAACTTCGATAATATAAAAATTCTGTCAGCTCAATCTTGTAGAGATGCTACTAGAAGTTGAGTGTGTGTGTGTGTGTGTGTGTGTGTGTGTGTGTGTGTGTGTGTGTGTGTGTGTGTGGACGTTAGTAGAGATTAATGTGCATATAAGTGTTTGCACTATACAATTCATATAAAAAACATAATAATATTTTCTGCATGTTGATTAAAAATAGAGTTTTGAAAGTCTTCATATGATGGACACCAAGGACCAAGCTAACCCAATAGGCAATAGCACAAGAATCACTAGAGACAGGGGAAGAAGAGGACCAACACCTTTTTTTCGATCGATTTTCATTAAGCAGAAGATATAAAGTCATAACAATACCCTAGAAGCCGACAACCCAAGTTAATAAAGCCCTACACCCGACCAACACAACACAAAGTTCATGAGTACAAGGTCGCCCTGGAGCAGGATCTGCATGGCGTGTTTCTTCTTCTCCAATAGATCTTCGCGGAAAGTCGCCCTGAACTTACTCTTGATGTCCGCATCAACCGTATTTTCCTCCACATGGATGCCAAGCTTCTTCGGGAGCACCAACTGTGCCTGACGGGTGGAGTTAGCAGCACGCGACCTGGCGGCGATGCGACCACTGTGCCGCAGGGGGTGGATGGAACCGGTGTCCTAGAGCGGCGCAGCCGTGGCTTCTTGATGAGTGGTGTCTGCAACGGCAGGCTAATCGCAACCTCCAACTCGTCCTGGACCGTAAGCAGCGGAAGCAGCTGGTCCCTTGCTCCCAGGCTCCACAACGTCGGGGTGCACGACGGTAGCACCCCCGGGCAACCCACGTCAGCAAGGAGGTCACTGGGGAGGTCCACCTGGACCGTGGGTCGCTCAGGGGCCCTGGTGAGGTTTAGCCTGAGCCGCCCACGTCGGGGCCCAAGAGACACAGGTCCTCCACCACGGCCAGCCACATGTGATGCCTGCCTCCATCTCCACAGACGAGGCCTGGCCAGAGCCGCCCTCAGCAGAGCAGAGAGAGTCAGGTTCACCGCCGGAGCCAACTCGACACCCATTCTAAAAGAAAGGTGATGAAAATATGGGCCTATTTTCCACCTCTTTTCCTTTCTGATGTTCTATGGCAGCACCTGCATCGAGCTATAGCGAACACACCTATAAAAGCAATGAGACACCTATAAAAGCAATGAGATGAAATATTTGACCTTGATTCACTTCTCATGCTTGGCTGAGAAGACTCTTATTCTCGGTGGTTTGAAACCACCTGCCATATTTTTGCATTTTACAAACTTTCTTTCTCGGATACACACGTGCACTATGTGTCGATGTATTTTTACGAAGAATGGAGAGTTTATCATACAAGGATACCCACACGAGCACTATGTGTCATTGTATTTTTACGAAGAATGGAGAGTTTATCATGCAAGGGTACCAGTCTCTAGCCATGCTAGATTTTACTTCTTCTATACCAAATTATTAGACATTTTGACATTTTTCGATTCATAGCATTTTCTATGTATCCAGACATAACCTATCTAGATGCATAGTAATCTAGAAAAGCAAGAACGTCTTATAATTTGGAACGAATGGAGTATAAATTTATACTCCCTCTAGCTATCTCATAACATTGTATGTTTTAACATTCAAAAATTGTCTCGTAAAGCATGACCATTATAACCAATTGCATAGGCACTCCAGGCAAATCATCCCATCAGAGCATCTCCAACAACTCCCAATAATTCACTTGGTATATTTTGTGTTATAGCAACTTGGTATTTTATTTTCCAAGTGAAAAAAAGAGGTATCTCCACCAACTTGGTATTCTAACTTGGTAAAACTAAAGGATGACAGATGGGATCCACATGTCATTGCCTATTTTGGATGACCAGAAGAATAGAACACGACGTTGACCGGCGGGGTGGAAATTTTGACTCGCGATTTCTCGACAACGGTTGCGCCAAATCGGATGAGGTTTGATCCTACGCGATCGTAACGAAAAAGCGAAACTTTTGAGTATTTCCTATCAAAATATTGAGCACCGTAGGGTACTCGACCACGGCGAAGTGTGCGGCGGCGCATGCAGCGGGCGAGCGCTGGCGAGCGGCGCATGCAGCGGGCGAGCGGCCAGCGGCCAGCGATGCGAGCGGCGGTCGAGCGGCCAGCGATGCGAGCGGCCAGCCATGCAGCGGGCGAGCGATGCGCGCCCCCTCCGCGCGCGGATCTTTACGCGCGCGGAGGGGGTTTTTTCCCAAGTGCCTATTTTAGCAAGTTGGTTTACCAAGTTGTTGGAGAAGCTTTTTGGTGTTTTTGTCAAAAATTATAGAATATCAAGTTGTTTTGAGGAGCTCTTGGAGATGCTCTGAGTTATCACTTATCAGGTGATGAATATGAAGAGGGAAAAAAAAAACAGAGATGGGTGGTGCACAGCAGTGGGCATGGGAGCCTCGTTGTCGATCAGAAGCAGCAGATGCCATCATTATTGGTCTTAGCCTCCTGGGTGTAGTACAAGACTTTTAACCTCAACATTGATCTCTAGTACGTGATGAATGAATCCTATAATGTCCAGCATTGCGGGACAGAGCGAATATGCAGGATGCTATAAATTGCTTGCTGTTGCTGCTGCTAGATTGGGGAACTACATGACCGATCTGCAATTCAACACGATCACATGCGACCACAGCAGTAGCACGGCTCTCTGTCTCTTCCTTGTAATTCCTCATCAAGTTTGATACTGTGTCACATGCTTCGGAGCATGCTGCTAGCCGTGCTTTCTATCAGATCCACGACGCTGGCAGCAGGACCGCAGGATCTGTCATCCACAGTCCACACACTGACGCCGACACTCATAGTCATAGGGAAGTTCCTCGATCAGAGCCTGAGGCCTGAGCTATCCAGACCTTAGTTTCCCTCTGCAGTCCGCGAAACAGATCGGGAACGTGCCAAGTGTTATAGGTAACCGATTCAATGCAACGCAATTATGCAACGAAACGGGAGGCGGAGACAACTGGCCCGGGTCCGTCTCGTGGCTGGCTGTCCCAAGGACAAGGCGCCGAGCTCAAGCCGAGACCCGAAGCCGAGCACCTCGCCTCCGTCTAGTCGTCGTCCCCTCGTGGCCTCGTGTGCTGCGTTGTTGCACTTGCACGCCGCACCCTCCTCGCTTTAAAAACCCGGAGGCTCAACGCTCGAGCTTGGCCCAGGCCACAAAGAAACCCACGAAACAGAGGAGCGCCCAAGTCCCAACCCATCATCCTAATCCAGAATCCAGGTAATCCTCGAAGATATTCACAGCTTCTTTTTCCCCAAGCTAGCGCTGCCAATCGCCGAGCTTTGCGGGAGGCGGGAGACTGAAAGACGAGGTGTGTTTCGTTGCCAGGAGCCCAGGACTGGATTGGAAACGCTGCAGGGTTCTACGAGGGGTACGGATTGCCGTCTTGGTGCCTCACCTGATCCCGGAGGCCGGAGCTGCTGCTGATTCTCCTCCTCCTCCTCTTACCTCTGTTCGTTGGTTCTTGCCGGAGGGATGGACGGGAATTTCGGGCCTCAGGAGCGGATTCTGTGGCCGGCGTCGGTTCTTGCCGGCATCGTCATGTGCGGCGTTGTAAGCTTCCCTCGCTTGGTCCCTCGTTTTTCCTTTCACTAGATGAACTTCAAACTATGAACTCATACGTTCCCTTCAAACCATCAACTCTTGGTTCGTTCCTTGTAATCTGCCACAGGCCCACAGAGTAGTTGTCCAAACCCCCAAATCTTCTTCCATCATTATACGTCTTTTTTCTTCTGGTAAAGTCAATGTAGGTCGTTCCGGTGCAGCGGTGCTAGTTAATGATGCATCTAGGTGCCAGTCGCCGTCTTCTACTACGCCTGATCCTGACTGATAGTTGTAGGCGCAAGGGCAATACAGTTTGTGGACAACACAGCGTTGAAAAGTTTTCTAGAAGAGTTCTTTTCGGTTTTCAACAGGATCAGAAGCTTCCTCGAAGACTGTATATAGTTTATCCAATGGAATTCCTCGATTTTTACAGATAGTATCAAGGAAAGGTTCCTCGTCAGCAGCTCTTGATGTCGACCTAATTCCTTAGCACTGCAATGTGCAGTTCCCCGGTTCTCTATCTTTTTTTCTTTGTGGTGTTCTGTGTTAGCCTGGGAAAAAATGTTTTTAGAAAGAAAAAGGACATGATAAGACGGGAAGACATAAGGCACTACTGAGAAAAACTATTTTCTCAAACAATTGTTATAAACAATCAATCTGATATAATTTTGGTCAAACTAATTTTTGAAACAATTGTTATAAGCAATCAATCTGATATAATTTTGGTCAAACTTGAGATATTTTGACTATTCAACAAAGTTGGAATGCCATATAATTTGAGATGGAGGGAGTAAGTGCAAAACCTTTACATCAAAGAGTACAGGGAAAAAAATAATTGTATGGGTCACATGGACAAGGGAGTCCTTGGTTACAACCAACATAACATTGTTGACTACTTTTTGTCTCTTATTTCTGTCATCTTCTATCTTTCCATTAATAATGTCAATATACCTCTGAAATTCTGAGCTTACAGAAGAGTACTGTTTCAAGCTGTTCGATCAAATTATTCCTGTAATACTCTGTATCATGCTATACTCACTGTTGTCCTTACAGGTGTATGAGATGACTCGAAAGGTTAGTTCTCGATGTTTCAAATGTTACAATATGTTAAACAACACGCAAAAGGTTGAGTGGAACAATAGGTAAGATATGTGGACACAACTTTTTATAAGCTTTTCTTCATATTTTTGGCTTTAGCTTTTTTTTTTAAGAAAATAGCTTTAGCTTTGTTTATAATCTGATTATATGATGCCACATATTGGTAGGGGTTTCTCCACACTCCATGCGTTGGTAGCTGCCGCGGTGTCTTTCTACTTGGTCATGATCTCTGACCTCTTTAATGAAGACACCCCCAATAGCATAATAATTGATAGAAAATCATGGTTATCTGATTCCATGTTTGGGGTAAGCTGTGCATTTCAACTTTATTTCTCCCTCCATTTGAAGACAATCAATTTTTTGTCCATATATACTGCATGTCTTTCAGAATAAATGAACATGAAAATGTTAGAAGAAGTGTTTGATTTCTTTAATATATGTTAATCAATAGTTTGATTATTTTTTTTCTCGAATACGCATGAGTGTGTGTATCGTTGCATTAAGAAGGAGTGGAGTTTAGTTACAAGTTGCCGACTCAAGGCAGGATCAGACACTGATTACATCAAAGACTCAGGGGATAGCAAGCTACCCTCTTGACGCTAGACTTCCTAGGTTTTTTTGCGCTGGCTAATACCCATTGATCAGCATCTGCTTTGATTATTTACATGCGATGCTTCTTTACTCCATATCTCATCATAGGCATGACATAAGGAAAAAAAACAATTGTTGCCTCTGCAGATCTCGATTGGCTACTTTTTGACAGACCTTACGATGATCCTGCTGTATTTTCCTTCTTTAGGAGGAAAGGAGTATGTAAGTATCACTCTGTCATCGCCCATGCTCTAGCTCTTAATGGAGTTCTTCTATTGTGGTTTCCTCTATATATCAGGAGGTAGTTTGTCTAATATTGATGTTTCAGCTCTTGCATCACGGACTTTCTATGTATGCAATTGGTCTTGCTTTGTTGAGTGGCAAAGCACACATGTACATACTCATGGTTCTCTTCACCGAAGTCACGACTCCCTTTGTGAACCTCAGATGGTAAATATCCTTTGTTGCTAATCTGCTTAGTAACTGGGGCTATAATTCATTTTTTTAAAAAAACTTTGTAATGATCTCTACAGGTATTTGGATGTTGCTCGTCAGAAGACTTGTAATCTTTACGTATACAATGGTGTGGCTCTATTTGTTGGATGGCTGGTACAACAGCTGGTCTCAAGAGTCTTTAGTTTTTTAAACAATTTTCTATACAGTGATAATGCATACTCCCTCCGTACTCGTAAAGGAAGTCGTTTAGGACAGCTATACGGTCTTTAAAGCATAACTTTGACATCTTATTTTTATAAAAATATTTATGAAAGTGATATATGCATACTTGTATGAAAGTATTTTTTAACACAAATCTATTCATACTATAATTTTGACATTTGCAAACCCAACAACTTAAAAGTTATTGATGATTTATATTCTCAATGTTTGATCCAAACATTGTCTAAAACGACTTTATTTACGAGTATGGAGGGAGTATGGTTCAGGTAGGTTGTCTCTAAATGCTAGAGAATTGCATAGTTAGGTTCCCTTGCGGAGTTGTTTTGAAGATTTGATAGCCGGAGGGTAATGATTAGTGATGACTTCACTATACAAATCGACAAGGGGCATTTTGTTTTTTTAATGAACACAAGGTTACAAGAATGGCCATTTTGATTTTTGGAATAGGGGATTTGGTCTTAAAAACTTCTATGCTCGAGTTTGAATTTACCATAAGGATTTGGATGCTTTTTCTCCCTTTCCAAATAAACCCTAAGCGTTCTCTTTTAAAGACCCTTTTGCTCTGGTGAATAGTTGATTAACATGTCTTTTTTTCTGCAACAGATTGCTCGGGTAATCTTATTCATCTTTATGTTCACCCATTTGTATTTTCATCTTGATCAGGTAAGGGTGTTTAAAATTTTCAAAGCACACTGTACTACCAGTTAACCTGGGAATCAATGAAAATCCATTTATTTCTTGCAATGCAACTTTTTAGAATAAGATATGTTTGGTCAGTATTTTTCCATTAACATTAAAGGTAGTTCCTCAATGCTCTGCAAAAAAGGCTTGCAAAAAATGCAAATATTTAAATTAAACTAGATTATCAGAAGTTTTTTTTGTGACTAGATTATCAAAAGTTATTATTGTTTTTTTTTTTGCGAAAAGAAGTTATTGTGAAGCTGAAAAAACTAGCAATCACAGAATTTACCTGTACATAACGGTTCATCAATAATAGCTTGCCGCAGAAACTATATATTGTTGTAGCATCTTGGCTGCACACAACTGCTGAAAAAAATATAAGATCTTCTGTTATGCTGCTACGGTCCTTCTGCAGCAGCATGAAGTTTTTTTTTTAAATAATCTTTGGTGCACACTCATGAAAAAAAGTGTGATTGTTTTCTATTGCCGATGCCATCCTTGCTTGTTTCCCAGGCGAGGTCCATCTTCACCTTAGGATTCTACAGCTTGGTGGCAGTGCCATCGATGGTTGCAGTGATGAACGTGTTTTGGTTCTGGAAGATACTCAAGGGCATGGTGAAAACCCTTTCTAGGAGGAAGCACAGTGAAAATGGGAAAACAGACTAGAAGGAAGGAAGGATGCTTCTAACTTTTGTACTTCACACATGATGAGAGAGAGATATTATTACACATGATGAGAGAGAGATATTATTCTCTTTCTCGATCTACAGTTTATTTATTCGTCTATGTACTTACGGAAGGGTACCTGTCCACTAGCATTAATTCGTCACACAAATTGCAATTATTTCGTGCTAAATTGTTGCAAAACAGTGTACCAGGTGCACTGTCACATGAGGCTACTGAATATTTTGGCCAGTGTCAGTGCCCACGACACGCGCAAACTCTGAGACACTGGTCGGCAATGTTGGCCTGTTTGCGACATTCACGTGCATCTCGTGGAAATGAACGTAAACAAATGAGATCCATTAGTTTCACCTGATGATGATAATTGTAATTAACAAAACACATCCCACGGTATTAGATAGATCTGAGAAGAGGTGCAACGCTCCGCAACCACAGGTAAAATGGCAGCGGGTGGCCAGTGGGTTTTCTAGAGCTGGGTAATTTTGGGGCAGGCGTGCAGCAGTAAAACCTTCCGCTTTGGGTTTAAAAAAACTGTATCCATGGTGGCTAGAGAGCCATCAGGTTTGACATCCAGACCGAGAAATCGTGAGTCTCACGTCTCACGAACTATGATCATCTCAAACGTTAGTATCTCGAACTATGATCTATTGAGGATCAATTCAGTCAGCCAGCCATTCCCTCGCTTTGGGTTTATCGGGTAGTGCTGGCCATCTGCCTCATCTCTTTGACGCGTCGCATCAGGTTGCTTTGTTCGTGGTGCGCAGCAGCGCGCCTGCGGCGTCCACGACGTGTTGGCATCGACATCCGGCGCGGTGGGCTAAAAGGCGTCCGGCGTCCGGCGTCGGGTCGGCTTGCCCGGCCGACCGCCAGTGGTCCTTTGCGATACTAGTATGTTCTTCTCCTTCTAGATCCACAGAACAGTTTAATTCTGTCTACTATGTACTTACGGGACTACGTCTTCACCTGCATAATTTCTCACACAATTGTACGCATAATTTCTGACACAATTGTACTTATTTTGTGCCGAGTGTTGCTGCCAACGCGGCAACGCATCCCGCAACCCCTCGTTGCAACTTGTAACAGTGCCACGTGCACCATTACTGAATATATATTGGCCACTGTCAGTGCTGCTCACTTGGGAGCTGATTACACGCGCAAAACCTGAAACAACTGGTGACTGCTGGTCGGCAATGCTCGTGCATCTCGTGGAAATGAACGTAAATAAACGAAACGATCAATTAGTTTCGCCTGATACAGGATAGTTAACAAATCTGACGGTATTAGATAGATCTGATCGAGAAAAGGTGCACCGCACCACAGGTAGAAGTAGAAATGGCAGCGGGCCAGTGGCCATCCGTTGGGTTTCTAGTACTTTCTAGTTCGAGCTGGGCAGGCGTGCAGTAACTTTCGCTATGGGGGTAGCAGGCGCCTAGGCGGGTAGTGCTGGTGCCCGTGCGGACGCGTGATCGCGTCGCATCAGGCTGCCTTGTTCGTGGTGCACTGGTGCGCAGCAGGCGCCCGCACCGCACCGCGTCCACGACGTGTTGGGCATCGACATCGGGGGCGGGGGCGGGCAGGACGGCTCGCCCGGTCGACCGACGTGTGGTCGCTTTTTTCGTGTCCTCGTTCATATATCGGCATCGTCGGAAGAATAAAATCAGAAGAACAAGAACAATGCTCTCCCCTTTTCGTCCTTTTTTCGTGTTGTAACAATTTTCTTTTGATTAACCTTTTTACTCGCGAGCCTAAGCTAAGCCTCTGAACCTGGGCACCTACTACTACTACTACTACTACTACGGGGGATCGGCAACAAAACTATTTTGTTTATGCACACACTAGACAATTTACTTTGCTTAATATATATGCTCAACCTTTTATTAGAAAATAAAAGTTATTCATGGAAATATGAAGTAACTTGTTACAATAGGTAACTGAATCTTTTAATAAGTAAACAAAATTTTGAATAGCATCTTTTAATAAGTATAAACAAACTTTGAAGTACTAGTCATTACCAATTTTGAATAGGCGAGTAATGTTTTTTTACACGTCGTAAAAGCGTGACGACACTAGCAAGCAGCTTCCGGGAAACCGAACGCCCCTCCCTCCCTCTTCTGTGCACAGGAAGCCCGAACCCATGGCGGCCGAGAAAGGAAAGTGAGCCCACCTCTTCCAAAAATACTAAGCCGAACCCCACGCGAGTCCCTGTCCGGGCTCTCCTCCCTCTGGTCGTCTTCGCCGCCCTTGCCTTGCCTTCCCCTTTCAGCTCGCCTCTCCACACTTCCCGCTCCTCCCCTCGACCTCCTTCCTCCCCCATATCTCTCCCTTCCACCCACCACACGCATCATCCTCCGAAGAGGTCGCTCGATTCCACAGGCACCGACACGACCCATGTCAATGTGGCGCGTCTCCCGCTCCCTCCTCCGCGCCGCCGCCTCGGCCTCCACCACCTCGGCGGCGGCCGGGCGCGGCGCCGTCGCCGGCGCAACCGGCGCGCCCCGCCGGTGGGTGGCCCCTCCGCCGTGCGCGCTGCTGCTGCAGCAGCAGCAGCGCTGCGGCTACGCGTCGCTGCCGGAGCCGGAGGCGAGGACGGACGCGGGAGAGGAGGTGGAGGTGACGGCGGCGGAGGCGAAGCGCCTGATGCGGCTGGCCAACGTGGAGGCGCTCAAGCGGCGGCTCGGGGACGGCGAGGTGATCCCGTACGCGGACCTGCTGCGCGCGTGCCAGGACTCCGGCGCGGCACGCACGCGCGCCGAGGCCGCGGCGCTCGCCGGCGCGCTCGACGAGGCCGGCGTCGTCCTGCTCTTCCGCGACAGGGTCTACCTCCAGCCCGACAAGGTAACCTTCGCATTGCCGCCCTCTCCTCCCCCCTCCCCGCTGATCCCCTGTACAATCGCCGCGTTCGAGGCTCGGTTTCTCCGGTCGGCAACTCGTCGGTGGCTTTCGGGTTTTAAGCTGCGTCTTATCCGTTTCCCTCGCCGCCGGCGACTCCGTTCATTAATGCGTCGATTGTTCTCTTGTACGACCGGGTCCATGCTGGCGGTGCCGGAAATCTTAGGGAACGCATTTTCGATGTGATCAAGGAAGGAATGGGACATGCTAGATTTTATCTGAGGCATTAGAAAATTGAGTTTGTTCGGCAAAAAAGAATTCGCGTCGCTAAGCACCGCCCACACGGACGCGGCTCAAGTACAGATCCGCGGGCCGCGGCCTGTGGGGTTTGCTCAGCTTCTCGCAAGTGCAAGCGATGGTCCAGCGTTACATCTATGGTCCATAGATCCAGTCGCTAGAATTGCATTTGCCCTTGGTTTGGTGAGAACCAAGATTCAATTGTGCACACTTCGTGCGACCTTCTCAACTTTACTGATCGGGACTGGCCATTGAAACCATCGTGAGCGCAGCCGTACTGTTTAGACTAGCAGCAATCCACTTGCCGGTGGCGCTTTCTGGAGGGAAAGCATGTAGACGCCGCGGCCCCTAGGCCGCGACTAGTGGCTCACGGCGTGCTCCTCTCGGCTGCCCACGCCGGCAGCACCAGTGGAAAAGTCATCCGGTTTTCTTCCATGGGATGAATCGATCCGCTTGTAAAGCATCTGATCGGTGCCTTTGCTTTTTTCTACTCTGCTCCGTCCTCTCGTACACGATGGGTCATTGCCCCTTTGCACTGCGTCTATCCTGTTTCCATTATCTCGTGTGGCTTTGGCTTGTGGCACAGCATGCACTGTACATTATCTAGACTGCTTGTTTTGTGAATTGCACAGATGGGTAGCGGGCAAAGTCTGTCCTTCGATGATAGTGCGGTAGCAAAAGTTGAATAGTGGGTGTCTGGTGAGGACAGCTAACTTCAAAGTTGGATGCTTTTCATAATGCTTAGCCTATGCTTTTTTTTTGTTTAAATAGTATCATAATAGTTATGCATTGCTTTCACTTTATTCAGTAACGTGATGTGCAATTTGGAGCCTTGTTGCAACCTGAACAATGGGGACATATCAGCAAATTTTGTAGCTACCATTCCTCGTTCTACTTGATGGTGCTGGATGTAAATTAGCTATTGTCTATTGAACATTTGGAACAAAATCATGAAGCTTCACAGAGGATCTTCTACTCTTAAATCATTTTTTTCGATAAAGGATGAAACATCCGGCCTCTACATCCATAGGATGTACACAACCAAGTCTACTCTTAAATCATGCTTACTTCCCATTACGTTCCATATTTTGCATTTGAAATGCATGTACACTCTTGCATATTTGTTGCACATTGTTTTTCTTATGTACAAAATTCTTCCATTTTAGGATTTGTAAGTTGATTTTTCAAGACATGTGAACATTTCAGTGATACATGGTGTAGCGAACTGAAATACAGATTAGGAGTGGTGTATCACATATGCTGGAATTTTCCCTTTTAAATTTCTCAACTGATTCAAATCAATATAGGTTCAGATTTGGTGTCTTGTGGGGTCTTCACATACATTAGCTTATACTTATCTTTGGTTGATGCTAATACCTCTTGTTTTACACAGATTGTGGATCTTGTAAGGAAAGCTATGCCCCTTGCACTGACACCTGAGAATGATCCGGGGAAGGAAGAGCTCAAGCAGCTCCAGGCACAGTTGGAAAACATCAACAAGCTTGCACACAAGCAGGTCCGGCGCATCCTCTGGTCTGGTCTGGGTCTTTTGATCACCCAGGTGGGCCTCTTCTTCAGGCTCACGTTCTGGGAGTTCTCCTGGGACGTCATGGAGCCCATCACGTTCTTCACGACCACGACAGGCCTGGTTGTGGGATACGCATACTTCCTCATCACATCAAGGGACCCAACCTACCGAGACTTCATGGAGAGGATGTTTGAGTCTCGGCAGAGGAAGCTGATCCAGAGGCAGAACTTCAACCTGGACAAGTACCTTGAGCTCCAGAGGCGCTGCAAGGATCCCCTGGAGAAGGCGTGCGGCACGACCAACCCTGACATGGCTCATCTCCATGAGCTCTCCTCCATTCACAAATGACAAACAATTCACCATCGCTTCGTTACTCATTCCATTCTCTGGGAGAAATGATCCCCACTAGCGAAAGTAAGCGGTGTTTCTTGCACTTGTGAGATACCTTTTCCACGGTCTTCTCCTATGCAAATGTGTAGGTCAGTATAATCCTTTTTGTAGCGATGCTGAAGCACAAGCACCTGATAGTTGAAAAGGCAAGCTCATCTGCATGGCTGGAAGCTTACTCACTGCCCAGAACTGCATAATTCTGCAGTCTCTACTAATATACTGTTTCGTTATGACTTATTAGCTTTTATATATCCTCTATGAAAGCTCATTTGTTGGTAACTAATATGATCCTATTCCTTCAAAAACTAATATGATCCTAATTAGAGACTTATATTTGATCACGTGCCTTTAGAAATGTACCTGGAAATGAATCTGGGGGTTGATTTCAGACAGGTTAGAAATGTACTTGGAAATGAATATGGGGGTTGATTTCAGACAGGCCAGCACGTATTAAAGGCCATTGTTGTCATGGTTGTGTGGCCGTAATGTGTTGTGCGTACAGATGTGGTCCTACATTTTCACTGATACAGAAAACTTGCGTTCTACCTGAAGCTGGTAACTCGTCAACACATGAATTGTGAATTTTGTGGAATTGTATCTGACGAGAAACACCCAACAGATGAGTGATTTTCTGTGAAGTATAAACGTACCGTGATCTTGGGGGTCATTCTCTAGTCCTCGAAAAAAAGTACAATGTCATTTGTCAGATCATTCCACGCTGAGGAGATGCACGCGCACTCACAGTTTCATACTGTTTATGCTCTAACCTTTAAAATCTCGTTTTTGGCTGTTTGAAACGTAGAAATTTTACTGGTGTGTATATAAAATTTATATAAATTAGTTTAATATTATTTTAGAAAAATTCTGGTGTTCCAAACGGAGGCCCAGTTCAGCTTGTCTTATGCCGGCAGATTTTGACTTTTTCTTTTTTTAGAGCGGGACTTCACCCAGGTTTCGACTTCGGCATCCACCAGACTGGCATAATCCACTGTGCATTCCGGTCTTGCATAATCTACACCGCAACCTGTCTTTTACGGTAGGTATCAGTAGAAGTTCCACTCCGGCATTCGGCATTCCGCTGTTGACTGGACAGGGGACTTTTAAGTTACCCGTGTCGGCGCGGTATCCTTGCACCAGCATTTCGGCCGACGGTACTCCTTAGTCAAAGATACTGATGCCGCCGCAAGCGACCATCACTTTCTCGGAATCCAAATCGGTGTTCTGTTTCAACTTGACAGTGACGTGTGTGACTTTCTTCAGTTCTTTGGAGCTCTCGGTTAGAAGTTCGGCTGTTGGCGTCGTTGCTTTTGCCCCTTTTTTTTTCAAGCTGGCAAGGCAAACTGGCTGTGTAAATTGTAATGTTGGGTATGACCAGGAATAGGCAGGAATACACAACATGCTAATTTTCTCATGCACTGGCCCTATTCGCTTATTAACCCATGGCTCATAAGTTCAAACCAAAGCCATAGAACACTATCTCATCCATGCATGTGTGCGTCGACAAGCTAGTGGGCTCGGCCACGGGCCTTCCATGCTGGGCCCGATGGCCCTTTTTTGTGTGTTTATTTGTTTTCCAGAGATGGGCACTTGCACTACTACCTCTGTTGATCACGATTAACACAGTGGAAAATATCCACTTTTCCTCCCTTAACTTTTGCAAAAATCTGTTTTTCCTCCCTGAACTCTAAAACTAGACAAAGCAGCTCTTTCAACTTTTCAAGCCATGCATTTTACTTCCCTGGAGCAGTTTTGAAGGCAGTTAAAATAATTCATAATTGCAGTCTCTATGGTCCCATTTTGATGAAATTTTTATGGTGACCTAATTACTATATGATTAACTACAGTAAAAATTTCATATTCATTAGATCATGGATAACTTAGTTATATATTTATTTAGATTTAACAAGTATAAAACATAAATAAATCCATAACTAAATTATACTTGATCCAATAAGTATGAAAGTTTTACTAAAATTCAAGTATACAATAATTAGGTCATCATAAAAATTTCACCACAATGAGACTATATAAATTGCAGTTGTGAACTATTCCAATTAATTACAAAAAAATCATAGATTGAAATCTATAGAAAAACTTTTTACTAAGTATACTATATTACATATTCACTTTGTAGATGAACTCATGTGAAGTCCAACAAAATTTGATTCTCCATTTTATATCTTTTCTATGATTTATTGTGATTTTTTAAAGATTTATTAACTAAAATAAATAGAAAAGAGAAAGACAAAACGCTCTAGGGAGGTAAAACGTGTGGTTTGTTAAGGGAGATAGTTTGCCCGATTTTAGAATTCAAGGACGAAATAGGACTTTCGCAAAAATTGAAGGAGGAAAACTGAACTTTTTCCTTAATAGTGATAGGTTCCTCCTTAGATAATCAATTATTTTTTGGCTGACTCTGAAAATGTCTACTATGGTAGAGCTAGACGAGGGACATAACCAAACACGCCTTAAGTTTCTATAAGACATCCTAGAGGTGGTGGATGGTCAATGATAAGTTCAAGGACTGTTTTTGGTCATTGAGCTCTAGAAACTCTAACAAGTTCACTAATTTGCACTGTGAACTTTTGATTTCCACAGCACACGATTTTTTAAAACAAACGTATTGTTCCAGTTTAACTTTGGTGCACATCGTGTATCTTCTGGCAGCATAAGAGAATTGCAGCTCGAACAATAGTTAGCGAGTAGGTGTCATGGTCATGCTTTGGTGTGTTGCTGGTAAGGCACACTTGTACCTAGCAGCAGCTCTAGGTAGGATTTAGGACTCAGGATGTTAGTATGTGAGGGTTCTTTTATATACGTACTGTAAACTGAATTACACATGCTCATCACCTGCCCACCCACCCATCGTATACTAATGAGTTTTTTTCTATTTATCTGTTGACAGATTTCTTTGTACTAAAATTATTAGATTTTTATACATTTGATTATCTTTTAAGATTTATGCTACAACCATCTATTAAGTCGTATTTATAAAAAAACCTAAAAGATTTTATCACCTAAATTCTGCCGATAGATAATTAGATACTCCTATTCATTAAAGCTACAAAATTTTCACTGAAGAAAGAAGGTACAAAGTTTAACGTGGTTGCAATAATACCTCACGGATGCGCTCTCTTTTTTATCAGCTGGAACTGGAAGTCATAGTAGTATATAGTGATTACAATAATCTCTATTGATTTGATCCATATACCAAGTTACACAAAGTTCAGTACGAAAACGAAAGATAATAAACATCCATCAAAGTTGAATCAGGAGACATATGCATGTACATATACAATAATATAAAAACAGTTTTGGCTGAGGGACTTATTAGACAGACAGGCTTATATATCATCAATCAATCAATCATCATATACTTAACTCCTACAATGTTTCGAGACGAGACGGCGTCTGATCTCGAGGTGTTTACTTATGCATGCATCCGCAATCCGGATGCACGCAGCTGGCCATCATCGCCTCTTTCCATGGTCGCCTCTTCTGGTAGTGAAGTGAGTGAGTGACTGGTGCCCACACTGATGAAAGTCTTGAGCCCCTTTGCTTGCTTATTATTCCTCGGAGGAAGCGAAAATGAACCGGACGACGACGACTGTGGGACGAGAATAAACGAGGGGAGGGGGACGAACTCCTTTGTGTACAGCAGCACCGTGCTTGATTGGCCATCGTGATGGTGAAGGGAAACTGTTGCTCTAGACGGAGCGGTAGGACGGCGGCATTGGCAGGCCGACGACCTTGCCGCAGCGGAGGCTGGTCTCTGGCATGTTGTACTCGTCCCTGAGCGACCGCTCCGGCGA
Organism: Themeda triandra; assembly: GCA_018135685.1. Lineage (NCBI taxonomy): Eukaryota > Viridiplantae > Streptophyta > Magnoliopsida > Poales > Poaceae > Themeda > Themeda triandra. Next base: position 477,696 of record JAENPR010000131.1, on the reverse strand, counting down.
GGTGACGCTCATGTAGAGCTGCTCGCCCAGGTAGAACCGCTCCCAGATGTTGGACCGGACACTCCACATGCCCGCGTTGTCGAACGTCATGAACACCGCCGTCCACGACCTCGGGTACACCTGGATCGTGTGCCGGCTCACCGTGTCCAGCAGGTTGTACGTCATCCGCGCATCCGCCGTCCATTTGCCAGGGCCCATGCTGCAGTGTGTGTGGATGCATGGAGGTCAGATCATATCGTCGAGCAGCGATCGATACCAATCAAGCACAGACATTATTATATGCTGATGAATTTACCCGACTGCGAAGAATGCGTAGCCGTCGATGTGGACGGTGTCGATGCTCTTCTCGGGGTTCTCAAAGATCACCTCGATGAAGGTGCGGAACTCGGCGCGGAGGACGTTGGGCGCCATCTTGGTGGGCGCGGACTTGGCGGGCGGCACGTCGCCGATGATGTCGTACTGGAACACCCCGTCGGTCTTGTTGAAGTACTCGGCGAGCTTCACGGGGGTCTCGGGATCCACGTGGGACACGCCGTTGAAGCCGAAGCGCTCCTTGCCGTCCACCTTGCCCCGGCCCATGCCGAGCTTGATGGTGCGGGTGATGGGGATCTGGCCGTAGTGGTACGACCCCTGCGGGTTGGGCCGCGCCGCGCTCGCCGTCAGGTTCCAGCGGAAGGACCTGGCCTGGTTGATGGACCACGCCCACCCGCTGGGGCTCTCCGGCAGCTTGGCCGGCGGCGGCGCGCTGGAGCCCTTGTAGCGGATCGTCGCCGTGATGGTGCTCACCTCCTTGATGAACCGGGTGGATGCCACCAGCAGGTAGTCGCCGGGCTTCTGGTCGGCGGTGACCAGGAACGACAGGCACTGCCCGATGTGGAGGTCGATGGAGTCGTACTCGTTCTGCATGGTGTGGGACCCCTCCATCTCCACCAGCATCATGACGTGGTTCTGGATGCGGATGTTGAAGGAGGCCTTGATGCCCACGTTGCAGACGCGGAACCGGTACGTCTTGCCGGCCTCCACGTTGTACATGGGCGGGTTCGACGCCTCCTTCTCGTTCTTGCCGTTGATGACCAGGCCCGCGGGCCGGCCGATCCCCTTGCCGGCGTCCAGGTTCTTGGCCAGGACGGCGTGGTCCTTGGTGTACCAGTCGCCGACCATGACCGGGAAGTCGTCGGCCGGCCTGTCGAAGGGCACCGGGATGAGGTCACGGCTGTGGACGCTGATGAGACCGTAGGCGCCCGCCGCCCGCATCATGCCGGTGGTGGGGTAGTAGAAGAAGGTGCCGATCTGGTCCTTGGGCTGCCAGTGGTACGTGAAGTTGGTGTTGGGCTGGATCGGGCACATGGTGCCCGGCATGCCGTCCTGCCACGAGTTCTTCCTCTGCTGGATCCCGTGCCTGTACGTGCATATATAGCAAGCAGATCGACAGAGCAATCAATCGATCGAAATCCTCTCCAATCTGCATTGGGATCGATCTCTTACCAGGTGAAGAGGAGCGGCTGGTCGAGCATGTTGAAGACATTGATGACGATGTTGTTGTTGGATGTGCAGTTGATGGTCGGCCCCGGGAACTGGTCGTTGATGAGGATCACCTTCTGCGGCGTCCCGACGATGGTCCTCGTCCCGTACGTCACCTTCCACTCGAAGAAGTGGTAGGGGTCCTCGGCGCGCGCCACGGCGGCGGCGAGCGCCAGCACGAGCAGCGCGGCGGAGGCGCCGCGCATTGCCATCGTCCCAGCCGACCACACCATCGATCGCCTATGCCCTGCCGTGTGCCGGTGTGGAGAGAGAGCCGCCGCGCGCAGCAGACGGTGGTGGATGTGCTGTCGATCCGGCCGGTGGCGGGGCACAGCGAGTGGGGACAGGCAGCCGGGAGGCCACGCCTTATATGGGTCCGTCGCCCGTTGCAAGGAGCGGTGCGCGCGCTGCCCGTGCCACGCTGGTTTGCCCACAACGGCAAATGCCCCTCCCGTCCCGTCTTGCCCGCGCGTCCGTTCGCCCGGCCACCGCCGATCTGGCTGCCTCCGCCCTTGCTTGTGCTTCTATCTATTCTTGACCCGTTCTTGCATGGCATATGATGCACGTCGATCGGTCGTGTTGGATTCGACCGTTGGTCGTCTCATGTACTCTCCTATTCTCGCCTCTGGGCGCTGTCCGTATGAGTCTGGCCGTCCAGTGAAACGACACGTTCATGGGCCTCCAGCTCGGCCTGTTTATTGGAGGAACGGGATGTCAACAGAACACTACGCAACGGAGGCGGCCCGGCCCATACAACCCGCACCGTCGGTCCGTCGCTCCCGGAGGGAGTCTGGAGGGAAGGAAAGCCGGGAGCCCGGAGACGGAAGAGAGGGGGAGCGGGGAGTGGCCGATGACTGGGAGGCGACGGCGGGAACACCGTCGGCGAGCCGGCGAGGGCTGCCGGGATAGGAGGAGAGGCGAGCTAGCGCTCGGGCACGGGCTCACGGCTCCTCTGCACCACCGCCGGCCACGTCCTCGAGGACCACACTGGAGGTCTGCCTGCAACCTGCATTTCATCTCTCTCTCCGTCTCGCGCTAATTAAACCCCCGCCCTAACTCGCCAGCGCTTTTGAGTTCGAGCGCCCCCGCCGCCGCCGCCGCCGCCGCCGCGTCCCCGACCCCCATTGGGGTTCTGCGTTTCTGCTAACTGCTAGCAAATGCCGGGTTTCAGAGGCTTCGATCGATGCGTTTGCTGATGCTTTAGTAAATAATAATTCCACTAGAGATTATTTGACATCCACATTGGGTATGTTAATCTAATTACTACGTATTATGGTTGTGGAAAATTCTGTGTAATATAGCAGCTTGCAATCCTTAGGAAAATTTTGCACAATATATGTGTCAAGTAAACTAGGTTGTGATACAATACAACCGAATGTTCAGGGAAAAGAAAACGCAGCAAGCTGAGCAGTCCCTCTACTGTTCGCTGTGTTTAAGCTCAGGGTGGGGTGGTTCTTCTGCTATGCTGCTGCTGCTGCTCTAGCGGGCCGTGACCACCTCTCCACTGTACGGGTGCGAGGTGGAGGCGGTCCCCGCGTGCTCAAACTCCACGGTGGATGAGCTGCCCGAGCTCAGCCCCTCGCTGTGCAGCATGACCTCGATCTCCTTCACCACAGAGTTCATGGTGGGCCGCTGCGAGGCTGATTCGTCCACGCACTCCATGGCCAGCTTCACGAACCTCCTGAACCCTGCAGTATGTGCGGCATCGTGGATGGCTGGGTCCACGATGCCTTGCAGGCCATAGTAGTCGTGGTCGTTGGGGTTTATGGCCATCCTGAACTCCCGGACGATATACCTTCCCTTTGATATAGGCAGCCTGCCACTCAGTATCTCTAGCATGACGACACCAAAGCTGTACACGTCGCTCTTCTCTGAGAGCTGTTGTGTCATGTAGTACTCTGGGTCCAAATAGCCCTATGACATGAAATTGGCCGTCAATGCCAAGAGTAACTTAGCCAAAGGATCTATAATAATCGATGAAGTACTGATGACCGAAGAACCTACCAATGTTCCTTTGACTTGAGTGGAGACGTGGCCTTTTTCAGTGTCTGCAACTAACTTTGACAGACCAAAATCAGCCACTTTTGGTTTAAAGTTTTCATCCAAAAGGATATTTGTCGACTTGACATCTCTGTGTATAATAGGTGGATCCGCGAGCTCATGAAGATATGCTAGTCCTCTTGCCGATCCTAGAGCAATCATGAGCCTCTTCTTCCAATCCAGGTAAATTCCTCTAGCTACATAACAAATATATTTCTTATAAATAGGAAAGGGATAGGGAAGAATGTAACACTTTAGGATTTGCTACTAGGTTTTATGTACATACCTTGTAAGTTCTGTCTTAGTGTCCCGTTGGAGACATATTCGTATACCAGCATCTGCTCCCCTTGTTCATAGCAAAATCCTATCAGACTTACCAGGTTCTTGTGGTGGACTCTGGATAGCAACTCAATCTCATTTTTGAACTCCATTGCACCTTGCTTTGATCCATACTCTGCTCGTTTTATTGCCACATTTGTTCCATCTACCAGTATTGCCTTGTAAACCTTTCACATGTGAAGATGAATCACTACATTAGCTGTCCGTGTAAAATCCCTTAAAAGGAACTCCTATAATGCAGAAGCTGGGATAATGTTTTATTCCATCATATTTTTTGTATGCATAGCTGTTTACCTTTCCATAACCTCCTGATCCTATTTCATTGTTCTCTGCAAAATTGTTGGTGCAGGTCTTCAGTTCATCAAAAGAAAAGAACCTTGCTCCTTTCAGCTGTGGAGCACCTCCACTGTGTTTTTTAGCGATTCCCCATGAAGCTAAAATTTGAATATGCATGAGGTAAATAATCAGAGAATTTTTACCAAACTGCAGTATTTTTGTTCTTTTCTATGCGTTATTTCTGCGTACACGCATTTGATCACTATATTTTTTGTAGTGAGACACATTTTCTGTTACAATTCAAGCTTTGAAAGGCTGGGTATTTAACAAATACTCCCTCCGTCCCTGAAAATATGTACTTGTAGGGTTCAATTGTTGTCTCGCAAAACATGTGACGGTTGGTTGTGATCAGCTTTTTCACTGGGTCCAGAAAATAAAAAATAACCAGACAATAAAAAAAGAAAATAAAAGACCACCGCGTGGGGCACCCGGTGATTCTTATCCACAACTTCCGGGTCCGGACTCCTGCCACCGGAGAATTCTCCAGATGCCAGTATGATGCACTGTGAGATAAAAAGGCAGGGCACATGCGTAGTTTCTCATGTCTGCTAATTTCACCTTGAAAACCGAGATTCACATCATTTTAGGGATGGAGGGAGTAGGATTCAAAAATTGGATGTTGGTTTGACATGCTGACCTAGTTAGTATACGTAGCTGTGTTAACTCTGTTGTGTATTTTTATTACATCTCTAAATCATAGCCTATCTGGCTACCATTTACTAGTTAACTAGCTTGAATCCTGCTTAGTTACACCGCTAGATAATCTCATAACATGATAGCATTGATATTCTTATATGATTTTTTTAGTAGAATCTAAAACCATAAGCTGTATTTGTTATACACCTGGAAGTCTGTAACAGCTCTAGCAAACCATTGGTTACTCTATACTGTTACAATCCATTCTCATCAAATAAATGGCATATATGTTCCCCATTTTTGCTTCATCAATGAGAGGTTATGTAGATTTTTTATCTGGTTTTATCAGTTTTATCAGGGTGTCTTTCTCACTGGTTTTCTATAGATGTGTATAGATAGATTTACTACAAAATATAGAACTTCATTAAATGGTGCAACCATGGAAAACACCGTTGTCAGCCATATTATTTGGAATCTCACCGAAAGGATTTGTTCGTCCTGATAATTCCCTAGTTCTTCTCTTTCGTAATAAAGAAAATATTGCCCCAGAAGTTACAGCAATCAGAATAAGACCACATGCTACTGCAATTCCAGCGACAGCACCTGTGCTTAGTTGCGATTTTCCACCGTCAGCTGCTCCTGAGACAAGATAGCCTAATGATTTCATGCATAATTACTTGCATACAGACATAATTTTACATGATTAGATTTGATTATTTTATACCTGCAAAGTAGACGTATGGATCTGCAACAAAGTAATAAGGTCCAAAACCTTGTGGTGGCTTGTAATTTTGATTGCTAATATCAAAGCCTATCCTCGTTACTTCTGACAAGTTGAAGTATGTTCCGGTCGATGGAAATAGTCTGACTTGAACTTGGAGGTAATTATCACTGGTGAAGTGGATATCAGAAAGGAAAACTGAACCATGTTGCAGTCCCAGCTGTGTTGAGAGGCTAGCTTCCAATTGCTTAAAGTGTTCATTGTTTCTCAAGTCTGCAAACAACAGTGACCTGAAAAAAATTTTGCCCATGTAGGGATAGGCACAGCCACAATTCGCAGGGTCTAGACTTTGATCACTGGAACAAGAAGTTGAACCACAACTGGTTACACTAGTAGTGTATGATGATATTACACTATCTTGCTGGATAATGCAGAAGCGGCTACTGGAGAATTCAGGATCCGAGCACACCGGATTTCCCACAAGTCTGCCGATACAGGAAGAGGCAACTCTAGTGAGTACATGGAGACTAGAAGCAGCATGTCGTCTTTGGTTTTGAAGCATGCAAGTACTCACACTAGTGTTCTGTCGTAGCTTTGTGTTATATTGGCTGCAACTATACCATTGTTTAGCAGATTGACTTGCTGCAGTTGTTGAGCGATGTTGCCAGTCATGTCAAGTGTCCCGTCGAAGGCATTATTGCTTAGAATACTGTCTGATCAGTGACACAAATAAGCAAACATGTGAAACTTCGCTGGTTATTAAAATTTATCTTGTTGTATGTTTCCAGAAAATTACACTTGCTGCAGTCCAGGCAAGGTAAAGATCCTGTTGGGAATCTGACCCTGCAGTCCTCCAGAAGCTATTGCTCTGCATGTTAGGATTTTGTAAGGTGACATGGTTTCACTAAATGAGAAAATATAGTGCAGCGAGACTTGTAGTGCATGTCTTAAACAACTCACACTGAAGCAAGTGTTTTCAGTGTCAGCATCCAGGTTGGTATGGCAGATGGATTAAATGAATTGTTGCTTAAATCGCTGGGTGTCAAAAGAAAATTCATCAGTACTTGCACCATGTTTATATCTGATGACAGTGCAGAATAGAAGACAAGGGCGATATCTTACACCATATTAAGTTTTGTCAGGGTACTGAGATCTGGCATTGTTCCACTCAGCTGGTTGTCTGCAAAATTCCTGCAGAAGATATTTATTCAAACTAAATACACTGGAAACTCTTAGCTTACGCAAATGTGTTAGTCATTTGACCAGGAGGTCAAAAATCATACAGCACTTACAGTACATTTAGGTCAACTAGGTTGCTGATATTGGGCGGAACTGGTCCTTTGAATTTATTATTGTCTAATCGGCTGATGAAGATGCAAAGAAGTCAACATTAATGCTGAGAATACAGTTGGAAGAAAAAAAATGCCAAGATACTCACAGAATCTGGAGGCCGGTGATGCTACCAAGTTCATCAGGGATAGTATCAGTCAATTGGTTGCTGTCAAATAGTCTTATGAAGATAAATAAAGTGGTCAGTACAATACTTTAATGTGTAAGCATTGCTAGCATTAGAAATTAGTACTGCCTTACATATGTTTGAGTGTCATGTTAGGTCTGAAGAGGCCGGTGAGATTACCAGTTAATTGGTTTCTACTGAAATGGCTGTTAATTGATCAGAACAGAATATAAGTATGGTAGGAGCACGAGTAAAAGCATGCATACTGATCATCGGTTCTTGATTTATGGGAGATTGGAAATGTTAGAGTATCTTACAAATGTGTGGTGTTTGTAAGTAGGTCAAGTCCTGGAGAAGTGGTTGATGAAATCGGGATAGGACCAGAAAGTTGATTTTCTGACAAGTCTAGCCAGAAGAGGTTGTTGAGTAGGCCAATTGAAGCAGGAATTCTGCCTGTAAATTTGTTTGAATTCATTGCCCTGCAGAGTATATTTCATCGCTAGTCCATTTCATCAGCATAGGCAAAGCGGCAGCAGAGAGGTAACAAGAACACTGATTTGGGATTAAGATTTTCTGTCAGTGTAATAATTCTTACAAGAATGAGAGCTTCACCAAGTTTCCTAATTCTTCGGGGATGCCTCCTGTGAAGCTGCATCCAATCAAGATTCTGAAGATCCCAACGCATTAGGTAAGCTTCATTGATTTGTTATGATGTATAAGAATTTGCCCTTAGGGTCAGGACATACAGTGTTGTGAGCTGCCTGAGGTTGCCGATCGAAGTGGGTAGTGGGCCACTAAGACCACTGTTGGAGGAGAGGTCCCTGCATTGCACCATAACATATGAGTGAATGTGATGTCTTTTTTCCCATCAAACACGCAAGAGAGTTATGTATCATCATTTCTTTAAGAGAAAAGATTACAAAAGATGGACATAGCCCCCCAAACTCACATAAACACACCCACACCACAATCAGGAGAAAGCAAGACACATATGGCCCTTTTCAGCGGGCAACCATCAAATTACCAGGACCAGGGTATTATCCCCAGAAAACGACCTGATAGCAGCTCCTGGAATGCCTATGGAGATGAGGAAGGGGCTGGATTCCCTCATCATCCTTAGTTCCTTGGGAAGTCTGGAAGCATTGGAACTCCTATGTGTTTGAAGGAACCTCACCAAACATTCAAATGCTGTTACAGTCTGTAGGGGATGCATGTAGTCTTTGGTGCATGGAGGGAGCTTCAAAGCTTAGCTGTCTCTTGGCGAGGTTGCTGACCCCGGGTAGTTAGTCTCTGGTGTGGTTAGGTGGTCATGTTTTTTTTTTTTTTTTTTTTTTTTTTTTTTTTTTTTTTTTTCTGAAGTTCTGGCAAAGGCATAGTCTGCTTTCTGTGTGTGTTGGGGACCTTGTGTCTGGGTTCTTTCTAAACTCGGCTCGCTGTATCTTTTTTTCTATTTTAAGGAAATGACATGCATGCAGCTCTCCTGCGTGGTTGGAGAGAAAAAAAGGCAAGAGAATTGAGCCCCTTTCTGGCCTTTTTCTCTACTTCCTTAACTGCCCAGGACATATGCATAGGATACTACAGCAGCTACCATTTTCTTGAATGTTTTTAACATGTATTGAATACTGGGCTTGGCTGGAAGGGATTAACTTGCAATTTCAGCCCCCATATCCGGGAGGCAAAATCTTTCAGTATAGCTTAAATTTGAATTCATGCTTTCTAGTAAACTACAAGATTCCAGACTTTCAAAACTACTTTTCAATACATGGAAATAAAGTAATCATGCGGTCAAATTCTGAGCAGATTCTGATATGTCTATCAATTGGAACCAGAAAAATACGGTGCCAATGGTTATTTATAAACATTAAACTTTAAATGTAGATTCTAGATTTTCAAGACTACTTTTCAATACATGGAAATAAAGTAATTATGCAGTCAAATGCTGAGCAGACTCTTCTGATGTCTATCAATTGGAACTAGAAAAATACAGTGCTAAAGATAGTTTATAAACTTTAATTATCGAAGCAAAATGACTCACAGGTAAGTAAGCTCGCTGAGCTGGCCTATACTGTTGCTTAATATGCCTTGAAGATTGATGCTTGATAGCCTCCTGGAAACATGGATTTTGAATTCGATGGATGGAAAGTTGAAGTAAAACTAGTAAAACATTATTAGTTAGTACCCACATTGATATGACTCGCCCATTGTTGCACTTAATGCCATCCCATTGTGCACCACAGGGATCATTTGATGCTTCCCAACTTGAAGGGAAGTTCTGCCACAGTTCAATTATAGACTGAAGTGCCGCCACTGTCAATTGGTATCTGTGTTATTATCAGTTGAGCAATTTACATAACACTGAATTGAGTTACATTCTCATTTCCATGGTTCTTAATTGTTAGCTGCTCTTTATTTGCTAACTTACAATATAAATTTGGAAAGGTCACCAACTTGAGAAATAAAGAATAATGATACTTTCTTTTTTCATTTGATATGGTGCTTATCATTGGCATATTTCATTGGATATTATGTACTTCAAGTTAAAAGGCATGCTACAACATGAAACATTTTTTCTTTGGAGAGAACAATATTGGTTCTTGAAAACTAAGTGTGGCATATAAAAGGTTTTTCATCTAGCAAATCTGTGTTTTGTCAGGCTTCAAGATGCTTAAGCTATAACTTTGCAAGCCTAGTCTAAGTAAGAATAGAAAGTTTCAGAGACCAAGGTTGTATAGTTACCATCTTGGGGATCTGTATCACAGAATAGTGCAGGAAGACTGACCAAAATCATGAATATCAATAGAAGGATGGACGGTGCCTTCATTTTGAGAGCTACAAACACACAGAACCTCAGGGTTCCACGAAGCTGTTGTGAATACTACAAGGAGTGGAGCTTTCTATGGTTTACAACTGATCACCAAAGCCTTGGTCTTTTATTGAATGTTCCCTTGAGCAGGAACAGGTCAGCACAATCTACACTTGCTTGCATATTCCTCATGAGACTTGCACCAGCTGCAAATTTGGTGATTAAGTAGAGAGTAAGCCAAGGAAATGGAAAGTGTGTAAAACAACAGAGTTGCATAAGGATTACTTCTCTTCCATGGATCCCTGAATGACCTGTTGTCTGACTCTCCCAGGTATATGTCTTTGGTGGCTTGGTGCAAGTCACAATGCTGTCGAAATGTTTCTTTAAACAAGTCATTTTGCCAAGGATGCGTTTGTGACAACTGGTGTCTGTTTTGTTATTTAAAATTTTGTAGGTTGCTCATTCTTACAGGTTGTAACTTAATGTGGCTGGGATACAGTATTTTTTGTCATTTCATAATACTTTTGCTTTTGCACATCATGTAGTTGATATTATTCTTTTCATCGATCCAGTGTATGATGAGGTGGACTGAAATAACAATGTCAATGTTTTGGAAGCTCTGATAACGACGTAGTTACTTCCATTGTTTCTGCAGTATACTTTCTTGTTTTGCCCACACCTTAAATTCAAGTTTGTTTATTGGTAACTTTGGTTTCATTAGCTTTTGAGTGTTCATATCTTTGAATTATTCCGTTCTCCCAACTGGCTACAGATAGCACTCAATTAAGTGCAGTGAACATTTTTAATAGCACTTACAGTAGTAATGGCTGAGTTTTGTTCATTTCTGTTAATTAATGTAATCAAAACAAAGATATTTCAACACACATGGGCATGCCTCTACTAAATCATTTGTTTGTCAACAAAGGGCAAACATCAGTTATAATATTGTCCCTCATCAGTCCTTTGTACTCACATATTGGCATCCACTGACAAGAACTTCATGGTGATGGCCTCTCTCCGATATTGTCTTGGACTAGTTCTTGATCCAACAGGCCAATCTGATATAAACTTGTCAAGAAATGATAGCTAGTTTGTAATTTATAACCATATGAAATGGTGCCGCCTTCAATCTTGATGTAGGTGTTGAAATTGTGTTCTCTATTGATTTGGCTAACCCTAGAAGGGTAGCTATATAGTGTAGCATACATGGGCCTCATGGGCCTAGCCTCATGGGCCTAATACATGTATATACTCCAACACTCCCCCGCAGTCTGAACTACCGGCGCAAATGGGAGTTCTAGACTCGGACATCTAAAAAGAAAGAGCACACACACATGTCCCCCACAACCACAACTAGCCACCGGTGATGTTGAGGCCGGAGCGGAAGTCGGTGAAGGTCGACGACGGGAGGCCCTTGGTGAAGATGTCGGCGAACCGGGAGGTGGTCGGTACATGGAGGACCCGCACCTCGCCGATGGCCACCCGATCACGGACGAAGTGAAGGTCAATCTCCACATGCTTCGTGCGCCGGTGCCGGACGGGGTTGGTGGAGAGGTAGACCGCACCGACGTTGTCGCAGACGAGCGTGGCCCGGCGAAGGGGGCTATGGAGCTCGGCCGGGGAGAGCCGCCGGAGCCGGAAGCCTCGGCCACACCATTGGCGACGGCGCGGTACTCGGACTCCGCACTGGAGCGGGAGGCCACCTGCTGGCGCTTGGAGGACCAGGACACCAGGTTGCCTCCGAGGAAGACTGCATAGCCAGAGGTGGACCGTCGAGTGTCTGGTCGGCGTCAGTGTAGACAACCAGCTCTGTAGAGGAAGACCGTCGGTGCACAAGCAGGCCATGATCAGCAGTGCCTCGGAGGTACCTGAGGAGACGCTTGAGAGCAGTGAGATGAGGCTCCCGAGGATCATGCATATGAAGGCACAACTGCTGAACGGCATAGGTGATGTCAGGCCGAGTGAAGGTGAGGTACTGAAGAGCACCAGCAAGACTGCGGTATGCCGTAGGATCAGTCACTGGGGGCCCTCTGCCTCGGACAGCTTGCTCTGAGTGTCAACTGGAGTGGTGCAGGGCTTGCAATCTGTCATCCCAGCCCGCTCAAGTATGTCCAGAGTGTACTGACGCTGGTGAAGAAGAAGCCCAGCTGGATGAGGCTCAACAGTGACTCCAAGAAAGTGGTGAAGCACACCCAAATCCTTCATCGCAAACTCCTGCTGAAGAGAGGTGATGATCCGGCGAAGAAGGGACTCACTGGAGGCTGTCAGGACTATGTCATCCACATAGAGTAGCAGATATGCAGTCTCGGCCCCATGGTGATAGATGTACAGGGACGTGTCTGACTTGGCCTCCACAAAGCCAAGTGTCAGGAGAAAAGCAGCAAACCTGTGGTTCCATGCCCGGGGAGCCTGCTTGAGGCCATAGAGAGACTTGTTGAGCCGGCGACCATCTCGGAGCCGGAGGAGTCCACAAACCCACTGGCCGACGCAGACCTGTCTCGGTGGAGAAGACCATGCGTAAAAGCATTCTTCACATCCAAATGGTGCACGGGCCAAGAGCGGGTGAGAGCCGGGGAGAGCACGGTGCGGACAAGAGCGAGCTTCACCGCCGGACCGAAGGTCTCATCATAGTCAACCCCGGGCGCCGAGTGAAACCCCGAAGTACCCACCGAGCCTTGTACCGCTCAAGGGTACCATCGGCCCGCGCTTGTGGGTCCGCATCCACTTGCCGGTGACGACGTTGGCACCTCGCGGCCGAGGCACCAGATCCCAGGTCTGGTTGGCGAGGAGGGCCGCGTACTCCTCTTCCATCGCGCGGCGCCAGTGAGGGTCCGCCAAGGCCTCGCGGACGGAAGAGGGTACCGGAGAGATCCCCGTCTCGCAGTAGTGGCGGAGAGGGCCTGCGGACGGACGCCCGCTCGTCACCATCGGGTGAGTGTGACGAGGGTCCCGGTGAAGGGCGGCGGGTGGTATACCGGCGGCTCCCACACGGGCGGCCGGAGGCCGCGGCGGCGGCGGGCGGCGGCGGGGCGTCGGTGTCGCCGGCGGAGAGAGGGGCACCACCGGTGGTGCAGGTGACCCCGGCGAAGAAGGGGCCACCTGCGGCGACGGCGGCGGCAGCGGCGGCGCCGCAGCTCGTCCACGGCGCTGGTACACGTGCACCGGCTGGGCGAAGCGAGCAGGTGGCGCCTGAGGTGGAGCCTGAGGCGGCGGTCCACGGCGCTGGTACACGTGCACCGGCTGGGCGAAGCGCGTAGGCGGCGGCTCGGGACCCCCACCCCCGCTCGGCCCCTCCATGGTCGAGCAGGGAGCAGGGTCGGGAGAGGCCCTGGCCGCCGGTGAGCTGGGGCACGGCCCCGGCGAAGGGCACGGTGCGGTAGTACCTGCAGGAGACAACTGCAAAGGTGGCTCGACCACCGCGTCAGTGGGCAACAGAGAAAACGTCAAGCTCCCGTGGGGTGGAAGTGGTGGGAGGAGGGGTGGAGAAGGGGAAAACCGACTCATCGAACACCACATGGCGAGAAATGAGAACCCTACGAGAGGTGAGATCATAGCACCGGTACCCCTTGTGATCCGGGGAGTACCCAAGGAAGACACACAAGGTGGACCGAGGAGCCCGCTGTGGGGAGCGGTGGCGGTGGTGTTCGGGTAGCACGCACACCCGAAGACTCTAAGGTGATCGTACCGAGGAGGGGCGAAGAGAGCGTGGTGTGGTGTAGGAGCCGGACAGCGGCGGAAGGTAGGCGGTTGAGGAAGTATGTGGTGGTGTGCGGGCACTCGGCCCGAAGCGAGCAGGAAGTGAGGCCTGGAGAAGAAGCGTGCGCATGGTGTCGTTGATGGTACGAATCATGCGCTCAGCCTTGCCGTTCTGAGAGGAGGTGTACGGGCAAGACATGCGCAACTGGACACCGTGAGAGAGAAAGAACGCACGGGAGGTGGAGTTATCAAACTCGCGACCATTGTCACACTGGACGGCCTTGATAGTGAGGCCAAACTGTGTGGACACCCAAGCAAAGAAGTGGTGAATCGCAGGGAAAGCATCAGACTTCGCACGCAAGGGAAAAGTCCACAAGTAGTGAGAAAAATCATCAACCACCACAAGATAGTATTTATAGCCAGAAATACTGAGTACAGGCGATGTCCACAGGTCGCAGTGTACAAGATCAAAACGGTGAGCCGCATGTGAAGAACTAGAAAAAGGAAGACGAACATGACGGCCCAACTGGCACGCATGACACAACCGCCATCATGAACTCGAGTACAACGAATGTCCGAGCTATGACTAAGCCGCATCGTGGCATCACGTCCGGGGTGTCCGAGACGCCGGTGCCAAGTAGAAGAAGTAGTGGTGGCGAGGGCGGTGACGACGAAGATGGCGAAGAGGTCGGAAAGCGGAGAGTGTAAAGGGGCCCCAAGCCGTCACATCGGAGCAGAGGACGCCGGTAGCCAAATCCTTCACGGAAGACCAAAAGAGTCAAACTCCACGAGAACAAGAGTTGTCACCGTAAAACGACGAATAGAAAGAAGATTGTGGACCATCTCTGGTGCAACAAGAACATCAGGAAGACGAAAAGAGCCATGGGCACCAGCGGCACCCACAGAAGTGACGGGAAGACACGAGCCATTGGCGACCATGATAGAGGAAGGGTGAGAAAGAGCGAGCCAGAGCCTCCTGACTCCAGCCGGCCGGCCCCGGTGAGGCGCCGGAAGGTGTGCCCCACGGGGTCGCCGCTGGTGGGTAGAACGTCGAAGGAGCTCCCGCGAACATGGCCGCCGGTGGACGAGGCTCGCCACCCGGGGCCTGGAAGGGCCACATGGCGATGCGCCCGGACCAGGGGTTGTTGTAGGAGGGCCAGGCAGCTGGAGGACGCGGCGGCTGAGGCGCACCACGGCCGGCCCCCCACCGCCACCACCCCGCCCTTGCCCTTGCCCTTGCCCTTGCCCTTGCCACCCGCCGCGGCCACCTCCCCCCCGCTCGGCCCGGTGGGAAGAGGAGCCAACGGTGGGGTGTACGGAGCAGGCGGACGTGGCGGTGGAGTGGCAGCGAGAGCAGTCGAGGACGGCGAAGAACCTGCAGCAGTAGAGAGAGGCCCGGCGGAGGTGGATCCACGCGGGCCCCCCTGAGTGAGCTCCTCCATGATGAGATCGTCGCGGACCTGGAGGTAGGTGGGAAACGGCCGCATGCGGACGATCAGCGCGCGGAGGGAGGCGTAGCGCTCGCTGACCCCGCGGAGGAGGTAGAGGACGAGTGCGCGGTCCGCCACGGGGTACCCAGTCGCCGAGGGAGTCCGCCATGGCCTTCATCTCGCCGGCGGTTCTCCCCACCGCGAGGTCCCCCGCTCGAAGGTGCGGAAGCGGAGGTCGAGCCGCGGGGCCGGGTCTCGGCGTTGCCCGAACCGTCCCTCGAGGGCCGGCCCGGGCGTGTCGAGCGGAGGAAGTGTTGCGGAGGAGATCCCGGCTCGGAGGTGACCGTGTTGAGGATCCAGGGAGAGGACGATCTTTGTCGAGTCGGAGCCACGACGCGCCTCGGACCCCGGCCGGCGGCTCGGCGAGGACGTGGTCGTCCAAGGCGTAGCGGCGCAGGGTGAGGATGACCTGGTCCCTCCAGCGGGCGTAGGAGGTCGACGCGGGGTCAAGGACGACCCGGATGAGCTGGCCAATGTTCTGGACACCCCCAGCCTGGTAGTGGAGTTGCGCGACGAAGGGGTCGGCCGGGTCGTGCCGGGTCACCACGGTGGAGGAGGTGGTGCGGTGGCCCGTCGAACCGGAGGAGGGGGCCCCGGGCAAGGTGCCGGAGGCCTGAGCGAGGAGCGCCTCCGCCTCGGCAATCTGGCGAGCCAAGGTGGCGGCGGCGTCCTGCTCACGCTGCCAGGCCCGGGCAGCAGCCTGGAGACGCTCCTGCCCCGCTGCAGCCGCTGCACGCGCGGAGACAAGTGCTGCAGCGAGGGCGGAGTCGGGCCGGGGAGCGTGGTGGTCGACCGGCGGAGGCGGGGGAAGGTGAAGCCCCTGGCTGCAGCTCCAGTAGGCGGTGCAGATGGGTTGAGGGCGCCGCTGCCGCCCTGCTGGAGGGAGGGGTTGGAGGTGCCGCTGCCCCCATGCTGGAAGGAGAGGGCGCTGCTGGGGTCGGGAGAGGCCCGACCCGCCGGTGCAGTAGCTGCTGCGCCGACGCTGCGATAGTGCGCCACGCCCGCCGGGTCCAAGCCGGCCACGCGGCGAGCGATCACGGCCGCATCGTAGGCAGCCGCAGCCGCGGGAGTGGTGAAGGCAGGCGGGCGATCCTCCGGAGTGAGCTCCTGGTCCGGGTCGGCAGCACCATGGGCGGGATCGGAGTCCTCTGCTCCTCCCCCGGATCCCCCCGCACCGCTCGACTCGGGCGCACCCGCGGCGGCCGCGAGAGCCAGCGCGGGGCGAGAAGAAGTGGCCCCTGCGCCCTGCGGCTGGAGTGCGGCGGGTCCAGGCGACTGCTGCAGCGCGAAGCCTGGCGGCGGAGGATGAGCGCGCGGACTGGAGGCGCGCGGATCGGGGCCGACGGCGCGCGGATCGACGCCCGGCGGCGGCGGATCGAAGGCGGCCGAGGCGGAGCCGCGCGGATCGACGCCCGGCGCGGTCGGATCGGCTGCGGGCGAGGCCGCCACCTGCGCCCACGACGCGACGGGGAGAGGGGGATAGGCGGAGAAGTAGGAGGAGGAAGGGAGGGACGGCCGGCCGGCCATGGCCGGCGGCGGCGGCGCGCCGGATCGAGGCCTGGCGGCGGCGGCCTGAGCAGGGGAGGAGGTGGGAACGAAAACCTAGCTGGATACCATGTTGAAATTGTGTTCTCTATTGATTTGGCTAACCCTAGAAGGGTAGCTATATAGTGTAGTATACATGGGCCTCATGGGCCTAGCCTCATGGGCCTAATACATGTATATACTCCAACAGTAGGATTGTTTGCGGAACTAATGGATTTACATCTGATAATTATACGAAATTACAAATGCATCGGGAGAAACAGTTCATATCACATAATAATGTTTATCTTGGCATGTAGAAAAGAGACATTTTTTCAGACTTTTTTTTTATGTTGCGAGTGTAAAGGAATACAGGGACATGAATGGTTTTATCGATAGATCAGACATTCACTGATGTCTCATTTTAAGACATTTTTTTTATGTTGTAAGTGTAAAGGAGTACAGGGGCATGAATGGTTTTATAGATAGATCAGACATTCACTGCTGTTTCATCTTAAGCAAGTCATTTTGCCAGTGTGTTTCTGAAATATTCATTGATTGATTTATCAATGCACAAAAAAAGAAGATTAATGTCATATAATACATCCCTCAACAAAAACAAAGAGTGGAGACTGTTATCTACTTTGGTTGAACAGCTGAGTATGAATACACACTGTTGTAGTCAAAAGTGTTGCTGCTGCTTTCATCATTCATAGGCAAATGTTCTGCATAAGGATCTCGACTCTTTTCATTTCCAAATTGTTGAACTGAGAAAGACGCTGAGTTTAAAAATTGTGCCCCTTCATTCTGTATGATGATCTCAAGTTCCTTCACCACATCATTCATTGTTGGGCGGTCAACAGCAGACTCTTCAACACATTCCATAGCCAGCTGTATAAATCTCCTGAAGCCAATTAATTTAGCTGAATCCCGGATTTTTGGATCAATTAGGCCCTTCAATCCATAGTATTCTTGATCATATTGATCTATCGCTGTCCTGATCTCACGGACAATATACCTGCCTTTCTCTATGGGCTGGCTAGCAGTTACTAGTTCCAGCAGGACAACTCCAAAGCTGTAGACATCACTCTTTTCAGAGAGCTGCTGTGTCATGTAATATTCAGGATCCAAATAGCCCTAGCAACAATGCAAAAAGAGGAATCAGCAAAAGCCAGGTGAACATAAATTACGCCAGAGGTTCCAAAATACATACCAAGGTTCCCTTTACTTGAGTAGAAACATGACCCTTTTGTGTGTCAGACACAAGTTTTGAAAGACCAAAATCAGCAACCTTAGCATTGAGACTTTCATCCAAAAGGATATTTGTTGATTTGATATCTCTGTGTATAATTGGTGGATCAGCAAGTTCATGGAGGTATGCTAGACCTTTTGCTGAGCCAATGGCAATCCTGAGGCGGTTCTTCCAATCTAAGTTGACTCCTCTTTTACCTGCAATCAAGTCATGGTTAGATCCTATGTTCTTGTGTAGGCATATGTACTAGTTAAGTAAAATTTGTGTTACTTAGAGTGAGTATTGTAGATGGTACCCATCAAGTTCTCCCTTAATGTCCCATAAGGAATATATTCATAAACCAACATCTGTTCCCCTTGTTCGTAGCAGAAACCCACTAGGCTCACTAAGTTCTTGTGATGAACCCTGGACAGCAGTTCTATCTCATTCTTGAATTCAGCTGCACCTTGCATGGATCCTTGCTGTGCACGTTTTATTGCAGCTATTTGCCCATTTGCAAGTGTTCCTTTGTACACCTTTTAACAGAGTAAAATATAACGTTAGATGCTTTTGCGAACACATGTGTCTAGCTGTGAACAGGCCAACACGGCAACTGAATTACCTTCCCATATCCTCCTGATCCTATCTCATGAGTTTCTGAGAAATTATTGGTGCATTTTTTTAGTTCCTCGAATGAAAAGTATCTTGCGCCCTTCAGTTGTGGTGCATCTCCGTTGTCTGTCCCACCAGCTCCCCATGATGCTGTGGCACCCAAGCATTAACAAGAATGATTCAAGAGACATATTATTATGCTTCCAAGTACAGTTACCTTCCTAGTCTTTAATCTGTGGTACACATATAATTAAGGGTACCCTAGAATTAAATATAGTAACGAGCACAAAATGGATACAAGTGCATGCACATATACCACATCTTCTATTGAACTGAAGTTAGTTGTGAAATAACACATTACCGAAAGGATTTGTAGTTCGCTCTACTGCCTTCTTGGCTATTCTTTTCTGTCGTAGAGCATATATTGCTACCACAACAAGGCCAAGAATAAGGACAACACCTGCGACTGCTATTCCAGCTATTGCAGCCTTGCCCATTGAGGACTTTTTATTGCTGGGAGCTGAAATATGGACGTTTAGCAATTCAAGATACGTCAGACAAACATGGTACAAACCTTGTGGAATGGTACTGTTTACATACCTGGAAAGTATGTGCTCGCTATGAAGCTGTATGGTCCAAAATTTTGTGGGGCTCTATAAGTTTGGTTGACCAGAGGAGAAATGATTCTTATGACTTCTGAGCGATTGAAGCTCGTTCCACTGGCTGGAAAAATCTTCACTGTGAATGTTAGAGGGTTTCCTGGACTGAATTGAACATTGGAAATGGCAACTGATCTTGGCGCCAGGCTAAGATTCTGCATAAGCGTTGTCTCCAGATTTTGGAACATCATGGGGCTTATGACATCAGAGAAGAAGGGTGCTTGGAAGATCATCAAACCCTGAAAGGGATTGGTGCATGCACAGTTCTGTGAAATGACTGGACTTGCTGACTGACCAAAGGGGCATGGAATGGCAGCACATGGGCCAAGGTTAGTGGCATATGGCGCTTGCTGCTTTTGCTTGAGTGTGCAGAAACTAATGTTATCCAAACATACAGGATTCCCTGTTAATCTGGATAAGAACCAAAATTATGATGGTTAAAAAACGAATGCCAGTAAGCATGCAAGCATATGATCATTTCTGTTTGAGAGGAGAATGCTTACATAAGATTGTTGCTGTATCCTGTTACATTCGCTTCGATGATTTGATTAGATGTCAGATTAACAACCTGCAACTGCGAGTTGATGTTACCTGTCATATTAAGTTTACCACTGAACGCATTCCTAGCTAGTGATCTGCATGACAAGTTGTGACATTGCAGAGTGCACAATAAATTACTCAGTTGAACTCTTTAGATATTCAAGGGAATCATGGAACAAGTCAATGATGGATTACATTTGCTGCAGGTTGGGGAGACTGAACATAGCACTAGGGATTGTCCCATTAAGATCATCATTATCCATAAATCTGCATATCCAACCAGAAACCTTATATGTATTATAGCTTTGCATTTAATTGATTTCGTTAATCTTTGAAAACTCACATGGTATTTAGGGTTGTCAACGTTGAAAACCATCCTGGTGCTGGGGAGCTTGCAAAGTTATTATTGCTTAGGTCTCTGCTTAGATAAAGAAAAAATTAACTGCAGAAAACAAATGTTTAACTTGAATGTGGTATATTTTTCTTACACATAATTTAGCTGGGTTGCATCAGTGAGATCCGGCACGGTCCCGTTCAGTAGGTTGTTTGCTAAGCTCCTGCAAGATGCCAAGAACCAAAACGGATATTTGCAATGTATTTTTCTAGTCTCACAAAATATCTGTTGGTATTCATTGAAATTTGGTTACTTACAGTTCCATCAGGTTACTTAGGGCGCCAATATTATCAGGAACTGGACCACTGAACTGATTATGATCTAGTCGGCTGGCAACAATTGTGAAAATGTTCAAAACACTGTGCAAGATTGATGGAGAACATGATTTATTTGGTACTTACATTATTTGAAGTGATTTGACTTGTCCAAGAGATGCTGGGATTGGTCCAGTAAAGTTGTTATCATTAAATATCCTGGCGACGGTTACAGAAAGCAGTGACATACTGTGGTGACAGAAATAAATAGAGAGTTGCTGTTGCAAATGAAGAAGACAACTTACACATGTATAAGGTTCATCTTGTTGCTGAAAAGGCTTTCGCTCATCGGGCCTGTCAACTGGTTCTCACTGAAGTGGCTGTTGATTGCATGTATGCAACCGTACGGTGTTAGAACATTTAAGCTCTGGTTTTTTGTTTTTTTATGCTAGAGTTGGTAAAACATTTGAGAACTTACAAATGCCTCGTGTTCACAAGTTGATTCAACCCTGGAGAAACTGGTATTTGTCCTGACAACTGATTTTGTGACATGTCCAACCAGAAAAGATTTGTAAGGAGGCCAAGTGTTGGTGGAATTCCACCGGTGAATTTATTTGAGTTTAGTGCCCTGCACAAGGAAATTGTTAACTGAATTCACATGACAAACAGAATATTGTCCGTTTTTTATTTTCTTCAGAATTTGAATGACTTCTTACAGGAATGTGAGCTGTGATAAGTTGCCTATTTCTTTCGGGATACTCCCTGTGAACTTGCATCCAAGCAAAATCCTGATAGAACCAAGATAGGTCAGCGTTCCTCATTTTTGGTGATCTTTGCAGATCCCTCAGAAAAAAGTAGCGTTATCATGATATGTCATTTCTTACAGAGTGGTGAGCTGCTTCAGATTTCCAATATTTGGAGTAAGTGGACCCCCGAGGTTTTCGTTGTTAGATAGATCCCTGCACAGTTTATGGCAGTAGCTTAACATATGTTTTCTCTTCTGTTGATTTCTAGGTAAACTGTTAGGTTGTAGCATCTAACTGACTGTAGTTCTATGTTGTGATAAGATTTCTTGAGAAAATACTTAAGTATTATTGTTAGCTAAAGTGAGTTATTTTCATTCCGAGGACAGTGGACTCACAGATATTTCAAAGCAGATAGTTGGCCTATGGCATTGCTTAAAGTACCTTGCAGATTCATGCTTGCTAATCTCCTGCAAACACCAGGTTTCATCAGAGCGTTTGATTATTTGTTAAGGGAAGGTTTATTGAGCACTCACATTTCTGTCACCCGACCATTGGAACAGGAAATTCCAACCCAGGAGGTGCAGGGATCGGTTGAACCTGTCCAGCTGTCTGGTTCATTTTGCCAATTATTCATCAAAGCCTTAAGTGCAGCAACTGTAGAAATCATTAAGCTAACATTAGTTGATCATTTCTGCATTATTAATAACTCTAGTAGTTGATAAGTTCTTAGGATCATAAGTTCAGGTGAGAAGAATATATGCAAGTACCATTTCAAGGAAGTCAAAGAGAGTTAAGCCTAAGAAAGAAAATAGCAAGAAGAAAAAAAAGGAACATTTTTCAGTGTTCTTTATGTTTTATCGTGAGAACATACTTCATACATAGCCATGACTTTCTAAATTTGATCCATTTGGTATAGTGGATTTGATTACATTACAGTTCTGCACAACCTTGACTAATGAACTGATGCGAAAACATTAATTCGAAGGTAACACAAACTGACTTATGCCAAAAAAAATCTTCTTGTTTTGTTGGATAGAAATAATTCTAAAAAGTTCGCGACGGCCAAATTTAAAATGAACAAACTTTGATGTAACTGAATGAGGTTAAATGTTTTCTATCTGGTGGTAACTAATGTTCATTGTAATCAAAACATTATCAGATTATCATCCTGGTAAAGAACTAATCTAGCTGAACAATTTTTCAGGTCAACAGGCACTCTGTGGATAATTACATCCTAAAAAGGTGGCAGCATGCTTCCTATATCCTGATCAAATGCAAAATACCAAGGCTTACCATCTTGGGAGTTCGTCTGACTGAAACTTGGCCGGAGGTATACCAAGAGCAAGAACAGAAGTAACAACTGCTGCATCGCCACCATGCTGTGCCCTTCCGGGTAGGCCTCCACACAAGTTGCAGCAGACCACAGCTAACTCTGATGGCTATTCTTGGAGAAGTCTATGCAATGAGCTAGCTAATGGACGAGCGCTGCTACCTAATGGCGACGCTTTTCTTCCTGAGGTTGGAACCAGGGAAAGCAAATAGCGTTTGAAGCAAAACAATCTTGCATCACCAGATTCAGAAGAATCTCTCGTCAATTATTGCCTGGGCTGGTTACTGGGTCCAAGCAATGGATATGCTCATGAGAACTCACCCATACAAGGTCATGGGAGGCCTTAAACAAGACTACAAAGAGCTCAGTTGAACTGATCAAAACATGAAATGGTTGAAGAAAAAATGTTTATGTATTCCTAGTTGGTAGTGGGGCAGTTGCCTCCTGGCCTCATCGGGGTAAAACCTTAAACATTGCCCCTTTCTACGCTTTGACCCGGTCATGGTTATTAGTTAACTAGATTAATACGGCTGCAGGTTGGACTGTTGCGACATAGGCCCACACTTCAGAAACGTGTCATGCTGTGCAACTGCTGTATTGCGTTGTGCAGGCAAGAGCCAAAGGAGATGTGAATTGAACCTGGGCCTGGCTGCTAGCTCTGATGATGTGGATTTGGCATCATGACAAGGATATTGCGTAAGGATGCTTTGAGTCCCCTTGAAATGTACCCATTGTTTGATCATGGCTCATGGATTGGTTTGTCCTTGGAAAACCTGATTATTCATGCCGACTTTTTTAGCCGAGAAGTTCTTGGTTTTTAGACCCAGTTTTGCCATAAAAACGGGATCAACTCTACCTTCTTTTTTAAAAATAAATGATGATGAGGCAGGGTTTCTCTCACTTGCACAGACACTAGAAACTTCAAAGGAATATGTCAGAAAGAATGTGCAGACAATTGCACTTGCACTGCTCTCCTGGAATCCTTGGAAGTTTGCAAACACTTCGGTTTTACACCTGGCTCTGGCTGTAACACAACATGCTTACTTAAACACATTTGGAAGTGCCTGACTGGTCTCTCTGGTTTTTTAACCTTCTTGAGGGGAGGCGGCAGATGATCGTGCTATTTCTCCACTAATAGAAAATGGGTCCGGAAGGCCAGGTTTTGGATGCACTTGCTCAACTGGTGCCTTTGTCGGGATTGCCGAACCCTTGCCAGGCAGATAAACTCTTGTTGCATGATGTTCCAGAAAATGCAGATAAACTGATAAAGGACGGCTTGCACACAGAAGGTTCTTTCTGCACGGAGCCAAAGTGTGGCCGGCAGGCTGATGCAATGATGCCTCCCTGGCCGATGAAAGATTTCTTGAGAAATTGTCCGTCTTTTCTCTCCCGTTCCTTCAGTGCGTGACTGCAGTTTTTGTATTATTCTTGATCGCCCGTTGGTGAACGGAGTTTGGCAGTACCTCCCCATTTTGCTTTTGTGGATGATGAAATGTGGCCGTTGGAAGGAAGAACGATCAAAGGGGAAGCCAATGCCGTTTACTTCTCATCTTTAACAACTTAAACGATTTTGGAACAAGTTTAATTTGACTGCTCTACTCAGTCTATCCTATTCCTGGTAACACGTGAATTTTGTGCGGCGGGAAGTATGGAGTCCATCTCATTTCTAGACCGAGTTCATTCCATTTGAATATTTGATGGGCAGAACTTGTCAAACCAAAAAAGACTGATTGTGCACAAGCACACAACAATGTCTAGGTCCACCCAAAAAGACTAGTATTAGGAATGATATGGTTTACAAAACTAATCCAAATTCACATCCAACACCTCATGGTTTTGCAAAGACATTTTGTAGATATAACTCTAAAAAATACTTTTTATATAGAAATAACTAAATAGTGCCTCGACTGAGATAGATCAGGTAGCTAATTAACTAACTGGAGAATGTGATCGATGTGGGACTGACTGGTAAGATTCCAGAAGAAAAGTGCAGCTCGGCAGATTATTGAACAAGTGTGAATTTGTTCCGCACAATTTGCCTGGCCAGTCGCAATCCTTAGCCTTAATATGACACGCCGAAATTGGAGGATCCCTCAGGTCAAACGCCGATATCACCTGGAATCGATCGATAGCTGCGAACCTTTTTTTTTTTTTTTTTTTGAAGCCAATAGCTGCAACCTTTTTTGACGAAACAATAGCTTCTACTTTGACGCCAATAAATCGCACCAATGGCCAGGGCGACGAGCGGAACCTGTCAAATGGCACGAGGTCACCCAAGGGGTGCATAGAAACTCACTGACATAATGACATATTCCGTACTCCATACGAGTACGTAATACTTTTTTTTAAAAAAAAAGCAATACTGCTGAGGGCTGTGTCTAAAAACCCTCATCAGGCGTATTCTACATGGATGTAGCCATCCATGGCAGTCCTAGTTGTCAATCAACTAGGTAGGTCGCTGTCGGACGACGGGGCCACTCACCGTCAATTTGACCAGCCAAGCCAGTGATTTCAGTAGATACGGACATAGTACTCAACAAGATGACAACTAATTTCTGAGATTCCTGCGCATGGCCTCTCTATTGGGCGACATGGCTAAGCAGTAAGGCAGGGGACTGCAAGTTGCTACTGCTATCTGCTTGCCGACACGATGGTGAGTTCGGGAAATATGGAATTGTGTGTGCAGGTTTTCACCATCTTTGAAGTTTATTTTCCCAAGTAGAAGTTGTCACTTCAGTCGCTTTCCTTTGGTGAATTTCTTGTGAGTTGGGAGATCATGAATGTCAACTAGAAATGTTATGCCATGTTTAATGTTTTAGGAGTTCTGTAGCACATATAAATCTATAATATTTGATTCAATCTGGGGAAAAGACGCTGAACTTTTTTCTATGTGATCTATATATGTTGCATTTGGTTGGTGCCTAGAAATTTGTTTGACATTCGGGAATGAGAAACACAGAAACTCTTATTTAATTGCCAATAGATAGGTGTAGCATTTTATACTTGACTAACGATGATTTCTTGGTTATAAACTTTGGGATTAATTTGCATTTCTAACAATTTCTCTAACTGACATGCTTTCATGTTTCACACAGCTTTCAGCTGGCATCCTAGCTCTGTACACATGCAAACAACCCATGGGTTACAAGGTTAAGAGGTATGTTTCATGGACTGTTTTATTAGAAGGTGAGTGCAGATTTGATTTTATTCGAATTTGAGCTTTTGAAAATGCTGAGTTGCAGCATCCAATTTAGCTGCAAATGCACGGACAAAAGCTTTAGGAGCCATATCCTGTGAGTATCACTCAGTATCTTGTGGGGTTTGCAAGAAATGTGCAGGTAGTTTTTCCGGAGTATTTTTTGCTGGTCATGCTAACATTGCAGTTCTTATTCGTCATAATCAGCCAAGGATATCCGCATTTCGCATGGGTAGTGGCTATGCTTTGGATTGAAGGATACTCTTGGTTTTCATGATGCCGACTTCAGAGGTATGTGATGATAGCAAGTACCCCCAACATTGTGACATGTTTGCAAATCGGGTTACTTTTTCTTAAACAGGGTGTCATAGACATTAAACTTGTGGTGGATGGAGTGATCTGACAGGTCACAACACTACCAAAATTATCCCTAGAATGCTAAGTGATTAAATGACCTATGAAAAGGAGCCTTGGTAATAGTATGTATTGTTGGTTTGAAGACCATTTTATTTTATTTACTTGTGGTACCGAGCTGCAATATGAATGGCATGGCTCGTTCTATCGATGCGGAAAGTTCTCATTCTCATACAATACCTGCTGCACAACAAGGCAGACATGGTTCCTTAGTGCGCGAAGTCTGCTCTAAGCAGCCTCCTTGAGTTATCTCAAGGCAAGACATCTGTCACGCGCTACCCGACCAAGACAAGCTAAGAGACATCCTCAAGAGCGGAATCGAAGGGACATAAGCTTTTTCTTTAGTATAATTTGAATTGATATTGAATTTCATATATCTTCTTGCTTAGCTTCAAAATAGAATATGTGTGAATACTCAAATATCAATTGTGTAGGAGTTCAATAATGAGAAAAAAAAAACATTGGTTGTTTTCATGTGTATCCCCTAAGTTAGAGCCGTGGCGTTAGCACGGGCATTATACTAGTAGTACTAGGGTACCACTCCCTCCATCTCACAATACAGAGAAGCATTTAAAATTGTTCTGCAAATATATATAAACGTACGATTCGATAGATATAAGTTTAGTACAGCATATTGTTACTTACCATTTATCATTTTATCGAATAAACTCTTCTTAATCACGTGTGATACTGTTTATATATGCGAGAATTGAATTGATTAGGAAATGAGAATAGCTTCTGCGTTCTCTTAATCTATCTTAAAATTTCTAGTATACATTATATTCTATTCTAAATTGTAAGTCATTTTAAGTTTTCTTAGTTTTTTTGTTAAGCATAAATATATTGCAGAAGCTACATGCTAGAAAACCAAAAAAATATAATTTAGAATGAAGCGAGTATACAAAATCCAATCCTATATATTAGTAACAGAATCGCCCTATTTTCATATCAGTCATGATATAATATTTTTCTCTCACAACAAAATAGTATCAGAGCATCTCCAAGGGTTTTCCATTTTCAGTTTTGCATTTGAGAGAATTTGCAAAGTCCCAAATGAATTTGCAAAGTCCCAAAAGGTGTGATTTCCAACCGTTTTGCATTTTGCCAAGTCCCACTTTTGTTTTCCCGAAATATTTCTGTTTTCGCGCGCCATTCCTTCGTCTCCGCCAATTTTTTCGCGTGTCAGTCCTTGTTCGCGCGCGTTCGGTCTTTGCGGCCATTCCTTTTCGCGCGAGGCCGCGCGCTCGATCTTCGTTGACGGCTGCGTGCGTCGTCGCCAGGTGTACTGCGTCATCGCCAGGTCCACGACCGTCGCAAGGTCCACGACCGTCGCCGCCAGGTCTCTTCGTCCCCGCTCGCCAGACGTGGCCGCGTGCATCGTCGTTCGTGGACGCGCGCGAGGCTCCGTCGTCGTCCATGGAGTATACCTTGCGTTGACTGTGCTGGAGGAGGGGAGATCGCACGCGATGAAGCTTCTGGCGGCGGAGGGAGGGGTCGTGCGCCGAGAGGAGGGAGAGGTTTCGCGCGCCGAGGGGAGGGGTTCCGCGCGCCGGGAGTCCGACATGGACCGACGAAAAAGTCGCGAGGTCCAGATGCAAAGTGCGGAGGAGGTTTGCATATATGCAAAGCCTCAACCTCTATTTGCAAAGTTTATCAAATTGCAAACCTCATTTGCAAACCATTGGAGGGGTCTTTTTTACTCTTTTTCGCAAATATGTCAATGCAAAGTCTATTTGCAAAGCCCTTAGAGATGCTCTCAGTTGGTCAAAATAGAACCCGCTTACAAACTTCATACTGGCATCCTACTTGTCTCACTCTACCGATCAGTATCCTCTCGCCAGTGGTTTTGCTCCCGTGTGGTCTTTTCTTTTCTTTCTTCACAACAAAATTCACGGATGTACATCTAATTCTTTTCTTAAAAAACTAAACTAGATTTGTAAAATCCATGCTATTTTTTTATATGTATTTTCCCATTTCTTAATTCTTATATTTTAGATTAGACTCTTTAGGCCAAATTAGCTTAAAAGTAGAGAAAGACACCGCTGTATTTTCAACTTGTGAAGAAGCTACACTCGAGATCAAACTAATTAGGTCTTATCAACTAGAGTCTGACAAGACCCGTACCCCACTCAAGATCAAACTAATTAGGTCTTGTAAACCATAGTTTGACAAGACCCATACCCCCTTCCGTACCATAAGTATCGTTTAGAATGTCATGCCGGTCAAACGTTGTCAAATCTGACTATATTTAAAATTAGCATTGTTTATATTTTTAAATAAAATTATTTATGAATATATATTTACGGACAAAAGAGTTCTCCACAAGGAGCAGGTATGTCCGATAATAATTTATCGAATCAAAAGGAAACTAAGAGGAAAAATATGCAACGAAGCAGAAACTCTTGTTCTTCCGTTCATCCTGTGGAGATGCAGAGGCCTGCAGTAGAAACTGGATCAGTGGCCAATCGGGCTTGATTAGGGCGGGGTGACTGCATTCCGACCTCGCCTGCTGCTATCATCACGGCAATGTGCTCAGCCCGCCGGCCGTACGTTCATCGCCAGGTACGCCGGCATCCGGAGTTCCTGACTTCTCCATACCATCAATTGATTTGTTGGGAACCCTTTGCCTGGAAAAGGGATCGTCGTCCCTTCTTGTTTGCTAGTTAGGAAAGCTAGGTTGGCAATGGCGCAATCGCGCAAGACTAGAGCATCATCCCTGTTTATTGTAGAAAGCAGAATGCTAGGGTTTCCAGATTTACAGGAGGGGCATTATTGCTATTAGTTACTAGGAGTAATACTACTGTCCAAAACAATGCAACACCCCAATGTTGGATCCACAGACCATGCTAAAACAGGGAGTACAGGACAAGTCCAATGAATACCATCGCACGAGCACCATGGAAGTTGGTGGCGCATGCGCTGTTCTGTGAAGTCTCAGGATTTGCTGGCTGGTTGGTGTACGGCACTTGCTGCCCTTGCTTGCCTCCGCAGAAACTGGTATCGTGGTTGTGTAAGCATATAGGATTACCTGTCAATCTAAACAGCAACAGAAGCTGAGATGGTTAAGATTGCATACAACTTGGCTGCTCAAATTTCTAGTCAATAGAGGGAGGGAGGGAGGGTGAGATGTGTGTACATGAGGCTGATGTTGTATCCTGGGTCTACGCTAGCATCGGTGATTTGATTGTTTGTCAAATTAACCATGCACAGTAGTGGGCTGATGTTGCTTTTCATATCAAGTGTCCCACTGAACGCATTGTTAACTAGTGAGCTGCATTACAAGTTGCAATGAAAGAGGAATCAGTTTATCCATTCAGATGAAACTTCTGTAGTTACCATATAAAAAAAAATTGTTGCATGAGCCATGAAGAATTACACTTGCTGCAGTTGCGGGAAGCTGAACAGAGCACTAGGGATTGTCCCGGTCAGACCATTATCATCCATGAATCTGTATATCCATTAATAGCACAAACATTGTTTATATTGTTTTTCAGGTTACTAAATCCATTCCGTATTCAAATAATCCTCAGAAACTTACAAAGTGTTCAGGGATGTCAACGTTGAGAACCATCCTGGTGCTGGTGAGCTTGCGAAGCCATTGTTGCTTAGGTCCCTGCTTAGACAAGGAAACAGAAATCCTTAATAACACCAGAATAGAATCATCAACCTGAGCCTTGAGATGCTCGTCCTACACATAAGTTAGCTGAGATGCATTACTGAGATCTGGCACCATCCCGCTCAGTAGGTTGCTTGATAAGTTCCTGCACAAACAAATGCTTATGGTTTAGTTTGAAGAGCAGCAATATTTTTGTTGGTGTTTCTTGTAATTAGTTACTTACAGTCCTGTCAGATTACGTAGGTTGCCAATACTTTTAGGAACTGGGCCACTGAACTGATTCTCATCTAGTAGGCTGGCAATAAAAAAGATTTGCAAAAGTGAAGGGTGTGCTAGACTGATGGGAAATCGTTTTGACTGGTACTTACATGTTTTCAAGTGTTTGGACAAGCCCGAGAGATTCTGGGATTGGACCAGTAAATTCGTTGTTCTGAAAAAAACTGATAGTGATTACAGAAAACAGTTAGTTGATGCACATGGATAGAGGAAATTAGCTAGCACAAACGAAGAACACAGCTTACACATGTACAAGGGTCATGTTGGCATTGAAAAGGTCTTCACTTATTGGGCCTATCAACTGGTTCCCACCAAAGTGACTATTGATTGGATGGGTGAATCAAGCAAATGGTAATTACAACATTTAAGCATCAATTTTTCATTATTCTTTTTATTCTAGAGGTGGTACAGCATTTGATAACTTACAAATGCTTTGTGCCAACAAGTTGATCCAACCCTGGAGTCGAACTAGATGAAACTGGGATTTGGCCTGACAGCTGATTTGCTGACAAGTCCAATAAGAAAAGATTTGATAGATGACCGAGTGTTGGTGGAATTCCACCAGTGAAATTATTTGAGTTTAAAGCCCTGCATGAGAACAATTAGTTATTATTGAATTCGCATTATGTACAGAATAAATGTCCATTGAGGATTTCCATCCAAGCTGGAGGGAATTCTTACAGGTAGGTGAGCTGGCTTAGGTTTCCTATCTCTTTCGGAATATTACCAGTGAAGCTACATCCTTGCAGATTCCTGACAAAAAAAAAAAACAAGATACATCAGCCTTTTCCGCTCTTATTTTTGTTGGTTTACTTTATTGTGATTTCTTACAGAGTTGTGAGCTGCGTCAGATTTCCTATGTTTGGAGTGAGTGGCCCTCCGAGATTTGGGTTGCTAGACAGATCCCTGCATGTATTTTGTATCGTTAGGTTAACACATTTTCCCCCCTGCTTGTGAACTCTATTTTTTAGCATCTCTGTTATTTTGTTGACAAAATACTGAAGTTTCATTGTTCGCCACATTAGTTTTTTCAACTGAGTAAAGTACTCACAGATATGTCAAGGCAGTGAGTTGGTCTATGTCGTTGCTTAATGTACCATGCAGATTCATGCTTGGTAATTTCCTGCAAACATGAAATTTCAGCAGAGTCTTGTGCATTTTTTTTACTACAAAAATAAGGTTATAGTTATTCAAGTACTCACACTTCAGTCACCCTCCCATTAGAACAAACAATTCCATCCCATGAGGTACAAGCATCGGTTTGTCTTGTCCAGTTTTGCAGTACATTCTCCCAATTCTTCTTCAACGCATGAAGCACTGCAACTGTAGAATTCATTAAGCTAACATTAGCTGAGCACTTTTATATCAACAACTACATCTATCTTGTATCATAGTATCAAAACTAAGTACGATAAGTATGTGCATGGTCATTTTACAGGATTTAAAAATAAAACTCAGTCAAAGAAACAAAGGGTTAGTTCACTCTCAGCAGCAAGAAGGAAGCAGTACTATATGGCTCAACTCTTTTTTCAGGTTAACGACAACTCCAAATAAATTACCTAGAAAGGGTGGCAGCTTTCTTTCTGTACCCCGTTAAAATGTAGAAGCCTTACCGTCTTGGGAGTTTGTCTGGCTGGAGCTTGGCCTGAGGCCTACCAAGAGCAGGGACAGAAGTAGGAGGCACTGCGTTGACATCTGACACTGTCCTGCACTTCTAAGCCTGGTCTCCAAGGATCAGAAGATGAGATGATTAGTGAGAACTGAGAAGGTTTCCGTATTCTGCTTTGGTAGTAACTTAAGCATTGCTCCATTTGAGGTTCAATCATCGTTTTTTTTTTCTTTTCTGAAGAAAATCGATTCTGTCATTGTCATAACTTGAACTAATTTAGTTGGGCCATGGTTGGAATTTTTTTTTTTTTTGGTGCTACTAGGCTCTTGCTTTACTTGCTACTTGGCAGGTTTGGTTTCAACTTGTTCATCTAAGGGCCATAGGAGCTGTGGGCTGGAGTATTCAGGGCATAGTAAAAAGCACCTGGCTTCCAGCCGAGCTGATGCAGATATGGCAGCATGACAAGTATTAATGTGTATTTTAACTATTCTTTTGAGTTCAGTTGACCAGTAAATGCATTTGTTAATCATGGTTCAAAACCTTTTCATTTGTCAGAAATATGATATATCCAATTTACTCTGAACTAAGGCATCTTATTTGGCAGGTTTCTCAAGGAGGCGGCAACAAGCTTTGAAACCACGACTGCAGAGGGTTCTGTTGTCCTCAGAATTTTTCAGGATTTTTTTTTTTTTTTTTGCGCATAGAATTTTTCAGGATATTACAAGGTTCGTTGTGACCTCTAACAAAAAATGAGACAAAATCAACAGTCTAAATTACGCTTATTCGGCCGGAGATGCAGACTACAATGCTACTTGTCCACCTATGCGAAATTATAATAAAATTGGTCTGAAAGACAGCTTTGGACGCGTCTGGCAAGCTTCTGTCTTTTGTTTGCATTGCCGAAAGCTTCACAAGGCATTAATTTTGGCGCGACGACGCCCTGGTGTACCAGAAAAATGAAGCGGACGGACGCAAGCCTTTTGCATAGAGCCAAAGATTGCCGGCTTGTCGGCAGGCCGGATTATCGCTTCCTCTGGCCTATCAACAGATGAAACGAACGGTTCGTTCTTTTTCTCTTGTTTCAATGCATGATTGAACTTTGGCGCTGGATCGGCAGCGCATACACCCATATATTGGATGTTATGTTAAGCGTGCAAGTGGTAGAGTACAAAAATACGTTCATGTCGTAGAGTAGTTGAGCTAATTGCACGTCCTTGGAGTAACATTACCTTGTAGCTTTCTGCTTATCCCATGCATAGGAATGGTGCTTATAGGTCAACAAAGGCCTTGTTTGGTTGACCTTTTGGCCACTTTTAAACTATTACTTTTCAAAACCCAAACAGCTCCCATAAAACCAAAAGCCAGGGTCTTTGGACAAGACTTGTGAGGGATGTGCAGGTCAGTTGTCACGCGAACAAGGAAAAGCTTTTAGTTCAACATCTCTAATAAACTCCAAACCTCCTATGTACTTCCATTTGGCCCAACACAATAGAACGGAAGCAACTGGAGCCCAGCGAGAAGCAAAGCCCAAAGTATGAGATGGCATTGACAGCAGGCTTTGCGTCTCCTAGCCATACTAGTATAATGCCCGTGCTAACGCTACGGCTTTATCTTGGAGATGCTGATAAAGACAAATATTTTACTTAGATGCGTATTTTAACTTTTACATAATTGTATTTGAGCCTAAATACATTTCAGGAACACTTTTGCATAAGACATACGTGGTGCACAGCAAAGCTAGAGTTGATGCCAGCACCAGTGACTTCCTTGCCCTGAACATAAAGCCTGCGGACAGATGGACCCATTTTTTTCTCGAATACGCAAAAGACTTGCGCATCATTGTATTTAAGTAGAAGAGAGAGTTTTACAACAATACCGGGGTGGATACAAAATTTTAAACATGCCCAGCCACCACCGGTTAACACCAACAGAACTCACGCCAACACAAGAAAAGAAGAAGACCCCCACCACACCATCAACAAAAGGCCCAAGAGGGCTAGCGGGGCATGACTCGGCGTTGGAGGAGCAACATGGGCACATCAACGGAGCCTTCGGGAAGGGATGATGCCCGCGGACGCCGACTCCGTTGGAACATGTCGATCCTGGTTTTGCTCCGGCAGCAGCACTCGGGGATCAGCAGAGACGACGCCTTCAAGAAGGTGATGACGATCCTCGCCACCGTCGCCGGTCCCAGGCCCTCGGCCTAGGGACGTGGTTTTCACCCGCGCTGCCCTGGGTCGCCGCTGCCACCATGACACCATTGGATTTCTTCGTGGTGTCTGCCACTATTGCTGAAACCAGGATGGCCGTGGTGGGGGTGGAGAAGCGCCTGTGCGTGGGTACCACCAGGAAGGTCGTGGCCCGCCGCTCACCGGAGCCGGTGGGAGGCCAGTCGACCACTGGTCACCGCCGCATCACTCACCCTGAGCGGTGGCGGGAGGGCGCCGCCAGAGCGGCCAAGGCTCAACAGGGGGCCATGGCACGCTTGCGGGAGCATAGGTCCCGCTTAAGGGCGCGGGGAGGCCGCGGGGGGACCGACCAGCCGTCCTACCGCCCACCATAGGGACGAGGTTGGCCAGAACTACCGCCAGTGTCTGCCAAACCCTGGCTACAAACCCCAGCTGCCGCCACACGGTATGGGAAGTAGGGAACAAGCAAGTGCAAGTGTCGCTGCCGTGACTACTATGATACGCTGGAATTGTGGGCGGGGGCCTCCCCACCGCAACAACCCCGGCCGAAGCTCTCCGCCTCAAGGCAAGGGGTGCGGCGGGCGCGGGGCGTACCAGAAGCAGTGCGGATGGAGCCCTCGTAGCGCTGCTCCATCCTCCCTTGCCGCAGACGGGACACGGTTGGGCGTCCCGCAGCCCGACCCAACGGGCGAGCCTGGCCACGCTACTGGCCCCGAAAAGGGGCACCGCCGTGCCGGACGCACCGCCTCCGCCACCGGCGGCCCGCCGCCGTCACACGGTCGCATGACGCCGACCGACCGCGCATCAGCGGCGCGGGAGTCCAGGCCACCAGATGGCATCAGCAGGGTCCATCCGTCAACCCACCCCCCGGTGGGGAGGCCTTGGGGCATACAGTAATCACACTGATGATCTTTGGGAAATCAAGTCCATGTGATTGCAAATGTCCCAGAAGAAACCCATGACATAAACCAGCTTGTAGAAAGTGAAATATAACTTTCAGGATGAACAAAAACTGAAGATGTAACAATCAGGTCCCATATCAGCCTAATGAAATGATGAATAGATGTGCTACAGAACAGCACAGGGCACAAAAATCCTCAATCTCAGCTCTCGAACCAAATGTACATTACCTTGGGGAGAAGCAAAATGAAAGTATGCCTTCACCATGATTAACGGATCTTCCATAATCCATATCTTTTCTTTGGTGTCCGGGTAGATTTAGATATCCTTTCATCTTCAACCGCAATTTCATCAATCTGCCCATCCATCTACAGACATTAGTACCTTTAGCTGCATTCAGTTGAAGTGGTGATTGTACCCCTGCTCAAAAACATATTTAAAGGATTATGGAGAGTAAAATTGACCAAAACCTCGCAATATTCATTGTGAACGGAAAAAGGTTCAGCCACATATATAGTATAACCATGGGAAAAAACATGCGCGGAATTCTACTTGAGTTACTGATCCCTGACAAATAATTAGTGGTTCCCCTGTCTACCACAGTCCAACTTCATATTCAGGATACAGAATTCAGTGATTTGGTATCACAGATGCTAATATTTCTCAGTACAATTCAGCAGTAGCACTGTTGTACCACACCCTGGTCACAGGAACAACTACTTCCAGGGATCGAAAAGGCTGGGGAGTAGCGCCCCTTTGTCTATATATTATAAGCAAACATGTGTTACTTGTCTCTACGTTGTTGCTTGTGAAACCGAATCAGAAAGTCACAAGCCCTGAACTTGTTCGGACTTATGACAGAGTACGTGGCATCTAAGAGACAATAGCTGCAAAGCTCCTCGTTGGCGCAGATCCGATGCACCGTCCTCTTCCTCACCCGTATCCTGCCCCAACCATAAAACAAAATCCAAACCGTGAGTTGCTGCAAATCTGCGAGTCCCAGCGCCGCAGCATAATTATGTGCTCACCTGGATCTGTTCATGGAGCGAGGAGGCCAGCGGAATTCCTCGATCTAATTCCCGGTCTCGTCCTGATCTGACCAAAGAGGAGGCTACCGGCCACGTGAAGAGGAGGCCGGCTCTTGGAGGCGACCAACCACTGGAGGAGACGCCGGATCCTGGAGGAGGCCATCGAGATTCGTCGACCTGACCCCCGCTCTCATACTGTTCCGGCCATGAGGAGACGGCGGCGGGATTCCGGAGAAGACGGCGGCAGGATATGCAGCGGGAGAGTTTCCTTTTCTTTTTTCTTGATCCGTGATTAGGGGGCGCGGGGCAGTATTTTTTTTACGTGCCGGTTGAATTGTGGGGTCGGGTGTAAGGGCCAGGCTTCTTACACCTTGAGAAGAATTGCTTTATAGTATAGATATCTTGCCAAAAGGCCATTTCATTGCACATGCAGTCTTGTCTAGCACGCACAGTACTAGAAAGAGCCTTTTTCTTCAGAGCCATCAAAAAAGTTGCCAATCTCGTCCAAACCACTGAAATTTTCAATCTTTCACTTGTACCCAAGTTCGAAACTTTTGTTTCTCGCAAGCCATTCCGTCCATGCTCCGCTTGTTTTTTTGCCGTTTGGGACCTCTGACATGTGGGTCCGGTCAATACAAATGTCCTAAATACCCTCCGTTATATCTCCCTCTATCCGATGTGGGACCCATTTATCATTTTTTTTCTTTTTTTCCTTTTCCTCTTCCTTCTCTTTTTCTTTCCTTTTCCCCTCTCCTCTATCCATTCGACCGGTGGAGCTCCCCCTCGGTCCCTCCGCCGCCCGGCTTACTCACGGCCATGGAGGCACCGTGGCCTCCGCCGCCGCCTAGGCCATGGCGCCCGGCGACCACATGCTCCACCGGCGGCCGCGGACCCTGCTCCCTCTCCCTGCTACTCCCGGTGTACCGCTCCACCGTGCCGCTCCTCCTCCTCGCCCTCCGGCGGCGGGCGCGCGAGCTCGGTCGGCGAGGTCACGGCGGGCCGGTGCGCACGGGAGGCTCCGGGGAAGGCACCCGCCCACGCGGACCACGGCCTCTCCACTCCCGACCCCCGCGGCCTCTGCAGCGCGCGGAAACCATCCCGCGGTGGCGGCGCTGCCCCGCCCCGCGCGCGCATCCGGCCGCAACACGGCAGCGGAGCACTCGCGGCGCGGTGGAGGAGCACCGCCTCGTCAGCTTCCTGCTCGGGGTTCGCGGCGGGCAGAGCGCGCTCGGGGCGGCGGCAGAGGAAGGGCGCTCGCGGCGACAGAGCGCGCGGGGGCAGAGCGTGCAGGAGGCGCGCGCGAAGGTCGCGGCGGTGCAGTGCCCCAGCTCTCGCGGTGGCTCGACAGCACGGTGACGGAGAGGATGGAGGCTTGGCCGGTTTGGATGGCCGATGGACATAGAGGAGGAAGATGGAGGAGAGGGACAACCGGAGGTTGGGGATGAGCAGCCTGACGCGTGGGGTCCATTTGTCATTGATAGAAAAAGAAGGAGATGGTGGGACCTGGCCGTCACTGACTTAGAGGGCATTTAGGACTTTTTTCAATGCATTTTGACACCGTTATGTATAGAAGTTGACGGAATGGCTTCAGAGAAAGAAAATTTTCGAGTTTGGGCACCGGCGAGAGAATAAAAATTTCAGTGGTTTAGACGAGATTGGCAACTTTTCTGATGGCTCTGGAGAAAAAGGCTCTACTAGGAACGCCACATGCATATGTGTCATCATTGGCAGGAACATCATCTTTTACAAAAAGAAAAAGAAAAGAAATAGGCATGCTAACAAGACATATAAACATGACGTGAAACCTGGAGGTTGATCGTTGGTCAGCTACTTCTTGGTTCTCCTTTAGGTTCTCTGTTTTATTTTTGAGCAAAATCCCTATGGACCATCAAAAGGCTTGTGCTTTCTGCTGGACAACAAAAAAAATTGTTTTCTTCTACAACCACAAATTAGGTTGTTTCTTTCTTTCAGTGCCACTTCCGTCAGGTTCGGGTGACGCAGTTTGCTGTTAACATGGATGGACTTGGGCTGGGAAATGACAGGCTGAGGTGAATTTTTCTGTAGTATATAAAAAACATGAAGAGTTGAGGTGATTTTTTTTATTGAAGAATCGACAAAAAGGTAGAGTTCTGGAGCTGATGAAAAAACAAGAGATGTGATCAAACAAGCTGAAGTTGCCCCCGCTAGCAAACTTCAATCAGACGTCGTAGAGCTCCTCCAGGTTCAGGCTCTACTGGATGGGAGATCGCTAACTCATCATCACGGTCACGGGACCGAAAAGTTTCAATAAAAAAAACACGCACGTACGTACATTAGACCGTCGTCTAAACAAGTACACCTATCAGAGCAAGTATTATAACCGGCGAAGAGCAGGCTAAATCTGGCGTGGCAGAGAGAGAAAGTAGGAGAGAGATGAAAGCGGGTGACATGCAAAACGCCGGCTTTGAACGGGTGAAATACACTTTGGCTCATTTTTGACCACTTTAATTCTTCCACGTTGCACTTTTGCATTAAATATTGGTAGGGTCCACCACTACTTCTTGATAGACTAGGTGATGTGGGTCTTCTTGCAGCCAGTGAGCCGGCGTAACCATAATACTTGCTCTCATGTGACGTGAACGCCGCAGCTTGTACGTACTACTCCGTAGACGCCAGCGCTGCATCATCTACCATCGTTGGAATACGAATGCCGCTGTGACGTCCGGCGGCAGCGCGTTTCACGGGAGGCCACGGGCATAAATGATATAGTACTTACTCCGTATAAATGCAATTGCGCCTAGTGATGCAGCACTGATTGATAAATTTATTGATTGCCGCGTGTTAGGACGAGTTCGTTTCGCACGGCGTAGAGGCTTCAATACGTGGTGCCCAGACCACGTGTTCACTGGCCTACTAGAGGGAGTCGTGCATCTTTTGGTGCCTTGCTGCATCGTCGATCGTTTCATGCTCTCAGGCCGGGTTTGGAAATGGGCTGAGGTACAAGAACAAGTATATGATCGGTTCCTCAGTTTAATGCAGAGGACTGATTGTTCCTACTATCTTTCGCTGTCACCCCGTACCGTACGTGCCGATTCAATAGTATATTAATCGGACGCACCAACCAATCATTGCCACGCGAGCTAGCTAGCATGTCCATGTGCATGTTGACGACCTGCGACCTGTTTGCTCTGCTACCGCGAGACAAGACGACGAGCATCGCGCAACTATTCGATTCGGTACCGCCCGCATGTTCTTATCGTTGTTCTGCCCTGGACATTGGTCGTGCCGTGACCGGTAGATCGCTCATGGTCATATACTACGGGCCTACGGCCCTCGGCGCCGGGGGTGCAGCGGACGGACGGACGGACGGGCAGGGATAAAAGCCGCCGTCTGGATCGGCTGGATTCCTGGCTACTGCTTGAAGCGAAGTCAAGCAGGCTTTACGGCAGCCACGAGGCCACGAGGGAGCCAGAAATCATTATGCCATCCACCCACTCGCCGAGAGCCAGCCAGCCGCGCGGAAAGCTAACCGGTAACCGCTCCAAAGACCGAACGGCCGGACGGGCGAGGCAGGGGCGAGTGGCGACCACGCAATCACGGATCCGCAGCAGACGGCCCGGCACAACCAGACCGGGTTACGTGCATACAGTACATCTTGTAGCTGCAGGCGCAGCCGATCGGCCGGCCGGCGATACGCGCAACGTGCCAGAAATTGTAACGGGCTACAGCTCGACCTGATGAGCGCCCAGCTTGTTTTTTGGCCTTTTGGCTTTTGGGGTGTATACAGCTTGTGCGACGCGATGAGCGCCCCAGCAAAAGCAACAAAAGTCTCCTAGCTCCGTCGCGGAAAAAAGAGCAGACAACTAAACTCGTCCGTCCTCAAATCTCATGGATCTCTCGCAAGTCAAATGCATTTTCTTGCGCGACCATAAATAAATCGACCATCGCCCGGGGCAGTGCAAAGTGCAGAGACACGCGCCAGCAACGTGAGATGTTTACCGCCCTTTTCCGCTTTCTCCCTGGTGGCGCACGTTCTCCGTCCCCTGGTGCCGGAATCGATACCGCGACGTGCGCGATCTGCTGCTGCTGGTGCCGTATAATTTTCGGCGAAACCGGCCCGAGAGACCAGCAAAACTGCAAAAGGCAATGCAACAGCGATGCTCGAACCAACCCGGCAACAATTGGATGTGGACCGACGGATCCGCGGAGGCAGAAAGTTGAGATTCGGAGCGTCGTCGCTGTCTAGCCCATGGTTCAGAAACTAACGAGTAACGATGGTCTAGAACTTCTCATTGAACAAAAGAAACACAATGGTCTGAAACAATAAAACAAAGTCTCGTGTTTAAGTTGCAGCCCTGTTTCCCGCATCAACAATGAAACATGCAGCGTGTTGGGTGCCTGATTGAGGAAGGTTTAGTAACTGCAGCTTGAAAAGCGTTGGCCTCGACGATCGATCGAAGCAAAGCAAAGCAATGCTAGGCAATGCAAAAAGGCTTCCGCGTGCATGTCGTGGTGATGGTTGGTGAACGGTGACGATGAGGAGGTTGCCTCATCCAGCAATACGGCTTGTCTTGTCCTTTAAGTTAAACAACGACGTGGGTGCCCAACGGAGGAGAATAGCCTTTGTGTGTATGCAAAAACCGACTGGCAAAAATCAATATTGGAAGAAAAGATACGCTGTCAACAGAATCAAATTTGGGGATGAATGTACTAAATTTTTCCACAGCATGGCAACTATCTCGTATAGAAGAAACTCAATTCCTCAGTTAAGGAATGATCAGGGTGTTTGGGTCCAAGACCATAACAGCAAGGCTGGTCTCCTCTGGTCCTCATAAAGAGAGGATGGGCACCACTCAAAGGCCAGTGATGCTCTTTGACTTGCAGAATTTGATTGTCCCAGTGCAGGGTTTAGAGGTGCTGGTGAAGCCCATAACCACTGATGAGATTGACAAAATTGTGAAAGTAATGCCTTTGGATAAAGCACCTGGTCTAGATTGGTACAATGGACTATTCCGGAAGAAGTGTTGGCAGCAAATAAAGCATGATTTCTACAGACTTTGCTTCGACTTCTTCAACAATGTGGTCAACTTGGAATGCATCAACAGTTCATATATCACACTAGTCCCAAAAAAAAGAGAGCCCAAAAACAGTAAATGACTACAGTCCTATTTCTTTGATGAATATTTCACTCAAGTTGATAACAAAGATCATGGCTGACGGAATGCAATAGTTAATCCTATCCATTGTGCATAAAAACCAATATGGTTTCATTAGATCAAGAGTAATACAAGATTGTTTAGCTTGGAGTTATGAATACATACATCAGTGCCATCAGTCAAAAAGAGAAGTGATCATCTTGAAACTTGACTTTGCTAAGGCTTTTGATACAGTAGAACACTCCACTATCATAGAAATGATGACTCACCTAGGCTTCCCAAGTCAATGGATAAATTGGGTACACAATATTCTGAGCTCAGCATCCAGTGCAGTACTACTAAATGGTGTTGCAGGAAAATTTTTCAAGTGCAAGAGAGGGGTCAGGCAGGGAGACCCTCTCTCCCCACTCCTATTTGTATTGGCTGCAGAATTGTTGCAAGTTCTAATTAATAGAGCATCGGAAATGGGACTGCTAACCAAACCCATACCACAGCCAACAGATGAGTTTCCAATTGTACAATACGCCGATGATACATTGATCCTACTCCAAGCAGGTGCTAGGCAACTTGTCTTCCTCAAGGCACTGCTAAGAAGTTTCACTGATTCAACAGGGCCGTCTGTCAACTACAACAAATCCAGCATGTACCCCATCGATGTATCCCCTGAGAAATTGACTCAGTTGGCCAGCACCTTTGGATGTGAGGTAGGCTCTCTGCCATTCACATACTTGGGCCTTCCCATGGGAACCACCAAGCCAAAGATTGAGGACCTATCACCTCTAATGACCAGAGTGGAAAGAAGATTGTCAGCCTGCTCAGTGTGGCTCTCATACAGTGGTAGGCTGGCAATGGTGAATTCTGCCATCACCCCAATTGTGACATATGCAATGTGCACGACAGTCAAACTGCCCAGAGGAGTGATTGAGAATGTTGACCGAGCCAGGAAGCAGTGCCTGTGGCGTGGAAACTCAGAAAAGAAAAAAAAGGAGGGAATATGGTAGCATGGCCAGTGGTAATGCAACCTAAGTCCAAGGGTGGGCTAGGAGTAATAAATCTAAGACTGCAGAATGATGCTCTCCTCATGAAACATCTCAGCAAATTCTACAATAAAGATGACATCCCTTGGGTGGAATTGATTTGGTTCAAGTATTATGATGGCAAAGTTCCACATGTCAGCAGAGAGGTGGGATCCTTCTGGTGGAAAGACATTATGAGACTTAATATTCTCTTCAGACACATCTTAAGATGTGAGGTTGGAGATGGTACTTCAGTCTGTTTTTGGGATGACCTCTGGGACCAAACATAAGATTAGCATCCTATGTTAAAAAGGATGACATTTCGGTGCAAGAAGTGATGCAGGCAGAAGACCTGGACACACTCTTTATGCTGCCACTATCTGAAGAGGCAATGGAGGAAATGGAACATCTGCAAGAAAACCTGCAGACACTAGAGTATGAACCTAACAAACATGACAAGTGGATACCTATCTGGGGGACTAAATACACTTCACAGAAATACTATGCCCATGCTTTCAGCAACATTGATGCACATCAGATTTTCAAAATGGTACGGAAATCAAAGTGTACCCCGAGAGTCAAAATATTCATATGGTTCATCCTAGTGGACAGGCTGAATACAAAGGACATGCTCTAGAGAAGAAACTTGAATGTGCAAGGAGGAACCATTTGTGTAATGTGTAATACAGGGAACATGAAACAATTGAACACCTATTCTTTGAGTGCCCATTTGCACAAGACTGTTGGGACAGATTACAGATTAATTGGGACCCAAATCTAAATCTTTATGACAGGCTTATACAGGCAAGAGCAACACATCAGATACCTTGCTTCATTGAGGTCACAATGCTGGCAACTTGGGAGTTATGGAAAATAAGGAATGACAAGGTTTTCCAAAGAAATAATCCTAGCATTGAGAGATGGCAGAATAATTTCAAAAGACAGTGCTTGCTTCAATCTTAGACTGAAGGAGAGCATTAGGACTACTTTTTGTGTTTGGCTTGACGTTTTCAGTTAACTCATACATGTATAACCCTGTACTCCTGTTTTAAAAATTAATGAAATTGGCCGTAACTTGTGGGGATCTCCCCCACAGTCTTTATTGTAAAAAAAAAAGAACGGCAAATTCTCGTATCCTAAAAGAAAAGGTATTTTCTATCAGTGCACCAATTTTCACTGACAGAGCTAGCTCGATAGAGAAATTTTATTTTTCTGTCGTTTCACCGTCAGAAACAATCTGGATGGCATATTTTATCGGTACATGAGTCACAAGAGTGACGGTGAATCAATGATTTGGAAAGCAAGCTACTCATGCACACAAATCTGTACGACATATTGTGTCTAGCCTGTGTGGGTGTGGTGCCGAAAGCTTGGGGTGTAGAGGGAGCTCGGGGGGAGGGAAGAGTAAAAGATAAGCTTAGAAGTGTGAGAGTGTCGCTAGGAATTTACACTATTCTTGGAGTGTGGATGTTTTAGGAGACATAGAGAAGAGAATGAAGAATCTTCTAAAAAGAAAATTTGAGAGATGTAGACAGCTCCAATCGATGGTATTTCAGTGCATAAAGAGGCGACAATGAGGTATATTATATAAAGTGGAAGAGAAGATTTTTTTATATAAAGTGGAAGAGAAGATTTTTTTCCCTACACAGCGAGCTCATGCTAATTGGGTGGATAAGGGGGTATAAATACCTCCTTTTCCACAAATGGTGCAAGGAGAGGAGACAACAAAATATATTTGTTAGGCCTAAGGAGGATGGTAGTTGGATGGAAGAGGAGTCAGAGAAGCAATATTTTATTGTTGAACATTTTATGCAGCTCTTCGAGTTGGGACATGCATATTGGTGACATGTAGCGACTCTTACAAGTTGTGTCACCAAAGGTGGTTGTGGAGATGATGACGATCTACTGTAGAATTTTTCACAAGAAAAAAAGTGAAGAACGCATTGGCGGCCATAGGGGATGTGAAGGACCTTAGGAGGTGCTTGAGCTGTTGAATGGTGGGATATGCCAGAGAAATGGAATGGTACTATCATTGCTTTGATCCCAAAGTGCACGATCCAAAAAAGGGAACTGCCCTACGACCTATAAGTCCTTGCAATGTTGTATACAATTTCATCTCCAAAGTTCCTGCAAATAGACTCAAGCTCGTTCTACCTAATATTACCAGGCCAACACAAAAGTTCTTTTTGTGCCAAGCTGTTTAGTCCCAAGTAATATGTTGACAACGTATCAACTGACCCGCTATATTCTTGTAAAAAAATTGACCCACTATATTCTAAATAGATGAAAGGAAAACACACATGTCATGCTACTGTGAAACTGAATGAGTAAGGCATACGATAGAGTGGGACAAGATTTTCTTTCTAATATAGTGGGGAGATTAGGGTCTTCTCAAAGGTGGATACAATCGATAATGACCTGTGTGTGCAACGTTAATTATAGAATCAAAGTGCAAGGACACCTTTATCCCCACGCGGACTTCGGGAGGGTGATCCATTGTCACCTTATCCTTTTTGTGCTTTATGCTGAAGTTTTTTCCAGCTCTATTGACGAGAGTCGAGGGAGATGGTCTCATTACATGAATGAAAAATCTGCAAGCATGCTCCCATTCTCTCTTACCTACTCTTCATTGATGACTCCTTGATCTTGATTCGTGCGAAAGGATGCTAGCCAACTTTAGAACATACTAGAGTTGTATGAGCAATTTTCTAGACGAATGGTACAAACATTGTAGCATCAAAGAGGGGAGTGATGAAGCAAATTCATGATGTTAGGAAGGAGACTT
Organism: Themeda triandra; assembly: GCA_018135685.1. Classification (NCBI taxonomy): domain Eukaryota; kingdom Viridiplantae; phylum Streptophyta; class Magnoliopsida; order Poales; family Poaceae; genus Themeda; species Themeda triandra. The sequence continues at coordinate 433,204 of JAENPR010000131.1, read as the reverse complement.
AAAATGAGAGATGTCTTGGGCTATTGATATATGTTAGGGGATCGAGATCGAAGGTTTTTTTTTTTTGCTTATTTAAAGGATAGAGTTTGGAAAAGAAGATGGAAGGAAAATGTCTATCATGTGAGTTCTTATGATTATGATTCGACTGAGGAACCAATTTTGGTATCCATGCATATATACCATGTACATTCTTGCTGATTATTCCCCTCTCTCTTTAAAAAAAAGGAAAAAAGAAAAAGAAAAAGAAAAAGAGAAGCCAAGCCAACCTTTCAAAGCACACAGCTAATATCGTCCGTACACATGGCCTCGGAGTCCATCGCCTTCCCCGGTAAATTCAAAATCTTTCAAAAACCTCGCCGCACCGGCACCGTCCCACTCCCTCCGTCTGCCGCATCGCGTGGACCCCTTAGACTGGCCTACCAGACAGTGACTGAAGGGGTATTGGGTAACGCCTAGCCCCCGACCCCGACGGGGAACCTACCGCCGGAGCCGGTCCGCCCCGCTCCGCTCCCGACGCGCCTCCAAACTCACTCCAGATTTCGTTACCATTTCCCACCCCCGGAAAATATTTTTTTGCCTTTTTATCTGCCCTCGTTCTCCCTCCCTCTCTCTCCCTTTCCATTCCACCCCCTCCGATCCAAACCATCCTACCGACGAACGCCGCCACCCGAATTCGAAACCCTAGACTAGGCGGCCGCTGCAGAACACGCAAGGCTATAGTGCCGCTCGTTCGGCGGAGCCGGCCCGCGGCGGCGGCGGCTGCCGGCCATGTCGACGGAGGACGAGAAGCTCCTCAAGGAGGCGAAGAAGCTGCCGTGGGACGAGCGGCTGCAGCATAAGAACTGGAAGGTGAGGAATGACGCCAACATCGACCTCGCCGCCCTGTGCGACTCCATCACCGACCCCAAGGACGCCCGCCTCCGCGAGTTCGGTGAGATATGCCCCTCCCCTGCGCCTCCCGATCCGCCCCATTCCGCGCTCGGATCTGCGCTGTGCTCGTCTAGTGCTGTCCCGTTTGCGGATTTCAAATCATTTTCTCGGTGCAAGATCTGAAGTCCAGTGTTTCTCTGTTCTGTCTACTCCGGTGGTTAGGGCCGTTGTTTAAGAAGACGGTGGCAGATTCCAATGCGCCGGTGCAGGAGAAGGCGCTCGACGCCCTTCTCGCGTTCCAGCGAGCTGCTGACGCCGATGCATCAAGGTGTGTGTGTGCCTAGAGCTGCCAAGTCATTCCCCTTTATGCTTCTGATTATTTATCATCTTCGACGATTTATGGAGTTGGCTTCTCTCAGATACGCAAAGGAGGTTTGTGATGCAATCGTGGCCAAGTGCCTCACTGGCCGACCAAAGACTGTCGAGAAAGCTCAAGCTGCATTCCTCCTATGGGTGGAATTGGAGGCAGCAGAGGTCTTCCTTGTAAGTTGATCATCAATCCCTTGACTGTTAGGATTGTGAGCTGTTGGTGAGACGTACGTGCATACATAATACTAGTTCATTTTTGTTCATATGGTTTTCGCAACATGTGGTGAAATGTTCCATGTAGTTGCAGGTATCATTGACGGTTTGGCATTGTCTAATACACCAACTATCAACATTGTTACAAATGCTAAGCCTATGACATAGGATTATGTGCTGCATTCCTCCCTCCAGATGATTTTCATTTTAAACTAGCAAATAGTTATTCACATTAGCAATTTCTAGGCATCTTATGAATAAATAAATGCGACAAGCATGAAAGTTTGCGATTCAGGATTCACTGTAGTCATGGGTATCATGTAAAACAGTAAAAAACATGCAACACATTGATCGTTATCATTAAAAACGGTTTAGCTACTACCAGTGTGTTCTTTCTGAATGAGACAACTAATTGCTCTCATTAAAAGCATTTGTGCATTTGATTTATGGTGATGTAACCGTTTTCCTAGTTCCCAGTTTGTTACCATTTTGAGTATTTGTGTTATATCATCCGTAAAAGGCGACATGTCCAGCAACTGAGTGTAGCAGAAATGTGTATGTTGCATTGGGTTTGTGGGCACACTAGGAGGGATAGAGTCCGAAACGACGATATTCGGGATAGGGTCGGGGTTGCACCAATTGAGGAGAAACTGATCCAACATCGGTTGAGATGGTTTGGACATGTCCAACGGAGACCGCCTGAGGCGCCATTGCGTAGTGGGGTTCTAAAACGGGTCGATAATGTAAGGAGCGGTAGAGGTCGACCTAAACTGACTTGGGGCAAGTCGGTTAAGAGAGACCTTAAGGAGTGGAATATCTCCAAGGATTTAGCTATGGATAGGAGCGCTTGGAGACTAGCTATCAACGTGCCTGAACCATGATTTTTGGGTTGCCCTGTAACGTGTCTCTTCTGGGTTTCATCTCTAGCCTACCCCAAACTTGCTTGGGATAAAAGGCTATGTTGTTGTTGTTGTTGTTGTTGTGTTGTTGTTGTGTTATATCATCCGTAAGCAACCTCATCCCCCACAAGCCTTATGAAACAGCCACTGTTCATATTTTGTTTTATTTGGTCACGAAAACGTATAATTGCATGTCTAATTTAATCTCACGTCCCCTCTTATAACTATGTATAGCATGGTGACATGTTTAAGAAAACTCCATATTGTTTTGCTGTCAGGAATCTATGGAGAAGGCTGTGAAAAACAAAGTGGCTAAAGCAGTTGTACCTGCTATTGATGTGATGTTTCAAGCAATTAGGTATGTTCCTAACTTGTTCTTTGCCTCCCTGATTTGGCAAGTTCTTGTCAACTCTTACCAACATCTTTCCTCTGCCAGCGAGTTTGGAACTAAGGTAGTGCCACCAAAAAAGATTCTGAAGATGCTTCCCGAGCTGTTTGACCATCCAGACCAGAATGTCCGGGCTTCTTCTAAGGGTTTGACACTAGAGCTTTGTCGATGGATTGGCAAAGACCCTGTAAAGTCTATTTTATTCGAGAAGATGAGAGATACTATGGTGCGTTATTCTTAAAAGTTCAACATGTGTAATCGTGTTCTATCACTCAACAATATAACCAATATTCTGTGTGTTTACAGAAAAAGGAGTTGGAAGCAGAGTTAGCAAACGTGTCTGGACTTGCTAAGCCAACTCGAAAAATAAGGTGTTTCTATCTTCGCCTTTTAAAAACAATTCTTTCTTTTGTTGTAATTAATCAATTAGTTGAAAACACTTCTGGTCTATTCATGGTTCAGATTGTAGGACTGATTCTACACAACCATTTGAAACGCCAGCTGAAGTTAGCTGCAGTACTATTTATATTTGAATAATTATTTTCTTGCTTTGATAGTCGTTAGATAGCCTGTGGATTATGTGTTGATACTCTGTTTTGTTACGTGATAGTAATTTATGTAATTTTTGCGTCTCATTTATGATAACATTATTTCACTGCCATCTGTGTATTTTAACCAAAATACTAATAAACAACCTTAACGTTAACGAAGTACATAGGCTTGGACTAATAAGACCTTTATGAAGAATTTCAATTCATGTATTTAGCCATTGAATTTGTCTCCTATAGGATGGTGTAGTGGGAAGCTTTTGTGGAACACACACAACTTGTTTAAAACTTGCTCCAGATATTTTTTTTGGACCGAACAAACCGTGTTTGTTTTTGGTCCCTAACAAATGTGCTAATGCTGCATTTGCTTCTTCTGTATTTATGCAATTTGTGGGTCATAAGAAATGTATAGATTGTACTGTTGAACTGCTATTTATTTGTGCAATTTGTGGGTCATAAGAAATGTGCAGATTGTGCTGTTGAACAGCTATATATCTGTTTGAAATCACCTGTAGAATGTACATAATGTTCATGAATTGCTATGAATATGATCTTCCTTTGACTTGTTTCATGATGCATTGAAACTTGTGGTTGGCACTGTGTTCCAGATCTGAACAAGAAAAGGAGCTTGAGGAGGAGGCTGTGCCAGAAACAAGTGGGGCTAACACTTCTGAAGAGGCAACGGCAGATGGTGCGTTCTTCTGAGGATTATTTATATAGATATTGCTGTCGATAGTTTGTTCAAACTAATGATGGAAATACCTGCACAACTCTACTTTGCAGCCCCTGTGGAGATCGATGAATATGACCTTGTTGATCCTGTAGACATTTTAACCCCACTAGAGAAGTCTGGATTCTGGGACGGTGTGGTATGTGATCTGTCTTGAATGCACACTCTATTGGTCACACTGCCATATGAATAGTAGTTATTATATTGGTTTTTGATGTCTGATGCCAGAAAGCAACTAAATGGTCGGAGAGAAGGGATGCTGTGGCAGAGTTAACCAAGCTTGCTTCGGCAAAAAAAATTGCTCCTGGTGATTTTCATGAAATTTCCCGGACACTAAAGAAGGTCAAGTCTCTGAGATTGTTTTTTCACCTGTATTGCATGATCTTCGAAATCCTTATGATGTGTTAATTGTCCAATCCAAATTTTCAGCTACCACCCTTTGGATGTTTGTATTATATTCTTTTTTTTTTGAAGTCTTATAATTAGTTGTGGGATAATTTGACTTATAAATTAGCACTTTTATCTAAGCTTGAGTGTTAAGTGTTGAGGTATTCCATACGTATATTTATATATATATTTTTTGAATTCTTATGGTGTTTATTGGTACTGCAGCTCATCACAGATGTTAATTTGGCTGTTTCGGTGGAAGCTACTCAGGCAATAGGGAATTTAGCTAGAGGTTTAAGAGCTCATTTTTCTGGAAATGCACGGATGCTCCTGCCGGTTTTACTTGTAAGAAGAACAATGTTCCTCTTTCCTGAATAACTGAAACTTGTTATTAAATCCTATTGTTGGTTTATTGTGAAGACTTGATGCCCATTGAAAGTTGCATATTTATGTTTTCCTGATTCTTTTCAACAGGAAAAATTGAAAGAAAAAAAGCCCACAATGACAGAAGCACTATCTCAAACACTTCAAGCGATGCACAAGTCTGGCTGCTTTACACTTATTGATGTGATTGAAGGTTTGTAATTTTCTAGCTATTGTTATCGCACATGTTTGTCTGTAGAATTATTTTCATTGTTGTGGTTTTTCGATCTGAAACATATTTTTCTTTCCTCTAAAGCATATGATTGTGTAACCACATTCCTTTCACTAAAATGCACCATTGGTCCCTGTAAGTTTGTATAGTTTGTTCCCTGAACCTGAGAATTGCGCATTTGAGTTTCCGAAACCTTTTCATGGCAAGATTAAATCTGAATTAGTTTGAAACATTCGATGACTGATAACTTTTAGATGCTGACCTTTTGTAACTTAACAAGTGAAATAAAGGGACAGCTAGCTACCAAAGGCTGGCCAGAAAAAAAGTATTTACAATTCTTGTTGAATCTCAAAATCTCAAAACATGAACCTTTCAGCTTTGATCAAAATCTGAGCAAGAAAATGCTGTCTTTTGATAATGCAGATGTTCGGGTGGCTGTAAAAAACAAGGTGCCCCTTGTTCGTTCCTTAACATTGACCTGGGTTGCATTTTGCATTGAAACAAGCAATAAAGCAACTGTACTAAAGTTGCACAAGGAATATGTTCCTATCTGCATGGAGGTGAATAACCACTTTATACTTCTAGCGACGTCTCTGTTTTTGGTTCTGTTTTGTATTTGTGCTGATCTGTTTTTCAATATGTAGTGCTTGAATGATGGTACTCCAGAAGTACGAGATGCTTCTTTTTCTGTTTTAACTGGAATAGCCAAGGTTTCCTTCTTGAGTGCTTGCTTTTCTCTTCACTTCATTACATGTATGAAAATGTAGCTTTAAAGCCTGTATTTTTTTGTTATCCTTGCTCTCTATAGATGGTTGGTATGAAACCATTGGAACGATCCCTGGAGAAATTAGATGATGTGAGGAAAAAGAAGTTATCAGATATGATAGGTTCTTCCAGTGACACTGCTTTGAGTTCAGGGACAGGTTAGATTTGCTTTTGTAGTTTTACTTGTATTTAATGGACCAATTGTCTCTGTTTTGGACTAATTTCAGTACAAACCCCACTTTTCCAGCTCCAATCACAACATCAGGAGTAGCTACATCTGCTCGCGGGGTATGTTCATTGATCTTCTGATTTCAATGTTATATGAAGATGTTTGCAACCTGTCAGCTTTCCTCTCCCAAGTGCATATTTATAGTTCTTGTGCTGTGTTGTGGACTTGTTAGAAAATTTGCCATTTATTATTGGGTTTTGTTAGTTATGGCTTTAAAAAATTCTTTCATGTTATTGCTGAGTTAAAAACCTGAAAAAGGGACAGTGCTTTCAAAAGCTTAATGATTACTAGTTATCGACTTTGTTTATCAGAACAATGTTCATTCGTGACCAGTTCTATTGATCAAATGTTTAACAACCCAAGTAATATTATTTTGTATCTTACAGGTTGCAGATAGCATGTCAATGAAGAGGTCTGCCGCAAGCATGCTTAGTGGAAAGAAGCCTGTCCAGGCAGCGGTTAGTTTTGTTGGATGCATATTTGATCTGTCAGTTTCTAGTATTTGAATTTGTGCAACATGTTCTTATGTGGATATTGTTTTCCTTGTTTCCAGGCTGCTACCAAGAAATCTGGACCATCAAAATCCACTGCAACAAAAAAGACGGATGGTGGATTACAGTCTAAGACATCAGCTGCTCCTGTGATTGAAGACGTTGAGGTGATTTGTTTGGGAATCACACCATTTCCTTGTTCTGATAAGGCCTTCATGATGTGCATGGCTTTGCCTTTACTGAAGAAGCATTGTTTGTTGGTAGAGAATAAAATAAATATTTTAGACAGTAGAGTAGTTTATTTTGGCCCAAAGACACTAAAACGATGGATTTAGATGAACTTTTATTCCTCTTTTACGTCATCTAGATGTTTAGAGGACTAACTACTGATGGAATTTTTCTTTTTCTCAAGTGTGAATACTAGATAAAAATCATTAGTGCAGATAGTATGCGCACAGCTCATGTATGATATTTATTGGTTTGATCTTTTGCAGCCGGCAGAGATGAGTTTGGAGGAAATAGAAGAGAGGTTGAGTTCTGTTGTGAAAGCTGAGACAATTTCCCAGCTAAAGAGCTCTGTCTGGAAAGAGCGCCTTGAAGGTTGCCGATATCCCTGTGTTGTCTATCCTGTAGTTATTGTTTATTTGTTTATGGTTTTAAAGAATTAACTTGAATCACTTCTTTTTTTCTTTTTAAATGCCATACCCTTTTTTCTGTAGTCTAGCCAAATTTATTGGGATAAAGGCTACTATTCTTGTTGTTCTTTTACACTACATCTATCTGTTTGCTTGCTCTTCTTAAACTTGGCTTTCTTATTTAAGGCCTAGCATGCATGCGTGCGTGTGGAGTAGTGTGCATATGCACTTGTTTTCTTTGTACTGTTCTGTGCCTGGCAATTGTTTTCATCAGCTTATTAGAATAACTAACAATTCTCACACTTGGTTGAGATCACAAAAATGGAAGAAATCTTATTGTGACAGTTTTTTGTGTATGCTAAATATTTTTGTGCTGTGAAGCTTTAAGAAAGAATAAACATCTACAGTGAGAATATAACATTACTCTGTTTGGCAGCTGTTGGCGTACTCAAGCAAGAGGTGGAAAGTCTTACCGAGCTTGATAAGTCCGCTGAGCTTCTGATTCGTTTGTTGTGTGCTGTGCCTGGATGGAGTGAAAAGAATGTTCAGGTTCTTAGTGTTTGGTAACTATTTTTTGTTGAGTGAAATATCCCTTTGCTATAAAAGTAATGCCATTTAAATGAAACAGGTACAACAACAAGTTATAGAGGTCATCACCTATATTGCCTCGACTGTAAACAAATTTCCAAAGCGATGTGTGGTTCTATGCCTTCTTGGTATGGGTCCCTCTACTTCTCCATGTACCTTTTCTATGTAGTATGTATATCTTGTACCCAAAAATGAGATTGAGTTTGGTTTCGTCAAATTATCCACCTAATCTTAATAAACTTGTCGACAGATTAAAACCACGATTTTCTGAGCTTTGGTGACAGTAATTATAAATAGTCATGCACACAGAAACTGGTTTCTAGACTGCTGGTTGAACCTAAGATAATTTCCTTTGTTAGTTTGGTTGATGGGCTCATAAGCACAGGCTATTGACTTACATCCATGGTCCGGGCTCAAGACCTTGTTTATGAAGGTTTAGATTCACTGTATAGGTGCCCTTCAGCTGCCTACTTAAATTAGGCATAATGTTCTACTTAAATCTATCCCAGAATATAAAGATTTCTGCGCTTGTCCTAGACTATCATAAGTTTGACCATTATTATAGAAATGAAGAATAATATTTACAGTGTCAAATGAGCATAATTAGATCCATTATGAAATGTACTTTATACTTATTTGACTTCCCATATGTTAGTACTCTTCTTTATGAATTTGGACAATCTTCGAATAACTATCACTTCAGTAATCTCCTCTGTTGAAAAGTAAAGCGAGGTTTGGAATTTAGATTAGGCTTGGAATTTAGTTCCCAAAGTTTATTTTATTTAATTTCAACAACTTCTGAATATTTTAATTTCAACAAATCTTTGTTTAAACCAATAATTATCAATCAGCTGACGGGGCTTCCGCAGTTATTTTTTTCTTCTCGGATACAGAGTAGAAAATTCTATGCCTGTGGGCTTAGTTTAGCAACTTGTCTCTGATGTGCTATAAGAGGGATCCATCCTATGTTCTGCAACAGTTTATTTCATAAATAATGTAGCATGGATCTTCATCTTTGTACCCTGCTTCTTTACAGCTTGTTTTGTGCTTATTTTCAAATCCAATTTTGGATGTTCTAGTGTTGTCTGCTGAGCATACAAGATTTATTATGTTTGGTTGCATATAACCTATTGTTATTGATCATTTGATCTATTGGTCATACTTACCATTTTTAAACATATTTCAAATGTTTCATGTTCATTTCTTGGTCATGTCGTATAAAGTTTGGTTTTAGTAAATTTGTTAACACCTGATTTGCTATTTTCTCAGGCATAAGTGAAAGGGTTGCTGATATAAAAACACGGATCTTTGCAATGAAATGCCTCACTGCGTTTTGTGAGGCAGTGGGTCCTGGATTTGTGTTTGAAAGGGTAAGAGATACTGTTACACTGTTATTGTTTTTTGTTCGAAAGGTCCTCCACATTTGTTTAATTAACCCAATTAGGTGATATTATATGCTGGTCTTCAATAAATTCAGTGTACTGTTGAACATCTTTTCTATGTTATTCAGTGCTTTAGATGCACACTGCTTATATGATATTTGACAACTAGTATAATTGTGAGTAATTATTTTTGTAGCTTTACAAAATAATGAAGGAGCACAAGAATCCCAAGGTCCTTAGTGAGGGTATTCTTTGGATGGTCTCTGCTGTGGAAGACTTCGGGATCTCCAATTTAAAGCTAAAGGTGCACTTTCCTATGCTTGTTTGCTCTATACTTACAGTGTTTTCACACTCTTGTTCTTATCTATCTCTGTTGTTCCAGGACATGATTGATTTTTGCAAAGACATCGGTCTTCAGTCTAGTACTGCTGTAACAAGAAATGCTACTATAAAACTAATTGGGATGCTACATAAGTTTGTGGGCCCAGGTCATCTTCCTGTCCTCTTATATATTTTTAATATGTTACGATATGATAGTCGCCATATCGTGTTCTTGAAATAAACCATCCTGCAGATATTAAAGGCTTTTTAAGTGATGTTAAACCAGCACTTCTAACTACCCTGGATGCTGAATATGAGAAAAATCCTTTTGAGGTATGATGTATTACAGTCATTATTTGGAAAATCTTAGTTATTATTGTGACTTTGATTTTCACTGACATCAGTTTGGTTCGATTATTAGGGTGCTGCTGCTGCTCCGAAGAGAACAGTTCGGGTTCTGGATACTGCGTCTTCCGTATCTGCTGGCTCGTCTGATGGGCTACCACGGGAAGACATTAGTGCTAAGATTACACCTACTTTACTAAAAAATCTGGGCAGTCCGGACTGGAAGGTAGTGGCCTAAGTTATTGGATTTGATTTATTTTGTAAGTTTCTTGGATTTTATTTGCGATATTTGATATTATGGTTATATGTGAATTCACAGGTAAGACTGGAGTCCATAGACGCAGTCACCAAAATTGTGGAGGAGGCTAATAAACGTATCCAGCCTACAGGAACAGGTCCACTGATTATATTCATCTCAAACGACTATAAATGTATTCATTCAACTTGTAGTAAATTGTCTTGGCCATCTTATCACTGCAGCTGACCTGTTCAGTGCGCTTAGAGGTCGTCTTTCTGACAGCAACAAAAATTTAGTAATGCAAACCTTGTCCGCTATTGGTTGCCTTGCATCTGCTATGGGACCTTTTGTTGAAAAGTCAAGCAAGGTTTGGAACTAAGCATGAGTAGTCTACTTCTCCATGCTTATTTTGTTCGTTAGAATAACTGACAATTTTTTTTTTCTGTTGTGAAGGGTATTTTGGCAGATGTGCTGAAGTGTCTTGGTGACAATAAGAAGCATATGCGAGAATGCGCTTTGACTGCTCTAGATTCGTGGGTTGTGGCAGCCCAACTTGACAAGATGGTTCCATATATTATTGTGTCTTTGGGTGATCAGAAAACAGGTTCAGAAGGGCGAAAAGATCTCTTTGATTGGTTGTCTAAGCATGTTTCAAAAATGGGTGATCCATCTGAGGCTTTGCCTTTGTTGAAGCCATCTGCATCTTCTTTGATGGTATTAGTCTTAACTTTTTTTTATTGTTGTTTTTTTGATTTATAGCAATGTTGTTGTTCAATGGAGAGAATGTAATGGATGTACTTTTCTTGTCAAAAGGATAAATCTTCTGAAGTTCGCAAAGCTGCTGAATCCTTTATGAATGAAATTCTCAGGATCTGTGGCCAAGAAGTGGTATGTTTCATCGGCTTCCCATTCATTCATCTTTCCATTTAATGCTGCTGCGTTCTCAACTGAATTTATTGTTTGGTGTAGGTTGGAAGGAACTTGAAAGATTTGCCATCACCTACTTTGGCCATTGTATCAGAAAGGCTGAAACTGTCTACTCTACATGAAGGTGGTGTCTTACAGATTTTTGCCCTCACTTACTTTGGCCATTTATTTTCATGTACTTGTTGAAATTTTTGTTCTTGCCTTCTTGGCTTACTGTTGTTGCTTATTTCATCAGGATTTTCTGAATCTGTTAAGATGGTGACAACAAGCATGAGTTTGCCATCAAAAGCAGGTTTGAAGAACAATAAGCATGGTCCTAATGATCGTGGTTCTAATGTGGGCAAACCTGCGTCCCAAGTATGTGTTGCATCTTTCTTTGTCTTTGTGGATTATGCTATTGATACCTATGTTCTAACTACTCCACTATCAGAGAGGACTTCCTGCTAGAGCATCTGTTACTATGGTTTCTACTCAAGACCCTGCACAATCCCAGGCATTATTTAACATAAAGGACTCAAACAAGGTGAGCAATCTTCAGGCCCTGTAACATCGCTGTATTATGCACAGGTCTCATATAAGTTTATCTATTAATCAGGAAGAGCGGGAGAGGCGTGTTTTGGTAAGAAAATTCAAGTTCGAAGAACCGCGTCGAGAGCAGATTGACGAACTAAAGGTTTGTATATTGCATAAATGGAAACTGCTTTATGATTGTTACATTTACATCCTGTTATGTCCCTTATTAGAATCTTCCAGCTGAGTACTTTTATACTGGTATTTTTTCTTGTGGCCATGTTGTATGACATAAGTACTCATATTTTGATATTATCAAATGCCCTCAATGGTAAGCTGTTACAACGGATGTTATACTTTCGTGCGTGCATGCAAAATCCTATGGTTACAGTTGGACACAACTCGATCAAAATTCATGGCAGCAGGTGCTATGAAGTTATGTAACTGGAAGCGAAAATCTCAAACTTTTTAATTGGTTTACATTTACATTATTACAAAGCAAAGACTTATAGCCTGGATATGTGGTATTAAACGATGGTGTTGCCCTCAGTTATAATAATGAGAACTAGGCTCTTACAATTACAATGAATGGTATACTTTCGTGCTTGCATGCAAAATCCGGTACTGTCGGACACAACTCGAAAAGTTGGATGCTCACCAAATAGATATTTAAATTGGTGTAGACGAACCTGATATTAAAACAGTGGATGAAATATAGTGGGTTTATAATAGTCATCTTTGTATGCTGGTTCCCAATAAAAGAACCAGTTTCTAGAGAAGTTACAGTGATCTATGATTACTGAGGAATGAATAAATGATGCAAGAGAGGTTACTGCCTTACCGGCTGGTTTCTTTGTGCGGACACTAGTAATAATTCGAGTGAAACATCCTCAGTTTTCTCTAAATTAATGTTAGTTGCTGCTGGTTGTGAATTCATAGTGTCTCAGTAATCTGCTTCTGCTGATATTCTGCCTTTTGCCCGATGTAGTTTACTACCATGTGAACATATTGGATAATTTCCTTGGAATAACATTCTATGTGCAGATTGATTTGCTTAAGCATTTCTGATGTTTAATGTGTTTGGATATAGTGTCTATCTTCCTTTTGCCTCATGTAGTATATGAGTTACTACTGTGTGAACATATCAGCTAATTTCCTTGGAATAACATTTTGTGTGCAGATTGATTTGTTTAAGCATTTCCGAGAAGATGTAAGCTTGCGATTATGGAACTCAGACTTCAAGAGGCAAATAGACGGTATTGAATTGCTACAAAAGGTCGGAATCACAATATTACTTAATCTCTTTATTAGAGTGATTTAACATAGTTTGTTCCTGTGAATTTTCTTGTTTTGATGCTGTTGCAACTGTGCAGGCACTTCCTTCGAGTGGGAAAGAAGTGATTGAACTTCTTGACATACTATTAAGGTGGTTTGTCTTACGTTTTTGTGAGTCTAACACAACATGTTTGTTGAAGGTGAATGCACAGCACCCTTGTTAATAATTATGCTGGCCTTATTTCCTTTTGTTGTGGCACAATAACCTAATTTCTTTGCTGTACTGTGTACTACACTTGCTTTTAGGTCCTCGACTTTCTTCCTGAGCTTTTTGACATTCTAAAAGACCAGTCTTACATGTTGACAGAAGCTGAAGCTGCAATTTTTCTTCCTTGCCTCATAGAGAAGGTATGATTAGTACAAAAGTGCATATTGGATGTGTTATCATATTTGATATTACAATCCTGACCAAATTACTGCTGTTCTGCAGTCTGGCCATAACATTGAAAAAGTTAGGGAAAAAATGGGGGAGCTGATAAAGCAAATGGTCAACATTTATTCTCTTCCCAAACTACTTCCTTATGTTCTTGAGGGGCTCCGCTCCAAGAATAACCGCACGAGGATAGAATGTGTTGATATTATTGGATACTTCATTGACCATCATGGGACTGAGGTCTGAATTGCTATCTTCACCCATTTGCCAGTTAAGTTGTCTTGCTTTACTTATAGGAGATGCTTGTTTTTGTCATGCAGGTTGGTGGGTTGATGAAAAACTTGCCATCTGTTGCAGCATTGACAGCAGAGCGTGATGGTGAGATTAGGAAAGCTGCCCTTAATACGCTTGCAACAGCATACAAGAACCTTGGTATGCACCCACCCTTTTCTTCCCTTTTGAGCAGATGATATTTCATTTATATTTGTAGCTTCTTTTGGTGCATAATCAATCAAACCCTTTAGCTGGTTCTCAAACTCTCAACATTTGAATCTTTCCATATGTCTAGAAATAAAAATAAAATATTTTCCATATCATTTGTCTTGAACAGTTTATTTGATTTATTTGATATTTGTGGTTGTGTATTTGCACAAGCAATAAATCATTGCATATACCCAATTTAGCAGGATGTATCCTTTTGCAATACTTTATACTATTAAATTGATGTGTGTGAGCCTCATAGTATACTTTGTTTGACAAAACAGGAGATGATGTATGGCGATATGTTGGAAAACTCTCAGATGCCCAAAGAAGCATGCTCGATGATAGGTTTAAATGGAAGGTTTGTTTCTATCATCAAACATATAATAATATTTTAGCAAATAGGTCCTGCAATCACTTTACGACTAAGGTATGTACTAAGCTCTGCCTGATGGTATATTAGGCAAGGGAAATGGATAAAAGGAGAGAAGGAAGGCCTGGTGATGCTCGAGCAGCTTTGAGGCGTTCAGTTAGGGAGAATGGGTTTGTTCTTTCTCTCAATCTTGCCATTTATTTACTGTTGTTTTTTTATCTTTAGTTGTACATACTTTCATTTTGTGGATGTAGGTCTGATATAGCAGAACAAAGCGGAGAAGTAGTCTCCCGTTCAGTGACAGGATCAATGATCTCAAGGTGCTCCAGTTGTCTTATTGTGCTCTTTACATTCTTATATGCCATTAGTTACATAACTCTGCCTGTCTATGCTTGACTATCAACAGGGACTTTGGATATGCGGATGCTCATATGGATAGGCACATGGCACCTAGGCAGATTCCAGCTGCAACTGGTCCTGCAGACTGGCGTGAAGCTCTCGAGATAGTTGCATTAGGTTTGCCAGAGCAGGTCATGTTGTCGATCACTTCCCATATTCCCCACCTGTCCCATCTCCTTGAAGCTCCGTGTTTTTTTATATCGAAATTTTAAAACCTAGAGGTGTTATGTTTTTTTTTCCTTCAAAATTCACTCTTTAACCACAAACATTGGTCTGATATATCCTTTTATTTTTCTGCAGTCCGTTGAAGGTATGAAAGTTATATGCCATGAGCTAACTCAGGCAGCTGACCCTGAAAGCACGGTGCTTGAAGATCTTATAAAGGAAGCTGACAGATTAGTGTCATGCTTGGCTGTTATGGTTAGTATTTGTTGTGTTATTCACGTTCTGTTTGTGTTATTAAGGAAGCTGACAGATTAGTGTCATGAATCTCGCAGGTTCCAAAAACATTTAATTTTAGCTTGTCTGGGGCTTCTTCAAGGTCTTGCAAATATGTTTTAAACACACTCATGCAGGTTTGACATGTTTCTGTATGGCCCTTTACATTTTTTATGGCAGATTTTGTTTATCTGAAATCTTGGGCTATTTTGACAGTCATTTCAGATCAAACGTCTTGCTCATGCTGTGAAGGAGGGTACCCTTGACAACCTTATTACAGAGTTACTTCTTTGGCTTTTAGATGAAAGGGTTCCTCTTATGGATGATGGCAGCCAATTACTTAAGGCACTAAATGTTTTAATGCTTAAAATCCTGGTATGTAAATTTCTTTTTCATGCTCTCCTTTGCTCTTCCGGTGCTTTCCTTAATAGTTCTGTTTTAAACAGGATAATGCTGAGAGAACATCGTCATTTGTTGTGCTAATTAATTTGCTGAGGCCTTTGGACCCTTCAAGGTGGCCATCACCTACACCAACAGAGTCTCTTGCTGTAAAAAATCAGAATTAAGTTGACAAAGGTACATGATTATTTGCTTGACACATGTTCCTGAATCTCTTCATGACATTACATTTGACGCTTTTCCGAATCTCTACTTTACACTACTTCTGGCACTCTCCATCTCATCTTTCAGGTTCTTCAGAGTACAATATATGAAGTTGACCTCGATCGAATTCTTCAGAGCATCCATATTTATTTACAAGAACTGGGAATGGAAGAAATACGGAGAAGGTCTGTCTCCTTTGGTAGCTCTTTAACTATTTTCTTGAATTTTAGTTTAAATAGATGTCCTCTATAATCTGTAGGGCCGGTGCTGATGATAAGCCATTAAGAATGGTCAAAACTGTCCTGCATGAACTTGTGAAGCTTCGTGGAACAGCAATAAAGGGTCACCTTTCAATGGTTCCTATAGATGCTGAACCTCAGCCAATAATTCTAGCATACATTGATCTTAATCTCCAGGTAGAACTTGCAAAACCACTGTTACGAACAAGTTCTTCTTGCAGCCTTTTTTTCTCCCTTGCTAACCAACATTTTTTCCGTTGTTGTAGACCCTTGCAGCCGCTAGAATGTTGACGCCATCGGGACCTATGGGTCAAACTCACTGGGGTGATGCTGCATCAAACAATCCAAATCCATCTACTCACTCAGCTGATGCACAATTGAAGGTGCGACTGTCTTATCTTTTTTAGCCGTTCATGTTTGTGGCTCAAATGCTTAATGTTAATGCAGTGATTTCACATACTATTTTTCTTCCTTTTTGTGGCTATGAACAGCAAGAGCTTGCTGCTGTCTTTAAGAAAATCGGTGACAAGCAAACATGTACTATTGGCCTTTATGAACTGTATCGGATAACTCAGCTCTACCCAAAGGTATTATTCCTAGTGCTGTATTATCCAATGGCATGTATAATATCTGACATGTAATCAAGCTGAGAATATTAGTGTGCTTCTACATTAGCTCCGCGTATTCCTTGGGGATCTATTTATAAGCTGGTTTAGTCTTCATTGCCGTTTTTAATCATGTGCTGTGCATATTTCCATTGAGAACTCTTTTCTGTTTATAATCTGATCTTCCATCATTATCCCAGGTCGATATATTTGCTCAGCTTCAGAATGCTAGTGAAGCATTTAGAACCTATATCAGAGATGGGCTAGCTCAGGTCTGTAACCTCAGTCAAGAGGGGATTGAGCTTGTTATGATAATGTTGTTTGAGGAACGATTGAATTTAATTACATTGTTTACAATGCAGGTGGAGAAGAATGCAGCAGCTGGAAGAACGCCTTCTAGTCTTCCATTATCTACGCCGCCCCCAATAGCAGCAATACCATCTCCAAAATTTGCACCATCCCCTGTTCACACAAAGTCAATTGGAAGCAAAACTGATTATAACGAAGATAATGCCAGTGGTGAGACACAACCCTTCAGAGGTCAAGGTGACGCTGCCGACCAACAGACTGATAGATACCAGACCTCAGGTCCTTATTCTACACAGCCTCAATGCAGTTGCAAGCATAATTATATATGCTATCAGTGTTTATGTGATCTGATTATTTGAATCTTTATTTCTTTACCAGCAGGTACATTGGATGCTCTTAGGGAAAGGATGAAAAGCATTCAAGCTGCAGCTATAGGTCATTTTGACGGAGCTCAGGCTCGGCCGTTGGCAAGTATGAACGGAAGTAATATGCTGCATGGGGGAACACGATTGGACAGTGAAACCCAACAACAAAGCAATATTCCACCCATGGATGAGCGAGCTCTGTCTGGGCTGCAAGCACGAATGGAGAGGCTAAAGAGTGGGTCTATGGAATCACTATAGATACAATAACACTTATGAGAAATACCAACCGTTGTAATTCATTGTAAATTTGAGGCATAGTGATGCTGTTGTTTGTAGATAGTTATTTGAATGTCGGAAGAACTACATGGCACGGGGCCGACATTTCGTAACCCCTGTGCCAGGTCAAGCCATTCTTGCAGAGCCTGGGTGCAGTTTAGATAAGATTTAGCCAGATGTTTTCCTTGTAGCTACTCCATGAAGAGCTAATTAGTGTTGACACATTTAGCCGTACTGTATTGGTTTTCCTGTGTACAGCAATAGAAATTTTCATTCTAAATTAACTCTAATGTTACTAGTGAAATATATGGTTTTCGTAATGCGTATTTGTATGGTTTCGTTGGTGGCGTGAAAGAATTATTTGTGTGTTTGTATTGTGAAATGGTGTTTGGATTGGAAACGTCAAATACTATCGTTTGACACCCATTCTGTATTTTCCAACCTTGTTCAATATTGTACAAACTGGAAACAGAAGATTAGTTTTGTTTTTTTTTTTTTTTTTTTTTTTGACTTTAGACTTGTTCTACCACATTGTCATGACATCACACACACACACACACACACAAAAAAACATGGAGATTGTAAGGATCATGTGTTCGTATGCGTGGTGAAGTTCATCTAAAATACGTGACCACGAATGAAATGAAAACAAAAGAGTGAAGGGGGGTAGATATCACCCTCTGAAGTTTGTTAGCACATGACTGAATAGAGGAGTTTGTTGTATATTTGGTTATCAAAAATATTGTTTTGCTTAGCTACAAAGAGATATTTATATTTTATACAAGAAACAACAGTATTGGTTGGTTATTATTTTTTGGACAACACAATATTGGTTGGTTATGAATTGGGCTTGGAGTTTCGGAAGATAAGTGAGGTGAAAGATCTTCACGACATGAATTCTTGGAAGTCTAAGCACGATTGTTGGCCTCCTATGCAGTCCGCACTTTGTTGGAAGTCCAAATGATGCACCACTTGGTTGCCTTGGAAAAGTCTTCATAAACTTTTCACTAATTTATAATATGCAACCTGGATCTTCATAGGTTAGTGTGCATGACTCGTGACATTTGATGCATCTTTCAGCAAGCATTATATGGAAGTCTAACAGTTTGTTGTGACTTTGAATAATTGTTCTCCATCTTTGTGTAATCCTTTCTCTATAGAGCTGGGCTCTCTATAGAGCTTTTGTACACCTACGCTGGGCTCTCTATAGAGCTTTTGTACACCTCGTAATCCATCTTGGCTTGGATGATATGTATTATGTTGTACTAATCTGAGCTTGCGTAATCAGTGTCTTCTCATGCCTAAACCTTGTCAATCAAATGCACATAGGTAGCATAAAGTTCATGTCAAAAATTGAAGTATAGTTTAGGAAGGAATGAGTTCACCTCTCGTTTCAACTTGTTGACATGTTTTTTTAAAAAAAAAAGATTTGCAAACATTCGAGTGCCTGAATTCTAGCTTTCTTTCAAATGACGGTTATTTTATATTTCAAATTGTAGTTTTAGTTTGTTGCAATTTATGTAGGCATAATCAGTAGTTTTCGGTTCCAAAAATAAAAACCCGTTAGACAAAACTACAAACTTTGTTGGCACAAAGACAATTAATATTTTACAGCTCTTTCTACAAGTTTTTGGTTCCAAAAATAAAAACCCGTTAGACAAAACTACAAACCTGATAAAATTTGATCCGTGTTGGCACAAAGACAATTAATATTTTACAGCTGTTTCTACAGTAATAGGAATTGAATATTTATATAATACAAAGACAAATAACAAATCATAAAAGTAATATGTTGTTTGAGCGGCTGTTGTACAAGCGTGTTGTCTAATATCTTTAAATTCAGGCATCTAAAATATAGGAGAAGTGCTTTTATAAATAAATATCCTCTGGTTTACGCCAGTTAATCCATGGTTGACGCTCATTACTTGTATAGTTTAACTGTGAATCTGTTATACAACTGCCATCTTGTTTGCTGCTACTACTCATTCTGGTGGTACCGTAATTAATTTAATTAATAAATTGATTAACCATGCGTGATCTCAAACCCAAATTCTTTCTTTTCTGATCCTTCAAACAGACCTACGTTGCTGGTTGCTGCACCTCGTATCCCACAGAACGAGCCCACAGGCACCACAGTCCACATGGTCATCGAGTCAGACTCAGAGAAATGCCCCGCCGGCGCCGCGTGCCCGCAACCACACACACAGTCACGGGACGGGACAGAGCTAGCGATGGACACATCAGCCGCAGGTAATCGCGAAGCGGCGCACGTGAGGCTATGACCCGGCCAGCGCACGTACGGATGGGTTAGCATCTAGGGAGATGAGATGGATGGGGTAGGTCGTCGGATGAGTGGTGACGATGATCCTGCACCGGCCGGCTGCAGGGAGTTGGTCCAGTCAAGGCCACCGCACGCATGCACGGCGGCCGCGGCTGACGCCTTCGTGCCAACTGCCAAAGGAAGCAGGACGAAACACCGCGGCTGTCACAGTGTGCCTGTGTTTTCGTCAGCACTGGCGTCACTCGCCGTCGACCTCCTCCTTGGATATGCCTACGGCCTACCTCTCTGACCGGTGACCCTCATCTCATCGCCTCATCGGCAGCTTGCCAGCCTATGTCGTCGTCGTCGACCTTTGTGCTGCTTTGTGAGAACCTGTGTAGAACTTAAAAGGTCGGTTTGACATTGTGATCGATTCTGAAGTTCTGAGCATATACACCACACAACGGCAACGGGGGTCGTCCTGGATTATTCGGTAATGAAATGGGCATCGTCTCATCGACAAGTCTCACACTCTCATCGTAGCCACCACATACCTCGTACTATTCTGTGTCCACTATTGACAATCATAAGAAATTCTACAATTAGAAATCTGCCTTTTGAAACACGAGGTTTTAGCATCCAAATGATGTACTCTCCGTGACACTTTTGAAATCTTTGAGGGAACAAAAAGAGAATGGTTTCATATGGACAAGTATCATAAGATGGATACCTCCCAACTTTTCCATTAACACATGTTTATCTTGTGCAAATAACTTTAGGGTAAACTTTTTTATTTCAATCTTCAACTTACACGACAGCACATTCTTCATCACGGGACTACAAAACACGGGGTTTACTATTTTCTTAAATAATAATAATAAACTGTTCTAATCTATCTGTTGGTGCTTTATACAGTATATATGTTGAGTTATTTGGATCTTATTTGATCATGTTTCTAGTAGCCAACTTTTTTTTTCAATCTCCAACTTTCATTGATAAAATAATAGTCCACAGCTAACCAAATTTACTTATATTTTCTCTCTCTAATTTGTTCATATTAAATACATCACTTATATAGATGCTTTCCTATATTTGTCCATTTGTAATAATCTTTAGCTATGAATTACTTTGTAGCATTTCATAATTATAGATATGGACAATTTGTTGTTAAATGATGTTTGAACCTATTGAATCCATGGACAACGTTTCTGATTTTTTTTTTGACGATTTCTAGGGTCTCTCTACCTTTTATTCCCTAATATTGGCCCCAATGATTAACTTGGAGGCATTAGTAGTAGTAAGACTGCGAGGTGAGCTAACTGGGTATGGCATAATTGGTTACATTCATGAGGTGGAACCTGCCTGATTCTACGACTACCATGGGTGCTAATATTGACTATACTCACTCCATCTCCAATTAGAATCCATTTAGGCTTTTCTAAGTATATTGTTTCTACAGTACTATACACCTAGGCATAGCTGGCCTATGTCTATATATACGATAAAAACTATGAATCTAGAATGATCTATAATCTGGAATGGAGGGAGTACTATTATTCTTTTAGCGATATTTAATATGAGCAACTCGTCGGACAATAAGGTGCATGCGGTGACTTCATCAATCTCAAGATCTATATCAGCTCTTTCAAAGGCATCCATGATGTAAGTTGTGTGAATTTGTGTTAGCATGCCTAGTATTTATATGCATGGGTGTGCATGTACCATAGTCAAATCTAAATTAGGTTACCATATGACAACTACTGCCACCATTCTTCACTGTATATCTGTTGCAAGTCAAGTTTCTCTAGTCTACAAAATTAAAAAAAAAATACATTAATATACACAACATCACATTAGCTCCATTACATTATCTACAAAATATGTCTTGATAGTGTATTTATTTATACTTTAAATGTTAATATATATATATTTTTAAAACTCGATCAAAACTAGAGAACTCTGACTCGAGATAAAACTATTGTCACTGCAATTTATTATGTAGGAAGTAGTAATAAGCTGTTAATTTCTTCGCACCGTTCGTACAGTTTGATCAGGAAAAGCTCAGTGTTCCATCAAAGCAGAGGAAAAGCTCAGTGAACATCCAGCTGCAGGGCACTTAAAATTACTATTTAATTTAGTTAACTACTAAAACTACTGCCAAACACAATGTTCTCCTCTTTCCATAAAGGAGCAGACAAACAAAGTGGACAAATCGCTTTCCGACCCCGTTTTTTCCTGCGAGCAGCCCGTCGGTCTTTTTCACCTCCATATACAGACATGGGGTTGGGGTTCATAGGCATTCTAGCACCACATATAGTCCACCGCAGGAGGAATGAAAGGGAAACGCATGGGATGTCGACGACGAGAGCGGCTGCGGGCCTACCAACTCCCGCCGGCTTTGGTCGCCGCCACCGTTGCGGCTCGCGCGCACCGCACCCGGGCAAGGTTCAACGCACCGGGATAGGAACAGGATAGGTGCATCCAGGACCAGTGCAGACATCGGCGGCAGCGGCAGGCAAGCAGCGAGCTGGTTCATCGGACACGTGCTGAATGCCAACTTCTTTTATTTATATTTTGAGACATTTTATAGAAAAGAGGAGATGAACCTACCTTGTACTCATATTACTACTTGTCTACTGGCTGTCTGGCCGCCTGTCAGTAAGCTGTTTATACTGTATTAATTAAAGTTGACGCATGGGACCATTGTCGTATGTACGAACGGTCCAAGGTAATTTCCTATTTAGGCCTTGTTTAGTTCCCTAAATTGGGGATTGTCAATTTGGCACAGTGAAAAATTCCCCATCACATCAAAATGCCGGCGCATGCATGAAGTACTAAATTTAGATGAAATTAAAAATTAATTGCACAGTTTAGTTGTACTTTACGAGATAAATCTTTTGAGCCTAATTAGTCAATATTTGGACAATATTTTACAAATACAAACAAAATGCTACAGTACGCTACAGTGGTGATTGCCAAATTGGCAACCCCCAATTTGGGGGAACTAAACAAGGCCTTATATATGGTGGCGTCTGAACTTTTAAATATTCCAAGCATATGCTTTGCTGTCGACGGGCAGAGCAGCCTGCGCGCGTGTGAGATGTGTGCGTGGAAACCAGCCAACGGTTAATGAGTAGCATCAATCGTAATCGCATTGACACCGAATGAAACACGGCTCACGTCGCTCACAGCACTGAAAAACGCGCCTATGCGTGATCGCAAAAAAAACGTCGCTCACAGCACATTTTGAATTTTACCTAGCTAGCTGTCCATCGATGGGATCAGAAGAAGATGGAGCATCCTCGCTCATCCCCTTCCAGAAATCCGGACTAGAAACTTGTGCGTAATTCCCACTGTGAGAATTTCAAACGCTTGTCACCGCGCCTCTGTGCTTTGTGTGCTGTGCCCTCGAGCGTGAATGCGTGATGCGAATTGTCAAATTCAAATCCAGACACTTTGCCTTATCTTCCATAGACTGAACGCAGAAAATGTCGAGCACCAACCAAATCTGCAGTTCAAAACCACCATCCTTGGAAAAAGCCCTCGTGAACGCCACGTCGCAGGGCCTTCGCGAACAACGCCTGCCGCGAGCAGCAGCGGCGGCACAATCCGCACGTGGCTGTGGCGCCGTGCCAACTGCCGCCAACGCAGTCAGTCAAACACCACGGAGCTGTCACGGCGACCGTGGCGTCCCATTCGCCGAGATCGCTCGGGTTTTTGTGCATTTCCGGGGTGGAAACCGGCGAGACACCTCGCTAAAGCCTTTGACGCCTGCTTCGGAGTTGCCGAGTTGGGCGTCGCGTCGATCGCGTGGGCTGCGGCGGCGGCCGTCGTCGGCCAGGCCACCGAACCGGCGAACAGGGTCAGAGTCTTTTCCACGCGGGAACCTTCGCGGCAGCCTCGCCCATCCTCATCCGGAAGCCCACGAAGGCACGAGGCGGGTTGGGGCGACACGCCGGGCCCACGCGAACTGGGCTGCGCGGCGGGCGCAGCCCATATAAACGCGCCCCACCGCCTTGGCGGCCAAGGAACCAGCTATTTATCTTGCGGCGGCCAGGCATCCAGCCGCCTTTCGAAACCGAGCACGGGGAGCAGACGCGGTCTCTGGAACCGAGCCGAGCGAGCGAGCAATCTATTCAGCCGTTGGGGGTTTCTGTGAGGAGGAGGATGGCAATGGTGGCGGCGGCGGCGGAGGGGAGCGGGCGGAGGGACGCGGAGGCGGAGCTCAACCTGCCGCCGGGGTTCCGGTTCCACCCCACCGACGAGGAGCTCGTGGTGTACTACCTCTGCCGGAAGGTGGCGCGGCAGCAGCTGCCCGTGCCCATCATCGCCGAGGTCGATCTCTACAAGTTCGACCCCTGGGATCTGCCCGGTGCGTTCCTGCCCTTCGTCTTCTTGCTCTGCTTTCCTCTGTTTTTCAATCAAAATATCTTCTCGTTTTAGTTACTGTAAAAAAGAAATCTTTAAGTCTCTCGTGGATCCATTCATCGGAATCCCGGACGGCATTTTTGACCTGGGTTCTGTGCTGCTCTGATTCTCCTCTGCAGAGAAGGCGCTGTTCGGCCGCAAGGAGTGGTACTTCTTCACGCCGCGGGACCGCAAGTACCCGAACGGCTCGCGCCCCAACCGCGCCGCCGGGAGAGGGTACTGGAAGGCGACGGGGGCGGACAAGCCCATCGCGCCCAGGGGCAGCGGCAGGGCGGCGGGGATCAAGAAGGCGCTCGTCTTCTACTCCGGCAAGGCGCCCAGGGGCGTCAAGACGGACTGGATCATGCACGAGTACCGCCTCGCCGACGCCGACCGCGCACCCGGCAAGAAGGGCTCACAAAAGGTGCGTGTTTGTTTGTGTGTGGCTGTTCCATCCTCGCCGATTGCATTCATTCCACGGCGAGCCATGGTGCTAATGAATGTCTTTGCTTTCTTCTTGCAGTTGGATGAGTGGGTGCTGTGCCGGCTGTACAACAAGAAGAACAACTGGGAGAAGGTGAAGGCGGAGGAGCCGGAGGCGGCGGCGGCGCACCAACACCGGCAGAGCGTGGCGGAGGATTCCATGTCCGACAGCTTCCAGACGCACGACTCGGACATCGACAACGCCTCCGGCATGCAGCAGCAGCAGCAGAGCTGCTTCGGTGGTGGCAACATGGTGCAGGGGCAGCAGAAGGCCATGGCCACAATGAACGGCGGCATTGGCACCGGCGCCGTGACGGTGAAGGAGGACCACGACTGGTTCACCGACTTCAATCTGGATGACCTGCCGGCGTCCTACAACAACATGGCTCATATGGTGCAGAATCCGAACCCGGGGGTCCAGACGACGGTGAATCTGATGGCTGGGCAAGGCCATGGCGGCTACTTGCAGTCCATGAGCTCGCCGACGATGAAGATGTGGCAGACAATCCTGCCACCGTTCTGATGAGAGTTGTTGGTTTGGATGGAATTTTGGATGGAAGGGGAAGAGATGCTCTTGTAAATAAGGAGGGCATAGGAGTTCGTTGTTAGACTGAACTAGAAACAACAAGTTTGAAATTTGGAGGGTATGAATTCTGCAACTGTTGCTGTAGGCTTGTAACGTTTATTCATTTGTTAGATTATTACCTGTGTTTGGTAATATACAAACTAAATTTGCTTCTCCCTTTGCACTAAATTTGCTTCTCCCTTTGCACTACTTGGAACTGATACAAAACTATACAGTTCTCATGTCTCATATGGTCGCTCTGAACCGAAATTGATCTTAGGACCTTTGAGCTGAATATGATGTGAATTGATCTTGGACATTTGATCTGAATATGATGTGTAATTGATCTTGGACATTTGATCTGAATATGATGTGATATATATTCTCGTACATTTATTTCACTGCAAGATGATAAAATGGTAGTAGTAACATTCATAGTGTGGATGGATAAGTAAAATCATATGATTCTAAAGTGGGATGAAGTAATATTGAACCGACCAAATCTATTTCTCAAACCGGGACGGTCCATTCAACTGTTACGTTCCAATGGGGGAAAAGGCAAGAAATGCTAGCCTTATCAATTGTTCCCACGTCATAACCCATATGAGTTAGTGAATTGATGACACTTTCGCACACAGGTAGAGGTATCGCTTTCCTTAGGAAAATGCCGTCTGTATCTATATCTATCATCTGCACGGTACTAAATCAACTTGCGTCTGTATCTATATCTATCAATCTGCACGGTTTGAATCAACTTGCATCAGGTTGCAAGATAACGCCAAATTCTGCAGTACATATCTATCAGAGAAGTTCAGTCGTATGAGAAGATATGCTTAAACTAGCCACTTGCAATCAGCATCGGCATATCTCTAAGAATATGTATGGTACAATGGTCTTCAGACCGTACGAGGATAAGCTCGTTGACTTAAACCATGTTATCAGCAATCTGATAGCATAAAACACCGGCTCCTAGTCATAGGCATTATTATTGAAGCCATAGGATAGATACAAGGACACAAGGTGCCAACCAAAAGAGGAGTGCTTGATAGATAAGATTAGGTTTAGATTTAGGTTCAGGTATCAGGTAATAATCACCATTTTGATTAGGTTTAGATTTCAGGTTCAGGTATCAGGTATCAGCTGAGTTATTGTCAGAACAACCCGATTAATAATTGTTGTAAAAAAAAGGATCAATAATCACCATTTTGATCAATACTCCCAAGTAGCAGCCTGGCGGCGGCAGGCAGTCCCAGTTTCAAATCCATTGTGCTATTGTCGTTAGATTCTTCATATGCACATGCGAAGTAGTAATAGAATACCAGAAAGGTTGCTACCATGTTGTGTCTCAATTGGTTGCAATAAACGCAAAACAAAATAAAAGAAACATACAGTGGTGAGTGATGCACAATCCAGAAGAAAAGATAGCACAAAATTCTGTATCTGTAAACGAGATCAACGCAACTGACATGGGGAGAGGACGGAACGGACGGAACTGATTTCATTGGACTGGACGCTACCGTGAAAGCTATTGATCGGCCAGCAGTCCAGCACCTACTCGCCGCGCACCTATTCCCCTTCCACTGCTGACACGCGTTGTGAATCGCTTCCTTCAGCAAAACTTGGTGACGATCTCTCTCAGCAAGCCCAAAAAGAGTTGGCTATATGCCAAGCCATCAATTGACAAGTTTAGAGCAGAGTACAACGATTAGCCTCTTTTCATAGTGCCGCTGGGCATGATGCTCCCCTTCTAGTTCCTTCCTACTGCTCTTGTGGATGCACGGAGCTTAATTGTATGGCACTACCCTTGTTCACAGCATCGCGAGCCCAAGCCATGACAATGGTAAGTTTATGAGAAAGGATACGAGGTACATCAGCGATGATGGTGGCCAGCATCGGGCAACTTCTCTACCACGTGGGGAAAGAGATGAGGCCTAATGAGAGAACTCAGAACAGAGGCTGGGATGTACAATGTTCAGCTTAAAAATAGTAAGCGCTTTCATATTTGATCGATTTGATTTCTGTATCTAGCCCCTGCTGAACTCAGGGCATGTAAATCAGATGAATCGGTGCCAAACGGTTTGACGATGCGGGAATCTGAGCCGGAACTATTTGCTTTCTACTTCTCCTCTTCACTCAATGGTGTCGTGTTGGAAAGCCCTCGTCTCCAATGGTTCTCAAATCTCCTACATACGATTCACGCACCATTCTCTAGCTTTCCAGAGTGGCCACGTCGCGGCCTAGTATCGGCCGTCCGATCGGGCGGACGGACGGCCCGCATCGAGGCGAGTCTCGGCAATTTTGCAAAACGCTCCACAAACTCCTGTGAAATATAACCCGTCCATCCTCCTCTCTCAAGTTTTCTTGCAAACAAGCCCTCAACCTTTTCGAAATAGGACCCGCAGTTCAGCTTCCTCTCATGCCCCCTTCATGGGCCAGCCCGCCTCTTCGTTGGGCTCGGTGGGCTGAATTGGGACCAAATGCCTTTTATATTCTCAAGAAAATTTATTATTTATCTAAACAAAATGAAATAATGTAAAAATCATAACAAATCAAATAAAAATAAAAAATACCAAACTAAGTTTATTGAACTCTACATAACTAGCACTACACTTTAAACATATAACATAACATATTTTATTATAATTTTATTGCTACAAATGTAGATTAATATTTCTCTATAGTTTTTTGAAATTAATTAATTAAATTAGTTTGCTTAATCAAATTGCTAAGAAATTTTTATCGCAGCATACCCATACCACGTGTAAAATAAAACGATATGTTATTATACAAAAATAAACTCTCGTTAACTCATAAAATGTTCCTTTCTCTTAATAAATACTTTAAAATTTTCTTTCTTCATAATAAATATAGCAAAAAATTTGATAGTTCTTGAATTCGCTTCATAACAAATAATTATTTGCGTGAAAAAATATCACGGGTCCTAATGGCCATAAGCGACAACGTTCCTAACCTAGGACAAAAAATATGGTCTGACGATCTCTATATCAGATTTGACTTGAAAAAGGTAAACATGCAATGCAAAGTATGTGTTGCGTTACCTCAAGATAAACTTTTTTTTTTTTGCGAAATACCTCAAGATAAACTTGGTAGACAAAATCATCATTGGTTGAACTTACATTCTCTGTGGTATAAAAAACTAGGGCTTATATAAGGGAGTGCATAAGGAAGTTCCTTTACTGCCTCTAAATGTCTTTGTATATAGCAGTATACACTTTATCAATGAGAGGACGAGCACATTTTTTTTTCAAACCACGACATTCGTCATGTATCTGCAATAATTAAATTCTTATCCTACTACACTTGGTAAAACCAGTCGTATCAAAAGAAAAAAGGCTGATCAAAGCTGCAAACAGCTCACACACTGGCCGCAGGTGGCAAGGCCGCGAGTATTTCTAGTAGGAAAGACTATTGACTTTATCAAGAGTCTAAGCCTGTTTATTA
This sequence comes from Themeda triandra, assembly GCA_018135685.1. Taxonomy (NCBI): domain Eukaryota; kingdom Viridiplantae; phylum Streptophyta; class Magnoliopsida; order Poales; family Poaceae; genus Themeda; species Themeda triandra. The sequence goes on along the minus strand of JAENPR010000131.1, from coordinate 404,802 downwards.
TCTTGAATATATCAGACTTGGAGTCTAAATAAAAACTTGAGTCTTGATTTTTCTCACCCTCTTCAATAAATATACTGTCACGTCAAAAAGTACTGGTCGAAAATGCTATCAAGAATAGGAACATAAAGCGAACTGTGAGAGGGGTTCTGAGCATACAAACTGACAACAGAAGAAGCTATAGTTTGTGTTGCAAGAGAACGAGCAGTTAAAGTTTTGTGATTTGTGAGTGTGAGGGAGGAGAAAACCGGCAGTCAGTGAATGGGACATACTTTCTTTTAAAATACTTAAAGTGATATGAAAGGGGCGAAATTCTGTGGAAGAGCAGTCTTCACAGTAAAATCAGTCCACTCAGTGAAAAGGTGTTCACACTTCACAATATGGCCGACCATGTCGGCATCATGCTTAGGAAGTAATCCGATGATCCGGAATATATATGGAAGAAAAAGACATACATAGTACATAGATAGCCATTATTTTCTTTGAGTTAGAGCTTGAGCCATGCCTTATTACCAGCTTCTCCTTGTTGCCGCCATCATCGTTGTTGCCAGCAGTAAACTAGGAGATGGCCTATGCCGCCAAGACGAGAAGGCCGCTCTGATCCGCCTCAAGAAGGGCTTCTGCTTCGACCAAGCGTTTTCAGAGCTATCCTCCTGGCAGGCGAGCTCCGAATCCAACTGCTGCACCTGGCAAGGCATAACATGCGGTGATACTGGCACGCCAGATGTCCAGGTGGTTGTTTCACTGGACCTCGCCGATCTCAACATCTCCGGTAACCTCAGCTCTGCTCTCTTCACGCTTACATCCCTTCGCTTCCTTAGCCTTGCCAACAATGACTTTCTGGGAATCCCTCTGCCAAGCGCTGGCTTTGAGAGGCTCAGCAACCTCACCTATCTTAACCTCTCCGGTTGTGGCTTCGTCGGCCAAGTGCCCAGTACCACTGCCCAGCTCCCCAACTTGGAGACCCTCCATATCTCCGGTGCCATCATCTGGGACGCTCTACAGCAACGAGCAACTCCCATCCTAGAACTAAAAGAACCTACTCTTGACACCCTGATCACCAACCTGAACAGCCTCCAGAGGCTATATCTCGATTATGTTAACATTTCTGTTGCCAGCACTGATGCTAATTCCAGTTCCAGGCATTCCCTCCGAGAGCTGAGGCTGTCAGACTGCTGGGTCACCGGGCCTATTGCAATTTCTCTTATTCCAAGGTTAAGGTCACTATCAAAGTTCATACTGGACTACTGTATATTTAGCCATCCAACAACGGATTCCTTTTCTGGGTTTGGCAAATTGTCTTCCTTGCGGATTCTTAAACTCAGTAACTCTGGGCTGATGGGAACCTTTCCCTCATCAAGGATATTTTCCATCAAGAGCTTGACAGTGATAGACTTGTCAGGGAACACCATGCTGCATGGGGTGCTGCCGGAGTTCACGCCAGGAAGTGCTTTACAGAGTTTGGTGCTTTCCCATACAATGTTCTCCGGAAACATACCTGAATCTATTACCAACCTCAACCTCATTACACTGGACCTTTCCAGTTGCCTCTTCTATGGAGCTATGCCGTCCTTCGCTCAATGGATGATGATTCAGGAAGTAGATTTGTCAAACAACAACCTCATTGGATCATTACCTTCAGATGGGTACAGTACTCAATATAACCTCACTGAAGTCAATCTCAGCAACAACTCATTCTCCGGTGAGATACCTGCAAATTTGTTTTCTCACCCTTGTTTGCTAGTGTTGGACCTCATCCAAATGCATCTTCTAAGTTGGAGTATCTTTCTCTAGGCGAAAATAATCTGCAAGGGCCGATTCCAGAGTCATTGTCCAAGCTTTCAGGGCTCACAGGGTTGGATCTCTCTTCCAACAATCTCACGGGTACCATGGATCTAAGTGTGATCAAGAATTTGAGGAACCTCTCTCTTCTCTACCTATCGGACAACAAGCTGTCTATTCTTGAGAAAGGTGATGCTAGATCTTATGTTGGATATCCCAATATTGTGTCCTTGGGGTTGGTATCATGCAACTTAACAAAGCTGCCTGCATTCTTGATATACCTGAATGAAGTTGAACGGTTGGACCTCTCAGACAACAGCATTGCAGGGCCCATACCTGATTGGATTTGGAGGGCTGGAGCAAATGATTTCTACTACATCAACCTCTCCCATAATTTATTCAGCAGTATCCAGGGGGATATCTTAGCACCCTCATATCTCTACCTAGATCTCCATTCTAACATGATTGAGGGCCATCTCCCTATTCCCCCACTGAATACTTCGTTCTTGGACTACTCCAGCAACCATTTCACTCACTCGATTCTGTTGGAATTGTGTTCTCTATTGATTTGGCTAACCCTAGAAGGGTAGCTATATAGTGTAGCATACATGGGCCTCATGGGCCTAGCCTCATGGGCCTAATACATGTATATACTCCAACACTCCCCGTTAGCCTCGAACTACCGGCGCAAATGGAGTTCTAGACCTGGACATCTAAAAGAAAGAGCACACACACATGTCCCCCACGCCCACAACTAGCCACCGGTGATGTTGAGGCCGGAGCGGAAGTCGGTGAAGGTCGACGACGGGAGGCCCTTGGTGAAGATGTCGGCGAACCGGGAGGTGGTCGGTACATGGAGGACCCGCACCTCGCCGATGGCCACCCGATCACGGGGGACGAAGTGAAGGTCAATCTCCACATGCTTCGTGCGCCGGGTGCCGGACGGGTTGGTGGAGAGGTAGACCGCGCCGACGTTGTCGCGGTAGACGAGCGTGGCCGGCGAAGGGGCTATGGAGCTCGGCCGGAGCCGCCGGAGCCCGGGAAGCCTCGGCCACACCATTGGGCGACGGCGCGGTACTCGGACTCGCACTAGAGCGGGAGGCCACTGCCGGCGCTTGGAGGACCAGGGACACCGGGTTGCCTCCGAGGAAGACGGCATAGCCGTAGGTGGACCGTCGAGTGTCCGGACAAACAGCCCGCCGGCGTCGGTGTAGACAACCCGCTGTGAGGAAGACCGTCGGTGCGGAGCGAGCCATGATCGCGGTGGCTCGGAGGTACCTCGAGGAGACGCTTGAGAGCGGTGAGATGAGGCTCCCGAGGATCATGCATATGAAGGCACAACCGCTTAACCGCATAGGTGATGTCGGGCCGAGTGAAGGTGAGTGCGAAAGAGCACCGCAAGATCGCGGTATGCCGTAGGATCGATCCACGGGGGCCCTCTCGCCTCGGACGCTTGCTCGAGTGTCAACCGGAGTGGTGCGGGGCTTGCAATCTGTCATCCCAGCCCGCTCAAGTATGTCCAGAGTGTACCGACGCCGGTGAAGAAGAAGCCCACTGGATGAGGCTCACACGGTGACTCCAAGAAAGTGGTGAAGCACACCCAAATCCTTCATCGCAAACTCCCGCCGAAGAGAGGTGATGATCCGGCGAAGCATTGACTCACCGGAGGCCGTCAGACTATGTCATCCACATAGAGTAGCGATATGCGCCCTCGGCCCCATGGTGATAGATGTACGGGGACGTGTCTGACTTGGCCTCCACAAAACCAAGTGTCAGGAGGAAAGCAGCAAACCGATGGTTCCATGCCCGGGGAGCCTGCTTGAGGCCATAGAGGGACTTGTTGAGCCGGCAGACCATCTCAGAACTGGAGGAGTCAACAAACCCATTGGCCGACCGCGCAAGATATCTGTCTCGGTGAGAAGACCATGCGTAAAAGCATTCTTCACATCCACTGGTGCACCGCCGGGAGCGGGTGAGAGCCGAGAGCACAAGACGGACAAGAGCGTGCTTCACCACCGGACCGAAAGTCTCATCATAGTCAACCCCAGGGCGCTGAGTGAAACCCCGAAGTACCCAACGAGCCTTGTACCTCTCAAGTGTACCATCAGCCCGGCGCTTGTGTGTCCAGATCCACTTGCCGGTGACGACGTTGGCGCCTCGCGGACGGGGCACCAGATCCCAGGTCTGGTTGGCGAGGAGTGCCGCGTACTCCTCTTCCATCGCACGGCGCCAGTGAGGGTCCGCCAAGGCCTCGCGGACGGAAGAGGTACCGGAGAGATCCCCGTCTCGCGGCGGTGCGGAGAGGCCTGCGGGCGGGACGCTGCCTCGTCACCATAGGGTGAGTGTGACGAGGGTCCCGGTGAAGCGGCGGGTGGTAGACCGGGTCGCGACACGGGCACCCGGCGGCGAGGCGGCGGCGACGGTGTCCCGGCGGAGAGGAGGACACCACCGGCGGTGCGGGTGACCTCGGCGAAGAAGGGGTCACCGGCGGAGGCGGCGGTGGTGGCGGCTCGTGCCGGCACGTCGGTGGTACACGTGCACCGGCCGGGCGAAGCGAGCGGTGGCTCCCGAGGGCGCACGTGGCGCCGGAGACACCGCAGTGGCGCCGAGGTAGCACCCGAGGCGGCGGCTCGAGACCCCCACCCGCTCGGCCCCCTCCATGGTCGAGTAAGGAGGAGGGTCGGGAGAGACACCGGCCGCCGGTGAGCCGGGACACGGCTCCGACGAGGAGCACGGTGCCGGAGTACTGCGGGGAGACAACTGGAAGGTGGCTCGACCACCGCGTCGCTGGGAAACAAAGAGAAGATGTCAAGCTCCCGTGGAGTGGAAGTGGTCGAGGAGGGGTGGAGAAGGGGAAAACGGACTCATCGAACACCACATGGCGAGAAATGAGAACCCGACGAGAGGTGAGATCATAGCACCGGTAGCCCTTGTGATCTCGGGGAGTACCCAAGGAAGACACACAAGGTGGACCGGGAGCGAGCTTGTGGGGAGCAAGGCGGTGGTGTTCGGGTAACACGCACACCCGAAGACCCGAAGGTGATCGTGCCCGAGGAGGTACTAAAGAGAGCGTGGTGTGGTGTAGAGCCGGACGAGGGCGGCGGAAGGAAGGCGGTTAAGGAGGTAGGTGGAGGTGTGCGGCACTCGGCCCGAGCGAGCGAGGAAGTGAGGCTGGAGAAGAAGCGTGCGCATGGTGTCGTTGATGGTACGAATCATGCGCTCGGCCTTGCCGTTACGAGAGGAGGTGTACGGGCAAGACATGCGCAAGAATCGGACACCGTGAGAGAGGAAGAACGCACGCGAGGTGGAGTTATCGAACTCACGCCCATTGTCACACTGGACGGCCTTGATGGTGAGGCCGAACTGAGTGGACACCCAAGCGAAGAAGTGGAGGATCGCGGGGAAGGCATCGGACTTGGCACGCAAGGGAAAAGTCCACAAGTAATGAGAAAAATCATCAACCACCACAAGATAGTACTTATATCCGAGATACGAGTACGTGCGATGTCCACAGTCGCGGTGTACGAGATCAAAAATGCGAGCCGCATGGGACGAAGAACCGGAAAAAGGAAGGCGGACATGACGACCCAACCGGCACGCATGACACAAGTGCTCATCGGGAGCGCGAGAGCAAGGCACGGCGGAGCCGTGATCGAGCCGTGTCAAAGCGGCCGGCGGGATGGCCGAGACGACGCGCCACGTAGTGGAGGTGGTGGTGGCAAGGGCGTACGCCGAAGGAGGTGAAGTGGAGGGCAAAGGAGGTGCGGCGGAACTAGGAAAACGAAGGGTGTATAGGGGCCCGTCTTTGTCACAACGGAGAAGAGGACGCGAGAGGCCAACTCCCGCACGGTGAGGCCACAAGGGTCAAACTCAACCGAGCAAGAGTTGTCACCGTGAAGCGACGAATAGAGAGGAGGTTGTGAACCATACCGGGAGCCACAAGAACATCGGAATATGAAAGGAGCCATGGGCGCCGGCGGTACCCACGGACGTGACAGAAGACACGAACCATTTGCGACCATGATGGACGAAGGGTGAGAGGAAGAAGGTGGGTGGGCGGAGGAGAGCATACCGGGGTCGGGAGTGGTGTGGAAGGTGGCACCCGACCGGCGATCCACCGTGGGCCGACGGAGCCGCCGGGCCCATAGTGCCATGAAGGTGAGCCAAGGCCGCCGAGTCCCAAGCGGCCGCCCGGCGAGGCGCCGGAAGGTGTGACCCACGAGGACGCTCGCCGGGTGAAACCCCGGAGAAGCGACGCCGAACATGGCGATGGCCGGTGGGTGAGGCTCACCGCCGGGAGCCTGGAAGGGCCACGAAAAGAGGTGCCCCAACCACGGGTCGTGTAAGCCAGGACCGCCGGAAGGTGTAGCCCACGGGGACACTGCTGGGTAGAACCCCGGAGGAGCGGCAGCGAGCATGGCGGTGGCCGGCTCACCACGTCCTCGTCCGCGACGGTGACCACGGCCCCCCCCACCCCCGCTTGGCCCGGGGGGAGGAGAACCCAGAAGAAACGACGGTGTCCCCGGCGGGGCAGACGGAGGCGGAGTGGTGGCAGGGGCAGTCGAGGACGACAAGAATCCCAGCGCAGACCCCGCCCGGTGATGGGCCAGATCGTGCCAGAGGACCGCGGTGGGGGATACGCGGTGAGGCGGCGAGCCGGGGAGGTGGCCCCAACACCGTGAACGGCGGGGGAAGACGTGACGCCGCTGATCCGCCTCGCGATCCGGCGAGCGGTGCACGGCCGCCGTGCGCTCACGCTCCCAAGCAAGGGCGGCCGCACGCACACGGGACTGCCCCTCCGCAGCAGTAGCCCGGGCAGTGACAAGGGCCGCAGCGAGGGCGGAGCTGGGACCTGCTGCCTGAAGGTAGGAGGACGACGGCGGGGCGTGAGCTGTCGTCGACCTGTCGTCGCTCGCGGGGCTCAAGCTGCTGTTCCGCGCCGGGAACGCGCTGTCCGGCCCCATCCCGACAGCAGCGCCGGGAGACCACAGGGCGGCGAGGGGAGGGTCGCGCGGGCCAGCTGCGGCGGCTCCAGGAGCCCGCGCGGCGGCGCCGGCGGCGCCTGGGAGGACGGCGCCCACGGCGTCGTCTGCGGCCCCCGCGGTCGCACCGGAGGCAGGGCCCCATGCGCCCGCGACCATGGCGTCGGCGGCGCCGGGAAGCCACAGGGCGGCGAGGGGAGAGGCGCGCGGGCCTGCTGCGGCGGCGGCGGCAACAGGGACCTGCGCGACCTGCGCCCAGGAGGGGGAGGAGAGAGGGGGAAAGGAGGCCGGCCGTCCATGGAGGCGGCGGCGGCGGCGCCGGCGGCGGCCTGGCTGCCGGCGGCGGCTGGGAAGCGGGAGAAGAGGTGAGGAACGAAACCTAGCTGGATACCATGTTGGAATTGTGTTCTCTATTGATTTGGCTAACCCTAGAAGGGTAGCTATATAGTGTAAGATAAAGTACGGCCTACGCCTAGCCTCATGGGCCTAATACATGTATATACTCCAACAGATTCCAACAAAATTTCTGTCAGGCCTGACTTATGCGTATTTCGTGTCATTATCAAACAATATGCTCACAGGAGAAGTCCCACATATGATCTGCAACACAAGCAACCTCCAAGTCCTTGACCTTTCTTTTAACAGTTTGGGTGGTTTAATACCACCCTGTTTGTTACAGGAGACCAAGAACATTGCTGTGTTGAACTTGAGAGGCAACAATTTCCAGGGATCACTGCCCCAAAATATCAGCAAAGGATGTGCGCTCCAGACGGTAAATATCAACGCCAACAAGCTGGAGGGTAAGCTGCCAAAGCCTCTTGTCAACTGTAAGATGCTAGAGGTTCTAGATGTTGGGGACAATCAGATGGCAGACACTTTTCCAGGCTGGTTAAGAGACCTCTCTCGGTTGAGAGTGCTTGTTCTGCGATCAAATAGATTCCATGGTCCCATTTCCATCGGTGATGGAACAAGTTTCTTTCCAGCATTGCAAGTCTTTGACATATCTTCGAACAGTTTCAATGGTAGTTTACCAGCACAGTGCTTGGAGAGACTGAAAGCAATGATTTACTCTTCCCAAGTCGAAAGCCAGGCTCAGCCAATTGGGTATCACTATTCAACTGACACATACTACGAGAACTCTGTCACTGTGACATTCAAGGGACTGGATGTGACGCTTGTAAGGATCCTGTCAACCTTCAAATCCATTGATGTCTCAAAAAATAGCTTTGATGGTATCATACCCAGCGAGATTGGCGAACTCAAGCTTCTCAAAGTGCTCAACCTATCAAGGAACTCATTTGCTGGTGGGATCCCCTCCCAGATGTCGAGCATGGTACAGCTGGAATCACTGGACCTTTCTCACAACCACCTCTCAGGCAACATCCCTTCGAGCCTGACGTCCCTTACTTTTCTTGAGGTCCTGGACCTCTCTTACAACCACTTATCTGGGCCAGTTCCACAGTCTGGTCAGTTCTTGACTTTCACAAACACATCCTATGTGGGGAACGACGGATTGTGTGGGAGTCCACTTTCTCATGGGTGCGACAGGCCTGAATCAAGCACTAGAGATGATACTGATAATGATTCAGAGAACTGGGATGTTTTGTCTATTGAGGTAGGGGTTGCTTGTGGCTTGGCAGCTGTGACTGGATGCTTGCTGTTCTCGAGCCAAGGGAGATGGTGGTTTACCACACATATTGATTCTTTATTGCTGCATTTCCACCATCACTACACTATTGCTGCTAGGCGGTAGGTGTAGCTACTGGGATCTGCTAGTGATTAATGCCGGTGTGTATCCTCATTTATCAGCCACAAAGAAACAGTGATGTACTTAGTAATTAGCTGGTGTTGTAATGCTTGAATATGATTCTTAGCTTTATATGTTCAGTATCTTGTACTCCGTGTATGCACAATAATAGCTCCTCACCCTGATGAGGATATAGTAGAGGAACTGAAGAAGACAATAGACCTGATTGTTAAGCTGCAGAGCACATATGCAGGTGAATATGTGTAATTTTTATAAATTCAGTGCATCCCAAGGCTTTATGCGTCAAATTAAACAGATGAAAGTGTAAATACAATTTATATGTTTACACATGCTGATTATATATGGAACGGTTATAAGATATTGAACATTAAAAACATAATTAATTCACAGATGGCAGTACTATGAGGAATTTGGATATGGTTTGGAGGCACAAAATTTCTGTCATCAGGTCTGCCTACATCCCTGAACCCTGATTCTATGTAAATAAATCCCATGCCTCTAGTCTTCATAGCAAATATTGTGCCACTAGATGGTACCATAATTAAGAATGAAAGCGGGTCAGAAACTGTCTGTAACGATATCTATGTGGAAATGACTGTCAGTCAGTCAGAAATTTTCCCGATTTCACAATTTAACTATTCAATGGCGACTAAAATACTGGTACTGAAAGAAATTAGGAAACCCAAATTTATCTATGGTAATAATCGGAAACAGTATCACCTTTATGAGCACGACATGGAAACAAGCCCAGTAAACAAGATTTTCAGTTACGGTTTTCATCCCCAACTATAATACCTAACAAATGGTATGGAACTTGTGCCGTTGCATATTTAGCAACAATACAAGCACTACTACACAAACCCTAATGCTACTATGGATCTTGTCAAAGAAGTCGGACACCAAAACAATGACTTCTGCTGCCGTCCCAGGACAAGTGCCCCCAATCAAGCTCTGCCAGTTCGAGTCTGACGAGTCGCTTCACAAAGTAGCAGAAAAGAACTGAACAGAAGAGAATGACTAAACAAATAAGTACCAGCTAAGGAACAATCCCCCTCCATTGAATGCGAAAGAAGTCCATAACTTCTTGGGTCATTATGGGGTTTTATCATTAGAATACTCAGGAAGTCATTATCCAACCGAAAAGTTAACCTTCATGATCAATTAGAGATTTCGTCTCTTCTTATGTAGTGACAGGAAATATGAACATGGTGGAAAGTGGAAACTGCTTACAAGTTCAATGCTAGGGGCCAGCATCACAGTGCTGGTCCTTACTCCTGAACAATGGCGAAGATCACTTTCCCTCGCAATGTCCTTGTCCTCAGGCAGTCCAATTTTGGAAGCAGCAGCTCAGCGCAAGTATCTCCTTGGAATCTACCGGTTACTGGATCGATGGAGGGTATCTGCAGCTTTGCTTTGGGGCATCCAAGAAACATGACAGCAAAATCTTCTCCATCTCATTTTTCCCTGATTTCCTTCTGCAAAATGAAACTGTAGTGCCCCTTCGATATTAATGGAAGTATTCGCAGGCATGAGCCCTCGATGCCTTAGGATAAGTTTTGTATGCCAATAATTGAGCATGTAGTCAGTGCAGGGTGCAGACTAAATACAGCAAATCACATGCAACTTGTATGTTTGAACAAGATGGTCCATGGCTTGGCATTGTAATTCCAATTTTCAACTTATCAATAAGTGAAAAAATAACTAGGCCTAACATACAGTAGCACCCATTTCCTGTGCAACAAAATCTCTTTGGTTTTTTAGCAGTTCTTCAGGAATAACAATTAGTGCCCTCCTATCTTGCTTCATTTCATTTTTTTTATGAATTGCGTTTAAGGGATAACCTTAAACTTGTCACTTCTTGGGAAGTTTGAGAGACACTGATCCACCCTTAGAGCTAACTGATGCCTTGGCAAGCTCTCTGCCTTGAAGCCAAGCCTTTATCATTTCTTCAGTCTTTTTCTCTGGCAAAAAGCCCTTATTTTTCATCTCTTCATAATACTTTGCTGCCTCCTCTAGTCTTCCGTTCAGGAATAAACCATGTATCAACACAATGTAAGCGCTCCGGTCAGGGCTCAGCCCATTTGCAGGCATTGCACTCCACAGCTTCTCCACACTCTCATGCTGTCTCCACCGGCAGAATTTTCTGATCAACATAATGTACGTGTCCATCTCTGGCTCACACTGCAACTGTTTCATCTTATCCAAGAGATCAAACACTTCAGTAGAGTTCCGAGCCACATTAAGCAACGCATGGAAGGTCCTTACTGAAGGAGACAGCCCCCTTTCTAACATAGCATCAAACATTTCCATTGCCTCCTGAACCTGACGAGCCTTACAAAGAGGGCCAATGAGAGAGTTAAATGTGGCTGTGTCTGGGGCAACCTTCTTCTCTTCCATAGTCCTGACAAGCATCTTTGCCTCCTTCACACACCGACCCTTGGCTAGTGCAAACACAATAGCATTGTACACTTTCCTATCTGGAGCAACGCCAGCCTCATTCATGCGGTTAAAGAGTTTCATGACTGAGTCGAGGCTCCCGGCTTTTGAGAAGCAGGAGATCATGCTCCCATACGACACAACATCCCTGTCAATGCCCTTTCTCTCCATGGAGCTCCAAAACCTCTTGGCCTCGCGCAAGCTGCAGACAATGTTACACCACCCGTTGAGGACGATGTTGAAGCTCTTGGTCTCGAAGGGGAACTCCTTCTCGCAGGACATCAGCAAATGCTCCGCGTCCTGCACGTTCTTGTACCGGCAGAGCGCGCTCAGCAGGCCATGGAACTCGGCGACGCCAGTGTGGAACCCGAAGCTCGGGAGCGCTCGGAAGGCCGCGACGGCGCCCGCGACGTCCCTCGCGGCGCAGTGGCGCCGGACGAGGAGGAGCACCGCGGCCGGGGACGCCGTCGACGCGCGGCGCATTTCGTCGAGCAGGGCGCGCGCGGCGTCGAAGCGGCGGTGCTTGGCGAGGATGGCGAGCATGGAGTGGCACGCGCGCCGCCCCGGCGCGTACCCGGGCTGCGCCGCGGCCCACCGGAACGCGGCGTGGCCGCGGCGCAGCTGTTGCGGAGGCGCGACAGCGCGGCCACCACGAGCGGCTCCGACGCCTCGGCGCCGCACCCGTCGAAGGCCCGCGCGGCGCCCGCGGTGTTGGAGGAGCCCGTGGCCTCGGCAGCCGCCGCTACGACGGCGTCCACCGCTCGCGCGACGTCGGGCGGGAGCTGCTTGTGGTGGTGGTCCGGGAAGGAGAACGGGTCATCCTCGCCGCCGCTGGTGCCACCGTCCGCGACGGTGTCCCCGGACGAAGTGGCTAGGCGCGGCCCACCGAGGCGGAGGAGAGGGCTTCGCGGTTTGGGGAACCCGGAGGAGGCGGAGGAGAGTGGGATCGCTCTCGCGAGGACTCGGCGCAACATCGAGGAGGAAGCGAGGAAACGGCGAACCGCCCGCCGCCCGCCGTGTCAGGCTGCTGCTATATTGTTGGGTTTTGAGACGTCGCTTTGCCAGGGAGCCTCAAAAGGTCACGACAACTTTCGTCCCGCCTTGGAATTGTACGGCGCTGGAGAAGGAAGCTGAGCCCCTCAGCTCCGGCAGACCGGCACCAGTTCCGGCAACAGCGAGGTCATCCACGCCGGCATCTACTACGCCTCTCAAGGTGCATCTACTACGCCGAATTCACACCATGCTTGCAGCGCGCAGTGATCCTGATTTACACTTGATGTCTGCTTAGAGGAAGGTTTGGGGACTACGACCTCCATGACATGGCTCTCCCCCTCCCACCTCTTGCGGCAACGAAGCCAGCCATCCCGTCCCGCCACTAGCCCTCGCCTCCGCGACCTAATCGCTCTCCTCCTGCGGCACCAAGACAGGAGGCGCCAGCTCCTCCAAATCCACGCCCAGTTTCTTGCCCGCCAGGTGTTCGACCAAAGTCCCGCGCCGTGGCGCGCCTTCCTCAAGGCCTACGCCCACGGCCCTTGCCCCCTGGAAGCTCTGCACCTCTTCAGGCACGCGCGCCGGCACCTGGCTGATGACACGTTTGCCTTCACGTTTGCGCTCAAGGCTTGTGCGGGTCTGGGGTGGCCTCGAGCCGGCGCGCAGCTCCATGCGCTCGTGGTCCAGAAGGGGTTCGAGTTCCATGCCCACGTGCACACCGCCCTTGTCAATGCCTATGTCGTGTCTGGGTGCTTGGTGGAAGCACGGAAGGCGTTCGATGAGATGCCGGTGAAGAACGTAGTTTCGTGGAATGTGATGATCACTGGGTTTGCTGGATGGGGTGAGGTCGAGTATGCGAGGCTTCTGTTTGATCATATGCCCTGCAGGAATGTTGTCTCATGGACCGGGCTGATCGATGGATATACACGGGCGTGTCTTTATGCGGAGGCTGTTGCTCTTTTCCGCCACATGATGGCTGGAGGCATTAGCCCGAGTGAGATAACTGTTTTAGCGGTTGTTCCTGCAATATCTAATCTTGGAGGGATCCTTATGGGTGAGATGCTGCATGGCTATTGTGAGAAGAAGGGTATCGCGTCAGATGCCCGGGTTGGGAATTCACTCATAGACTTGTATGCTAAGATTGGCTCCGTGCAAAACTCGCTAAAGGTGTTTGATGAAATGCTGCATAGAAGAAACTTGGTGTCATGGACATCGATAATTTCTGGTTTTGCAATGCATGGGCTGTCAGTTGAGGCACTTGAGCTGTTTGCAGAGATGCGAAGAGCAGGGGTTAGGCCCAACAGAGTCACCTTCTTGAGTGTCATCAATGCCTGCAGTCATGGGGGGCTGGTAGAGCAAGGGTTAGCGTTTTTCAAAAGCATGGTTTATGAGTACAATATAGACCCAGAGATCAAACATTTTGGATGCATCATAGACATGCTAGGTAGGGCTGGACGTTTGTGTGAAGCTGAGCAAATAATAGAAGGGTTGCCTATGGAGGTTAATGTAATTGTATGGAGGATACTGTTAGGTTGTTGCAGTAAGTATGGAGAAGTTGAGATGGGGAAGAGGGCAATAAAGATGATATCGGACTTAGAAAGAGAATCCGGAGGTGATTTTGCTGTGTTGTCCAATGTACTTAATGAGCTTGGTAGGTTCAGTGATGCTGAACAAGTGCGGAAGTTACTGGATGAGAGGAAAATTGTTAAGGTTCCTGGGCTTGCTTTGGTTGGTGAGATTCAGTAGTCATCAAAATTGTTCAGTCTGATGAGAGGAGAAGCTCTCTAAAATATTATTGCGACCTTACCACGTTAATTATCTCCCAGTAGCATACCAACTTCATTAAATCTCCCAGCCTAATGGTGGGTTATTGCACTTTTTGACCTTTTTATCTTCCATGTAAAGAGACAATTGAATTTTATTGTTTCTTGGTTGCCAAATAGATTGTTATAAATGATATGCCTGCAGTTCCATATTTGTTAGCTCAGTGCTACCATTGTTTTCTTTTTATGTACTGATAATAAGCCTTTGTTCACTCGTTTCTATCTTCAAAATGACTGTTTCGCCCAGTACAACTGTTTGTTGGACATTTTACCTATTCTTATGATTCCTTGCAGTTGCAGGAAGCAGGTGAAGTGAACCTCATGTCCAGTTCTTGCTCCTCTTTAACTAGTAACTAGATCATTTGTAATGATGGAAGCTGTAAAGAAGCTCCATGCTCATCTCGTTGTTTCTGGCCTGCACAACTGTCAATATGCAATGTCCAAGGTTATCAGATCTTATGCTCTTGAACAATCAGATTTGGTTTTTGCTCATAAAGTATTTGAGCAGATCGAAGCACCAACAACTTTTCTTTGGAATACTCTACTCAGGGGGCTTGCTCAGAGTGATGCACCAAAAGATACAATTGTTTTTTACAAGAAAGCTCAGGAAAAGGGTATGAAGCCCGACAACATGACATTTCCTTTTGTATTGAAGGCTTGTGCAAAAACTTATGCTCCCAAGGAAGGTCAACAAATTCACAACCATGTTATAAAACTTGGATTTCTTCTGGACATCTTTGTTTCCAATTCTCTGATTCATCTATATGCTGCTTGCGGTGATCTGGTCTGTGCAAGGTCTGTCTTTGATGAGATGCTAGTTAAGGATGTTGTGTCCTGGAATTCTTTGATCGGTGGATACAGTCAGCGCAATAGATTTAAAGAGGTATTGGCACTATTCGAGCTAATGCAGGCTGAAGAAGTGCAAGCTGATAAGGTTACAATGGTCAAGGTGATTTCAGCTTGCACTCATCTAGGAGACTGGAGCATGGCAGACTGTATGGTTAGGTACATCGAGCGTACTCATATTGAGGTGGATGTGTACTTGGGAAATACTTTGATTGATTATTACTGTAGAATTGGGCAGCTGCAATCGGCTGAAAAGGTGTTTTCTCAGATGAAGGATAAGAACACTGTGACACTGAATGCAATGATCACCGCATATGCTAAGGGTGGGAATTTGGTCTCAGCAAAGAAAATATTCGATCAAATTCCTAACAAAGATTTGATTTCCTGGAGTTCTATGATATGTGCATACTCGCAGGCTAGTCGCTTCTCTGATTCTCTGGAGCTCTTCAGGCAGATGCAGAGAGCCAAGGTGAAACCAGATGCTGTCGTGATTGCCAGTGTACTTTCTGCTTGCGCACACTTGGGTGCCCTAGATCTTGGTAAGTGGATTCATGACTATGTGAGAAGAAACAATATCAAAGCCGATACCATTATGGAGAACTCTCTGATTGACATGTTTGCAAAGTGCGGGTGCATGCAGGAGGCACTACAAGTGTTCACCGAGATGGAGGAGAAGGACACCTTGTCATGGAACTCAATCATACTAGGACTAGCAAACAATGGGTTTGAGGATGAGGCACTGAACATTTTTAATAGTATGCTCACTGAAGGTCCCAGACCAAATGAAGTTACTTTCCTTGGTGTGCTGATTGCTTGTGCTAATAGGCAACTAGTTCAGGAAGGGCTTGACCACTTCGAAAGGATGAAATCAGTTCACAACTTGGAACCACAGATGAAGCATTACGGATGCGTTGTCGATATTCTCAGTCGTGCTGGTCAGCTGGAGGAGGCGCTGAGTTTCATCAGTGAGATGCCACTGGCTCCTGACCCTGTGGTTTGGAGGATACTGCTAGGGGCGTGCAAGACACATGGTAACGTAGCTGTTGCCGAGGTGGTCACCAAGAAGCTCAGTGAACTAGACCCTGGTAAAAGCGGGGACTATATGTCGCTGAGCAATATTTATGCGAGTGCTGATCGATGGAGTGACGCCATGAACGTCAGGGGAAGGATGGCTTATACTGCAGTGAGGAAGTCGCCCGCTTGTAGTGTTGCTGATTCAGCTAGCTCGACGAATAGTTAGGATCCACCGTATGGTCTTGCTTATCAGGCCTGCCCAATTTTGTCAGTGTTGCAGCACTGTTTATGGTAATCTCGTGAGCTGCAACCATTGTCCCAATTAGGGTCAGTACAGGATGTACATTACTCTCATGCACACAACTTACACCGGCAACCTTTGTAACGAGTTATTTTAAATCGTCTCGTAATAGTTCAACTTTTTAAAATTTGTGCATACAAGGAAAGATTATGAATTGCGTTGAAACAAATGAACGTGTAATCTTTTACTCAAATTTTAGATCTGTCCGTGATGGTGTTTTTGACCAATGCAGAATCATGCAACTTGTTTCACTCAAAATATATACCGGTTTAATAGTAAACTAAGGTCTTGTTTGGAGTGACTTGGACTAAACTATAACGGGAAACCTAAGGAAATCCACGTTTCTTTGGCTTCGACTTGGCTCTGGCTTCATCGGTTTTAGCTCCGCGTAGCTGTTCTCACGTGTGCACGTTCGGTTGGATTTTGATTAAACCGGTAGGGAAGCTTAGCAAAAACCTTGCTAAAGAAGATCTAAAAAGCAGATATATTTTGCATTATCAAATCCAATTAGTAGAATATATTATAGTATCTCGATTTATGAACAAACTCAGTAACATGTATCCTCAGACAAGCCAAAACTTTGATAATGCCATGCACTGATGCACGGGTTGCATGTAATAAGTTTTTTAGTACAACACAAATGTGTATAGTATACATGTAGCAAACACGATCCAGCAAACTCCAGGTCATAGCGAACAAAATTTCACCATACAAAAAACCTTTCCTGGGGCATTATTTTTCATGATTCCTGTTTCTGATTTGCTGGCTTACCGTCATAAACTGGCATCGAGCAATACCTTGGTGTAAAAATGGTGCATCGCATCGCAGTTAAGAATGTGGTACGCAGGCAATCATACTTCTGCTTTCAGCTGGCATCTTTGTCCATTTCAGAACTGACGATTGGCAGGTTCCTTCTGTATTGTGGGGATGTTAATCTCCTTTCCAATGGTGTCTTCCTCTTGCTCACAACAAATCTGTTCACCCCCTTCCTCATCGGCATTATCTCAGGGAAGTCCTCGTCAGGAATGTTCGCTAACTCAGAGATGTCCTTTATCTGAGCTGCCCTCCTAAACCATCTCTCAGCCTTAGCTTCCTCAGACATGTCTAGAGGATCAGGATCCTTTACAGCAGATCCTTCCAAGCTCTTTCCAGTATAACCTCTGTTTGAGTTTCCTCCATATCCTGAGCTGTGAACCGCGTTATTAGCATTCATGGAACTACTGCTGCTATTGACACTGTTATTATCAGCAAATGAACCACTCTGCTTATTGTTGCTGCCGCTGTCATTCCATGTACCATTGTAGTTATAACCATGACTGCTGTTGTAGCTGCTATTGCTGTTCCTACTGCTGTTATAGGAATTGTTACCACTCCAAGCATTATTGTTGTTATAATTGCTGTTGTCGCTCCAGGCATTGTTGCTGTTATTGTTATCACTGCTCCAATAACCGTTGTTGCTATAACCTGAGTTATAAGGTTGCTGTTCAAAGTTAGTTCCATGGTAAGTAGACTCACCTCTGCCACCATTAAAGTTCCCCTGGGAGTTGCCTGTGGTCTGAGTGCCAGTATATGCAGTACCACTCGGACTAGATTGCGCCCCATGAGATTGTGATTGATGTTGATAGTAATTTCCGCTCCAGTTCTCATTATTCAGGTTACCTTTTGATTGACTGCCTTCTGACACAGTTCCTGTGTCTGTAGTACTCTCTATTGGTGTATCTTTCTTGGCAAAGTAGCCAGGAGGAAATGGAACAAATGGGACAAAATCAGAACTGTCTGCCTGCTCAAGAATACTGCGCCGTTTGTACTGTTGTGATGTCAATGAGCGATCTTTTTTCTTACTAACAACAAATCGGTTTTCACCTTTCCTTATTGGCATAATCTCAGGTAGATTTTCACTAGAAATTGCACTTGATGAATCCTTTGCATTGCCAAGTTCTGCTACTTTCTCAGACCATTTCTCAGTGGTATCTAATGATTCCATGCTTTTCCTCTCAGGTACAGGCACTGTGCTATTTGCATCTTCTGCGCTGATTTTTTCATTCCCATTGCTCTGTCCATTATTACTCTGTGGTTTAGCAAAGTGATCTGCAGGCAGGGGCACAAATGGAACAGGATCAATGCCACCAAGGTGATCTGTTGATTTCTTCGGAGCTTCAGTAGGTGTGCCACTAGTAACAGATTGATTGTTCGGGGCTGCGGTAGGAAGTGAACGCCCAAGTATCCTGTCCAAAGTTTGACTTATCTTTGGGTCGGAAGATGTGGGGCTATTGTTACTGCTGTACTGTGCATTTGCAAGCCTTCTCTCCAGTGGTGTTTTGCGCGTGCTGACCACAAACTTATTCACCCCCTTGCGCATAGGCATAATCTCAGGAAAGTCCTCGTCTTCTGCTAGACTACTCAAGTCATCTGAATCATGAAGTTGAGATACTTTGCTCAACCATCTTTCTGCCTTTTCATCATTTTCAGCAAGTTTTCTCTCCATTTCAGATTTACCGACACTCCTTCCACTAAGAAGCTGTGCCACACCACCTAAACCAGCACCAACAGATGCAGGATTCGGTGGGATTGTTGCTGGCCTCTTGCAATCACATTTTAAGCATGACATATTCCTCCCATAGTTATAGAAATCACACCTTAGAAAAAGGACAAAACAAAGTCAGCTATGTCAAAGTTATATAAGATTAATACAAATAATTTAGCAATTAGCATGTCAGGTCTTACTGAGGGCATTCCCACTCTCCACCAGTCAACATCTTCTTTGGCCGCTGCTCATTGCACTCAAGACACCTAACATTTCTTGCAAAGTTCATGAAGCTACATCTGCAAGTTGTGAAGCAATTTTCATAAAAAAAAATGAGTAGCAGATGAAAGAACACACGGAGTATTATAGAAAAACAGCCAAACAGGTAGAAAGTTACAAGTTAATGTGACAATAGTATAAGGTTGCAAAAATAGGAAACATCTGGATACACATTTTTGATGCATCATATCTAGTAGCAAAATGGATAATAGGGTAGGTTCATACTTTTAACGCAACGCATTGAGTGAAGCACACATGTTAAAGAAAAGAAGAATGTTAGAAGTGGCATACCTTGTGCAAATCCAGTCACCTCGTTTCATTTCAATATTTTGCCCTAGAGGTCTGGAAAATCGTTCATGCTGACTCGAGCAACTTTGGTTCGGGGTTGATTCTGCAGAAATGAAAGACTGGGGAAGACCACTAAAACTGACTAACTCAGCCATGATATTTCTCAAAGCAGAATCAATAAGTTCCTTGTCTTCTGAGTAGCTGTCAGAAGAACCGTATGTGTAACTTAGCAGATATCGAACGATATCAACAGTTTCAGCTCTCTCTGAAACAATGACCTGTCAAAATTTTCCATGCTTAGTGTGTTGAGCTGAGCAAGGTCATATTCCAGTAGACTGATGAACATGCAAATGACTGAAGTAATATTTACTAGCCCAAACTAATAATGATGCAATGTGAGTGTGACCAATTAACTGAAGCCCAAATGACATACATCGGTTTCTTCCCCGGCAAGGTAGCGCCGAAGCCGCTGTGCTGATGCCTCCCCGTCCTTGAACAGAGACGGCGCCGCATTGTTCACCAGGACCTCCACATCCTTCCTTGGAAGGGAACTGGACGCACATCCGAATTAGTCAGCAAAACAGCAACCCCGCCAAGGCACACAGTCAGGTAGGAGGCCAGCCAAGCGATTCACTTCACCTGAGGAGGCCAGGCCGGTCGCGCGCGAAGGCGAGGCAGGTGGAGACAGCGGCCTGCGCCGCGTCCGACAGGCCGCACCCGGACGCGAGGGCGAGCTCGTCATCGGGAACGGGCGCGCCGGAGCCGTACCCGGCGGAGGCAAGGCGTTCGACGAGGCGGGCCCACTCGGGGAAAGGAGTACGAGCCGGTGGCGCCGGGGAGGCCGAGCCGGAGCCGGAGCCGTGCGGGAGGGAGGAGGACGCGGCGGCGGCGGACGAGGTGGAGAGGGTGCGTGGCGGGGCGGGCGAGGAGAGCAGGAGCAGGCGGCGCGAGGCCGCCGCGGGCGGGGAGAGGAAGAGCGCCGCGGCGGCGGCGGTCGTGGTGGTGGGTCGGAGGCGGAGCGGGGAGGAGGTGAGGAGGAGCGAGGAGAGCAGCTTGGAGGCGCCGCCCATGGCGCCGGAGCAGCAGCAGGAAGAGGGTTTTGCGCCTCCGCTCCCGGCTTCGGGATGGGGTGTAGGCGGCCGGCCGGGTTTAGCCGAACGGCGCGGTGCGGCGGACGGTGGACGGAGCTTGGAGAGATAATATCTCGGTGTGATCGGACGGCTAGTATTCTGTTTCTGTGGTCGCCGGTAAGGGGAAGGAATGGCTCGTGCTGGTCCTTGGGTCTGTGGGCTGCAGTTTTTAGATGGGCCTGTGGGATGCAGTTTTAGGCCCATATCAGTGTTTATAGGATTACAGTACTAGCCCATCTAGCTCATGATTAGTGGGCCGGCTCATATTGAAGCAGACTAAAAAAACTAGGCCTGTTTGGATTCAACTAAAATTAGCAGCTAAACTGCTACAGAAATCATCTTACTAATAATTCTAAAAAATGGACTACTAGCATACCAATTACCAGAGGTGTCCTGTTTATTCCACCGAAAGTGCGGGTGTTTTGGTGGAGAGTGGTAAATGGTTTTCTTCCAACCCGTGGTGAGCTGCATCGTAGACATATTGAGCCTGTGCCATTTTGTGAAGTGTGTGGAGCAGACAATGAATCGATCAAACATGCCTTGCTAGAGTGTACGATGGCTAAATTTTTCTGGAGGCAGGTTAAAGCTTTTACCGGTGTAAAGATACCCGAGCTGCACCCATTAACTTGGGCTCGGGACATTGTTGATCCGAATATGATTGCAGCAAAAGATACAGGCGTTATCCTGTGCGGCATGTGGTCCATTTGGATGACACGGAATGAGCGCAGGCATGGAAAAGAAGGAGCACCTGTGCAGGTAGCTACTCGGTGGGCAATTGATACTACTTTCCATCTCTGGCAGCTGGCCCATCCGATCAACTGTCCAGCAACTTGGGTGACCAGGAGGCAAAGCATGCTGGTATGAGCACTGCCTCAATGCTCTAAGTGTGCAGAAGCAATAGCTTGCCGGGATGGCCTGCTATATGCCCTGAAAAGGTGTGCAAAGACTGAAGATGGAGTCTGATTGTTAGGCTTTAGTCCAACTGTGGACTAATCGTGGAAACCAAAAATCAGAGGTTGATTCCTTGCTGAAGCAGATGGAAGACATCAGCCAATGTTTCGAAGCTTTTGATTTATCTTTCATTAGTAGAGATTGTAATAGATTAGCTCATGAATGTGCTCGTCTAGTTTCCCATGTTAACCGGGTGGAAGAGTGGCTTATGACTCCACCTCGGCTTAGGGAGATTGCAGACACAGATTGTAATCAGGCTCATGGCTAATATATGAAGTTCTGGCTTTCCAAAAAAAAAGAGGTGTCCTATTTAGATCTAGACTTGGTACTTTTGAGTTGCTAGCTATTCCATTAGTGATGTACTAGATCCAAACAGGGCCCAGACACTCAAAAAGTAAACAGAGAGTGCAAATAACACCATAGAAAAAGTACTATCAAATAAATAAAAGATAAAACAAAACAGACCCACAAATAAGCTCGTGGTACAACATTACCACATGGGATGGATGTGGGATCCAAAGCTGATCCGTGGGTCAGGGATGCAAGGGACGTCCACACCCGATTGCCCCTTGTGGAAATGAAACGAGGTCAGCGATAAACGTGCCAAAAGCGAAAAGGCTCTGCAGTCGCCGTTCTGTTTTCCGATAGCTTTTGGCGCGGTGGCCAATGGTAGCGCGCTCCCCAGGATCTGGGGATGACCAAGCGTCCCACCACCAGACCGAAAATATGGTTCATAGGTGCGGGTGCTCAGCCTATCTATGAGCTGTGGTTGGTTGCTTTTTGACGTAGGCCCCATGCTGCATGTCGACTTTTTTGCAGGAGATCGGCTCATCCATGCAAAGATTCTTAGCTCATTCTCTCGGCTCCGTTCCCACCTCGGCTCGGCTACTTCCCGGACTCGACTCGGCTCCTTGTCCTAATACGGTTGGCTCTGCACAAATCGACACTCACTCATCTTCTCTCTCTATCCGACACTCCACACCTCCTCTCTCTCTCTACCTCTCCCTATCTCCCTCTCTCCTTCGAAGATCCCCGCCATGGCGCCATGGCGTCGCCGTCGCTCCGGCCCTTATCGCCGCCCTCCCAATCTCTCTTTTGGAGTCCTCTGCCGTTGCTTTGTTCGTAGCTAGATGCCTTCCGGATGAACCCTATCCCTTCTCATCCACTCGGTTTGATTTTGTTCGTCATAGATCCCGCTCATCCGCTCGCCTATTCGAACGCCAGATCCCAACAGGTTTGTCAGATCCCCTCCTCTTTGTTTTTTCTGATTTTTTTCCACTTATACATTATTCTTTCAATTGTGCATTACCTTTATCCTCCCTAAGTCTATTAGAAATTTCAACCGCCTGCGGCAATCAATTTGTTGGTCAGAATGCCGGTAAGTATTAGCACATCCCTTGTTCTACTCACTTTTCATTAGCGGATGGATTTCTTTTCAACCTCCCATGAACTGTCTTTTTTCATTCTTTTTATTCAACTTCCTTGTCAGTACGTAATGTTGTTGTTACGAGACAAAGAATGTTTCAGTACTATGTTACGAGATACATCTTTCAACATTTAGATCTATTAATTTTCGTCGAAAATCTGAGTTCAAACAACAACATTATATTTATTTTCAGTATATGACAACCCCAATATTCTCATTGTACCTTTTCAATTTTTTTGACAACATTATCAAATTAGATTGCAGCGAAAAATGTTGGCAAAATCAGATCTCACTAATCCACTATCATCAATTTTGATTCCTTAATTGTTCAGCACTATAGAAAATCATTTTTAGTTCTCTGTCCTCATCCCAGATTTTAGTTGTCTAACATCTTGGAGCTTAATTTTTAATAAACATTGATTGACATTAGTTCGCTTCCATTAGCTTTGGTATTGGTAATTGCCATAATGAGTTAAAAAATATATTGTTCGGGCGTTCGGCTGCAGTTCTGCGCATCCCAGCAGCAGCTGCTGCTGCACCAAATCAAAGAAAAAACAAATACTGCAGCTATAGCTGATGGAAAAATCCAGCTGCAGACGCAAAGACTGCACATAAGTACAGGCGAACAAGCTGAAAGTTTGAATGTGAAAGATAAAAAAAAAAAACTAGTGCTTATACCAACTGTTGAGGTGTCTTTATTGTACTCCTACCAATTGTTGTTTCATTTAATATGGGTATTCGTATGTTTCCTTTGTTTGTATTGGGAATAAAAGATTTTATATACATAGCTGTCAATACCATGTGTGTGGTGTTACTTCATCTCAAGAAAAAAAAAACCACTATAGATTTAGCCTTTTTGTTTGTTTCTGGATACCATTATATCAAACCCAACCTCACCCGTATATGTGTGTGTTTTACTTATTTAATGCATGTGTTGGCAACCTAAACTTATGTATCAATTGCAGACCTAAACTTATGGAAAGAAATTTGCTCCTTTACAATCTTGAGATTTCCTCATACCTCCCTCTGTACATCTTTTCTTTCCATGCAATGAAACTAATTTGAGAATTATTTCTTCAAACGCAGTATGCTGCATTAGGTGGATCCACTGATAATTTTAATTCTAGAATGATAAGGGTTTCCTATATATCAATGTAATATTGAACCAGCCTCGGACTTGGGTTGTTTGATTTAATAACCATAATCTATTATGCAGTTTGGTGCTGATTTAGCTTACCCTCCTGGCAATGTCCTGTTCTGCAGGAGAATGAAATTGGTAGGTATTATGGTCTAATCATTTGGATTTAATAAAACATGCAGAGGTTGTGGACCTACAGGTGAGCAACCATTCCAGTTTATTCTTGAGTTTTAGTTCACTGTAAATAGCTATAGAAGCTATCTGCTCGACGTAATACATGCCATGTTTACATGTCAAAATGAAAATTCAGTTCTATCTTATTTATATGATTTCTATTGAATTCCAATCACTTTAATATATTTTATCATGGCTATTGACTTATTTCCTGCACTACTTACCTAATCCACTTGCACCTGTTATCAAGTAGGTGCCAGATTTCAGAGTTCAGCTGCTTTTATATGTTATATTGCCACTCTTTTTGTGGGTACGATTTCATTGGTCGGGCTATAAAACCTATTAGTACAACAATTCCTACTTTTTGGCCGCCAAGTCCATGAACAGTGAACCACCATGTACCATGTGTCTATGCACCCGTGTTCCTTAATGGAAAATATTTTTAAATGTGTGTAAATAATTCTATCGTTCCTGCTGCAGCCAATCCAATCCATGCCATGCTCGGTTGTCTAATTCAAAAATCAAAATAGTTTCTGCAGACTCACGGTTTGGGTCCGTAACTAAGAAGGATAAGTCATGATAACAAATACAACGGTGGTGTTTGAGGTTCTTTTGTATTTCCTGGGTGGAGACCCCTGTTACTGTATAGGGTTGTTTTGGTGCGATGTGAGGTCCTGTCATTGGTGGGCTTGACAGTAGTTTTTTGGTTCATGCATTCGTTCCTTGTGTGTTCACTTGCATGAATCCGGTCATGTTTAGGGGTAGTTGTTATCTTAGCATTTAAACTGAACCTATATGTAATTTTGTTGCTTTGGTAATGAAATAATGTTTTACCATTGTGGAAAAAAATGATAACAAATACACATGTCTAGATTTCATCTCTTCATTTCTTTCTAAGCGTAGTTGTGTATGCTTCCATTTGTTTCCATAGCGCACACTACCTACTACCCTTGCTTTCATGCCTATAGTAATTAGAACTTTACTCTTTTTGTTTTCGATTATATGCGGTTGTGCATGTCTTCATCTGTATTCGAGACTACACATTACCTGTTGCCTAATTCCATGCCTATCATAATCCTACATGGTCAACGCTAAATTGTTCTTTCTACAGGCCAGCTCCACACAAGAGCATGCCTCTTCGTTAATCTGCAGATGACTCAGATGCCATATTGGCCTGTAGCTTTGAAGGATGGCCTACAGCTATTTTTGGCCCTTTTAATCTCTTCTTGCCTATCAACGTTTCTTATCATATGCTTCCACCATCACCTCCCTTCAAAACCATTTTTTTTTTCAAATGAAGGCTTCCAGTCACTGTCGGACATGCCCCATGTTCTCTTTAGATTAATTCAGTTCTATGTTGTTTGTTATACATAGAGCATTTTTCCTAAAAATGGTGTATGACGCCCCCATTCCTCCTACCTGCTCAACCTGCTGTTGTATTATTGCTCAATTATTTTAATGTTTCCTTTCATCTCTCCCCTTGTGTTTGACTTGCTTTGTTTCATACCTCATGACTCCAAACAACTAGCCCTAATGGATGTGTTATGAAACCCATAATTTTCATGTTTCTTATTGAAATCATGATATTTTTTTTTACTCTTGGCTTCTCTTTGCTATCACATTGACAGTTTGCTACGTAGGCTCTTTATTTTTCTTACTAACTTTGTACAATTAATATCTATGTATGATATCCTATTTCTTACAATGTTTAGTCTCTGCCCATCTCACCTAGTGCAGATATCAAATTTTGGACTATGTGTCTCAGTTTTGTGGTCCCCAAGGTAGCATGTTAGTCGATGCCGCCATTCAGCTACCCAAGCTAAAAGAAATACTTCTACTCCAGCAAGAAAGGCGCTCCCTACCTTACTCCATGTCACAATACATCTAATCACATGTAAAAAATTAGATGAATAATAGTGATAGTCGGTGTTCCAAAGAGATGTCTCATCATTTTGTTATGAATCATGTAAATATTAGCCATTGCAAAATTTTAGCTTTGCTTCGTACAACTCTATTGATCTCTCACTAACATGTCAATACTACATACATTCAACACACAAATATTCCTGTTCAAAGCATTACTTTTCCTATTACATTGTGATGATCTTATATGCTATATTATTATTGTCACCCTACCCGCGGCGAAGCGTGGGCTAGTCTATACTATAAAAGAGCCTAGGAATTGAAATCATTTATTACCCAAAAAACTTCCTACCCACTATGATTGACAAGTGGACCCATAAGGGAAGGATGTCAGGAACATATGAAACATCGGCGTTCCATGTTATGGAGTCCTCCTCCTCGGCGTTTTTTTGCACCCGCGAAAACTTTACCCGCCGCGCGTACCCACGCCAGGCCCCGTGAACCCTTCTCTTCCTGGCCGGTCACGACGCTCCGTCGCCGCGCGAGCGCATCCTTCCCACCCCTGTCTCCTCCTTGGCAGCCACGAGTCGTGTAACCGCCCGAATGTGGCCATCATCCCTCATCTACGAGACCACGGCACCAACCCCGCCTCCTTCCCAGAGCCAGAGGCCCCGACCCCTTCTTCCTCCTTACCAGTCGTGGTGGATGTGGATGGATCAACTCCGACGGTGGCTGCGCGGCCTAGCAGCCCCGCCCCAACCCGACGGCGTCCTCTCTTGTTAGTGGCGGCGTCACTCGGAGGAAGATCTTGCGGCACCGGTGATCCTCCGCCCATGATGGCCGTCCCCACATAGTCAAAGCATGCACGAACTCCAATTACCGGTGATCGTTCTTCGTAGATCGGAGACTATATGAGGTATAGCAACGGCGTCCATATTATCTGTTGAGACTTTTTTAATTTCCTGCATAAATCTAGCGTCATGCTTTAGTGAAAAGGTCAACCTTTATTGTGCTCGCTTTCTTTACTCTGCACACCATTTATGGATACTCGGATCTTACCATGGAGGGCTAATAGTGATGATAATCTGGATCCATCCTTTGTCATTTACAGGTAGGAAATAACAGGATGGAAGCATTATTATTGGCGTAGTCATCGAGTTTATTATTGTCACGTAACCGACCAAATTATACAAGATTAAGTACGAGATGTCCCCGCTAATACGTTGACACTCGTATACTTTGTCTTATATAAACCCGGTAGTCTAACGAAATCACGAAGGATTTCAAACCAACTTGCAACAAACCAAGATCGTAGTAATTCAGCATAACCACATCACCTGTTACAACCTTTTACAAATAATCTACATAGATTATATAATATCGGAGTATACTCTAGTTATTACAAACCGAATACAAGGTAGCGGAAGAAGCATAGTTTTAAAACAAAACCATAGTTAAGGTTTACATTGCCGGTTCGAGCTCATATCTTACAAAAGCAATACAAGGTAAGAAGTCTACTAGAGACCATGCCCAATGGTCTAGTCTTCATTCCCTACAGGAGAGAAGCGCAGTATGTTGCGGCAACCATTATAGAAGATGTCATCTCGCAACGGAGGGAATAAACCACGAGTACTCAATTGTACTCAACAAGACTTACCCGACATGAAACAAAATAAAGACTCCAAGGATTATGAAAGGCTTTATAGGTGGAGTTGGCTTAACTCATTTTGCGTAAAAGCTTTAGATGATAAGAGTAAGCATGTTGTTATTAGCATCAAGTTAATCTTCATTAACCTGTTATCTAGGTTTGCACCTGTGCTAAACAAGCAACTGAGTAGAGAAATACATAACCATATCAGGTTCATCAATAGCTATCTTGTGAAGTTCCATTAACCATCCAAACAACTTATTGTTTTCAAGTATGGAGATACTCCCGTCAAGCTTCTCACTATCCAGGAGACGATGGCGATTCGAATCAATTACAACCAAAGCGGGAAATATTCCTAACACTCTCCCGGCAAACCCGGCTCTTGCTGTTGATGACCGGTATGAGGGCACCTACAACAACCGTGTTGAAGCCGTCTGCACGCTTGACCGAATCAAAAATGCACAAACAACGAGAATTAACGCCGCAAAAACAAAAGAATTAATGCGAGAGAGAGAGAGAGAGAGAGTACAAATTATTCTAAAACCATCTGAATCTTACGATTCTAACTAATTATAACTATGTATAAAGGACTTCAATACGGATAATCATATTTATTAGTATTTAGGGCCTATTTGGTTCCCCAAACTAAAACTAAAGTGGACTAAAATGTTTTAGTTTACTTTGAGTGGCTAAAGTGAATGCATACAATTAAAGTGTTTTAGTACTATTTTAGTCCTTGTGTTTGGCTCTTTAGTACTAAAGTTTAGTCCACTTTAGTTTTAGTTCTAGAAACCAAACAGGGCCCTTAGTTTATTTATATAATTTTGAAGTTTAGGGTTTATTCATTTGAATTCAGTAGATAACAATTAATACATATAACAATAATTTTCTTAAATTTTTATATTTTTAATTGAATATTTTATTTTTGGTTCATCCATAATGATTTTAGTATACTATGAAACTATCGATAAACAAACAGATACATGTTATCTTCAAAGTCAGATGAATATGCCAATCCGAATCTAAGATATCAACTTTTCATTAGTATCCGATAATATTAGCATTCGTATTTGAATTTGAACTAAAACATGGTAAATAGTAATATCTGATCTAAATCCGTCTGAATCCTTACCAATTGTGCATTCAAGAATTTCACTTCTCTGGCAGTCAACATTATACTTTTACCAATTCTGTTGTTTCACTTAAATACGTTTGTAGCGCACATTGTGTAACATCTTATATTTCATTTTCTTATATATTTAGTGTGTATTATAATTATTATTTTAATTATAATATTTAAATTCAATATATATCATTGTCACATCACATTCCATTTTTCCATAAAATCATTCGAGCTGTACAGATTTATTTCATAACGGCCGACACGACTAAGTATTTTAAATGTATCGCATGATTACTTATTTGACTCTCTAAGTTAGTATTTTAAAATTGCATTTCTCACGACACCACTACTCCCTCTTGTCCCAAAATAAGTGTTATTTTTATAATTAGTATGATTCGATGGAAATTTAAATCTAGTTTATAATAAATTTATTTGAAGATATAAATACTACTAATATTTTCTATAAATCTAGTCAAATTTGAAAAAGTCCTTAGTCACCGTTAACATAGCTTCTCACCAGAACTCCAGAGAGCAACAATTATAGAGAAGAACTGGTAGCTTGTACAAGAATCAATGAGTTTACTAGAACAACAATTGTTCACTTGAGAAATGACAAGTTTGTCCAGGTAGCCGAATAAGATACAACAACAACATTCAGTGGCAACATTCAGTGATGAGTTTTTAAGTAAAAATATAGATAATCATTTTCCCTGTAGCATTTAGTCATCGAAGAAAAATGGCAGTCCTTCAGTGCTATATTCTCTGAGACATGATCATAGCAACAGCTTGTTCTTGATTTCCCTAGACACGGACAATACAAAGACAATTGCCATGCAAATAAATTTCAGATTTTATTGCAAAAAAAAGACAATAGGCATGTAATGCTATCAGGAAAAAAGACGACAACAATGTAATGCTATCAAACACAAAAAATATAATCCCTCGGTCCTAAAATAAGTCTCCATCTTGCATTTCAATCAAGAAGTCAAACAATCCCAACTTTTACCAAATATATAAAGTGATACTAGATAAGCATCATTAGATTAATCACATTATATATTTTCATAGTAAACCTATTTGATCATACAAATATTTATACCATTTTACTTAAGTCTAGTCAAAGTTTAGATTGACTTCTAAATAATGCGAGATGTAGACTTATTTTGGAATGTAGAGAGTAATATTTAATATAGAAATAGGAATACAACAGGCTCTTGATAGCAACAAACTTCATATAAGTTAACTCAATCTGGGATAAAAATGATAATGTTTATTCTTGCGGGGTTGATAATGGTCTGTTAATTGTCCTCTATTATTATTTAAATTTGAGATATGAATCAACAAAAATCATGTTATCTTCACTATATATACTATATAGTAATGCTTGGGAGAATCATATAGCAATATTATGTATACTTCGAAAGCATACTTGAGGCATTGCATCATCTATATGAGCCATCATCTATACTTTGCGAAAGCCGATGAAACAGACATACTGAAATGGCAAAAGGAAAAACTATGTAGATATAAATACTACTAATATTTTCTATAAATCTAGTCAAATTTGAAAAAGTCCTTAGTCACCGTTAACATAGCTTCTCACCAGAACTCCAGAGAGCAACAATTATAGAGAAGAACTGGTAGCTTGTACAAGAATCAATGAGTTTACTAGAACAACAATTGTTCACTTGAGAAATGACAAGTTTGTCCAGGTAGCCGAATAAGATACAACAACAACATTCAGTGGCAACATTCGGTGATGAGTTTTTAAGTAAAAATATAGATAATCATTTTCCCCGTAGCAATTAGTCATCGAAGAAAAATGGCAGTCCTTCGGTGCTATATTCTCGAGACGTGATCATAGCAACAGCTTGTTCTTGATTTCCCTAGACACGGACAATACAAAGACAATTGCCATGCAAATAAATTTCAGATTTTGTTGCAAAAAAAAGACAATAGGCATGTAATGCTATCGGGAAAAAAGACGACAACAATGTAATGCTATCAAACACAAAAAATATAATCCCTCGGTCCTAAAATAAGTCTCCATCTTGCATTTCAATCAAGAAGTCAAACAATCCCAACTTTTACCAAATATATAAAGTGATACTAGATAAGCATCATTAGATTAATCACATTATATATTTTCATAGTAAACCTATTTGATCATACAAATATTTATACCATTTTACTTAAGTCTAGTCAAAGTTTAGATTGACTTCTAAATAATGCGAGATGTAGACTTATTTTGGAATGTAGAGAGTAATATTTAATATAGAAATAGGAATACAACAGGCTCTTGATAGCAACAAACTTCATATAAGTTAACTCAATCTGGGATAAAAATGATAATGCTTTATTCTTTGCGGGGTTGATAATGGTCTGTTAATTGTCCTCTATTATTATTTAAATTTGAGATATGAATCAACAAAAATCATGTTATCTTCACTATATATACTATATAGTAATGCTTGGGAGAATCATATAGCAATATTATGTATACTTCGAAAGCATACTTGAGGCATTGCATCATCTATATGAGCCATCATCTATACTTTGCGAAAGCGATGAAACAGACATACTTGAAATGGCAAAAGGAAAAACTATGTAGCAGTTTTCCCAGAGCCATCCAGTTCATGCAACTGGCTTCAGAAAAATAATTCACATTAAGAACTCAACATGCTCTACAATGTACCTCTTAAGCATTTTTACTCCTGCCAAGACACTTCTACGGCTTGTTTGATCAAGTTTTATCCAACATAACATGCTAATGAAAAACTGCATAAGTTTTTTTTCCATTCTTTAATTATTGAGTCATGTAAAAAATGAGATGAATTTGCCATTTACTTAGATAAATAGTTTCCTCATGGCAGAAAAACATGGAGGCATTATAAATCAAAGTGAAAATCTTTCAGCTACTAGATCATTCCAAAAGTCCAAATCATTCAACTACACACACCGATACAGGGAACAGGAATTGAATACATGTACACTAAAGGAAAATAAACAATAAAGTTTTATAAAATCCATCTTTTTAATAGCTTTCCACCCCGCACTTGTTACATATAGTAGAGAAATCCATCTTTGTAATCTTTTTATCGACAACGAAGCATTCTCAAGATCACCAAAGAGCCGACATCGTAGGAAATCCGAGATATTACTAAATAAGCAATTTTTTTACTACCTTAAGCAGTCACAAATCTGACAAAAATAGAGCCAAAATCTGAAGGGATAAAGCTTAAGAAAGGCAGCAGCTTCATAGCTCCAACAACAACAGTGATTTATCCAAATCAATTAAGTTTTTTTCAATTTTGAGGATATATGTCTTTTAAAACAACTAATCATTCTAAAAGAAAGCACAATTGGATGATAAAAGCCTTGGCTACCAGAATATACAAGAGTGGGCTTAACTGTATATTTGCAGTGTAGAGTTTCATGATCTTAAGACCACTGCTGAGGTTCAGCTGCTGGATGACTCTGTTAACACGGTGTATGATTTTTAGATTTTAGATTATCAACTGAAATAAAAAGGAGACTATATTTGTATACATACGAGGGATTTTACTTGAGATTTTGTATTGGCATGTACAGTCTGTGCAGTGGCAATATATATAGAAGATAAAGGTATTACATTAATGGCAAACATATATAGAAGACAAAGGTATTACACTGAACATGGGACTCAAAAGGACACAGAGAAATGAATGATCTAACAAGAAAAACATCACAGATTAACCACTTTACAAGACCACCAACAGTGAAAGCAAGCAGACTCTTCCCTAATATAAACCAATGAACCACAAAACAACCACTGTTATGGATTGGTAGTAAAATGTTTGATGAACCACCATACACAATTTTACTGGTACCTTTCTGTTATCACACTTCTATAGTCCAGGCATAGAAAGACTACACCTGTTAATATGTAGAAATATGCTAGGTGAATTAACATAACAATCCTAGTAAGACCTTGTCTAAAACAAACAGAGAGACAATCCGTTGTCACAGAGACTACTCCGCACCCAACTCTGTTTTTCGGTGGTTTCTTTTTCTCCTCTCTTCGATGTCCTATTTTATGAATCAAATGGTACAGTAAAAAAATGCAAGCAGTCAATTTAGGAAGAATAAGAAAACACATATAGACCATCAAAGCATGCATTTTGACATGAGATTTTCTTAATATATAAGTGATCTACTATATTGACTCAAAAGGAAATAAAATTGAATCAAATCAATGCACACAGATGCAACGTTTCTGGTCATCTCAGTTCTCACACCATGCGTATGTTGTATGCATATCAGCATATGCATATGTATGCTGGACCCAACCAGTGTCCAGTTGAGCGGACGGAGAAACAAGGAAAAAGATGCATGCAAGTACTGGAGCGATTGGGAAGAGCACAGACCTCACCTTACGCCGCCCAGACGACGAACAGGAACGGCGCTCGTGCACAGATTGGGTGGGGCGGATCCGGCCACGCAAGAAGAAGAAGCAGATGTAGGCACCAAAACTTAACAAATCTAAATCTGGAAATCCAATGAAAAAAACAGATTTCCACTCAAAATCCGAGAGAATGGAGATGCGACTGAGAGAGAGGTGAGATGGCAGCTGAGAGAGAGAGGGAGGGAGGGAGGAGCGGCGCTTGATGGTGGCGGCGGCGGCTTAATGGAGATGCGACTGAGATAGGATGAAAGAGATCGAGGGGATTTTGGATAAGTTTGAACGAGCCGAGGCTTACTCCATGAGAGCCGTAGGAAAACGAGCCGAAATTCTTGAGCCGGCTACACCATTGGATGTGGTCCACATTCTATAAAAAATACACCAAAGGTATGCATGCACGCGGGGACCATACTTAAAAGCAACGAATGGGAATGCAGCAATAAGCTGAGCCGGCGCACCTACAAACTGCTGTGCCTTTCAGGTCCCACCACGATCCGCGACCAAGAATGTGCGTTCGTCGGTGTCGTCCACGTACGGGCTCGTCGTCGGCCACACCGCGCCGTGCTGCCCGTACCGTACGCCTAAGCTGAATCTTCCGGGCGATGTCATGTCAATTCACGAATTCAAGTCGCCGATGGTAGATGGTACCGTTAAAACGTGTCGGCTGTCACGGGTGTTGTCGTGTTGATGTCCACTGCAGCCTCGTTGAGCTGCGTGCCTTGCAGCGAAAAGCATATTCCTTCCCGTGAACGACCAAGATGTCGATCGGGTTAGGTACATGCAATGCACTGCGCCGTGGGAGAGGAAAAAAAGGACGCGCGCGGAACGTGGAAGATCGATCCCACAGTGGATTACACTTTACACACCATCCATCTTCCGTGTTCACTCTTCGTTTGCATGCACGATCGCCTTTCACACGTTTCGCCGTCCGTGCGCCACCGGGGTTGGATCGGAGCGGCAGAATCCTGCCGTGTGCTCGAACTACTTGCTTTGCAAATTGGGACTTGTTGATGATCAGTGCTGTACGTACGTACGTATTTTATCGAGTGGGCGTGCACCAAAATACCTAACTGAGCCAACTGTGTGTGGTGCGTCACAGTTGGTTCGCAATGCACATGTACCGGCCGCCACTGTACGTGTATGTCCGTGCGTCCAGCTGCTCACTTGCAAGAGGCGCGCATCCGACAGCTCAGCCTCAGAGTTGCTCCATGCACGTACTCGAGATAGGAGTATATACAAAATTTCCAAGCTCTTGGACGCACGCCCCGACTGTGTCGTTGACCAGCAGCGAGCGATCGAGAGATCCATCCGGCCGGGTGCGGATGTTAGGTGGGGTTCGCACTTCCCACGGGCGCACACACGGACCGTGGAGTGGAGTGGAGTGGACACATGCCAGCTGCGCCCACCAGGCCACCACCACACATCAGGCCTACGCATGCGACACTGCGACAGTGCGACACCTCGCCCCTCACCACGGGCCACCCAGTGTCAGCGGCATCCATGCAATCAGATCAGAGAAAAAATCATCAAAATCAAGATCACCAAAAAGACCAAGACACAGGTCGCGGAAGGAAACGACACATGCTCCACATCGGTCGGTCGTCATCCCCTCGCTTGCTCTGAAATGAATAAAGCAAACTGTGCAAGTTGACTTTGCGACCTGCACTCACACACACACAAACAACAAGCGCCAGAGACGTACAGAGTGAGAGAGAGAGAGAGAGAGCTGTCCGCCTTTCCTGCTGTCGTTGTGTATAAAATCCCCCACTACCCATGGCCATTGGCCACCCATCCACAGCATGCCTATCAGATTGGCGCGAGAGACACCAGCAGCCAAGTTCGTTGGTTCATTTCAGTTCAGTGTGGTATAGCCGAGGTCTGATAGAGCCACTCATCGAACTTTTCTCTGAAAGATCTAGAGACAATCAATAGAGCAGTTTCTACCTTGCCTTTGCTCTACTGTGCCTTGCGGTGGGCTGGTGGCAGCGGCGGCGCCGGCGGTGATGGAGTTCGCATCTAAGAAGAAGGCGTTGCTTGTCCTCTGCTTCATGCTCTCCTGCCTTCTTCTTCCCCGGGCTTCCTCTGCCGCGCCTCTGTCCAGTAAGCAGCTGACACCGTACCAGTCGTCGTCCAAGCTTTTCTTCAGTCTCCCTTATTCTTCTTCGTTGGCCATCTATCTATTTCGTGCTTCCTCACTAGCTGCTGCCCTGTTTTGTTTTGTTTTGTTTCGCAGGAAGCCTGTCGCTGATGACGAACAGCCAGCAGCCCACGAACAACCCTGCTCTGGAGGTGCCTGCCCAGCAGGTCGGTCGCGCTCGCTGATCTCTCGTCTTGCAGCTTATTGGTAGATCTCATCACGTATCGTCACAAACTGCCTGCGAAAGCCTGTGCTTCCCTTTTCTGTAAGCTCTGGAGATGGAACCCGCTTTGCCTCCACCCGGGCCAGATCGACCACCCAATGTGTCATGGCACGTGAGCTAGCTACCTCTCCTGCCGGCACTCGCACGAAACAGACCAGCTTATTTAATTTAACTAAAGCGCACTCACAGTCGTCAGTGCTCTCCTGTAGCTGCCCTCCAGTTCATAAAACACCACTCGTCACAGACTAGCCAGGGCCAGCTCTGTGCATGCGCACAAGTGACTTGAGTGAGTCAGCGTCAGCCAACGACATAGTAAACTATCATCCACAGAGAGATTAGATTACATACGTATACAACCTTCCATTTCCTACCTTTGCTTTGCCTTTTCCTTTTTGCACCACATACAGCAATACATGTGAGCCGTTGCTGCAGCCTTTTAGTTTGGATATGATGATGCTCGGTGGAGCAGAGAGCATTGAGATGAACACAAGCCAGCGCGTTGGAAGTTGGGGGCTGGGCAGCCGGGCAGTGCAGGCACTCCACTCACATGCACTGTTAGCTAGCTAGGACGCCGGACGGCCGGCCATAGTGCCGATCACATGCAACTCGCACAGTGGCAATTTGCGTACCCCACTACTCATCACGACGCCTTTCCCGCCACATAAACGGCAAAAAGGTTCATTCAGTTGATGATCAACATCGTTCGTGCAGCAACACAATCTCAACTTTACTCGCACGCTGTCCTCCGTCAATTGACTTCATCTTGATGTCGTCATCGTAAAGTTTTTCTTGTAAATATCTGACGCACGCGCTAGCAACTCAGCTGATCTTTAATTTTATCTGTACGTCGTCTCTATACTATACAACAGGATGAGGGTGCGGTGGGAGTGGGAGCTGGAAACCTCGGCGAAGTGGCGGCGAGGATGGACATCGAGGTGAACGACTACCCTGGATCCGGTGCCAACAACCGCCATGAACCTAGGAGCCCTGGGAGACCATGAACTTGAAGCCTATCCCTTCGTACGTCTCAGACAAGAATGAAGAGCTATAGCATGGCATGGAGAGTCTTGAGAGTTGTATAAGCTAAGTAGAATGCAGGAGTACATCGTTAGCTAAACTCTACTAGAGTTTAATGAGTCTTGTTGTGTACGGTACGGCCGGTGCTGATGCCGCCCGGCTAAGCTAGCTAGCATACTGTCAGATCGAGTGGACGAGCTGCTGTTCCCTGTATAGCTAGCTGCTAGCGGCGCGCCGGCGAATCTCGTCCAAGAAGAAAAAAGCTGGATGGCCTTTCTGTATCTACATCAAGTCGATGTCTCCGTCTCTGCTGTGTCCACTGTATACATGGGTTGTTTTCGTACTGCTCGATGTCAACGGCGGATCTGCTTGAGATACCTTTTGCTATCTTGGTTGATCTGAAACACAAAAGCATCATCAGTTTGCATCGTCAGCAACTATAGTACTCTGATCTTTACTTGTGCGGCTTTCATGGCGCTGCCCCGGTTTATGTCGCCACTCCAATTGTCTGTCGTGTTACATATGTGGCTGTCCCAGCTTCACAATGCAAGTCGCATTCGCCTGCAGAAGACTCGACCGAGACCTCTGTCCTCTGGCGCGTGCCGGTTTGGCGTTAATAGTAAGATGCTGAACTGTTGAAGCTATAATCTGATGCAACGACGGCTACCTCACTGTGCACTGGCCGGGGCCCTGCAGGTGGGCGGCGTGTCGCCACTTCTAGTGTCAAACTATCAACTGTGGGCTCACGAGTGCAGAATGGCGCGGCCATCGTTTCCTAGAGTTAAGAAGGATGAACAGACGAGCGAGCAGCAAACAAGAAAGAGACGGGTGAGGGTTGCAGGATTCACAGGGGGAATGAACTCGAATCACGATTCTTTTCAGTGAACATAGGCAGTGAATGGTTTGCTAATATATTTTTTTCTTCAAAATGCATCTTTGGACTTACATTTACGTACTCTTTTGCTGCAATAAATATTACTTAATCACGTACATGAAGCTGTAAACGTCAATATCATTGTTATACTTCTGTCATTTGCTTATTGTTCAGATGTT
Organism: Themeda triandra; assembly: GCA_018135685.1. NCBI lineage: Eukaryota > Viridiplantae > Streptophyta > Magnoliopsida > Poales > Poaceae > Themeda > Themeda triandra. Next base: position 367,448 of record JAENPR010000131.1, on the reverse strand, counting down.
AAAAAAGGATGCACACGGATCTCTATCGAATCACGGGCTGCAGATAGTAGGTGCCGACCACAAAGGATGCATACAAACCATTTCTGTCATGGGGTGGCGAGACACTGTCAGAAATTTCAGAACGATTCGTCCAGTTCCTTCGAGTGGCGCAGGAGAAATCACATGATCGTAGTAGACCATTTATTATTTATACAGCAACGTCCAAGTCTCAGCTTCTTCCCATGTTCTCTGTATGCACTTTGACTCTATAACCTGCAGCCTTATTTTTGGCAATAACCGGCCCGAGAGAGGTGAATCAACAGCTATAACGGTTGAACCATTGTACTAATGAATTTCGACGATCAGAGTTAACAAGCTAGGGCAATTAGGCTGCTTTCGACGATCAGAGTTAACAAGCCAGGGAAATTAAGCTGCTAATGGTTGAGTTCAGAACGATGAAACAGAGGATGAAAGCAGAAACACGATCCTTCTCGTTTCCATTGGGTGCTGCCATCCGCGGGTAAGCATCTCGTCAGAGCTGATCAAACATCTGGCGGTTAGCACTAGCTTGGTCGCGCTCTCGTTGTCTTGCCATCAAAACCATCGTGTACGGATCATTTCAGGACAGATCAAAGGAAATCTGTCGTGATTCGTGAACTTCGCTTTCGCCCCTGTAGTTGCACCAAAACCGTGGTCCGCGCTCGATTAATTCCGCGGGCTCCAGATCTATACCCGAATCTGACGCAGAAAAAAAAAACGCTAGATCAGGGTTTGATTAATGATTACAACATAAATGAGCATCCGAGCATTGACTAGCCAGGTTATGCCTATGCGTCCAAAATCAGACGTCTTGTCGTCGTCTCCATCCAAAAAGTCTCTAGATGTATTTGTTGTTCGGGATTGTATCATATGCAAACCAAACAAGCTGTGTAAACTTGCAAACTTTTAATCAAGACCATATGATCTTAATCCGATGTCTAGGAGAGAGGTGAGCTAATTTTATAAAAAACCGCCCGCCATTAGCCACACTAATCATGATTTTTTGCAAATCCCCCCTCTATAATCTCCCGTACGTGAGCCCGGCCTCTTCGTTTCTCCGTACGGAGGTCACGCCGCCGCACTCAGGTCATGCCGCCGCCCGCGAGTCGCCAACCTCCAGTCACCCCGAATCGCCCTCAAGTCACCGCGAATCACCGGCCGCCGCCCTCCAATCACCACCCTCGCCATGGACTGGAGGTTCGTGCCCTGCAAGATGTACTCGCTGGATCTCCTGCTCGGGATGGAGATGGTGCCACGGGTGGACCCCCGTGGCCACCGAGGGATGATGGGTGTCGCATACCGGGGGGTGGCGACCGCCGCGGGCCACTGGCTTTCGTGGCTAGCACGGGGTTCTGGCTCTTCTTTCAGGCTATGGTGAATGGCGGCCTTGACGAGATGGTGATGCAGGAGTGCCAAGGCTTGGTGGTGACTCGCGGCCATCGTGGGCAGGCAGCGACTCGCAGCCCGTCGAGGGCATGCTGTGACTCGTGGCCATCGCAGGCGCCGGAGTCCATCGTGAACGTGATGTCGGCGGCGTGGCGACTCGCGGTGGAAACGAAGAGGCCGCGACCGTGGCGCGACCTCCAGGAAAACGAACAGGCTGCTTGACTCACGTACCGGAGAGATTAGGGGGTAATTTGCAAAAAATCGTGATTAGTGTGGCTAATGGCGGGCGGTTTTTTATAAAATTAGCCCACCTCTCTCTCTAGACATCGGATTAAGATCGCATGGTCTTGATTAAAAGTTTGCAAGTTTGCACAGCTTGCTTGGTTTGCACATGATACGGTCCCGTTCCAAGTATCTCATTATAGAATTTTTAGAATGTGTACATTATTAATATTGTCAATTGTGTTTAGATGTTGCAGTTGAAGACCCTTTAGCTTTGCTAAATACCACTATCTATAAAAAAATATCCAAACATTTGCCTTTTTGTAAGATACATGTGTGTGGTTCTTAGAATTTGAACTCAACATTTCTTGCCTCACGCGAGACTCCTCTTGCACCATAGAGTTATTTTATGATTATGTATAGAAGGCTATTTTTTATTATTTTTCGCAAATGTTATATGAAATATTTTGGTGTCCATATAAAGATTTTACTCAAAGTTTTAAATCTTATCAAGCACAATAACTTTATAATGCTTCTTTCCATCCAAGGTTATTTCAAAAATCTAAAATTTGGAATGTAAAATCTAAGAAACTAAAACATAACTTTGGGATTCTAAACGATGTTAGATGAAAGGTTATCAACTTCAATTTTGTAGATCCCTACAAGCTCTACAAATTTGATGTACAGTTTGCCATCGCTAGTCTTAAGTTTAGTACAAGTGCTCATATTTTTAAAAAATTATTTAAGAATTAACGGTATTATTCTTCCAAGGGCATGCAATGCACCCCACCCATCAACAATAAGACGTTTATGGTGACTTTATTAATATTTAATATTTTTTTCAGTCTAGCTCAATATATCCCATAAGTGTTTATAGAGATAGGGTATATGTGCATGCTTAGATTCATAAGTGTATGGTACATGTACAAAACCAACTTAATTTCCACATTTCCACTTCACATAGAAGAACAGGGCGGCAGGGAAATGCATGGTCAGGGACGCGCCACAGGCCTGTCGAACGTCTCTCTCCTTGCATGTTTCAGGGCCGACGTCATTGGGTCCACTAGGCCCAAAGTGTTTTCTGATCTATAAAAAAAACAAGCCCATCTGCCTGTATATCGGCCCAGCACAAAGCCTAGGCCTAGCACAGAGCCTCTCCAAGCTGCTACCGCACTGTACAACAGAGCTTGTTCCTCAAAAAAAAAAAAAAAAAAAAAAAAAAAAAAAAAAAAAAAAAAAACTTAGAGTATTATTTCAGCTTTCATGGAGGATGGTTTGTACTCGTGTAATTTAGCAAAAGATAAAAAGTTTCAGGAAATACAATTGCAATTGTTTAACTACGCCAAGCGATGGGCGCCCTTCATCATCATCTCAGCGCCAAGACTTGAGGCAGGGCATCTGGCTGGTGGCTGCACTGGCCGATCTCCGTCTTTTTTTTTTTTTTTCGAGCAGGCGTGTATGCCTGTGTAACGGAATCCTATACTACTGGATCCACAGTTTTGTGTTACATGTTCAACAAGTTTTGCGACCAAGCCGCCACTAGCACTCCTAAGATCTCGGTCTCAATTCAGTCAAATTTCCCCACCTATTGGGCCATTGACCGCTATGCTCGGCAGCTGGTCGGAAGTGCCGAGTCCTTTTCTATCCTCATTTCTCGTCAAACTGACTTTGGTGCAGGCACCGTTCGGCCGCCGACGGCGAATTGGCTGGTCGTGGTACCTAATCTCCCTCCCAGTCCCACCGCACAACACCACGGAAAACAAATGAAAACCCGGCTGCTAACAGAGCCAGGCGCTGAACCACACGAAACTTCAAGTCCCACGAACGTCTGGCGTGCAGAAACTGGGTCTCACCGTCTCAGGAGGGTCTCCATGTCACAGGTGTCAAAGCCAGCATAGTCAAGCAAGAAACCTTTAATTCCCTGGAGCTGTAACTGTAATCAACCTTGAACTCCGTTTGTCCACCCATGTGAGCTCACATGCCTGCCCAGAAACAGGATCGCGGAAACGGACGCCGTCGGCGCTGAAACCCTCGCAGCTGATCACGGATCCAGTACAGTTTTCAGCCTGATTTGGCCACGGGAATCGATCAGCAGGGTGCAGGTGCAGCCATCAGTGTGTTTGCAAGTCAAGAGCAGAAGAGAGCCACACAGGACGGGCGAGACTGCGATGGTTATGACCGTCGTAGCGCCTTTGTTTCGTCTGCTTGGTAGGGTAGCCAGTTAGCCACCATACTAGGCTTGTTTTCCTCTTGTTGGACCATCTGATGGGTGGCACATATTACATATATGCACAGTAACAGTAGTAGTCGGTAACGAGGGAGAGGGCTGGAGCAGTTGTGATCTAACCTGATGTGAACGTGCTTCGTACTAGGGCCTGTAATGAAGTTGTTAGCAGTCGTTTCTTTACATTGTTCACCACCCTTGATAGGTAAATAGGAAACGGTCACCTCAGAGAAATTACTGAGCATTTGTCGCTGTCCCTTTCTCTTCGTTCGTCTTTTGCCGGGTGTTAACTACTGTATCGTGTCAACCGTGGCTTACTTTTGTGGCGAACAAGCTTGAATTTTTCCTCTGTCACTCTCAGGTGATAACCTGGTCCGTGTATGTACTATTTATTAGGATCCTTTCAACTTCACTAACAATCTTGACGAAGGTTTATAGTAGTAATCTACTGACCCTCTCTGACCTATTCGTCGGGACTCGTTTTCACTATACCAAGTCCAAGTCCATCACAGAACCTTACTCGAAAGAATATACAAACGGTAGGTTCCAAGTCCAGAGACCACGTCTCCCAACGTTCCAACTCCATCCGGAGCCACGAGGATCCGAGATGTGGCCTGCGTTTTTTTTACCGTTCCGATCGAACCGACCGGAGGCGGCCGGAAACGGTTTACCGGCCGGTAAGTCCGGTTACCGGCCGGAAACCGGAGAAATTCAAATTTGAATTTGAACGCGCTGTGGTTCGGTTTCCGGTCGGTAAACCGCCCGGTTTGTCCGGTTTACGCCCGGTTTGAGCGGTTTGAGCGGTTTTTTTAAAATTTAAATTTATTTTTTTTAAAAAAAAGCTAAAAAATTCCTAAAAATACTTCATGATTTGTAGAATCCAATGATGTCAAAATTACTCAAATTTGAGTGTGTTTAGTATGTTTTTCGACCTTCATGATTTAATGGGCCTTCACGGGCCGGTTTGTGTATTTTTTCTTTTTCTTTTTTTTTTCAAACTTCTAAACGTCTAAATAAATATTAAACGAACTCAAATTTGAATAATTTTGACACCATTGGGTTCTATAAATCATGAGCTATTTTTAGGAATTTTTTCAGCATTTTTTTTTTTCAAATTTTAATTTTGAATTTGGGACTTACGAACCGGACCGACCGGAACCGGTCCGGCCCGGTAAACCGGTAACCGGTTACCGGCCGGTAACCGAGCGGTAAAAAACGCTGGATGTGGCACAGAATCATTGTTTCCGGATGGATTACTCGCCTGTGACATCTCCCAAGTGACAAACCACAGGCGTCCAAATGCCTCACAAATATACTACTAGTATATTTTTATGGATCATGGATGGTTTGGTTTGTCTTTAGCGTACAAAAGCACGATCGAGGATGGCGAGACGCGATACTTAAATTTAGTTGGCCACTGAATCAAAGGCCAGCCCCATGTGAAACCGCGGGACGTCTTTCGCCGCGTGTGATGGCTTGCGGTCATCACTCATCAGGTCGTGCCGTGCCGTGCCTCGCCTCGGCTAATCAATTTGCTTGACCATTGCCTCCCACTTGGCTGAACCCCGTTCGCGCAGGCCGCTGATTTTACTGACAACACCAAGATCTTCTTCCAAAACACGCACTATGACGCTGTCATTTGACCAACTGTGGAAAGAGAACCCCAACCTGAATTCTTCCTCCAGTTTCAGTGGAAAGACGGAAAGAAAAAGGTGGGTTTGGTATCCTTCAGTTCCTCAGTTTCGATCGATGGACGGGGCGCAGGCACATGACCGTGGAGTGTCGCCATTGACAACACCCAACGTCTGTCTAGTGGCCGGCTACCATTGCTTGTCAGGTCAGAAGGTAGATGGTGTCTTCCCTAAAGCCGGAATGCGCCAAGGCGGCACGGAAAGGATTCATCGAAGGATGCAAAAAGAGGGATAGGATACCACAACAGGACGACACGGCACCAAAAGAAAGAAGGTTAGGAGAAGGACGATGGAGCCGAAAGTCGCTGAGCCATTCTTGGTGGCTCAAATTCGTCCTGAGTCATGACCGTCGTGTTCTGCGATGCCTTTTTCTGCAAACAGTGCGCAGGACAGGAGAAACCTGGTGCACGGAACGCAGAAAAAAGGGCGTGGTGGAGTATGAACGGAGCCGACTCGAGCAATTAGCAGCGGCACCACCACGGAAGCCGTGACGCGTCCGGCGTCCGGCCGCGTTGACATCTCGGCGGCGGTGCGGCTGCGTGCGGGCAGCCGTCTATCCGTTCACCAGAGGGATAGCTCCGGCTATGCGTTGCGTCACCTGTTGCTGTCTGGCCCATCCGGCGGCTGCCTTCGCTTCCAGGAGCCGCCGCTGCACTAGTCCCTCCCACACGTCACGGCGGTCTGCCTCGCGCACAGACTCGCAGAGCGGCACGGCCCCGGCGCAGCGCAGCACCACGCGACGTACGCCACCCGGAACGAGGCGCCGACCGAGCCGAAGCCAACACTACCTCCCCGCCACGGGGCCGGGGCAGGGGCAAACCAAACCCACCACTCGTCGTCTCGTCCGCACGCGCAGCACGCACACGGCGCGCGGTGCCGACTGCCGAGCCCGCGAGTCCCCATTCGCATGCCCCACCGATCGGATCGGCAGCAAAATCCCCCACCAGTTCGTTCCCCACAGATCCCGGCGCCCCCACCACACAGCGCTCCCGCCTCCCGGCTTCTTCCCCCATCCATCACCCGTCGCCCCGGCCGCGCGCCGAGCTGCCGCCCCCCGTCGCCACGCCCACGATGGCGGAGTGCCGCAGCCTGATCGAGTTCCTGCGCGCGTTCGAGCACCACCGCCGGGCGGCCGACACCTCCGCCTCCGCCTCCTCCCGATCCGCCGCTCCCGATCCGCCTCCGCCTCCGCCGCGGGCGCGGGGGCTCCGGCTCCGGCGGCCCCTTCTGCGACAGCACCCCGATGGCCGTCGTCGACGCGGTGATGCTGCTGGCCGTCCTCACCGCGCTCGGCTTCCTCCTGATCCCGTACCTCAACCTCCTCTTCCTCGAGGCGGGCGCTTTGCTCCACCACCTCCACCCGGCCGCGTCCTGCGGGCTCCCGGCCGCGGCCTTCTTCGGGGCGGGCGTGGCCGCGGCTGCCGCCGTGGTCGCGTGGGAGCTGCTGGGCCACCACGCGCGCAAGTGCGGCAAGCCGCGGTGCCGGGGCCTCAAGAAGGCGGTCGAGTTCGACATCCAGCTCGAGACGGAGGAGTGCGTGCGCGGGCGGCCCGGCCCCGCCGCGCGATCGGCGCTGCTGGCGGCCGCCGGGGCGCGGCCCGTGGAGCTCGGGGACGAGCAGCGGGAGCTGGAGGCCGAGCTGCGCAAGATGGCGCCGCCCAACGGCCGTACCGTGCTCATCTTCCGCGCGCCCTGTGGGTGCCCCAAGGGACGCATGGAGGTCTGGGGCGCCAAGAAGGTGCGCCGGATCAAGAAGTGAAGGGGGGCAACCATGGATCGGATGGTTACTAGTTAGTGCAATAGTACTAGTGCACTCTTGTTCCTTCCTCAATCCTCATAAATCATCATAAGTAGCTACTGCTAGAAGAAAAAAAAGAATACAAATCCTCAGTAATAATAATAAGTATAAGCATAGGGAGAAATAAACGGAGCACAGAACCAGTTATATCACAGATAGCTTTATATAGACAATCATATACTCGTATTATGAACCTGTGGGGAATTTGGACAGAAATACATGCTGTTTACTTGTTCATTCCTTAATTTTCATGGGATCCTGGATAACTGATACAGTAGCAACATAGACAGTATATTAGTCAGTAGTTGGCTACTCCTTTGGCTTCCTTTTGAATCCTTGATTTTTGTCTATATATTGTGGTGCGGGTTTTTAGTTGCTACTTATCTGTCTTATTTGAAATGTTTTTGCTGATGATTCCATGTTATTGAGGTGATGTTTTAGCTCCTTGATGGTAGATTGACAGACAACTCTCTCATTGTTGTTGAGGTGAAGCATATTTCTGTTGAGACTGTTCTTTCAGCTTCTGGACACTCCTACTGTGATTGTGTGGTAGGATTTGTGTTATCCAGCTACTCTTAATTTGGTACTCCAATGAACTTTACAAAGTTTCAATGTAATGATCTGAAGTTCAACCATCAAGAGTTGTTTCTGCATGTTAATATGTCTTTCCTCGAAACAAACCTTTACTGAAACCTACTTTCTATGAATTCATTAATAAAATATTGAGTGTGCATACTGTCTTTTTACCCCTACCCATGCCTAAATAGTTGCAGTTCTTAATGTTAGTACATGTGCCTTAGTTTTCTTTTTACTTAAGTAGTAGACCTATTCACTTTATCTTAATTATATAACCATAATCTTGAATCTGTGACATGCCTGTGTGCCATACAACCAGTTGACGTGGTGCATATCCTCATGTACCAGTGATTTCCTACTGTCCCGTGCTGCCTCTAAAACCACCACAATCTTTTTGCTATTTGCCTCTCCTTTCTTTTCTTTTCTTTTTCCTTTTTTTTTTGCACAGCTTGTTCTTTGCTTCTTTAGGAGTGACTCTGTTCTGTTCTAATTCTACCATTTTTTATCTGTATGCTTAGCATGATACATATGTTATATTTGTTATTGAATTCCTTTGTACTTGTTTTATGTTTCTGGGTGCTTTCAGTGAGCCTGCCTTTTAAGTTTTGAATGTTTTTTCATGTTCTTTTCCTGGCTTACCTGCTTTTGAACCATATTGTCCCCAGGCTAAAATTTAGTTTTTAGTTTAGCGGCTCCAGTGGCATAAACAGAGTAGCCGACCTTTGCTGAAGACTTCCTTTTTCTGAACTGTAATACCAAGCACACTTATAGTTGTTTTCTCCCAACCTAATCCTACTTAGTTTTGTTGGTTTCATAAACGGACCTGTCATGTTTATCTGGTTTTCACTCACAATTAGTCTTTTCAGTCTTATATGCAAGTGCCGCACTTCCTGTAAAACGAATTATGATGTGGAATCCTATGCCTTTTAATCTTTACTCTGTTGCCAGATGATCCGAAATGATAAAAGTATTTTGATTAGGGAAAAGTCAACCAAAGTACATTTTGATCTTGATTTATCTTTTTTTTTAACAAAGATCTTGATTTATCTTATAGTATGTTATCATTGATACAAGTTTTTTTTTATATCACAAACTTGTATATAATTTGTTTAATTGTTGAGCAAATTTCGTAAAATTTGACTTTTCCCTCTAAAAAATATGCTTCTCTTTCCGGGACAGAGTATTAGGCTAGTAGTAAAAGCAACACAAATGTTAACATGAAACTGTTTTTTGGATTCCTTTGTAACTGGACCGTATTGCATGATTATAGTTGTATTATGTATAACAAACTATTCGAGCCAAATGATTTTAGTTTCGTTAGCACTGTGAGTGCTCAAGTCAAGTTCCTGGAAAAAACAGGCTTTGAATTTTGTGAAATGGTTTCTCCTAACTGTTCAACTCCCTGTTTGTTATGGTTTGGTCCTAGATAAAACTACCTGCTTGTTTGTATTTTCTGTCGGAGAACCATTCCGCTGCATCCAAAATCCTTTTGACTTCTAAAATGTTGGATTTCAAATTTCAATACTCTCATCCACTCACATCCTGTCCTCTTGTCACTGGTGCAAATTCATTGATCTTCCATGTTATGATCTCCATGGTTTGTGCTACCACCTACCTCACATATTCGTCAGCAGCAAAACATTTTTTTTTTATCTGCGAATTAGCTGGACTCGCTTTGGCCTAGGATTTTAGGATTTTTTAATTTTTATGTACGTTTATAACTTATTGCTATATCATTGAGGATAAACTTGAGAATATGAACCGGTTGTTGAATAAACTTTTCCTCTTCCAAGCTTGTGGAACTACCAAATTTGGTTTCCAAGGTTTCCTCAAAGTAACTGTCTGTAGTTCCACTGGTAGCCTCTGAGGTCTGAGGTTGTAATTTACCTGATGCCCTTTTTTTTTGAATTTAGAAATCCGGCCTCAAAACGAAATTCGTTTAGGAATCCGGCCTTCCGTGAGGTCTGTTAGTGAATTCAGTTAGTTGAGCACTGTAGCACTTGCGAATAGACCGTTTTGCCCCTGAGTTTGGTAATTTTTGGAAATTCATATCTGGAGTTTGGTAACTCCAATTTTGGTGAACCAAATTTTGTCGTGCTCCTTGAGATGTCTAGTTTTTAATAAAAATATAAACTGACTATGTTCTATAAAAAATAATTAGTTAAGATTTATGCCTTTTAATTATGCTCTAAAAGAGGAATTTATATCTCATGCTGTGTACCTCCAATTGAGTTGAAATTTTTATGAGGTGCTATTCATGCTATGACTAGGCTGTAGTTTAAATTTCAAGAGTCTTGGGTACCATATGATTTAGTTATAAATTTCTCATTCTAATAATTAATTGTGTGTCTCCGTATCAGGTGACTGATGGTTTGCTTAACCATCAGTCACCGTCCCAATCTCTATTACGGCTCCCAGTTCCGTAATTTGCGTGTCAGCTGCCGAAGAAAGCACAATAATACCCTTGCCTTGCCTTGCTTGCTACCAGTGGCCTTTACCATGACCCGAAAAGGCAGCTGAAGCATGGAGTACGTGGCTCGGTGCACGTGATCGCCACATGACAGGCTTGGCTCGACTCAGGTTGCATGAGTGTTCAGCAATGCGCGCAGGTGCAGCCGTGCAGGTTCTGTCCCAAGCAATTGCGCGCAGGTTATGTGCAGCGGGCTCGTGTGTGCGTTCGGGCGCGTAGCTGCCGTCGACTGACGGTTAAGCAGGATATCAGGCGACTGTGTTTGAGTAAAACTCTAATTATATATACTCAATATATATATAATAAATAAATAAAACTCTATTTTTTATTTTTTTCTCGGGGGTAAAATAGTCTTTTTACCCCCGTAGTTAACACCGTTAGGTGTCAAAACGGACGGAAGGCGGAGATTCCTAAACGAATTTCGTTTAGGAGGCCGGATTCCTAAATTCAAAAAAATAAAGGGCCGATTCCTAAACGAATTCGTTTTCAGGGCCGGATTCCTAATTCTCTCTTGTACTTTACCTGATGCCCTCAGATTTCTGGTTAAAAAAAATGTGATCATCGAATAAATATACCTATAAAACTGTACTGATGTCTAATTAAACAATTGCATCCTGGTATCTTCATGCACAGCATAGCATGATTACGCAATGCTATTAGAGCATCTCCAAGAGTTTGCTAAAATTCACTTGCCAAATCTTGTAATTTGGCAAGTGTTTAAAACATATGGCAAGTGAAATATTGTAGCATCTCCAATAGTTTGTTATTTGGACTTGGTCAACTTTCAACCGATCAACTGTTTTGGCAAAAATCAAGTGGTTGCATGCGCCATGGCAAAAATCAAGTGGTTGCATGCGCAACCGGGAAGGCCGGTGAGGGGCTAGGACCGCGATGGCAACCCTGCATATACATATATGCGCGTGGAGGGAGAATTTGAACTCTAAAATTTACTGCGAGTTGAATCTTAAACTGTTGGAGGAGGTTTTTCTTTTTTCAAAAATATATGGATGTCATGGATGTCTTGGAGTGAAGAAAGACGATGTGCAAACAGTTTTTCATGCGGGCTCAGAATCTCTAACAGTATATGGGTAGTTCACAAGGGTGAGATGAAATTGGACCAACCTTCTGCACCATCCTGAAATGGGCCATCCTTTGTAGGCCCACAGATATGTCTGTGTTCACGGCCTTTTGTTTTTGCAGTCAAAAAAGAAGTTACTCGCTCACTGGATACTAGTATTGTCTCCTCTAGAAGAAGCAATCTAACTGTTCTCTTGTTCTTCATTCTAAATTATAAGGCATTTCATGTTTTCTAGATACATTAAAAGGATACCACGTGTGTTGCTATGAGAATCATGGCTGATTTAGAATGGAATTATACTGTTTATTTTTACTTACATTAGCAGATAAATATCATAACACATTTAGTGTGACAGTGAAACATGTTGATATGGACAATTAAATACATGCTAATGGATGATGCGACTTGCTTGAATGAAGATAAAATTGCATGTGCAAGTGGGTTGCCATAATCATATAGTGGATATTGATGCGGACAACTTTCATGGCAAGATAGAATGCTAGTGGGGATTAAGAATATAGGATACAAATATATCAATATAGATTTATAGATACATATATAGATTACTTTTACAAAGTATTTAGACATTGTGATAGTTATATGACAAAAGTTATGTATTTAGAAAGGCTAAAACTTTTTATAATTTAGAACATAGGGAGTACTGGCTTTGCTAGCATCAATGTCATGACTCATGAATGACGGACTATTGTTTTTGGTTTTTTTTTTGGGTCAAAAGTCAAAAAGTTCAACTTCTCAAGGCCCTGATTTAGAATGGAATTATACTATTTATTTTTACTTACATTAGCAGATAAATATCATAAACACATTTAGTGGATGGTGAAATATGTTGATATGGGCAATTAAATACATGCTAGTGGATGATGCGACTTGCTTGAATGAAGATAAAATTGCATGTGCGAGTGAGTTGTCATAATCATATGCTAGTGGTCTAGTGGATATTGATGCGAACAACTTACATGGCAAGATAGAATGCTAGTGGGGATTAAGAATATAGGATATGATACAAAGATATCAATATAGATTTACAGGTACAGATATAGATTACTTTTATAAAATATTTAGACATTGTGATAGTTAAGTACATGACAAAAGTTATGTATTTAGAAAGGTTAAAACTTTTTATAATTTAGAACAAAAGGAGTACTGGCCTTGCAGTATCAGATCATGAGTGATGGACTATTGTTTTCGCTTTTTTTTTTGGTCAAAAGTTCAACTTCTCAAGGCCCTATTTTGGAGACGTACATTTTCCAAAAGCACCTCCCCGAGCTTCTTTCTCTGAAAAGCTCAAAAACTCCTCTGAGAAAGCTTCTCTACTTTTAGAACAAAGTGTAGATTTTAGAGCTTTTGATTGCTTGAAGAAGCAACCCTATAGGAGGATCTGGCTTGTCAAGCCTTTTTTTTGAGAATAAGTAAAAATGGCCAGAAACTCCCTTAATCATAATTGAAATCAACTTTAGGAAGTAAAATTTGCATTTATATTAGTTGCCTAGAGCATATGTAAAATTTGCATTTATATTAGGTGTCATTCTAGAGCATATGTCTCTTAATATGTGTTGCTGAGCTAGTGTTGCAGATTGTATGCATAGATGCAGGTTTTTCCCAGCACGTGAAGTGTCATCGCAAGAGCCATGTGAAAAGTTGATGTGACGATTATGTTTTGTTAACTGTAAAAATTTTTGCTCGCGTGTCTGCTTTTTTGTCCAAGATTGAGCATTAACTACCTGTCCATTCCAGTAAAGTGTAGCTGACGAATGTTCTATTCATATAGACGTTCAGTTCACTCCTTAGGTTTCTTAATTCCAGTGCCAGCGACGAACGACACATAATAAGGGACAGAGAGTATGCAATAACCCTCTTATTATACATTTTATCCATGAAAGATAATTGCATGAAGATATAGCAAAAGAACAAACAAGCTGCCGCCTAGTGCTATTCTTCTCGGTTCTAAATTGCAGTTTACTTTAGACTTATTCTAAGTTAGACTTTTTTATTTTTTGATGAAAATTTATAAAAAAAGTATAGCAATATATTTGTATATACATCGCTAAGACATGTTTCATGGATATACTTTACGGACATTACTAAAGCACGCACGCGCATCCCCAAACCAATGTGCCTGCACACTTTTTCTTTTTTCCCCGCATGCATCCGCACCATCCTTCAGTCCTTCCTCGCGTGCTCCTGTATCTCACCCCGCAGAGCAAATGACATGTTTCATGGATATACTTTAATTAAACTACTTCGGTATTGTAGATGTTGATAAGACTTGGATGGTTGATTGGATGTGCAGGCGGTTTAGAAAATCCTGTGCGCGCAAAAAAATTAGCTTTTAGGGATACTTTAATTGAACTCCTTCGGTTTTGTAGATGTTGATACTTTTTTTTTTGTATAAACTTTGTCAAAACTGCTTTGCCTGCTTGCCGCTATCACCGGCTGCTCACCAACCCACGTGGCATTGCTGTGCCATCGCCATCGCCGTGGGCTGTGGCGTGCTTCAGAGTTCAGACCAACGACCCGCTGTTGGTCCGCTATCCGAGTGCGACCACAGGAATGAGGAAAACAACTTCCTCGAGTCACCTACTGCGTCTTCAGTCGTCCCTTGGTCAGGCCACATGCTATCATCTGATGACTATCTGAGTGGGTTGTTAGGAATGCTTCAAAATTGACAGTGAACCAGCGATTGGTGTCAGAGTTGGGATCTAGTACCCCCAATGTACCACTGCCACTCCCATCACGTACCGTATGCACTTGCTTGACTCGCGAATGCACTGCAAAATGCTTACAATTCTGAGGCCTCATGTGAATGTGTCGAGACTTACACAGTTGTTGTTCACCATCGAAGAAAGTTAAATTTGAGATGAGAGTATTTTACTGCAACAGTGTGGTGCTACTTTTTTTTTCCCCAAGAAAAACAGCGATCAGTGTATGGACACTGCAGTTTCAACGAGGGCAAAACGGGAAACGGGAAAGACCTTGTGATCTCCGCCTCCAGTCCGGCCATCTACCCCCAAGGTTCTCTTCCATTTTCTGAACCCGCTGACAAGTGACACCACCTACTCCCCCGCGCCACCTCTAAAATCCCCTCGCGGTCCAACCAAACCCGCCCACGGATTCCTTGTAGACTGGTAGTGGTACCGAGGGAGGCCGCACGCAGCCATGGATTTCCTGCAGGGGCAGAGCATCGAGACCACAGTGGCCGTCGCCGTGGCCGTCGTCGCCGTTGCCGCGGGCGGCGCCTTCCTCCTCCTCCGATCCAGGAAGCCCAAGGGTACGCACATGTATACACCCTGCTAATCTAGTTGTGCGCGGTTGCGAGATGCCTCTGTTTCGTGTAAGATCTGGTTGCCAATGGGCTCCGCGCTCTCATTAGCTCCACTGGAATTGGTGTGCGAGTTCAGTTACCAATTTCGGAAAGTGATGACTGGGGGAAGGGGTTTCTGTGCGTCATAATTCATAAATCAAAGGAGTGTTTACTTGCAGCCTCCAAGTTAGTAGTTGTTGGGACCAAAAATCAAAAGAAAAGAAAAACGAGCAGAAGTTTATGCCTATGGAGTCCTGTTTGTAATTGTAGTAGGCTGACAATTGATTATAGTTAGTTCAACCTGCTTTCACGTATTGGTAAGCAGTTCTCTGTCATTGGACGCTGCTGCATCTGTTCTGGCTGACTGCTCCATTTCTGAATGGTGGGGATGGAGCTTTGAGCTTACTTTCCTTCAAAATGTCTTAGTATCTCTGATTGTAGCATGTTATCGCTAGAAAAATTCCTGTTGCCTAACACCTAACTGCCCTAACAACCACATGATGTAACAAATGGTCCTTGTTATTACACGTGTAGTAGGAAATGTCTGAAATTGTTGATATTATTGGTTGTGATGTGATTTTAGTGGCTGGGAGCCTCATTCTATGCAATATAGTTGTAGTTTCATTGTTTATTCAGCTTCTGAACCATCTATAAGTATTATAGTTGTTGGCAGTATATATGGTAAATCTATTCCTGGCATCCATTACAATTTTTGTTTATAACCCGAAAAATTATTTGTGCTTAAGTTTGCTTCTGCAATTCAAGGTTAATGTGTTATTGCTCAATTTGACTGTTCTGTTGTTGGTTTGTCATTAGGCTGCTTGGATCCTGAGAACTTCAGGAAGTTCAAACTTTTTGAAAAGAAGCAGATAAGTCATAATGTTGCCAGGTTCAAATTCGCTCTTCCAACTCCGACTTCTGTATTGGGCCTTCCAATCGGTCAACATATCAGTTGCAGGTTTGATTCTGCCTTTTCCCTAAATTTTGCTTTTCACATAATTTCGGTTTAACTATATCTGTGTTCCCTTGTTTCTATGCAGAGGACAAGATGCTACAGGTGAAGAAGTAATCAAGCCTTATACCCCTACTACATTGGATTCTGATCTTGGATATTTCGAGCTTGTCATAAAGGTAAATATCTTGATCAATTTTCCTTGTTTGGATACTTTTTATGTTTTGCACTCATATGTTGACTCACCAGTTCTTCAATCCTTCTGATCATGCAGATGTATCCTCAAGGGAGAATGTCCCATCATTTCCGCGAGATGAAAGTTGGTGATTATTTGTCTGTGAAGGGACCTAAGGTGATCATCATGTTGTGAGCTTCTGATGTAGTCAGCTTAGTTTCTTTTGTGGTTAATTTGAGCACTGAGGTGAATTCAAATGGATTTTCCTCAAACCCTCTGAAACACCCACAATTTCTGTACCATGCACATTTTCCTTCAATTAGGAGGTTAATATGACTTCTTCTCTGATATAGGGCCGTTTCAAGTACCAAGTTGGCCAAGTGAGGGCATTTGGAATGCTGGCTGGTGGATCAGGCATTACTCCAATGTTCCAAGTAACAATCAAACCTGAGTTGTATATTGCGATAGATCATGCTACAAAACACTTCGTTTTCAAGTGATCAATGATCTTATTTTTGTTTATGCTATGACAGGTTGCTAGAGCAATTCTTGAGAACCCTAATGACAACACCAAGGTTCACTTAATTTATGCTAATGTCACATCTGAAGACATTCTTCTGAAGGTAGAATTTTCATTTACGATGGTGTGATGCAGTTAATTTAAATAACATAATATATGATATTTTTCTTGTTGATGTTGTATTGTTGTGGTTAGGGACTTCACGTTTCATTAACCGTGCCTTCTGTGGTGTATATGATTTAGTTGACTGTTGTGGACATGTTTACTATTCTATATGCACAATAATTTTTGTTCCTCATGAGAACCAGTGACATTCAGTTTACTCATGTTCTCTTTCTGCTCTACTTAGCATATTTTCAGCATAATTTTAAGTTATTATCTAACTCGTGCAAATTGTTGTGCACAAAATAGCAATGAGTTATACACTTGAATTTAGCAGCTCTTTAACACATAGCTTTCTGAGAATTTTCTTCAGATATATATTGAAGATTCTGTAGCCAATATAAAATGGTATAATAGCAGTAACATATGCTTAAGAGAATATTTCCATTGCCAATGTATAAGATTCTTTACGCTGTTATTATGGATTCTTATCTTTTATCTGTCAGATTGATTTGCAAATGCTCTTTATGATGGGCTTCCATACTGACTTTAATAATTTCTATTCAATTCAATTCATGCAGGATGAGCTGGACAGCATGGCCAAAACCTATCCTGGCCGCTTTAAGATCTACTACGTGTTGAATCAGGTTTGTGTCACATTATTTAGAAGTTTGAAGATATTACTGTATCAAGATTCTTGATTTTGTGTGTAGGAATAAGTTAGTTTTTTTTTTTTTAAAAAAAGAACAGCGGGCTCCACTGTTTCAAACTGTCTATTTGTTCGAAACTTTTAGAAATGACTGCAGAATTCCTGTTATAACTAAAACAATATCCAAATTGTACTTCCTTACTATGTTGTTCTCTATTTTCTGAAGTTATTATGTTGAGAAATCTGCTTTACATTCTACTAATTAGCACATTGTTTCCAAATACATCTCTGACATATGTGGTATTTTTACATATGCAGCCTCCGGAGAACTGGAACGGCGGTGTTGGGTTTGTGTCGAAGGAAATGATCCAATCTCATTGTCCAGCGCCCGCTGAGGACATTCAGGTGAATCTTGAGCCTTTTTTTTCCCAGTTCACTATGAGGATTGATCGTGAATTCTCTATTCCTGTATCTAACCTGGTAGCTGACATGTGCTTACCTATTTCAGATCCTGAGATGTGGTCCGCCTCCGATGAATAAGGCCATGGCTGCACACCTTGACGAGCTCAACTACACAAAGGAGATGCAGTTCCAGTTCTAAGCAACACTAAGTTTGCAAATAATAACAAGTGACCGGCATGGTTCTTGGGTCACATGAATGTTGTCTGACTCTGCTCTTTAGCTGATATTGGGAATTCAGGATTACATGATGATTAGTCATGCGCCAGCAATTTTGCAATCTCTATTTTTGAGGTCCACTGATATCTACCTCAACAGAAATCCACATTGTCAGAGACAACAATGTTATTATTATTGATTTGTAACGTGCAACACTGGATGCTACAAAAAATGTCTCACTATCTCGAGTTAGCAATCAAAGAACATTTTGGTTATGCAATTACCTGAATTCGTGATGTGTATTGGGAATAGCTCTTCTTAACAGGAGTAAACATTGAGTTATGCAGTTACCATAAATCACTTAAGTTGCCGTTGGCAGTACAGTTTTGAGACAGCTCACAAACGTCAGATTGGCCGCTTCAAACTCTGACGAGGAGAAGTGTAGCTTTTTTTTTTTTTTTAGCAACCGGGTTATATTTGACATAGTTTTCTGATAGTTCTTTTTACAAAGAAAAGAGAAATACAAAACAAGTATCTGTATGGAACTCGGAAGCGAAGTGTAGCTGTGTATAGTACAGTAGGAGACGAGTGAATTCCATGCCCGAGGGATTCTTTGGTGGGCTGGCTATTGATGGGCCTTAACGACCCAATTTCCACGGCGGCCTGGGTAGCACCGACGACTGGTACCAAAGAGCGCGCCCCGTGCCTGCGCGGAGCGCGCTGCTCGGTTAGTCCCACCTCGCTGGCTTTGGGCGAGCGGAGACGGAGGGAAGCTATAAAAGCAGACCCAGGGTGCCTGGGCAACTCATACCTTTCTCGGCCTTTTGGCTAAGATCAAGTGTAGTATCTGTTCTTATCAGTTTAATATCTGATATGTGGGCCATGTGTCCACTTTGATATTAACCTAATTTTTTGTGGGGGAGGGCCCACCACAGTGGCTTGCCACTGGGGTCCTCACGTGTCGCTTGGGCGTTGCACTACAGCTCGAGCCTGGCGCACCCCAACCAAATCTAATAAATTGTTTTCATGGGCCTCTTCAAGACCATCTACCAAGAAGTCCATTTCTCTTACTTTTAGTCACGTATTTCTTACTGGGCTTTCTGCAACTGTATGTAATTTTGTGATCTTGTGCTTGACAGGCAACAAATGAACAAGGAAAGTGCTTTAAAAAATTAGAAATGTACACTAACTACAGTAAAATGCTTTAAAAAATTAGATATGTACCCTAATTTTGATCAATGGTTAGTTTTGTAGAAGCGTAAAAGCTGATTTCCAAATTCTGGTAACGGGCCAATTCTCAAGCAGAATCCACGAGCCATCTCCCAGTAGAGCAGAAAAGAACCTGGGCTGAATGACCCGATCCGCAGCCCAGCCCAATCCCTTCTCCCCTTATCCTGAAAACTCCCCTGTCCTCTCTAAACCCCCGGGCAGCCGAAGACAAACAAGCACACTGCACGAGCGAGGAGACGCGGCCATGGCGATGGCTCCTTCACCGCCCGCCTGCTCGCTCCTCCTCCGGGTCGCCGCCACCGCCGCTGCGCCCAGTTCCGTCACCTCCAGCTCCGTTTCGATCCCGCGCGGCCCCGGCCTCCTCCCTTCCCCGCGCCCCGCTTCCGCCCGCCGCCACCTCGCCGCGGCATGGTCACCGAAGGCCGCGGCCTCCGCTTCTGTCGAAATCCAGGATGACTACGCGGATGAGATGGACGCGGTGAACATTGCGCAGGATGTCACCCAGGTGCATGGTCGCTTCCCGTTCTTACCTTTCCCGGTTTCGCCCCATTTTCTGATAGTGATTTGGGTATGCGGAGCTGATGACTATGCGTTCTAGTGTTTTCACTGATTATGATTCGGAATCGCTGAATTTCTTGGTAAAATAGGCCATTTTATACATTTCATTAGCTAGCAACTGTATAGGGGATAGTTGGCAAAATTATTCATTGGCGATAGTGTTTTATCTCTGATAAAATGTTTATGCCCTGTTGACAGCTAATTGGGAAAACACCAATGGTGTATCTCAATAGTGTTGCTGACGGTTGTGTCGCTAATATTGCTGCAAAGCTCGAGTACATGGGACCTTGCCGAAGTGTCAAAGATAGGTACAGTACACTTTCGTGACTGGCGCATGGTTTCATGCCCTTGATGCAATTATGTGTGCCAACTCATGCGTATGTTTACAGGATTGGATTAAGCATGATCAATGATGCTGAAGAGAAGGGTTTAATTTCTCCAGATAAGGTTATAGACCATTCTAATATCATTAGTAATATTATCATTGCCAGCATTATAATATATGCAGATGGTTTCTGCCTGTGCAGACCATTTTGGTAGAACCAACAACTGGAAATACTGGTGTAGCCATTGCTTCTGTGGCTGCAGCAAGAGGATACAAGTTGATAGCAACTATGCCTTCATCACTAGATGTCGAGAGACGCATTCTCCTGCGTGCATTCGGAGCAGAGATTGTGTTAACTGATCCTACCAAAGGACTAAAAGGAGCTTTTGATAAAGCTGAGGAAATAGTCCTGAGAACACCAAATGCTTATATGTGTCAGCAGTTCAACAACAAGGCAAATAGTGAGGTTGACATTCAAGCTTTGTCTTTCGCTCATATGATCTGTATCGCAGCAAATGTGAAATTCATTTGCTTTCTTTTTCTTTAAAGATCTATTGAGAAACCATTTGGGTAAATTACAGATCCACTTTCAAACCACAGGCCCAGAAATATGGGAAGACACTTTGGGTTCTGTTGATATACTTGTTGCAAGCATAGGAACAGGCGGCACCATTACTGGCACTGGACGTTACTTGAAAAGGATGAACAAAGATATTAAGGTTCCTACTTTTGCCTGGATTAATTCTTGAATGAATTTTACATTAAAGGGATTCTCTTGTTTTTTCATTCTAAAGTTGAACTATCACAATTTCTATTTTAAGAATACAGTTAATTTCTGCAAGGCAGATGCCAGTACGTATGAAATTTATCTGACCTGATTTTCCTGTCACTCTTTGGTTTTTTTTTTTTCTCGAACACGCAGGAGAACTGCGTATCATTATATTAGAAGAAGAAAAAACAAGGAGTCATACATAGACCCAAACTCACCCACGCACTCCACCACACTTTCCCCCTTTTCTATAGCACTATCACCTGAAAACTGAGATTACATCGACCAAGAGGGCTAACTAACTAGGACCCCCTAGCAGTGAGCAAGGACAGACCCTTAGCTCCTGCCAAACACCACCAATGGGCGTCATCTTTAGCAATACTAATGGCTGTGTTAATGTTTGGCACAGCCCCATTGAAGACACAGTCGTTCCGGTGTTTCCAGATGCTCCAGGCGCCAAGAATAACGATAGTGTTTAATCCTTTTGTCACATCCCCAGCAGTGGCAGCCTCCGCTCTTTCCCACCAGTCCTCCCAAGCTGAATCCTCAGGCTGAGGCGTGAGTGAGGAAAGACCAACGCGCTGCAATAGAGCGAACCAGAATTGCCTAGCAAAAACACACCCAATTAGGAGGTGTTGAATGGTTTCCTGCTCTTGGTCACAAAGCAGACATTTGGCCGGGTGAGGAAGACCTCGCCGAGCAAGCCTGTCAGCTGTCCAGCATCGGTTATGAGCAACAAGCCACATGAAAAAACGGCATTTGGGGGGAGCCCATGACTTCCATATTCTCTCATACGACCTGAACTGTATGGCGCCCTGGAAGAGTGCATCATATGCGGACTTTGCCGTGTATTCACCTGAAGCCGAAAATCTCCAAATGTGTTTGTCCTGTTCCCCTTCCTGTAGCTGAACATTAGATAATTTATCCCACAATTCCAGATATTCCATCAGGGCTTCTACAGGTATTCCAACTCCAATATCATCAATCCATTTGTCATCAGTCAGGGCCTCCAACACCGTACGCCGACCTATTCTTCTTTTAGGGACCAGACGAAAGATCTTTGGTGCTAGTTCCTCGATATTTTTTCCATCAAGCCATCTATCCTTCCAGAACAGTGTGTTGGCTCCATCCCCTACCTCCGTAGACACTGCCATAGAGAGGAGACCATCCACCTCTTTGCTAACTTGAAGTGGTAGACTTGCCCAAGGTTTATTTGGCTCAGCTTTTTTCAGCCATGGCCACCTAGCTCTGAGTGCAAAGCCTAGAGATTTTAGGTCTGTAATTCCCAGTCCGCCAAGTTCTTTAGAACGACAGACTTTGGGCCAAGCGATGAGACAATGTCCACCATTTGCTTCCTTTCTGCCTCTCCATAGAAATGCTCTTCTTTTCCGCCAAGTTCTGTCACTCTTTGGTTTCGTTTGAATAATTTTCCCCTATCATTTCAGGTTATTGGGGTAGAACCTGCTGAAACTAGTGTGATTTCTGGTGATAACCCTGGTAATGCATTAATTGATTGTTCCCTTTGTAATAAGCAATTCAACATGCTAGGAAACAAAAGCTTGTTGAATATCTTTTCCTTTCCACTGACATACTGTTGGTTCATGCCAAATAAACAACAGGTTACATTCCAAGTATACTAGATGTTCAGTTGATTGATGAGGTTGTGAAGGTCTGTATTGCTAACTTTAGAACCACTTTTATGTTAAACAGATTTTGTTGGCAGTTTTAACTTTTTGCAGTCTGATGAGTTAATTAATGATTATGGTTGCTGAATTTCCAGGTTAGCACAGCAGAAGCCATTGATTCTGCAAGAGAACTTGCACTAAAAGAAGGCTTGCTGGTGAGTAGCACACTGTAAAAATGAATTTGTTTTGAGTTTTTTTAGGTTATTACAATAGCATCTCCAATTTCATTGCTATGTGATTTGTGATCGGGTTTGTTTGCAGGTTGGTATTTCCTCCGGTGCTGCAGCAATTGCTGCTATTAATGTTGCCAAAAGACCTGAAAATGCTGGAAAGCTGATTGCGGTAGGAGCATGTTAATTTCATCTATATGGTATTTTGCCATGATTCAGACAATTAATCAGTCACGTGGGTTTGCAGGTCATTTTCCCCAGCTTTGGAGAAAGATATATCTCCAGCATTCTATTCCGTCCGATATATGACTCTGTTCGAAGAATGAGGAAGAGATAGTGAGCCTTGTACAACTTCAAGCGCATTGCCCGTCCCTTCTCTACACCTGACAGGCTTCCATGATATGATACACATGAAACAGTGAAGATCCTGATTGATTGCAACTAGCAGGGTCTGAAGTTTTGAAACTCTCCCAGCACTAATACTAGTGAAGACCTTCGAAGCTGCACAGAATTCTGTCATGTGAGCTCCAGGCCTGCAGCTTGGTTCTAGGAGTGCCTCATGTTTAGAAGTTAGAACCTGCTTGTACAATCCTGGTGAAACATGCAGAATTGGGTGCCGCAGTTAGCTTGACTCTTTCTTTTAGCAGTCTAGGACCGGGTACAAACCGTCTGTAACCTGATACGCACTTGAGCTGATCTTAGCGTCCAACTATCTGCAAAATCATTTTGGCTTTTGAATACTGATTGATTGTTTCATATCTTATTTGACACCTGCTTTACAAATTAGTTTTTGCGGAGCCTAACACTGAGGATCAACAATTTTATTTTCTCTTTTCGTCTCTGCAAAGACCAAAGATCGAGTTTGCAAGACATGGGGTCATGGGGATCATGACCGAGCTCAATCTAAAAGGAGCCTGAACTAAAAATTGCAGCTTCTTCAGGTTCCAAGCTGGAAGCTCTAGAACCGTGTCAGAGCTTCTCCAATGTGGACCAACAATGGCAGTCAAAAACTGATTTTGGTAGTTAGAGCAAAACATCCTTCCAGTAGCAGCCTATACTACCACAGTCGGACCAGACCAGCATCCTTCCAGTCTTCCAAGAGCAAAGACTGCAATATTCCCATTGACAAACTTTCAGCATCTGTCAAGCCTCAGGTCTTCTCGAACCTGACAACCGTCCAAACATGAGGTCGGGTTCAGTGGCCGGAACCAATTCGTCGCTGTCCTGATTCCTCCTCGCCTCTGAACCCTTTCCTCCACATCCAAGTGAGAGGGAGAAGCGGCGGCCGGCGCAAGTTAACGGCGTAGCTCTCCCTCCCTCTCGCCGCCGGTACTCGCGCTCGCGCCATCGACGCAGCCTAAGAGTAAGAGGGACATGTCGGCGGCGGATCTTCCCGACGAGCTGTGGGCGCGCGTGCTGGAGCTGGGAGCCGCGTCGTCCGCGCTGGGGTTCCGCGACCTCTGCTGCCTCGCCATCGCTTCCCGCCGCCTCGGCCGCCTCTCCGTCCACCCCGCCCTCTGGTCGGAGCTCCTCTCCCGCGACTTCCCCTCCCAGTCCCAGCCCTCCACGTCCTCCGCCTCCACCTCCACCTCCCAGCCGCCGCCGCCGCCGCCGCCGCAGCAGCAGCTCCACCCCAAATCCCTTTACAAGATCAAGTAATTTCGCCGCCTTCTCCTTCCCTTTCGCTTCGATCGCTGTTGTTGCGTGCAGGTTGCGGGACTGATGCACCTCTGCTGCAGGTTTGAGAGGCACAAGTTGAGGATGGCGGAGGCGAGGCGGCGGGCGGTGTTCGAGGCGGAGGCGCGGGTGCTGGCTTCCAGGAGGCGGCTGGCGGAGCTGGAGGGGTCCGTTCGGGAAGAGGGGGAGAAGATGAAGATGGCTGCGCAGGAGCTCGACAACCTCGAGAGGGTCAGGTCGGTTTGCTATTTTTTTTATGCCGAATCTCTTCTATGTTTCCCCCGTTTGGTGCTGTCTCTCTGTACTTTGCAAAGGCTTACTTAAACATCTGCGTCTCAAAGAAACTAATGTATCAGCTATTCGCACGGTAAATTTTAGTGTAAGGCAGAAAGTAGAAACATCAATTTGCGGACCAGTAAGGAATTATCAGAGCTAAAGTGCGTCTATTCA
Source organism: Themeda triandra (assembly GCA_018135685.1). Taxonomy (NCBI): domain Eukaryota; kingdom Viridiplantae; phylum Streptophyta; class Magnoliopsida; order Poales; family Poaceae; genus Themeda; species Themeda triandra. The sequence goes on along the minus strand of JAENPR010000131.1, from coordinate 342,783 downwards.
ACTGAAAAATGTGTGCAATTTTCTCATAGCAGTACAGCGTCTTTCTGAGCACTCATCTAATTGGCGGTGCACGAGAAAAGAATTGCTTATGACTGTTGTTATATTAAGCTACTTGTTTATACAAGAGCCAGGCAAAGATTGTTCTTTCAAACCACATATACCGCTGGCTAGTCCACTCAATGATCTGCCACTGTTTGTCCTCTTCAATTCTAAATCCAAACTAGAGTCTCCTGTGTGTAGCCCATTACAAAAAGGACATCCTACACAAGTGTCACACTGCTCAAGAGTCAAGACAGTAGCTTCCATGATATGTTGAGCTGCTTGTTTTCACGAGCTTGATATTGCTTTTTCAGACCACTGATTATAGCTATTAGCGTTTTTTTCCTGTTTGTCGTGTTTATCAAAATTGAAGGCTCATGTATTTTATTAATTTTAAAGCAGTATCTTGCAAAAGTATCATATTGCTCAAGGCAGTTGCTTCCATGATATGTGTTCTTGTCGCTTACACAATTGTTAAGCCAATCTTTCAGACCACATTTACAGCTAGTTAGGCCATGTCAATGATTTGCTGCTATTTGTTCTATCTACATTGAAAGCCTCTTGTATGTTACAGTACTGAAACAATGCCTTGCACAAGTGTTCAGTAGCTAAGTTTTACTGCATGATCATTTGTTTTGTATAATTTTACTCAGGCAAGTGTATGTTTTATTCTGATCTCATGTTATTCTCTTAGTTCATATCTTTGACAGAAAACAGTTTGCACTTAGTATCTTTCGAACTGTAACCGTGAACTTCAGTTAGCTCATAGCATCATATATGTGGTTGATGGACAATCATCCTACCATCAGGCACAAAAATCTATGATCATTTCTTTTTTGTTGAATTAGGTTAAAAAGATAACCATTTGTTCTTTTATCAAGGGAAGAGTTCTGATGAATGAAAAAAAAAGGTCGACGGAAGCATATTAATAGTGCACGGAAAGTTTCTAGGTCGTCTGCCAGCGCTCAGGTTTGTTGTTGGCACACATGAACAAGAAAGCAAACTGAACAAAAAGGGTCCCACTTATAAGGGGTAAAAGATGTCTAAAAACCAGTGGGTTGAAACATCAAGACAGGTGTTTCTTAGTCCAGCACAGTTGAATTGGAAAATGATGGTCACAAACCTCATCTCCAGCACCTCTATAACGAACTTAGGTTCTTTCTTGTTTCTGTTTTATTTGAATTAGCTAGAAGTTTGGCCATCCTTTGATGAGAGGAGAGTGGTACCTTGAGCCAGTCAGGATTTGAATTGAGAAGTCAACACTCAACACAATGACATCTCTAATTGTCTGCCTCTAGTCACAGTCTGAATCTTGTGGAGAGATGTTGCTTCATTGCCTAGCATTACACTGCTACAGACTACAGTCCTGCCATATAAAAGGACAAACACAAGCTTTGTACAAGCTGCATTGTCTGCGTTATCTTCAACCATTGATGATTTGTAGTAAAAATGGCTTCTGCACAATTACTTTCATTTCTGTCATGGTTGCATATTTCTAACAACAAACTCGACCTGAGGGGGTATGACTGTCCCCACAACATTCCAATAAGAAGGAGACCTCACCAGGCCAAGAAAAACCCCTGAACCCCCACACCACCCTTGGAATCCATTGCCAAGTGAGAATTTGGCCGGGCCTTAGTCCTGTGCTTTGGTTTATGGGGCGGACGAGAGGAATTTTTTTTTTACTTCAGAATGAAATTTGCTCCCACGGGAAGTCGAACCAGGACCTAAGCTCCTAGCACCCTACATCGTTGCACATTTCTAACCATTAGGCTGTTGATTGTGCCCTTTCGCATGGTTGCATATTTCCTATCATTAGTGTGTGTTGATTATGCAATTTCTTACTCTCTGAAACATATGTGCAGGAGAGCTTCTGTGGCATTAAACGTATGGCAACCACAAGTTGTCCGTGGGCGTCAGAAGCAGTTGGTTCAGCAATGCACAGTTCCTGTTGATTCTCGTCTTAGTGATCTAAACATGGAACTGAAAGTTTGTAAGCAACAAATAGCAACTTATAAGAATGCTTATGTATGTGATCACGGATCTAACTACAATTGACAATGAAGAAAACGCTGGCCTTACTATATTTGTGTTTCTGTTGTTATCATCAGAACAGAGAGAAGCACAAGTTGAATGATTATGAGGAAGCATTGAAACGAGCAAAGTATCACCCTCTGCAGGATAGTCATACAAGTGGAATTATCAATGAGCCACGTGCAAAGAGGAAGAAACTAAAATGAGCCTACGGTTTGCCTTCAGGTTCTGAAGGGACTCGAGGTATTCTAGATTGACTGAATATACTTGACACGTTTGCATTTACAATAAAAGTAACTGTGCCTGAAGGAGACCTGTATTTTGCTTTTTTTTTTTGTATATATGCATGTCCACATATTTGGTTGATAATTGACATTGTCAAATATTGTCATTGTCAGAATATACAACTGGTAGTAATGTACTAATGTGGACTATTTGATGCATTGCCAACTCATTTACGCTTTGATTTTTCACAGATAGCAGCAACACCTGCATTGCACCAAGCGCTAATACATCTATCTATCTTGGGAGCAAGTGCACTGTCTCACACATTGGACAGCACAGCGAGCCACCTTCATCCTTGGGCAGTTCGGCTCCCTGCGCATCCCTGTCCATGCGTGCACATGATGAAGGCTATTATGCTGGCATGTGCAATTCTTCTTTGCCATGTTGCCAGGCACGATGGTGCTATTATGATAGGATCAGGAAGCACCTCCGGTGTTTCCATATATTGCTGAAAGAATCTGTGTCCACGGATGTTGTACACCGTCCATGGGACAGATAATTCCGCAGCTGAAAGGTGCCGACTATTCTATAGTGGTCTTGTCTGGCGTATACTTATCCTTCACGAAGCTGTGGGCGAGGTTAGTGCTGAAGCTTGCCAGATTTGTCTTTGAAAACTATTAGTAGTAACTTGTACGCAACTACGTATCCTATGTTGTATTATCATCATTCTTATAATTATAAACACACTTGTCTATTTTCGTACCTTGAAATCAAAAGAAACTTATCCATGTCTCGCTTGATATGCTCTTCGGCTTATTATAGGCGAGTGAATTGTTTGTTTCTTTCCTCCCGTACCTTTCATGCATCACCGAATCTGTGCAAAACGTCGACAACTCTGCTGTCAAGCATAGTGACAGGATCGGCAAAATAGGTATGTACATCTCAAACGTTAAAGTCTGGTGTTAAGCATAGTGACAGAATTGGCGAAACAGACATGTACATGCTGTCTCACAATCGGGCTTTTCACCCATTTTTTTCGTTGAGACAAAAGAGAGCCGAGAAAACGCTTCCTACGGTTCCAAAACAAGAAAGTGAAAAAAAAAGTACATTTAGCGTCTTAGCTTCTGAGAAAATGTTTTATGATCTTTCTTCTAACTTAAAATGTGCGGAGTTTTACTGGATAGAATCATAGAATGGCCGGCCAATGCTATTACGGATAAGAACGGGAAAAAGTTCTCTGAAGAAAAGAACAAGGGTGTCCATGCATGTGGTTGCATTGCAGCTCAGCACCAGTTTTCATTCCAGTTTTGTTTGCTTGGACCAGGAGTCCCCGGACTCGGAGAACCACTCCCGTGCCGCACCAGCCGCCCGCCGCGGGCGCTTTGACCCGATCGTCTCCTCCCTCCCACGTGGACTGGCCCTACCTGTCATCCAGACGCCGCCGATAACTTTTTAGAAAAAAGAATCCCAACCCCCGCCTATAAAACCACCTCCCGTTTGTCCGGTTCCGGGTCCCAGTACCGTCTCACCGCGCTCTGGGACCCACACGTCAGGGGGCGAAAAATAGTAGTATAAGAGACACCCCAACCCGGCCTCTCGCCGCAGCAACAGCCAAACCGCACCTCGCCTCTCCTCTCGCATCGTCCTCGCCCTGATCCGGTTCCCCCAATCCTTCCTCGCCGTCGTCGTCGTCGTGTCCTCGCCGGAGCCCGCCCGAATCGAGCCAAGCGAAGCGGCCGTGATCCGGTCCATGCGCGGAGCGTGGTAGCCGGATTCCTTCTCGCCGTCGCCTCGTCCATCTTCGCCGCCGCCGTTTCTGGTCGCCGGGATCAGCCGAGTTGGATCTCGAGGCATAGAGCGTTGAGGGCGCCCGGCGAGGATACGATGCCTGCGGTGCTCGCCGCGTTCGCTACCCTCCGAGCGGCCGCCGCCATCGCCTCCGGGGACGCCTCCTTCCCCTGTTCCCATCGCCTCAAGCACCCTTTATTTAGTAGTAATTTTAGTAGTAGTAGTAATTGTCTTTGACCTCTGCGTTCACCCACCCGCCCCACGTTTTCGATCTCGTTGTGCCCGATCCGAGGCTTCCTTTGGCCTTTGCGGCTTCTCTCGTTGTCAGAGTTTGGTGTCTGGATTCGATCTGCGGGATCGAAAGGAAGCAAGGTGTTGACGTGGTCATTACCAGCTACAAGATAAGAGGTATGGAAATCACTCTGCTGTTGCCATGGAACCATTTGCATTTATTAGGTTACAATCATGGAAACGGGTTCCAATTTTTGATGTTTAGAGCATTGTGTAGGAGGCATTTCTGTATGGAATCTTATCAGTACGTGAATTGTTAGATACACTTTTTTTGAACATTTGTTAGATACACTTTCGCCTAGCTCTTCCATTCATCAAACAAAATAATAAATAGTTTGGCTATTTTCTACGTGTTTGAAACCAGCTTAGTTTTCTCTGTCTATTCTTGTCCCACGGATCAGCATCCAACTACTTACTATTCTAGGTGTTTTAGGTTGTTTGTGTTGATCCAAGGGTGTAGAGTGCTGGTTGATTCCAAGAATTTTAAAAATAGTCACGGCCAATATATATGATTAAGATACCTATTTATTCATCATCTTCTGTAGTTGTGCCCTTAGGTTGAAAACTAGTATACTTGAAGGTTCAAATATCAGCAAAATATGTTGATGCATATTATTTCGAAATTATCTGTTTATGCATTATAGTTTTCATAACTTTATCCAGTAACTGTAAGAGAACCCTTATGCAGCCCTTGTATTTGCATACAAATTGCTTATTGCTTATACCCATTTCCGTTTTCAACAGAAACTTCTATTTGTAATTTGGGATCAAGCTTGTGGATGGGCGAACCCTCAGTGGACTTCAGTGCTGAAGATGTTAGCAGCAGCTCAGGTCTCTGCCACGGCACCTGTTTAAAGCCTGGTTGCGAGCACAGTAGTGCTTGCTGGGAAGATGAATATGTTGAAGCTGTAATATCTTGTGTGCAAGATGATTTGGCGGTTGAGGAAATTGGAATGGCTCTTACTGAAGTGATGCATGCCTATGATGACGAAGAAGGGCCAGGTCTGGATGAAGATTCTGACGATGATATCAGTGATAACCCAATTCTTTCTCTGGAATCTGATTCAGCTGATGATTTAGTGGACGTTGACTCTGTATCACCTGCCTTTCCTAGTGGTGATGCAGCGGAATCATCAATTAGCAATTCAGTTGCTGGAAATTCTTCAATTGATGTAGGTTTCTAATTTACTTTAAAGTTGGAGTCTTTCATTCTTTGCATATATTTGTAGTCAGATATTTGCTCCACACTCATTATTCTGATACCAATTTACTGGTAGCTACACGACTTTTTCAGCGCAATAGCTTTCACAATAATTAGGGACTTAATCATAGATGCTGATTCTGTATAGTTCCTGTCTGTGTTTTAGCATCTTTGTTAACTGAAGGACACTTGAGATTTTATTCCTTTTATTAGTCGTCCTGTTTGGCTGATTATCCTTTTGGACCAATTGATGATGTTAGTTATATTTTTGTGAAACTTAATGTTTGTGGGAGTTGATGGGTTTTGGTATTGTTCTTACTTATTGCAATTATGATTTCTTCATTATAGCTAGCAGCCTTATTGGTCCTTGTTTATTTGAATGAGTAACCAGTGTAGCATCTCATGGGGTGGTTACTTCCATACTTTATCTGCTAATTATGTAAAAGAAAGTATGGATCAATTTTGCTTTGCTAACATGTATATAATAAATTATCTCCATGCAGGGCACTCCAAGGTTAGTTTCTGCAATGAAAGGAACCCGTGAGAAGGGAATCAGTGCAAAGTTGAGTGTTTCATGGGCCCCTGATGTATATGATCCTCCTATTACTTCTGACTCTCACACTGTGAGAGGGCACCATAGGAGTTCAACAAAGAACAACTACAAATACAAGTCCTCCAAGAGCAGTAGCCGCAGTGCTACTGGAAGCAAAAAGGACAAAAGCATTCTAGGCACAGTAGCAGCAGTGGCGGTGGTAGCAAAAGGGACAGGAAGCATTCTTCCCACAGTACCAGTAGTGCCAGCAGCAGCCGAACTGTCACCAGTGGTTCTCTATATCGTAACACATACAGTGGTGGTGGGATCAGCAGCAGCAGAGCTGTGACATGGGTTCCTGAATCTGCCAAGGTATCTCCATTTGTGGTAGCTGAAAATGCCGCACCGGAAGAGACGGTTACTGTACTCAAGACACTGGAACCAATCAAATGTGCTACCAGCTGTGGCAAAGAGAAGCCATTTGCCTTGCTGTCACGCCAGTTTTCTCCTGCAAGGTACAAGGGGATGTTTTCCTTTTGGAGCCAAAACCAACTGGCATCTTGATAATCAGCTATACGGAATCTCATTTGGAAGTCTTCGTTGCTAATTATGTTGTATCAGTGATTGTTTGATATCATTCCCTTCGTCTCCATGTTTGTTTCTCAAGTGTCTGAAACTTTAGAGATCACGTTTTCAAAAATTGCCCGGCAGAGTGCCTGTGTATTTCAGTTTCCGTTATTATTATTTCCTCAATGAATCGTGTAATTCTTTAATCACTTCCACCATGTGTTTGATATCATTCCATTTGAGATCATGTTGTATTATTTGCACATTTACTCCTACATTGTTGCGACTGTGTCTGTCTTTTGGTTATATTGGAATTACAGTTATTTCTTTTATATAATATTATTGCAGCAACATAGTTTGCAAACCATCTTTTTACCTATATTGCAACAATATATCTTTCAAGCGTTGCTAATTTTATGTTTGACTCAGGATTTACTGATACTAGTATAGTACGTCTGTAGTCAGCGTTGCAATGTTATGCTGATCTTGGGACTACTCAGAGAAACTCTTTTTCAGTTCAATACGCACATGTTCCCCAGTTTGGCTCCAAATCTACAATGGCCAACCGCACGACTCTTTTTGGTGGACGTGTCTAGCACGTATTGCACTTTGACTCTGTTCAAAGTTCATCCATTCCAATCCAATTCAACGACAAGACGCGTATTGCACTTTGACTCTGTTCAAAGTTCATCCATTCCAATCCAATTCAACGGCAATGAGCCTCTCCCTGCTGACTACACTGGCTGAATTAAAAAGCAAAGTGAAATAGGCATCCTGCCATCATGTTTTTCATGTGTACACAGGTCGTTGATTTATTTCGAATTTGTTTGAAATTTTCGGGAAAACATTCATGACGGTATTTATAATTTGCCCAAATCTTGCTTTTTCGAAAATTTGCCCACTCCATTGCGGTGAAATCGAGGAAGATAACAAGAGCGCAGTTAGTCGAACATGAATATAGTCTAAAAGCTTAGGGGAAAAAACAGCAATTCTTCCTATCGTCGTGGCAAAAAGGTGTCCTAATAAAAAAGCAAAACCAAGAAATCCTCCTATACTCTCTGCCGCCACAGTGTAGGCCATCACAATGTGAATATGTGATCTTCCAAGCCAAGCCAACGGCCAGCATCGGCGAACCAGTTCACGTCAATATCCATATCGATCAAGAACTGTGCGCCAAGGTCGTGGCCATGGTCAGGCGGCGGAGCTTCGGCCGGCGCTGGTTGTTCATTGCCATGTGACGCGCCGCCACCTCCAGACGGTCCTTGCTGCTGTTGGCCTGCCTGTGTCCCGCCGGCGCCTCCACCGCCTGCCTGCTCCTGCTCTGGGAGATGCTTCTCGTACGGATCGCCGCCGCCGCCTCCGTCAGGCGTCGTTTGCTCCTCCTCGCCTCCCTCGCCCTCCAGCGACCTGTTTGTAATCTTGCACAGCACGAAGTCGTTCAACTGGCGGTGCAAGACAAGGCAAAATAAAAACATGTCAGCAAATTACAAGTTGTGGCATGATCGAGGATCGGATCAGGGATCACCAACCGGAACCTCCGCGGCATCGGCGCTGGGCTCCCTGTCGGAATTGCTGCAGACGAACTCCACCATCTTCCACTTGGAGGGCTTGGACGCCGCCTTGTTCTTGGCCCGCCTGCGCTTGCCGTGGCTGCCCATCTCGTAGGTGTCCTCGTGGAACGTGAGCGCGCGCCTCTTCCCGATCACCTCCTTGCCGTCTTTGCCGCCGAGGATCTCCTTCTCGGCTCCCGTCGCCTTCCAGTGGCCCTCGTGGTCGCCCATGGCACGCTCCGGCCGCATCCCGCAGGGGTACTTGCGCAGCCGCTTCGAGAACAGGTACCAGGAGCCCATGATGGGCTCCCCCAGCTTCGGCACTGCGAGAGATCGAAGACGAAGGTCAGAGCGAGAAGAGAGGCTCAGAAGATTGGCTGCGTCAAGCAAGGAAGCCGTGTCGGCGACTCGACTCACCCAGCTTCTTGGGATGCTCGGCATAGGCGTCGTGGCCCTCGCGCACGAGGTCCGTGTGGAGCGGCTCGCCGCGCAGTTTCCGCCCGAGGTAGTCGACGATGAGCTCCTGGTCCGTCGGGACGAACCGGACGCCGGGGACGCCCACGTATTCCCAATTGTAAGCAGCAGCCTCGACGCCGGGGGCGCCCAGCTGGTAACCCTCATTGTAAGCAGCAGCCGCGACGCCGGGGTCGCTCAGGTAATCCTCCTCATTGTAATAAGCAGGCGCGACGCCGGGCGGCCACGACGTAGATTCAGACATCTCTGTCGTTGTCGGGTTTTCTCAAGACGGATGGTGACTTGTATTGGTCCGGATTTGACGTACTCTTATATATGTGTCCGAGTTGGATTACACCACGAAGCGCATGTGTAATGTGTGACGTGCCCGACCCCAGCACGAGGAAGGCAGGATCGTACGTACAGGAATCCAATTCTGACTACAGTCTTTCTTGTCTTCAAACTCCTCGAACCATGCACTTTCGACACATTTCGTGATGGATTTAATTTGACGAAATCATCTTGAAGTTATAGTTATTTGTATATTTTTTATTAAATTTAATTGGAGAAAATTTAATAATTAGCTAAAATAACTTACATTTTAGAGGGGAGGGAGTATTCGAAATTCAAGCAATTGCAGCGAGATTATAAGAAGAAAACCTTATGAGATGAGTATGTTTCTACTCCCTCAGTCCCAACGAACATGCAATTCTCACTTCCCGACAAGTCAAATAGATTCAACTTAGACCAACTTTCATCAAAATATTACTACCATTTACAATACAAAATTAGTATCATTAGGCCAGTCTCAATGAGAGTTTCATGGCATAATTTCCAATCATCTAATATTTTGAAAACAGCGCAGAAGAGTTTCATTCCCAAAACTCTCTACTCCCATAAAACTATCTTCATTAATATAGTGTCATATTAGTATATTTAATGGCTATAAAACTCTATGATACTTCATTGAGGCTGACCTTAGATTAAGGATGGAATATATTTTCACATATTTTTATAACAAATCTTAGTTGGGTCATAAATGTTAATACAAATCACTATAGAATTGGTCAAATTTTATAAACTTGGCCGACACAATTTCCATAATTACATGTTCAATGGGACGGAGGGAGTACGTAATAATCTAAGTTCTTATGGGATCCGTACAAGTTAGAGACCCAAAGTCTTTACAATATCTGTACGAGTTACAGTAGTATGTCCAAGCACGATGGAAACCGATTCCAAAACAAATTGGAATACGAGCATTTTCATGGTCCGTCAATCTCCCATACACGTTAGAGCAAAGCGTTCATACATGTTGCGAAGTTCGGTACCAAAATGAACTGAAACTTCACTGATAAATCCCTAAAGCAGTAAGCTCCCATAACAATAAAATTTAGGGCAGCAGACGTCCAGGTACGGTAACACAGATGGCACAATCAGTGAACAATCTTCAAGCCGCAAACCGTCCAGATAATTATGCAACAACCTAGATGTTCCATTGAATGTACGGATATGTTTGCTAGTATATTAACAAGGAAAGAAAAAGAAAAGAATCACCAAAAGTCCTTACAAGAACAACTTCCTCCCATAAATCTGTGGAAACGAACACGGTCCCTAACGATGATTTCACGGTTGTATGACTTGCTTATTATTTTTGCCACCTCATGACAATCAGGGCAAAATCTCAAGTTCTTTACCACCCGAATGACATGAGGGGCTTTTGTCTTTAGCAATCCATATGCGATGGCTAGCCTTTCACTATGTTCACAAAGAGCAACTTCCTTTTCCTCTTCACAAACATCATGCAGAACAGCTGCAGTCCAAGGTTTGTGGCCAGCTCGTCGCACCCGGTCCGCTATTTCTCTCAGAACCAGTCTTATCTCCTTGATTTCAGGGTGTGAATCATCGCTCGCCACAAACTCATGCAAGTAACCGTTTGTTTCAATTGAACTGCATCCAGCAACAACAGCAACATTGTTGTCTTTCATCTTCTTCCTCAAATAGGCCACTCTATCCCAGTGGGAGTTTGATGCGTACAAGTTGGAGAGCAGAACGTAGTTATCTGGATTGTGAGGTTCTAGCTCAAGGAGCCTCTTTGATGCTGATTCCGCTATGTCAATCCTGTTGGAGCTTTTACAAGCCACAAGAAGAGTCCTCCAGATTACTGAATTTGGTGAGATAGGCATACCAATAACAAAGGAGTAAGCATCATCCAGAAGGCCAGATCGACACAGGAGGTCAACCATGCATCCATAATTCTCCATTGAAGGTTTAACTCCCAAATTTTGCATAATAGACCAGTACCGTCGCCCATCGTCCACTAACCCACTATGAGCACAGGCTGACAGCACACCGGTGAAGGTGACATTGTTAGGCCTCACCTAGAATAATGCAATACACACAAGAACTTAGGTGAGACATAAGAATCGTAATAGCAACTTTTTGATTTATGAAGCTATATATGAATGAAATCCTAATAATGATTGAAAACCTATACAAGTCAATGTGTATGACTTTGATATCACCTAACCAACAAAATCAGCAAGATACATATCAGTGCAGCATAGTTACCTTGAGCTCTAGCATTCTTGAGAAAAGTCCCAAGGCATCCTCTACAAGCCCATGAATTGCAAATCCAACTATCATTGTGCTCCATACCTGCATATCCTTCTCTACCATAGCATCAAACACTCCTCTCGCCCGCTCTATCAACCCACACTTGGCATACATATCAATCAAAGCGTTGCCCAGCTGCAGATCGACAGTGATACCTTTCCGATCGACATAAGCATGAACCCACTTCCCCAAATCAAGCGCCCCCGCCTTGGCGCACGCAGATATCACGCTGACCATGGTGACCTCATCCGGCTCCACCCCCGCCGCCTGCATCTCCCGGAACAGCCCCAGCGCTCGGTTCACCATCCCCGCCCTCGAGTACCCGCCGATCATCGCGCTCCACGTGACCAGGCTCTTGTCCGGCGCCATGCCATCAAACACCGCCCTCGCAAGCGCGACCTGCTCGCACCGGGCGTAGAGGTCGAGCAGCCCGGTCTGCACGTAGGCGCTGGCCTCCAGCCCCTGGCGCAGCGCCTGCGCGTGCAGCTGGCAGCCCTCGCCGAGAGCCGGCACGGCCGCGCACGCCTTGAGCGCGATCGAGAGCGTGAAGGCGGTCGGGCGCGGGGACCCCGCGCGCAGCATGCGGCGGTAGACGGCCAGCGCGGCGGGAGCCGGGAGCGCGCTGATGAGCGAGTTGTAGCAGAAGGCGGTCGGGTGGGGAATTTGGTCGAACAGCCTGCGGGCGTAGGACGACGATGCCGCGGCAGCTGGGGCGGGACAGGCGGCGAGGAGCTTGGAGAGCGCGAAGGCGGCGGTGAGGCGCGGGAGGCGGAGGCGGGTGAGGTGCGCGTGCGCGCTCCGGAGCGCGCGGAGGCCCCGGCATCGGCCGAGCAGCGCGACGACGTGGGCCTCGAGCGCCTCGCGCGGGAGCGTGGCGGCTTCCTTGGGTTTCAGCAGCCGCATCCCGCGTGTGCTGCCGGGGCAAGTACGCAAGCACATGATGCCAGATGGCCCCACACAAAGGCGTGCCGCGGAACCGGGATCACGTCCGAATCCAGCGAGAATTCTCGTCGCTGACAGCGTCGTCTGTGTATGCGCGCCTACTCTGCCCCCACTTTCTCCCCACCACGCACCGGCTTCCCCCTCCTTCCCGTCCCCGTATGCACAGCACGTGCGCCCCTCTAACTCGCCGGCCGCCCCGGTCAACTCGACCAGCCGGCGCCGCGGCATGCAGATGCGGATCGAATGCCGCCAGCCGTTCCAGCGGGAGGCGCTCGCTCCTTAAACTATTCTCCTCCGTGCGACAGTTGTGCCCGTCCCGCGGTTTAAAGAATCCACGCAAGGAGGAGGGCCCCGATGGCCGTGCATTCCCCGGCCTCCCCCGACCCCTTGCAGGATTCCAGGGGCCGCGCCCCGGCGTCTGCTCGTGGAGTTGGTTTTCTTGCCCGGTTGTAGGACTGGTGGAGGCGGTGGTGGTGGTCACGGCCGTGCAGACAGGACCGCAGAGCGGTGATTGCCTGATTGGTGAGAGCTCTTGGTTGTGGCGGCTTCTTGGCTGCGAGTTTTGGGATCCTGGGAGGAAGCATTTTGAGGTGGGTATGTTTGATGTAGCATTGTGCGTTTCTCTCATGTGTGGGGTTTTCTGGGTGAGGATTGATGATTGAGAGATTGCATATTGCTGGGTTTCCATGACAGTCGTTGGAAGGTTTTCGATTCAATGGCTGCCGACTGCCGTGTTCTGTTTTCGTGATTCTTCTTTGCCGCAGACGCAGCAGGGTGATTTGTTCTGAATCGTATGTTCTCTGTTTTTTTAATCAGACAGACAAAGACGGTTTTCGTGAATGTGATTTCCTACAATTTGGTTCAAATTTGCATTTTATGGCCCTTCTGTTTTTGTAAAACAAAAAAAAAACGATTTTAGAGTTCAAGAAAAACTCATCTGCCATTGCATTAAGGTTTTTCTTACTTAGCCTCTCTGCTTTAAACTTATGTACTCTAACTAAGTATAAACTGGCCGCAGAATATTAATTACATCGCTCTCGGTGTTTAAACTTGAATATCACAAAGGAAACCTTCTACTGGGTTCAGCGAATAATGGCGTCTGCTGGCAAGGAAAAACAAAGGTGATATTCTTGTGATTGCGTCGCTGCAATTGCATTATTCAGAAATGAAACTCAACTTAATTTTTTTTTACTTGTGTTCCAGGGTTGTGGCCCAAAACTTTTCACAACAAAGGAGAAGAAATCTGCTAAGAGCACAAATAATCCAAGCCGCCATGCTGGTTGGTTCACATTCTTATTTTCCAAAGTTCTATCTAGCAGACTAGCACGGGGAACAATGCCACCTCAATTTTATTTTATTTTTTATATATATAACTTTGCCTGTCTTAAGAATAGACTTTCTCGCAACTGTCACCTATTCACCTGTCATTCCAAACTCAGAAGGACTGATTGAATGTTGTCTTAATTGACCTTAACACACCCAATTAGGATCCCTGAAGAGGGGCTGAAATTGTGGTGCTGAGAAGCAATTGGCTATTTGGATACTCAAGCATTTGTCTTCAGTTCCACAATATTCTTGCATCACCGCAATTGCCTTGAAATCATGTAATGTTTGTTCATCTGTTAGTTGAAACCATCCACTTGAAGACATTCTTTCCAACAACTACACTCCCCATTGTCATTAGCTCTTGTAATTAACCTGTTGAAAAATTATTTTTGATTTTCCCCTCGAAAACTGAAGTTAAACACCTTCTGCTGTTAAGTGCTAACAGTTCTCTAAAATCTTTTTTTTTTTGCGAACGCTCTAAAAAAGAATCTCTAGCTCTTCCTAAGACCATGCAACCAGCTACTAACTTCTTCTGGGTGCTCGTATGTAACACCAGCTAAGCTTGCGCCAAGTTCTTCTAAGGCATCGTCGTCGTCGTCCCCCCTGAGAACACTTTCAGGTACTCTAGTCTGCAAACTACAGTGCCTTTTCCTGATTTCCCAAATTATATTTTCAGTGGTTTTGATTGGCTTCTTGTGCTGTTTTGAACTAAATGGACCAGAAGTTAAGAGCATGCGCCTCAGTCATTTCCTTGCCCAATCTTCTAATAACACTACGACTGAACCCATCAGGTATAATGTCTATGTTTAATATCCTACCATCCTTGTACCTGTTTTATGCCAACTAAGTACTAGTAACTACTAACTAGATCAAGTTGTACACTCTTCTGTCATTGTGCAGAATATTTGTTTCAACCTGGAATGTTGGAGGAAAAACACCTACTGCTGCACTGAACATGGATGATTTTCTGCCCCCTGATGACAATTCAGATATTTATGTTTTGGGGTAGGTCTTTTGTTGATTTTTTTAATACCTGCAAAAAATCCTTCCATTGTCATTACCTGTATCGCCGATATTTTCTGTTTTCATGGTAGTGTGGTACCATAAGACGTTGTTGCATGGACATATTTGGTATTTATTTGAAGTACAATGAAGTATATCTACTTTTGATGCAAGCCTTTGTGTAATTGCTTTTGTTTGTTTAACATTTGAACAGTTTTCAGGAAATTGTTCCTCTCAGTGCTGGTAACGTGCTTGTGATAGAAGACAATGAACCAGCTGCTAGATGGCTCGTTCTTATAAACCAATCACTAAATCGACCAGCTGACATTGATGCCAACGTCTTTCAGCACGAACAGTCTCCCTCTGTTGATTCTTCTTCCTCTCGAGCTTCATCAAGCCTCGACACATCATTCTCTGACCTATCAAAAACAGCAAGTGGCGCCACAATCTTCCAGAAGTCCTTGCTAAAGGCCATCAGCAAATCTTTCATGCCAGTCCGTAGAAAACAACTTAAGGCCTGCAATTGCCCGGTAGAAATGACCAAAACGTCCTACAGGGATGCTTGCTTTGGATGTCAAAAAGCATATGTAGATGAGACTGATTCCTCTGGAGAGGATGAAGAAGAGAAAGGGAAAAATAAAGAGAAGCCAAGGGACTCTGATGGCTCTGTGGTCAGTGGAATTACTTCTGGTCCTGCCACTAGGGATCAACTAAAATATAATCTCATAGCGTGCAAACAAATGGTTGGCATTTTTGTTACTGTGTGGGTGAAGAAAGAACTAGTACAGTATATTGGGCATCTAAGGAAGTCTTGCATCGGGCGCGGGATTCTGGGCTGTCTTGGAAACAAGGTCAGGACAGAATCATATCAAATTTATCCTGGATGTAATTATTCTATCTATTCCTGAATGGACTTCTACTGCAGGGATGTATATCAATAAGCATGACACTGCACCAGACAAGCTTTTGTTTCGTCTGCAGCCATTTGGCTTCAGGTCAAAAAGAAGGAGACGAATTCAGGAGGAACTCGGATGTTCTAGAGATACTGAGGCTCACAATGTTTTCGAGGATTTGTAGACGAGTTGGAAGAAAAATCCCGGAGAAAATACTTGATCATGAGTAAGAATGATGTGTCATGTGTTAACATTTTGAATATATGTTCCTTTTCAACATATTTTCCTACTAATTTATGCACTGTTGGTTTCAGTAAGGTGATATGGCTTGGTGATCTGAACTACCGTATCGCACTAAGCTATGCAGATACCAAGAAGCTTTTAATGGAAAATGACTGGGATGCTCTTTTTGAAAAGGATCAGGTAGCTTTTCTGTCTCATCAGGAACGTGCCTGTGCTTGAGGGTGGGGTGGGGGGATCTGTAGGACTGCTTTGGGTCTACTGCTGCTTCTTTAGTGAACGCCAGAGTTTGAGGATAATCTTCTTTTAGGAAAAAGAACTCATCGGAGGATTGGAGCAAGTTCTAAATATGCCTCATTTAAAGAATTGAATTAATAATTATTCATTGAAAAGAATTTTGTCGGTGTTTCGTACCCGGGGGTGCCACACCAACGAGTAAACTTCTAAGCGTGCTCCCTAATCCGGATGGTGATGCAAGAAGAACACAAATGTTTATCCCTTGTTCGGGCAAAGAGTGCCCTACGTCCGCGGTGGGGGGTGACTTGTATTATCTTGCACCGAAGTGCTTGTATGCGGGGGTGAGTACAAGCGCAGTCCCCGAGACTTTGCGAGTGAGAGTGTGTATGTGGGCTTGGGGAACCTAGGAACCTGCCCTAAACTAGGCCCTGGCATCCCCTTTTATAGGCCAAGGGGATGCTCAGGAGTACAAGAGTTGGTAGGGCAGTCGTACGCGTGACGTCGAAGTATGGGTGTGGAGTCGAGTGGTTGGAACAGTGGACGCTCCTCTCGATCTGGTCCGAGCCTGTAGATTCATGCTTTAGTCCGGTCCGGGCCTGTAGCGGCATGGTCGATGGAGGCCTGTCAATCTCATGCTGATACGAGCTGACGCAACCGAGGCATGGGTGATGATGGCCTTCCCGGGAATCCTGCCGAGCGGCCGTCGAGGTGGTATGGATGCGTTACTGTACGCCCGTACGCTTGTCATTTCTGTCATCATTTCTCGAGCAATTGAGTACTGCCTCGAGGGGTCGACGTCCCGAGCGATGGGACGGGGCGACGTGCTCGGCGGTACGGGGAGTTGACCATGGCGTTTGAAGGGCGTGCTGCACGTAGCATAGTGCGAGGCATGGCGCAATAGTGGCGCCTGCCATCCTCGAATCCAGGGAATGGGCAGCGTAATGGTGGAAGCGACCTGCGTACGGTCCACTGTTACGAGCCCTGTAGCCATGGAGTTAGGCAGGGCTGGTGTACCGCAATACTATTCGAGCCCTGTAGCCATGTGCGTGGTCTGGATTGGCAATTATTGCAGATAGACTCGAGCGGTCGCTCGCTCGAGCGATCTCCGTCACCGCTCGAGCAGCTTGCTCGCTCGAGCGGTTTCCATCACCGTCTCGAGCGGTTGCTCGCTCGAGCGATTTCCGTACTTTTGTCTCGAGCGGGCGGGCGACCGCTGCTCGAGTCGGTGGGCTTTGTGGTTTGTGGGCCTGATTTGAGTGTCGGCCCAGTTCGAGGAGGATCGGGGGTTTCTCCAGTTAACTCTTTAGGACTTTTTTAGAGGGGAGTAAAGCTATTTTGCTTTCCCTTGAGCCTCCTAGTTTAGGACCCCCTAATCTAGGTACCCGACAGTAGCCCCCGAGCCCTTGCTTGATTGTGGAACTTCAAGCAAGGGATCATGAAGTGGAGTTGAAGTACCTAGACTTGGGGTTAAGTCGTTTTGTCTCGAGGGTTTGGTTTCTCATTTCTCCGTGGGGGCGCGAGCGTCCCCGCGCGGGGTAGTTTCCGAGGCCCGGAGGAATGAGGCATTCCTCCGGGGGCTTTGAGACGGATCGTTTTGAGCAAGAAGGTCATTAACCGGGGTTGTAGCAGCTCGGGGTAGAGGATTCAATTACTCTTCGAGCCCCCGAGCATCTCCTGCTCTTTCCCCGTCGATGGGGGCCGTTTAGGTGACTCGAGCCCCCGAGCCTCGAATGGCTGAGCTAGAGTCGCGACCCAGTTCCTCGCTGGATCTCTTGGATCTGATCCAAGTGGTGAGAGGTCTGACACTACTCGCGACCGAGCGAGCGCCACGCCTCCTTGTGAGCTGATGGCGGGTAGTCCAAGTGAGAGCTCGTCTCCTTTCGTGGGGAGACGGCACCGAGGCCCAGAGGCGCTCTCATTAGAGCTGGGCATTTAGCTTCTAGAGGACCGGCCCCGCTCGAGGGGACCGGTGGCTCGTATGCCTCCCGTCGACGGGATCTCTTGGAAACTTAGTGCCCTGCCTTGGACACGCCACCGGGGTTCGAGTAACCGTTCTCGAGCGGAACCTTTCGAGGGTTCCTTCCCTAGGCGCCCTAACTCGTGTTCGAGGGCGGCCGTTCGGAACCCGTTCGTGGGTCGCCCTCCGCTCCCTCGAGACTTACTTGTGGGACCGGAATCCCGGGCTTTCTTACCGTGTAAGGAACCGTCAATCGAGACGTCCCATCGCGGCGCCCTGTTCGAGGAGCATCCGTCCGTTGCGTGTGCGGCGCGCCTTTAGGCGGAAACCGCGCGTCATGATGATCGTGGCTCGGCGACGGTTCCGCTCCGTCTCGCGACGCGTGCGCTCTGTGGTGGAGGTAGGTGGCGGTTGTCGACGGAAATAAATGCGGTTACCGTTTCTAGTCGAGTCCGGCGGGGCGCGGCCGTTGGATGGCGTGATCTGGGCCGTTGGATGCGATTCTCGCGGATCGGCTTGGGCTCTATAAATATGGAGGAGTAGGCTCCCGGTTCTTCTTCCCCGCATTCTCGCCTTCCCCCCGCTCCTCCGCGCGCTTGCGCCCTGCTCTAGATCCAATCCGCCGCCACCGTCATCTGCACTCGCCGCCGCCACCGCGTTTGCTCGTGACCGCCGGCGCCGCATTCGCCTGCGACCGTGTCCGCTCCTCGTGCCACCGCTTCCCGTGCCGCCGTTCTCCGTGCTCCGCCGCCGTCGCTGCTCCGCCATCCCACTTCTGTTCTTCCGTCGACGCGATGGGAAGACCACGCAGGAAGGCGGGCCAGAGCTCCGGCCAGGGTGCTGGCGGCAAAGGCAAGGAGGCCGCCAAGCCTCCACGCCGGTAGTGATGCATGAGGCGGCGCCGTGGCCTCGGTCCGGGGTGACCGAGGCGATGCGATAAACCTTGTTAACGGCGGATCGCTTCTCCCCAATCCGGTGGAGGGCCGCCGGCGTGGCAAGTGCCGGATGACGACCACGTCGAGCCCGGGTTCCGCCGGGCTATGTCCCGAGTTTTATCAAGTTCCACCGGCGGGGACTTGGCGCGCGGCCGAGCCGCTTCATGCGGGCGCTCCCCACCACTTTGGGGTTGAGCTCCAAGATTTCAACCCTAATTCCATCTCACACGCGCCGGTTCGCGCGTGTGTGAGTGGTATCTCGGGTATGGCGCCGCAGTGGGACCTGTTCACCCACGTCTTCAAGGCAACCCTGTTCACCAAGGCGGTGAACGACAAGGGAGCCGATGATGACGACGGCGACGATGGTGACGAGGGGGCGGAAGAGGAGAAGGAAGAGGAGAAGAAGAAACCGAAGGCCCGCCGCTACGTTCGAGCGGGCTCCGCCGATTGGTTTGAAGAGGAAAGAGTGCTGGCTGTCCGGCACGTGGGCGTCGAACAACGCCGGATGGGACGCGGAGTGGTTCTACCTCCGCAATGAGGGGAACCTCTTCCCGGAGTACACCGGCGCCGTGCTGACCGCGCCCGGTGAAAACTGGCTGTATGGTCAGCCAAAGGCGCGCCAACCCCGCATCAACCCCCTGCTCGACGCCATCTCGAGCCTCCGCAACCGGAGGGCCGGCAACCTCTTCTTCAACCTCACCCATGTCGTCGCCGAGTTCCACGGCCGCCGGGTGATTCCGCTCGTCGAGCGCCCGCTGCGGCTGGATCGGATGACGGAGGACGCCGACCACGCGGCGCTCGCGGCCGCCAGATGTCCGACGCGCCCTTCCGACCGCCACGATCGTGGCTCGAGCGCGAGAGGCGATCGATGGCGGGAGGAACTTTGGGAGAATCAAGTTGGCCTCTTCCGCATGCGCCCGGCCACAATCTGGGTTATGTAAGTTTTCCCGAGGCTTTCTCTCATCGTTCTTTTTACTTGAGCTATCCTCATCGAGGCCTGCTTGATCAGAACATCATTGACCACGCGGACTCGAGGCCCCCGGTGAAGGAGGATGCGCCCGACCGTGAGGTAAGACGTTTGAAAGGCGAGCGAGAGCACGCGGCGGCGGTCTCGAGGAGGGAGGAGAGGGCGCAGAAGGCCCGTGAGCTAGAGGAGAAGGAGAAGCGTAAGTCTAGGCAACGTCGGGCGCGCCAACTGCGTCTGGATGCGGACCCGACCGACTGGAGCTCCAGTCTCGAGTCGACCGACGAGGACGAGGGCGAGGACGACGAGGGGGACGACGAGGCGACCGACAGCGATGGCGCCACCGCCACTCGAGCCCTGACGCCTCCTCGCTCTCGCGTGCAGGAGTTGTCTCTGGCGCCGGGCCTTTTGTGTGGCGACTCGTCGCTGGTCCAGGCGGTCCAGCAAGAGGGGTCGTCATGCCACTCCCGCCACGGCGCTCGGGCGCCGCCGCCGACCTGTGCGGGACGGCGGGGGACGTCTCACCGCTCCGGCCCCACCGCGCCCGTTCACCGTCACCGGTTCGAACGGGCGGCGGGAGGAGTCGCCCGCCGCTCTAGCCATAGCGGGCGGGCGCTCTCCGACGCGGCGGGACTCTTCCTCCCGTCGCCATCCATCTTCAACGGGCGCGCACACCCGGCAGCATCGGGCGCAAATGTGCGCACATCATCTTCTCGCGGAGCCCGGCGAGCAACATGTGGAGCGCCGGCTCCTTCCAGCCGACCGTCGGGCCGAGCGGACCTCGACCCGCAGGACCCAAGATCCCGCAAGGGACTCCGTGCCCGACCCGGCCAGGGAGTCAGCTGGACAGGGGGCGGCCGCCAAGGTCTCGAAGCCCCCGAGCGGCGCGAGCGGCGGGCTCGAGGCCCCCAAGTCCTCGAGCGACTTGAGGGGGGCGACTGAGGCTCGAAAGCCCCCGAGCGCCTTGAGCAAGCCGGGCGGCTCGAGCAGCGCCGTCTCGACCGCAGGGTAAGCTTTTCAATCGACCCACCTCCTGTCGTCTTTTTTGCTTATGTGTGAGCGTCTTGTCATAGTAATTTTTGTTTTTCTCTTTCTTTCAGGACCAAGCGCTCCCTGCAGACGTTACCGTCCCTCCCCCCCATGCTGCCTACTAAAAGGCTGAAGACCACAGGAGGGTCGAGCGGCACCCCGTCAATGCCAGGTGGAGTGACCCTTCCTCGTTCTACTCCAATTTGGTTAGAGCAGGCCAAGGATGCAATTAGGCGTGGCAAGTTGATGGCGGCTGCGTCTCGTGCAGGTGCCGAGGCCGTGACCAAGGCAGCGGGGGAGAAGGATA
This sequence comes from Themeda triandra, assembly GCA_018135685.1. Taxonomy (NCBI): domain Eukaryota; kingdom Viridiplantae; phylum Streptophyta; class Magnoliopsida; order Poales; family Poaceae; genus Themeda; species Themeda triandra. The sequence goes on along the minus strand of JAENPR010000131.1, from coordinate 321,655 downwards.
CCACCACCACCACGGCCTCGATTGTCCTTCCGCTCGAGACCCCGTCGTTGCCAACCGCGCTGGGCGACGCGGCGGTGGGCGACAAGGAGGCGATGGTGCCGGAGCCGACGGCCTCTGCTCCGGTGATGGGGCCGGGTCGGTCGAGCGGCGGCCCATCGAGCTCGGAGACGAGAGCCCGGGCTCGGCTCCAAGACCTCCCCGGCCAATCGGCCTACGCCGGCTCGAGGAGGAGCGCAAGGAGAAGGAGGGGGAGGAGCGGCGTCGTCAACCACCGACCGGCGGCGGAGGACGTGGAGATGCAAGAGGCGGGCCCGGTGCGAGCCTCGCCCGAGCCGGCCCCAACCCCCCTCGGGATTTGGGGGTCGACCCTTCCGCCGGGCAACGGCCGAGGTGCCCCAAGCTTTCTCGGTCGAGCAAGGGTGGCCCAAACCACGGCGCGGAGAGAGGGCGTCCGAGGAGCACCCCGCCGCCGCTCGGAGGAGGAGAAAGCGGAGGAGCGAGCGGAGCGAGAAGGCGGAGCACCCGCCGCCGCAGCGTCCGAGGAGCGTCGGCCCGCAGGTGGAGCAATGCGGGCCGAGCTAGAGAGAGCAAAGCGAAACTGCGAGTGGGGCAGCGAGCGAGCAGCCCACCGCCGCAGCGGCGATGAGCGCCGGGCGGCGAGCGGGAGCTCCGTCCGTGCCGTACCCGAGCGCCGCCGCAGCCTCTGCGCCGCGGGGACTCCGTGCCCCACCTCGTGCCCGACTCGGAAACGGGTGAGGTGTGGTTCGAGGGCATGACCGACGCCGACCAATGGGAGGAAGCCCAAAGGAAGCGACGGCGGCGGCCATCGTCGACGCCACATGCGGTCGGTCGGTCTCGGCCCACCGAGCCCACCGATGTCTCCATCGAAGAGCGGAGGCGGGTCGAGGCGGGCGCTCGCCCGGAGGCGTCCTCCTCCCGGAGCCGCCCGCAACGCCCGACGACCTTGGCCGAACGGGTGGTGACGGCGGCGTCGATTTGGAGGCGGTGAGGAGACTCCACTCCTCCGTCGACAAGGAGATGCGGGAGGAGTTCCCATTATGGGAAAGGCCGCCGCCGGTGCTCCCCGACCCTCGACCACGAGGCCCCTTCGATCGTGATGAACGATCGAAGGAGCTCGAGGCGCACGCGGAGACCGAGGAGCGCCGGCGGGGCTCGAGAACGCCTTGAAGACCGCCTTGTCGCTCGTCTCTCGAGGACATGCCCCGGCTTCTCTCGTGAGTAATTTAGTTGCCCTTCTTTTTAGTTTATCGTGATTTATGATCTAATGCTTCCCCTTCTTGGTGTAAACTTCGAGGCGAGGAGGGGAAAGATTACATCGAGCGTTGTTTTTGAAAAAACTAGGTGTGTTTTTTCGAGGACTCCAGGGGGGGACCCCCGGTCTAGCCCCGAGGGCTTGACTTTGTGGAAACAAAGTCGAGCCCACCTTGTGTATGAACAAAAAGTAAGAAACTGACTTATTTAGTCATACTAGCGGTACATTTAGACGAAATATGTACAAGGCATCGAGGCCTAGGGGAAAAAACGACGTAGCTGTTCGATGTTCCATGCGTTGGTGAGGGTCGAGCCGTCCTCGTTGGCTAACTTGTACGTTCCCGGCTTCAGCACCTCGACCACGATGAATGGACCTTCCCAGGGAGGAGTCAGCTTGTGGCGCCCCTTGTTATCTTGGCGTCGACGGAGTACGAGATCGCCGACCTCGAAATCCCTCTTGCGCACGTTCTTCTCGTGATACTGCCGCAGCTTTTGCTGGTAGCGCGCAGAGTGTAGGAGCACCGTGTCTCGAGCCTCTTCAGCCTGGTCGACGGCGTTAGCTAGTCTTTCCTCGTTAGTTTGCTCGTTGTAGGCCTTAAGTCGCGGGGACCCGTACTCGAGATCGGTGGGAGGACGGCCTCGACCCATAGACCCGGAAGAACGGGGTGAACCCAGTGGCTCAACTTTCGGTCGTTCGTAGACTCCACAGGACAGATGGGAGCTCGGCTACCCACTTCTTGCCGTGCTTGTTGAGGCGGTCGAAAATCCTTGGCTTTAGCCCCTGCAAAATCATGCCGTTGGCACGCTCGACTTGGCCATTAGTTCGAGGGTGGGCGACTGCCGACCAGTTCACACGGATGTGGTGCCGATCGCAGAAGTCCAAGAACTTTTTGCCTATGAACTGGGTGCCGTTGTCAGTGATGATGACGTTAGGGACTCCAAAGCGATGGATGATGTCGGTGAAGAACTCGACCGCTCGCTCCGAGCGGATGTTAGTGATGGGCTTGGCCTCGATCCACTTGGTGAACTTATCGATGGCCACGAGCAAGTGGGTGTAGCCTCCCGTCGTCTTTTTGAGGGGTCCGACCGATCGAGCCCCCGCACCGCAAATGGCCACGTGAGGGGATCATCCGGAGCGTGTGCCGGAAGATGCGTTTGCTTGGCGTAGAACTCGGCATCCTTCACACGGGTACCTAGATTAGGGGTCCTAAACTAGGAGGCTCAAGGGAAAGCAAAATAGCTTTACTCCCCTCTAAAAAAAAGTCCTAAAGAGTTAACTGGAGAAACCCCGATCCTCCTCGAACCGGGCCGACACTCAAATCAGCCCACAAACCACAAAGCCCACCGACTCGAGCAGGGCGGCCGCCCCCGCTCGAGACAAAGTACGGAAATCGCCGAGCGAGCAACCGCTCGAGACGGTGATGGAAACCGCCGAGCGAGCAAGCCGCTCGAGCGGTGACGGAGATCGCCGAGCGAGCGACCGCTCGAGTCTATCTGCAATAATTGCCAATCCAGACCACGCACATGGCTACAGGGCTCGAATAGTATTGCGGTACACCAGCCCAGCCTAACTCCATGGCTACAGGGCTCGTAACAGTGGACCGTACGCAGGTCGCTTCCACCATTACGCTGCCCATTCCCCGGATTCGAGGATGGCAGGCGCCACTATTGCGCCATGCCTCGCACTATGCCACGTGCAGCACGCCCTTCAAACGCCATGGTCAACTCCCCGTACCGCCGAGCACGTCGCCCGTCCCATCGCTCGGGACGTCGACCCTCGAGGCGCACTCAATTGCTCGAGAAATGATGACGAAATGACAAGCGTACGGGCGTACGCAACGCATCCATACCACCTCGACGGCCGCTCGGCAGATTCCCCGGAAGGCCATCATCACCCATGCCTCGGTTGCGTCGCCTCGTATCGCATGAGATTGACAGCCTCCATCGACCATGCCGCTACAGCCCGGACCGGACTAAAGCATGAATCTACAGGCTCGGACCAGATCGAGAGGAGCGTCCACTGTTCCAACCACTCGACTCCACACCCATACTTCGACGTCACGCGTACGACTGCCCTACCAACTCTTGTACTCCTGAGCATCCCCTTGGCCTATAAAAGGGGATGCCAGGGCCTACTAGTTTAGGGCAGGTTCCTAGGTTCCCCAAGCCCACATACACACTCTCACTCGCAAAGTCTCAGGACTGCCTTGTACTCACCCCTGTACAAGCACTTCGGTGCAAGATAATACAAGTCACCCCCCACTGCTGGACGTAGGGCACTCTTTGCCCGAACCAGGATAAACATTTGTGTTCTTCTTGCATCACCATCCGGATTAGGGAGCACGCTTAGAAGTTTACTCGTTGGTGTGGCACCCCCCGGGGTACGAAACACCGACAGTTGGCGCGCCAGGTAGGGGTACTGCGTGTTTTTCACTCGATTCCGGCCATTTTCCGGATGGCATCACCCGCTTCCTCGCTTCCGTTTGCCACGGTGATCTGGTTTGGGAGTCTAGAGTTCGTGTCGCTCGGCCCAGGCCATAACATGGCTCTACTTTCGATCGGTGAACCAGGAGGGGGACGCTCGTCACCCCCACGCGCTGGTGGGGCCGCACGCCGACCATGCCACCACGGCTCGCCACCGCGTCGCCGACGCCACCAGCATCAGCATCACCGCCAGCAGGCACAGGGCCTTGAGCACCCGCGTGTGCCCTCCCGGCCCGACGCCGCCACGATGCGCCCGGCCGGGGCGCCAAGTGTGCGGCAGGGGGTGGCGCATGGACAGGGAGTCCTTGACGTGGACCCTGGTTTCACGTTCGCCATGCGCTTGCCAAGAGAGCCCGGCGTGGCACCTCGAGCACGCGCACGGCCGACGTCGCCCAACCTGTTGCCGCAGGGGCCCTACCGAGCCCGTCACAGGCTCCCGTTTGGGCTCACCAACGCTGCCACTACGTGTGCCAACGAGATCCGGACAGTCATGGGACCGCGAGAGGGGAGCCCCGGCCCCCTCCTGCGTGCCACCATGGACTTGGAGATTGTATGGCCGGCATCAGTGGACCGTGGGTTTGACAGAGCACCTGGCTCGCAACGCCCCAACACGGTCGGGAATATGCGCCGCTGGATCGAGGAGGAAAGCACGGGGAGGCCCTGGACGCCGTCCAGTGCTCACTCAGACTCCGATGACTCGGACTCAGGGTGCTATGACCCGACTCGTGAGTGTTTTCATCTCGACGGCGACGCCCCCGTCGGATGAGGAGACCCGAGATGGCGCGCGCCACGGCCGTCCCCATGCCTAACCGGCGGACGTGACGCCGCGGTCGGGACATCGGCAGCTGGAGCCCTGCAGGTGATCGAGCCGCGCGGACCGCCACCACAAGCCCAAGATAACCGACGACCTGAAGACGATGCTCTAGCAGCTCAATGGGCCCAGATCCGGGAAATCGAGACCAAGATGGAAACGGAGCGCGCGAATTTAGACTTACTCAAGAGGACCCTTGAGCTAAGCCAGCTCCCCCCACCTCGACCTCTTGGCGCTCGAGGAAAGGCACGAGATGTCCTCAACCGCATCGTCAACGACGGCGACCGGCCGCCACCCGAGCCGGCCACTTTCCTCGAGCAAGCCGAATGTACTTGCGGCAGCTATGCTGCTGCGAGACATGCCGGCACCCTCGAATCCGCACGCATTACGGATACGAGATGAGATCCAGGGGCTCCTCCAAGTCGCGGCCGTCCAGCAGGCCGAGAGCTCGGCCTCAAGACAGCGTGAGGCAGCCCCAGAACAACCACGGCACGAGCGGGAGGGTTCCGTCCACCAAGAGGCACCCCCTCGAGGTGGTAGAGCCCCCGCTCGAGAACGCATCCTCGACAACCGCGCGCCTCAAGATGCGCGTCATGACATCAACGACAATCGACGACGCAAGGCTGCGGGTGCCGAGGACCGTGGCTACAAGGCCCATCGAGGGGGGCGCTACGACAGCGACGAGGACCGGCAGGCTCCCGAGCCGCCGGGCCCTCGAGTCTTCGGGCCGAGCTATCCGCAACACGCCGTTGCCAAACCCGTTTCGACCCCCACGAGCGTGGTCAAGTACAACGGGGAAACCAAGCCAGAGCTCTGGCTGGCTGATTTCCGGCTGGCCTGCCAGCTGGGAGGGGCTCGAGAAGATAGGGCAATCATACGCCAGCTTCCTCTGTTTCTCTCTGACACCGCTCGACGGTGGCTCGAGGAGCTTCCCCCCAATCAGATCTACGATTGGGCCGACCTGGTCCGGATTTTCGAGGGGAACTTCAAGGGCACCTACATCCGGCCCTAAGAACTCGTGGGATCTCCGCAACCGCAAGCAAAATGCCACGGAATCTCTCCGGGATTTTGCTCGACGTTTCTCCAAGCCGCGCACCGAGCCGCCGCACATCCCGGACCACGACGTCATCCTGGCGTTTGTCTCAGGCACCACGTGCAAAGAGCTTGTGCGGGAGCTCGGGCGCAATCGCCCAAAGACGGTCGACGAGCTCATGGACGTCGTCGCCGACTACGCTGCCGGTGACGAGGCCGTGGGAGCCTTCTTTGGTGGAGCTGGGAACAAGCCCGCGCCGCCCCCAGAGGACGGTGAGGGCTCGAGCAAGGGTAAGAAGAAGAATCAGAAGAAGAAGAAGGGCAACCAGCAAGGCAAGCGCGTGGTCGCGAAGACGAGGTGGCCGCAGCCGACCGCAAGAAGCCTCGACCCCCTCCGGATGGGGCCGTCTTCGACAAGATGCTGAAGCGCCCCGCCGTACCACAAGGAACCGGTCAAGCACAACCTCGAGGACTGTCGAATGCTTCGAGGCTACTTCAAGCGGTTCGGGATCGACAAGGACGACGACAAGAAGGATAAGGGTGGCGAAGATCGAGCCAACGACAATGACGACAACGGGTACCCGCCCATTGCCAACTCTACATGATCTATGGCGGCCCTACCACCGAGATGACGCGTCGGGAGCGGAAGAACGAGCGCAGGAGGTCTTCTCGTGAAGCCCGCCACGACTCGCTTCCTCGACCGGTCGGATGCTCCCATCACGTTCGATCGTGATGATCATCCGAACATGTCACCAACCCCGCGCGTACCCTCTCGTCGTCGACCCGATCATCCTCAACGCCCGCTTCACCAAGGTCCTCATGGACGGAGGCAAAGCCTCAACATCATCTACATGGAGACACTCACTCTACTCGCATCACGAGGGCTCGGCTCAAACCGAGTGCCGGGGCTTTCACGGAGTCGTCCCCGGCAAGAAAGCGCTCACGATCGGCCGCATCGACCTCCCCGTCGTCTTTGGCACGCGCTCGAACTTCCGCAGAGAGATCCTCACTTTCGACGTACCAGGCTTCGAGTGGACCTATCACGCCATTCTGGGCAGACCATGCTACACCCAGTTCATGGCGATCCCCAACTACGCCTACCTCAAGCTCAAGATGCCAGGACCAAAGGGAGTCATCACCGTCGAGTCCACGTACGAGCACGGGTACTACTGCGACGTGGAATGCGTCGAGTATGGCGAATCCCTAGCCGCGTCCAAGGACCTGGCCAAGACGCTCGACCGCATGGCGGCTGAGGCCTCTGCACCAGCACCCAAGCGACAGGCTGGCAACTTCGAGCCAGCTGAAGACACCAAGAAGATCCCGCTCGACCCGAGCTCCTCGGGGGAGAAGACGCTGATCATCAGTGCCTCCCTCGACAGTGCATAGGAAGTCGTGCTCGTCGACTTTCTCCGCGCAAACACTGATATGTTTGCGTGGAGTCCCTCGGACATGCCTGGCATACCGAGGGATGTCGCCGAGCACGCCTTGGAGATCCGTCCCGGTTCGAGACCTGTCAAGCAACGCCTGCGCCGCTTCGACGAGGAGAAGCGCAGGATCATCCGCGAGGAGGTCGAGAAGCTCGAGAAGGCCGGATTCATCAAGGAGGTACATCATCCCGAGTGGTTAGCTAATCCTGTACTAGTAGAGAAAAAGAATGGAAAGATGAGGATGTGTGTAGATTACACTAGTTTAAATAAAGCATGTCCCAAGGTTCCATTTCCTTTACCTCGGATAGATCAAATCGTTGATTCCACCGCGGGTTGTGAAGTACTTTCTTTTCTCGACGCCTACTCTGGCTATCACCAAATCAAAATGAAAGAGTCCGACCACTCGCGACCTCATTCATCACTCCCATGGGCATGTACTCGTTATGTCACGATGCCTTTCGGCCTTCGAAATGCCGGGGCAACATATCAGCGATGCATGCTTCATGTTTTTGAAAAACACATAGGGGAGACTGTCGAGGCCTACGTCGATGATATCGTTGTCAAAACTCGAAAAGTAGAGAACCTTGTCGCGGACCTCGAGTTGACGTTTGGATGCCTCCGGGCTAAAAACATCAAGTTGAATCCCGAAAAGTGCGTCTTTGGCGTACCTCGTGGCATGCTGTTAGGATACATCGTCTCCCAGCGTGGCATCGAGGCCAATCCCGAGAAGGTCGCGGCCATCATGAGAATGGGGCCGATTCGAGACCTGAAAGGGGTGCAAAAGATCACTGGGTGCTTAGCCGCTCTCGGGCGGTTCATTGCACGTCCGGGAGAGAAAGCCCCGCCTCCGTACCGACTCCTCAAGAAATCCGAGCACTTTGCGTGGACACCCGAGGCGAGGAAGCCCTCTCGAAGCCGAAGAGCATGCTCACCTCTCCTCCCGTGCTCGTGCCACCCCGACCGCTCGAGACGGCATACCGCCCGAGTCCCTCCTCCTCTATGTTGCCGCAACCACTCGGGTGGTCGGCCGCAGCATAGTGGTCGAGAGGCATGAGGAGGGGCATGCGCTCCCCGTCCAGCGGCCAGTATACTTTGTCAGTGAGGTGCTCTCAGATGCCAAAACTCGGTATCCTCAAATCCAAAAATTGCTCTACGCAATCGTACACACGCGTCGAAAACTCCAACACTACTTTCTTAGCCACCCGGTAGAATCGTGGTGTCCTCATTCCCGCTCGGGGAAATCATCCAAAACTCGGGAAGTAGTGGGTCGAATCGCTAAGTGGTCGGTCGAGCTCATGGGCGAGACCATCACTTACGCCCCACGAAAAGCTATCAAATCCCAAGTTCGGCCGACTTTGTGGCCGAATGGACCGATGTCCAACTTCCCCAAAGATGATTCAAGCCGAGCCGTGGACCATGTACTTCGACGGGTCGCTCATGAAGACAGAGAGCGGGCGCGGGCCCGCTCTTCATTTCACCCCTCGGAGAACATATGCGCTACGTGCCGCGGATCCACTTTGCCGCCTCGAACAATATGGCCGAATATGAGGCGCTCGTTACTTGGGTTGCGTATCGCCATCGAGCTCGGATTCGACGCCTCGATGCTCGAGGCGACTCACAACTCGTCATCGACCGTGTGATGAAAGCCTCGAGCTGCCATGACGAAAAGATGGAAGCATATTGCAACGAAGTACGCAAACCGGAAGCAAACTTTCATGGCCTCGAGCTCAACCACATCCCGAGACGCTTCAATGAAGCCGCACGAGTTAGCCAAAATCGCGTCGTCTCGAGCGCCGCTCCCCAAACGTCTTCTCGAAAGATCTTCACGAGCCATCTCGTGAAGTAGGACTCGGGGCCGGAGCGGAACCGATCCATCGAGCCCGCTCCGGCGACCGATTCCCCTCGAAGGAGGCGAAGGTTATGGAGATCGACGGATCCGGCCCACCGGCGGATTGGCGTGCGCCCTTCCTCGAATACCTTGTTCGAGGGGAGTTGCCGAGGATCGAACGGAGGCGAGGCGACCGGCTCGTCGAGCCAAAACTTACGTCCTTACGGGGAGGACAGAGAACTCTACCGCCGCAGCCGACCGGCATACTTCAACGGTGTATCTCGATCGAAGAGGGCAGGAAATTGCTCGAGACATGCACTCGGGGCTTCGGCCACCACGCCGCGCCAAGAACCCTTGTCGGGAACGCATTCCGTCGAGGCTTCTACGGCCCACCGCACCGCCGACGCCATCAAGCTTGTTCGAGCGTGTGAAGGATGCCGGTTCTACGCCAAGCAAACGCATCTTCCAAAGACACGCACTCCGGATGATCCCCCTCACGTGGCCATTTGCGGTCTGGGGGCTCGATCTGGTCGGACCCCTCAAAAAGACGACGGGAGGCTACACCCACTTGCTCGTGGCCATCGATAAGTTCACCAAGTGGATCGAGGCCAAGCCCATCATCCATCGCATGAACCCAGTTCACCGACATCATCCATCGCTTTGGAGTCCCTAACGTCATCATCACTGACAACGGCACCCGCCACGAGGCAAAAAGTTCTTGGACTTCGCGATCGGCACCACATCCGTGTGAACTGGCGGCGCCGCCCACCCTCGAACTAATGGCCAAGTCGAGCGTGCCAACGGCATGATTTTGCGGGGGCTAAAGCCAAGGATTTTCGACCGCCTCAACAAGCACGGCAAGAAGTGGGTAGCCGAGCTCCCATCCGTCCCGTGGAGTCTACGAACGACCGAAAGTTGAGCCACTGGGTTCACCCCGTTCTTCCTGGTCTATGGGTCTGAGGCCGTCCTCCCCACTGATCTCGAGTACGGGTCCCCGCGACTTAAGGCCTACAACGAGCAAACTAACGAGGAAAGACTAGCTAACGCCGTCGACCAGGCTGAAGAGGCTCGAGACACGGTGCTCCTACACTCGCGCGCTACCGGCAAAAAGCTGCGGCGATCACGAGAAGAACGTGCGCAAGAGGGATTTCGAGGTCGGCGATCTCGTACTCCGTCGACGCCAAGATAACAAGGGGCGCCACAAGCCGACTCCTCCCCGGGAAGGTCCATTCATCGTGGTCGAGGTGCCGGCCGGAACGTACAAGTTAGCCAACGAGGACGGCTCGACCCTCATCAACGCATGGAACATCGAATGCCTACGTCGTTTTTTCCCCTAGGCCTCGATGCCTTGTACATATTTCGTCTAAATGTACCGCTAGTATGACTAAATAAGTCAGTTTCTTACTTTTTGTTCATACACAAGGTGGGCTCGACTTTGTTTCCACAAAGTCAAGCCCCCCTCGGGGGCTAGACCAGGGGGGTCCCCCCCTGGAGTCCTCGAAAAAACACACCTAGTTTTTTCAAAAACAACGCTCGATGTAATCTTTCCCCTCCTCGCCTCGAAGTTTTTCGTAAGCTAAGTATTTGCGTCACCTCGAGCCCACCGAGTCGACGATCGAGCACAAGGCTTCCCACGCTTCCGAGCTACGGCACCCTAACTCATCCCCTCTCGAAGTGGTTCGAGCGCGGCGCAACACTTAGCTAAAACGAAATAAAGGCGAAGAAGAGAAAAAGGAAAAATTAGAGCATAACGACTCAAGTGACAAACATCAAAGTTTAAGGCCACTCGGGGCCATTTCACAAAACAGAATATTTTTGTTCTTACAAGGGCCTTGCTTTGCCCAAATTTCGGCTCGCAGCCGGAAAGAGCTACTCCACATCGGGCGGGAGGACTTCTTGCGCAGAGCCGTCTCCAAGACGGCGCCGGCTCCTCGCCTCGGCCTTGAGCCGCTCGATCCGGGGTTGACCCTCCTTCTTGCTCGCCCTCGGCGTATATGAAGCCGCTCGCAACGGCCTCCATCCCGGCCCGGCGTCCTCCCTCGAGATGCTAAACCCCGAGTAGAAGACGGCCATCGTCCGGCGCGCGCGCCCAAGACGAGGGCTTCCCGGATACGACCCCGCAGAGGCGCGCGAACTCACGGATCCGGCTAGCGTAGCCCCGGCCGCATCCGGCCCTCGACGTCCACCACCGGCGGAAAGCCCCGGTTGGCGCTAAGGGTGTCGATGGCGCCGGTGATGTGGGCCTTGGCCGAGCTCGCCGTCGGCCCGGCGCATGAGCCGACTTTGCGTCCTCACGCGCTTCCACCAGTCCGCCTCCAAACCCGAGAAAGAACGATGAAAATGAAATACTCGAGCAATGCGCAAGAACCGCGTGGGAAAAAGGTTAGAGGGCTCGGACTACTTACGGGTGCGGCGGGTCGAGAGCCCTTGCTCGCGCTCGAGTGCCCGCGCGAGCTCGGTCTCCTTCCTCCGGAGGGCGCGCTCGACGTCGCGCTTCCGTCCGCAGCCTCCTCATAAGCCTTGCCGGCGCCCGGATGGCGAGGTCCTTGTCCGTCACCACCCGACGGAAGTTGACCACCTCCGTCCGGAGACCGCCGCCCGCTTCTTCTCCGCTTCGAGCGCGCCGGCAAGGGCCTCCTTCTCGGCGCTTTCCGGGTGACCGCCGCCGGTTCCTTTGTATATGCCTCGACGTTGGCCTTGTCCTTCGGAGCTGCTCCATGTCCCGGCATTTGGCCCCGTAGCTTTGCGGCGCCGTAGGCCGTGTCCTTCTTGAGCCGCTCGAAGACTTCATGCGTGCTCGCGTTGCGTACTTTCCGACGAGCGGTCTCAACCTCCCGCGCGGCTTGGGCAAGCTTCTCGCCCGCCTCCCCGCCGTGCGCCTCGGCCTCTGCGCCACCCGAGCGAGCTCATCCTGAGCCTTCTTGGCACCTTCCTTGGCGGCGTCCAGGGCGGCGTTGGCCTCTCGAAGGAGCCGAGCAAAGCGGTGTCGCTCGCCCTCAGCGTCTTGCCCCATCCGCACGTACCGCCGGATCTCGTGCTCGCTCTCTTGCGTGGCACTGATGTGCGTAGACTTGGCGTATGAGCGGCTCTGCGTCGTCTGAACCAAGAAGGGGAAGCATTAGATCATAAATCACGATAAACTAAAAAGAAGGGCAACTAAAGTACTCACAGAGAGAAGCCGGGGCATGTCCTCAGAGACGAGCGACAAGGCGGTCTTCAAGGCGTTCTCGAGCCACTGCCGGCGCTCCTCGGTCTCCGCGTGCGCCTCGAGCTCCTTCTGATCGTTCATCACGACGGAGGGGCCTCGTGGTCGAGGGGGTCGGGGAGCACCGGCGGCGGCCTTTCCCATAATGGGAACCCCTCCCGCATCTCCTTGTCGACGGAGGAGTGGAGTCTCCTCACCGCCTCCAAATCGACGCCCGCCGTCACCACCCGTTCGGCCAAGGTCGTCGGGCGTTGCGGGCCGGCTCCGGAGGAGGACGCCTCCCCGGGCGAGCGCCGCGCCTCGACCCGCCTCCGCTCTTCGATGGAGACATCAGTGGGCTCGGTGGGCCCGAGACCGACCGACCGCATGTGGCTGTCGACGATGGCCGCCGCCGTCTGCTTCCTTTGGGCTTCCTCCCATTGGTCGGCGTCGGTCATGCCCTCGAACCACACCTCACCCGTTTCCGAGTCGGGCACGAGGTGGGGCACCAGGTCCCCCAGCAGCTGCAGAGGCTGCGGCGGCGCCTGGTACGGCCCCAGACGGAGCTCCCGCTCGCCGCCTGCAGCGGTGGGCTGCTCCGCTCGCTGCCCCACCTGCAGCTGCTGCTCCTCTAGCTCAGCCCGCTGCTCCACCTGCGGCTGACGCTCCTCGACGCCTGCGGCGGCAGATTGCTCCGCCTGCTGCTCCGCTCGCTCCTCCGCTTTCTCCTCCTCCTGAGCGGCGGCGGGGTGCTCCTCGGACGCCCTCTCCTGCGCCGTGGTTTGGGCCACCCCTTGCTCGACCGAGAAAGCTTGGGGCACCTCGACCCGTTGCCCAGCGGAAGGGTCGACCCCCAAATCCCGAGGGGGGGTTGGGGCCCGGCTCGGCTGAGGCTCAGGCACTGGGCCCGCCTCTTGCATCTCCACGTCCTCCGCCGGCCGGTCAGTGGTTGACGACGTCTGCTCCTCCCCCTCCTTCTCCTTGCGCTCCTCCTCGAGCTGGCGTAGGCCGATTGGCCAGGAGGTCTTGGAGCCCGAGCCCGGGCTCTCGTCTCCGAGCTCGATGGGCCGCGCTCCGACCCGGCCCCCATCACCGGAGCAGGCCGTCGGCTCCGGCACCATCGCCTCCTTGTCGCCCGCCGCCGCGCGCCCAGCCGCGGTTGGCAACGACGGGTCTCGAGCGGAAGGACGATCGAGGCCGTGGTGGTGGTGGTATCCTTCTCCCCGCCGCCTTGGTCACGGCCCCGCACTGCACGAGACGAAGCCGCCATCAACTTGCCACGCCTAATTGCATCCTTGGCCTCGCTCTAACCAAATTGGAGTAGAACGAGGAAGGGTCACTCCACTCGGCATTGACGGGGTGCCGCTCGACCCTCCCGTGGTCTTCACCTTTTAGTAGGCGGCATGGGGGGAGGGACGGTAACGTCCCGCGGGAGCGCTTGGTCCCGAAAGAAAGAGAAAAACAAAAATTACTATGACAAGACGCTCACACATAAGCAAAAAAGACGACAAGGAGGTGGGTCGATTGAAAAGCTTACCCTGCGGTCGAGACGGCGCTGCTCGAGCCGCCCGGCTTGCTCAAGGCGCTCGGGGGCTTTCGAGCCTCGGTCGCCCCCCTCGAGTCGCTCGAGGACTTGGGGGCCTCGAGACCGCCGCTCGCGCCGCCGGGGGCTTCGAGACCTTGGCGGCCGCCCTGTCCAGTGACTCCGTCCGGGTCGGGCACGGAGTCCCTTGCGGGATCTTGGGTCCCGCGGGTCGAGGTCCGCTCGGCCGACGGTCGGGGAAGGAGCCCGCGCTCCACATGTTGCTCGCCGGCTCCGCAGAAGATGATGTGCGCACATTTGCGGCTCGATGCGCCGCCGGGTGTGCGCGCCCGTTGAAGATGGATGGCGACGGGAGAAGAGTCCCGCCGCGTCGGAGAGGCGCCCGCCCGCTATGGCTAGCCGGCGGGCGACCTCCCCCGCCGCCCCGTTCGAACCGGTGATGGTGAACGGGCGCGGTGGCTGGAGCGGTGAGACGTCCCCCCCGCTGTCCCGCCTGGGTCGGCGGCGGCGTCCGAGCGCCGTGGCTGGAGTGGCATGACGACCCCTCTTGCTGGACCGCCTGGACCAGCGACGAGTCGCCACACAAAAGGCCCGGCGCCAGAGACAACTCCTGCACGCGAGAGCGAGGAGGCGTCAGGGCTCGAGTGGCGGTGGCGCCATCGCTGTCGGTCGCCTCGTCGTCCCCCTCGTCGTCCTCGCCCTCGTCCTCGTCGGTCGACTCGAGACTGGAGCTCCAGTTGGTCGGGTCCGCATCCAGACGCAGTTGGCGCGCCCGACGTCGCCTAGACTTACGCTTCTCCTTCTCCTCTAGCTCACGGGCCTTCTGCGCCCTCTCCTCCCTCCTCGAGACCGCCGCCGCGTGCTCTCGCTCGCCTTTCAAACATCTTACCTCGCGGTCGGGCGCATCCTCCTTCACCGGGGGCCTCGAGTCCGCGTGGTCAATGATGTTCTGATCAAGCAGGCCTCGATGAGGATAGCTCAAGTAAAAAGAACGACGAGAGAAAGCCTCAGGAAAACTTACATAACCCAGCAGATTGTGGCCAGGGCGCATGCGGAAGAGGCCGACTTGATTCTCCCCAAAGTTCCTCCCGCCATCGATCGCCTCTCGCACTCGAGCCACGATCGTGGCGGTCGGAAGGGGCGCGTCGGACATCCCGGCGCCGCGAGCGCCGCAGTGGTCGGCGTCCTCCGTCATCCGATCCGGCCCGCAGCGGCGCTCGACGAGCGGAATCACCCGGCGGCCGTGGAACTCGGCGACGACATGGGCGAGGTTGAAGAAGAGGTTGCCGGCCCTCCGGTTGAGGCTCGAGATGGCGTCGAGCAGGGGTTGATGCGGGCCGGCGCGCCTTGGCTGACCATACAGCCAGTTTTCACCGAGCGCGGTCAGCACGGCGCCGGTGTACTCCGGGAAGAGGTTCCCCTCATTGCGGAGGTAGAACCACTCCGCATCCCATCCGGCGTTGTTCGACGCCCACGTGCCGGACAGCCAGCACTCTTTCCTCTTCAAACCAATCGAGCAGGAGCCCGCTCGAACGTAGCGGCGGGCCTTCGGTTTCTTCTTCTCCTCTTCCTTCTCCTCTTCCGCCCCCTCGTCACCATCGTCGCCGTCGTCATCATCGGCTCCCTTGTCGTTCACCGCCTTGGTGAACAGGGTTGCCTTGAAGACGTGGGTGAACAGGTCCCACTGCGGCGCCATACCCAGATACCCCTCACACACGGCAGCGAAACTGGCCGCGTGTGAGATGGAATTAGGGTTGAAATGCTGGAGCCCAACCCCAAAGTGGTGGGGAGCGCACGCATGAAGCGGCTCGGCCGCGCGCCAAGTCCCCGTCGGTGGAACTTGATAAAACTCGGGACATAGCCCGGCGGAACCCCGGGCTCGACGTGGTCGTCATCCGGACTTGCCACGCCGGCGGCCCCTCCACCGGATTGGGGAGAAGCGGTCCCGCCGTTAACAAGGTTTATCGCATCGCCTCGGTCACCCCGGGCCGAGGCCACGGCAGCGCCTCATGCATCACTACCGGCGTGGGAGGCTTGGCGGCCTCCTTGCCTTTGCCGCCAGCACCCTGGCCGGAGCTCTGGCCCGCCTTCCTGCGTGGTCTTCCCATCGCGTCGACGGAAGAACAGAAGTGGGATGGCGGAGCAGCGACGGCGGCGGAGCACGGAGAACGGCGGCACGGGAAGCGGTGGCACGAGGAGCGGACACGGTCGCAGGCAAATGCGGCGCCGGCGGTCACGAGCAAACGCGGTGGCGGCGGCGATTGCAGATGACGGTGGCGGCGGATTGGATCTAGAGCAGGGCGCAACTGGCGGCAGGAGCGGCAGGGAAGGCGAGAATGCGGGGAAGAAGAACCGGGAGCCTACTCCTCCATATTTATAGAGCCCAAGCCGATCCGCGAGAATCGCATCCAACGGCCCAGATCACGCCATCCAACGGCCGTGCGCCCCAATGGACTCGACTAGAAACGGTAACCGCATTTATTTCCGTCTCGACAACCGCCACCTACCTCCACTCCACGAGCGCACGCGTCGCGAGACGGAGCGGAACCGTCGCCGAGCCACGATCATCATGACGCGCCGGTTTCCGCCTAAAAAGGCGCGCCGCCCGCAACGGACGGATGCTCCTCGAACAGGCGCCGCGATGGGACGTCTCGATTGACGGTTCCTTACACGGTAAGAAAGCCCGGATTCCGGTCCCACAAGTAAGTCTCGAGGGAGCGAGGCCGACCCACGAACGGGTTCCGAACGGCCCGCCCTCGAACACCCGAGTTAGGGCGCCTAGGGGAAGGAACCCTCGAAAGGTTCCGCTCGAGAACGGTTACTCGAACCCCGGTGGCGTGTCCAAGGCAGGGCACTAAGTTTCCAAGAGATCCCGTCGACGGAGGCATACGAGCCACCGGTCCCCTCGAGCGGGGCCGGTCCTCTAGAAGCTAAATGCCCAGGCTCTAATGAGAGCGCCTCGGGCCTCGGTGCCGTCTCCCCACGAAAGGAGACGAGCTCACTTGGACTACCCGCCATCACCACAAGGAGGCGTGGCGCTCGCTCGGCCGCGAGTAGTGTCGTACCTCTCACCACTTGGATCGATCCAAGAGATCCAAACGAGGAACTGGGTCGCGACTCTAGCTCGCCCATTCGAGGATCGGGGGCTCGAGTCACCTAAACGGCCCCCATCGATGGGGAAAGAGCAGAGATGCTCGGGGCTCGAAGAGTAATTGAATCCTCTACCCCGAGCCGCTACAACCCCAGCTAATGACCTTCTTGCTCAAAACAACCGTCTCAAAGCCCCCGGAGGAATGCCTCATTCCTCCGGGCCTCGGGCTACCCCGCGGGGACGCCGCGCGCCCCACGGAGAAACGAGAAACCAAACCCTCGAGACAAAACGACTTAACCCCAAGTCTAGGTACTTCAACTCCACTTCATGATCCCTTGCTTGAAGTTCCACAATCAAGCAAGGGCTCGGGGGCTCTTGTCGGGTACCTAGATTAGGGGTCCTAAACTAGGAGGCTCAGGGAAAGCAAAATAGCTTTACTCCTCTAAAAAAAGTCCTAAAGAGTTAACTGGAGAAACCCCCGATCCTCCTCGAACTGGGCCGACACTCAAATCAGGCCCACAAACCACAAAGCCCACCGACTCGAGCAGCGGTCGCCCGCCCGCCGAGACAAAAGTACGGAAATCGCCCGGAGCGGCGCGGCGACCGCTGCTCGAGTCGGTGGGCTTTGTGGTTTGTGGGCCTGATTTGGAGTGTCGGCCCGCCCGAGGAGGATCGGGGTTTCTCCAGCTTAACTCTTTAGGACTTTTTTAGAGGGGAGTAAAGCTATTTTGCTTTCCCTTGAGCCTCCTAGTTTAGGACCCCTAATCTAGGTACCCGACAAATTTGTTTGTTGAAGATGCTACTGCTTTATGCTGACAAGCACTACAAAGGATATCTGAAAAGTTCCAGTAAATCTTTTGATAGCTGATCCCTCCCCAATAAATTTTTATGTCATTACATCGCCTTAAGTTCTGTATTTTTTGCTTCAGCTTAAAATCGAACGGGATGCTGGGCGAGTATTTAAGGGTTGGAATGAGGGGAAGATATATTTTGCTCCAACATATAAGTACTCCTTCAACTCAGATGCTTATGCTGGTGAGACTGCAACATCAAAGAGAAAGAGAAGAACTCCTGCGTGGTATGCACCACTTTTAGATCTAGTTTCTGTTACAAAAAACTACCTAATACTACCTTCATTTCTTTTTATTCCAACTCTCCAAGTGTCAAAGGAAACATAATATTCTCAGAAGAAATGAGACATTCTTATTATATTTCTATTTCAATAATACAATGAAAACCACCACATCCTGCATGTTTCAAATTGTATAAGCTAACTTGTTAATACAATGAAAACCACCACATCCTGCATGTTTCAAATTGTATAAGCTAACTTGTTTAGGATTAACTTACCATGCTCCAATTGATATCTGTTCCTACAATTTTTTCAGTTTACAATGCGGTTCGGCTGTGTTTTCTTTCCAGTGTTGTGCTATGAAAATGATTTACTTCTGAACTGTCATTTACTTATTTATTGCATCTCATCCCTCTGAAGTAGTTGAACTTTCTCAGGTGTGATAGAATATTGTGGCGTGGGAATGGAATTGTGCAGTTATCCTACTACCGTGGGGAGTCTAGATTTTCTGATCACCGTCCTGTGTGCGGAACCTTCGTTGTTGAGGTTGAGGTACTAAACAACAAGACGGCGAGACGCTTATCAAATGCTGACATGAGAATTGACACGGCGAGACGCTTATCAAATGGTGACATGAGAATCGACACGACGAGACGCTTATCAAATGCTGACATGAGAATTGAGCTGAAGAGCTCTTACCCATGGGCAAGGGTAAAGGTAATGTTATACCTACTGCTTGCATTACTATTATTCTCAATCATTTGGTACTACTAAATATTAACAAGAATATTCTATGCTATTCATTCCATTTGGCAGGCATCGCACGAAATGTGAGCTCTCTGAGAGCATGATAAGAACATATATATCTTAAACCAGTATATTAAAAAAAAGGAGAAGCACTACGAAGGACGCCTATTTGGATGAGGGGTAAAGAATGGGCCAATGTCCTCCCTTATCCTAGCAGGTTTCATGTGCTTTTGATGACTTTGGGAAATTGTTTTCTTTCGAAGAACCACAATATCTAACATGTAGTGTCTGCAGAATTCTTTTTTTTTTTTTGAAAGATCACGGATCAAGTCCGGATTATATTAATAAGGAGAATGAGAATTACATGCGTAAGTAGCGCAAAAACAACCTCCTAGGTTTGACAGACTGTCAAACTAGGTGTAGAAAACAACTAAATCTGACTACTCACGTTCTAAAAACAACCAACGTGCATCTATGAGCTGCACTATCATGGCACCTCCGCCACGTCTGCCCCCAAGTCCGCCGCAATTGCAGCCAGCGCCTTGCAAAGCTCAATGTCGTCAAGCCTCGCCGCGGTCCGTAGTGCCTTGATCGCTTTGTCAGGAAGGTCCTGTCCATAGCTGTCAATGTACTCGGTGACTGCTGCATCCGTCGCCGAAGACTTGCCATCGATGAACTCCATGTTGCGCATGAGCCGAAGCTGGGCACGCTGTGCCACCGGCGTCGAGGAAGGACGAGCGGCCAGACGCAGGCTGGACCGGGTGGGAGCTAGTGTCCTTCTAGCTCTTCGGTCCTCGGCTTTCGGCCAGCTCTTTTGGAGGAGAGGCCGGTCTTGGAAGCAAGGGCTCCCGGGCCTTCCGGAATATTTTCTTGCGTGGGCGGCGCAAGCACCGTCGTCCTCCGTCTCCATGCCTCCATCGCTTCCTCCTCCTCTCGTGGCATCAACCACCGGCACGTCGAGCTCCTCGACCGCCGCCGCGTCCGTCGCCGGACCTCAACCACGTCCCGTGGAAGGTCCGCTCCTAGTGTTGCTTTTCGGCGGGCGTAGACGAGCGCGCTTAGCCCGCTCAGCCCTCGGCACGCTGTCCCGTCCGCGTGCCCCCACCGCCGGGCTCGCTAGGCGCTTCGAGCGCGAAGGGGGCTCCTCCATGGCCGGGTCCTTCCCCGGCAGTGGCACCGCCGTCGGCGGCCACCGGCTCGGGTCCGCCCTCCGGACGGCCCGGGTCGTCCCTCCGACGTGGCCGGTCGCGTCCGTCGATCGGCGGCAGCTGGCCTTCAAGAATTGTGGCCCAGGCAACATCCATCCAGGTGGCCACCGGATCAGTAGAGGGTGACCCGAGGCCCGGGCCCTCGATGTTGGTGCCCACCTCCTGCCTCTTCTTCCGCCTGCGGCGTCGGCGCCGACGCGAGCGGTGACCACGGCCACGTTGAGAGTGGCCGGTGTCAGCCGAGCCACCAGCCCCAGTGGGAGCGTGTCCGCCGCTCACGGTGCTTGGCCGAGCGGCGCGCTTGGCAGCGTTGTCGCGCCACGTCTTCTTGCAATCCCGGGCGAAGTGGCCAAGGCCGTAGCAACGGAGGCACCGCCATGGGAGGTGGCATGTGGCGACGCGGTGCCCCCTCGCTAGGCACTTGAAACAACGGCCATCAGCGTAAGCCGGGAACTGCCGTAGGCCGGTGTGTCCCCCAGCGTTTGCCGCATGGCGCTGCCGCGGACGTGGCCGCGGCGCCTGCGATGGCGGGGCAGGGCGCTGTGGGAGCACACGCTGCCACCCATCCGCATCCGGGGCGGTTGCCCGGCGCGCCGACCCCAGCCGCTGGTGGACGGGGCGTCGTTCACGCCCGCCCACTTGGACCGGAAGGCCGCTCACCAGCTGTGGGCGAGGCCGTCCGTGCCGTCTTCGTCGGGGTTCGCGCCGCCCACCGACTGCCCCGCAGCAGCCCGAAGTCGTGGCTGGTGCCTCGTGCGGACGCGTAGTCGCTGTCCCGGGCGGGCGACGGGCAGCCTCAAGGAAGGAGGCTGGTCGCTCCACGCTAGACGCGTCGTCGTCGTCGTCTGCCCACCGACGGAACTTCGAGCGCCCCGCCGAGCATCCCCCAGGATGGAAGGGATCGGCATGGGGCGAAAGGGAGGACGACAAGCTCGGTACAGGAGCGGACGGGTTGATGAGGAAGGCGTCGAGGCCGAGATCAGTGGCACCCGCCTCCTCGTCCACCTCCGAGTACTCGTCCTCATCCTCCGGAACGTCCTCGAGCACAACCACGTCCAAGAGCGCCGCCTCAACCCGAGCCGAGGTGTCCCCCACCTCCAGGCTCGGGGAAGCAGCTGCCTTGGTCGACGTCGGCGCGAAGGCGGCGGCCACCTCCTGGCCAGCAGGGGGAGGAGGGGCACACGCAGAGGCGGGCGGCGGCGGAGATGCGGCACGGGGGGCGCTTGCACCGGACCCGGGCGCATCCAGCATGGCCGGCGGGCACTGCTGGTCCTCCGCGGCCGAGGTCGGGGGCGGCGCCCGAGAGCCGGCGCCGGACGCCGATCCCGCGAGCCCCATCAGCGTCCCCGCAGGGACGGCGGCGGCCGAGCACAGCGGCATCGCGGCCGAACCGGACGCCGCAGGGTCAGAGGGAGTACCAGGCGGCGGGGGCGGGCTCCAGGTCGCCGGATCTTCGGAGGAATAGGCTCCCCGGCCGGCATCGAGGCCACAGCGGCGGCGGCGGGCGGCGCCGCCGACCCCCGAGCGGGCGAATCCAACCCGAAGCTCGCAGGGTCGGGGTGGGGAGGTGAGGAGGGGGAAGGGGGAGCTGGGGAGGGGAGGGGGGGAGCAGGGGCCGGGCGCCGGCGGGGCGGAGGGAGCCGCCAGACACTAACAGCTAATGTTCTGAATTGAAGTTAATATATATTTTTTTTTTTCTGCAGAATTCTGTGAGGGCCCTTTTTTTAGGTCCGTTGTAATTTCTTCAGCTTATAGCTGGAGCCTGGAGGCCGCAACTGAGTCTGAGACAGAACAATTTTGTTTCCTTTTGACGAAGGCAGGAATTTTATTTTCTTTTGTTTTATTACTAGAGCAGGATAAGCAAAGGCTCATGTTTCTTTGTTTTTTCCCCCGGACATGCTGCTTGTGTCAGATACGCAAACTAATCGATTACTAACTTTGGGGCACTTTTCTTCATTGGTTTAACTGTGTCGATTGGATTTTCAGTTTTAGGGCAACCTTGCAACCAGTTCATTTTAGGAGCTGGTAACCTTTTTATTCTTCCTTTTTTTTTTCGGTAGCTAAAGAGATCGATGGTCATCTGATCATCTATGCTTCATTCGATTCTCTCTCTCCCCCTCTGCATCGATTTGAATTAATGTGCTCGGCGGCACGCAAATATGCCGGGGAACGGACTACGGACGGCTGTCGGGCTGTGGCGGAGGCGGACGTGGTCCGTAGCCATGCCGTGCGGCGGCTTCGGGGAAGCGTGGCAGAACGTCGGCAGCTGCGGATGCCCGGCGTGCTGGCGTGCGGCTCCGCGGTGTGGCGGGGAACTGGGAACCAAACCAACCAGGCCTGCGCGCCTTCTCCGTCCTCCCCCCTCTGATGCCGAGCAGGACAAGACGGCAAGTTCACCTGCCCTACACGGTACGCCATGCACAGCGGCAGGTCCGGCCAGGCGCGCTTCGACGCCCCGTCTCGCCGCGCCTCTACAGACTATACCGAGCCCGTGAGTTGCTGTACGAATTCGTCTCCTCCGAGTTCCAGGCCCCAGCCAACGAGCTGGACAGCAATAAACGGGATACAGTTGCCCAAACGGCCAAACCGGACCAAGTACTGCAACAGCAACATTTTCGGGTCTTCCTGTCCGTGACGCTTGCACCTGGAAGCAGAGTCCCTGACGCGACGAGGGAGAAGCTACTATTGCAGCCGGACTCACTCACATGGTCATGGATGGGCTAACAAATATTAGTACACAGGACAGTTAGGATCGGAATTGAATTGTGGGGAATCCCTCATTGATGTTCCAACGGCCAGCGCTCAAGATGGACGCCGGACGACCACTGGGGCTGGCGTGTCGACGCTGCCTACAACGGCCTGCCGACCGCCAGATGCAACGCTTCTCCTGTTCAGTTTCTCCCCGCCGGCTTTGCCCCCGGCCCACACGTCTCTCTACAGCTCATCACCAATGAAGGTTTCCCTCCATCACGTACCCATGCCAATTCATCGCCGCTACACTGTTTGGTAGTAGTACTGCTACTGCACAGCATTTCCTACCTTGTCGTGTCCGTGCGTGGATCGTGACCTGTGACCCGATGCAGAAACGAGAGACCAACGGTGCCGGCGACATTGAACTTGAACTGCATATAGTACTCCGTAGTAGAAAGATACCAAGGCGATGCTGCGTACGTACATCCACAGCGTCACGAGCTGCCTCTAGAAAATTACAGTACACGACCAAGGAATGATTATTACAAAGGAACAAATCCGGAAGAATCTCATGACTGGCATAGGTGTTTGTACATAATAACAATAATAAGTATATCATCATAATGCACAAAACATATAGTATGTGTTGTAATAAGCAGAAGAATGAGGAAGAAATCCAATGTCTAAGAAGACTGGCCGGCAAACTCTGAGATGGTCTAGAACATAATCCCGGCGGCGGCCGTGACGGCGAGGGCGATGATGCCGCCGGCGGTGACGCGTGCCCGGGCGTGGCCTGAGGATTTGGCTGAGCCGGTCGGCGTGTTGGCTGCAGAACACAACAGCGATCGGAGGCGAAGTTATCAGAGCAAGTAGGCAAACTAAGATAAGATTCTAAGAATGTGTGAGCGTGACAAACTGACAACTACTGAGGAAACCTAACAGCAGGGTACAATGAAACCTCTACACAGTGCATATATCAGTTAACATCAGGAGTACAGAAGAAATTAAGAGCTGTCGTTGTTGGATATTTAGTGCTAATATTCTCTATACTCTTATATGTCGTAGCTAGCATGCTCAAGGGGGATCTATGGATTTTCAGGCAGCGAGTGAGCGAGCAAGAAAGGAAGAGCTGAAAATTGGTCTGTTTTTCATAGTTTTTGTCGCACATATGCTGGTTTCAGAACCTATTTCAGTGTCAGCGCTTTCAAAGCTTTAATCCTACTGAACTGGTTTATCAGAGGTCTGCAAAGTGATGCATCTCCAACAAAGATAGGAGTACGACTGTATGAGCTAGCAAAGGACTGAGAGAATCAAAGCAAACAAATAACAGTAAATTACCACTTACCAGGCACTTCTGGCCCGCCAGAAGTTGGAGAAAGGCCCACGGGCGCGGCAGTAGGCACCAATCCCGCGGGGATAGGGACTCCGAAAACTGCACATCAAAACAATTCACTTCAAACTTAAACCGAAACCAAGCCACGGCTGTCATAGTTAAGTGAGGCATCTGAACAAGTAATTAGCTAGAGCAACTTTCATATTTTTGTCAGTAACAGTAAGCAAAATTGAGCTACGAATGGATTCGACTGGCTGACTCTGCACAACGTTACGTACGTGCGCAGGCGGAGACGGGCGGCGCGGTGAGGCGGCAGATCCCGGGGAGCGCGAGCGCGCGCTTGTAGTCGACGCTGACGCCGTACGACTCGGCGGCGCCGCCCAGCAGCTGGCAGAGGCAGACCGGGTGGGACTCGAGCAGCCCCGCCACCTCCGGGCAGCAGGGCGCGTCCGGGTGCCGCGTCGTGCTCCCGGCCGTCACGTACGGCAGGCAGTCCGACATGTTGAGCACCGCGTTGAAGCACTCCTCGCTGAGCCCGGGCGCCGGGCCGGGGGCCGCAGCAGGGCCCTGCGCCGACGCCGGCATCCCGACGAACGCCAGCACCGCCACGGCCAGCGCCGCCACAAGAATCGTCGTCGTAGGCCGCTGCAGCATTGCCATGCTATGCTCCTGCTGCTTGTTGATGGTAGCTAGCCGAGGCGGTGGTGGTTTCGGCGCGCTTTGCTGAGAAATGGCCTGAACTGCTGCTATATACTCCTACAACGGCTGCCTGTGCGAGCTGGATGTATGGCGTGACCGTGTCAGTGTGACTCTGACTGACGGCAGGCAACGTGTGCGTGCCGGAGTCCGGAGTCATGGCCGGCCAGGGTGAAGTGAAGCGTGTACCGAACTACCGAGATGGAGCAGGGCCGGGCCAGCTCGAGCTAGTTGCAGCATGTCTTTAGCGACCGCGATCGCGATCGGGTCCAGGCCCATCTCCATCTGCCAGTGCAGTGCGACTGTGCAAGCCGCCGGTCGCTAGCCGCTGCCCCTGCGCGCGCGAATGAATGCGGATATGAATGCGGATATGGAGAGATGGGCCGGCCCGCTCCCGCTCGGGCGGTGCCCTAGGGGGCGCCCCTGGCGACCACCCCGGAGCCGCCGCCGCCGCCGCCGCCGCCGGCGGCCCCTTCATGGCCACCCGAGTCTCCTCCCCAGCCCCCTCCCTCTCCACACCGCGACCCTCCCCGCGCCGACCTCCCACCGAGACGGGCCGCCGCCGCCGGGCGCGGTCGGTGCGGACGCGCCCGCGGCGGACGCGGCCTCCGCGCGGACCCATGGTCGCCGGCGGCCGGCCGAGGCCCTGCCGAGCGCCCACGGCCGAGCCTTCGTCACGCCGGCCACCTCAACTGCGCCCTTCCCACCCCCGGCCGCGCCGCCTCCCGGCCCGGCCGCCGGCGTGGGCGGACCGGCCTGGTCCCCGACGGCGGGCGCGCCAGGGCCCCCGCACGCCGGCGGCCTCACCGGCGTCCTCTCCGCCCGCCCGTGCGACCTCGGCGGCGCCTTCGGGCGTAATGTGCCCGCGGGCGCCGGGGCGGAGCGTCGCCCGGCCGCCACGACGGCCGGCCCAGCCGGGGCCGGGATGGTGCGGGCGTGGCCAAGGCAACCGGCGAGGCGCCGCTCTCGACGACCAAGCCGACCGGACCTCTCGCTCCGTCCCAACGCAGCCTCCGGACGACCGCGCGCCACGTGTTCGATGAAATGCCATCCCCCACCGCGAGCCGCGAGAGGCCATGGCCGGGCCGGCCGGGGGGTCCTCGGCCGGTCCAGCAAGGCCCGTCCCGCGCAGCGGTCGCCCGCGGCCCAGGTGCGGGGGCGCGGCCCGCATGGAGGCGGGGACACCCCGGCTCGGGTCGAGGCGCCCGGCCGCGCCGACGCCAACTCCACCGAGCGGGGCAGCGGCGCCCTCTCCCCGCTCGCGGACCCTTCTTCCCCTCCTCCGCGGGCCGACCCAAGACCGTGCGGTGGGCCGACGGCGACCTCACCGATCGCCCGACGACGACGAGCCGGCCTACGGGATGCCGCGCCACCTCTTCGTCCCAAATCCAACCCACCCGTGTCCTTGAGGTCGGGGAGACCTCGGCCGGGGTGAGCTCTCCCGCCGTGCATGACCGCCCGACACGTGGCCTTGAGGACGGGGAGTCCTCGGCCAAAGCCGGGCGTCGGCACTCGTGGCCCGGCCACGGACGCCGCATGCCGGCGAGGGCGCGCCGCGGCGCCGGCGTGGCGGCGCAGCGCGTCGGGAACAGCGGCCGGCGGTGTGTCGAATGCACCCAAGACCTCCCGTACAGCCGTCCTCTGGGTCGACGCGCGTCGACGACTCGGGCCGTCACCGGAGCCGAGGGCTCCGGCCCCACGGCGGCTCGGCCCGGTGGCCGCCTCCCGCGTGCCGGCCCCTCGGAGGCTCGGCCCGGACCCGGAGCCACGACTCCCGGCTTCGAGGAGGCTCGGCCCCAGCCGTCAGGCTTCCCCTCCAGACCGGGATGGTTGGCGCGAGGTGCTACCCCGCAAGCCACCTCTGAAGGCTGCCGCGGGCGTGACAGCGGCGAGGCCGGCCCGAAACGCGCGCCAGCCTCCGGTTGACGGCAGGCGCAGGTGGAACGTCGAGGGACGGTGCCTCAACTGCACGGCATCGGGGCACCGATCGCGACGTGCAAGCGGAGCCCCGGTGCCGGAACCGCCATGGGCTCTACCACCGGCCCGTGATCGCACCAGCCGCCCGTGACGGGCTCATCCTCTAGGCGCGGGGCACGGCGCCGGCCGCGCCCTATGCGCAAGCGGAGAGCGAACCCCGGGAGTCGGGATGTGCTGGGGGCCGCTCGTTGTCACCGCCGCGTCGCTCTCCGGGGACGGACGTGGGTGCGCAGGGGCCGGCCCCGTCACCACCGCCTTCCTCTGACGTCGCCACCAGGTGCGGCCTGGACGCGGATATCGCCGCCGTCCAGGCCGCGGTTGCTACGGCCATCGGGATCCAGCCGGGGGAGCTGCAGATCCGACGGTGCCCCGAGGGTTTCATCATCACCTGCCCCAACCAGAAGCGCGTGGACAGCGTCGCGCCAACCATGGCGGAGGTTGTGGCCCGACACCGACCACCGGTCCAGCCCCCGCAGCGGTGGACCGGGACGAGGACGATGAAGCGCGCGCAGGTGTTGCCACCGCTTGGCTCGACGACCGCTGCCCCTCGCACCGCCACCAGCTCTGCTTGGGAGCCATGACGCCGGAGTCGAACCGGCCGCGCCGCGCGCGACGTTGTGGGCGTCGTGCCGGCCATGGAAGGGCCGACCGCAGGAGGACGCCGCGACAGGGGTGGCGCCCTCGCGTGCCACAGCCCGCACCCCCATGCGGTGGTCACCTCATCTCCCCGAGGAGGCGACGAAGGACTCGGTGGACGCGGGTGACTCGGCGGGGAGCCCGGAGTCACCCGTGGCGACCGGGAGGAGGGAGCTCCGGCCGGACACCTCGCCACCCGGTCCACCCGACGAGAAGGACATGAGGACAGAGAACGCAGCCGCCATGGGTGGCTTGGTGGGGAACCTTGAGCCACCCGTGGAGGCCGAGGAGGACCCGGATGCTCGTGGCACGCCGGTGTTGCTCGCCCACCGGGGAGAGCTCGCGACCGGACCGTCGGGCTCCGAGTCACCGCACGACCTCGGCCGCGCCGACCGCGCGGATGCCGAGGCAACGTTGGGGACGCCGAGCCGCTGAGGACGACCCGCCGACGCCGGTGCACGGTGGGCATGACAAAGACGACGGAGGGCACGCTCGCCCTCCTCGCTCGGCGGGAGGACCTCGACGAGGGTCCACCGGGCTTCCCCGTCCCGGTGCCTTCCCGCAGCGGGAGGAGCGGCGGACCACCCCACCCCCGGTGGGAGACCTTGTGCGACGCAGACGACGGGTGGATCAAGCGCGTTCGCGGATTTCCCAACAACGCCGCGTCCACGACGCCCAGGGGGACGCTCCGGCGAAGGCCGTCGAGCCCGAATCGAACGACGAGGAGCAGCAGACGATAAGAGGCCCGACAACTGACGGGGTAGACCCAACGGGGAGCTTGGAGTCACCCGCGGGGCGCTTGGGGGTCCTGGGCCGTGCTGCCGACACACCGCCGGCCCTCGGAAGGGCCCACCTGTGTGGGGGCTTCGGAAGCTCGCCGGACCACGGCAGCTGCCGACGAGGCACCGCCGGGGTTCTGCACACCCGTCTCCCGGAGGTCCGCCGCCGGCCCGCCGACCGGAGAGGTGGGAAGCCCGGCCAAAGAGGGCTCCTTCACGGGGCTGCTCAAGAACTTCGCCAAGAGAGTCTTCCACAAGGCGACCACCCCGCTTCTTCCAAATCCGCCCATGGTGGACGACTCCAGCTCCATCAAGCTACCAACACGGAGCAGGCGCATCGCAGCCAACCCCCTCTCCAAGTACCCGGTGGCAAAGAGAGGCGAGATCCTCACCATGCGTAAAATCGGGTTCATCGAGTCAGAGCCGACGGTGGAGGGACAACTGAAGCCGACGCGATGTTCGGGGAAGACTGGGGGATGCCCGAGCCTTGCAGGAGTTGCTCGCAGCGAGGAGAGTCAACAGCGACCGCGGAGGCGCCGCGGGGCCTGGGGCCACGCATGAGCGCCGGTCCCGTCGTGCAAACTAGAATGTTAGTGCGTGAGAATCCATTATGTACGTGTTTCGGGGGTGGCGGGGGCGGGTTTCAAATTTGTTAACACCCAAAAAACTCAGAAACTCTCTTCTTCTTAATACAACGATGCGCAAATCTTTTGCGTATTCGAGAAAAAAATGCGGATATGAATGCGGGCCGTGGCGCACCCACCGTGCTGCGGCTGCCGGGTGCCGGCAGCGGCGACCGAGACGGAATCGAAGCCGGAGCGCGGGCGCCGGTGCCATGTGCGTGCGTGCAGCGTTCGCATTACCCGACTTGAATGCCGCATCAATTCGGCGGTCCCTGTCCAGAGACCAGAGTCCACACTCCACACTCCAGGCATGGCCGATTAGCGAGTCTCTATGCAAGTGTGGGCCGATTTTAGCGAGTCTGTATGCAAGTGTGCGTCGCCGCCTTTAAGTGTGCTCCGAAAATCAGTTGAGGCCACGACGGGACCGGCGAGAAATCTCAGCTACGCATGCCGGCATTCAAGCGCCGTCCTGGAGAGGGTGACTGGAGACGGAGTAAAAGCACTCGGCATGGCATGTCCACACCACGACAGCAGCGCCAATAGCGTCCGGCGTTGAGCGAACAATATTATTGGCTCTGAGCCTATTCTCTGATCATGCCTGTGTGTGCCCGGTTGCATTTCGGAGCAGCAAAGCAAATGATCGATGCTAGTACTACTCTTTTGAATCCGTTCAGGGCCTATTTGAAACGCTTGGATTTCATAAGATTCACTCAGAAATTTCACAGGGATAATGCATGAGCATGAAGAACAATCTTTTTAGAGTATTTCTCAATAAGATGAAAAGGATTTGTATGTCAGGGCTTAGCATACGATCACTTGAATTGGACATGGTATTAATATAATTTATAAGACACGAGTTTAATCACAAGAAAGTATTTCTGAATATAAATCTATTACTTTTGTAGTATACACTTTTCATATAATTAGGTTACTTTTCAGTTAAAGATAACAAAGTTTGAATTTTGAAGTTCGTATAAATGTCTTATATGTCTTGTAGCTCCTCTTTAGACAGAATGGCTACAAACCTGCGAGATTGCGTCCTGCGAAGAACGAGGGCAAGATAATTGAAGACGACATGCTGCTGTGTATTATATACATTCAGGAAAGGGCAAAGAAGACGTCCACGCATCGACGAAATGTAATGCACATGTATATTCCCGGGAGATAACATAACAATTCAACTACAACAAAGTTTCTTTCAACAACACCAGACCTCTCCTGGACTATGCCAAGAGCTATAGAACGTGTTGTGAAAAGTCAACTTGACACAAGGAGACGCACTGTCTTTTTAATTTGGATACTTGGTTCAGTCAAATTTTCAGACTGCGGTATCATCTTCAGGGTCATTAAACTGCTCTTCGTCCGCATCCTCCAACTCCCCGTCCTCAATGCTGCTGTCAGCACTGACACCATCGTCGTCTTCACCGTTGTGGTTGGCACTAACAGTATCTTCTTCATCAATCGAGCTCAACTCTTTCCAATCACCATTTTCATTTAAACCAACGATACTGTCGTTGGCCATCTCGGCATTCTCCAAGTTGTCTGTACCAATATTACTTCCTATTTCAATCTGATTCACCGTGACACTAGGAAACTGTAGTGGCTTATCAGGCCAGTGCTTAAAGAAATTGTTCAAGGTCATGAATTTGAACACGTGGAGAAGTCTATGTCTATCCCTCTTGATATCAGAGCTAAGAAGCTTCTGCAGGAGGGTTGGTTCTCTGCTCTTGGGCATTGCAACATCAGCATGAGGAGTACGGTTCCATACCTTAGATCTTTTAGACTGAAAACCTCCACGGTCATACCTTGGTCTTTTGTTATTATTATTGAAACGATTTCCAGAACGAGAATCCTTGTATTGAGTTTTCCTATCATTTTTATTTTCGATGCATTGATCCCCAGTTTCTGATAGATAGCCAGGTGGTAGCTCAGGTAGTTCAAACCCCAGTTCTTGCTGCTTTGCTAGGACTTCCTTCAATTCCTGCACCAAACAAAACAGTAGCATCTAAGAGCCAGACCACCATACATTTCCAGGTTGAAATAATAGAATCACATCGTCAACATTTATGCCCACTACTTGAATTCCCTGGACAGCCTTTCTACTCCCTCCAGTCACAAAATAAGTGACATTTTGGACATCAAGACAATCTTCAGAACACAACTTTGACTAGTACCTTTTGTTACAAAATGTATTACAAAACATTTCAAGACAAATCTACCCTAATGTTTTCGAATATCCAAACTTCAACACATAAGAAACAGTATGCAAAGAAATTTATGAATGGTTCACTTGGAACCCCAAAACATCACTTATTTCTGACTGGAGAGGGAGTAATTGAAAATCATGTAAAGGCAAACCAGTTCCATTTTCCTTTAAAATGAGAAGGTACATCAGGATCATAAATTCATAATAACAAATATAGGATAATAACCTGACGTCGTAGCTGGGCATCTTTGTCCTTGTTTTCATTATCTGACTTCATCCCAGACAACTTCTGTGTTTTGGAGTATATAAGCAGCTGGTCAGTAAATGTTCCTTTCATGTAAACATGAAGTTGGTCAGGCCTAGTAAAAGGAAGGTAGAAGCATGGACCTTGCTTACGTTGACACTTGTAGGGTAATTCTTTTTCCGTGCCTCTACCCACCGTTTAACTTCATTTGCTTCATAAACTATTGGAGGGGGCCTGCAAGTACACTTTTTCCGTAAGAATAGGAATCTGTAACCCGATGATTAATTTGTGTTTGTACAACCATAAAGAACAGGAGGCTAGGCAGATAAACTTCAAGACAAATAAAGACCACCAATAGAAAGTGAATGCAGAAAATCCATAAGTTGAGGCTCTCTTGTTCAATGTGCTGTACTAGCATATCAACCTGTTTCTAGACATTAATGAAGGTATTAAAAATTCACCAGAAAAGCATGTGCTTCAACTATTCCAAAAATAAAGACATGAAATTCTGAGGGTTTGATGGAAACACAAGCATACTAACTGAGCAGTGGGCGTTGTACCCAAGCTACCTAAGTGCTACCTCCAGTCAAAACTAACTGGCACATTTGACTTTGGATGGTCTTCCATGCATACCCTTGACCACTAACTTATTCTAGAATATTATTCTTAAAATCCTCAAAATTTAAGAAGTTTTGCAAGTATGTTTAATACAAATCTACACATATAAATTACATGTGTCCAAACTAAATAATGTAATAGTTAGTGATGTTTGTAGTTTTCAAGTTAGACCAAATCTTGTCAGCAATGACAAGATTTTTTTTTTTTTGGACTGGAGAGAGTACTTAACATGAAAATGTGGTAAAAGGCATAATAAAAAGGTCTGAAGTCATTTTAACTTCAAACAGACTAGAAGAGATGCCAACATCGCTAACACATAATCTGGTTCTTCTCAATCAGACATGTGTAACCGGCTTCTTACTAATAATAGCAATGATATTGACAGTAAAAATGTAAAATACACCATTTCGTAACCCATACTTTCGGCGTCCTCCGGATGCTGGAGCTGGAAAATCACTGCAATGTCCTGGTGCTGAACTTTTGTGCCCCATGAAGTTTGATTTTATTTCTCCCCAGTTGTTGCTTCCTGATAAAGTGATGAAATAATCATGGCAGTTAGTTGGAGCGATATTATTCAATATGATAGATGATGAAACAACAATGGCAGATATTGGAAGGGTACAAGTAAAATGGAGTTTAGAAAGATATTTTCCCACTTCAAGGTTAAGTGGATGTGCATGCTAGTTTTACATATTGTTGGAAAAAGAATGCAATGCAGACTTGCAACGATGAGATGGGCTCCAGCTTGATGATTAACACTTAGCAAATTAGCATAGCTTCAGTCCAAAACGTATGATCCCAACTCCTTGAATACAGAGAAAGGGGTGTTCATTGTTTAATTTAGCAATCCAAAACATATGATCCCAACTCCTTGAATACAGAGAGAACGTAGTCATTGTTTAATTTAGCAATCTTAAGAGTGTATGAATGTTCTAAAGCAAGAGGTGAAAAAATTATTATGTATGGTTAACAACATGCCATAGATCACACTACCTCTTCCACGACTTTGATTAGGGTGCCTTCCTCTGCCCCTCCCTCTAAAGGCACCAAATTGCCTGCCACCTCTACCATCTCTTCCAACACTAAATCTGGAATTCTGGTCTGTTGTTTTGTTCCCACTTTCAGAGGCAAAATTAGATATGCCATCTGCTTTATTCTCAAAGTGATGCACCTGTTATATTCAACAAATCAGAAATTAAATGAGTCGGTATTCATTAAAAAATGAAAAAAAATGTCACTGAAAAGCAATAATCTAAACAGAATAGAATTTGGCAGACGATGTTACACTTATCTACACAATTATTAAAAGATGGTAATAACATAAGATGGTACAAACACTTAAAAGGAATAAGCAGCCAATCTAAGAAAAGTTTAAAAGCGCAGGAATAGAACTAGACCACCAAAAGGTTCAAACAACCAATGTTGAAATGAACAAAAGGGCCATTTGGTGGAAACATCGACAGGAGATCAGGTGACTTAGCAATGTTAGGTTAAACATTTATTTTTCGATTGCAATATAGTGTGGTTTATCTCTGCTGAAAATCATGCTTGGAATCCGGCACAATGATTCGAATCTTAAGCATATGGAGTAGCCATCTTAATATCAAGTCCTACTAATATCCATGAAAAGCTCTGCAGAAGAGAAAGCTATGCCGATGCAAATGCCTAGTGTTAATTCATACCCATAGATCAATTTCAACAAATAACGGCACATGATTGAATCACCTCGCCGTTGCTGGAGCCGTTGCCTCCAGCACAATTCAGGTCCTTCCTCCCAACGTCGAGAATCGGCCCCGGCGTACCACCGCTGTCGGCTTTGCTGTTGTGGTCCTTCCTCCCAACGTTGAGAATCGGCCTCGCAGCACCACCGCTTCCAGCGCTGCTATTGTTGTTGTTGGAACCGTTCCCCGTAGGCCTCATCATAGGACTGGGTGGCCGCGGCCCACAAAACCCAGCGCTGCCCGGCCGAAACGCCCCGCCGCCATTGAAACCCGCAGGCGGCGGGCCGCCCGCGAAGGGCGCAAACTGATTGGGGTTCGCCGGGAACCCTCCCGGAAAGAACGGCGCCTGCTGCTGCTGCTGGTGCTGGAGCGCGGCGGCGAGGAAACCGAGATTCTGGAGCTGCTGGGCCTGGCCGAGGAGCTGCAGCGCCAGGAAAGGGTTGGCCGCCGCCGCCGCTGCAGCCATGGGGTTGGCGGCGGCGGCGAGGTTGGGGACAGGCGGCGGGAAGGCGGGGTGCATGGGGGTACCGGGAAGGTGAGGCGGGCCCGGGTCGCCGCCGGGCCGTGCGCGGTGGTGCTGGTTGGGGTTGGGGCGGGGAGGGTGGAAGGGGCGCATGGCTGCGCCGCTGTTTTTGGTCGGTGAAGAGATGGCCGCCGGGGGAGAGATTTTGTGTAGGGTTTTAGGCCTCGAGGGCAAGCTCGATGGCTTTCTTTCGCGGAAAAGAACTGCCCACCCTGCCAAGCCTAAAAAAAATGCTAGTGACGCAGTTGTTAGTTCGGTATTCGACTAACAATTAGTAAAACTATTAGCATTAGCTTCATAGCTTGACATGATTAGATCCAAGAAGCTAAGTGTTAGCGGTTAACTATTATCCCCTTGAATCGAAGCATTGAAGCATGCTCTTATGTGTCAGCAAAAATGAGATTTAATCTAAGTCATAGAAGTAGTATATGATTATAGAGCGGTGAGGCTTTATATATTAGATGAAATTCATAAACTGGATGATCATCTTCATGCCTACTCTAGTAACCACATGCGCATCCGACCTCTGGCGTATTTTTTTTGTCGATTCCACACTCTAGTAGCCACCACCGTCAATCATGGCTCTGGCTTCCTCCTTTTCGTGTGCACCCCTTCCGTTGACACCTCCCTCTCTATGCTTCTTCTTAGCCCTTAATCAGTTCATTTGGTTCATGTGCTAAGTTGCCAAACCCCGCTCGGACACACGTGTCTTCCTCACTGTGCACACTCTTAGCTTTCGACGTCTATCTTATCGGTCGTCACTCTCGCCCTCTACATGCATGATAAGATTAGCCAATTCTATGTATATTTAAACAATAGAAACGACATTTTTAATTAAAACAATCAAAATTAGTCGTGAAAACAATCAACCAAACAACCAAAGAATTGATATTTTTTTTTTATAAAGCGCCATCGGCGCGGCCTTCCTGGAGGCCAATGTGGGGGAGCCGGGATTTGAACCCTGGACCGGCTGCTCCACCCCTTGGAGACTTTACGTTTCAATTCAATTCTAGTGCCTTCGCTATTTGCATCCAAACAGGGTTAGTAGACTTACTGTTTATTTGGTTTTACAAAAACATGGATACAAAGGTAGGGAAATGAGAAAGGTCATCACAAATGACTCATATACTCGGAAAATTCGAAAGGTCATACATGCAACTCGTTCTTGAAAGGCACAGCGTCGAGCCCTTAATAAATCCAAAAAAAAAAAAAAAAAATACTGAGTACTCCCGTGACCTTAGAAACCTACTGAATAGGTTCCACGAATCGAACTAGTTGAGCAACACTCAATTCTAAGTTATTAGAATTATTTTAGTTCAAAATTCTGAATATAAAAATTTAGAGTTATTCAAATTAGTTTAGTTCAAAAATTTAAAGATAAAAACCATTTCCGTCTATTAGTTCAAAATTAACTTTCCTGTGCCTTGATCTCTCCCAAATAACTGTATCAGCTGCTGCTTTCTTCCGCAGCCAACCGCCGCACCTTCATTCTCTTCTCCGGCTGACAGTGCCAAACAGGTCCATCCATGAATCATGATCTTTTACCATGACTCCGCCTTTGACATAGCCAAAAAGATGGCATGATAAACAGTGTTTACTTTTGAATTTAAAATAGTAAGGCTAATTTTATTTCGAAAATGAGATTTGGATATAATACTCTGGATCGGATTTTTAGCAAGAGAATACAATCCCAGGACATAGTATTTACATGATCGATCGGTACAGGATTGAAATTGAGCTTTGTTAAGAACTGAAGATACAGCTGCTACCTGCTATTAAGCCGAGTATAAATCAGTTAGAATTACCAGATAGCGTACTAGCTTTTGAAAACTCTATAGTAAAACAGTATAAAAATGCAGGGCAACTAGCTGAATCACAAACACAAGGCAACACTTGCAGCAAATTGGTTATGCAGTGAATAAGCAAACATGGTCCTTTAAAAAAAGCTTTTTTATAAAGAGAAAAAAACATGGGTAAAGAACTAAAGCTATCATCATTCAGTAAAAAAAAACTAAGGATATCATCATGATCCATTACTATGATGAGCATTAATATTTCTGAGTGTCGACAGGCCCCTTTAACATACAAAGGTAACACCCATTACTGAACAACACAACATCTGACACCAATATGATCTTTTGAACATCTTTTTTTACTATATTTTTAAGGAATAAAAAAGGTAATGAACCAGTCATTTAATGTAAAAATGCCACCCTTCTCATTCACAACAGGGTTTAACATGAACATGAACCGAACATGAACACAACCCACAGGCAATTGTTGAAATGGTGAAATAAAATTTTGATGCTTGACCCGCACTGCCTGCCAGAGATACATCAGTCCATGGGAGTAGAGGACACAGCTTGCTTCGGGCAAAAATTCCAGCACTCCTGCCATGTAGACTTTTATGCAGTCCTTTCTGATATACAAGAGAGCGCGGACAATGAAATCCAAGACACATATTTACCTCAGGGTTTCAGATTCGATGCACATTTTCTTTGAATGCATCTAGTATAGTACACCTGAATATCCATTTGAGTTTCGACCGGTGCTGATTGCCTTCCTCTTCTGTCCACCACTATCCAACAAAACACTCTTTACTAGCACTCACTCAAATGGATTCCTAGGTGGAAAAGCTCCTTGATGTGTTGAAGTCCTGTAATGAAGTGATGATTTAGAAAGTATATTGTGCATTACCAACTATATGTGCAAGTATCAAGGAGCTTACAACATGTGAGAATCTTGTCCTGCCACATAGGATAACCCTCCTGGACCAAAAATCAGATATGGTATTAAAAGCGAGAATTTTCAGTTTTTCTGTGACTGTATATTTGTGCATCAGTGCATGAGGAGTAATATGAGCAATGAACAAGTACCTTGAGGCCCAGAAGGAATGTATGACATAGTGGAATTCTGAGAAATCCATGGCTCTGTTAGGCTTCCAGAATAATCTGCGGGAGTGTGAGGATCTGGTAATGCACCTTGCAGTGAGGTCAAATCCATGAACTGAGTGAGGGAACCAAAGGTGTCAGTGAAAATAACGAGAACAAAAAAAAGAGCATTAGGCAACATGGGAACAACTGCATTCAGGTTAGCATGTCAAAAGCCAAACAATAATGTACACAGACTATTCCTGGGTTTGTATTCACATAATAAATGAAAAATACTAAAATTCAATGAATAATTTCCTTTTAGTCTGAACTTGTGTATTATGAAGTCACAAAGACAGGGAAGACATTTTCTTCCGATGGGAGCCAAAGGCACTGAAATTTTAGTGATTGAAAGTTCACGGTAAGTCTTGCTTTAGGAGGGAGCCTATGGTCAAGGCCATCAAGAACTTAGATTTGAATTCCTTGTACTATAGCTCTGTTTGAAGAATTGTAGGCTGACTTAGGTTAGTTGGCTCTTTCGCTTAATTTCTTTTGTATGTGCATATTCCAGCCATGAATACTGTTGTTTCAAATAAGAAGCTTACAAATAGAAGGAACAAAATTACTACCCCACATTATTCTTAATACTATTGTAAATCAGGAAAAAAAACAATACCATGTCATTGGCGCCAACATCAGATTCAAATACCATGTCAAATGGGTTTGTTGATTTTCCAGGATGAGAGACCATGCCACCCTGAAATAAAATTCATGAAATTGTTACTGCAGTAAAATAATCCTGTTTTGACACTTGGTAAACTGGTTCCAGTTATCCACTAGCACTATGACAGGCAGATTACGAGAAATAAAGGGCATGCAAGGAAGCCACATGACATCCGTAGGTGCCCATTAGGGTGATGTATGCATTGTGGGAGCATCAGAATTCATAGTCGAAATTATATTGGTAAAATGTTCCCTCAATGTTTATGATAAGCTAGATAATGCTATGTAAAGTAAACCACACAAACAAATATACATTACATGTCGAAGGGCACAATTTTAATATGTCTGTTCGTGTTTGCTCTCAGTAAAAAAAGGAACTGTTGCCAAACAAGAAAGGTAACTGGCTATTATAGGAAAGAACCTTAAATCATGGATAAAACATACCATATGGGGCTGGAGTGATGAAGGAAACGATGGTCCAACCACCTCAATATGTGAAACACTGAAGCCAGAAAACATATCCCCAGGAGTTGGCCTTTCAGGTTCACCCCGAGCTAAATCCTAGAGAATAATTCAGAATATTGAGTCCAGTCTTCATTGAGAAATATACTTTTTGAGTTGTTAACAGAAGCTTATGTACCTGTGGAGTTGTGGCTTCAACATATGGACCAATTGGCATAGAGAATTGATGAGCTTCTACTTGAGGCATAGAATTAAATGCGAACAGATTATTTGATGTGCTCTGAGTAGATTCACCAAAGGCATTCCAAGACTATAAACAAGCAGGTGAAAGTTACTAAACATATGAAGCTATAATAATCCATTAACAGCCTCATATGTCAAATGACAAAGTTACCTGAGAATTTTCTTTGGGGACAGGGATCTTCACTTCCTCAGCATTTAAACTCCAGTTATCCATCATAGCCGGAGAATTTTGTGACCCAATCACATTTGGTGGAGAAGTTGGTAATGTTGATTGATCAATTCCTTCAGCAATACCATCAGATAGAGGAAATGCAGCAGGCATCTGACTTTGCACATTTGAAACAGATGTCAACGATCCATGTTGCATGTCAAAGAAAGCCCATCCATCATTAGCAGGCAATGGAGCTGCTGATGGAGTTTTCTGAACAGGAGACAAATGTGGCAAATGTTGGTCAAAGCCAGCAAATAGATCTATTGGCTGAGAGGGTGAGGGTGTTGCTGGTTCCTGCAAAATTGACAGACTGAATAAATCTTGGTGCACAGCATGAGATGTGGCGAGTGCTTCAGCTGTTGGTACCGTGTCCTTCTGAACAACAACATTATGGGCAGGTTCTTTAACAACATCAGAATGACTGGATACATTATCTGTACTATGAGAAGCTGGTAACTGTTCATTAAAGCCAGCAAACAGATCTATCGGTGCAGCAGATGTTACAGGCTGTTGCACAGTTGATTGATCAAAGAGGTCAAGAGGTGTAGAAGTTGTTGGCTGTACTGGAGCACGTGTTGGCACCACAGCTTCAATCTGAGTGCCACTATGTTGCACTGGTTTCCTGGTGGCAGCAGTTTGGCTTAAATCAGCAGGTTTCTGAGGTACCAAGTTGTGATTGTTGGATGGCGAGGCATATTGTTGTGTCGAACAAGCCTCAGGAGAAGCCACAGCCTGATGGTTTACAGCACAATGCACTGACTTTTCTGTTGGTGCATCAGGTGGGTAACCTGATTCAGTTGATTTGTTGGAAACTGAGCTACCATCAAATGATCCAAAACTTCCAGATGAAGCTGTTCGCTGCACAGGAAAGAAGGGACGAGTTATATATAATCCAGTATACTTGGAAGAGTTTTCCATGTCCAAGATGCATTTACTGGAAAGGAAAGAGAACAGAAGAATCAAAAACCTGTGAATGCCGAACTCCATTGAAATCTATTTGCGAAGCTGCATTAGGATATTTTTGGGTTTGAGGATTGTCAGCAGAGACATTTCTTGAATGGTGGACTGAGGAACTGCTGTAGCCTGTCTCCTGAGAGCTAGGAGAAAGCACATCATTTCTAAAGTCACCAGTGCTTGAGGCTGAGAAGTCGGAAAACCTTGATCCTGAACTTTCATTAGCAAAACGGTCTTCATTCGTCTGCTCTCGCAAACGACCTGGACTGAATAGTAAGTTGCCAAGTTTCCCATCGAAGAGTGCCCTATCGGACGGCCTTCTAGCAAGTGTGTCAACTTGCTTACCGTATCGCCTATCTTCATACTGAAAATCATAGGGCGGGCTCTGGGAATATGAATGGTAAGAACTAGGTCTTCTCATGTCATTGTCGTTGCTCTTCATACTCTGCCAGAAAAAAATGGAAACTACAATTAAAGCATATTCGTGGACTATGGTAGTTTCAGGCTTTCAGCAGGAATATGTGGAGGACTATGGGAATTAGTTGGAAGGTAGTTCAAAGGTTAATAAGACAGCGCAATTAATTATATACAAAGGATAATGTAATGTACTCGCAAGACACGTCAGCTCATTACCTCACTATTTGCGGCTGGTTTGTTTGAGGATCCACCAGCATACTTCTTATCCACATAAACAGACCTGATAAATTCCCTTATCCTATCTGGATTGCTGAAGCAAAATATAACATTCATCAGATAGCATAGAACATAAGCACCCATAAAAACTCAAGAGTGAAACGAAACTCACGTATTGACAGGCAACCTCATTCGTTGCCAATCCCAGTCCTTTAGGTAGATGTCACGTGCTCGCTGCAGTCATAAGCTCAACTTTAAGTCATAAAAGATGAATGGGGCTCTAGAGGTACAAGATAAAGTAGCTATGGGTTTTGTTTTACCTGGTTACCTCCCTGTTCGAGGGCCTGCACTTCTTGGGTAGTAAATTTGGACATTGACACCGACTTAACACGGTGAGTGAATTCACGGCTGTATATCACACCACAAGACGTCAAGAAGGTAACAACATAAAGAAGATACATCAGAACTAAAAGCAGAACAAACAAACAAAGGTTAACAATGTACAGCAGGACTTCATTATCTGCTTAAAATCAAAACTGATTGCATGTGCAAGTAAATATCCAGAGAATAGAGTTCTAAATGGCATGATGGAAATTTCCATTAGGGAACTAACCGGAAAATTATGTGATAGCCCTTAAATGTAAATTTTCAGCCATATCTGGGCAGCAGACAATACCATTTTGTTTTTCATTTAAAGTGTGTTCTTATTATTTGCCTTGTTAGAAGCATCACATACCAAATCCATACATTTTCTAGCAAAAGTAAGGTAGGGAAAAAGATACTCACTGAATTCCACTACATGACAGGCAAATGAAGGTCCAGAAATTGGTACACACATATTGTGGCCCCTATACAGCAAAATAAAAGGTGGTTCAGTTGAAATCAAGAGAACAGTATATAAGGAACACTTGGGCAATAATCTGAGATGAAATGCATCACTGGATAAAGTTTTGTGCCGAACATCAAAGGTAGATTTAATAACAGTTAACCAAATGGGAAAATCCACTCTACTACCACACTATATTACATAAACTGGTAAATGCAATACAAATAGTACTTGCTGACAATTATAAATAAAGTACTAAAAAGCTCAGCAATTCAGTCAACTAAGCAACTTAATTGTCAAGCACAAACAGAAGGTGCAGACAAACGTATTAAAACCAGTAAGTAGCTCAAATAAATCAAAGAACTATCTATCAACATACGAATCAAGCAATTGTGTATTAGGAAACAGTAGCAACATTTAGAGTTTCACAAACCAGAGTAAAGCAGGGACGAAACAGAAGTACCACAAGTGATATCGAAAACAGCATAGATATAATAATGATCGACCAGCCAACAGGTACAGCTTCAAAACTTATAAACCAACGAGCCAAAGTTCACAAGGAACTCAGATATTTTTTTTTTCGCAAATCTGAGCTAACTGCGTAGCATTCCAAACGACAGACAGATTCCACTGCCTCCCATGTAACGATCCGCGAAGTGGAACAGCACACGCCTCCCAACCAGCTTAGTAATCAGTGAACCAAAAAAGTGCGAGAGAGGGTTACCACACTGTTGCAATTGATGCACTTGCGGTTGGGCGGCAGCTTCATGAGGCCGCGGATGATCTTCTCGTTCCTCTCCTCCTCCCTTCTGCTCCCCATCGTGCGCCGCAGAAATCAAAACAATCCCCTCAGAGTAAACCGAAGGATTCACCCGAAAAGGCGGCCTGCCGAAATTTCAACGAGCCCGGCCAGAAATCGGCGAGCCCTAGCTCGATTGGGGCCGGGACTCGGGCACTGGCAGGGGATTCGAGGGGTCGGCGGCTAGGGTTTTGCGGAGGTGGAGAGGAGGAGGAGGAGGCGAATGGGAATGGCGGCGATGGCGAGCCTCGTCGAGAGAGATGGGAGAAGGAAAGGCGAGGCGAGGAAATTGGCTTTGGAAATTGGTGGCTGAAAGCCGACGGATCCGGGAGTTTTTTTTTTAAAAAAAATGTGATATGCACGGGAAAATGCTCTAACGGCGTCGTGACGTCAAATTGAATTGCTGCGAGAAACGAGAGCAACGTCGGCAAGCAAAGTACGCGCCGTGCGATTCCGTAAGCCTAACGGTCTGATGCGAGTGCGACCATTTGTCCGTTTCGTCTGGGACCATGATAAGGGAAGTCTTGATGCAATACTCTGTTACAGAGTTCAAGACTATTTATTATCCTTTTATTTATTGTATTTTATTGATGTGGTGGCGTATTTATCTCGAAGATTGTGGACATAGAGTCTAAATAAGACTTCGAGTCTTGGTTTTTTCGCTCTCTCTTCAATAAATATACCGCCACATCAGCAAAATACAATAAATAGAAGAGTAATAAATAGTCTTGGACTCTATGGTAGAGTCTGCATTGTGAATGCCCTAAGCAAGCTGCACATGTCGGCTGTTTGCTTTGCACAATAATATCTTGACCTACTCCTTCCGTCCCTAAAATGCTGTCGCTTCGCTTTCCGATAAGCAACTTTAACCTATTATATATTAAAAAGTATAAGTATTTATGGTATATAAATAGTATCATTAGAAAGATATTTGAATCTAGTTTTTTAACAAATTTATTTAAATATTTAAATATTGTCGGTGTTTTCTATAAATTGAGTTAAACTTATGGCATGTTTTTCATAACGACAGTCTTTTAGGGACGGAGAGATTATATACGTAGTGTATATGTGGTCCAGTAAGTTGAGAAAGGAAATAGATTGGAGAAAAGGTTGTTTGCCCCCTTTGTTTAAGGGGTTAAGAAAAGGTTCTGAGCGATTCAGAAAAAATATAGTAAAAGGGATTGAGAGTTGGGATTTGCATCTGCTGATTTCCCACCTCGTTTCTCTATGTGATGGTTTTTAGGGAGAGAAAATTGTTTTCCTCAATCCGGTGGAGGTGCTCTTAGGTGCTCCGTTACATCTTGAAATGCACGAGTTTTCAAGGGTTCTAAATACCATGTTGTAAAAAAACCCTATAAATGTGAACATTGCCCCTACTCATATGAGAGGTGACGTCCTTTGTCAGTATGAGAAATACATTTCTTATTTATTTTTAGAAACTTAATAGTTTTAATTTGACTACTCGCTCCATCCTACAAATAAACGTAATTTTTTTGACTTATAAATATTATTTATTTTATTATGACTTACTTTATGTTAGAGATATATTTTATAATAATTTATTTATTTTATTATTTACATAAAAATTTAAATAAGATTTAATAGTCAAACAAGAATCGTAGAAGTCAAAAAATTGTGTTTATTTGTGAGACATAGGGAGTAAACTATAAAAATATTAATATTTTATATATAAAATAAGCATTATTAAATTAATTACGGGATATATGTTTATAGCAAATTTCGTTGGAGTTATAAACCTTAATATTACTTATTACTATAAATTGATTTTAAATTTAAACTAGTTTGAATGGTAGTCAAACTAGTTTAAATTTAACGGCTGGAGTATATTGCATTATTATCCGCTGGAATTTTGAGAAGACTTCACTAACCACACATGTCATTGTCAATCTCGAAATTTCTCATGAGACTGAAGACAGGCGTCGGCCTCTTTGGTCCTCCTGTCATTTGGACCAGTCGAACTGCCAGTCTCGAGCTTTCAGGATAGACATGGCTGCCGCCTTTGCCGTCACCGCTCTCCTGCTTTTGGTCTGCGTCCAGGGCGCGGCTCCCGTTCTCGGCTTCACAAGGAGCGACTTCCCTGAAGATTTCGTCTTCGGATCCGCTACCTCGGCTTATCAGGTAACAGATGACCCCGTCCGGTGCTCCCGTGCAATTCATGTGGCTTTCCTGCGTGCTCTGCTCATCGCAGGCAACTATTTTTTTATTTAGTTATTTTGAAATGAATTGCTGCTGCAGTATGAGGGTGCTGTTGCTGAGGATGGTAGGAGCCCAAGCATCTGGGACACCTTCACTCACGCAGGTTCGCACCTCACTCGTCGGTTGGATTTCTGACTGCATACTAGTGACAGTGATTCATGTCTAAGAATTCATTGATTTAGTTACCGTGCAGCCTGAGTGCTTGACTGCAGTATTACTGCCACTCTTTTTTCATCCTTCATACCAGGGAACATGCCGGACAATAGCAATGGTGATATAGCCGCCGACGGGTACCACAAGTACAAGGTGAAAAACTCTGGCTGCTATCGAGCTGCTGGTTTCTTTTACTATGCCTATCAACTAACCTTTTGCCTGGTCTCTAAATTTTTTATTTAAAAACTTTGGCATCTAAGTATAAAAGTTTCTGTCCTTAATCTTAACATATAATTGTTTGCATTGAAGTACTGTTATTACTGAGACCTGATGCTGATTGTTTCAGCATACGGAAAGGAGCTTACTTGATTTGTTTCTTGCTTTGACCTTAACAATCTAATGTTTCAGGACGATGTTAAACTCATACTTGAGACTAACCTGGAGGCGTATAGATTCTCTATCTCCTGGTCCAGGCTTATACCAAGTAATAACCCCTTTTTGTGCAGAAACTTAACTCATGTATGAAGCAACAAATTTCTAGGATCTTCGATTAAACTTTCTTAAATTAAATACACAGATGGAAGAGGTGCTATTAATCCAAAAGGGTTAGAGTACTATAACAATGTCATAGACGA
The DNA here is from genome assembly GCA_018135685.1 of Themeda triandra. Classification (NCBI taxonomy): domain Eukaryota; kingdom Viridiplantae; phylum Streptophyta; class Magnoliopsida; order Poales; family Poaceae; genus Themeda; species Themeda triandra. The sequence goes on along the minus strand of JAENPR010000131.1, from coordinate 277,183 downwards.
GCTAGCTAGACACGGTATGCCTATTGCCATTAACTTTTGAATAGTATTTATATCCGATAATTGTATGAACATAAGCATATTAGTAACTATATTGGTTTCTTCAGGTGTCCAAGTCCATGTTATGATTTGCCAGCTGGATATCCCTCAGATCCTGGAAGATGAGTATGGTGGATGGTTAAGCCCAAAGATTGTGTAAGATCCAGTAACTTTTGCTGTCCGTGATAAATATTTTTCCCAAAATGAACTTATCTTGATCATCCATGCTACCACAAAACGCAGGGAGGATTTCACGGCATATGCAGATGTGTGCTTCAGGGAGTTTGGTGACAGGGTTTCACACTGGACCACTCTGGATGAAGCCAATGTGGCTGCACTTGGGTCCTATGATATTGGACAAATTGCACCGGGAAGATGTTCTGATCCATTTGGATTTGGAACAAAAAATTGTACAGCAGGGAACTCAAGTGTGGAACCATATATAGCGGCTCATAACATGCTATTGGCACATGCATCAGCTACCAGACTGTACAGAGAAAAATACCAAGTGAGTAATCTTGTACCTGAAAACACCACATGTGTCTTGACATTAGTCTTGTATTGTTTCTTTTTTCTCGAGCACGCAGGAAAGCTGAGCATCATTGCATTGGAAGAAGAAATGCACATAGTGTACAGACACACCCACCCACACACTTGTAAAATCAGGATCATACATCGTGACATCTGAAATTGATCCTTATAATAGATCTTACATTTGAACACGTTTTGCTCATGAGCCAAGGCATCAGTTTCTCTTCTAACTACACCAACAACATTCCCTTTGGTTTATTAAAATGTTTATATCAGTCATATATTTACACAAGCATAAAATGGCTGACTTGTAGGGTGTACAAAAAGGAGTTGTTGGCATAAATATATATACAATTTGGGCATACCCACTAACAAACTCCACTGCTGATTCAGAAGCTGCTCAAAGATTTCAGGACTTCTATTGTGGCTGGTATCTTTTTAACTCTTGTTGCATCACAAATATGGAACATTTACAGAGATAATGGAAAACAAGATGTATCAATTGTAGGATACTAGAACCATTGTTGTTTGGAGATTATCCAAGTGTAATGAAGAAGAATGCTGGTTCTCGCCTTCCATCATTCACAAAAGTTCAATCTGAAGCGATTCGTGGCACTCTAGATTTCATTGGCATAAACCACTACCTCTCTGTCTATGTGAATGACCGCCCTTTAAAAAAAGGCATCCGTGACTTCGTACAGGATGTCGCTGCTGACTATAGAGGTAAAACAATTTGTCACTCGATACAGGATTATCCTTTTACTGCTTGCAATTCTTTTAATAAATCTCTGGGACTTTTGATTCATTTATATAGTGTCACATACGTACACAACGACCTACAGAAATTCAACATGGTATCACATGGATCAAATAATTTGCTGATGCTTCTGAAACATGTTTGCAATGTTATGGAACCTACAAGCTAAATGCATCTAACAAAAAGATTATTTGATGCAGTTTCGAGAACGGATCCGCCAGAAGGTCAGGTAAGGTTTTTCATCGTCAATTTTTCAGAAATGCTGATGACTTGAGACTTTTCAGACATTAAATTGTGCAATTAGGAATTCCTGTCTAACATGGGAAGTTAGATAAAAACACATTGAACGGTCCTCTTATTTGAGTGTGTAATATTTGGAACTTTTTCAATGGTGACGGATACATCCTTTTCATTTTACTGCAGCATGCCCCAACATCTGTTCCGAGCGATCCCAGAGGATTGCAACTTATGTTAGAGTACCTGAGTGAAGCCTATGGACTTCCCATTTATATCCAAGAGACAGGAAAGTCTATTTCCCAGCTGCAGGCCTCAAAATTCTAGTTCAGATAGTCATAAGAAGTACCTCTAAATGACTGCAGATATCTGTTTCCGAAAACAAAAAATGACTATTCAGACATCAAAATGCGTTCTATATACCTCTCTTTCTGGAACATATACTTTGTCTGGTAAAAAGTACTTGATGTTTTCTTACTTTTCATGATCTTCAATGGCCACTTTGACTACTATCATCTATTTTAAAATAAATTTAAAATATAACAAAGTTATAAGACTAAAGTGCCTTTTAGGACAGATCTATGTTGTCAAAAGTTATTGACAGTTAGGTTTTCTTGTTTCAGGAAAAAATATTGTCAGTTAAGTTTTAGAAAAGTTGATCACATCTTGTTCAAAACATCAATATTTATGAATTATGATCAGACATTGCATTAGATTTATACTTTCGTCCCTCTCCTTTCTCTCTTCAGGTCATGCAACCAAAAACGGTAGCCTCCATGATCCTGACAGGGTTGATTACATAAAGAACCACACAAGCAGCACATTGGATGCTCTAAGGTGAGAGATATCAGATCTTCTTTAGTGCGCTGCAAGACAGCGCGTTGTATAAAAACTCATCCTTCTTAATACAAAGATGCGTGCAAAGAGGGTTTTATGGTTCGTAGAAAGGTACCAAAATTATAACTCGATTAGCAGCTTTCTAAGGACGGTAAGGCACAATAGCAGAACTCAGCAATGTGTATCAGGCAGTCAGACAACTTTTCACTAATTGTTCAGATACATTTTTTTTTTCAGGAAGAACTATTTTTCACAGAGATTTATCCTCATCCTGTTTTCACCTGCAGGAATGGGGCCAATGTGAAAGGCTACTTCGCGTGGTGCTTCCTGGACGTCTTCGAGTACCTGTTAGGGTACACATCGCGCTACGGCCTGTACCGTGTTGATTTCGAGGACGAGGCGCTACCGAGGCAAGCAAGGCTGTCTGCTCGCTGGTACTCTAACTTCCTCAAGAACAAAGGGATCCGTGTAGAGGATGAGCTCGACGATGCGGGATCACACGTTGAGAAATAATTAAGTTTCCTAATTTCTACAGCGATACATTGATTTGTACAACCTCTAGCGAGACGACTGAGTACTGTAAATTGCAATAAAGGAACACTTTTTTTTAAATAAAAAAAAAGCAAATTCTATCAAAACCTCTGTCTGTATACGTCTGCACAATCCGCGCAGGAAACGATCGCGGTCATCGGATTATTTAAGAATTCTAAAAAAAGGACTGGCAAATTCCGTTCCTGAAAAATTAGCAGTGGTTTCCTCCAGGCGTCCGCATGCGAGCACGCCTCGCCGCAGGCTTTGCTGCTCCTCCGCATCCCTTCATCGGCGACGGCGATGCCTCGAGCTCGAGGATCCAGGACTCTCGCCGAAAATCCTCGGTGGGGGCTCACAGCCGATTTTGGTGAGCCATCCTCCTCCTCCGAGCTAACCACGGCGACGATCACCCGGAGGCTGTGGCCTTTACCGTCGGATCCAGGGCCGGCCTCGCGCTTCGTTTCACGCTTGTCTTGGCAATCCGGCCAACCCCAGCTTGTTTTTCCTTGACACTTCTTTGTTTCGTAGATGCTGACTTATGGGAGACCACTTGTGGGATGACCTCCCTCCTGTTTGAGACTCCTACTGGCTTCGCAGTCTTCAATTTTTATGCAGTCTGCCTCTACGAACCAAATGCCATAGAGGTATTTCGATTTTCGTTCTTTGGTTAATGCGAGGTACTTACTTGGTTAATGATGATGTACCTGCTTCATCTTGTTGTTTTATCATGTCTCCAGAGTATCTGGGTAAACTTTGCTGAGTATTCTCTGGCAAAACATGTGAGTGCCTCCTTCTTGCCTTCCCTTCTCATTACTACCACTTTTCCCCCTTGTCATTCGTATATTCCCTCAGTTGCTTGTCGCCAAACTACCAAGTTCTTTTTGCATTGAGGGAGGAATATCAACACAATCTTGTGAGCTGTTCATTAGTTGTTTACTGTTATTATTAACACGATCAAAACTTATTATGTTGGCAAAGCATGTAGCATGATGTCATTATGCACAAAATTAAGCTAGTTTTGCTAAATGGTTGGAGTGATTGCCAGAAGATTTCTAAGGAACTGATGCATGGTCTAGAATCTGGTTGTATATGCACGCGTCAATTTCTATCTAGTATCTGGCTAACTGGGGGTATATATCATTACAATTCAGGCATAAATTTCTATCCAGTACCTTGACTGGTGCCACTACTGAAGAAAATCACCACGTGGAGTTTTAAAAATATGCAGAACACATGATACTATCGCTTAATTACATTGCAAGTGTTTGATAAATGAGGCCTTAAAAAGGTATATATCATTACAATTCATGCATAAATATCGAGTTGAGAATAGGTTCTCCAGATTGAGACAGTGCAAGATATTTGATTAATTGCTTCTTGTTGCTCCTGAACAATTTGTTTTTTTCATTAGACTGTTTGGCTGAATGAATTCCAAACCTTTGATGACAAGTCAAGTGCCATTAATGTTGATACTGGTGTTGATGAAAAGCTTACTATGATGATCATGAATTGGCACCGCCCTAAGAAGAAATTGCTTGTTGGGAAGCCAGAATATAAATCAATCATTGAAAAAAGCTTGGTAAGTATGCTCCTTGTTTGCTTAAATGTGTGAACAAGTTTGAGCGCCATCATTCTGTGACTTTTTCAGGGAATAAACTGCATGCATAATGAACTTGTAATGGAGGTAATGTGGGGCATTTTTCAGGGAATAAACTGCATGCATAATGAACTTGTAATGGAGGTAATGTGGGGCATGAAGCATCTCATGCACAAACTGGTGCCCCGAGAAAAATCACAGCTGTCTATGGAGGACCGCCTCCCTATGAGTCAAGGAGTGCAAATATTCCTGCGTCGTTATGGCTTTGATGTCGAACCAGAGATGGTGAGTTCACCAATTGCCATACTTCTTTATAGCTCCCTGTCTTTTAGTGTTTAATTTTACAGTAGCTTGTGTACTCACTAAGATCCTTCATTTTCATGGACTAAAGCTTTTCATGCATTTTTTCTAGAAAAATTTGCCTTTGTATCAATCTTTCTGTGATGATGCAATGCTCGTTGTACCCAGGTCAATGAGCAGATTGTTGCTACAGCGCGCGTCTTGTTTAAATGTGATGATGTTGAGAAGAAAGAGTATCAAAACTTGTGCGCCGTTCGTCACTTCCTTAAGATGGTGTCTGGCATCGACTATGAGAGTTGGGACCCTCTGAGACTTGCAACAGCATTTAAGATCATATCAAGTAGTGAAGTTGGTGATTCTTTTTTTTTCTCGAATACGCAAAAGATTTGCGCATCATTGTATTAAGAAGAAGAGAGTTTTACAAATTTTTCTGGGGCGTTAACAAATTGAAACACAGCCCGCCACCCCGTAACACGTACATAACGGATTACTCACGCGCTAACATTCTAGTTTGCACGACGGGACCGCGCTCATGCGTGGCCCCCGGCCCGCGACGCGTCCGCGGTCGGCTGTGACTCTCCTCGCTGCGAACAACTCCTGCAAGGCTCGGGCATCCCCCGGTCTTCCCTCGAACATCGCGTCCGGCTTCGGTTGTCCCTCCACCGTCGGCTCGACTCGATGAACCCCATTTACGCATGGCGAGGATCTCGTCTCTCTTTGCCACCGGGTACTTGGAGAGGGGTTGGCTGCGATGCGCCCGCTCCGTGTTGCGGCTTGATGGAGCTGGAGTCGTCCACCATGGGCGGATTTGGAAGAAGCGGGGTGGTCGCCTTGTGGAAGACTCTCTTGGCGAAGTTCTTGAGCCGCCCGTGAAGGAGCCCTCTTTGGCCGGGCTTCCCACCTCTCCGGTCGGCGGGCCGGCGGCGGACCTCCGGGAGACGGGTGTGCGAGAACCCGGCGGTGCCTCGTCGGCGGCCGCCGTGGTCTGGCGAGGCTTCCGGAAGCCCCACACGGGGGGCCCTTCCGAGGGCGCGGCGCGTCGGCGGCCACGGCCCCGGGACCCCAGCGCCCCGCGGGTGACTCCAAGCTCCCGCCGGGTCTACCCCGTCGGTTGTCGGGCCTCTTGTCGTCTGCTTGCTCCTCGTCGTTTGATTCGGGCTCGACGGCCTCCGCCGGAGCGTCCCCCTGGGCGTCGTGGACGCGGCGTTGTGGGGGAAATCCCACGAACGACGCAGTCCACCCGTCGTCTGCGTCGCACAAGGTCTCCCACCGGGGTGGGGTGGTCTGCCGCTCCTCCTGCTGCGGGAAGGCGCCCGGGACGGGGAAGCTCGGTGGACCCTCGTCGAGGTCCGCTCCCCAACGAGTGAGGAGGGCGAGCGTGCCCTCCGTCGTGCTGTCATGCCCACCGTGCACTGGCGTCGCCAGGTCGTCCTCTGGCATCTCAGCGTCCCCCAACGTTGCCTCAGCATCCACGCGGTCGGCGCGGGCGAGGTCGTGCGGCGACTCGGAGCCCGACGGTCCGGTCGCGAGCTCCTCTCCCGGTGGGCGAGCAACACCGGCGTGCCCCGAACATCCGGGTCCTCCTCGGCCTCCACGGGTGGCTCAAGGTTCCCCACCCAAGCCACCCACGGCGGCTGCGTTCTCGTCCTCATGTCCTTCTCGTCGGGTGGGCCGGGTGGCGAGGTGTCCGGCCGGAACTCCCCTCCTCCCGGTCTGCGACGGGTGACTCCGAGCTCCCCGCCGAGTCACCCGCGTCCACCGAGTCCTTCGTCGCCTCCTCGGGAGATGAGGTGACCACGCGCGACGGGGGTGCGGGGCGTGGCACGCGAGGGCGCCACACACAGCCGCGGCGTCCTCCCGCGGTCGGCCCTTCCAAGGCCGGCGCGACGCCCGCAACGTCGCGCGCGCGCGGCGGTTCGACTCCGGCGTCATGGCTCCCGGCGGGCGGTGGCGGTGCGAGGGCGGGCGTCGCGCCAAGCGGTGGCGACACTGCGCGCGCTTCATCGTCCTCGTCCGGCCCGCCGGCTGCGGGGCTGAACCGGTGGTCGGTGTCGGGCCACAACCTCCGCCATGGTTGGCACGACGCTGTCCACGCGCTTGGTTGGGGCGGTGATGATGAAACCCTCGGGGCACCGTCGGATCTGCGCTCCCCGGGCCGGATCCCGAAGCCGTAGCAACCGCGGCACGGACGGCGGCGATATCCGCATCCGGGCCGCACACAGTGGCGACGTCGGAGGAAGGCGGTGGCGACGGGGCCGGCCCTGCGCACCCACGTCCGTCCCGGAGAGCGACGCGGCAGTGACAACGAGCGGCCCCCAGCACATCCCGAGCTCCCGGGGTTCGCTCTCCGCTTGCGCATAGGAGCGCGGCCGGCGCCCGTGCCCCCGCGCCTAGAGGACGAGCCCGTCACGGGCGGCCTGGTGCAGTCACGGGCCCGGTGGAAGAGCCCATGGCAGTTCCAGCACCGGGGCTCCCGCTTGCACGTCGCGATCTGGTGCCCCGATGCCGTGCAGTTGAGGCACCGTCCTCGACGTTCCACTGCGCGCCGTCGGCCGACCGAGGGCCGGCGCGCGTTTGGGCCGGCCTCGCCGCTGTCACGCTCGCGGCGGCCTTCGGTGGCTTGCGGGGTAGCACCTCGCGCCAACCATCCGGTCCGGAGGAAGCGACGGGCGGGGCCGAGCCTCCTCGGCCGGGGTCGTGGCTCGGGTCGGCCGAGCCTCCGGGCCGGCACGCGGGAGCGGCCACCGGGCCGAGCCGCGGTGGGGCGGAGCCCTCGGCTCCGGAGACGGCCCGAGTCGTCGACGCGCGTTGACCCCGTAGGCGGCGTAGAGGAGGTCTTGGGTGCATTCGGCGCACCGCCGGCCGCCGCTCCCGACGCGCTCGGTGGCGCCGCCCGCTCTGCGCCGCGCGCGCCCTCGTCGACGTGCGGCGTCCCGGCCCCAGGCCGGGCCACCGAGTGTCGACGCCGGCTTTGGCCGAGGACTCCCGTCCTCAAGGCCACGTGTCGGGCGGTCATGCACGGCGGGAGAGCTCACCCGAGCCGAGGGCTCCCGACCTCAAGGACACGGGTGGGTTGGGCTGGGGGACGAAGAGGTGGCGCGGCATCCCGTAGGCCGGCTCGTCGTCGTCGGGAGCGATCGGTGAGGTCGCCGTCGGCCATCGCACGGTCTTTGGCCGCCCCGCGGAGGGAAGAAGGGGTCCGTGAGTGGGGGAAAGGGCCTTCCCCTGTGCAGGCGGCGGCGGGGTGGTTGCCAGGGCCGGGGAGGCCGTGGCCGGAGAAGAGGAGGTGGCGGGCGCTGCCTGACCGGCCGAGGGGACCCCCCCCCCTCCAGGCCGGCCCCTGCCATGTCCGCCGGAAGCCCCCCAGTGGGGGACGCTGAAAGTCCCTAGTTTGGTTTTGGCTAATTGATGAAACCTAGGACTAACCTTGTTTATCTAAGTGGTTGATTTAGAGAAAGGTTGTCCACATGATGAGCATATTGAATATGAAGCATGACACGTGTCATGTGATCAAAGATGAAGATCAAGACGATGCTTGGCTCCATGGACCGGTGTTGAAGGTGAAGGGCTAGTCGAGACTTCGGAGTGAAGGACCATGCGATGGTGAAGCTCGGGCAAGACTAGGCGCCGATGGACCGATGCACGGTGAAGGGCAAGTGAAGTCAAGATCGATGGATCGAGACGGTCACATGATGGTGTGAAGTGTTCATATCATTTGGAGGAACAAAATGGGCTCAAGGCAAAGGTATAACCGATAGGGCCATTTTGTTTTGCACTCAAGACACCATAAAGGGTGTGAGTGGTTTAGGATCGATAGCCGCACTATTAAGAGGGGAAGTCTTATCGGCTATTCGACGCATGGGTGCCACTAGGTGAATTCATGAAGTGCATTGCATGTAGGGCCTAGTGAGCTAACCTAACCTTTGGGAAATGATTGTGAAAAGCTAACACACAAGCACATGGAGATGTACACTTGGTGGTGTTGGCACATTTACAAAGGTGGCGTTTGGACGCGCTGTGGTTTGCGGGGGTAGAGATGGGTTTGGGTCCCTCTCTTCCTCCCGCCGAGCTTGTGAGGCGGGATTCGCTTTCGGGAAAAATGGATGCATATTTTCTATTGCGCCGGATGCAAAATTTGGTTGAAATCATGCTATCTATGATGTTCAAGTTGGTATACTTGTTGGATAGCATGTCGAGAAGTTGGCGACAAAACGACAAAGGCTGCTCTGCGAAAAGGCGCCGGACGCGCCTTGGCGGGCGCCGGGCGCGTCCGGCGCATTGAGGCGGCCTCGGGCGTTACGGGCGAGCTCTATGAGCGCCGGACGCGGGAAGTGGCGCGTCCGGCGGTGGCCGGGCGCCGACCCGAAACTTCCCGGGCAGGGGTGTGCTTGCGGTCGCTCGGTCGGACGCGGCCGCCGGACGCGTTGCGGACGCGGCCGCCGGACGAGGGCGCGGACTCGGGCCGAATACGGTGAGCGTCCGGCGGGTCGGAGCGTTCAAATGAAGATGGAGCAACGGTCGACTTTGGGCGTGCGCGTGGCGAAAACGAGTTGCGCCGGACGCGTCCGGCGACGCGCCCAAGGCGCGTCCGGCGCTTGTTGTTTTCGCCCCCGAGGGGGTAACGGCTAGTTTGAAGTGTTGGGTCTATAAATAGATGGGTGGCCGGGCTTGGCTCTCTCCCTTGGCTCTCCCAACTCATTCATTCATCCTTTGAGCTAAAGAAACACTCTCCCTCTCATCTCTCTTGCTTGATTGTGAATCCAAAGTGAGATTGAGAGATCACCTAGTGCATTGCATTGCTTGAGGGCATCTAGTGGCACTTGTGGGTGGTTTAGCCGGTGGATTTCTTGTTACTCTTGGAGAGTACCGCTCTAAGCCGGCTTGGAGATTGTTGGAGGCATTGGCAAGAGAAGGTGATTGTTCTTGGCCACCTCCGGTTGCTTGTGAGAGGTTTGAGCTCACCTCGTGGGGATCACGAAGAGCATCCTAGTGGATTGCACGTGTCGTTGAGTACCTCGCTTGAGAGTGGGTCTTGCGGTGCCTTGCGGGCGAGCCTTGAGGGGCTAGTGACTTGAGGGTCACACCGAAGAACCATCTAGGTGTTGGTCGACACAACCGGTGACTAGCTTGGCGGTGCCCAAGTGAACACCGGGTGAACAAAAACAATTGTGTTCATCTTAGTTCCCGGTGATTGGTCTCCGATTGTGTGTTGCCGATTGATTGATTGTTCATCTCTTGGTGATTGGCAACCTCGACTCTACGCGTTGGTATAACAAGCTCCTACCCTCTCTTGCATTACTTTGTTTACATTCTTGCAAAGTAGAATTGCTTGCGTGGTCGGTCGGGAACCACATCTTGTGTAGACTAAATCCGTGGGTAGAATTGCTTGTGTGGTCGGTCGGGAACCACTCCTTGTGTAGATTAAATCCCGTGGGTAGAACTCTTGATCACTAGCGGTAGCTATTGTTTGTGCTAGTGATCACCTACTAGAATTGTTTGGATAGGAGGCTTGCAACATCTAGTAGGCTAAGCAAAACTTGCTTTCCGCCGTTTGTGTATCTAACGAAGTTTGCTTAGTGAGTTTATAGAAATTTTTATAGGCTATTCACCCCCCTCTAGCCATCTAGGACCTTACAAGTGGTATCGGAGCCGAGGTCACCGTCTTAGTGCAAGGCTTAACATCCTACGGTGTTAAGATGGCTCAAATTGTGTTCAACCATGTTGGGGGCAAACCGCCTATGTTTGATGGAGTTAGTTCCTTTGATCATTGGAAGAGAAAGATGATCATGTATCTTGGTTCAATTCAAGAGAGGGTCTTGCAAGTTACATTGCATGACTATGCCATTCTTGATAATGATCATCTCACCGATGAAGATAGAGCCAACATCACTTGCAATAGAATGGCTCTCAACACCCTATACAATGGCATTGATACAAAGGTGTTTGAGGGGATCAAGGATTTGGAACTTGCTAGTGAAGTATGGACAAGGTTGGGTGAGACATATGAGGGCACCAAGGTTGTGAAGAGTGCCAAGCTATATGGACTCAAGAGTGAGTTCGAGAACTTCAAGAAGAAGGAGGATGAAACTATCATTGAAATGTTTCATCGTCTACAAGTGATTGTGAATGATCTCAAGAGTTTGGGGCACAAGACAAAAGATGAAGACTTTTGTCACAAGTTCTTGATTTGCTTGCCGAAGAGCTTCAAGATGTTGAAGCTAATGCTACAAAGAGATGGGCTTGAAAATAAGAAGCCAAATGATTTGCTTGGTGAAGTCTTGACATATGACAAATTTGATCAAGATGATGAGAAGGTGGAAGAGGAGAAGAAGAAGAAGACCGTGGCATTCCAAGCCACATCCTCCAAGGGCAAAGCACCAATCCTTGAAGAAGAAGAAACCAATGAGGAAGATGGTGACTTTGAGATTGATGATGAGGCACTTGCTCTTGTGGTGAAGAAGATGGGCCACATGTTCATCAAGAGAAGAGGCTTCAAGAGGAACAACTTCAAGAAGCAAGAGCAACCAAGAAAGTGCTTCAATTGTGATAGCACCGAACATCTACAAGCCGAATGCCCATATGAGAAGAAGAAGAACTACAACAAGGGCAAATTTGAGAAGAAGAAGCATGAGGCCAAGATGACACTCAAGAAGGGCAAGAATGGTGCATTTGTGGTTACTTGGGAAAGTGACAATGATGATGAAGATGAAGATTCAAGCAACAAGGCTATGGCTTCCATTGCCATCAACAAGAAGTCTTCATTATTCTCTACATCACCATCATGCTTCATGGCCAAGGAAACAAAGGTACAATATGATGATAGTGATGATGATAGTGAGATGGAATATGCTCACGATGTTGATAATGTTGATGATGATGATGAACCGACTAAGGATCAATTATATGACTTGATGCAAGAAACTAGAGATATAGCTATTGCCAAGGAAAAGGAGTGCAAGAAGCTTTCAATGAAAGTAGAAATACTTGAGAAAGCCCTAGGTGAGCTTATGACCACTCATGAGAGTCTAGTGGTAGACCATGAGAAACTTGGTGATGCTCACTCTAAGCTTGAAAAGGCTCACTCACTTCTACTTGAGCAACAAGCAAAGAAAGTGGTGGTTGCATCATGTGATATAGGTCTTACTTGTGACATCATTGATGAGTCATTTTATCAACCTATCATCATGACAAATGCTAACCCTTCTTGTAGCACATCATCCACCACCACCACCGACTCTATCTCCACTACTAGTGATGGCTTCACTTGTGATGCTACACTAATGGTAGAGAATGAGACCCTCAAGAAGGAGGTGGATGAGCTCACTCATGCCTTAGGCAAAGCCTATGGTGGTGAGGCCCGCTTGCTAAAGTGCTTGGGTAGCCAAATGTTCTCTCTTAACAAAGAGGGATTGGGCTATAACCCCAAGAAGGGCAAGTCGGCCTTTGCAACTCCAAAGCCTAGCTTTGTGAAGAGCAATGGTCGGTTTTGCTATAGATGCAAGCAAGTTGGGCACCTAGAGCAAAATTGCAACAAGAAGCAACAAAACAAGAAACTTGACAATGCTATACCTCTTGATTCTTGTTATGTGCTTACCAAGGGTGTGAAAGGTGTACAAGCTAAGTTTGTTGGTACACCCATTGTTGGCCCAAAGAAGAAGGCAATTTGGGTACCAAAGAGCTTAGTCACTAACCTACAAGGACCCAAGCAAAAATGGGTACCTAAGCTTCATTGATTTGCTTGTAGGTGAATTATAAAGCCGGAGGAAGGCATTGGATTATTGATAGTGGGTGTTCTCAACACATGACCGGCACATCAAGAATGTTTGATTCAATTGAGAAGAATGATCGTGGCATTGAGTCAATTACTTTTGGCAATAACAAGAAAGGCAAGGTTGTTGGTTTGGGCAAGATTGCAATATCAAATGACATGAGTATCTCCAATGTGATGCTAGTTGAAAGCTTGGATTTCAATCTTCTCTCCGTGGCACAAATTTGTGATCGAGGCTACAAGTGCATTTTTGGGGCAAATGATGTTGAGGTAGTTTCTCTTGATGACTCCAACTTGGTGTTCAAAGGCTTTAGATATGAGAATCTCTATCTTGTTGATTTCAACACTAGTGAAGCTTCTTTGACAACATGTTTGATATCAAAATCAAGTTTGGGTTGGCTTTGGCATAGAAGGCTTGGGCATGTTGGCATGAAACAATTGAAGAAGCTCACACAACACAATCTTGTTGAAGGCTTGAAAGATGTTGTATTTGAGAAGGACAAGTTGTGTAGTGCATGTCAAGCCGGAAGCAAGTTGGAAGCTCACATCCAAAGAAGAGTATAATGAGCACATGCAAGGCATTTGAGTTGTTGCACATGGATCTATTTGGCCCAACTACATACACAAGTATTGGTGGCAACAAGTATGGGTTTGTCATAGTGGATGACTTCACAAGATTCACATGGGTATTCTTCCTTAGTGACAAGAGTGAAGTGTATGACACCTTCAAGACCTTTCTCACTAGAGTTCACAATGAGTTTGACATGAGAATCAAGAAAGTGAGAAGTGACAATGGGAGTGAGTTCAAGAATACAAGAATGGAAGAATTGTGTGATCACTATGGCATTGGTCATCAATTCTCGGCCAAGTACACTCCACAATCAAATGGCCTAGTTGAGAGGAAGAATAGAACATTGCTTGATATGGCTAGATCAATGCTTCATGAGTACAATGTTAGTCAATCATTTTGGGATGAAGCAATCAACACGGCATGTTACTATATCAATAGGCTCTATTGTCATACTTTGCTAGAGAAGACCCCATATGAGTTACTTCATGGAAGAAAGCCCAACATTGGCTATTTTAGAGTATTTGGTTGCAAATGCTACATCTTGAGAAAGGGCACTAGATTGGGGAAGTTTGAAAAGAGATGTGATGAGGGGTTCCTACTCGGTTATTCAACTACAAGCAAAGCTTATAGAGTTTGGAACAATTCAAGTGGCATTAGAGAGGAAGTCCATGATGTGCAATTTGATGAAACCAATGGGTCACAAGATGAAGATGAGAATCTAGAAGATGTTGGTGGAACTCAATTGGTTGAAGCTATGAAGAACATGGACATTGGTGACATAAGAGCAAAGCAAGTGGTTGATGTGCAAGATGATAAAGATGAAGTGCTCAATTCTTCATTGAGGCAAGCTAGCAATGCTCAAGTGCAAGATCATGGTGCTAGTTCATCAAATGAAGACAAGCCAAGTGATCAACCAAGTTCAAGCAATCAAGTGCAAGTGCTACAACCACAACATGTTGCAAGAGATCACCCAATTCATAGTGTCATTGGTGATATTAGAAGTGGTGTGCAAACAAGATCAAGAGTGACTATGATTTGTGAATATGCATCATTTGTGTCAACCAAAGAGCCAAAGAAAGTTGAGGAAGCCTTGGATGATGCCGATTGGATCATGGCAATGCAAGAAGAGCTCAATAACTTCACAAGAAATGATGTGTGGGAGTTAGTTGAGAGGCCGGAGGATCACAATGTCATTGGAACCAAATGGGTTTTCAAGAACAAGCAAGATCAAGATGGTGTTGTGATTAGAAACAAAGCAAGACTAGTTGCACAAGGCTATACTCAAGTTGAAGGTCTTGACTATGATGAAACATATGCTCCCGTGGCAAGATTGGAGGCAATAAGGATACTATTGGCTTATGCATGTGCCCACAACATCAAGTTATATCAAATGGATGTCAAGAGTGCATTTCTCAATGGGATCATCAATGAGCTAGTATATGTTGAGCAACCTCCCGGTTTTGAAGATGAGAAGAGACCCAACCATGTGTACAAATTGAAGAAAGCTTTGTATGGCTTGAAGCAAGCACCTAGAGCATGGTATGAGAGATTGAAGACTTTTCTTCACTCCAAGGGGTTCATTATGGGCAAGGTTGATACTACTCTATTCACCAAGAAGATTGGTAATGATCTCTTCATTGTGCAAATCTATGTTGATGATATCATCTTTGGATCAACCAATCAAGCATATTGTGAAGAATTTGGTGAAATGATGGCAAAAGAGTTTGAGATGTCCATGATTGGTGAACTTAGCTATTTCCTTGGTCTTCAAGTCAAGCAATTGAAGAATGGGACATTTGTGAGTCAAGGGAAATACATAAGGGACATGTTGAAGAAGTTTGGAATGCAAGATGCAAAGCCAATCTCAACTCCAATGGGCACCAATGGGAATCTTGATAGTGATCATGATGGCAATATGGTGAATCAAAAGGATTATCGGTCATTGATTGGAAGCCTACTCTATGTCACCGCATCAAGACCGGATGTCATGTTTAGTGTTTGCATGTGTGCTAGATATCAAGCCTCACCTAGAGAGAGTCATCTCACGGCCGCAAAGAGAATATTGAGGTACTTGAAGCAAACAAGAGATGTTGGATTGTGGTATCCTAAGGGGTCAAAGTTTGAATTGATTGGATATTCGGACTCCGACTATGGTGGTTGCAAGATCAATAGAAAGAGCACAAGTGGTACATGTCAACTTCTTGGAAGATCACTTGTGTCATGGTCCTCAAAGAAACAAAATAGTGTGGCAATCTCTACCGCCGAAGCCGAATATGTTAGTGCGGGGAGTTGTTGTGCACAATTGCTTTGGATGAAGTCAACTTTGAAGGATTATGGCATCAACTTCAAGAATGTGCCATTGTTTTGTGACAATGAAAGTGCAATCAAGATGACACAAAACCCGGTTCAACATGGAAGAACAAAGCACATTGACATAAGGCATCATTTCATTAGAGATCATCAACAAAAGGGTGACATTTCCATTGAAAGTGTGGGTACCGATGATCAACTTGCCGACATCCTCACCAAGCCACTTGATGAAAGAAGGTTTTGCAAGCTAAGGAATGAATTGAACATTCTTGACTTCTCAAACATGTGTTGAATGCACCCCACCACTACTTGACATGCCTCTCCTTCGACAAAGCAAGGTACCATTGTGTGACATGTCATTCATGCTTAGGATTATACTTGTGGTAGCACATGTAGACATATAAGGTGCATTTGGAGCATTCATGATAAATCAAATGTGTTTGATGTATATATGTTTACCACTATTGCTTCTATGCTTTGCTTGATCTAGTGGTGACATATGACATGTTTGTGGGCTTGTAATCCTAGTGTTGAATCTAGAATATTTGCTACAAGTGTTTAATTCAACATAGGCAAGATAACCCTTGTCATGAGGTGTGAAGAAGCTTGTCTTTGGTTCAAACCGAATTAAATGTCTTTGGCAAATGGTCTAGATTGAACCAAATTTTGACTAAAGTTTTGTTTACTCCATCAAAGTCATTTTCTCTCCACAATTTGATCCCATTTTTGGGCAATTGTTGACAAAGGGGGAGAGAAAAAGATGATTGAACATGATAAAGGGGTAAATAAAATTTTGATGCACACAAGAAGGGGGAGCAAGCTCATGAACAAAGTTGTTGCATTTGTTTGTGCATTCTCATATGACTTGCTCATGGCACCTAGTTTTAAAGTTTTGTACAAGTGGTGTCTTCTTGCCTGTGTGGTGCAATGCTAGTATAGGACTTGAATGGTGTAATGATCTACTAGCATGCATAGGTTGTAACTAGACTCCCCAAGCTTTACAAGTGGTTCAAGAACTTTGCTTATAATGTTGATCTCACGGGATTCTTGAGTTTTTGATGGATGTCTAGTTACTTCATGGTGCTAAGGACGGTGTAAATTGCAACTCCGATTGGTATCACGCTTCAAAGGTCCATTTCTTACACCTTAGCATCATCTTGGTAGAATTACTCTCCCCACAATTTTATCCATGCATATGTGCAAAGCTTCAAATCCAAACTCTATGCACATATGTAGGGGGAGCTAATGCTACCAAAACCGAACTTGCTATAATTGTCCAAATTTCTCTTGTGAGCTTAATGATTGGACAAGTATGACAAGTTCAAAATCTTTATTATAAAATCATCTTTGTTGAGGTTGTCATCAATTACCAAAAAGGGGAGATTGAAAGTCCCTAGTTTGGTTTTGGCTAATTGATGAAACCTAGGACTAACCTTGTTTATCTAAGTGGTTGATTTAGAGAAAGGTTGTCCACATGATGAGCATATTGAATATGAAGCATGACACGTGTCATGTGATCAAAGATGAAGATCAAGACGATGCTTGGCTCCATGGACCGGTGTTGAAGGTGAAGGGCTAGTCGAGACTTCGGAGTGAAGGACCATGCGATGGTGAAGCTCGGGCAAGACTAGGCGCCGATGGACCGATGCACGGTGAAGGGCAAGTGAAGTCAAGATCGATGGATCGAGACGGTCACATGATGGTGTGAAGTGTTCATATCATTTGGAGGAACAAAATGGGCTCAAGGCAAAGGTATAACCGATAGGGCCATTTTGTTTTGCACTCAAGACACCATAAAGGGTGTGAGTGGTTTAGGATCGATAGCCGCACTATTAAGAGGGGAAGTCTTATCGGCTATTCGACGCATGGGTGCCACTAGGTGAATTCATGAAGTGCATTGCATGTAGGGCCTAGTGAGCTAACCTAACCTTTGGGAAATGATTGTGAAAAGCTAACACACAAGCACATGGAGATGTACACTTGGTGGTGTTGGCACATTTACAAAGGTGGCGTTTGGACGCGCTGGTTTGCGGGGGTAGAGATGGGTTTGGGTCCCTCTCTTCCTCCCGCCGAGCCTGTGAGGCGGGATTCGGCGCTTTCGGGAAAAATGGATGCATATTTTCTATTGCGCCGGATGCAAAATTTGGTTGAAATCATGCTATCTATGATGTTCAAGTTGGTATACTTGTTGGATAGCATGTCTGAGAAGTTGGCGACAAAACGACAAAGGCTGCTCCTGCAGAAGGCGCCGGACGCGCCTTGGCGAGCGCGCCGGGCGCGTCCGCGCATTGAGGGCGGCCTCGGGCGTTACGGGCCGAGCTCTATGAGCGCCGGACGCGGGAAGTGGCGCGTCCGGCGGTGGCGGACGCCGACCGAAACTTCCCGGCGGGGTGCTTACGATCTCGGTCGGGCCAGCGGCCGCCGGACGCGTTGCGGACGCGGCCGCCGGACGAGGGCGCCGGACTCGGGCCGAATACTGTTGAGCGTCCGGCGGGTCGGAGCGTTCAAATGAAGATGGAGCAACGGTCGACTTTGGGCGTGCGCGTGGCGAAGCAGAGTTGCGCCGGACGCGTCCGGCGGCGCGTCAGTGGCGCGTCCGGCGCTTGTTGTTTTCGCCCCCGAGGGGGTAACGGCTAGTTTGAAGTGTTGGGTCTATAAATAGATGGGTGGCCGGGCTTGGCTCTCTCCCTTGGCTCTCCCAACTCATTCATTCATCCTTTGAGCTAAAGAAACACTCTCCCTCTCATCTCTCTTGCTTGATTGTGAATCCAAAGTGAGATTGAGAGATCACCTAGTGCATTGCATTGCTTGAGGGCATCTAGTGGCACTTGTGGGTGGTTTAGCCGGTGGATTTCTTGTTACTCTTGGAGAGTACCGCTCCTAGCCGGCTTGGAGATTGTTGGAGGCATTGGCAAGAGAAGGTGATTGTTCTTGGCCACCTCCGGTTGCTTGTGAGAGGTTTGAGCTCACCTCGTGGGGATCACGAAGAGCATCCTAGTGGATTGCACGTGTCGTTGAGTACCTCGCTTGAGAGTGGGTCTTGCGGTGCCTTGCGGGCGAGCCTTGAGGGCTAGTGACTTGAGGGTCACACCGAAGAACCATCTAGGTGTTGGTCGACACAACCGGTGACTAGCTTGGCGGTGCCCAAGTGAACACCGGGTGAACAAAAACAATTGTGTTCATCTTAGTTCCCGGTGATTGGTCTCCGATTGTGTGTTGCCGATTGATTGATTGTTCATCTCTTGGTGATTGGCAACCTCGACTCTACGCGTTGGTATAACAAGCTCCTACCCTCTCTTGCATTACTTTGTTTACATTCTTGCAAAGTAGAATTGCTTGCGTGGTCGGTCGGGAACCACATCTTGTGTAGACTAAATCCCGTGGGTAGAATTGCTTGTGTGGTCGGTCGGGAACCACTCCTTGTGTAGATTAAATCCCGTGGGTAGAACTCTTGATCACTAGCGGTAGCTATTGTTTGTGCTAGTGATCACCTACTAGAATTGTTTGGATAGGAGGCTTGCAACATCTAGTAGGCTAAGCAAAACTTGCTTTCCGCCGTTTGTGTATCTAACGAAGTTTGCTTAGTGAGTTTATAGAAATTTTTATAGGCTATTCACCCCCCCTCTAGCCATCTAGGACCTTACAGACGCGTCACCAGACTGCGCCAATTCGCGAGCTTCGTCCATGGCCGAGGTCTCCCCGACCTCAAGTACCATGGGCGGGCGGGTCGGCGTTTCGTCAAACACACGTGTGCGCGGCTGCCGCGACTCGCCGCCAATGTGTCGTCCGTCGCTTCCATGTCCACGGTGCCAGAAGCAAGACCGTCGGGGGTAGAGGGCAGGGCCGGGGCGGTAGACGCTGCGCGGGTGGCGTCGGCGTGTCCGCCGACCACCCGGCTTCCCTCCACGGCCGACGGGCCGACGGCCTCCACGAAGAAGACGGGCGTCGGCTGTGAGGCAGCCACCACCGAGCGAGCGTGCGCAGGCGGCTCCGGCGAGTCGACGGCGTGGGCCTCGCTCTCCGGCCGGGCAGCGCGAGCCCCGGAGTCGGGCGCGCCGGTTGCATCGGCCGCCGCTCCCGTCGCGGAAGGCAGCGGCGGCGGCTGCGCGCCGGCCTGTGCGTGCCGCTGGCGAGGGGCGGGGGAGGAACGCGGGGTGGCCGCGCCCGCGCCCGCAGCTCCGGTCGGAGAAGACGACGGCCGCGGCGAGGAAGACGGCGGCGGCGGCGGCTGCTGCACGCCAGCCCGCGCGCGCCGTCTGCGGTGGGGAGGGGAAAAGACGAGGAGAGGTGGTGGGGAGGTGGATCTGGGCTTCAGTGGGTGCGAGGAGGAGGCGGCGGGCGCCGGTGCCTGGGTGGCGACCGGCGCCGCCGCCGGCGGCGGCGGGGAGGGGGCCAGGAGGAGGGCTAGGTCATCGTCCTATCGATAGGCCACACAAAGGGAACCCTCAGACACAATGCATAATCAGGAATGAAGAAGCTAAAAATAAAGAAAAAAAAATTGGGGGTATTTCAGAGAGATTACTGGCTTGATTTTGGAGGTTTGGTTAAAGTGAGTGTGTGATTATTTGTTAAACTCTTTTTTGAGACTGAAATAGGACAAAAGAATGTAGCTAAGTTGGTGATTCTGATAAGGTACTTTTCTGTAAATGTATTCTCATTTGCTCGGCAGTGCATTTCATGTATCACTCGCACACCCGTGTGATGGGCTATCTTGTCTCTTTCAGATGTTTCCAGAAGACGTGATATCGAAGTTGCTGAGTGATGCAGATAAATATGATGCCAAGATAAATAAGGTAGCCTGCTTGAGAACCTACACTCAAGTGGCATCTGCCTATAAAGTTAGGGCTTTTAAAAGGAAGAAATTGGATCGCTTGGTGAAGAAAGCTAAGAAAGTGTTGGTTCAAAAAAGAAAGCTAAGTCCTGAGAGCTCCCAACGGCTCGCTCGATGGCGGCGTCCGTACACCCGCCGCCGCACCCCCAAATCCTCCGCCGCCCGAGCACCACCTCCCGGATCCGCTCGCCCGGCGCCCTCCGCCACGCAGCCAAGCCCGAGGTAGCCCTCGTAGCCCGCGGCATCCCCGTCCGGAGCAGATCCAGTTCGGTCTCCGTTCGAAACGCCCGCCGCCTCCGCCACCGATCCACACCCGACGCCCGGAGCCGGACGACGGCACAGTGGTTCTGCCACCCCGGATTCCACGTCGGCAAGGCCCAAGAAATCCTCGTTCGCTGAGGTGGTCAAGATGGGAGCGCACGCATTCAATCCGAGGAGGAGCTTCACCAACCTCAACACGGGCGTCTCGGATCCGTCATTGCTTTGTGCCCGGGAGGAGCAATTACTCCCGTCGCGGCTTTGCTGCGAGGCCTCGTCACATCGCCGCGCAGGCTGGCTATGGCTCTCCGTCGCGTCGTAGCTCGGCGCCCGCGGGGGACTTATTACAAGCGTGCCCCCCATGGCTTCCACCTCTCGCCGCGGGGCTGCTCGGCAATCGGTCGCATCACGCCTTGCTGGTTTCCAACGAGAGGTTCACTCTTGCCCAAGAGATTTCAATTCCGCCCGAGCGGGCTGGAGCGAGGTAAGGAAGAAGTGCGGTGGCGGAATTCAAGTGCCGCACCAAACTCCCGTTGCCCAAAGCCTCCTCGCGCGAAGTACATTCAAGCAAACCAGGCCTCCTCTGCTCTCCGAGTGTTCCGCACCAAAACAGACGGGAGATGTTTCGTGTGTCTCGCGCGACCACGTAGCCGCTTCTTGCCGAGACCCGGTTCGTTGCTTCCGCCGTCGCTCCGGCCATCGGGAGCGCGGCTGCCCGGAACCGCCGCGAGGAAGTCGCGCGAGCCGCTGCAACCCCTTCGTCCGGGAGGGCCGAGGTCCTGCGCCGCCGCCACCACTTTCATCCTCGATCGCCATGGCGATCTGGGGGATCCGGCCACCCGTCCGGATGAGGATGAATGCCTCATCCCGACCTCCTACGCCATCGACGCGAGTCTCGCGCGAATGGGAGGACACGGCGACCGTGACACAGGGCCATGTCGGCGCCGCCGGCACGGGGCCGGAGACATCGAGGCGGTCTTTGCGCGACGAGTTCTGCCTCCGCCACGGCGAAGTCACCGTCACCAGTCACCACCCGGAGACCTTCCTCATCAAGTTCCAGCACCGCCACCATTGTGTCCAGGCCCTCAGGCGGGGCTGCGCCAAGCGCCACGGCATCGACATTCACTTCATCAAGTGGCGCGGCCTCAAGAACGCCACAGCGATCACTTTGATGTTCGGGGTCAAGCTCTGCCTCGACGGAATCCCCAACCACGCACGGGACGCGAGAAATCGTGGAGCGCATCATCGGCGGGCGTTGCGCGGCGGAGACCATCGAGACCAACCTCCTGCACCGGCGGAGACAAAGACGGTGGATTTGTGGGCTTGGCCGCGAATCCGAGTCTCATCCCCAAGAAGGTCGGCTAACCTTCACCGGCCGCACCAAGGACCCCGTTACGGAGTCCATAAGGGTGTACGAGACGGCACCGGAGCACCGGCGGCATGGCCGCAAGTATGGTGTCCTCATCCACCTTGAAGAAATCCACGACTACACCGTCTCCACCGTCGACGACAATGGCAAATTCTCCCCGGTAGCGTCGCCTCCCACGGTGGCATTTGGGTGTGATTGATGGTCACCGAGATCCCTCCGCGCGCCTTTGAGGACTTCCCACATCACCCGCCACCGCCGCGCACCGGCAACATCGAACGCGGTGGCGGCGGCAAGGCAACACGACGTCGGGATGGCCGTGGACCCAAGAGCAAGTACAACGACGACCACCCGGGTACGACCTCGGCGCGGCCATCGGCGCCGCCATGACGACGACGACTACGACGATCGTGGCCATGGGGGCCGTGATGATCGCGAACGCGGCCGCAACTACGGGGGGGCGCTACAACGAGGGCGCCCCGGTGTACCGCGAGCGTTCCGCTCGCCCGCGGCGTGTGTGGGGACATGGCGGGCGGCGGCGGGGCTCCACCAAGATGACCTCAAGGCACAAGAACCACTACCCCAACCGAACCGGCTACGAACGTGTCGAGCTGCGGGCTTCGGAGGCTGTTCAAGGTACATCTTTGCGCGCGCTCCGAACGCCGTGCAATACATCGTCGGGGCGGCGGCGATGAGAAGGCGGTCGGGGCTTCGCGGTGGCCATGCAAGCACTTTGCTCAACGACTACATCAACAAGGCCCGCACGCTAGGCGCTGACCTTGGCCTCGTGGAAGCACCCCCAAGAGCTAGCGGAACATTGGCGGTTACGGGACCGGCGTCATCGGGAATGAAGCCTCGTCCGCCACACTCAAGCATCTTGCACCGAACGCCACCGTCCCGGTGCCGACGTCTTCGCACGCCTCTTGCGGGACATTCGGCGCAAGGCACAACCACGACGACCCCGCCGGCGGCGACAATTGAGTGCTCCATCGACGCGCGTTGATCGAGGCCCTACGGCGAGCTGCGGCTTCAGCCGCATGGGGGGCGCCGCACTGCCCGGCCAACATCACGGCCGACTTCGCCAACCGTCAACGTGCGGGCGGCGTGCTTCCGAGCTTTTTTTGCGGGTCGAATGTTCAAAATTCTAGCATCCACTGAAACGATGAACTCCACGAGAGTAACAGCCCTCCCATGGGGGGACAAACTCCAACGAGTCTTCTGCTTTCTTCGCCAACGCGACGCCGCCGATCATCCGAGCAACCCCGGCCCACCGAAGGCCCCGCCGGCAATACGGCAACGTCGCGGGCGTCGGCGCCGAGTCTTCGACATGTCATCGGTACGCCGCGGTGCGCGACTCGCCAAAAATCGACCCTTGACACGGATGCGCGTGCACAACAAAACTTATGCGGAAGCTTGGGCTCTTGCAAGATGATCTTCAACTGTTGAAACGCATTGCGGGAATTCGTCGCCATGTTCAATGGACCGCCGCGCATCGGGTGATCGCCGCGCTCGAGATGTTCAACCTAGAGGACGACTCGGCAATGGAGATTGACGAGGCCCTCATCAACTTTGCGGGAGAAGGAGTTGCCGACCTCCGGGAGGCAACGCTGCCCGCCGCAGCTCGACGCAAGTAGCCTGATGGCTCAAGAGTTCCAACTCGTTATCATTATGTATCCGGACTTGAACCTCCATTGTCGCGACCTTTTAATTTCAGCTCTTGTGATGTACTACCTAAGGCAACATTGTTGTGCCACCTGAAGACTTGTTGCGTGATTTGCTCCGGCAACCAAGGCCCGGTACTTTTAATCAACTACGGATCGTCGCCCGATATGTGCTCGGTGCAATGCGATCTCCAGCAAGCTTCATGTTGTGCCTGCGACTACTACAATTTACATTTCTCCTACGCATTACTCCATAATGCTGCCTCTCCTCGCCTCTGTTTGGTACTGCATGATGCTACTACTTCCTGCACTGATTTTTGGGCTGGGCAGCCTACGAGTTTTTGGGTTCTCAAATGATAGGACCAGACATAGATATACTATGTTGGAACGTTCGTGGTTTGAATCGTCGGGACGGGAAGGATGTTGTGCATCAAACTTTAGCGAATACAAGGTGCCACATCGCTTGCCTACAAGAATCAAAGTTGTCCTCTTTGGACCAGCACACTGCAGCCTACCTGGGTGGTTTCCGTCTACGTAGCTTTGTGTTCAAGCCTGCGACCGGCCTACTTGGAACGCGAGGAGGAATTGTCATTCTATGGAATGATGACTACATCACTTTAAGCAACTGCTCCATCGGAGAATTCCATCTCTCGGCGACATTGAAGTTAACGAGTGCTCAACAAAGTTTAGATTGTCTGTTGTATATGGGCCAACTAGACATCGGGCACGGCAAAGATTCCTGGAGGAACTAAAAACAATCAAGCCTGAGAACAATACACGGTGGCTACTTCTTGGTGATTTCAACTTAATTTACAAGGCGGCGAGATAAGAACAACGAGAAGACTAAACCGAGACTAATGCGGCAGTTCCGAGAAGCTCGGATGAAGGTGAACTTCAGGAGATACACCTCCAAAATCGTAAATTCACATGGAGTAGTGAAAGGCGCCAACCAACGCTAATGAAGCTAGACAGAGTTTTTTGCAATGCCGAGTGGGACTCAGTATTCCCCTCACACGTTCTTCATGCCCTATCCACCTCACTATCCGACCATGCTCCGCTCCTGCTCTCCAACCAAAGCGGTCCGCGACGGCCTAGGACATTCCGCTTTGAAAATTTCTGGGTTAAACTCCCGGCCTTCAAAGAGGTCGTGGCGAGGGCATGGGAGGAACGCTCAGATCACCATGAGCCTTTCCATGTCCTATACAACAAGCTGCGCGTCACAGCACAACACCTGAAGAATTGGAGCAATGGAATCTGCTCGGATGCCAAAATGAAGCTGCACATGGCACTAGAAGTAATCTTGCGCCTAGATGTTGCACAGGAAACTAGAAGCTTATCACCAGCAGAGTTCGACCTCAGAGCAAAGCTTAAAAGACGGGTTCTCGGATTGGCGGTCATTGAAAGAGCCAGAACTAGGCAAGCCTCGCGTGTGACCAATATTAAATTGGGTGACGCCAACACAAAATATTTCCACCGAAGAGTAAACGCGAGAAGAAGAAAGAACCACATCCAGAGGCTACGGAAAGAACAAGGGTGGGCGGTCTCACATGATGAAAAAGCCACGGTGGTCCAAGAACATTTCCAACAAATTATGAGTCGGCCGCCACAAAGGCAAAGTGATCTAAATTGGGAGCGTCTGCAAATTTCACCACATAATCTTGACATGCTTGCTGACGACTTCACAGAAGCTGAGATCAGACATGCAATCTTTCAGATGCCTACCGACAAGGCGCCCGGTCCGGATGGCTTCACAGCCCTGTTTTTCAGAGAATGTTGGGATATTATCAAAGGGGATGTCATGAACGCGGCCAATGCTTTCCACCAGCTGCGCACCTCCAGTCTAGCAATTCTCAACACGGCGAATGTCGTACTTATTCCAAAAAAGGATGGGGCTGAGGCGGTCTCAGACTTTAGGCCCATAAGCTTAATCCACTCCTTCGCAAAGATCATCGCAAAGGCCATGGCATTGCGCCTAGCGCCCCACATGAACAAATTGATCTCCAAGAGCCAGAGCGCCTTCATTAAGAAAAGAAGCATCCATGACAACTTCATGTCAGTTCGCTGTGCTGTACGTCGATTCCATAGAGCCAAGACCCCTGCCCTGTTTCTCAAGCTTGACATCTCAAAAGCTTTTGACTCGGTCCGTTGGGAGTACCTGCTCACTCTGATGAGCAAGCTAGGCTTCCCCCAAAAATGGAGAGAGTGGGTGGCTGCCCTGTTATCCACATCGTCTTCCCGAGTCCTCCTAAATGGTGTCCCCAATGCGCCTATTAAGCATGGCAGAGGAGTTCGCCAAGGTGATCCTCTTTCACCGTTGCTATTTGTCATTGCCATCGACCCACCGCAAAGAATTCTCGACCTTGCCACGGAGGAAGGACTTTTGACAAAATTCAAAGGGAAACATTCTGTATTGCAAACATCCATGTATGCGGATGACACGACAATCTTCGTCAAGCCAAATAAGAAGGACGTCGCCGCAATCGCCGATATCCTCGCCATGTTCGGTGAAGTGTCAGGACTCAAAACAAATATTGAGAAGTCATCTGTCATCCCAATAAGATGTCATGGTGTTGATCTTGATGAGGTATTGTGTGCTTTCCCTGCTAGACGAGCGCACTTCCCAACTAAATACCTTGGTCTACCTTATCAACCACCAGATTGCAGAGGATCGATTTTCAGCCGCTTGTTGATAAAGCTGTGAGCAAGCTCACTGTTTGGAATGGCGAGAATATTAATCATGCAGGAAGATCCACCTTGGTCAAAGTGGTACTCACCTCATAGTCCGTATATTGCCTCACATCACTAAGAGCTCCTAAATCTACTTTGAAGGAAATTGACAACCTCAGAAAGAGCTTCCTGCGGGCCGGGTCGACAAGCCGACTGGGGAAAATGCAAAGTAAATTGGCCGCGCTCCACAAGACCAAGTTATTCGGGGTCTAGGCATTCTTCATCTTGGAAAGTTTGCAAGAGCCCTTCGTCTCAGATGGCTATGGAAAGAGTGGGAGGAGGAAGGAAGGATATTGAACGACCCGGACACGCCATGTGACTTGACCGATAGGCTCCTATTTGCTGCAGCATCTTCAATCACAATTGGTGACGGCGGAGAGCTTCTTTACGGAGCGGCGCATGGCTGCAAGGCCAAAGACCACAAGATATAGCACCAAGTATTTTTCGGATCTCAAAAAACAAAAACAAGTCAATCAACGAGGGCCTGCAAAATAAAGTGTGGATTAGGGATATAGACCTGCAGCATACAAGCTTCACCTCCCAGCACTTTGTGGAGTATGTCCAGCTTTGGAACGCTCTCAACCACTTTGAGTTACATCCGGACCGGGAAGATAGCATTGTTTGGAAATTCAACCCAAACGGAAATTTCACAACGGGATCGGCCTACCATGCGCAATTCATTGGAGCAACGGTGACAAATTTCAAACGACTCATCTGGAAAGTTTGGGCGCCACCAAAATGCAAATTCTTTGCATGGCTAGCCATCCAAAACAGGATATGGACGGCGGATAGGCTACAAGCACGCAATTGGCCGAACAATGGAGTGTGCCCCTTGTGCAGACATAGTCAAGAATCTGGAGTCCATCTTTTTCAGGACTGCCGCTATACTAGGCGTATTTGGGAAGGCATCGCAATATGGGCTGGGTAATGAGCAGCTGCGCCCCTCCGCCCGGGTGCTAGGAGATTCAATGCAAACTTGGTGGGAAAATTTAGATCGCACACCCTCGACGGCGAGACGAGGCCTTCGTTCGATCATCATCCTTGTTTGTTGGGAGATCTGGAAGGAAAGAAATTCAAGAATCTTTGAGCATAAGGAATCCGCGACAACGCAGCTACTCCAAAAAATCAAGGACGAGGCAAGGGTATGGGTAATGGCAGGAGCAAAACACGTGTCTAACCTTTTTTCGCGCGCTTGATGAGCTGAGTTTTGTATCTCCCTGTATTTGGTTGTACAGTGCCTGTCTAGGCTCCTTCTTTTTAATATAATAGGCAGCTCTCCTGCCGGTTCCGTTTCAAAAAAAAAAAGAAAGCTAAGAAAGTGTATCAAGCTGAACTAGTGGAAGTTGTATGTTCATAGGCAATGCTCATCGAATTCTGATTGACGTTCAATTGTGCATGTTGCTTAGTAAAATCAATGCATACACAAAACACGCGGGCTGATGTATTCGATTCCTATATTCGGCCGCTGGGCTATGGCTTACTCTGCTTTTGCTTCCATGATTTTGATTCCATCCAAACAACGATGGGTCCGGTGCCACCACAGCGCTAAAGGTGGAGGTCAAATAACTAATCGAGCAGGAGCACCTGCGCGTTTCACGAGTATCCAGCTCACATATCTCTACAGTACGAAACACGGGTTCAAGCTCCGGGAGGAGAAGTTGGCTTGCAAAACCTACGATCAATTTAAAAATCGCTTTCGTGTGCACTGTTTATGACTGTTTATCTACTATTCAGTCAAGAATTGCTACGGGTACATGAGAAACGTACCCAGAAGATCAAAGTAAACCCTTTTCTTTTGTAGAAAATTTCCAAAAAAGCATAAATAAACTAGAACCAACCTAGAGCATAGCTAATATTTTCTGCCTCTTCTTTGTCATAAAAAATCCAGAATAATTTATAAATTCCTCTCCCCTTCGCGTTTTGCCGATAAATTTTGAAAGTCTATATCTTATCCATCCTACATCCGAATCCGATAATTCTACCCCCCCACCCCAAAAAAAAAAAAATCTAAAACAAAACCCTAGATATTAAAATCCCTTTTGGTAATTTCTGGTCATTTTCGCAAACAGACAAAGTAGACCCTTTTTCTTTGCAGAAAATTTTCAAAAAATTAATAAATAAACTAAAATCTATCTAGAACGTATCTAAATATTTTCTACCTCTTCTTTGTCATAAAAAAAATATGATCACTGTTGTTTAAAAAAATGGTCCATAGCAACATAAACGCATAACCAAACTGGCTCAAAAGGCTAAACATCGTACCTGCTAAAAGATTAATCAACATTTGATCCAAACTCCTACACAACTGGTTCCATCCATGTGGCCGCGCGGCAACGCCGCGTGTTGTTTCTAGTGATATACTGAGAGCCCTCATTATTTTTGGGTCATTGGGTTAGTTTTAAATTTTTGTAAAATGAAATAGAATAGCATGAAACGTAATTAATTTAGAAGAGAAATGAACTCCAAACCTTAATCCATGAATCCATCTCATATCCATAGTTGGGGTCGCATCAATCCCTATGCGTTGAGGTGGATTGAAGCCTAAATTTCATTCTAATCCATCCTTCCACACGTGGATTGAAGTGAATCCAACGACATCAAATAAGCCCTAAAGTAGCAAGTCAAGAAAAATAGCTCCAACTTTTTTCAAAAAAAGGGAAAAAAAAAAGGAAAAAGTCTGTTTTTGGCCATTCAACTCTTGGCCAAGTCCAAGAATGGCCATTCAACTCTGAAACCATCTATCTTTGGCCATCCAATTTACAAAACCGGACATAAAAGGCCATCACCTGGTTTTGACCAACCAGGGCCACACCTGCCAGCCTCTAGTCTCATGAATCGAAGAGTTGAGCCACGGAAAGAATAGGAACGAACGAAACAGACGCTGCCGGACTCGCGCAGCCTTCCTTCGCTAGGGTTCGAAGACCGCGTAAGCGCGCGGCGCACGGCGGCGGCAGGTCCGGCCTCTCGGTGGGGGCGACGAGCGTGTGGCGCGCGGCGACGGCTGTCCGGCCTCGCGGTGGTGGCGCACGGCGCGCGGCGCAGCTGGTCCGCCTCGCGGCGGCGGTGCTCGGCGCTCGCGACCGTGGTGCGCACGGCGGTGGCCCAGTCCGACGGCGTGGAAACGGCGAAGCGGCGGACTCCTCTCGGCGGTCCTGGTGCGACGAACGTGGAAACAACGAAGCAGCAGCCTCCTCCCCTCTTAGCTCAAGAGGGCCAAGTCCATGGTTATGCAGAAGGCATTAGATGCCACTAAGGGTCAGTATCTACTCTGCAAGTGCCAAAGTTGATACAACTCCTTCTGGTTCAGCAACTATGCACATACACTCCAATGTGCCATTTTTCAAAGTTGGCTCCAGTGTTTCAATCACTATAAATTCAGGGAAGGCTGAGGTTCATTTGAAAACTCAAGGACCACCTCCTTCAAAAAAGCTCCCAATTAGAAGACCAGCCAAAGGCCCTATGTTATCTCTGCCAGCACCTAGTGATGCTATCTGAAATATGTGTAACATCCATGCTTAGTGCCAGACTGTAGGCTTAAGTTAATGTTGCTACCATCTAAATTAGGAACTATGATGTGTAATGCCAGACTATGTCTTTTGTAATGCCAGACTATGTCTTTTACTGTGTCAGCATGTGAATTGTAAGGAAATTTCATGTGTATGTGACATTGTGGTGTCAAAACCACCGAAGTGTGCCATCAAAACCAAGTGAACTGCTGTCCACATGGCTCTTTATGTCCGGTTTTGTAAATTGGATGGCCAAAGTTACACGGTTTTAGAGTTGAGTGGTCATTCTTGGACTTTGGTAAAAGTTGGATGGTTAAAAATAGACTTCTTAAAAAAAATAGCTCCAACTACGGTAAAGAACATGAAAGAAAGTGAGGGAATAGAAGCAGAACTATTTTGGGCTCAGCTACCGTGCTCAGCCGGAGACCGGAATTCCGGATCGGTACGCGTAAAGTCCAAAGGCACAGCTCTCAAGTTGAGCACAGGAAGAAAACCCAAACCCAAACCCAAACACACCACAGCACCGTCGCCATGTCCGCCGCCGCAGCCGACTGGCTCCCGTCAGCGTCCGTGACGGCGTCGGGCCGCCCGGTGCTCTCCGCCGGCGAGGTGGAGCGGAACCTCCTCCCGCTGGTGGACCTGGAGCCCGAGGAGGACCCGCGCCGCGCGCCGCTCCGCGCCTGCCTCCTCGCGCTCACCTCCCACCGCCTCATCTTCCTCCACGAGCCGTCCCGCTCCGCGCGGGGCCTCCCGCTCGCCGCCGTCGTCCACGCCTACCCGCCCCACCGCAGGCACGGCCACAACCCGCTCCGCTCCCTCTTCTCCTCGTCCTCGTCCTCCTCGTCGCAGCACCACCGCATCCGCCTCCAGATCTCCATGCCGCCCGCGCGATCGGAGGTCGTCGCCATCGTCGTCACCTGTAAGGCCGACGTTGACGTCTTCTTCGGGAGGCTGCTCGAGGCGATCCGTGCGAGGGCTTGGGAGGTGGCCCCCGCGGCTGCGCCGTCGAGCGGCACGCTGGTGGCAGAGGGGGCCGCGGGGCCTGCGGAGGCCGTCGCGATCCGGATGCCCGTTGTTGGGGTCTCGGGGATACTGCGGATGGAGCAGGAGTCGTGGGAGAGCGCCGGGCAGAACTTGCAAGATGCGTTCCAGGATCTCAATGCCCTCATGGTTAGAATTGCACAGCTGCCTATCATCTGAGACTGATCACCATGGTCTAATTTGAAATCGAACTCAATTATTATTGTTACTTTTTTATGCTCCAGAGCAAAGCTAAGGAAATGATGCAGTTAGCAGAGAAAATGAGGCTCAAGCTACTAACGAACTCATCCACTGAATCAAATTCCGTTGACGAAGAGATGGGTTCTAAGCAAGACATGCAGGATTTGCTATTGAGCGTTGGCATTGTGTCTCCTGTGACGAAAGAAACTGCTGGTGCGTTGTATCATCAGCAGTTGTCACTGCAGGTAACATGCAATTGCTTTTTTATGTAACTTATTTTGGAATGTAAATTGGCTTTAATAATGCACGAATTTATATGGGATGTGTAGATTAGATCTATATTTAGTTCAGCGCTTCATTGCCATATGGCTCAAGCACAACAATATATTTCCAGAACAAATATCTTTCTCCTCAATCTGGTGGGGATCACAACTTCTGGCGATTAATAATAACAGATTTACAGTTCATTTTCATATGTCAGCTAAACTCCTCAACCATATAGTAATTTACTATTAATATCACTAGAATTTATTCAGGAGCTCTGACTCCATCTTGTCAATGAAGATGTGTACATAGATCAAATATTTAGTTTGAGGTTGAGGTTCATCACCATTGGATTATGCACTTAGTATATTTACCAAACAAATAGCTTGTGTTTCATAGTTATGGCCCTGTTTGGCAACCCTGCTTCTTAGGATATTTTTTTTAAGACACAGTTCAACCAAAATGCAGAGCTTATCTTGAGGTTGTCCCAGAACTGCTTCCACTGGAAAGAGAAACATGAAAAGCTATGGGACAATTTGGTAGAGCTCCGCCTGGTTCTTGAGCATTTTTAGCTCATAGCTTATAGTGTAAATGGAGAAGTGATTCTTGTCAGCTCCGCACCAGAATGTAGTTGTATTTGAACTGTTTAGTAGAGCTTCGTAGGATCCGCTTGAAGAAGCTGGGAGCGGAGCTCTACTATACAGGCCCTAAGAAGTCATCGTAGCTACGCTTCTCAGCTTTCTCCCTACTCGCCACACCTCTCTCCTCTACACCGCTCTCCTCCCCGCACGACCCCATCTGCACGACTGCATTTGCCTCCTTGTAGCACTGTCCGCATCGGCCTCCTCACATTGCCACCACAACATTGCATCCACCTCACCACAGCGTGCTTGCAGAGATGGCATGCCCATGTCTAGGTCATGGTCTACGCCTCCACCGCCGGGAGAATGCACAACGTGCACCTCTGAGCTGCTGGCGGCACAGGTTCTCCGCTGGCTCTTGGCCATGCTGCCCCTGCACCTCTTCTGCTCCTCCAGTGGCTCACATGGGTTTGATTGATCGGCTACAGGCTCGATTTGGGTGACTTTGGTTTGATTTGCCTAGCTAGGTTCTCAATTTGGTTGCCTGGACGGTTGATTTGGGGCAGCGACGATCCCAATCTGGTGTCAATGTCAAGGTCAGGAGTTTTTGTTTCGCACCCATGATGCCAAATGGGCAACTTTTCCTATATAGAGAAAGCCAGCCTCTGTGTAAAGCACCTAAAAGTTAAGCTCTTCCAAAAAGGGCCTATATCTTTCTCCTCCATCCAGTGGGAACCTGAATTTCTAGTAACTACAATTAGACTCAACCATTTAATAATTTACTAGTATTACTTTAATTGATTCAGGAGCGCTTGGAGACTAGCAATTAACGTGCCTGAACCATGACTTTTGGGTTGCCCTGTAACGTGTCTCTTCTGGGTTTCATCTCTAGCCTACCCCAACTTGCTTGGGATAAAAAGGCTTTGTTGTTGTTGTTGTTGTTGTTGTTGTTGTTGATTCAGGAGCTCTGACCCTATCTTGTCAGTGAAGATGTGCACACAGATTGGGGAAGGGGTACATTAAAGGAGAAATCTTGAGAATAATATCATTTACTACCTTTGTTTCACTATGTTTGTCCATGGCCTTGGGATAATACGTCCTGCAATGTTTGTCAAACAAGGATATCAAGAGTTTTAAGTTGAGACATTTCAAATCTCTATCATTAACTAAATGCTTTCAAAGAAGAGCAATAGTTGTGTCATGTTTTGCATTTACTTCTTTTTTTCCCCCTTGTAATTAGTACTGTCTTGGGTAGTGGGCATGATGTGCTATGGACAAACGTAAGTGAAATGGAGGGAGTATATTCAATTGGCAGGAGGCAAGGATAAAAGTTTGTCCATGCCCTTACAGAATCAGAGTTCCCTTTTAATCTGAGAGACAGTTCCATATTCTCCATTCCTCCTTAAGTTTCTAGCTGCATTATACTAAGTGTCAGACTTGTTATTTGCCAATGATTATTTTGTCCGTCTGTTGTCAGTTGTCGGACTTCGTAAGAATACCCCTTGAGAAAGCAGGTGGTATGATGGCACTTGTCGACGTTTATTGTCTCTTCAACCGTGCTAGAGGAACAGGTCTGTTTTTTTTCTGTTAATAATGTGTATATAGAATTCCCCTGATACTTGTGTTCTGAAATTAGTTTTGTTTATTTGTTTCTAGAGTTAATCTCACCAGAGGACCTTTTGCAAGCTTGTTCGCTGTGGGAGAAAGTTGATGTGTATGTATATCATGCTTTTGATGATTACCGAACTAGCTAAGTTTACTTTTCTGAAGACAATCCAGGATGATGGGAATAGCAAAGAGTAATTCAATGCCTTTCCAGCTGGATCGTCACCAGCCATTGATCATGGTTTTGATGTTTTGCTTATAGATGTTGATTTGTAATGAGCAGCCCAGTCATGCTCAGGAAATTTGATAGTGGAGTGAAGGTGATCCAGACCAAGACACATAGTGATGAAGAGGTAAGCAATCACAACAATAAAGCTTTAATGCATACTGGATGTCCACTAAACCACATATTGCAGCCAATCAGCATTGACTCTGTTAGTGGATTATACTGCCACCACAGATTCTGCAGTTGTCTTGTTTGTACTTTGTACATTTGCCACTAGCATTGTTTTTAGCATTACTACTAAGCACTAGCAATTTCTGAATTTTTTCCTCGACGAACATAGGTATTTGCGAGAATCTCATCACTCGCACAGAAGCAAGATGCACTTCAGAAAGGGATTAGTCCAAGTGATGCTGCATTCACACTGGGAATTGCTCCAGCTTTAGCAAAGGAGCATCTTCTAAATGCAGAAAACAAAGGTATGCTGTGGCTGTAACTTTCGTATTTTGCAAGCTACGTGTATGATCTGAACTGAAAATGAAACTGACTACCTCAATTTCTCAGGCCTGTTGTGCAGAGATGTTAGTCCAGATGGATTCCGCTTCTTTATCAATTTATTTAATGAAATTGATGCCCAAAATATTTACTCGTAAGCAAATCACAGCCCTGGCTCACTGCAAGTTCCTTTTCAGATATTACCCCTTTATTGATTGTGTGAACTTTGCAGGCAAAAACCACATGGGCTGTACAACGCGTGGATCTCTGTTGCGATGGCATCTCACTGACACAGGTTATATCAACTAGGATATATTGAGACACTGGTTGATCATGCTGGACATTGGTGCAATTATAGTATATTCTTTAAAAATGTTCCACCAAGCCAGACATTGGTGTGAATATAATGTATCCTTTGAAAACGTCTCTGCATATCTTGCCATTATGTACCATAACACCAAAAGATGTGATATAACAAATCCATTTGTTCTGTTGAATGAAAGGGCGTTTGAGTGCGATGTATGAGGATTCGGGCTGCATTGCAAGTGTATTAGCATGCGACCAGAGCAACATTTCTGTACCGCCTCCATCCAAAAATATTGTAACTCTGATATAGTCCTAAGCTGAACTACCCTTCATCAAATTTATTTATAAAAAACTACAAAAATTATGATACTAATAAGTATTGTTAGATTTTTTTTTGACAAATGACAAACAATCAATTTTAACCCTTTGGAGATGTATACATAGGGATAGAGGGCATATATATGTATTTATCGGGGTAAGTGTACGTATATGAGTGTCCGAGAATAGAGGACGGAGAGATGAGAACGAGTTTTACTAAAATGACTCTTTAAATGTGTATTCAGTTAACACGAAAAAAACATTAGACATGCTCTATCTAGCAGCGAGACACCCTAAGTCCTGGAGTATCCAGTTAACACGAAAAACATTAGACAGGCTCTATCTAGCTGTGCGATCTTTCTTTTGCTTCGAACGTTAAGTATAGGCACAACACTGATTTAGCAAAAGATAGTGTCAAATCATGCCAATTGTCATTTGTCAATAGCTATCTTAAAACGGTGCGTACTAGACATTGGTTTTGAGTTGGCACATGTTAATCTGCGGCAAGTACCTTCTCTTCCGCTCGCTTTGAATTCCTCACCTGCGCTCCCCCGTCCCTCGCTGCACCCCAACGCCATGCTCGGTCAGACGATCCCAACCATCCCTAATATCTTCGACCACCTCCTCGGCTCTGGCGGCGCACCGCCACCACCCTCTACCACTGGAATCCCCACCACTGCCACGCTAATCACAGCCTTCTCATCATGTTTTGACCGATGCCTCTGACGTCCGCACCCAGAGAAAAAAAACTTCTAAAGCCAGTAGCATGGAAACCACCTAATCCCCAAAGCCTCGAGCTATCTTCATCTCATAGTGTTTAGCCATGCCTTCAAGCTTCAACTAGTTGTTACTACTAGCTAGCCAACCGTAGCTGATTCAAGCTAATTTTGTCTCCAACCATGTGTATCAAACAGCTCTTAAATCATTCGTGCACGGTAATAAGCATTTGCACATATAAGGACAAAATCTTGCAACGACATGTCACATCTGGCACAGCACTGGATCGGTGAAGACCTACGAAGACATGCCAATTTAATTTACCATACCATCTCCAAACATAGGTAAATAATAATAGGACTCAGTCAGTGTTGTGAAACCAACAGGCGATGATACCGACACAAAAAACAAAAATACAGCCCAATCTAAGTATCAAGCCCTCAAAGA
The DNA here is from genome assembly GCA_018135685.1 of Themeda triandra. Taxonomy (NCBI): domain Eukaryota; kingdom Viridiplantae; phylum Streptophyta; class Magnoliopsida; order Poales; family Poaceae; genus Themeda; species Themeda triandra. The sequence continues at coordinate 241,185 of JAENPR010000131.1, read as the reverse complement.
GAGCTCAGAAGTTTTGTTTTTTCATAAGCACCCACACTATCTACTGCAGATTGTCTTGTCTCTCGGTGACATGTAAAGAAAAGCAGCCATAAGTTGTTCAGACGTCTTCCTCTTGCTAGGAGCCCAGCCGAAAAGCTTCAAGACTGCAACCAGATGGAATGGAAACAATCAATTGCAAGAAGCGATTCTTTTGAAAACAAAGCCACCGACAGCTATAGCCAGTCATCATGTCATAGGAGTTCTATGCCTAAGCAGAATTGTAAGTATGGTAGTGCAGCCCCCTCAAAATATACCAGAATAAATAAGTATGGTAGTGCAGGAGTTCTGTGCATGTGAGCAAAGCAGATAAGACATTAGCATGCAGCTAATGTTACCTTGTTGGCGATGTTGTTGGAAAGCCAGTCAAGCCCCTCATACAACCCTTCACCAGATGTAGCACAAGTGCTCTGGATGTACCTGCAACCCAGGGAACAAACACATTAGCATGTATACATCTGTTAAATATCAAAGGCAATTGTGACGTTGGTATTCAAGACAAGACAGTAACACATCAGTTGCAGAATGGAGAAAGATTCAGCTCAATCACAGTATCTAAAGGGGTGCACATTCATGCATCATTTCCGATCCAATATATAACCTCACATCATGAAGACATGACTAAAGTGCTTCAGAGATACGCTATATATACTCGCAAATATGTCCAATACAGATGCACTAACAAATAACAGAATGCCAGGCAACGTTGATTCCGATACAGGGAGGTAAAGGGTCATGAAAACAAAAATTTCTTACCAGTGCCTCTGGCGCAGGGAATGCAGACCAAGCTTGTCAGTAATTTCAGCAGCATTCATAGCATTAGGAAGATCTTGTTTGTTTGCAAATACAAGCAGCACGGCATCACGCAGCTCATCCTACAAAATGGAAATATAGTTATATCATTAGGGATTAGGACAGTACGATACGGACAAAGGAACTGAAAGTTAGAACTGTGAAATGGCGCTGTTTAATGTTTTAGCATCCCTATATATGTCTCATAAGCTGCTCTGACATTTTTAAAAAACTTTGTTGGCAAGCAAGCTCATATAATATCCAAATTCATGACTGTAGTATTGCTGAAACAAAAGCTACTCATAGAGAAAGGATATTTGTAGAATGTAACCTTTTGGAACTACTAAAATAACACTACTATATTACCTCATTCAGCATCCTGTGGAGCTCATCTCTAGCCTCAACAACACGTTCCCTGTCGTTGCTGTCTACAACAAAAATAAGCCCCTGTGTGTTCTGAAAGTAGTGCCTCCACAGGGGCCTGATCTGTTTGACATAAAGAATAAGAAACCACAATTCCTCAGTAAAGTCTATCACAACAGAATAATGGTATGGATCCTAAGATATAACACATTTGCAAAGAGTTGACACCATGATGAGATATAATAACTGAATTATAAGCATATATGCTCACCTTGTCCTGGCCACCGACATCCCAAACGGTGAAGCTAATGTTCTTGTACTCAACAGTTTCAACATTGAATCCTGCAAAATTCCAAGATAAGCCAATCCTATCAATGAATGGGTAAACCCACACCATGCATGAATGGGTAACAAATGTATGTCACATTTACGAAGTTTCGATATACACAGTACGCTCCTAAAAGGATGGCATATCATTCAGAAGTCCACTTTTGTCAAGAACTCGAGCTACTATCCTAACAATACATTTTTACACGAAAATGATGTAACGCAGAACAGCAATATTCATGAATCAGGATATAATTTTGTTAACTTTTATAGCTCAAGCCATTATAGCTAGATTAGACTACTGTGAACAGATCATTTTCACGAATTGACAGTAAATACACACCCGAATGCATGTCACTGCATTCAAGGGTGCATTTCAGAAATTGCATGCCCTGTACAGTTTACTAGCAATTAATTTCCCACGGTATAGTTTAGCATGCAAAGCAGAAGGATATGATGGAGAAAGGGGGCTCACCGATGGTGGGGATGGTGGTGACGATCTCGCCGAGCTTGAGCTTGTAGAGGATGGTGGTCTTACCGGCGGCATCGAGCCCGACCATGAGGATCCTCATCTCCTTCTTGGCGAAGAGGCGGCTGAACAGCTTCCCAAAGGAGAGCCCCATCTCTTCCCTTCCCTAAGGAAATCCTGCGAGATCCAGAGCGAGAGGCGCGGGATCGGATCAGATTCGCACATGAGAAACCAGATACACGCCAACAAACATACTCGCCAACACTAGCATCCGATCTAAGCAAATCATGCCGTAGCAGAGAAAAAAATACCACTCGATCCGTCGATCGAGACGATCAGATCCGCGCGGCGCGGGAGCGGGGCGGAATTCCGAGAGGCGATTGACCGGGAGCACTCACCGCGGCTGTGGCGAACGCCTTCCTCCGCCGCCGCGATCTCCCTCCCCCTTCCCCTCGGACTCCGAGCCGCCGGGCTTCGGCGATCTGCGCGCGCGGATCGGCGGAGGCGGGAGCGCGTGGTGGTGGTGGGGCGACGACGCGAGGTGGGGTTGTCCCGAGGCGGGCTTGTCTCTGCGATAAAATAGAGGCGAGGTGCGCTCGCGCGGGGCCCGGCTGAGTCGACCCGCATCGGCAATGGAGCCAGCAGCAGCGTCGTCAGCAGCCGTGGATGATGGATCCGACGCTCCTGATCGCGACGCTTGGGTCCAACGCGAGGCAAGGCGAGTGCAAATGGGCCAGTTTTGTGACGCGGATTCGATCCTATCTGCGCGCTTATTCCGTGGGCTGGGAAAGTGGGCAAGTTTCGGTTCGATTTGGGCTGGTTGGATATACTATAGGAGCGTAGAGTAGAGATATGCTACGTTTCATTTCGCCCGCCTAGAGTGCTGCTGCATCATTGCATCTTGTTCTTTTGACCGGCCGTCAAAATTCAGTTGCTTCTGAGCATCTTGTTCTCTTTTGCGCTTTCTTTTTTTCTAACAAAAACAATACTTCAAATTCTGGTTTCAGTATGAGTCGTGCACTCAACTAAACAAACCCGATAATAGCCCTGGAAATGACATGCATATAAGAATAAATTCTTTTCCTTTGTCAAATACAACGTCCATTCTATACTTACTAGCTTTAATAGACAAACATATCACAGTCACCCCCACCCTAATTGGGGAACCCAACTTTTGGGTAGCCAATTTCCAGATAATTCGGCTACGTATTAAGTCAAAAAAAGAAGATAATTTGGCTACGTTCTGTGGCAGCTGTAAACCAAAAGCAACTTGAAGTGCTTTCCAAATAAATTATACGAAAAAATAATAATATTTATGATGGCAACTAAGTACCATTAGATTCTCCATTACTTATATTTTCATTGCATATCTAATTGATGTCACAAGTTATTATAGTTTTTCCCATAAGTTTGGTCAAACTTGAAAAACTTTGACTCTCCAAGATTTTTGGAATGACTTATAATTTGGAATGGAGGGAGTACAACGTCGTTTCTATACTTAGCTAAATAGACAAACATATCACAGTCACCCCCACCCTAATTTGGGAACCCATGTTCATGTTGGGAACCAAACTTTTGGGTAGCCAATTTCCAGATAATTTGGCTACGTATTCAGTAAAAAAAAAGAAGATAATTTGGCAACGTTCTGTGGCAGTTGTAAAGCAAAAGCAACTTGACGTGCTTTCCAAATAAATTTAGAGACATGGCAGTCAAAAAAAATTGTAAAGTTTTCTTGCTCTTACAAAAACAACAATTTTTACTATTTTTCCAGTATCTTCTAATTGAATTGTCCTTAGTCAAAATAACACCATTGATTAAAACTAGATAAAAAAAATCCTAACCTTAAGCGTATTTTAAGTTTTCCAAAGGAATCCATTTGGATACAACAGATTTTGAATTCGTAATATGTTTGTAAAGTAACTGTACAGTAAAAAAACTTTTTTGGTAGCGGCCCGTTTCAAAGAAGCTACAGGAGCAAAAACTATTCCCGAGGGACTTGTTCTCTCTAGCCAAAAAGAAAAGGGGACTCATTGAGATAAACATAAAATTACTCTCCCTATGCTCCAAACAACCAAAAAAAAAGTTAAAAACCAGTTAAAATTTAGCCGAAGTCCAAAATATGCCCAATCCCTTTAGTTCAACCTAGCTAACAAAACTTCAGCCGAAGCGTATTTTAAGTTAGAGGGATGGCATGCTCAAGGTTTTCAATTAGCTAGGATCTAAGCACCCCTAATTAAAGTTTAGCTAGCTAATATTTAGTTAGCTAAATTTTAGTTGGGGCGAATCTAAATAGGCCTAAGGTTGGTGGGAGTTGGATTTAATTAACCAGTAAGGGAATCCGTTTTCATTCTTCAATTGTTTAGAAACCTTGTAGGTCCCTCGGTTAAAAAAGCGCAATTCTTGCTTCTGAGAAAAAATACTTTAAGTTTGACTAAATTTATTTAAAAAATACTAATATTTATGATACAAATTAGAGTATCTTCAAGAGTTTGTCAAATTAACTTGCTATCCATAAAAATTTGGCAAAACATGAAAAAACATCCTCCAATATTTTGGCATCCAACTTGCCAAATTTTAGTAAGTTGCCAAATTCCACCCCTCCACGCGCATATATTGCCATCGCGGCCCTGGCCCCTCGCCGGTCTTCCCGAGTGCGCATGCAACCACTTGTTTGCTGTCATGCAACCACTGGCTAGTTGATGGGTTGCAAGTGGGTCTACTATTTTGATTTTTGCCAAACCAAAATGGCAAACTATTGAAGATGCTACAATATTTCACTTGTTATATGTTTTAGGCACTTATCAAATCACAAGATTTGGCAAGTGAGTTTTAGCAAACTCTTGGAGATACTCTTAGTAACATTAGATTAGTTATGAAAATAAATTGATTTGGATATGTAAATAAGAATTCTATTCACTCTAAATTTGACCAAACTTAAATTACTATAACAGGACATGGATATCATAGTTGGTCAAATTTAAACTACTTTAACGGATATAAAGTACTGTATCGTAGTAGCATTCTTTAGTGAACTGTGGTAGTACTGGATGTTGATTTAACAAGTCAGTGATCTTTTATACCCTCTTCCATTAATACTTTGTAGGTAGGTGTATTGATTTAACAAGTCAGTAATCTTTATACACTCTTCAATTACTACTTTGTAGGTAGGGCTAGTGATCTTTTACACTATTCGAAACGTCAAACGTGTGGACGACTAAGCAGCAGCTGACTAGCGCACACGTATACTCCGCGTATACATTTTTTTTTTGTCAAATCAACGCCTCAGCGGTCACACATGCACAAGGACACGACATGGAGTATCAGAAAGCTGTCATTTCTGTTGGGCTTGTCATTATCTTAGAGCATTGTTTAGATGGTCATATTTCTAGCCCAAAAAATACCATAGTATTTCGTTTATATTTGACAAATATTATATAAACATAGACTAACTAGACTTAAAAGATTTGTCTCGTGATTTACAACCAATCTGTGTAATTAATTATTTATTTTATCAACATTTAATGCTCTATACATACAACACAACATTTGATATGATGAAAAGGGAATCATATTTCTAGCTTTTTTGAGGCAACTAAACAAGACCCTTGTTTAGATAGCTGAAATTTTAATTCAAACTTTTATAGCATTTTTGTTTATATTTAATAACTAGTATATAATTAGTTATTATTTTTAAAAGATTCATCTCATAATTTATAATCAAACTGTATAATTAATTATTTTTTACTTATATTTAATATTTTATGCAAGCGACTTAAAATTTATGTGATGGAGAGAGAATGAAATCAAACGATTTTAAGATGAACTAAACAAGGCCTTAGCTACTCATAGGCCCTAGCAAGCTATAGTACGGAGAACACAGCATCGTGCGCACACATGTCATGGCCTCCAACTTGGACAGCCGGATGGCAGCGTCGTTTGCCGACAAGCTACAAGTTACGACGATTTCCACAGTGGATGATCGTCCAAAAGTTCGAGCCCCTCCACTTCCACTTTCACGTACCCCAAAAGGCGAAAGGATCCAGAGCGAGAGCGGCCACATCACCCGCATTTACACGCCAAAACACACGCTCCATCGCTGCACCACCAAACCAAAACGGCACCCCGACACGTCAGCACGTAGCTACGCCTGGCGGTCGAGTGCACGCCCGGGACGTCGCCGCGTGGCGACGCAAACTCATCACGGCCACCAGCGCGCGGACGCCAGCGAACTGATGGTGGCAGCCGCGTCGGCGTCGGCGTCGACTCCGGAAACGTCGGCAGGCACGACGGCGCCCGCGGCGGCGTCGGGGAACTGCAGCTGCACGTGGGCCTCGCCGCCGGGCGCGTCGAACAGCGTCTCGATGTCGTCCTCGAAGCGCACGCTGTCCGGCAGCGCCAGGCCGCGCAGCAGCTGGTCCTGGTCGTCGGGCGGGCCGCAGCCGAGCGCGCGGGCGCCGCGGCGGGCGGGGTACCGGGCCTCGAAGTCGGCGGGGTCCATGCCGAGCGCCGGCAGGATCTCGGCGATGGCGTGGTCCACGTCGTCCGCGTCGCGGAGCACGGGGCCGGGCGGCAGCGCCAGGGGCTCTCCCAGCTCGTACCCCGGCTCCGGCTTCGGCGTCAGGAGCGGCGGCGTCGGAACCGGGTGACGAGCCATGGGCGGCGGCGGTGCCTCTGCCTCCTCGTCCACGGGCTCGTCCTTGGGCTTCATCAGAGCCGTCGTCGGCTGGGCTTTGCGGGCCGCCGCCGGTTCAGGCCGCTGCTGGTGCTGGTAGCCCTTGTCCGTGTAGCTGCTGATGTCGAAGTTGGTGACCGCGGCGTGCCCCCGCAATTCTACAGCTGCAAGGTCGTAGGCCCGGGCTGCCTCCTCCTGCGTCCCTGCAGCAGATGAAACATCCAAGAGGAACAGCCAACAATTCAGAGTAGGACATTCCGTGGGCCTTCACAAATCACAGCAGCAGTGGCATGCAGGCACACACACACACAAAAGCAAACTATTGCAAGAGCATAATGATCTCAGAACAAAAGGCAAATCAAATTAATCATCCAAGAAGATCATACATTGCCGCAAGAAATGTAGATATCAGAATGCAAATGCAGGTTAATCCAGACGGATAAGATTGCTGAATGCATTATGCACGATCCTGTAACAGTGATCCTGTATAGTATATGCAGTGATCTTGTAACAAAAATGTGGTTTCTTGTGTTTATCAGTACTAGCAAAATTCAGTGGAAGACCAGGAAGGAGACACATCACACATACCGAACGTCCCCAGGTAGATGTATTTCTTGCCGCTAGTGTAGCCGATCCTGGCCTCCCACCTGCCATTGTGGTGGTGCCTGCGAACCAAAACTCTCATCAGAACTTCCCTGATCACCAACCAAAACCATTCAGATTTGCTGCATGCCTTCACTGGAAGGAGTGGTGGCTGCAGAAAACTGAAGATAAGAAGACAACAAAACATCCTAGATACAGTAGTGGCTTTGCTCAGTAAAGAATCGCTTATTGGTTAATGCATTCAGCAGAGCCACTGAGCCGGTTGCTGGGTTTGGAATTTTGGATAGATACAGAGATACAGTGATATGCTGATGGCCTAAGCACCGTGTGTGTTCGTGTGCTTACTTGGCCACTCCCCTGTACCCGGAGGCACCTCTCGAGAAACAGCTACTCTTGCGACGCAGAGTGGCTAGATACGCCTCCGTTGTCATGCACTGCATCTTGTCATGCTCATGCCTGTACGATTCCAGCTGCATTAATTTGTCACAGTGAGAGTTTAGATTTGATCTTACTAGCAAGCAAACTACTAGTAGTATATAACTGAGACAATGACGGATGCAGACTGAAGTATCTCAGCTTACTGGGAAGTTGAGTGTGCTCTTTGAGCCCCAGTACTTGAGTGCTGCGAGATCATAAGTACGGGCCGCTGCCTCTTCACTGTCAAATGCTCCTGCGAAGAAATAAGATCAAGAATTTTAGTCCATGTATTACTGCCATAGTGCCATATATGCAAATACCTAATGGTTTTGGGGGGCACGTTTCTTGGGCCCTCTTGGAATGTAGGATAATTTTTTTTAAAAAAAATATACATAGAAAAAACACAGTAAATGCATATGCAAATCAGAGAAGGATTTTTGTTGGAATAGAAGTTTGACTCATCTGACAAAATCGTTCCTAAATTTTTCATGTAAGTTATTTCCACAAACCAAAGTTGTATCAATATCTCCCCACCGATTTGTTTAGTTCTCAAAATACAATGGACCCTCGATCCAAACTCATAAGTCACAACGCATGCCCATATCAATAAGAATATGACTTTAAACAAGTGAGTTCAAGTGGTTCAAAATTTTTAGATGACTAAACTTTAGACCACTTTAACTCACTTGTGTGGTCTATTTTTTTTTTTTAGATTAACTGAACTTCAACATTTTAGACTGTGGGATCAAAACATGACCTTATTAATCCATAAGAACAAGAATCCTACACTTTTTCCTACAATCCAAAGGGCTTTAAACGTGCAGCATAAGAGGGGACAAACAAAACATAGTCCAAGTCCTTACAACTTTATCCAAAAAGTATGTTTTTTTCAACGCAGTCGATCTTTCTTTTTGTTGAAAAGAAGGATAAAAGCAGTTTTTTTTGCAGATTCAAAAGCCGAAATCAATCAGAACAACACAATGCAGTTCATTCAGAACCCAGATCAAATAATTGATGAATCATAGCACGAGAAAGTTCCTGAGCTTTTTTACGGATATGAGAGGATCTTGACTCACCCAGATAAACTGTTGGAAGCGAGGCGACAATCAGACATGGAGCATCCATGTATCACACGAATGTCGAGGTAGGCAAGCACATAAAAAAAAAGAGAGAGAAGAAACAGAGAATAATGTCAGCACATTTTGTTACACCGTGATAAATCAAACAAATGGACACCGAAGATTGGAGAAGAAATAAAAATTCATTTGTTCATCAGAGGGACAAGTAAACAAAGACTGCACCTTGCCTTCCCTTCTTGTTCTTGGTCCGGCTCCAAGCATTCTTGTCCCAGAGGTGCGCTTCGTACTTGCCCGTTCCCCTGTGCCTGAAGCAGAGCACCAACGAACGCACTCAGAAATCACAAGCGCAGAACTAAACCACATCGCCGACGAAGAGAAAGATTGGACCTTGGGCGATCACGCACCTGGTCACGCCCTTGTAGATGGAGCTGGTCCTCCTCAGGGCGACCGCGGCGCCATTCTTGGCCCTCCTACGGCTGCTCCTCTTCTTCTTGCTGCTGGGCTCCGGTGACCACGACGGCGGCGGCACGTAGCAAGAGCCCGAGGAGGAGGCGCAGGAGTGCGAGGAGGCGGCCCAAGAGGAAGGGGAATGCGGCTTCGTCATTGCGAGCGTGGCCCAGGGCAGTTAGCCTGGAGCCCTGGACGGCGGCGGCCTCTCGCTTTCCACGGCTCCAGGCCCGTGGCTGTGGACGCGATCGCTCTCTTGGTGATGGTGGTACAGCAAGCGTAGTGGAGACTGGAAGTGGTAGGTGACTGCTTGCTACTAATGGGAAGGAGATGGGAGCCAGCCACACAGGAGAATGCCTATATGGGAATAACGGAAAGCAGGAGAAAAATGAAGACTGAGCAGGAAGAGGATTGTACAATGAGAGCAGCCTCGTATATTAGCACGTGCAAACTGTGCGGCTGTTCAGGGCCTCCAAATTATAAGGCCTCTAAGACGAGCTGCACCGGGGGACTGTAAAGCCGAACGCAAGGCTTTGCAGTTTCCTCGATGGCTGCAGCGGGAGACGGCATAAGTTACGCAAGCGTTGCGTTCGGCTGGCGGTCCGCTTTTTTCCGGTGATGTACGGACGGGACGCCAAAGGACAACGCGGGGCCCGCTGAGGAGAGAGAAGGGAATGGCCGGCGCTCGCTCGCGCTTGCCCGCCTGCGAGGAAGGGGAAGGGGGCCGCGACCGCCGGGGAGGACGAAGGAGCAGCCCGCGCCCTCGCCGGAGTCAAATCGAGGAGCAGCCGTGGAGCTCCGCCGCCGGGCCGCGCCGCGAGCACGGGCCGCCATGGCCGCCGGGGGAGCAGCGGCCGGCCGAGGGACGGGTCCGCAAAGGAGCAGAGGACGAGCATGCCCGCCATGGTCACAGAGAAGAGGACGGGGACGACGAGGAGGATGAAGAGCTGCACGACGAGGTCCCGCCGCCGGTCGATTTGGGCCTCGCCGGACCGAAGGGGCCTCACCGTCGCGCGAGGAGGAGAGGAGTAGGAGGACCGCCGGCGCCGGGTGGGGGTCCTCTTCGGGAGCTCCATGGCCGCCGCTTCGGGACCGTCGCGAGCTCTCGACGTCGCCGCCATGGACGGGCCGCTCCGGGACGCCGCCTTGACTCCAGCGCGCGCGAGAGCACCTCGCCAACCGCCGCGAGAGCCCAGCCACTCCCGCCGCCGGACCTCCATGGCTGTCGGATGAGAGAGAGAGAGAGAGAGAACAGGGACGGAGGGGATGAGGGAGAGAGAGAATGAGAGAGTGGGGGTTTCTATTAAAATATTCTACAAGTGGACCCTACAATGATATAGAGGAGGATATTGAGTATGGATGAGTGCGGAAGAATTGAGTTTAGAGGAAAGAATCTTGCTGACTAGGACGGAATATTCCTTTAGAGGAATGAAAATAGAGTTCCATGAGTGCGGGTAGCCTAAATTTAGTACACATTACCCTAAGTAGCAATTAAATGATTAATCAATATCCAGGCCATCCATGCATTCAAAGAAAAACAGGCAGGACAACAATGCAAATGCAAATTTCTTAAAAATGGTTCAATGGCTTGCTGAATTTGACCCTGTTATCCAAGAGCATGTTCGACGCATCACGTAAGATCAAAAGAAAAAGACAACTTGGTGAGAGCCCCGACGATGCATCCTCTACTTCGCAACATTTTGGCTTAGTTATTTTATACATGCTGTTGATCAAGCCATAGCTTCACTTTCTAGCAGATTTCAACAATATCAAGGATTGCAAAATATTTTTGGTTTCCTATTCACTTCAGATAAGCAGCGCTCCTTGGACGATAGAAATTTTCTTTCTTCTTGTGTCAATCTAGAAGCTAAACTTAAAAGTGGAGAACAATCTGATATTGGTGGAAGAGAATTGTATGTGGAGTTAAAGTTCATTCAAGATCATAATTTCGAAGTAAATTATAGGGCCACATCACACGTTTCGTTCATGGCCTTCCAAATCGTAGGTACGGCCCTGATGAGAGAAGTACAAATTTTAGCAATGTAGGGCTCAGTTATGTTTTACTACTGAAGATAGCTATCATGCTAGATAATTGGAGTGCTCTCGGTCCAAGAGAGAAGAAAGTGGAGTACTTGAGCTATTTCAGCAAGCTCAAGAATCTTGTTGTAATTCCACAAAGACTGTCTGGCTTGATCAGATAAGCAACAAGGATGACCGGATGTTGTACACATCTGCTGGAGATTGGAGTGCTAACCCATCTGAAGAAGTGGGTGAGATGTTGTTTGTGGAAGAAGGCGAAGATGGAAGGAAAATGGATCGACTTCTCAGCAACGAAGACTGCCTGGAACATGTGATGTTCTTCGATGGTGATCGGCCCCGGAACATGTGATGTTTCGGTGTGTTAAGTTGTGGGTAGTATGGTGTTGAGAGTTGCCAGATTCATCTCAAAACTTGTTTTTTGTTTACAAACTTATGTGCTTGATTTTATGTATAAACTTAACTATTGGTCTTTGATATATAAGCCGAGGGCTACCCTTGAACTAAAAAAAATAAGCGCTCAGCTGGAAGAGGATTGAATCGTGAGAGAAACATAGAAGTCAGCAATGGCTGACCCCCATCAGCATTAGAGGTATTTTGATAAAAAGAAATATTAGGCAGAAATTAGTTTGAGCCTATTCAATCCCACTAAATCGACTCGGTCCTTTTAAGTTAGCATCTGATATGGTGGAGTTGTTGCAAATTCTTCACATGATTTGGAAGGACAAAGTCAAATGAATAAGACCTTTGCATGGAGGATGCTAAGGCGTGCACTTGGCAGTGCTTTACAGATGCATAGCATCATACGATCAGTTGATAAAACCTATTCACGCTATGGAAATGTGGAAAATTAATTAATATGAGTTGTTCTTTGATTGCAGGATTTGCAGCTTTGTTAGAGTTACGTGGCTTGCTTTTTCCATTGGACTGACGACGGATGTTTTACACGTACTCATGGTGTCCTGCATTATCAAATTGGTTGAAATTCAAAAAAAAAAATCAAACTAGTTCGATTGTTCATCGTGTCCATTCACAAGCCACTGCAAAGTTTGATCTGTTTCATCCTTTGGTACTTATGGAGGGCACGTAATTACAGATTTAATGCCAATTATCGGTCTATTCATGGACTTCAACATTAGGCGTATGCCATTGAAATTTGAAAAACCATCTAGTTTATCTCTTCTGTAAATGGTGCTCTCGAGCTATCGCAGGTCAAGCACATACTACTTCAGCGTTCAGACCACCTTGCTCATCCCATTAGGGCATGTTTGGTTGCCTTCTCTGCCTAGCCTGGCTCACATGACCCAGCCAGGTCAGCTTTGGCTAGGCTCTGTGCATACAACAACGCTTGTTTGGTTGCTTGGGTCATCACAACCAGACCGACTGAAGTTGTTGTTTGGTTCCTTGCACCTGCATCACATTCAAATTTGGAGCATGCATGAACGGTGTTTGGTTCCCTGCATGCAAGCTGGTGTGGTTACCAATTTGCAACTATGGTATGCTTACCACCAGATAGTCTACAAGTTTGCAAAGTTTGTTTGCATTGAATATTACATAATTTTGGATAGAAATATTAGAACTATTGAAGCCTGCACTAAAATAATTACACCCTCCACTAAAATGACAATCTCTTTCCATTTGGCACCTCCCTTCTTTGCAACTGGAGGCTACGTTAGGACCATGGCATGTTCTCCAACCTTCACCTTTCTTGAGCTTGTGGACCATGGAATGCTAGTTAACAGTACAAACAAAGACATCACTGGAAGAGACATGTGCTCAGTTTTGAACTATTAGTTGCAAATAAAAATTAGTTGCAACAAAAACATCATTGGCATGGAGGCATGTGCTCTGTTATGAAAACATATCACAGGTAAAAGTCATGTGCTCAAATATGAAGACACATCATTGGCATGAAGACATGTGCTCAGTTTTAAAAAAATGACATCATTAGCATTAGACAAAAGCTTATGTTGTAATGGTCGCACCATTGGCAAATAACTAAATGCTCATATTAGTTCTCAGATCATCAAGTTCACATCAATATCACCACAGGAAAAAAAGAGACGCACCAGCTAGGTAAAGAATACAGACTCAGGTCACCAGCAGGCACCCCAATAGCAACAATATTCCTAGAAACACTAGAATAGTGATATTCTAGGAAACACAAGGTTTTCAGTAGCATAAAAATTAAAATATCATTGCACATTCTCCATGCCTCAGGTTTAGAGCATAAAGAATAAAACATCATTGCACATGTGTCATGCCTCAGGTTTTGAGCATGAAGAATAAAACATCGTCATTGCACATGCCTCATACCTTAGCTTAAAGCAGCATAAAAAAATCATCATTACATATGTCCAGTCTCATTTCTAGTGTAGTATCTTACGATAATATTAATTATCATCACATTTGTCCAATGTCCTAGAACAAGAGCAGGAAACAATAAACATTATTGCATATGCCAGAAACATAGAGAGATTCAAGACAAAAATAGTAATTCAACATACACAAAAGGGGCATATGTTAAAGATCTGCACAAAAGACTGCTCTGATTGAAGTTGCAATCATCATAGACATGGACAAATGCTCAAATTAAAATTGCAATTATCATAGACTTGGACATATGCTCAGATTAAAATTGCAATCATCGTAAACTTGGATAGATTCTCAGATTAAAATTGCCACCATCACAGACTAGGAGTTAAGCTCAGATTAGGGGGGCGAGAGAAGGATTTAGATGTCTTAGATTAAACTTGCATGATCCCAACCAAAAGGACAAGAGCAATCGAGGGAGGCTGATCTGCAATAGTACCACAAAAAAATGGATTTTGCATAGACAAGGTAAGGTTATGTGACTGCAACTAATGGACAAAATGAAAAGTTATCTCGAATCCGTACCTCAAGAACAACAAAGAACTTAGATCTGGTCAGCCTGCAGACAAATTGAGAAGAAATGTTGAGTTAGGGTTTCGAAATCAAGAAGACGCGAGAGATAGATAGGAGGGAAAAAATCGCTTGCCTGTACATGACTCGGATCCATAACACCTACCAAGACAACGAGCGATAGAAGAAGGATGAGTAGGCCGAATCGATGAACACCATAGCGGAGAAGAGGAGGAGGTGGCGCTGAGCCCGGATCCGTGGCACCGACGATTGGATCCGTGGCACTGACCGCCGGATCCGCATCGCCGAAGGCAAGATCCGCTCCGCCTCAGCCACCGTTGCTGCCGGCCATGTTGCCACGTCGCCCATTCACCGGGAGCACTGGTGTGGAGCCACAGGAAGAGAAGTAAGGGGAGGGGCGGAGAAGAGAAGGAGGTGGAGCACTTACCGACGATGAATGGCGGGAGAGGGGTAGGTAACCGGACGAGTTGGCGCCATCTCTCGGTAGCCGGATACATGAGATGGACCTATAAAGGTTATATACATGAAACTGATCTCTCCACCAAGTTACATTTATTCTTTATGGGAGTGTATGCTATGGAAATCAGGTTCCCGTGGAAACTATGGAAACTCGCACGTGTATCGTTGGATCTAAACCCGATGGAAATGGCTAATCTCTCTTTTTTGCAAAATAAACCCCAGATTTAGATCCAACGATCCACTTATCCGTCACCGGGTTTATTTTGCAAAAAAGAGATATTAGCCATATCCATCGGATTTAGATCCAACGATCCACGTCTTTAGTTTCCATAGTTTCCACGGAATCTTGGTTTCCATAGCATACATTGCCATTCTTTATACAATTATTAAATAAAATTCTACCGAGAATAAAAAAGAATAATGTATCTACACGACAACACGTGAGAAATCCTTCTAGTAGTATATAAATAGTAAATTATTATTAGTGAGCATGGCAAGTGGGTGGAGTACGTCGCCTCGTCTGCATGGGTTTAGGTGAACCGTGAGTGCGCTGCGCGTGGAGACACTTGGAGTTGACACGTGGGTTCGTACGTGTCGTGGACAGAGAAGGCACAATCTCATTTTTTAGATGTACTACGTCCCATCATGTATTCATTACCAAGTTACTGTACCAACTAACCCATGTTGTTCTTTTTCCCTTCCTGATTTCTTCGGAAGGAATTGACTGAACACCAGTGAACTCCTACAACAGATCGAAAATAGACCTTGGTTAGCTGTAATTGTGTTTTCTGTTCTACTACAGCCGGAGAAGAATCAGTCACTAGATCTTTCGCCTCTTTTTTTTTTTGGGCTGCTCTTTTTACAATCTCTTTCTAGACTAGACTAGGTAACTACCCGTCGTTGCGCTGCAACGGAACGACAATCTTGTATTCAAACTTTTATTTTTCACACGAGTGGAGCTAAGAAAACAGCCTCAATTTATCTAAAACCTGGTCCATCCAAAATTTTAGAGTTGTAGGATCATACATGTTCCATGCACTGTGTTCTTTTATCATGTCCATCAAAATATCTAATGATACATTCATGCCTCAAATTAGTTGACTAATATAAATACAAAAATATTCATTACAAAACACCTCTATATAGTCTAGGTGAATGATAGAAATGACAAGTCTTAACATAGGAAAGCCAAATAATAAAAGACTTGAGGATGCATACCACCTTAAAGAACTAACTCTAGCACAAAACTGAAGTTCACAATCATTGTTTATGATATCCATGAGATCAGGTGGGGTATTATGCCACTCCACCACCTGATTGTCAGGGGATACCAAGAGAGCACAAGCATGAGCTAGCTTATTAGTTATTACAATTTCTACTAATAAAACGGAAATCAAAACTATCAAAGCTCCGGCTAATCTCCTCCATATGTTGGAGAAGGGAAGAAATCTCGGATTGTTGTTGTGAACGGTTGATCCACAGGCTAACGAGAACTTGACAATCCGTTTCCAAAATTAGCCTGCTGACGCCTCGATCCTTTGCTAGTTGCATGCCTACACAGCATGCCATCGCTTCTGCTGCAAGAGAGTTCAGACAGAACTCAAACCATTTGGCTGTGCCTCCACATGTTCTACCATCTTGATCCCGAAGCACCACTCCAGATGCTGCAGACCGGTTCCTCTCATAGAAAGCTGCATCGACGTTGCATTTTGTCCAGCCGGGTGGAGGCCACTACCATGATTTCGGCTCCGACACTGAGTTCCTTTCTTTCTCTGGATGAATCAGTTGCCAGAGATCAAAGGATGTGTCGATTGCCCACTGAACGGTCAGTTTCATTGGCAGCGTTTCCTGTCCATGGCGCCTGCTATTTCTTGCCATCCACAGCGACCACATTCCGCATAAGATCGTCGCTGCAACTTTTGGTGGAAATAAGGCTGGGTCCACTAAATCCCGAGCCCAGGTGAGGGGGTGCAAGGGCAGGATTTTTATACAGGAGATCAGCTTTGTATAACTCCAGAATGATTTGGCTATTGTACAGTCTAACAGAACATGTCTAACAGACTCCTTCTCTTCTCCACAAACATCACAGTTTGCAATGGGTTCAATGTGCCTATGATTCAGGATATCCTTGGCTGGTAGAAAATCATTCACAACCCGCCTCCAGAAGACACGAAAATCTGTAGTTCATCTGAACCTCCAGTTCTATAGGTTCTCATTTGAGCCTCCACGCTCCACTCTCCTCTCTCTAATGGTAAAAGCCTGCACGGAACAAATCATTGCTATATTAAGATAAAGCTCAGACCTAGGACAGGATCCATCACTACTGATCAAGGCACACAGTGGTTAGGCATAGAATAATCAAAAAATGTGTCTTATTAAATGGCAGTACCATAAAGAACATATTAATCCAGTATACATATTCCATAACACTATATTAAATATGGATATCATGTGCATATATATAAAGAAAAGGGTTATGGCAAGGGATATCTAAAGAACTGGCAGGGTAAAATAAACAAATAACATTGATACACTGCAAGTTCAGTATGAGGCATCTGAAGACCTTTTTTCATCCCTTTTCTTTCAAGAATTGATACGGCAAAATTTTAACAGAGGCAAAAACTAAATTTTCAAAAGTTGCCATTGTAGACAACTTTCGATCCAGCAGCAAGGAAGAGACTGCTCCTAACCCATTCTGGATCTGCCAGCGAGCAAGATAGGTAGGATGGACGCCGATCGGGCCGGTTGCAGCCTGCAGTTTGCCTCCAACCTCCCAGATTGTGGCAGCAGCGTCAGCACAAATCGATATCAGATCATGGTACAATAGACTAAATTTAGAGTATTTCTTGTTTCAAAGGAAAACATAAGTAGTATGTGCATGTAAGCTGCAAGATTTCAATGTAAGAAATGGAACTCTCAGAGGCAGGATTGAACTGCTAAAGTAAACAAACTTTAATCAAATTCAAATACCAGAAATCCAGTGGACAAAAAAGTTAACCAAATTTGCTATCATTAAATGGTCAGTATTACAATGAATTGAGGAAGTAACTTACAAATTATCACAAAAGTAAGCATCAATATGCAAACTTCAAACAAAAAAAGTTTTCCATGGCAACAGCCAACATGTTAAGATTTCAAGAAAAAAAAACTTTCCATGGCAACAGCCAACATATTACGATTAGGAAAAAAAAGCTTTCCATGGCAACGGCCAATACAACTCTTCATATTCTGAAGTCTTTGAATATACAAGATACAAGAAAATGAGAATGGATGCAATTTCGTACATAAACATCTTCTAATCAATGCATTTTAATGTGAACACTGAAGTACTGAACACACCTAAAATTCAGCAGGGAAGTCTGCGTGAAATAAGAAACTGTATATCTTTTCTTCAACCTGCATTTTGTTAACGAAATCGATTAGTGTCAAGAATTCATCATGCTTGTAGGTAGATGCCGCCTTCGGTTGCCCAATTTTTGTCATCACGTGTAACCATCGTACACTTCATCTTATGACCATTGTGTGCTCTATTGCGTCACTCTGGCGGTCCAAGCTACAGTTACATTTCACCAGTTCATTCCTAGAAAGCTCAGTGTTTTGTGGAGTCCATTTCAAATAAGAAAAGAACAATGATAGTAGATCAAAAATAGCCTATCCCGAGAATAAAGTAGCATATCTAGATTTAGAGGTCTTTGACTACATTTCTAAGTCTGTTTGATAAGCAGAATGGTAGTACTTCTTATATGTCATATAAGGAGAAAGATTTAGCTGCTCAGTCACAATTAAACTTGACCAGAAATAGATTATAAGAAGTAAAATATCTCTTTATCTTTTTCATTTACCACGTGTATGAAGGCATGTTAGATCAATATGAAGAGGACCCGTCTGCTAAAATATAAATGGGGCTTGAGCGTTTATACCCCTCCTTTTGCGACCGTTTGTGATTTTGCCCCTCCTTTTTTCACTTTACATTTTTACCCCTCTTTTTTACAAACGAAGGAACACTTTACCCCTGTCTAGCTAACAGCCTCTAACGGTGTTAACTTTTGCACAATCGGACAATTTTGCCCATACGTTTTTGCCCCTGTTATATTATGTCCTTTGCGTTTTTACCCCTATTTTGGGACATGTAGATGTCATTTTTGCACAGAATTTTTTGAAAATTTCGACAGCATTTCGACACAATCCACACGAACATGATTTGATATCACACAAATATATCACACAAATAATATAGGTCCAAATGACTCCTATTAATAGCAGAAGAAGCCATCACTCTTTTACCTCTGGTTTGACAGCAGCAGCGTCAAGTCCATCCGCAATGCCAATCTGCGGGAGGCGCGCGAAGACGCATCGGATGAGGTCGTGCATCGCGTGTCGCGAGAACCGCTGCAGGAGCTCGCTCTTTGCCGACGTGGAAGCAGGTGTTGACCGCGGTGCAGACGTGTTGGTCCCCGAGCGCGGCGGGTGCGCGGAGGCAGGCAAGCAGCGCCTGCAGCATCCGCATGAGCACGGCCTCCTCGCTGGCGGGCTCGGCGCCGGCCTCGAAGCGGCAGTCGGCGACGGTGTCGACCACCTCCCGGAGCGCGGCACCCGGGAGGGACATGACCTCCTGCAGCGCGGCGGGCGACGCGGAGGTGACGGTGGCGCCGACGTCCTCGGACTGCACGGCTTCCAGGAAGGGCCGCAGCGCAGCGGCGGGGAGTGCGGACGGGGACGACAGGGACGGGGAGAAGGCGAGGCGGTGGAGCGCGCGGAGGGAGGACACGAGCGGGTGCTCGGCCGCCGCGTCGTCCGCGCGCGGCTGCCGCAGCCCGCGCCGCATCACGGCCAGTACCGCGCTGGCCTCCGCGGAGATCACGCAGGCGAGCGCCGCCGGGTCGGGCCCGAGGGCGAGGCCGTCGGCGGGGGAGCGCGGGTGGTGGTGATGGGGCTCCTCGGCGATGGGGTCGATGCCGATGCCCCCGCCGGCGCCGCTTCTGTTCGGTCCAGGCCGGAAGGGAAGAGAAGTGAAGGGATGGGTATCTACGTCTTTTTCCCTGTCTTCTTTTCTTTTTTTCTTTTGTTTTTAACTCTTTAATCCATCTATGCCCACGGTGTTAGAAAACAGGGGTAAACGACAGCTTCATATAGAAAAAAGGAGGGTAAAAACGTAAAATGAAAAAAGGAGGAACAAAATCACCATTAGCTTCTGAAAGAGGGGTAGAAACACTAAAACCCCAATATAAATATATGCACATGAAATCCTTACCAGTGACGCATTTCGTCAAACACCTCATGGTAGGCATCCCCGCGAATGGCTTGTCTGCTGTACAGTGCCTGCGGCCGGGCTCAGCTGCGAGCTGCCCGCTACGCACTGCGGCCTACAGCGTGGTGACGCCTCCCTCATGCTCGCCAGCCTGCCGGACAACATCAGAAGCGGGATCTGGCTTGTGCGTCACGCCTGCGCTGCTGGCCTGCTCAGCGTCCTCCGCAGAAAGGGAAGAGAGGGAGGCGGGGCAGTTGTCAGGTTGCGCGGCGGCGCGGAGCAGGGGGCGATTGGCTGAGACGGGGGAGGGGATCTGGCCGGGGCGGCATCGCGTCCAGGCCCTGGTGGTGCGGCGTCCAAGCTCGAGACGTGTGGGCAGCCACGGATGGGGATTGGGGCGGGCAAGGCGGGCGACGTGCACATGGGCCCACCTGTCGGCGCGGTAAAAAGCACCGGAGGAGGCATGAGAGTCGCGGCTTCACCACGGGCGGTAGACGGGTCCATTTCACATTTTTAGTAGTAGAGAATTGGAAGCATCTAAAGAGACTAGAACAGCAGGCCAAACGCTGGCCACAGGGTGGCCATGATATCAAAAAAATTTGCGACCATTGCTGTCTGGATCGGCGGTTGGTGATTCGTTGACCTCGGTTGTGAACAGGAGTTCACTGGTTCCTGACCGGTGTGTACGTCGGGTACAACGTTGTCTTTCGTTCATTGGTGCGGCCAAGCGTTGTCAACTTTCGATTGGCTTCCCTGGACTGGCCCAGCTGCAGCGCTGCTTGTGGACGTGCCGCGCCAGGTCGGTCTTGGGATCCTTTCATCGGTCCGCGGGATGGGCTCTGTGGCCCGCTTGCCTGCTACCTCTCCCCTCCTCTCGCGACGCCTTGCGTGGCGGTGGCCCTGGCCGCGGCACGCCCGGCTGCCCGGCCGAGCAGACGCGGCGAGCTCGCCTTCCCTCTTCCTCTCTCGATGCCATGGCCGCGGAGTGCTGCTCCGACGGCGGGGCGCGACCCTTTGGTCTGCGGCGGCGGCGGGTGCAGATGTGAGGCGTTGCTCCAGCGGTGGAGCGCGGCCGTGGGGGCGCAGCATGCAGCGGCGTAAGTTTTGTTGCGCGGCCGTGTGGGTGCCATGGTTCCCGTCGCGCCCCAGGCCTTTGCCCCGTGGCGCCATCCACCACGCTGCCTGCTCCGCCGCCGTCTCCCCCTCCTTCCACGGCGGCACGCCGCCCCAGTAAGGATGAGGTTGCCCGCCCTAGCGGCCCTGCGTGCCCACCTCTTCCTCTGCCCTGGCCACAGCTCCGCTCGGCAGCTCACCACTATGGCTGCAGCGCGTCCCATCTTCCTCTCCATTATCGGTGGGAGCTCTGCTCAAATCAGCAGCCGGATCTGGTGAGACCTCACCCTCTCTTCCTCCTTCTCTATTTCATGACTGCTCCCCAGGTCCTGCATCCCTCTGTGTTCCCCTTCGTGCAATTGACTGTTGGCTGCGGCCTGCGGCAGGGTGTGCTACTTCGCCTCTAACGTGCGCTATCTATTTGTATAAATGCCTGAACCTCTATAAGTAATTTTGAGGACAAGGTTTCAAGCTGGAGTACAACAGTTTCGTGATTAAGATGCATATTTTTCTGAATACACAGGTGCATCCTGAAGAAATGTAATATCATGGGACATATGACATATCAAAAGCAATTTCCAAAATCTGTTAAAATTCCAACGTATTACTATTTACACTTGCATATAGATGTCCTCATGTAATATTCAGCTCTTATTGTATTCTTTGTTCAATACCTATTCCTTTGTTAGTACATATGTCTAAATTATTCTCCCATTTTTTTAAAAGGCTCATATATTCACAGATGTTGGTACAAAATTTAGTTGACTAACTCCAATGATGCTTCACAGGTGTTGCTCAGTGAAACAAGCTGTTGCCCAGTTTCACTGGAGTGCCCCACCTGCTTGCAAACTCTGTTGGAATAGTCTTCACTCTTGGACTCCAGGCTTTGATTGATTGCATAAGCAAACCAATAGTCTTCACTGCTGCTTCCTCTTATTCATGTGCTACAAAAAACAAATCCATACAACAATAGTTTAACCTATGGACAAGCAAAAGCATACAGGAGGACACCTGCTCATACAGGTCAGTCATTTCGAGGTCAAACATTAGACTGAAACATCATTGCTCTACACATTTTTATATACAAATCTGCGTTGCCTACAGAACACCTTCTTCCTTTGCAGCGAATGGTTAGATGATGGCTCATATTTTCTCCAGGTAAACCATCAAATTTTAGCTGCTTGGCAATGGTAACTACCAGTTCCCTAAGTAAAGTGAATGCAAATTGGATCGACACTTCTGCAGCAAATACCGAATGGCACTAAACTAATGAGCAATGCAAATTGCTCTTGGAGTATTGAACAATCGATGACATCGAAAAAAAAGGTGCAATTCATATTGTCATCGATCAAAATGATTTGCATGACATAAAAAAACCCACACATCAGGTACGTCCCCATATCCAGGTTCTGATACTGTTGCTCCCTTCTTCCTCTTGTAGGCTACCACAGTCACCTTCCTCCTTTTGCATATCCATCTAATCTGGTTAGGTGTGTGATGATGGAGACACAATACTTAATGGATACAGCATAGATTTCAGGAAAGGAAATATGAACCCGACAGAGCAGCAGGCTATGCGCCATGGTCTGGGTGACGCAGTGTGGGGTGACACAGGAGTTCATTTCGTAGGCCAATTTCCTCTATACCTAATAACCTAAAAGAAATAATTCCTTTACAATTTTTTATTATGATCTGTCATTAGCATATAGCATTTTTTGCCTACCAATGATTAGCCCTAGGTGGGAACACTGCTTCTAGCTGGGTATTTTAATCACTCTTGTTTCAGGGTCTACACCATTTTAATCAATGATGTATGCCATTCTAAAAATAACTTACCTAGACTCTATGCAAATTAGAAAATAGCACAAAATAAGACATGGTATGCAGCGGGATGCAGCCTGCAGTGATTCATGATTTGCATATTTGGTGATGGCTAGGGTTGGGAGAGGGATTTGGACATATGGATTTGGTGTGTGGGGTAGGACGTGGTGACTTCTGATTTTTCTTTTTGGCGTTTGGATTTCGTGATGACAGGTTTTGTACTTAAAACATATGACATTGATGAGCGATGACAGTGCAGGATGTGTGAGTCTTAGAGTTTTGTGAGTTGCTAGAATTTTGAAGCTCATAGCTCAACCTGAAATGGTATGCTTGCATTTCTTCTACCAATACTTCAGTCATTTTTTACTTGGTTTTCATGGTATATGCATTATATAAGTTCCTAAGTATTTTTGTGCTTACCTGTAAATAAGTTGCACATGTGCTAGGTAATTGGAACTTTGAATTATCATGTTAGGAGCTTTGAAATATCAGGTTTCAGATTATCATGAGGTCAGAGAGAATTATCATCAATTGCCTACACTATCATCACTGATATGTCGTCCTTTGCAGCAGCCAAGATCACTTCTTTCATCTATGTATGGTTGGGCTTCGTCAGCATGCTCAGCAAGGTTCTGCAGGCTAGATCTTTATATAGCCTGGCTGAAAACATGGTTGACAAAGTTTATCATTCTATCAATTATCTTGGTTTACACAGCTCATGAACTACCTACAACTATCTCATGTCAGCACATCGCTCAACAAGCTTTTAGTTTTATATTAAGATTTTCGCGTTAAGTGTGCCTCATGAAGAGCATGGATTGTCTATGTTGGCGTGTCTCCGGTATTTACCATCTAAATTTATGTCAACCTAGATTATATATCAATGTAATATGCACTCATCAAATATTATGTCTTTGAGTCATATCTATTCGTTGTCATGTGTATATTGAGATTATTCCATTTATTAAATAAAATGGTAAATATATCGTATGGCTTTATCACGCGCGTGGGCGCTGCAAATCACTAGTTAGATATGATGAAGTACGCGCGTAGGGCAACAAAAAATGGTTGTTCCTAAATCTTTGTCGAGTGTTGACTGTTGACGGATGCTGCTGCAGCGAGGACCGATAGATACTCTATCGAGCCCTGGAGGCACATGTGAACTGTGAAATGGCCTCTCCCAATCTGTGCATGCTTTGAACACCAGGATCGACGACGCACTGACCTCTTGCATTACATTCCTGATCCCGGGTGTGGCCGTTCGGAAGCCCAAAACTATGCACAAAGCTGGGCCGGCACCTGCAGCCGAGCCCACGTTTCCTCGGCACCTCTTCCACGTTCCACCGTTGCGTCCTCGCGCTTGGACCTTTTTATTTCTCCGATGACGACGACTGACGGCCTGAGACCTCCTGTAGCGCCCGGCCGGTCGATGGGTCCAGGGCCGACACTTGGCAAGAGCCGAGTGCGGAGCCTCTGTGGGCTGTGGCTGTGCGCGCATCCAGCCATCCACCCGCCGGTCCCCGGCCGCCCCTGGTATTACGGCAAGTGGCAATTTGCGCGGTCGCTGTGGGGTTGTCACTTGTTGTCACCTCGGCGGTCGGCCGCCGCTCACGTCCGTCGCGATCAACTCGAGTCCAAGTCTTTCCACGCTACTTGCCACCACCTGACCTCAAGTGAAGCACCAACGGTGCAACGAGGTGCAGCCTCCCTGAAGAGTGACACCGGACCAATCATTCTGCCGCCCGTGCAGCGTGCAGTGCTCGAACGGCCGAGGAACTTTTGGTTCGAGGACGACGCATGGAGAACCAGGTGCGCGTCGCTGCCATCGAAGCATCCATTGGCCGAGTGCTGGCCCACCGTTCACGACCACAAGCTGACAAGCGACAGGAGCTACTACAGCACTTTTGTGAAGCAGGGCTCAGGATGAGCTACACAATCAGTGCTACAACAGTAGTTAACCTCGGATAATCGATTTCCTTAAACCTAACGACCGTCCAATCTTAGCCAGGAGGCATTGCCGCATGGGACGCGGTGATTACGCCACAAAGCCTCACGTGAAGAGGACGCGCAGGGACATATTACACGCATGCTGCCATGCTTTGCTTCCCCTTTCTCTAATGCAAATGGTCGTAATACTAGCACTAGTACGGGCCGTGAAGAGAATGCTTGATACATCATCACCACCTTGACCTTGCTTGGTGCTGTAGCTAGCCATTCCTATTGGGCTGGTTTGTCTAAACAAATCAAACAGTACGTGCCGTCCGAATTATTGTTAAGCGCGATGGGTTAACATTATTAATTATATTTTTGATCGGTCATAATAAGGAACAGACCGGCGGCCTTTAGCCCTTAGCATTTGGTTAACCTTCTCGTGTACTACTAGTAAGCATATGCGTGCCCTCCGACTGACTATACCAGATGTCCTTTAGACGAAGCAAATGAACGGTCACAGGCAGTGAAGTCAAGCAGGACTGCAGGACTCGGGGACTCGGCAGCAGTATTAAGCACTTGGCGCCTTGGGGATTAAAGGGTTTTTGTTTACATGGTCACCATCATTCTCTGCCACCCAAGGCACACTACACTTTTATTGTATTGCGAGTTTGCGCTTGCTTTTCTTTCGTGGTGAATATTGTATTGTATCACCTCGAGCTGTCACTCTATACATTATTGATTTATTATTGCAAATGGTACACATGACGCTAATTTATAATGCTCACAGTCATAGCTCACTTGCCGGCTTGCCACGTCTCCATCATTCCCACGAGAAAGTTCCACCAACACCAATCGGTCAGAGATTAAAAAAAAAAACAGTATGCATAGAACGAGTATCGAACAAAAATCCATTTTGCATGAAATACATTAGCAAATACTCTGTGTATTATTCTTTTTTTGAAATACATTAGCAAACGGCTCACGTACATTAGCACACACTCATATCGATGATAACTTTTGTCCCTCAAAAAACTAGGTACTAAAAAGAATAATATCGTTAAGTCGAATAAATTTTTAAAAAATATAAATACCACCATAAAGATAAGTATTTATATATACGCTACCACAACCAACCTAAGTAGAGCTGACCTGGAGTAACCGACTAACTGTCGCTTGTCGTTAGAGACAACACTGTCAAAAAAGAAAAACTTGGTCTTGGGATGCAGTCCTACATTGGCAAGGGATCTAACCTAGACCTTCCAAACTTTTCGAATTATACTACCTGTTGCATATATTATTTGTAGCCTACATACCAAAAAAGGCACAGAGACCAAACTAACAAGTTGGCATCTCGGAAGTTCGTTTCAGTATGATTTAAGGAATCTAGAGTGCGAACTCTCTACTCCCCCAGATGCCATATGCATATGCTTAGGAAAACTTAAAAATTAGCCATATACACACAAAAAGAGACTGCTAACGATAGGAAGTTGTCTCTGCCCCATATTTCTGATCTCCAAATTCAGGATCTTTATTATATTTCAGTGGCACATATATTTTGTCGTGGTTTGGTTCCTTTATAAACTTCCGATTATGTACTCAGCCGCTAAGAAATGAGCTGGGAAATATGCTCATCCATTTTTTGACCAAACCACATGGCACACATATATTTTGAGACAAAGAAAATAATGATAGGAAGTTGTACTCCCTCTGCCCCATTTTTATTGACATTGTAGCCTGAAGTGAGGTGCATTAAATGTTCATTGTACCAAGACACTAGCTGCATCTATATACATGCGTGCATGGATGAATCTGGACACTTTCATACACTGCTAGGACGTCGCTAATACTAGGATAGAGGGAATGTGCTTTAAAATGTTGCCTTATGCCTTGTATAAGAGAACTATTATCTTTCTAGATCATGGAGATAAATCTTTGACCTCCTAGTACTAAATAAGGATACTATTGAAACAACCAAAAACCAATCGGCCTATCAATGTAGCTATAAAAGGAAACACATAACACATTGAGTCTTAAAAGATAGTAGCCATATAGGGGTTTGATTGATAGAGCTCCTTGTGCTCCTAATTTCTTTGTGATAGCGGTTTCATGTTTGACAATATTTCATAGAATAGACTCATGACAAACTAGGTTATTTCAGCTCTCACAATTCCCACATTCATAGAGCCAATTCACATAATTGACATATAGTCAATTCTCATTAATATACTATTTGGTACAAATCTAAAGATTTATCATGGATGGAAAACCTATAACATCTAAAGAGATGAGTCCGCTCACTTGTTTTATGGGGTCGGGGACATCCCGAATCTGAAGATATATTTCCTTTAAGACAATTCTATCCACATCTTCCACAAACCAAACACATTAATAAAGAAAATTGATCGAGCCCATCTCCATCCTTGGAACCAAAGACACGGTTAGTATGAAACTTTTAATGGATGGACCATGGTAAACTTTTAAACAACCTTACAATTTTATGTTTGATGCTAGGTAGTAAAAAAATTCGGGTCTACAATGTGAAAATTAAAATCGGAGCCATGGTCCAGAGCTTAGAGATGCTAAACAGAATGTCCAAGCGTAGACACGGCCACATCTACACTTAGCATCTAGCCGTGTCGTGAAGACCTTATTTTCCTAGCCAGGAGAAGACAAAAGCGTGAACCTCATTTCCATTCCATTTTTCTTAATTCTGTTTGTGGGGCCCATGTATTCGTTCTTAATTATCCTCTTACAGCAGTTTTATTAATATAAGGCTTTAGTTAGCGTAATACAACTGCTGCTTAACACCGAACAAGATCTCTCTCTCTCAAGCCCTCGATGGTTTCCCCTCGCACACCCACCAGCCACCACATGGCCGCCTCCTCCCCTTCCACCTCCACCCCTAATGGCGGATGCTAGGCGGCGGCGCCCCTCTTGAGAAGCAAAAGGGAAAGATTTTTGCCGCCCGCGCGCCCGCGCGCTGCTAGGGCGCTCGGCCTCGGTCGGGCCACGGCCACACGAGGCCTTCCGCCTTGTTGCCTGACCCATTCCTGTTCCGTTCGAAGCAGCCAAAGGCCGACGTCAGGCGCCCAGGCCAGTGGTCGACGCCCGCGGCGAGCTGAGAGGCGGTGTCGTCACCGACTCCGGCGCCGGCGAGGGTTTGCGCGTCTCACGTGCAGGTGAGGTCGTTTCTTCCCTTCCCATGCCTCGATTGATGATTCATGATAATAATATTTGCCCCTTCTTTTTTCATTTTTATCCGTGTTGGGTTCAGTGGCAGCTGCCTGATGGCTCCCCCCTGTGTTTTGGATCTGCAGGTTGTGATCTTCCTGCCCGTAGATGTGCGATTTGCCCTAGCTTGATCCGAGTGGCAGTACGGCTAGCGTTGTTCCTGAAATCTGTTGATTGATGGGTAGTCAGACAATGGCATCACAGGCTGGGGGTGGCAGTGGCGGTGCCGGTGCCGGCGCGGCGCAGCGTGGGCAGATGCAGAGCCTGGCAAGACAAGGGTCTCTGTATAACCTCACCCTTGATGAGGTGCAGAGCCATCTGAGAGAACCCCTGCACAGCATGAACCTTGAGGAGCTGCTGAAGAGTGTCTTTCCTGATGGCATGGACCCTGATGGTGGCACTGCCAGCCAGTATGAGCAGAGTTCGGGCCTCTTGCGACAGGGGAGCATCACGATGCCGCCTGAGCTCAGCAAGAGGACCGTGGACGAGGTGTGGAAGGGCATCCAGGATGCGCCAAAGAGGAGTGTTGGGGAGGGTGGTCGGCGGAGGCGGGAGCGGCAGCCGACGCTTGGGGAGATGACGCTTGAGGATTTCTTGGTGAAAGCTGGGGTTGTGGCTGAAGGATATATGAAGGACCTGAATGACGTAGGCAATGTGGAGCAGGTCGGTAGCGCTGGCCCTGCGGGTTTAACCGCTGGGGCACAGTGGTTAGACCACTTTCAGCAGCGGGTTACAGTTGCAGCTATTGAGCCCCATCAACACGGGCAACATAGTTTGCCAGGTGCTTTTATGCCGGGTCGGTTAGCTCTTCAGCCTCTGAATGTTGGGCCAGGTCCTATTCTGGAGTCATACTCCGATGGCCACATTACTTCACCAATGATGGGTGCACTTTCTGATTCTCCGACGCCTGGTAGAAAGCGTGGTTCCCCAGGAGATGTGGCAGATAAGTTGATGGAGAGAAGGCAGAAGAGGATGATCAAGAACAGAGAGTCAGCTGCTCGTTCAAGGGCTAGGAAGCAGGTTGCAATATATGTTCCCAGCCTTTCTATGCTTTAGCTAATTGATTGAGCTAGTTTTTCTTGTGATCCGTGAGTAAAATTTTAGAAATGATGACCCTGCTCTTCGTATCCTGAGTATTACTTACACTGTATCTTTAACAGGCCTACACTAATGAACTGGAAAACAAGGTTTCTCGATTAGAAGAGGAGAATGAGAAGCTAAAGAAGCAAAAGGTACTTTAGTTCTTCAATACAATAACATCAGAATGTCATCCTCGTTTTGCTAATAATTGACTTTCTGCTTCTGAATAGGTGTCATTTTACTCTTAGTGACATCTCCCTCTTTCTGTCCACTTTTAAGACTTGCATTTATCTAAACATCCCTAAATCCCTTAAAGTTTTTATTTTTATTTTTATTTGTTCTATCCCTTTTGCTTCCATTGCTGGAGATAAATCATATCCAGGTAGGCATACAAACTAAGATCTGATATGCCGCATGTGTTGGTTGATCCAATTATGGGATCTGTGCTATTTGTCCCTTCAAATATTTATTGGGACTCGAATAGCGAAGGGCAATTCTATTTCTTATTTATAATTTTAGCTGCAAGTGTTTTGAAATCCTTCAGTTAACCATGAATAATCAATGTTAATAAACAAATTGTTCCCTGGGCACAATTAGGTGCATCGATTCGATTACATTGGCTAGTTTACTAATCCTTGACTAATTGGCTATGTCTCACTGGCAACTTTGGTTTCAGCCCAGTAGTATCTGTGGCCTAGACTACACTACCTCGGCTTGTCACCAACTGTATAAACTAAAACACAGCCACAGCTTTGTTCTTGAAGTAGTTGATATTCACCCATTGCCTGTAATGGAGCACAAGTAGGAAAAAGGAAATTTCTCCTGCCCGCCACCTCCGTCTACAGTTTGTCATGCTGCAGCTATCTCCGCTTCCATCCCGCGGTGCACCTCTGTCTCCTTCCAGTAGATGTCCATGCCACAGTGTGTCACACCGTACACCCCGACCTCTGCTCTCTGGTTGCCAGTTGTCTCCTCTGTCCCTGATCTGTGTGCTAAACTTTTCCATCTAGTCTCTGCTAGATAACTAGATTTGCAGTTAATGATGCTGGGGCCAACTAACTAGGCAATAGGTTGCCCTGGGCCAACTATTCAACTAGGTTGACTAGCCCTAAACTACTTGTGACACACAACTTATCGGTTAGTTGTTTCCCAGGTGACTAGACTCGATTTACAATTTGGAAACACCGCTAGCTGCTTATCTTTTATTTACGCTAGTTACTCTCAAAAGGCCATCAAATGTTATTATACACATTCAAAGTAATCATATATGGTTATATTATGCTACGGTGAATGATGCGCCAAAAAATGGATAAACATGTCCATTTAAATTCTAAGAGAGCCATTTTATGTTCTTGCTGGAACAATAACATTCTGATTTACTGTCTTGCATCAGAAGAGTGCATTCCAAGCCCGCTATATCTAGTTATAAATTCTTAGGGTCTGCTTGGTTGCCTGTATAAGCTCAGGCTTGCACGGTATACTGCATTACCTAGTATGCCAGATTCGGTCATATTAGAAAATGCAGGTTTGCAAACCCGATGCGCACACAAAAATGAAATATTTTCATCCCTCATACTTCTAGTATAAACTTGATACCTCAACTCGAACATGGAGGTGACTACATGCAACAAAAAGTAAACAATCAAACAAAATTTTATCAAATGTAGCTTTCCTGTACAGAGCATCCAAATGCCAAGACATTGCATATGCTCAGGTTATGCTGCATAAGGTCTATTGTAGGCTAAGGCTAATGCAATCAAACCTTTAGATTAGAAGAGAACTACAGCTCTATAGACATATGATGTATTTTATAAGGAGTAGAGCTCTTGGTTGCTATTATCATTTGTTTGTGGAAACTATCTTTTCAAGTTTTTTAGATAACCCGAAAGTTTTGTAAATTTAAGTTCTACTAGTGTAATTTGGAGATTCATATTTTAAATAGTTTGGAAAAAATCTGCAGGTTTGAGTGCTGTTTTATATTGTGGGTTCAGAGTTCAGTCATTTACACAGATGTGTTAGTGCCATTATAGCTAATGTTCTTTTCTTTATATGCTATTGTTGATGGGCGGTATGTAACTAGCTATTCAAGTTTGGACTTGACATCTTGGTCTTTGTTGCTACATCCTAATGACCACTTATATTGGTAACTCGATTGTTTATACAGCCACCTGTTCATTCTTCAGTTAGTATGTTTGTAGTCTCAATCTCAAACTTGATTTCTACCCAAGTGGTCTTGTTTAGTTCCCCTTTTTTTATCTTTTATTTGGTGCTTATGGTCTTAGATGGCTATTATGTTACTAAGTAATTTGTCTTTCATATTGTTGTAATTGTATCAGAGAATGAGCAGGTTGAAGCAATTTCCTGACATCGGATTCAGACAAATAATTTCTCACGTGCCTAAAAAATAAAACAATAATAAATCAAAACCAAGACACTGGCGCTCTACTACTGATGCAAATGCTTAGATAGTTGCAAACAATATGTTGGTCTGATTTCTTGGTTCTTTTATTTAATTCAATACAGTTCCCATGGTATATGTTCTTGTATTCGTGTACTCTGATGGAGTTAATGTTGGATTTTCATTGACTCACTTACCATGTTTTGTGTTATCTTACAGGAGTTGGAAAAGATACTTTTCTCTGCGCCTCTTCCGGAACACAAGTACCAACTCAGGAGAACTGGCTCAGCGACTTTCTGATTGTATCCAGAATATCTTGTTTTGTAGTTTCTAAGTCCTGTGGCTTGTAAGTTTTTGCCTCTGCGGTTTAGAATCATTTGCTAGCTTGGGAGTTTTTGCTTATCCTAGCGCGATGGTTTGCTCTCTCCCTCAGTCTCTCTAGACTAGCAGGAGCCTAGCATGTGGTGTCCGAGGCCTTGTTACTAGCCTAGTATGTAAATCTGCAGGACACATGTAGGTGGTCATAGCTTGTTTAACCCTGCTCTTGCATGTGTGATATTCTGTGCTTGCGAAGCTTGCATTGTGCCACATGGATACATATATATAACTATGAGCAGTATGAAAACCCTTTTCGTTGGTAATCGGAGTTAAATTACTTTCGTTGGACAAAAATCAGATGATCACATAACAGTGCACTTTCCTCCTTGCGAATTTGTAACGAACCGTGATATAGCTTTGCACGAATCTAAAAGCCAGATCAGCATCTAACGGTAGAAGATATCACTTCCCGGGAAGTGTCCTTCGGAAAATCCGGACTCCGCCGCGCCCTAGGGCTTCTCAGGCCCCGCCGCCGCCGCCGCTCGAATTGACCACTACCACGGAGAAGAGGAAGGAGGAGGCGGGGAAGACCTAGCCGCCGGAGAAGAAGACTCCGCCGTGCCCTAGGGCTTCTCAGGCCCCGCCGCCGCCGCCGCTCGAATTGACCACTACCACGGAGAAGAGGAAGGAGGAGGAGGCGGGGAAGACCTAGCCGCCGGAGAGGAAGAAGGACCGGAGGACCAGCTGCTGCCGCAAGGGAACCGGGAACCGCAAGCCCTACCTCCGCACCGCTGCCTTCAGCAGGTGAGCACCGCCATGCCACTCGCCCAGCCCGTAACTGCTTAAGCCGCCATGGCGCCTCACACCTGAGGCGCGTAGGCGAGGGCCATCGCGGGCCTCCTGGCACACACGCACGTGCACGCGGACCTGCCTGCCATACTCGTCGCCGCCGCCATACCCGCCGCGGTGCGACGCCGTCTCCGGCGAACTGGATGAACTTCGGACGCCCTGGACGAGAGATCTGGACCCGCGACTTTTTTTGGGTTCCACTTCCTGATCTAGTGGCTAGAACCCTAGAACTTTGTAGATCGGTGAAGCTTCCATTTCTATTAGTATTAGCAATCTGTACTTCTGTAGCTATGTACTTCTGTGGTAGATTTTGCAAATAACAAAATGTGATTGGTTTAATCTCCTGAAACTGAAAGATGTACCTGGATCCTCCATTTGTCCTCAAGTTTTACACTATATTAAGAGTTTAAGACATATGTATAGTATAGATTTATATTATACGTTTATTTTCTGGTGGACTTGAAGAAATGGTGAATGGATAGACTTGGCTTGGCTGCTACACTTAGCTAATTAGAAATTTTGGAAATGACCAAAACTGCAATTACAAAGTAATTTAAATATCTTTTTTTGTTGCTATTACTATGCATCAATACTTGTTAATTGTCATAAAACTAAAATGTATACATCCTGTTTTTAAGAAAAAAATACCATATCCTCATACACATTAGTAAGTCACCCATATGTGTATTCATATCTAGTGTTCAGCCCCCCCTAAGATTTTTTCTAGATCCGTCCCTGATCTAAGGGACCCACCAAAACCAACTTATCCTTTCCAATGGCTGGCGCACATAGATATATTTATACCTTCTGAGGATGAAAGAAATGACACTAATATGGAAAGCAAGTATCACCCATACTTTACTAGCATATCTCTTCGGTGCTAATATGAACCACATATCTTACATAGAAATGGATAATTGAAATTTCAAACGACGCTGAAAGCCCACTAGACTGATGTATCTATTCTTATGGACGTTAAGTTCTCAGTAGTAGTATGTATCTTCGTGTCCTAATCTGCAAGATGATAGATGATGATATTGCAGCCACTCAAGGTTACTGACAAACTGTGAATCCTAGCGCGCGCTAGACTTGGAAGATGGCCATCGGAAGCTCCCTTGCTTGTGCCGGTGCGGAGCTCGCACCAGAGCGCGGCCGTGGCGCGCCTGCGCCGGGCCACCTCTTTGGACGGGGTTGCGCCTACTGATTTTTGCTGCTGGATTCTTCTTTGAATTTCTGTCCAGTGATGTTGTTCCCTTTCAGTGACGAATTTGCCCAATTTTTGTACCTAGCATCGATGTATAATTTTATGAAGCTTTCTGAAGAGATTATAACCACAAGGATAGTTTACGGCAAACGACTGGAATCCTATTTGGGAGAAGCCACCACGATTGGAGTCCTATAATAGCCAATTTCTCTATTCTTGTTGCTGTGCCTATTTGCGTTTTATAAAATCTGGAGTTAAAATCTGTAGTGTCCTATGGAGATATTGTTGGATTTCGCATTCTTATTTTCGTCATTTTTTTACAGATATGGATCCTGAATTTGTGAACGATCTCCCACCTGATGTTGCTGCTCAAGTCATCCAACCGTTGTATCAGCATTATGGGGTGTGCCACATCCACCGGATGCGTCTGTGGAGTGCAACTTGGAACATAATGCTGATACAACGATCTCCCACCTCGTAATGCGAGGTTCAGATTCTGCACTTGATTTTGGTTTTCTCAATCTTTGCTTGAAACAATTGACACTTCAAGCTGGTAAAACAGACACGTCAACACCATTTTTCAGAAGGAAACACATTAGCATCTTATCGGGCTGTACGTGACGTTTCACCAGCAGATAATTGAATAGCAGTTAGTTACAGCTCGAATCAGCAGTTAGTGGGGTCAGCGTGACTAATTGCAATACCACAACTTCACAAGTAATCAAAAAAATCTCCTGTAACAACGTAGATATGTGGCAAGGATAACCTAATGGCGTACACATCAAGTGATTCCTTGTGTCCACATTTCAGAAAAGGCAAAGCATTTAAGCGATTCTCCTAGAAGATGCATGAAGAAACTGACTCTTGTCACTATCACCCAATACAAGGTTATTGGAAAGAAAAAAGAGCACAAGAGTCATAATTTAACTCTGGTTACCAAAGAAAGCGTTTCCCATACTGCTCATAGTTATATGTATCCATCTGTCACAATGCAAGCTTCGCAAGCACAGAATATCACACATGCAAGAGCAGGGTTAAGTCACACCATGTAAACAAGCTACGACCACCTACATGTGTCCTGCAGATTTACATACTAGGCTAGTAGCAAGGCCTCGGACACCACATGCTAGGCGCCTGCTAGTCTACAGAGACTGAGGGAGAGAGCAAACCATCACGCTAGGATAAGCAAAAACTCCCAAGCTAGCAAATGATTCTAAACCGCAGAGGCAAAAACTTACAAGCCACAGGACTTAGAAACTACAAAACAAGATATTCGGGATACAATCAGAAAGTCGCTGAGCCTGTTCTCCTGAGTTGGTACTTGGGTTCTGGAAGAGGCGCAGAGAAAAGTATCTTTTCCAACTCCTGAATACAACACAAAACAGGGCAAGTGCCGCTATTGTTCTTGTGCCAACCAAACTTTTAAAAATGCCGACAATGTTTATAAAAAAATATTACATTTATATATCCAACTATAATTTTCAGCAAGTAGACTAGATGTCTAGATGCATTTGCATTTTGCGGTGCCCAGCAAGGCACGAGCATGCTCAGGCTGTTCCTTTCAGCTAGCTACCAGATTCCCCAAATTGCGCTTCTGCAAACAGGACAACGATGCTGCAGTAGAAGTTGGACACATCGAGCACGTTGGCTCAATCCGCAGCTAAAGGTGGCAGGAATCAGAGCGCATAAACCGTCTAAATGGATTTCATAAAAAACATAAAATGACTTGAGAAACTCAGAAATTGTACTGCAGATTTATAATTCAATTCATTCAACTTAAATAATCCATGCATCATCCAATCCCCGGGCCTGGCATTATATAGCCTGCTACGTAATAAAACCTCTAATCCATCAGATAACCAACCTCCTAACTTGATCTCCTAAGAAGGCAGGCTACATCAGTCTGATGTCTTGCGTTGAGCACTTCTCTTTGAAGCCAATGTCTTGCGTTGAGCACTTCTCTTTGAAGCCTTCCTGACTTGTGATGATATGCTCCAGGGGCTCAATTCGCCAATAATGCACTGCAGAACTGTAATTGCATAAAGAATGAGTGGGGTATAGCAAAACTTGAGCAATCAAAGGCCCCTAGAGCGTCACATACCGTTGTCAAGAAACTCATCAGTGAGCTCACAGCTTGAAGAAAAGCTCTCCTGTGGTGTGACCAACGCATCCCTAGTCGGTGAACTGAAAGTCGGGTTATCCATGGTCGCATTAACAAAGACCCATAAATGTCGCTTGATCTCACTCTCCTCAACATCTCTCTCTTCAATTTGGAAGATCTTGCTGCATATCTTCACAAGACGCGCTATGAGTTGATCTGACACAAAATCAACATGACTGCCTCCTCCTGTAGTTGCAAACTTGTTTGCAAAGCTAACCTGGAACACAAAAAATTGTGCAAATCGCAACAGTAGGTGAGTAAACAGATCACAACACGCTACAACAACAAAGCCTCGAGTCCCAACCAAGTTGGGGTCGGCTAGGCAATACAAGCAAGGTTCAGGCACTAAAATCCACATTTAAACCCAACCCACAGTTACCTGTTCGAAAGTACCATTGCTCTGAGTCACACATACCTCCAGCTGATCATTAAACCTCTGGCAGACCCTGAAAGAAGGAAAGAAAATTTAAAATGATTAGACACACAATTTGTACTAACTTACACTGGCAGACATAACAAAATTCAAACAGATGTTTGATTGAAAAACTATCAAACCTGAAGAGTATTTCTTTTCTCCCTTCTGATGCAGTCCGGAGATAAGCATAGACGTAATCTGAAAAACTCTTCATTCCTTGAATCACCCGGCCATTAAACTTAACTTGTACTGTCATGTCTAGAAAGGCCACCATATCAATGACTCTCTTCTTCATTAGCGCCATGACATCATCATCAAGCTGAGTCATGCCAAACTTGGCAAGATCAGGCTTGAATGTGATCCTAGTTGAACTAACCCCCAGCAAGCTAACTGTTATCTCAGGCTCTGACTTGTTTCCCATATTCTGTGAGAAAATCTGAAAAAATATCTAAGAGTGTCACTATGCCCTGTATCTGAATGGAAGGATGTCGCTAAACAGTAAAATTATTTGACTCAAAGATAAAAAAAATCTAAAGGAAATTGCTTCACATAAGTCTGCTCCATCCTACGATTGGGATTAATCTGCGACTATGAACCTCCGAGTCCTACACAGCCCTGAATTGCAAACCGGATTGTCTGGTCGTACATGAGCTGGACAAAATGCAGTGATCGTTTTTCTAATATCTCATCCATAATTTCAGATGGGGAAGGCTTGCTGGGTTTTGGGCAAAAGCTCATATGAAACCTTGAGCAAGTAAGGAGTCAATACGATACACTGAACTATAAATTTCCTACCTGCCTAACTGATCTACCAGGGCTCTCCAACAGTAAAGTTCATTTGGTGTCGCTTTAGAATGAAAATGTGTGCACCAGGAAGGTGACATTGCGAAAATCGCATATTTATGATGTCGATGCCTACTCATATCCTATCTATCTGATACAATCCAAATCCGAATAGAAATATGAGAACAAATGTAATATTGGTGATATCCGTTTTCATCCCTAAGTCACACAACTGATGATCTTTGTGCACCCAACCTCAATGACCCTAGGCAATTTCTTGGTTGATGACCAGATCTTTTGTGAACATAAATTATTTTGCCTGCCTAATACCATATCTTTTATGATCAATAATTCACTAAAAAAACACATCTCGTTCAACTACTTGACTGAAAGAACGAACTTTCTCATTTTGTTATTTTAAGGACTCACGAAGATTTTCGGGGAAAAAAGAAAAGAAGAGAGAAGAGGAATCCAGATGGATCTCCCTCGATTGAAACATTATCAGGGAATTCAGATGCGATTCATAATGTCCCAAAATTTAAGAACAAGAATGTGATAAAAGCTAAAGGGGACAGCCGAAATATGTCACCTGCTTGTACTTCCTCTGAAGGCGGTTGTCGACAATCTCGATGGCGAACTCGGTGGAGAATAAGTTGGCGAGCTTGACGCCCTTGCTGTTCCTGCCGCCGGCGGTCTCTTCGTTGTTGCCGAGGTCGCCGAAAACCATCTCCGGCATGTATATGCCGGACTCCGGGTGGAGTTCAATCGGCACGCCTTGACCGTTGTAGTAGATGGAGATCTGGCAGTTGACAACGTCGATATCCACGTTGAGGGAATCCATGCTAGGGTCGTACTGCTTATTCTCGGCAGCATACAGGAGGACGTCGTCAAAGATCTTGTAAAGGCCTGGAGTGTAGGTGACCAAGCGTCGCCTATATGAGTCGACATCGACAACCCAGAGGTCCCGCGTACATTTCTCGACGGAGCCGATGTAGTTCTGTGGTTGTAGAAGCATGCGCTCCCGCGGATTAGTGCAGCCTCCGACCGCTGCGGCGTCGCGGACGGAGCTCGACCCCAGCTCGATCTCGGTGGCGGACATAGGGAACCGGCCGCTTGGGAGAGGAGGATTAGCAAGCAGCGTGGGGGCGGCGGCTTGCCTCGATGCGGCTAGGGTTGGGAGTGGTCGACTCGAGTGGATGTGGCGTGCACGGTGCACCGGTGGGGAAAGTGCATGTGTATATAGCCCAGTCTGCGGATTATTGACGAGGCCGTGAGTGGGCTGAGTTTGTGGACTTGGGCCGTGAGATTATATAGATTGGGAAATTCCTCCTTTTTTTTTTTGTTGCAAAAGTCTGAGTTTCCTCACTAAACGCCAAAGTTAAACCACCTCCGTTAACTTCTCAAACCATGCATTATCTCCATCGAGTGGTTTTGTATTTTTATTTTCTATTTATTTAGGCTAAGTCTTTCACAAAAAATTAAACCATAGAAAAAATATAAAATAGAAAATTTGATTTTGTTAGACTCCACATGATTTAGATATATGGTTTTATATAATTAATTAGAATAATTAATTACTATATTTTTATGGTCTAATTGTGTTGAAATTTTTATGGTAGTCTAATTATTGTATGTGTGAATTATAATAAAAAAATTTATACTGATTGGATTATGTATAGTTTAACTATATATCTATATAGGTTTATGGTTGTTAAACATAAATAAATTTATAACTAAGTGATACATGGCCTAATGAGTAATAAATTATTACTATAGTTCATGCATACAATAATTATCCCACCTTAAAAATTTTACCATCATTGAACATTAGAAACTATAGCTATGAATTATTCTAATTAATTACTTAAAAAATATATCTAAAGCAACAACAAAATTTTTTTTACTAAACTATACCATATTATATGTTTAATGTGTAGATCTACTAACATGGAGTCTAACAAAATTGAAGTCATCGTTTTATGATTCTATAATTTTTTTAAAGATTTAGTCAAAATTAATTAATAAATAAATAAAGACAAATCAATTTTTAAAACCACTCTAGGGAAGAGTTGAGGGAGATAGTTTACCCAATTTTGACATTAGAGAGGAAAGCGGAGACCTACAACGGGGTAGAACAAACCCCGAGTACATAAGGGTACTCCACAAGACTTACCCGACTAAAAGAAAAGACTCTCACGGATATGTTAGCTTTTGAGTAGTTGAGCTAGAAAAGAAAAAAATTTGCGAAAAAGCATTATTATAAGTGCATCCTTACTTTCAATGTTTTAAACCAGATTATTAAAGCATCAATTTTATTCAACCTACTAAAACTAGATTTGCACTTGTTCTAATTCCAGCAATCATATTAAGCATTACACTTGAAATTATCTTTCTAGCCGCTTCCTTCTCAAATCCAAGAGTCACCAGTTTCCAATTATTACATGTTCACTTGATAACTACGATGTTGGATAGTCGATCAAGTCTCCATGACCGAGGAGCATGATGATTTGAACCGAATTACTCAGTTGAGGATCCCATTGATCAAGTCTCCATTACCGAGGAGCACGACGATTCGAACCGATTTACTCAGCTGAGGATCCCTAAACAAATGATATACGTGGGACTCTAACCCGCAAGTAAATCAATTCTTAGCTTCGGATATCCCAAAACTAGCCGCAGCTTCCACGCCACCCGAGAGTACATGTACACCTCCAATCCCGGGGACACGATCCACGAGGGTATTTTGTACTTCCGCCATCTCGCCACTCCTAGTGCGTGGGTTTGCCGTCCTAGTAATGGAATCTCCTAGGCAAGAGTTTGCCTTGTAGGGTATGTTAGTAGTTGCAAGGTCTTGATCAAGCGAGCCTACAACGAACGGTCCTTAATCAACACAGTCGGAAACACTACATCGAGACTCCATTTCCCGAGGCAAGTTACCCGACTGGTCTCAATTTAGTATTATCATATTCATATGCTCCCATGACCCATCTTCAGGTCCGAGAAGCAAGGATAAACCTATTCTCCAAGGTCGATGATTGTTGGCAGTTCTTAACTCAGTTATAGCCCCGCCAACATTAGCATAGGAATCACCAAAACCACTAGTAATAGAATTTTTTATCTAACACATTTCATAGTTTTGGTGCAACACTTTGTTTTGCAGGTTGTTATTGAAAACATTTGAAACATGGGCAGAGTATAAAGAAAACATTTATAAAAATACAAACTGGAATTTGGCCCAAGGCAAAACAAGAGCAAACTGGGCCTTCGGAACGCGCAACAGCAAAATCCACCGAAGCACCTTACGCTAGCGCAGTTCATCACTATTTGGTCACAAGGAGAGTCAAATATGTAATAACAACTTCAAAATCCAGTAGTTACGGCTTCGCCTTGCTTGTTTGACGGCGTCTTGCCATCAAAATGTAACGCCTATGTGTAGGTCTTACGACCACTCCTTTCCTCTTAATGAAATACGGGCATATATGTCTGCTCACGAAAAAAAGAGGTGTAAAGTTAGCAAAAATACAATGTAGCGCTACTGTAGCATTTCATTTGTATTTGGTAAAAAATTATCTAAACATTGATTAATTAGGCTTAAAATGTTCATCTCGCAAAGTACAAGAAAACTGTGCAATTACTTTTTGATTTTATCTACATTTAATATTTAATGTATGTGCCGGTATTTTAATGTGATGAGAATTTTTTTATACTTGAATTTAGAGTCAAAGTTACGAAACTAACCGGGCCCGAGACGAACTGGACAACGTTAATGCGCTGTCCATCTGCATGTAGGCTTGTCAGTGAGACATGCCGCATGGTCACATGACTCGTGTCTCCTCTCCTAGCCGTTTCGACTCGTGTCTCCTCTCCTGGCCGTTTAGTGGCCCTGCCTTAGATGGACAGCTAAACAAGGTTCTCCCTTTCACAATGGATTAGCCACGCTCCTGCTCAATCCATATGGACCATATCCAGTCCCTTTTCATCTTGTGATAACATTTGGTCAATCTTCTTCTGTTTTTTTTCATTTTGAATAAAAAGTGCACAGAGTTTTAACAAACTCAAACCCAATTCTCCAAGGGAAAACTCTGAAGCCAGCATATACGGTGGTGGGCGGCGGATGGTGGCACGGCAGAAAACCTGAACGCATGAATCAGACACAAAGAAAAGAGAAGAAATCACAGCTCTGCTGCGTTACCGAACATGTATCGCAGTCTCGGCTCACATGAAAGCCTATGGGAGTACGGAGCTTTTGTCCGTTAGGCTATCTCTATCTACGATGACCACGACCGCTTGGTCATGTGACCAATGCCTCCTTCCCAGTTTGTTCATTGGATGGACTGAATTTTACTTGCTGGACATCTCGTGCATACACACAATTGATATATAGTTGACTCAGGGTGCTGTAGTGCTTTCATGACCATCCAATGAACAAACTGGGAAGGAGGCATTGGTCACATGACCAAGCGGTCGTGGTCATCGTAGATAGAGATAGCCTAACGGACAAAAGCTCCGTACTCCCATAGGCTTTCATGTGAGCCGAGACTGCGATACATGTTCGGTAACGCAGCAGAGCTGTGATTTCTTCTCTTTTCTTTGTGTCTGATTCATGCGTTCAGGTTTTCTGCCGTGCCACCATCCGCCGCCCACCACCGTATATGCTGGCTTCAGAGTTTTCCCTTGGAGAATTGGGTTTGAGTTTGTTAAAACTCTGTGCACTTTTTTGAGTTTGTTAAAACTCTGTGCACTTTTTATTCAAAATGAAAAAAAAAAACAGAAGAAGATTGACCAAATGTTATCACAAGATGAAAAGGGACTGGATGATTGAGCAGGAGCGTGGCTAATCCATTGTGAAAGGGAGAACCTTGTTTAGCTGTCCATCTAAGGCAGGGCCACTAAACGGCCAGGAGAGGAGACACGAGTCGAAACGGCAAGGAGAGGAGACACGAGTCATGTGACCATGCGGCATGTCTCACTGACAAGCCTACATGCAGATGGACAGCGCATTAACGTTGTCCAGTTCGTCTCGGGCCCGGTTAGTTTCGTAACTTTGACTCTAAATTCAAGTATAAAAAAATTCTCATCACATTAAAATACCGGCACATACATTAAATATTAAATGTAGATAAAATCAAAAAGTAATTGCACAGTTTTCTTGTACTTTACGAGATGAACATTTTAAGCCTAATTAATCAATGTTTAGATAATTTTTTACCAAATACAAATGAAATGCTACAGTAGCGCTACATTGTATTTTTGCTAACTTTACACCTCTTTTTTCGTGAGCGCAGACATATATGCCGTATTTCATTAAGAGGAAATGAGTGGTCGTAAGACCTACACATAGGCGTTACATTTTGATGGCAAGACGCCAAACAAGCAAGGCGAAGCCGTAACTACTGGATTTTGAAGTTGTTATTACATATTTGACTCTCCTTGTGACCAAATAGTGATGAACTGCGCTAGCGTAAGGTGCTTCGGTGGATTTTGCTGTTGCGCGTTCCGAAGGCCCAGTTTGCTCTTGTTTTGCCTTGGGCCAAATTCCAGTTGTATTTTTATAAATGTTTTCTTTATACTCTGCCCATGTTTCAAATGTTTTCAATAACAACCTGCAAAACAAAGTGTTGCACCAAAACTATGAAATGTGTTAGATAAAAAATTCTATTACTAGTGGTTTTGGTGATTCCTATGCTAATGTTGGTGTAACATCCTAGATGTTAATGACAACCAAAACCTGTTTAAGAAGTTTTGTTAAAACCTAATCATCGAGCATCTTGGCATTAATGCATTCATGTTTTAATATTGTTTTTAATGTGATGCTTTGTTTTACGTATGAAATGATGCTTGTGATTGCTAATGACCGATTAGCTAGTGTAGAAATTAAATCGAGTTCAAAAATTCGTTTCAAAACCCTGTTTTTCCCGAAAACCCTATTTATCCCCTTTTCGTATTTCAAAATCTACAAAGAATTTGGGGTTGGTCCAAAAAGGAAAATTTTGGGTCTTGATGAGAGCTTCAATGTTGGTGAACAAAGTTTTTCAAGTTTCCAAAAAGAATTTCAAATTATTTTGAAAATACGTTTTTCGGCAAATGTCCCCTTTTGATTTCAAAGCTATATTTCAAAAATTATTCAAAATTTGCAAAAGTTTTTATTGAGGGAAATGTGCAGTTTGAAAAGTTGAGTATTCCATAGTTTTGGAGTTTTTCAAGTTCTTTAGAAAAATCAAAAGTAATTTCATATATTTCATTCTAGGGTTTTTGTCCCCTTTTCAAAATTTGATTCAAATTCAATTTTCCTTTCAAAATTTGAAAATCCTTCAGTTGAGAAAATTGTAGAGCATGAAAAATTAGGCTAGGCTTGTTTTTGGAATTTTTCGAGTGCGGTTCAACTTCTTGGAGTAATTTGCAAAATTCCGAAAAGATCAGCCCTGCTACAGTGATGATAACGTCATCGCCTCCCTTCTTCCTCACTGGCGCCGCCATCGCCGTGGCTCCTCTGCCCATACCGGCGTGTCGCCGGGGTTGCCAGCTCGCGCCTGCGCTGGAGTCTTCCCTGCCTGCGTGTCGCCTCCTCGCTCGTTCGGTCGCGCCTTAAGTCCGGTCTTGTGCCGCCGTTTCTTTTCTTCTTCCCCTGCTTCCGGGCGCCATGGCCGAGCTTCACCTCGCCGTGAAATTCGCCATCACCGCTCCACCTCCTCCTGCTTGGTCTCGTCCACAGCTCCGCCAGGTCGTGGCGCATTTCCTAAGCCTACTCGAGCCGTCCAATTTCACCCCGAGCCGCCGCGAAGACGTCGTCTTCCTCACGGTCGGCGTCGGTGCCGCCCGCGAACTCCTCGCCGTGGACCGGCCATCCCGGTCAACCTTTTTCTTTCTTTTTCTTCATCTTCGTATTCGCCTTAGCGTCCCGTTACTGGTCGGCTCACTCGTCTTTGCGGTTGGCAACCGGTCGCGCCGGAACGCTAACCTTGCTGGCGAGTTCATCGTCGCCACCATCCCTGTCGCCGCTGAGCTCCTGCCTCCGCCTGGTCCGAGTCGTCATCATCGCGCGCATCATGAACGTGGTGAGCTCCTGGAGCTTTTAGTACCCTTGGTTGGGTCTAAGTCGAGTCGCCGTCGCTGCTCCGCGGGCGTTGCCGCCGGCAACACCATGCCAGCTGCCGCGAGCATGGCCGTCGTCGTTAGAGTCGTCCGCCCGCCAGATTAGTTAGCGCATCGGGTTCGCGTGGTTTCTTAGGCTCGTGTGCTTGCGTCGCCCTCCCCGGAGAAGCTCCGGATGTTGTTGCAGCCGCGCTGCCGCCCCGCCGATCCGCCGTGGCCGCTGCCGACCATGTTCCAGAGCCCCGCAGCCGCGTCTTTGCCTTGGAAAGCTCCGCCGCGTCGCGAGGGTCAACTGGGAGCAAGTCTCGTGGCCGGGAACCTCGCCGTCGGCAAGATCGCCGCCGGTCCTGCCAC
Organism: Themeda triandra; assembly: GCA_018135685.1. Taxonomy (NCBI): domain Eukaryota; kingdom Viridiplantae; phylum Streptophyta; class Magnoliopsida; order Poales; family Poaceae; genus Themeda; species Themeda triandra. The sequence goes on along the minus strand of JAENPR010000131.1, from coordinate 196,581 downwards.
TGCTCTGCTCTGGAAACTCGCGAGGGCCAGCAAACATGAATTCGAGGAAGTCTAGGGGTCCAGCTGAAAAGTACACGACTCATGTGAATAGTGCCAAATAGTGTCAGGGACCCGTTTGTAATTTTATACAAGTATAGGAACTCTTTTGCAAAACGACCTCACCGGGCCTTGGCCGGGCCGAGCCGGGCCGGCCTGCTCCCGACTGGGCCGGTCTGCTCCTGTTAGTGGGCCGAAGCCGGGCTGGTTGGGCCGTCTTGGCCTTTTCTTTTTATTTTTATTTTTTTTCTCTCTCTTTTTCTTTTTTTTTCAGAAAATGCTTTGGGCCGGTTTTCAACAGTACTGGGCCACTGGGCCGGATTTGGCCCAGTTCACCCTTTTCTTTTTATTTAGATTTTATTATTTTCCTGTTTTGGTGAATAGTAATGCATTTTATTATTTTTATATAAAAATATTTATAGCTCCAAAAATTCTGAAAATTTTTGTGTATGCTCTCTGTCATGTGCTTGATTTTAGAAAAATATTAGATGCCTATTTTCAGTGCTTTTTCTTTATTATAAAATTAGCCGTTTTAATTGAAAAATGCTCTTTCCTTTATTTTTAGTTATTTATTTATTGTTTCAAAAATCTTGAAAATTATTTTGTAGCCTTCTCAGGTCATGAGGGGCTTAAGTTTAATTTTTGAGATTTATTTGATAACTTGTTATTTTGTCTTTATTTTATGCTTAGTTATTTAATAGATTTTTAATTACTTATTGAGCCTTAATGACTTAGGGTTTGAGTGTTTTTGAGATTGATGGAAGACCTTAGGTCATTGACCTTAATGGCCTTTGGCACTTTAATTAGTTGTTTGTGCTCTCTTGATCAAGTCATTAGGGTCTAGACGATGTATTCTTGTATGAATTATCTTGATCTGCTGGTTGTCGTAACTAGAGTAGCTTCACCTGTGTAACCCTAGGTTTTGTTTAATTATTGTTGTTAGAGTACAACTGTATCGCGAAGGAAAGTTGTACTCAAGTGATCAAGTTGTTATGCTTTCATCCATGTATCTTCATGCATCATGCCATGAGCTCATCATACTAAAACACGCATCATTAATTACGTGTAGTTGTTTCGAGAGTGAGGTGGATTGTGTTGATCGACGTTCGGAAAGATGTCGTCCGACAGTGGTACTCGAGAAGGTGTCATCCATGGTGTTGATGTCAACTCTGACAACTGGAATCTAACTTCACTGCAACGCAGGCAAGCCCCGGAGCATGCATCCTACTTCTATTTTTGCAAATCTTTATTTCACTATAAGTCTAGTGTAATGTGCATTAAGTTAATAGAAGTTGGTTGATACCGTTGCCGCATGTCTACCTTGATCTACTTTTACATCATGATATCCCACTAGTATGTGTAGGTCGATTTCTTATGCTTAGCCATGCTTAGACTTCGGTAGAAGTTGTAGGCTGTTAATCTTTGATCATGATTTACCATTGTATCTTGCTTCTCTAGACCTAAAGATGGGTCACGAGGGCATAAGAATATGGTTATAAGAAATTGAGACCGGTCGGGTAACTTGCATCGGGAATGGAGTCTTGATGTAGTGTTTCCGACGTGTCGATTAAGGACCGTATCGTTGTTGGCCCTTGGATCAAGACTTTACAACTACTCACATATCTACGGAAAAGCTTTACCCTAGGATAATCTAAGGACTAGTACGGTGAGCCCGTGCACCGGGAGTGGCGAGATGGCGGGAGTACAATACCCTCGTGGGCCGTGTCCCCCTGATTGGAGTTGTAAGTGTACTCTCGGGTGGCGCGGAAGCGAGCCTAGTTCTAGAATGTCCGACGGTATTGTTGATATAATTGTGGGTTAGAGTCCCACTTATATCGTGTGTTTAGGGATCCTCGGTGAGTAAAAATCGCTTCGAACCGTCGTTTGCTCCACGTATAAGGAGACTTGATCCTCGCACCCGCATCGTAGCATTCAAGTGAAATATGAAAGAATTGGTTCTTGGTGACTCTTGGTTTCAAGAAGAAGGCGGTTGGAAAGATAATCTCAAGTGTAATGCTTAATATGATTGCTTTGGAAATAGAACAGGTGCTAATCTAGCTTTAGTAGGTTGAATTAAACTGATGCTTTTATCCTGTTTAAAATATTGAAAGTAAGGTTTCAAGATTAGTAATGCTTTTCTGCAAAACTCCCCTTTTCTAGCTCCACTACTCAAAAGGCCAGCATATCCTTGAGAGTCTTTTACTTTTAGTCGGGTAAGTCTTGCGGAGTACCTTGAATGTACTCGGGGTTTGTTCTACCCCATTGCGAGTCTTGACTGTTGCTTCGAACCATGTTGTGTCGCTTGGGCTCGACATGATTTGGTCTCCTCTCGCGACTTAGGTGTCCTACCTAAGTTGTCTTACGTATCTCTACTCTACTTCCGCAATATAAAGTTAAGTTTGTAAAATGTTAACTTATTCATTATTGTAAACTTTTTAATGTTATCATTCTTCCGCACTCTGATATATATATATATTGTAACAAATGTTGTAATGTTGGAGTTACTCCATTGTTGATCCCGGGTATGAGTGTAAAAAGTGGTTCAATCGGTGTTCGTTAAGAACATCGACAGGGCTTCATAAGTCGTGTGGAACACATGCATAGTAATCTGAGGTCTGTTAAGACGAGGATTAGTGCATGTGGGCCACATTACTTAGGAGGTTCTGCCACAGTTGGCGGGGCTATAACTGAGTTAAGAACTGCCAACAATCATCGACCTTGGAGAATAGGTTTATCCTTGCTTCTCGGACCTGAAGATGGGTCATGGGAGCATATGAATATGATAATACTAAATTGAGACCAGTCGGGTAACTTGCCTCGGGAAATGGAGTCTCGATGTAGTGTTTCCGACTGTGTTGATTAAGGACCGTTCGTTGTAGGCTCGCTTGATCAAGACCTTGCAACTACTAACATACCCTACAAGGCAAACTCTTGCCTAGGAGATTCCATTACTAGGACGGCAAACCCACGCACTAGGAGTGGCGAGATGGCGGAAGTACAAAATACCCTCGTGGGTCGTGTCCCCGGGATTGGAGGTGTACATGTACTCTCGGGTGGCGTGGAAGCTGCGGCTAGTTTTGGGATATCCGAAGCTAAGAATTGATTTACTTGCGGGTTAGAGTCCCACGTATATCATTTGTTTAGGGATCCTCAGCTGAGTAAATCGGTTCGAATCGTCGTGCTCCTCGGTTATGGAGACTTGATCAACGGGATCCTCAACTGAGTAATTCGGTTCAAATCATCATGCTCCTCGGTCATGGAGACTTGATCGACTATCCAACATCGTAGTTATCAAGTGAACATGTAATAATTGGAAACTGGTGACTCTTGGATTTGAGAAGGAAGCGGCTAGAAAGATAATTTCAAGTGTAATGCTTAATATGATTCTTTGGAATTAGAACAAGTGCAAATCTAGTTTTAGTAGGTTGAATAAAATTGATGCTTTAATAATCTGGTTTAAAACATTGAAAGTAAGGATGCACTTATAATAATGCTTTTTCGCAAATTTTTTTCTTTTCTAGCTCAACTACTCAAAAGCTAACATATCCGTGAGAGTCTTTTCTTTTAGTCGGGTAAGTCTTGTGGAGTACCCTTATGTACTCAGGGTTTGTTCTACCCCTGTTGTAGGTTCTGCTTTCCTCTCTAATGTCAAAATTGGGTAAACTATCTCCCTCAACTCTTCCCTAGAGTGGTTTTAAAAATTGATTTGTCTTTATTTATTTATTAATTAATTTTGACTAAATCTTTAAAAAAATTATAGAATCATAAAACGATGACTTCAATTTTGTTAGACTCCATGTTAGTAGATCTACACATTAAACATATAATATGGTATAGTTTAGTAAAAAAAATTTTGTTGTTGCTTTAGATATATTTTTTAAGTAATTAATTAGAATAATTCATAGCTATAGTTTCTAATGTTCAATGATGGTAAAATTTTTAAGGTGGGATAATTATTGTATGCATGAACTATAGTAATAATTTATTACTCATTAGGCCATGTATCACTTAGTTATAAATTTATTTATGTTTAACAACCATAAACCTATATAGATATATAGTTAAACTATACATAATCCAATCGTATAAATTTTTTTATTATAATTCACACATACAATAATTAGACTACCATAAAAATTTCAACACAATTAGACCATAAAAATATAGTAATTAATTATTCTAATTAATTATATAAAACCATATATCTAAATCATGTGGAGTCTAACAAAATCAAATTTTCTATTTTATATTTTTTCTATGGTTTAATTTTTTGTGAAAGACTTAGCCTAAATAAATAGAAAATAAAAATACAAAACCACTCGATGGAGATAATGCATGGCTTGAGAAGTTAACGGAGGTGGTTTAACTTTGGCGTTTAGTGAGGAAACTCAGACTTTTGCAACAAAAAAAAAGGAGGAATTTCCCAATCTATATAATCTCACGGCCCAAGTCCACAAACTCAGCCCACTCACGGCCTCGTCAATAATCCGCAGACTGGACTATATACACATGCACTTTCCCCACCGGTGCACCGTGCACGCCACATCCACTCGAGTCGACCACTCCCAACCCTAGCCGCATCGAGGCAAGCCGCCGCCCCCACGCTGCTTGCTAATCCTCCTCTCCCAAGCGGCCGGTTCCCTATGTCCGCCACCGAGATCGAGCTGGGGTCGAGCTCCGTCCGCGACGCCGCAGCGGTCGGAGGCTGCACTAATCCGCGGGAGCGCATGCTTCTACAACCACAGAACTACATCGGCTCCGTCGAGAAATGTACGCGGGACCTCTGGGTTGTCGATGTCGACTCATATAGGCGACGCTTGGTCACCTACACTCCAGGCCTTTACAAGATCTTTGACGACGTCCTCCTGTATGCTGCCGAGAATAAGCAGTACGACCCTAGCATGGATTCCCTCAACGTGGATATCGACGTTGTCAACTGCCGAGATCTCCATCTACTACAACGGTCAAGGCGTGCCGATTGAACTCCACCCGGAGTCCGGCATATACATGCCGGAGATGGTTTTCGGCGACCTCGGCAACAACGAAGAGACCGCCGGCGGCAGGAACAGCAAGGGCGTCAAGCTCGCCAACTTATTCTCCACCGAGTTCGCCATCGAGATTGTCGACAACCGCCTTCAGAGGAAGTACAAGCAGGTGACATATTTCGGCTGTCCCCTTTAGCTTTTATCACATTCTTGTTCTTAAATTTTGGGACATTATGAATCGCATCTGAATTCCCTGATAATGTTTCAATCGAGGGAGATCCATCTGGATTCCTCTTCTCTCTTCTTTTCTTTTTTTCCCCGAAAATCTTCGTGAGTCCTTAAAATAACAAAATGAGAAAGTTCGTTCTTTCAGTCAAGTAGTTGAACGAGATGTGTTTTTTTAGTGAATTATTGATCATAAAAGATATGGTATTAGGCAGGCAAAATAATTTATGTTCACAAAAGATCTGGTCATCAACCAAGAAATTGCCTAGGGTCATTGAGGTTGGGTGCACAAAGATCATCAGTTGTGTGACTTAGGGATGAAAACGGATATCACCAATATTACATTTGTTCTCATATTTCTATTCGGATTTGGATTGTATCAGATAGATAGGATATGAGTAGGCATCGACATCATAAATATGCGATTTTCGCAATGTCACCTTCCTGGTGCACACATTTTCATTCTAAAGCGACACCAAATGAACTTTGCTGTTGGAGAGCCCTGGTAGATCAGTTAGGCAGGTAGGAAATTTATAGTTCAGTGTATCGTATTGACTCCTTACTTGCTCAGGGTTTCATATGAGCTTTTGCCCAAAACCCAGCAAGCCTTCCCCATCTGAAATTATGGATGAGATATTAGAAAAACGATCACTGCATTTTGTCCAGCTCATGTACGACCAGACAATCCGGTTTGCAATTCAGGGCTGTGTAGGACTCGGAGGTTCATAGTCGCAGATTAATCCCAATCGTAGGATGGAGCAGACTTATGTGAAGCAATTTCCTTTAGATTTTTTTATCTTTGAGTCAAATAATTTTACTGTTTAGCGACATCCTTCCATTCAGATACAGGGCATAGTGACACTCTTAGATATTTTTTCAGATTTTCTCACAGAATATGGGAAACAAGTCAGAGCCTGAGATAACAGTTAGCTTGCTGGGGTTAGTTCAACTAGGATCACATTCAAGCCTGATCTTGCCAAGTTTGGCATGACTCAGCTTGATGATGATGTCATGGCGCTAATGAAGAAGAGAGTCATTGATATGGTGGCCTTTCTAGACATGACAGTACAAGTTAAGTTTAATGGCCGGGTGATTCAAGGAATGAAGAGTTTTTCAGATTACGTCTATGCTTATCTCCGGACTGCATCAGAAGGGAGAAAAGAAATACTCTTCAGGTTTGATAGTTTTTCAATCAAACATCTGTTTGAATTTTGTTATGTCTGCCAGTGTAAGTTAGTACAAATTGTGTGTCTAATCATTTTAAATTTTCTTTCCTTCTTTCAGGGTCTGCCAGAGGTTTAATGATCAGCTGGAGGTATGTGTGACTCAGAGCAATGGTACTTTCGAACAGGTAACTGTGGGTTGGGTTTAAATGTGGATTTTAGTGCCTGAACCTTGCTTGTATTGCCTAGCCGACCCCAACTTGGTTGGGACTCGAGGCTTTGTTGTTGTAGCGTGTTGTGATCTGTTTACTCACCTACTGTTGCGATTTGCACAATTTTTTGTGTTCCAGGTTAGCTTTGCAAACAAGTTTGCAACTACAGGAGGAGGCAGTCATGTTGATTTTGTGTCAGATCAACTCATAGCGCGTCTTGTGAAGATATGCAGCAAGATCTTCCAAATTGAAGAGAGAGATGTTGAGGAGAGTGAGATCAAGCGACATTTATGGGTCTTTGTTAATGCGACCATGGATAACCCGACTTTCAGTTCACCGACTAGGGATGCGTTGGTCACACCACAGGAGAGCTTTTCTTCAAGCTGTGAGCTCACTGATGAGTTTCTTGACAACGGTATGTGACGCTCTAGGGGCCTTTGATTGCTCAAGTTTTGCTATACCCCACTCATTCTTTATGCAATTACAGTTCTGCAGTGCATTATTGGCGAATTGAGCCCCTGGAGCATATCATCACAAGTCAGGAAGGCTTCAAAGAGAAGTGCTCAACGCAAGACATTGGCTTCAAAGAGAAGTGCTCAACGCAAGACATCAGACTGATGTAGCCTGCCTTCTTAGGAGATCAAGTTAGGAGGTTGGTTATCTGATGGATTAGAGGTTTTATTACGTAGCAGGCTATATAATGCCAGGCCCGGGGATTGGATGATGCATGGATTATTTAAGTTGAATGAATTGAATTATAAATCTGCAGTACAATTTCTGAGTTTCTCAAGTCATTTTATGTTTTTTATGAAATCCATTTAGACGGTTTATGCGCTCTGATTCCTGCCACCTTTAGCTGCGGATTGAGCCAACGTGCTCGATGTGTCCAACTTCTACTGCAGCATCGTTGTCCTGTTTGCAGAAGCGCAATTTGGGGAATCTGGTAGCTAGCTGAAAGGAACAGCCTGAGCATGCTCGTGCCTTGCTGGGCACCGCAAAATGCAAATGCATCTAGACATCTAGTCTACTTGCTGAAAATTATAGTTGGATATATAAATGTAATATTTTTTTATAAACATTGTCGGCATTTTTAAAAGTTTGGTTGGCACAAGAACAATAGCGGCACTTGCCCTGTTTTGTGTTGTATTCAGGAGTTGGAAAAGATACTTTTCTCTGCGCCTCTTCCAGAACCCAAGTACCAACTCAGGAGAACAGGCTCAGCGACTTTCTGATTGTATCCCGAATATCTTGTTTTGTAGTTTCTAAGTCCTGTGGCTTGTAAGTTTTTGCCTCTGCGGTTTAGAATCATTTGCTAGCTTGGGAGTTTTTGCTTATCCTAGCGTGATGGTTTGCTCTCTCCCTCAGTCTCTGTAGACTAGCAGGCGCCTAGCATGTGGTGTCCGAGGCCTTGCTACTAGCCTAGTATGTAAATCTGCAGGACACATGTAGGTGGTCGTAGCTTGTTTACATGGTGTGACTTAACCCTGCTCTTGCATGTGTGATATTCTGTGCTTGCGAAGCTTGCATTGTGACAGATGGATACATATAACTATGAGCAGTATGGGAAACGCTTTCTTTGGTAACCAGAGTTAAATTATGACTCTTGTGCTCTTTTTTCTTTCCAATAACCTTGTATTGGGTGATAGTGACAAGAGTCAGTTTCTTCATGCATCTTCTAGGAGAATCGCTTAAATGCTTTGCCTTTTCTGAAATGTGGACACAAGGAATCACTTGATGTGTACGCCATTAGGTTATCCTTGCCACATATCTACGTTGTTACAGGAGATTTTTTTGATTACTTGTGAAGTTGTGGTATTGCAATTAGTCACGCTGACCCCACTAACTGCTGATTCGAGCTGTAACTAACTGCTATTCAATTATCTGCTGGTGAAACGTCACGTACAGCCCGATAAGATGCTAATGTGTTTCCTTCTGAAAAATGGTGTTGACGTGTCTGTTTTACCAGCTTGAAGTGTCAATTGTTTCAAGCAAAGATTGAGAAAACCAAAATCAAGTGCAGAATCTGAACCTCGCATTACCAGGGCCTTGATTTCAGATGTGGGTTCAATTTAGTGATTAAAATTTAAATAAATTATAATCATGCTCATAGAGTACTTAAGAAAGAACTCTAACAGTTTGTGGAAACATCACTTGGAAATCTCTAGTTTGCCAAGTCTAAAACCAATCTGCCAAGTGAAAAAATAGCCCTTCTCCAACAAAGGCTTATTTTGAGCATGCAAATTGAAAATTAGTGGTCCACATAACTTAATTTTTTGTGGGGACGCATGTAGCTGGGTGATTTCTCTTCCTTTCGCGTGAAGGAGATGGCGAATGCACCATTTGCCAAGCGCTCTCATGCGCGCATATTTGCGCCAGGAAGGCCTCTTTTTGATAAACTTGCCAATTTGCCAAGTGTTTTTGCCAAGTTGTTAGAGGAAGTTTTTTATGATTTCGCTAAAAATCCTAATTTGCCAAGTGGTTTTGTGTTGGAGTTCTTTAATGGGCAAATAAAGAAAATCTCGGGCAAATCGGACGATTTTTATCAACATAATTTGTAACCGTGGTATCGCCGTATAGGCTTCGATAAACTGGCGTCAGATGTGTAGTACGTTTTGATTCTTAGAAGGCGTAATCTAGTTAGTGTAGTCCGGCAGCCATGTCCGGGGTGGAGGAAGCCGCCCTCGCCGCCGAGCCCACCGGCACCTCTACCATGTCAGCTCTCTTAATTCACTCCAAATCCTGTACCGTCAATTCGATTTGGCAGCGTCATGAGGGAGTAATTCAATTCGATTTAGTATCGTGATCGCGATTTGGTAGCGTCATGGCGAGTAATTCGTTGTAGTGAAATAAGCAAAAGCTGAGAGTACCCTGGATTTTGGATCCTAGGTGTTGGGCTTCAGTGCGGAGCTGTATTGATTCCCAATGCAAGAGATGGTTCGTGTAGTTAGGATCCTGTTCTGTTGAGGTGGATAGAAAAGCATTGGTGTTGACTGTTCTAGTAATTTTTGTTATAACTACAATTTTGCCCTCTTCAAACACACATCTCTCATACGCCTCCATTAACACGGTTACTTCTCTACCTTTTGTAGTTTTGACAAAATTATTCCGAAGGAGATCCCATCTCAGGTGGTTTATGAGGATGAGAAGGTTAAATATTATCTATGCTATCAGGATAGAGTTCCTATTGTTTTTAGTGTTATGAATGTTACACTTTAAAATTAATTAATGATGCCTCTGTCACCTTGGTGTTATGGTGATGCTCCTCCTTGATATGCCATTGGTAAAACTCAAGAACCAATTATCCGTAGACATTCATCCTTGAAATTCTGGGCTTCAAAATCTGGGGAAGTTTGCGTCTCTATCACCCTTGCTGCCATGTCAGCAGGGGCTCTCTCTCTCTGAACCAGGAAAACAGCAGGGGAAGTCCCTCACTGTTAGATTTTATCGATTTTATTAAAACATAAAAAAAACTGAGCCAAGCCAACAGAAAATACTTCAGCTAAGTCCAAGCAGGGCTAGAACAAGGAGAAAAACAAAGAACCACTAAACACAAGAATCAACCCAGGAGAGAAACAGATTGCTTGTTTTCAGAATTCCTATATGCTAAAGAATCAACCCAGGGGATCTCACTTTCAAATCTTTAATGCTGGAGAAGGAAATGAATTGGTCTATGCTCAAAAAAATGTGCTCCTGAAATAACACCTTATATTTCCTTGGCAAGCCAACAACCTTGACAAATGTATGTTCATGGATATCAAGAATCAGATTGAAACATTAGTGTGGTATGTGATTACAGTTAAATTGTTGTGATGTCGCATTTGTATGCTTATAATTGCAGGTTCTTGCATTTAGAGACATATCACCACAAGCTCCTACACATATTATAATCATTGCGAAGGTTAAGGATGGGCTGTCTAGGCTGTCGAAGGTATGCATATTCATCTACTTCCTATCTTTATGTATTGTATTTTGCCAAGTATTGTGCCATGTACCCTGATGGCTTTTATCGTGGAGTACTAGATGTTTGAAATTTGAAAATCTGATCGGTTTACCTTATGCTTTGAATGTTGATACATGGACTTTTCTATGTTCATGAATGATTGTAACACTTCCTTAATGATAGCAGTTTTCATGAAATCACTTTTTTTTTTGTGGCAACAGTTTGTCATAAGTGTACCAATGCATATGAAGGTTCATTTATCTGTAGCTTTTATTTTATTTCATCCTTTTTTTTTGGCAAACATGCTAATGGACCCACCAGTTCAGACCTTGCCATGATTTGTGCCATTTGTGGCACGAGAGCTTTTGAGGTTGCAGGGACTAGAATAAGCACCAGCTTTATGCAAAAGCCCATGGTAGCAGGAACCGGCGTTTGAACCCCGGCCAGTCAGCCCCTAACTGTACTAAGAGCTTGATCAACTGAACTGCACGTGGTTCCCTAACATGAGAGTTTTTAAGAATCATGACTTGCTAATTATCATATTTCGTAATATAGTAGGCTGATTTTCAGTACATTGTGGAAAAGAAACTATTAAAGTATTTCACAATTCACGAACCCACAACCATTTATGTTTCTGTATGAACAAATATGATTGTAGAGTGCAGCTCTTTGATAGGACTTTAAGCCTTGAAGACCTTGCCTCTCAGCACCCTCTGTACCTCATAACACTCTGAATATAAAGTAGGAAATGGAAGTACAGTCGAAAACAGCAAACCCCACACCTTGGTTTAGGACCTATTTTAGTGATTCAAGGTTCTTGGTGCATAAGTGCATGTACTGATGCACAGATAGTGTACAGTAACTGAAATGCATTGCTGTGCTTGTTGCCTTGTTCCCAGGCAGAAGAAGGGCATGTCCAGGTTCTAGGCAGTCTTCTGTATGCTGCAAAGGTTATAGCAAAGCAGGAAGGGCTTGATGATGGCTTCAGAATTGTCATGAACGATGGTCCCAAAGGATGTGAGTATTGTTCACTGATTCTAACAGGACCCATCTTGTTGGTGGCCTGGTGGGGAACGGGTTTCGACTGATTTTTCTGTCATCTGTTTTCGCGCAGCTCAATCGGTGTACAACCACCTACACCTTCATCTTCTCGGTGGACGGCAGATGAATTGGCCACCGGGGTGAGTTGGTACTGTATTGCACAAGGGAATTTACTCCCAGAACTGTATACCCAAGCAAGGGCTTCGTGGGGCATGTTGTACACTCGTTAGGAATTCATAACACACCGTCATTTGCAGTTTGCTTTGTGTTGCAAAACTTGTTATTAGTTGGAGAACAGGCAGCCGTAGACGCTGGTCCTATATGATTCTGTGTATACGGAGCTCAGCCGTTTCATTTCTCTGTCTCTCTTTGCTATCCGTGTTAAAAGAGCAGAGGATTGACAGCGGTAAATACTACTGGTAGTAATAAAAAGTTCATTTCATGACGTCTTCGGTTTCTCAATTGCTCTACAGTATCAAGATTCAATCATGACTAATCATGCGACTGTGCTTGAAGCCAAAACCGGAAAAAGACCATCTCCTCATTTTTTTTTGGTCGAAACCGTACCTCCTGACAAATTGAAACCCAGCCGTTTCGAAAGGAACATCGAAACAACACGAGATGCTCCAACCTCGCGCACTGTTCAGCAAGCAGCCATCTCGTCGTCGTAGGTGGACACGCAGGCACGCAACGCAACAGAGCGCACTTGTGATTACCAACTCCCCCACCAAACAGCCCAGCACTACTTCACTCCACCTGACCAACCCCCAAAAAGGCCAAAACCCTTCCCCACTCACCTCCCGCACCGCACCGCCGCCGCCGCCGCCGCCGTCTCACACGCGGGGCACACAGGACGCGCGCTTGATCCCCTCGCGCCCGGATCGCCATGGCCATGGCCTCCACGGCGTTCCCCGCCGCCGCCAAGCTCTTCCCGGCGGCCCACCTCGACTCCACCCCGCGGATCGCGCCGCACCGCGCCGCGAATCTCGCCTTCTCGCCGCTCTCCGCCAACTCCTCCTCCTCCTCGTCCCTGCTCCGCCTCCGGTCCCCGTGCCCGTGCCCGTCCGGCCCGGGGGGCCGGCTGCCCCCGCCCCCGCCGCCGCGATCCTACGGCGGCGCCGGCGGATCTGGCGACGCCGCGGACTCCGGCGGCAAAAGCGGGGGCGGCGGCGTCCTCGGGCTCTTCCTCGCCGGCTGGGCCGCGCGCGTCGCGGCCGACCCGCAGTTCCCGTTCAAGGTGCTCATGGAGGAGCTCGTCGGCGTCACCGCCTGCGTCCTCGGCGACATGGCCTCCCGCCCCAACTTCGGCCTCAACGAGCTCGACTTCGTCTTCTCCACGCTCGTCGTCGGATCCATCCTCAACTTCGTCCTCATGTACCTCCTCGCCCCCACCGCCGGGGTCGCCGCCGCCGCCTCGTCCGCCGCCTCCGCCCTCCCCAGCCACATGTTCGAGCCCGGCCCGTACTCGCTCGGCGCCCGCGTCGCCACGATCGTGTCCAAGGGCGCCACCTTCGCGGTGGTCGGGTTCGCGGCGGGGCTCGCGGGCACCGCCCTCTCCAACGGGCTCATCGCCATGCGCAAGCGCATGGACCCGGCGTTCGAGACGCCCAACAAGGCGCCGCCCACGCTGCTCAACGCGGCGACATGGGCGGTCCACATGGGTGTCAGCAGCAACCTGCGGTACCAGACGCTGAATGGGGTCGAGTACCTGCTCGGCAAGGTCGCGCCGGCGCCGGTGTTCAAGGTGTCCGTTGTTGCTCTCCGCTGCATCAACAACGTGCTTGGTGGGATGTCCTTCGTGATTCTTGCCAGGTTGACCGGGGCGCAGAAATCAGATAAGCCGGCCACCGTTGCGGAAGAGAAGGAGAGGTTGATAGCTGTGGGCAATGCTGCAGCAGATGCCATCAACGAGGCAAGGGATGGAGAGGGTAAGTAAGTGGTAGAGGAGAGGGCGGGTAAGTTGATGGTGCATCATCTCCCATACATGGTTGCTGCTTCTTGGGCATGGACCAAGAAACCTGTAGATTTGGTTGGAATAAGGAGTGGAGTGAGGCTCAAAACTTTTTTCTTTAAGTTGGTTTGTGGTTTATCGGTGTTGATGATGACATGCTTAGTGATCTTAGAATAAAGTTTTTCTTCTCATGCTCATTTGATCGTTGACTCAATGGGTAGCCTGCTTGTTATGCCTTCAGTTGCTCTATTTGCATGCAATATATATGATTCTGAATGATATTATGATGTAAAAATGAGAGACTCATTGACCTAAGGCGGAATTGTTGATGAGACCTAGTGTTTTCATAAGTGCGCAGGAGTCCGGTCTCCATGTAACCAAGCCAGGGGCTAATGCAGATTGAAACTTATGCTCAGATGTTGGAGACCAGTTCTTTTGTTGAACACATCTGAAACATGATGTTTGTTTCCCTCCCTGATTTTGCAATGGCTTATGCTGACCTGATAATCAAGATTCCATATTGACTTTGAATGCCTTGCTGATGCAATAAGACCACAGGGTTATGCCAAAACAATGCATGGGTCTAAGCTGTTTGCTGGACTACATTTAGGTATTAGTGCTACATTTCATTGTAACTGTCATGCTTAAGATCAAGTGGAAAAAACTTCTGGTCTTATGTCACCTTGGTCTTATGACACCTGAGATTTTATAGTCAAGTTGGAGCATGTGGCCTTATTAATGAACAGGGTGGGAAAGAATTTTGGTGTTACCAGCTGACTGCATCTATCGATTCACCTTAACCAGGTAGAGCTTTATGGTTCATCAGCTTGGTTGTATTTGATCTGTACATGCAACTATCCAGTACAGATATTTACTATTTGCTTTATGGACTATTGGATAACTGTTTGGTCGTTGTCATCTTTGGCAGTACAAATTGAACCTAGGATTCAAATTTGTAATTCTGGTGGAAGTAGACCTAGAGCTCCAAGGTTAATGGAAGCAATGCTATAGCTGTGTATGTGTTAGTTGACATCGGGATATTATCTTGTGCTAATTATCTGCCCTTTTTTTTCTCCAAAATTTTATAGATGTAGGAGCTTCAATTTGCTTGTTTCTGTGTTGTGCTATTGCTACCAAACATGACAATCTCATAGGTTCTAAGCTTCAGTGTGACACTCAGAATAGGAGTGCGTCCTGTGCGCTATGCATCATTTCTCTTAATCTGGCTTGTGTTTGTGTTGGCTGTGCTTTAGCTTATTCAGTTTTTTCCCCTGAAGAATGACAAGCATGAATAGTTTCCACACAATGGTATGGTTTGATATTTCGTTTTGGCCAAATAGGATCCCGACGCCCGATTTGGAGTTTGTTGTTTCGCTGTTGTTTGCAGACATTGAGGATTTTAGGTCCCCAGATACGGAGTGCCGCTCACCGTTGTTGGTAGGACCGTAGGAGACGGCGGCATCCAGCGATTGCTGGTCCAGCCGGGGCCTGGACTGAGAACTTTGGCAGGTTGTACTTGACGTGTTACGCTTGCTAGGATCGCAATTTTCAGGCTGGGGTGATCACCCCTCGAGAAAGAGACGTGACGACGTCCACGAGCAGATGGGCTCGGCGCGGCGCGGAGATTAACATGTGTGTTTGCACCCGGCGTGCATCGACGTGCAGCCTGAACTGAACTGGACGCGCGCGCGCAAGCAGAGTCCGAGCCTGTCCACGGGCATGGTAGCAGAGTCCGAGCCTGTCCACGGGCATGGTCGTCGCATGAGGCTTTGTCACAGTCACAGGCTGAACAAGGACACGGGCACACGGCGCTGCGGACTCGTCGTCTCCTTCACGCCGCCGCCACCTGCCTACGCCCTACGGTCCTCGTCATCCGTCCGTCTGTAGCTGCCAAAGCAACTTTCAAGGAGTCTGTAGCTGCCAAAGCAACTTTCAAGGAGAGGCTGCCTTGGAAGGCTTGCCTGGAATCCGTATGGCCTGGCCTAGCCAGAGGGACAGCCGGACGGGCAATAATCTACTACGGCCTTGTTTAGTTCCAGAAATCACCCCCCAAATTTCACTATCGTTTCTATTCCCCATCACATCAAAATATCGAATCGTAATCTTAAATGTAGATGAAATCAAAAACTAATTACACAGCTGACAAATTATTCAAAATTTGGCATTTTTCGCATTATTGTAGCCCGAATCCGTACCCCGAATCCGGATCTAAACAAGGCCTACAGGTTTCGTGCCCAGCTGCAAATTTTGGCATATTATTCCCGCGGCCAAGGGCGCAGGCGCTGCCAAATGCGCGGTTCCGAGACGAGCTACTTTACTCGGCAGCTGGTAGGACCAGGAATTTCGCGGCCCGCTCTTGTCCGTTTGGGTCGCCCCGCGTGCGCCGGCGCGCCGCTCCAGCCATATTACGCCTTTTTTTTTTTTCCGAGAGCGCGCCATTGACGCGTATTTTATTAAGGAGAAGAGAGTTAAAGATACAAACACTAAGAGCATCTCCAACAGTTTGTCAAATTTTACTTGGCAAATCTTGTGTTTTACCAACTCCTAAAAAAATTTGGCAAGTGAAAAAAGTGCTCATCTCCAAGAGTTTGGTATATTTCGCTTCTCAAAATCAAAATCAAGGCCTATGAGTGTTTTTTTCTCTCTCGAGAATTTATTTGCGTTCATGAAACCTGTTGATTTGGTGTCATGCTATGTGCTTGCTTGCTTGCCATCAAACAGTAGCAGCGAGATTTTTTTTTTCGACAACAAGCAGCGAGATAATCACAGCGAGAGCGAGGGGACATGGATCAGCAGAGGCAGTAGACATCACAGGCAGAGCAGCAAGCCGGCGGTATTGCCGGCCAATACATGAAACAGCTTGCAGCTAGTAGCAGACAAGAATTGATTTACTACTATACGAGTACGTAGTACTCCTCTTGCAGCAGCACAAACCGATACACTGCCCACTTTTGCAGACAACTCGACAAGGCACAGGAAAAATCTGCCGCGGCTCAGGAGATGCGCGAGCAGATGCGCGCGCATATTTGCGCGTAGAGGGGAAGTTTTTAGCAACTTGGAAAAAGATAGCAAATAAGATGGCAAACTGTTGGAGATAGTTTTTTCTCATTTTGCTAAAAAATTAAAGAATGGAAAGCCGAATAGCAAACTGTTGGAGATGCTCTAAGCGCGCCATATTACGCCTCGGACG
Source organism: Themeda triandra (assembly GCA_018135685.1). Lineage (NCBI taxonomy): Eukaryota > Viridiplantae > Streptophyta > Magnoliopsida > Poales > Poaceae > Themeda > Themeda triandra. Next base: position 179,838 of record JAENPR010000131.1, on the reverse strand, counting down.
GACATGTAGCGCGACGTGGCGCGATCACGGCTTGTTCTAATGTTCTCGGGTGGAAATCACACGTCATACGTGCATGCCAAAGTAGCATGCGCCTTCTCATCGAGGCAATACAGCTGGCGTCAAATTCAGATGGAGTGCCACACGTCGCAGGTGTTCAGTGTTCAAACCGGTGTGCCACGGACCCGTCTAGACCGTCTAGGCAAAAATACGCTAAGGGCTGTGTTTGGATGCACGCGTATTGTCCTCGATCCATTGATGGCTGGTTTATTCTCGCTGCTGCTGATTTATTGAGAGAGAAAAACACTACTAAATCACTGGCTGGTAAGCGCCGGTAGACCAAACCAACAAGGCGTAGTCTAATACATGTGCATCCGGATTGAGCGGATTTGTGATAAACGCGTTCATGCACCTTAGGGAATGTAGGACTTGTTCCGAAGGAGACAAACGGTGTGGGTGAGGCAACAAAACCAATGATTAGCGTGGTCAAACCGGTGAGTCCAAAAGGACTGGGGCTTTGAGATCTTGAAATGGATCTGTCATGTGGGTGTGGCATGTGGATGTTCAGTACTGACTCTTTTCTCCAATTCTATTCTAAGTTCTAATTGCACCAGATTTGGCGGCTATTAGCTCTACAGTCACCCCGTTCCAGTCCACATGATTCAGAGGGACTGTACGTCAGGTATACAAAATGGCTGATTTTCTCATGACACCGCTGATATCGAAATCTAGAGCCGCTCCCTCGTAAAGCAGCTTTGTAGCAAGCATCTAGCAAGGACCACAGCAAAGATGAGCAAAAGGTGAATGAATTGCGGATGGGTCACTGGTCCCATTTCCCAATATACCAAGAAACCATTTCCGAATATGCATCAGCGATGATGTTTCATGCTCTGTTGACAGGAACTGAGATTAAGATTACACCAATGACAATAAAAATAGTAGAAATCCACGAAAGAAAACTCATGCTCATGCTTTTATAAACTAGAAATTTCCTGTTTACGATGATGCGTAAACTTTTCCGTATTCAAGAAAAAAAAGCTTCTTCTAGAAAAATAAGACTTTGTTATTGACAAAAAAAAATATAAAAATACGTGGAGAAGATGAAAAAGGTGGATTCCATGTGCTGCCCACGATCGCCGAATGGGCACTCACACAAAAAGATACAACGGGAGTTGGTGCTGAACTAATGTTGCGCACACATCACACATGATACTAAATCAAACACAATCATTAGAACTCCTGCCTCCTGAGCTCGGATCTCTGATCTCTCGGTGCTGACTGTGCTCACATGGAATGGAAGTTCTTATAAGAGTAGACGTGCGTCTCCAGTCCTCATTTCTCAGTTGATCTTATCATTCATCAGTAGGCTGTACTCTGTCCCTTCATCCAAAGCGCCAACACACAGCCATGGGAGCTATCAGCGTCTGTGCTTTCAGCCTCCTCTCTGCCTTGCTACTCCTGCATTACTGCCTCCTGGCACCTTCTGCTGTTATGGTCTCAAAGGAGAGGATCCAATCAAGAAAGCTCTTGCAGAGCGTGCTCGTCAGCTCAGACTCGGAGAAAGCTCGGCGAGAGGTGTTCCAGGCAACGGCTAAGGCGGCAAACAAGGTTCCTGCCGTCGCCGATGAGGTGTCCGAGAATCTGAAGAAGCAGACGCCGAGCAGGTCCAACCCGATACAAAACTAGCTGGAGTACACCATAGTTTGTGAGCGACTCGGAAGGCAATGTGTGCAGGTTGCTGATGTGAAGCCTTTGCAGGCCTTTTCTCTCTCCCTTTTTTTTCCCCTCTGGCTAGAATAGGGACATTTGTTCGATTGTACAGTAAAGGATATTGTAGCAAAGTTAGACGGAAAGGGGATTTTCCATGTTGTCTCCCTTTCCCAATTTTTCATAGATTTTCTGTCACAAACATCTGTTCCTGTAAGTGGAGACCGTTTTAGCGAGATCAGGTTCTCACATTCCGTGAAAACCATCTAGTTAGATTTTTGTAGCACTATCCCTCCCATTTTTTAGTTTCTTTAGAAAAATGAATTTTTCATCCATTCTCTGCAAGAGTTTTGTACACCACCAATTCTTATTGCAAATCCACTCTCTTCTGTTTTTAAGCCTTTAAAAAAGCAACCAATTTTCATTCATTGTTCACAGGAAATGAGCCCTATTGATTGAGACACACTACTCCTCGCCAAACTTATGGACGTCGACGTTTGACGATGATTCTTGTGTACAATATCTACCGAATTGAAGGTATCTTGGTTTCTTGGGTTACTGGCTAGCCATAAAGTCCCAAGCCATCACCACCACGGATGTTTGCAACCATGTTCACACAATCGGTCGCCATTCTAGATTTATGCAGATCAAGATTAGCGGCAGCCATGATAGATCGTTGGTACATTGCGGTAGAACCGTTGCTCCAAGGAGCTCCTAAGAAGGTGCCCTCGCCAACTTCTGCTGCTGCACGCTCCTTTTTGTTTCTAGTTTAGTACTTGGCATGGACAAGTCTGACATTCCTCAAAAACGAAGTAATGGGTTGATAATGGGCTCTGAAGGAATGCCCCCTGTTTTCCTGCTTCTTCGTGGGCCGAATCTCATCCAATCCACGATCCAGGCTGAAAATTTAGTTGAAATTCCTGGGCCATCTATGTGGATTGAGCTGAGATTTTAGCTGACACCGTACAGCTTAATTTTCCTGGTCGCTGCGACCGCATGCTGGCAGCTCAATAGAAATCTATGAAATGCTCAAAAAAAAAAAAAAATGAAATCTATGCTACCTGCCTATGGGCCATTAATAATGTATGATTTTTTAACGGAATTATACAGGAATCTTGCGAGAATAAATTCAATATATCATAAAAGAACATAGGAACAGAAACATTTATGGGGAGCCTAAACCTAATTGCAGTATAAAACACTAAAAGCGTGTAGGTGGCATTGTTCAATTCAGCCATCTAGCTTTGCTAATAGCACTAATAGCACGTGACGATGCTGACTTTGTCTAACACCGTCGACATGAAGTGCGTCCCTGACGAGGGCGGTGGCGCCACGGGCAACTTGATCGGACACTTGACGTCCAGCGTCCGGCTCCCGCCTACGTGAACCGGCCGGTACTTGAACGCCCCGGTGAGCCTGAGCTCGAGCTCGACCACGCCGGCAACGGTCTCCCTCGCAAACTCCGCCGCCTCGTCGCCGCTTAGCTCAAATCCCGGTGACGACGACACGGCTCGCATGCGGAACTCCTCCGTGTGCCGCGGGTCCATCGTCTTCATGCCCGCGTCCACCAACCGGGCGCCTTCCAGGCGCCTCCCCGCGAAGAGCAGCTCTGCATCGAACGGCGCGGCGTGCTCGGCGCGCATCGCCCAGTTGCGGTTGCGCAGGGCGACGGTGAGCGACAGGTCGTACGCGAGCGCCGTGCCGTTGGCCCCCGCGAGGGCGAGCCGCGACACCGACGCGTCCTTCACGGCGGCGCGGACCGGGTACACGACGCCGAAGGCCGGGACGAGCACGGAGATGAGCGCCGCCGCGATGAGCAGGCCCCAGATGCTGCAGGCGAAGCTTACTGCGCCGCAACAGCAGCCGCACACGCAGACGACACAGGATTCGACGACGCACGAGCAGCACTTCTTGCCGTCGTGCATGATGCCGATCGACCACGCCGGCCGGCGAGGCTGTCTCGCGCAACCTGAGACGATGAATCAAGCAAATTAGATAGACTTAGAACTACTGGCTCAAGTTGAAATTTGCGCCTTGCTCGTGCCATCAGGCGTGTAGTTTCATTATTCGTATAATGATAGTGTTCGGTTCGGTTTCGATTCCACTCCGATCCGATTACAGCTTTATTACAAGCGTTTGTGTTATCGTGTTTGTTTCAGCCTCCACCCGTCGACCCGGGCCAAGGCCAATGCGTGACACGAACGCGAAAAGAATTCTTATCCATCGTGTACCCGGAGAGTCCGGTCCCAACATGACGCTATGGTAGGACCGATCCGTCCACGAATTCATCCATCCACCGACACGAGGACCGCGCGCCCACCCGTTTTCCGAAGCAAAACAAAAGATATCGGAGAGATCCCGCCGCCGTGCCCGTGTGCACGGACGGGGACTGCGGCCTCCCGGCGCCGGCGCACGGAGGAAACAGCACGGATGGCCATGGAGCTTGCGGCCTCCCGGCGCCGTGCAGCCGGCCGGCACCCAGCAGATCAGCAGCGCGCTGCAAGCAACAGGAAAGAGAAGCCTAGAGGGTACGACCCGACCCGGCGGCGTGGACGCCATGGAGGCGAAAGGCGACAAGATGGTGAAGCAGGCGCGGTCGCGGAGGCAGCTCCACCTCCACGGCCTTCTCGGATCGCGTCGAGCCTGCCAAGAACAGACAGGGGTACGCACCCCGCTGCTTCGCTGACGCCGCCGAGGCCTTCAAGTACGCCAAAGAAGTCAGCAGCTAGATAGTATCAGCAGCCTCCACGGGGGACGCACGTGTCCACGGTGGGTGTTCGACAAAATCAGCAACTCAGCATCACGTGTTATTAGCTCACTAGTACGTGGTTGAATTCAGATTCAGGGGCGGACCCAGTAAATTTGACAAGCCCGGGCAACTAACAGAGAGTCTAAGTAACAAGCACTTGGAAACATAGATCACAGTACAAGTAAAATATGGCAGGTTGACTTAGTCTTAACCAAAATCATGTTGCAACACATGTTCACATCATGAATATGGAGAGTAAAACTTAACAGAAAAAAAATCACACGCTAGTTTCTAGCTGCCCTAGGAGGAAGTTGCATCTTTTCTAGTCTTCAGATTTTGAAACCGTCGAATAATAGCAGCTTCATCAAGTGAGTTGAACCAATCAATCTGCAATCTTGTTCCGCAATTTAGACTTATTAATTTTCATGGCTTAGAACTACTTGTGAAATGGCGTTGTTTAATGTTTTAGCATCCATTTGCATGTCTCATAAGCTGCTCTGACAGCTTTAAAAAAAAATTGTTGGCAATCAAGCTCATAAAATATATGCAAATCCATGACTGTAATATTGCTGAAACAAATGGAACTTTCTGTAACTACTGAAATAACACTACTATATTACCTCATTCAGCATCCTGTGGAGCTCGTCTCTAGCCTCAACAACACGTTCCCTGTCGTTGTTGTCCACCACAAAAATAAGTCCATGTGTGGGCCTGATCTGTTTTGACATAAAGAATAAAGAAACCATAATTCCTCGGTAAAGTTTATCACAACAGAATAATCCTATTCCATGGATCTTGATATAAAACACATTTGCAAAGAGTCAATACTATGATGGTCCATCAGAGATATATATAACTCAATTAGAATCACATATGCTCACCTTGTCCTGGCCACCAAGGCACCAACATCCCAAACGGTGAAGCTAATGTTTTTGTACTCAACAGTTTCAACATTGAATCCTGCAAAATTCCAAGATAAGCCAATCCTGTCAACGAAACTACACTATAAATCCATAGTGTCCGCCCTTGGGAGGGGGGCTCAAGCCCCCTACCATCGCTAAGAAATTTGCAAACTTAGACCGTCGAATAAGTGGAATCCAATCATGTCTTGGAGCTTCTTGCGCTTAAGTACTTAGGTGTCCTGCAAACCTACTAGCATAACACTAGCGAAAAACTACTGAATTCCAAACTTGGGATTATCTCGCTGAATCCAACATGCCTTCGAGCTTCTTATATTCTTATAAGTACTTAGATGGCATGCAAACCGGTATATATCTATCGGCACAGCACCAGTGAAGAACCCTTATAGCCCCAAATCCTAAACCACATAGTCAAGACAGCAACGTGCCAAAGCGAGTGCCGAACCAGAGAGCACGCGAGAGATTATGGACGCGGCGACAATGGTAACTTTTAGTTTCTGTCACATTATATGTTTGATACTAATTAGAATTATTAAACATAGACTAATTACAAAACCAATTGCATAAATGAAAGCTAATTCGCAACATGAATCTATTAAGCCTAATTAGCCCATGATTTGCCCATAAAATTGTACAATAAACATGTGCTAATTATAGGATCGTTAGGCTTAATAAATTTTTTTAAGACTCAAGGCTTACATTTGTCTTACGAATTAGCCTTCATTTATGCATTCTGTTCATCTTGCTGCGTCCTGTGCCTGAATTGACTACCACGCTTAAGTCAGTATCACGTCATGGATTTCTGATGAGGTGCGATAGCATGCACCTTGTGCTGTTTTTGCAATCTTTCCTTTATTCATATTCATATATAAATCATAAACAAACATATATGTTGCGAATGGTGGCCAGTAATAAGTAATTAAGGTCTTATTCGTGGAGTAAAATACACACGCGCACTTTATTTACTACTAGCTACTCCATCCACGCGTGCGACATGGCCACGCTTATTATACGCGTATATACAGTTGTACTCCTCATGGGCAGAGCACGATATCGTAGTTGGATCCCTTTGGGCAGGTGAAGGTGCTGGTCTGGTCGTCCTTGGCGTAGCTGTAGGCGTCCGGGCACTGCCCCTTGAAGAACCTGGAGTAGTCAGTGGGCGGGCACTTGTCCGTGTACGGGCCGCGGCAGCAGTAGGTGTCGCCGCCGAGCTTCTCGCACGCGCTGGCGCAGCCGCCGGGCACCTTGAGCGCGGCGGGGCACTTGGCGTTGATGTCGGCCTTGCAGCTCGGTCCCTTGCCGCCGCACTGGAAAGACATGGGCACGTTGAAGCCGTCGACGAGGGAGATGTCGATGTAGTCCGGGTTGCCCAGCGTGTACTCGGCCAGCGTCGCGGGGGTCCTCCCGGACACGGTGCACGACAGCGCGCCGCCGCAGTCCCCCGTCTGGCACGTCCCGCGCCCGCTGCCGTCGAAGTTGCAACCCGTGCGCGCCCAGATCCGCGCGTGCGCCGTGCCCGCGGGGATCTGCACGGACCACGTCTTGCCCGGGTCCAGCCGCGCGCCGCCGCCGGGGAGGGCTGCTGGCTACAGCGTGTCCCTGCAGCGGTTGATGACGTTGAAGGTGGCCGCGTCGACTGCCGCAGAGGCGGCGAAGAGGCCGACGACGGCGAGGAGGAGAACGGAGGACGATGACTTGGCAAGAGACGACGCCATGGCTGATTGTTTGCTAGCCGTGCACGGTAGTGCACGTACTGTCAGTTATTGGTCGCTCACAAGCAAGTTCTGAAGCCCAGATGTGCAGATGTGCAGTGTGGATTCTGAGGTTGGGGGTGTTCATGTGTTGCTGGGTATTTATAGATGCACATGCGCGGTGCGTCCGGTTGGTAGCATGGCATGCATGGTGTTGTTGCGTGTAGAAAATTCCAAACAAATTCCACAAGATGATGCGTTCGTGTTTGCCATGCTGGGGATGAGGTGCCTAGAACTATTGATCAGGTCAACAGGTCTACGCCGTAGATTATACAGGGAAAACTCTACGTACAGTAGTCGCCCGGGTGCAGAAATGTGTAGCTCTTCCAGCGGTGCGGCGAGAACAGATCAACGGCGCCGGTTAGGCGTGTTTACGTGTATGGCATGGCGCTGCACCAGCACCAGCGGCCGGCAGGCACGGGCGCACGACCAAATCAACGTGTCAGGGCGACTGTGTAACGGTACGCATGGATGGGCTTCGTCTAGAAGACTTTGGAGACGTAAGCGACCCAACAAATATGGTCCAAGTTTGGCCATGTCCTTGCACCGTTCGTACCAGAGATAATTATCAGGTTATTAAAAGGAAATAAAATGTTACTAACATTTTTTGCTCTTAGTAACCTCATAAAACCATATCATCCGACATTTGTTCTTTCAATATTATTAAGCAGAGGATAGTTTTGTAAAGCCATACCATACAAGGGGATGAGTGTGTTCATGCATGTTGAGTGTCTGTGTATTTGTGTAATTCGCGAAAATGAAATTTATTCCACCACCACAAGATTCAGATCACATTTGCTCAATTCATGGTTTAAGCAGTGGGTCAGGAATGTAACTGTTAGTAGTATTTATTTACAGGAATTGCAGTCTTTTATTATTTTATTTCTCAACCGTGCCATTGAGACACGTGCTTCATTAAAAAGACAGTATGTAGGAAAAAAAATGCAAGAGGTTGTCCCAGTAATCCATGGGTTACCACAGACAGCGTTAAGAAGTGTGACATAGGTGAGCTTGGACCTTTGCATTTGCAAGGTGGATTTGCGATTCATGACAATGGTTTATTAGGCAATTTAGTTCATAACAAGAAACGATATCGTGTTCAATAGTGATGGACCAAAAACTTGTTTTGTGGATAGTACTGGCTTTGACTATATAAGGCTCCTGTAAGTGATGATCGATCAGAGAGGTTGGCTGATTAAAGAGTGCTGAGTTTGAGAGTCAATAGATTCAAGAAGTGTCAAATTTTAGTTGTCCATAGTAATATTAAAAAATCTGCACCGTTCGTATCAATACCAAGTGGCAAGTACCCATGCACGCGCTAGCCGCATGCTGCCGTAGGCGTAGCCGCACGAGCCGGCGGGATTGATAAGATGCATGGGGAATGTCCGATCGATACGCGGCAGCTAGCCACGTACCCCACCCAAGTATGTCGCACGCCGACCCTATTTTCTCCACCAGCCGGAGAATTCCTGTCATGCAACACGCATCGTCAATTCAACGGTCAAGAGAATTTAAAGCTATTTCTATCTATCTTCTACAACGACGTCGTCTAAGCGGCGGTACGAGGGAATTTATGGAGAGTGTAAAAATAGGATTGTGCGCCGGCCGTTCATTTGCATCACAATATCACTGCTCATGAGGCGAAACAACCACCTCATTCTCTCTCACCTCTCTCTTTCCTCCACATCATCAAAAATCCTACGTCTAAGAACAAAGATTTTCCATACGCATCACAATATCACTGTAGTCTAAGAACAAAGATTTTCCATGCTCACATGCGTGGTCGCGACAAAGATTTGTAAATACGAGTGGAGGTGGATGATAATGTTGTCTTCTTCATCAGTAAAGGCACTGCAATTGATATCAGGGCGAAGATAGTTAGTCCAGTTGTCCAGCGAAATCGTCAATTTTTACTATAGCGGTTGATGCCGGCAAGCATGGATAACCACGGCCAATTCTAGGACCGTCCATTATTGTCGGTCATTCTACTCAATTGTCGTGCACGGTCCTCATCTGAAGTCTATGGTCCTTTACTTAATTTGGTCCCATCATTACCCTCCTTCCTCTAGACGAACCATCTTTAGCTAATAATGAAATTGGCTATCATCTAGCGCTTCGGATGTCCAATCCTTCCGGCGCTCCAGTATTTCTCATGGATAAATTTCTTTGTTGGATATTTTGTAGTGTTTTAGAGATTATTTGTTGCATTACTATAGTTATTAGGTTTCGAATTAGTTTATGCCAATTCATCGAGGATTTAAAAGACTCTTCACAGAAGCTGGTTCATCGACTACTCAAGCACTTTGAGAACTATAAGATCACTAAGCTTTTGTAAGAACGTTTCATTAGTCCCATTTCAAGAATCCAATACAAGGACGAAAACATTAAGCACACGGAAAAGTTGTCATAGTTGGACTTGAGAGCAAAAGTGCTTCATGGATAAATAATACTCCCTCCGTACTTGAGAGCAAAAGTGTTTCATGGAGTACACTCTAATAAACTGACTGTTAATTTGTGCCCACACTCATATCTTAATTTTGTCAAGTACTTGGGATAAAATGTTAACATAGACAGTGCAAGTGATAATAGACACAAGACATAGTTGCTCATAAACGAATGGAAAAAATCTTTACAAAAAAATTATTCTCTAGATTTTTTTAAATTACACGGTACAACATAGATGTCTCCAACATATACGCATACTCACTCTTATGAACATACAAACGCAAACTCTACCATATGAGCACCTTCAAAAGACTTAGCTAGCAGAACTTGAAAATCACAAAGTCATCACATTCATATGTTGTCGACGGACTCGTCACCTACCACTTAATGCATAACGCCGTTAAATCATTACGATGATCATGTAAAGGACCCTTTTCTTTGTAGCCTAAGTAAGGACCTAAAAGTCTAGTAAGAACTGTCAGAGGCCCATCTAGAGGCTACCGTATGGGCCAGAGCCTATTTGTTGCATGGCTAGACTATGGCTCAGGTGTGCCCGATCAGAGTCCTCGTGAGCTGCGCACTCTTATTATATTTGATTTTCTCATGTCATGATTTATTTATATTTTCAGAAATTTAGAAGCTCACATATACGATTTTCCTAACATCCTATCAAATATTATTAGACTTTTAAATCTTTTAAAACAAATTCAATTCCAGTTTCAACTAGATTACTTTTTTAAAACCTAACTCTTTTGGACGCACCAAACTCTGGGCGTGACAAGTATGCGCTGGCACTCATGGCCTGGCGTATTTGTTGCCAGGAGGTTGGCGCAGTAAAAGTAAAAGTAAAAGTAAAAAAAAAAAACTAAAAAAATCTTTAGGGTTAGAATTGCAGGGACATGAGAAGAACGAGACCGAAACGAGACCACGGAGTATACACATCCTCTAAACAAAAGCGAGAGTATACACATAACACGATTGATAAAATCTCTACTTTGAACTGGTGTATATTCAAGAAGGTGAATGATAGCAGCTTCTTTTTTAGGGATGACCAACAGACATTACTAGCTGCCTTGTTGCTGCACTTCCTGTTCCTAGGAAACGTATTCTGCTTCGACGCCTTTCATTGAGCAATAGGACACGCACATACTTCATGCTACACGTGTTTTCAGCAGGCACAAACGGTGTGCTGCCACCGTGCACAACCAGACATCTCAATTTTCTATAGGAATGCTTTGCTTAGGCAAATAATCTGATATCATATCATCTATGATGGTTATACTGTACAAAGATCAGACAGAAAGCGCCAAAAAACAAGACGTATGGCAATTCAAGATCTCTAGAACCCATTCATCTCCAGGAGATAGGTGCGCCTCTTCATCAGCGCCTTCGCAGCAAACCTCAAGGGTCCATCAAACGCGCCTGAAACAAAGGCGTCAACTTCCTTCCGACTGCCATGGCCACTGCTGCTACCATCGCTGGCCGGCTTGATGACAAGCAAGGTTGCACCTTGCAATGCCAAGCCGCCAGGCAATTCGAGGTATTGGGCGTACTTCAGCTTCATGTTACATGCTGGTACCTGTGTCCTGTTAGAACATGGTGAGGCTGACAACTGGTGTTCCCTGAAATCCTTCAGCTGCTCTGCCCCCATGGAGAGTGCGCCCTGCCCCTCGGCATCTGCCAAGACCAGGCTCCTCAGCGTTGGATGGTCATTGATGATTGATCGGAGAAGATAATGCCTCGTCGACGCAGCAATCAAACAGCTGATAGTCCATACAACACGGAGTTTCAGACCACCATTGGTATAGAAAGATTCTGGCATGCTTCCATTGTCATCTGATGATGCCTCATGCCCACTACCAGCAGACTTGCGATCAACCAAGGTTCCACCGAGGATCACACAATTCTGAAGCGTACTGCCATATTCAGCTCGCCACTTCAGTAGAACCCCCTCCTCAACGGCAACATCTCCAGAGGGCAGCTCCACCTGAAGATTGCGAACATGGGAGAAGTTCTTCAGCACCTGCACAGGCGAATGCTGGGAGAGCTGAGGGAACAGCGGCCGCCCCGCGCTATTGGGACTGCGCATGTCATGGAAGGGCTTGGCGATCGCGAACAGCATCAGCTTGAACAAATGTGAGATGATGTTGTGGGGCTTCGGCGACGACAGGTTCAGAGCGTCGTCGGAGTCACCATCCACGGTCACAACATGGTCAATCTTGACACAGACATCATGGACCAGGGGAACCAGGCCACTGAACCGCTTGGACACGGCAGAGCACCTGCCGAGTGAACGCACGTCCTCGAGCTTGTTCAGGATCAGCAGCACAAGAGAATCAGGCAAGCAGTCGAACTGGTCAAACTCCAGGACCGGGTCAGCGTGGATTCGAGCCTTGGTATGCATTGCCCGGTTCAAAGTCGTCTCTTTCTACTTCAGATGATTGGTTGGAGAAGTCTGAAACTGCTAAGAAACAGCTGAATCTTTTATTGTCGAGAATGGTGTGGGCCAGCTAATAAATCTTCAGGTTCTTGAACGCAACCGGTTTCCTGAAACAAGAGGCGGCGAACTATAGTAAACAACGCATTCGACGGAGAAACCAAGCTAGTATGTATGTACGAAATAACATGCATCACACAAGTTTGATGTAGGAAACGAACTGAACCAAACTATAAGCAAAGCAACATCACATATTTCTACATCAGATAGCAGAAGACGAAATAATATCACTAAAATCGCCAGGCAGCGCTCCTTCTAAAATCGCTAGGCAGTACTACTACTTCTAAAATGTAAAATCAACGCTGGAACAGGATGACAAGGCATTAAAACTGAGAAGAGAATTAACTATGACTCGGCAGATAAACAAATAGATACAACTTATCCAATAAGACAAGGATTTTACCACAAAAAAAGGGCCACCACGACTGCAGCTACGGACACCTCAAGAATCCAAAGTAATGCCCTGCTCCAAGAACCCGATCTGTCGCCGGAGCCCAGCCGGATCCAGGCCCCGCCGAGGCAGCCACCACCCCACCCTCGCCCAAGACCACTCCAGCAACGGCCGGAAAATCGGCTGGAAAATCGAACGAATAGCTCGCGGACCGGCGCACAGCTCAGCTTCGAGACCCAGCAACCCGATTGACGCCCCGATTCGGGAGGACCGGGCGGCGAATTCGCGAGGAGGAAGGAGGGGGAGGGCTGCAGGAGGAGGTCAGGACTCAGGAGGATGCGCGGCCGCGGCCTGTGGGGGATTTTTGGCTTTGGGGCTTCGGGGGACGGACGGTTTCCTTTGTTTAGCGCGAGCGAGGAGAAACGCGCCGGCCGCTCGGCTCGACGCGGCTTTAATACCGGTAGCCGCAGTAGTAGAGTGGTAGGATTCTCGGGGGAGGCAAAGGCGGCGGGGCCCGCCGGGGCGAGCGGATTCGTTGGCGCCCGCAAGCCGCGACGGCGTGGCGGCCCCGGGACGGCGTTACGGGGATAAGAATTCGGGCGCGGTGACGATGACGAGGTCGGTCACGCGACGCCATCGGCAGATGGCCCAGATGGAATGGCCCGGGTTAACAAATTTCTACCTTCTACTTTTCTTGTTTTCTACCTTCGGGGGAGTCCTGTTTTCACACTGACAAATGGCAAATGATTGTAATTAATTTTGTGACGGTCCTGAGAATAGATGGCACTCGACTTTAAATGTTGAGAAAGGAGAAACACGATTTGGGTTTCTTTCCATCGAAAGAGGAAGCACAATTTCTTTGGTAAAGGTGTGCTCTAAAATATGAGCACATAATTTTAACATACTTCCATATGTTAATGCACATCTAAATATATAGTAAAAATGTTTTATAATTTGTAATAGAAGAAAATATTGTTTTAAATCGACTATCCATATGTTAATTTGTGTGTTAAACACCGGACTTAAAAGTAGGCATGGGGACCTAAGAAAATCAAGAAGCGCGATTCTTTATAAAATCAGATAGAGTAGCTAGTAACAAGAAGGAACATATCACATCAACGTGCTTATAAACCATTTGGGGATTGCATCTATCACATCAACGTGCTTATAAACCATTTGGGGATTGCATCTAGAAAGCACATAAGGTGCCAAGAGAACAGATAGTACCAGTAAAACACCAATAATCGAGACAGCAACACTGCATTAGCAGCGCATGGCTGTGAATTAAAGAAGCCTACCTCCCATAACCACGGATGAGACCTGGAGAAAATCACAGCAATAGGCACGATCGAGTCAAAGCGTTAGGAATGGCCGGAACACCGAGATACTGGCTGATCGATACGGACTTCTTAAAAACCCATGGCAGTGGATTGTAGTACCTGACAAGTGACAACGCATGATCTTTCTATAAAGAACAAACAAAATCTTTTAACAAGCCATCCCTAGGATTTAATTTGGATATCTTGTCCCGTAGCACCATGATTTGATTTTGTAGAGTAGTAAGTAGATGGAAGCCGGCACGATGACCACGGGAAAGCGACGGGAGCAAGTGAAAAAAGATGACTTCCTCTGTCTGCTCCCCCGCTATTTCAATTTTTAAGATGTTTCGATTTTTTAGATACGTAATTTTTATATACACTTAAATACATTATTTTCTATTAAGTGATGTACGTATTTAGAAAAGATACGAAACATCGTATAACTTGAAACAAAGGGAGTACTAGATATACACAACCAAACGAGACGTAAACACCGGGAATGACTGAGTTTTTTTTTTTCTCTCTAGCTCCAGTTAGCACGGCACGGATGAGATTGAGACGTGGACAAAATCGCAGCAATATAACCCCCGTCAAAGCGCCAGGAATGGCCACAGGGAGATAATCGACAGGAACTCCTTGGAATTCCATGGTAGGTTGTACCGTTGTAGTTTTTCCCGTGCGTGACGACGCTTGATGCCGCTTTCAGCTTCCGACCGTGCCATCCGCACGGGTATCGCAGTCAGACTGCTTTGCTCACATCGGCGTACTGTACATGCATCTAGTAGAGTCCAGGCCGAGGTCGGCAGGAGCCGTCACGAGTAGAACCACGGGAGAAAGAAGAAAACGGCGGGAGCAAGTGAACCACCCCACCTTGTCGCGTCACTCGCGCTCGCTCTAGAACTAGCCGACGAGGCAAGCAAGAGACAAGAACCACGAGTGGTTTTGCTGTGCCTGTGCCCTGTGCACGACGTTTTTTCCGCCAACTGCCCATGGCGGCTGTGCGGCTGCAGCACGAGTCGTTTTTCCCGTCCAGACAGCGCCAAGCTGGCGGCGCCGCGGGAAGGGACGCGAGAAGAGCCGCAATTTTGGTCGCTCCCGACCCCTGATGATGGGCCGCCGATGAGCTGGGCAGTGGGCACAGGGCACTGACGACGATGATGGGTAACGTTGCCGGCAGCGCACGCGAGAAACAACCGAGCGGAGCCACGAGCATGAGCACGAGCACGTCCGTGTTCCTTCTGTCGTCCTGCGGAACGGGTACAAGCTACGTAGTACAGCGCTACAGTATGCAATCAAACTCTTTCGGATGCAAGCGAGTAGTCCCATTCCCATTAACGTAGTACCATCTCGCTGTAGCACTATCAAGCACGGATCAGAATCATCAAGCATCAACCAATCAACCAGTGCAATGATTCTTGGCTCAATCAAGCATGACGCGGTCCCATCAGCTAGCGCATGCGAATCCGACCGGCGTCCAGATCGGAGACGTTATCCTTCGTCCCAATCGTCCTTCCCTTCCTTCTTCCCTTGTGGTCGTTGAGGCGGCCGGAACCGGAAGCCAACACGCCGAAAAGAGGGGCGATCCTGAACCTGATCCACACCATCCACCCCGCCTGGCATGGTGGCCCGGCAGGGCATTATTGCCGAAAACGACCCAGCCACCCAGGCGCTGACGCACGCGGCACCACGAGCATGTCTGCTACGTGCGCGCAATGGAGCTGCCAGCAGCAGCCACGCACGCATATGCATCTCTCTCGCTCGCCGCGCGCGCCTGCACTGCACATGCCGCGGGCCGCGGCGGCGGGTCCATTTCTAACCCGGCCGCATGGGTTGGTGCCCGGGGCCTTCTTTGTGACGGGAGGCCGCCAGGCCGCCCGGGATCAGGATGGCGTCGTCTCGTCCGCCACAACGACATCGTCGCATCGCTCGCCACACGCATCGGGCCTACGGCTACGATATATCACAAGCTGACACTGCGACGCGCGACGAGCTACCAACTTGGTACGGTGCGGTGCGGGTGCTTATCCTAATTCATCTGCATCGCTTTGTCTGTGTTTCTTTTTTTTTTTTGAACTTACTTTGTCTGTGTTTCAATCTTATAACATAATGCCAATCATGCGCTGCATCATCAGCCTGGGGTTTAATTAGCGTGGTGAAGCTGACCGAAGCACATGGTATTGATCGATCTGCTCCTCGTGCGTGCTCCACCACCAGTTTTCCGACGGCAACGGGAGTACGTACGGGGCCACTGGCAGCCACTTCAGCTTTATTTGAAGAATCAGAGGCGCTCGTGCTTCTCCCGTGCTAAATCTCATCAGGATTATCCGAAACTGAAATCTTGCTGTCTGTATGTGTGCTGCTTGGCAAGCGGCTGGGCATCGTCGTTCTGTTTGGGTCTGCTGCGTGTTCATGTTGTACGCACGCCTCCTTTTTGTAAGATACGCCGTAGCAATCTGTTGAAGCAGGGTCCTCGCGTTGTATATATGCACTAAACCTTGTTTAAGGCTCACGCGGAGGCTAGAGAGATCACAACAACATTGTCGTTTTCGACTGGATTGTTAGTTGAGGTTCGTGGAGGCGCACCAATATATTCAGAACTGGAAGCCGATATGCAGATCTCAGCATTGAAGTGCAGAAGCAAGGAAAGAAAACAAAAACAAAGCTCACGACAGTTCCTCTGGTGTAGATTTGGTCGATGCGCCGGGAGCGGCCACGACGTGGATGGCACTTTCGACAGCTGCCCGGATAGCACGATTCACCTGAATGAATTGACCAACAACCAGTCTTATAGTAGAGCGGAAATGCTCTTTGGGCCATTCCTTGTTCTGGCTTTGGAGATGGATGGATGGATCGGTCGCTCGAAATGCTTTCGTATTTCAGAAATTCACCTGTTTGATGATGCTGTTGTCAGGCTCGCCTGTGCCCTTAGACTCTTCCGATGTGTCTAATTCCGGATTTGAGTTTTTCGTTGCCACACGACGAGCATTCCATTTATGTATAGTATTCAATAACTAAGAAAAATAAGACTACAGTGTACAAAGTTTTTTTAAAAACATCAATCGTATAACTAAAAATTAAGAAGAAGAAAAAACTCTCGTTCTATCTTCTACATTTATTTACATGATCCAAGGACATTTTATAGATATATGGGTATTACCAATGCCCCCACATCTATTATGTTTTCTTCTTTCTCCCTCTTCTTCCGCACACCCTGTAAGATCAAATCTAACGTTCTTTGTCAACCTTTGTTGCCACCCATCATCCATCACATTTTCATCGTCACAACATGTAAGATCAAATCTAATATTCTTTGTCAACCTTTGTCGCCACCCATCATCCATCACATTGTCGGCGTCGCAACTTGTCCTCCCATAACCTATGCCCCCTCTCTTCCTTTTTTTCTCACTGTGTTAACCCACCACCACCGCTTCGATCACCATCTTGATCATTGGGGGCCTCATCGGCCTACCTTCCTATCCACCATGCCCATTGCCTAATGCCAGTTTGGATTGGGGGGGTGCTTTGCCCCCTATTGTTGACTTTTCCATTCGGTTGTCTCCTGCCACCTCGCTCATCGCCCTACGAACCACCACCATCGTCGAACCCTCTTCCTTAGCCTGGAAAGACATTGGAGTTCATGTTGACATCTTCGCACGTACAGAGAATGGAGGGGGCTCAAGCAACGACAATGATGAACCCGGCGACGAAGAAGATTGTTGCGACTGCGTTGGTGACGGTTGCCCAAGTCCACAGTGCCCGGGGCTTGGGACCCCTCTTGCGGGAAGATAAAGCAGGTTCAAGAATGAGGAGTACAACTTCAATGCACACGCCAAAAAAAGATTGAGTACATCTTCCATCCATTTTTTTTTGAAAATCATGTTCTTAGACAGAAAAACACCCGACCTTTTTTTTTTGTCTCTGTCACCTGTGGATTTTCCTTGCAAAGGATTTCCACATAAATCCTTATATAGCCTACTTACTTGCTATTTGTGTTATTTATTGGAAATGTTTGAGTTAAATGTTGTGTTGTTGAGTTGGCATATAAAGCACATGTGAGAAAATTTAAATATACCTTTAGCAAACCCAAACTTCTGGCTTGTCCTCCCACGCCTTCCACCACTGGGATGTGTGGGGTTACATATCAACCCCAACAATATGCAACACTTTGATTAGATTGTTTCTGGATTGAGATATTTTGATTGCTTGTGAAGCACTATCAAGAAAACCCAAACTTCTAGCTTCTCCTCCCACGCCTTCCACCAATAGGATAACCTCTGGCTTGTCCTCTCCCACGCCTTCCACTAATAGGATGTGTGGGGTGTGAGGGGATGGGGCACATGCCCCTAAGTATACCTGAGCATTTTGCGGTCCGGGCCAAAAAAAATTCGGGCTTTTTTGCCAGACAAAATCCTGCCCATGAACTGCCCACGGGCTTGATCGGGCCTCATTTTTCGGGCCGGGACCGGGCTTGGGAGGGCCGACCGCGCACTTTATAGTGTAGAATTGGTAAAAATAGTATTTCGGGCCAGGCTCGGGCCAAAAAAAAATTTAGCGGGCTGCGAGATCTGTGTCCAGGCCTTGTCCAGTAAGATTCGTGGACGGGCTAAAACCCATCGGGCTCGACCGGGCTTGCAGGCCGGGCTTGATTTGCTCAGGTCTAAGGGAGAAAATGTCTGCTTGACGATGCAGAGTATCATGTAAATTTGTGGCTATATTTGTTTTGGATTCTGCCTCTACCAATTTTGTGCTTGTGGTGGCTTCCACAGTTATGCAAAACTTCCATAGTGCGAAACAACGCGTAAGTGGAAAACTTTTAGGTCATGTTGCAAATTTGAGTTGTACTTGGACAAAACATTGGAGTCAATTCATTTCACAGATTTACTCAATATTCAGGTGATCATGTCACCAACACATGTACAACAGGCGGTGTTTGGAAGTGAAGTTACAACTAGAAATCGTGTTGACAAGACGTGTATTCAATTCCAAATTAATAGTCAGTTTTCAATAGCGTTCTTCTTTGGTTCAGGTGCAATGCAACACGAGTAGTCAACTACAAACAACGGTTTCCTCAATCTTAACTCCTGAGCAAAAGAACAGGTGAGCAACTCACGAGCAACACAAGTCGCAAGACAATTTCGCAGCATGCATGACATGATACTACGATAATATGATCCATATTGCTCGATCAAACCAACTTACAAATGGGGAAAAATGCATCCTAAAACAAAGAGAACTGTTTTGCTCATGTAATCCGCCATCCTCAGTTCCTCCAGGACAGGAGGTGCACCTTGACGTCGCACGACCTGGACACCACCTTGGCGTCTGCGGCGAGCCTGTCGACCGCCACGGTGCAGCGCACCCGCACCGGCAAGGCCCAAGTTCTGACCTTGCCGAGCTGCAGGCGCACGGGCACCTCGACGTCCACGTCGAACGGCACCGACCGGAGCCGCTCCGCCGCGGCCATCTGCCCGCGCACGCGCTGCGAGAACCGTATCCCGGACCCCTTCGCCTTGGCCACGAACACCGTCACGTTCCGGGGCCCCTGGTAGAACGCCGGCCACGCGCCGTCGCCGTCGGCAAGGGGCACGCCGTCGTACGACACGGAGACGCGGCTTCGTCCGCCCTCGTAGCGGACGCCGATCCTGCCGTTGGGGTTGTCGGCGCGCACGGTGGTGTCGAACCCCGGCGAGAACGCGCCGGCGGCGGAGAAAGAGGCGTTGCCGAGCCCGGCGAGGCCGGAAACGGCGAGCGCCTGGACCGCGTACGCCGGCTGCTTCGGCCTGAGGACGAGGTACGCGACGCCGGCGAGCGCCGCGGCGAGGACGGCGAGCGCGACGGCACCGGCGAGCAGGCACCCGCAGACGCGGACGCAGGAGCGGCCGCGGCGGCGCTTGGCGCGGCGGGTGTAGTGGTCGAACAGGCGCGCGTTCTCCGGCGGCGGGACGCGGAAGACCTTGTCCTTGGGCACCTGCACCACGTACGTGCCCGGCTGCGCATGCGACAATGGCGGCGGCGGGACGGGCTTCTCGAAGTGGAAGCTGTAGAGCGGGCTGGAGGAGGGGTCGGACACGGACTGGTTCATCTCGCCGGAGAAGTCGGAGCTGGAGGACGCCGGGTGGACACGGCCGTGGCCGCCGTTCCCGTGCATCATGGGCTGCTCGTCGGAATCAATCTGCATGCAATGCACCGACGGGTTATAATGAGGCCATATTGATTACTCAACGGTGTGAATCCTACGATACATACGTGCCTAATTATCCTTCCTGGGTGTGAAAATGTGAATCATTTTTGTTTATGAAAAAAAGGATTTAAAGCATGCCGTGTTTTTTAGTAAAGATAATTTGGAATGATGTGCTGGTTCCAACAATTAATCGTTTCGAGCCCCAGGATAAACTCTCCGAAAAGGAAATGGAGAGTAGATCAGCCCAGATACGATAAACTCTCCTACCGCCATTTCGCCTTTGGAAGTTAGTTTTACACGTCACAACTCACAAGAACCACCAACTGCATTGGATCACGGGCGAAGCACCTAGGACACCATTGACGACCCAGCAAACCAATCGAAAGATGAGAGCGGAGGAAACGTGTACCTTGCCCGACTGAATGCTAGTGCTCGTCGTTGCCGATGCCCCTTCTCGAGTATGTCCGGTGACCGGTGTGGTGTCCTCTGTCCTGGGGATTCAGAGTGGCGCGCGCGGCCGGCCTCGACGCGAGAAGCAGTGGACGTGCGAGGAGGTAAAGCTGATGAAATAGCTGGGGCTGAGCTGCTGAGCTGACGCGGACGGGGAGACGGAGACGGGAGAGGCGGCAAGGTCTCGGGGCGGAGGGGCCAGGCTTTTATACGATGCGCGGGCACGGAGGCCCAGCTTTTATACGATCAGGCGACGTGACCGCCGACTGATCGGGTGCGGTGCTAGTGTTTTCCAGGGAAAGAAGAGTTGGAACCGTGTCGTGCGCGGCCACAGGTTTGCGGAAAACGAAGGAACCGGGCATGGACTGACGAGGCCACGCGTGTTCACAATTCACACACAGCCTTCGTCCAGTCGAAGGCTCGAAGCCATGGAACACAGCCATCCGTTTCACTGTAACGCGGCTCCTCCTCGAGCAACACGACAGGCCTACTACTCGTAACTGGAATAGCTTCACAGTGAAGGCATGCCCACGGTAGCATACCAATCTGCAAGCTGACAACCTGTAGCCTGCTCGTTGGCAACCATTTTGGGCGGCGCACGGCGGCTGGCCACGGCCCACGGCCCATGGCCAGCTGCTACACAACTCAGAGCGCGGCTGACAGTGGACCACGCGGGTCAAGGATCAGACTGCTACACGTAACCAAGTGATGTGCTGGCTTCGTTTATGAATTTATGATTGCAGTCAAACATTCCTGCAAGCTACGAAGTGTTCAGGTCAGATGCATTAGGAATGTTCGCGCCAGCGGCCAAGGCTGAGTAATGCGGCCCACGCTCGAGCGGCCGGCAGCCGGTAGCCGGCGAGGCCTGCGCCCTGCGCCCGCACGTCTCGTCGTGCTAGTCCACGATGCCAACCCAGAGATAAAACCACTTTATATTTTGTAAAAACCACTTTATTATGTCAAGAGATAATGCCCAAGCAATCATATACAAATGCAGCAGATAGTAATAGTATCATGGACCCTCACATTTTTCACCTTGAATTGTTCTGCTGCACTCGAATGCCGTAACTTGCAGGTAACTGAAATCATTGCTTAAGCAGGGTATTGTGTGGACTCTATGGTGAATGTGACAAAATAGACCAATAGATGATCTCCAGATTGATCGTGTGCACATTCTGTTATTCTGCGTATACGGTTTAAATGCATCACTGGTAACAGAAGGTACCAATGGAACCATCTACGGAAAACAGAAGCTAATGTCGAACTATCTTGCGAAAGCATATCCAGCTAAAAGAGGGAGAGATCATAATCAAGAAGGATTAAAAGAATTCCCTAATATTTTCACTGACAAAGAATGAAAACATATACCATGCAGACTGTTTCTTGAGAAAATTAGTCAAGCCATCTCTGATTCTCTGCATGCAACCAAGGGCTTCAGCACTCTCACCTTGAAATGTAAAGCTAGCTCTAAATCTTGTATAATCTGTTGCATATGATCACTCCCAAGGTCCCAATTGTCAGAGTCCTGTAAACCTGTAATAAGTCTTAGTAACAGAATAGACTAAGATTATTAATCTAAGTAAAATTTTGCTCATAAGACAGAAACCAGCTTCACACCGACACAAAGAAAAGCATGAACCATCAACGCATAATGTCACAGATTGTGCCACGGCTGAATACAGTACAATGTGCAGGAAATAACAGGACAGGATACATGAAATGGAGAACAAAATTCAGAGATGACTAGATGAGAAACAGGTAGCCCCACCTGCTGCAGTGTTGTTGCGTTGTCAGTACCAGTGTATCACCCAATAGATGCTAGTACTAGGAATAGGTAACAAAGCAGGTCATGACACTCCGGATGACACCATGCCATCTTCTCCATGGAAAATGCCCACTACTCCGTTCTTTTAGAGCACACTATGCTTTTTTCTAAAAAAAAAGGATCATGCATTCATTCACAAGTGCAATGCATAGTCTGCAGACATTTTTTCCATGGCTGATTTATATACTTTCTATGGAAAATGAAAACCACTTACTTAAGATGATAAGATCAGTGAACTTTACATATAGCTGAAAGACCTCAAATCCTGGAGGAGCAGTCACGGGAGACCTCTCCATGTTGTGTGAAGCCTACATGATACTAATTATGCAGTTTTGCAAACGGAATTTGCACACCTTGGTTTGTGGGATTGTTCAATGGAAATTGTAACAAAGCTGCTCAACTGATGAATTCTCAGGAAAAAAAAAGAATCCGATCAATTGAATTTTGGAGATAAAAACAAGTTGCTCAATTAAATTAATATTTTTGGGTGATTTTTGGAGGGATAAATACTGCCCAATTAGGCATGGGATAGTTCGAGTATGATGTAAGCCTTATTCGTGCAGGAAAATGAAAGAATACCCTACTCCATACTGTGCTTCTGTTGTTTTCCTATTTTATCTTACAAGGATGGGAACGGTTCAGATTCTACATGTCTGGGCTTCAGAACTCCGGAGAACTACTTGGTTTGATGAAATGATAGAGTACCCAAAAATACTGTTAGAAATCTCGAAATAGGTCCAGATTCTGCATGTTTGGGCTTCAGGATGGAAATCATTTCAGAACAATACTACATGACAAAGTACCCAAAAAATACACTGTGTTGTCTCAAAGATTACATACAACCCTTATTGCTATATGATATTGGTGCCATTCAGAGTAAACTAACTGTAATGATGCACACTAAAGATGTCGAACAATCTTAACATTTTATCCATACCTTGTTCAGATCAACTTTTAATATCCTGGACCAACTTTAACCGCTGCATTTTTAAAATCATCCTGTGTCCAATCGCTTAGCCTGGGAGGAAGAAACTCTACTTCTTTCCCTGTTACAAGAACAATAATAACAGGGTTTAGTTAGTATCTAATGGTAAATGCTTCAAGTGCAACCATAGTACAACTCAATTACAATGCAACCACTTGGTCATCATGCAGGGAATTCTCTTGCCAATTACTCCTTGTTCCTCGTGCAGTGGGCACTTAAAGTAAGTATAGAGACATCTCCCGCAACTAACCCAGCTAAACATTTCAATCCAATGGAAGAATATTAGAGGTGTGCTGACTGCAAAAGGAATGGGGAAAGTTCTAACATCATTTCCAAAGAACTGCCGAGATACGCTATATGCATAGTTGCACTCATGATCAACACAGCATACGAAAGGCAGATACTACGAGATGAAAGTGCCTTGTACAATTATGTATAGGACTAGCTCTTAACATAGTTTGTGTGAGGTAAAAACATAGCAAATATCTTACAATGTATTTTTTTTTTTTTGGGGGGGGGGCACGTTTCTTCATGAATTATGCAATAAATGCAGCTGATTTCTGCTGTCAAGCTAACTAGGACTGCTACCTGTTGACAAACTTGATTATGAACTGCAATGACAAGAGAACATTTCTCTAGAAGAATACCACAAGCATGCCCAAGGAAGTTAGAGCACAACACAGAATAATCACTCCAAATTTACATGTCCATAAAGATGATCAGAACTGTTGAAAACTGAACTCATGTTTTTTCAACACTCATTTGTTGGCTTCATTGAAGAAACGATACTTTTCAGGCAGGGATTTTGCATCGTGTTGACATTCCTTCCTCGAGAGAAGTGATATAAGCATGGAAGTAGCGGAAGCCTCAAGTGAGAAGTTCTTCTCATCAAGTTTGGAGAGGTAAGTGCCCGCCCTGCTTATGTCACCTCTATGCAACAACCTCCTAACGAGAGCATTTAACATTCGTGAGTCTGGAGCAGTACCACTCTTTTCCATTGCTGAAATCAGACCATCAAACTCCTCTAGGGACCCTTCTTCTATGAGAGTTTCTGCTATTAAGCAGTAGGTCACAATACTTGGAACCAAACCATTAGCAGGGATAGCAGCAAACAAATCCATGGCATCTTCCTTTCTGCCAACTTTAAACAAAGCATCAATCATGACGTTGAAAGTAATAATGTCAAGTTGAAGATCCTTAGAACACAGGCTCTGAAACATTTTGAATGCTTCATCAACACAGTTGTTTTTGCAAAGCCCATTTAGAATTATGTTGTATGTGCGAATGGACCACTGTTTTCCACTTTTAATCATATTGAGGTACAGTTCCTTTGCTTCAGAAAATCTCCCCGTTTGAAACAAACCACGCAGTATAGTACTGTAAGTCACAACTCCAGGCGTAACTCCTTCCCTCAACATTTCTCAGAAAAGACGGTATGCATTGTCTATCCTGCCAGCTTTGCAGTAGCCATGAAGCAATGTATTATAGGAAACGATGTTAGGTTTCAAGCCAACTGAGACCATACTGTCAAGTATCTTCGCTGCTTCATCAATTCTACCAACTAAGCAGTGGCCATCTATTAATGTATTGTATGAGATAACATTAGGCTTTAGACCCACACATACCATTGAGTCAATGAGCCTCTGGGCTTTCATGACCCACCCTTCTCTGCATAAGTTACACAATATTGTGTTGAAGAATACTATGTCAGGGTGAACCCCTACATTCAACATTTCGAAAAATAATTCCTCAACCTTCTCCCATCTGTCAACAGAGCAGAGTCCATAAACAAGGGAGGTAAAAACAACAATGTTAGGAGTCACTCCTTCATTGATCATCTGATTGAATCTGATCACAGCATCATCCACTCTTCCAAACTTGCAAAGTGCACCTATTAATGCTCCATAACTGATGACATCAGGGCTCAATCCTTGGTGCCTCATTTTGATAAATATATGCATCGCCTCATCTATCATTCCCTGTCTAGCATATGCACAGAACACCGTGTTGAAGATGTGATGGTCAGGTGAAATGCCATTTGCTGCCATCAAATTTAGGAGATCATGCATTTCAGAAAGAGCTCCTCTGGTACCATATCCATGAAGCATAATGCCATAGATAGTTATGTCAGGTTTAATGCCCTTCTTAATCATAGAATCAAAAAACTTTCGAGCTTCACTGCAATTTCCATTCTTGCATAGATAGTCCAGAAGCAAACCATAAGTAAAACCATCTGGCTCAAGACCATGTGAAGACATTTCTTTGAACCTTGGAACCACCTCTTCCCACTGTCCTGTAGAGAGGTATCCATGGATCAGACAAGTGTACGTCACATTGTCTGGCTTAACACCTTTATGAATCATCTGCTGGAAGACGCCCTCGGCCTTGTCAACCATTTCAGCTTTGCACAGACCATCAATTACTGTGCTGTATGTCACAACGTCTGGTGAAACACCAGCATTTCAAAGAACAAGTTGTAAGCTTTATCCACCTAACCATCACTAAAGAAACTGTTGGCAGTGTTTTATGACACCACATTTGGTGAGCAGCTACTACCTTGACCATCAGGCATCATGTGGAGCAGCTCAAGTGCCTCCTCAGCTCTCTTTTTATTGCAGAAGCCCTTGAGGATTGTGTTGTATGAAACTACATCTGGCTTCAAGCCAAGCTCCGGAATTCTTTGGAGCAATATGTCCATGGCCTCACCCACCCTCTTGGCGTCACAGAGGCCCTTGAGTAGTTGATTGATAACTACGTCATCTACCCTCCAGCATGTCTTAAGGATGAGGCCAAAGGTGGTGAAGCCATTCTTCGGGCGGCCCATGCGGCAGAAGCAGCCGATGAGGATGCTGTAGGTGAAAAGGTTGGGAGCCACCTTGATGGAGCATTCACGTACCATCTGGTTGAAGAGGGAGACGACGAGCCCTGCCTCTGAGGTGGAGGAGCGGCGGCCCGAGGCACGAGACACGGCGGTGAGGAGGTGGTTGAAGGCGTTAACCGAGGCTGCCCTGGCGCACAGAAGCAATTCATCGAACAGCTTGAGCGCGTCGTCGAGGCGGAGGCTTCCCAAGCGGGCGCGCCCGGCGATGACGCGCTCCAGCTCCAATCCACGATCGGGACAGCCCCGCCCTGCGCGGCCGCCTCGCCTTTGCCCCACATCCTGGACGCTCCCGTCTCACTTGCCTCCCATGACGCCGCTGCCATGTTAAACTATCTTGCTCGCCTCACATGTAGAGCCCCACACCGTTTGCACGATGTTGTACTTTCAGTTCATGCCGACTCCCTCAACGTTTGATCACGGTCAAACCCGGCTCTGTTGTTACCTTCCTCTAAGTGGCCTCTGCTCTTTCCTGATTTTGTATCGGTTCCGTGACTTTCCAGTCATTGGGTTATCATCATACTGTCATGTGGTGCATCTGTCATTTATTCAGTCAAAGGCTACCACGCTAGTAGCTATCGACCAACGTGTTTTATTTGGCAACACAAACCCGGGAAGAAAGTTTTAATAATAATACTCGTAGCACTACCGATGCACACACGCTAGACAACACAATGTTGTACCACACGCCGCGTCATCGAGCTGGCCGCTGCCGGATTCACGCACGAAACGCCCGGAAGCGCACTCGATACGCCCGGGCAAAAGACGGGACGGTGCGGTGCCAACAAGGCGACACCACCGCTGTGCCTGACGGCATTCCTATTCATGTGCCCTGCGCCGTCGTTTCGTGGCGAGCGTGACCGCTAGGCAGCAGCCCGAACCGCTGCGCAGGAGCTGCAGAAGTTTGTTTCGTGGCGCTTTGCGATGCTCTCTGTTTAATGGGCCGCAATGAATCTATAGATGGGTTCACATCCATTGGGCTCGTTTGGGTGCAGGGTCCCAAAATTCACGTGTATTTAAGCTTCCCAGTGCTTTTCTTCCCTGGACTTGCCATCCCTGTCCCCGCCTGGAGTGGGAATCCCCTAGGGAGAAAAAATACCGGCTACCGTTTGGGAAACACGGGGGGTACAAATCCCGGAGGACAAAAATATATTCAGAATAAGCAGAAAAACACAGAGAATTCAGAAATGATGTTTACTCAAGGTGAAACTTAGTACCACAGATAAATTTAGTACTGATACATAGCATGTAGCAACATTTGGTTCAAGCAAGGAATAAACGTATAAATATGCGACTACTGGGTTAAGTAACTTTGGTACTTTCATGAGGTGCCTCTCTTCGAGTATCCTGGACACTCAAACCTGCATCAACCAACATTGTAATTATCAGACATAAATATAGGAACTGCAAATACTAATTTTAATAGGAATAATACAGTGCACACAAGATCATAGCTAGCAACAGACTATCAAATGAAATTGACGTCAGCACCTAAACTTATTATGGCTACTAGTATCTACCAATAAAGAGGCATTCACAGATTTAATGATATGTGCAGTACAACTATTTTCTAATATCAAAGAGATAATTGCTTATTTGGCCCTGGAAAAAAGTTCAGTTACCTATCTGGCCCAACTTTTCACAAAGTTGCTTATTTGGCCTCAAAGTAAATTTTTGTTACTTTTTCGGCCTTCCGTCAGTTTTGAAGGGTTAACGGTGTCAAGTGGGCTGTAAAAAGACCATTTTACCCCTAGGTTAAAAAAAATAAAAAAAACAGAGTTTTCTTTGTTTTATGTATATGTTGAGTGTGTATATACAACAACATATTTGAGAATATATATATATATACACACTCAACATATACATAAAACAAAGAGAACTCTATTTTTTTTTTTTTTTAACCCAGGGGTAAAATGGTCTTTTTACAGCGCACTTGACACCATTAACCCTTCAAAACTGACGGAAGGCCGAAAAAGTAACAAAAATTTAATTTGAGGCCAAATAAACAACTTCGTGAAAAGTTAGGCCAGATAAATAACTGAATTTAGGGAAGTGAGCCTGGCTCACTTGACTAGGTGACTCAATGTGGCACTACACCTAGCCATCCAGGTTCAAATCCCGTCGGGAGCGAATTTGGGTGCCTATTTTCTTCTTAATTAAAGCCCCCTAGTTCCTCCTAGGTTGGGTCGAGTTTTTTTTTTATAAATAACTGAACTTTTTTCTAGGGCCAAATAAGCAATTGACTCAATATCAAATATGATATTGCAATCACACCTGAACAGCAGCTTCACATCAAACAAGGGTTTACAACAGAATAGCAGATTCATACGTCACATCTGAACCAACCAATGTACAGAGTATCTATCAACCAATGTCACTTCTGAACCCAGACTAAACAAACTGTTTCATCTATAGAAAAAATAGGGTCCAACTCAGCTCACTTCGCATCAGTACTACCTCTAGTATGGTTTCATTATAGAAGTGCTGGAAGCAATTCAGTCCTAATGCACTAGTGTCACAGTACTAAAAATTCTTCTCAACATTACTACTCTTCTGAACAGAACTTTAAAGAATTCTGAAGCAAGAAAATTACCTTTGGAGCAATCTCACCCTTGATCCACAACAGGCGAACTCTTGGGTTTGTGAAGTTGATGAAAATTTCTCTGTTCACCTCGGACTTCATGATACCCGTTGCTGCGCCTTCTCCGTGTCTCGAGAGCTCTTCAATAGATTCCGAGAAGATCCATACACTTCTTGATAGAATAGTCACCTTTACTTGGTCCATCCAGTTCATCCACAAATGCCATGTTTTGCTTCATCTTGTAGTCCACATAGCCTTGTAGAACTCCAGCAATGCTTCTCTTTCTCCCACTTCCTGGTCCCTTTTGTCCGAACAAGCGATGAACTTGGTTCTGCCTCAGTGAGGTCAATAGGTTCACTTGATGCCCTACGATCATCCATAATTCCAGAGAAAGGGTCCGTGCTGCTAGCTGGAGCATCTATGTCACCAGCATTGACATGTCGAGCAGAAGATGGTCCGTGCAGCATTGACATGTCGAGTAGAAGATGGTCCTTTCTCATAATTATAGCACCATGTTGCTCTTGAGCTGTCTCCTTTAGCCATAGCTAGAGTTTACAAAAATAATAATCAAACACAATTGTGATAGTTTATTACATAGATAAGAACTCATAAACATAGATGTCTTATAAGAACTCATAAACGTAGATGTCTTACAAAAAATAACAATCAAACACAATTGTGATAGTTTATTACATAGATAAGAAGTCAACATTTATTACATAGCACACTACAACTTGACTTTACTACCTAAGCATGATTTTGATTGTAGTGTTCCCACATTTGCATGGCAATCTGATCTCTTAGCATGTTTCCAAAGCATGGTCTTGTACCAACACTCATCGTCATCATCATCATCTCCTTCGCGAGATCAACATGACCAGATTCGGTATATAAGGAGGTTGGTGATCTAGCCAATTCTCGTCGCCATTTAGACATCTAATTATGTTATGAAATACAACATTTCTTCTGCTGGAATTTTTATGTGAGATTCTATGGGATGATGTGTTCCCACTTTCGGATCGAAACCTTTTCTTAAGAATCCCAATAGTCCTCTCAATATGGTTTCTAAAAAGTGCATGGCGATGATTGAAAAGCTCTCTCGTGATCGCATATTGTCTTCTTCGAGATGAGCACTTTGCCGAAACTCACCAATGTGATATTTAACTCCTCGATAAGGTGCAAGAAATTTTGATGTATTTGCATACCCACCATCCACAAGATAAAACTTTCCCTCGGAACATGGAAACCCTTGGAAATAGGCGATCGGAGAACTCCGATCCGAAGTAGACCCTTCCCACCCACAAGAGATAAATGTGATGTTCGGTTGAAATCACATGCTATCATGACATTCGAGATAGTGTGTGTTTCCTATTCCTATATGGGGCAGCTTTCTCTTACGCAATTGTGATAGGCACATGTGTGCCGTCGATAGCACCAATACAATTCTATAAAAAAAATGGAACTTAAAAACAGAGCAAAATGTAGGGAAACAACAATGTCTAGTGTTATGCCTCACACGAAAGAAGGGCCAAAATCTAGGGTCGCAACGATCTTGGGGTGAGTTTGGATGGAAGTAGGAAGCTTCATGAATCTATAGGTGAGAGTGGGAATGATATCGAAAATTGCCTTTATGTGCCTATGGACAGTTTCACCACTATGTTGAAATGTTTTCTTCAGTCTATCATTGCTAGCATTGTGTGAAAGCATAAACATAAACATCCCTAACTACTCCTCAACGGTAACACCTCATGTGTCACGCAATAGACCCTCACGCCTAAGATAGTTACATGTCCTCTTGAATATCTGTTTCTCCATACGAAACTTAGATTTACACCAATTCTCATGCCCCTCTAGAATTTCCTTATCTTCTTAGCACCAGTATACTCTGAAGTATGCTCTGGACTCTTCTCTTCATTCATGCATTCAAGTATGGCGGGAATAATGACAAGAAACAATTCATCATCATCTTCCTCTTCCATCTGCATAAATTTCCTATTTTTCTCCTTCCTAGCTAGAGGCCATTACCTAAAGGTTGCAAACAGAAACAGACTAAGATATTGGCCTACTTATGTATTTATAAAATTATAAGTTTGCTGACATAACTAGCTATAACCTGCAGCATAATGCAGAAATCTATAGCCTAGCATACCATACTGGATTGAATAAGAGTCAGAGAAGTTATAAAGGGCCCATTATCTCGTCACACAGATCTAACAATAAAGATAGGTTCATTCAAAAAAAAAAAATAAAGATAGAACAAAACAATATAATGGCACAAACTGAATTGGCACAAACTGAATTTTCTCCAATGGACTGTTAAGATTCAGTTGCAATATAAATGGCAGCAATCAGATCAATGCTTTACAAGACTATGAAACCAAGAGGACCAAATTTGCTTACTAATAAGCTAGACTCTGTCTCTGCCAAGATTGTTCACACAAGGTTGCTTACTAATACTTTATCTATTCTGAATACTATCAATACAGTTCTAAGGCCTAGAAGAAACGACTTCAATAAAGTATTTCAGTTGCATTTATTTTGGTCTCGCACCAACGTTATGGACTTGTCATTATGTATCGACTTATCATTATGGGTGGCTGAACTGAAACACCGCCAGATTCAGTTGCAACTAATTGGAAAGCAGGGCAGGAGAAGAGAAGCGCACACACACCAAGCTCGAACTGATAAATATCTCTGAACCGAAAATAAGTTTCTCAATGAACAGGATAAAAACACTATGTTATGTACAACCCTAGAACATGTTTCAATCGAAAGCAACAACCATGCCCAAGAACCGTCATCCAATTCATCCATCTATCTATCCATTCGATTTGATTCTAATTAGTAAAGATTGAAGACTAGCAGATCTAAGAAGAAACACACAAGAGGATGAGGATGAGGTGCCTAGGACGCGACGCACGACGCGGCTGGCCGAGGATGTAGCAGGTACAGCCGGAGACGGCGGCGGCGGCGCGACGACGCACAGATGAGTAGTATCCGGGAGCACCGGCGGCGGCGCTCAAACCCTAGCTGCCGCCATGCCTTCCTGGGCGAGCAGCGAGGGATCGAGCGAGCCACGAGCAGAAGGGGAAGGAAATAAACTGGTGCCGACTATTTTTCTAATCTCCGTCCGTTTACGTAGACTAGTGGAGTGGCGCGCGCTTGCGCGCCTGGTGAAAGGTAATACAGAGAGAAGCAATACTCAAGCTGATTGCTGTGGCATATATTACAGGCAAATTGGCATATATTACAGGCATGTTCGTAGACAAGGCAAATACGTAGAGGGATGCTATATTGTGATATTACAGGCACATTGAGCGTAGGGTACTGCAAGACTGTAGACTGTGTCTAGGTAGTGCAAGGTGGTAGGCAGTCTTGAGATTATTTTTGTTGTAGGTTGATGTTCCTGCATGTTTGTGGGCAAGGAAGCATTCAGTAGTCATCTGCGTTGTTGTAAGAGCCGTTCGTTAGAATGTAAATGAGGTTCATGTTAATGTGGACTGTAATATTTTAGCAGGAGATGTTTTGGCAAAATACCTTCATCTCCGTAGCGCCAACGGCGTAGCCAGTATCGATCAGTGTCATCAAGGTTTTCCTCCTCTGCATGTTCGGCAAGAATTAGCATGTATTTGCTGTCTGTAAGTGTGTAGGATAAACTACCGTCAATGAAATCTTCTTCTGATGAAGTATCTGGACTCGGGTGTTCCGGATAAGGACTGAGCATCTCTCGTGTGGCATATTCATAGGTGAGTGGCCATAGGCTGATGAAATCACCGGCAGGCATTTTTTTTAATACCTATGTGATCTGTGCTAGGTACAAAAGATGGACAGGCTTTTGTTCGGAAGAAGCATGACAGATTGTGTTGTTTGAAGGTGAGATCTTTGACAGGCCCGATGGCACAAACGGTTTGTTAACTATTTCGGGATAGCGAAGGTGGGGGGGGGGGGGGGGAGTCCAAAGATTTCAATTTCGAGCTTCGTGGTTGCTTTGATGGGTTTGATGGAAAGCCTGAAGCTTGGCTCGAGTGGTTGTCGATGTGCGGAGGGGGGGATTGTTGCTCCATAGTCAGTTGTCCATGGCACAAGAGGGATTGTGTGCTTTTCAATGTAAAGGTATATTTTGTTCATAAGGTAGGTTGCCATGCTAGGCGATTCGGAGATGATGAGAAAGTCCGCGCCATACTCACGGATGTTTTGAAGCTCGATGTAGATGTCGATCGTTCGTGGATTGCTTCCTGTAGACTTTGGTAGTGTACAGCATGGCGTGCTTCTGGTGAAACCTTGGCAATGGTTGCACGACCTAGTATGCCACAGCGGTTGAGGTCGATGTCGGACTCGTTGATGACTGTCAGGTTGGGGCAGCAGAAATCTCCCATAATGTTGAGCTATAATCGGCATACAGGTACCATTATGTAAGAGAATGTACAATGAAGTCATATATATTATGTCTAAACAAAGGATATAAGCTGTGTCTAGGGTAAATCTGTGATTTTGACAGCTTGTGTTGTTGTTTTGACAGGAAACTAAGGTACGACAAGGTGGACTGCGTGGTGGGCGTAAGGTGGTATGAGCAAGACAAAATTAGGAGTCGTATTACTATTTCTTCCGAGAAGTGCAAGATGGAGAATAATCTATTGGTATCGTTGAGTCAAGATAGAAAAGAGCCCTATTTCTATCAGCTAGTGCAAGCTAGGTTGTTTGTTTTGGCATAAAGCCTTGCTCTCTCCAATCAAGGTATAATTGTTGGGCGGCTAGTGCTGCAAGCAAGCAATCAGCATTTCATTCACTTAGAGGCGAAGTGAGGTAGGTGGGACAGCAGATCGGACTTTGTACCTTAGGTTGGGGTCGAAGGCTGGCAGATCCGAGAGACGGAGGCACACGAGCGCTTGTAATCGATGCCGGTGGACGTAGTCTCAGGAAAGCTGTGTGGGCAGGGGAACCAGGTGGAGGAGGTGGCGCCAGCCGCTGGTGGTATTCATGGGAACGGAGAGGGAGGCGTGTAACCGTGCTGGCTATGAGACGGCGATGGTGGATGGCACGAGGACGACGACGGTGGGGGTGGTAAGAAAGCTGGAGCTAGGTGGATTGGATAAGAGAGGGGGTGGTAGGTGGAGCACAGTTATGTGGAGGTGAAATAACCTGGTCATATCGTGTTTTTTCCCCCCTCTCCAAAGGTGGGCCGTCGAGGATATATCTCTATTTTTTTTAATCTGTGATCTATACTGGGCTGTTGTGTAACTTGGCCTGGTGATTTTGTGTGGCATTGTGTGAGGAGTGGGCCTATAATTTGGTTATGCTTTGATTGGCTGTTCGTGCTTTGGGCTGGATGAAATTCTGAATTTGGCTGGGGGATGCGGTTGACGGCCCAATCTACGCGGCCTTCATGTGTTAGAAAGATCACCACCTAAGGCCTGCAACAATTCGTTTCCGACTGAGTTGGGCCGATGGGCCGTTGCTGGACGGTGGGCGCTTGCATGTAAATGTGGTCGCATCGGGGCCTAGATGATTGTGGTACCTGCGATGATAATTACAGATGCACACGGTAATTACAGAGAATATGTTACAATATATTTGGGATTGTTCGTGGGCACGGTAGCTGAGATCATTACTGCATAGGTACATAACCACTGATGCATAGGATCACATAATTTGTACAGGAAAAGGAGATGTGGATTGAGGGGACTAAGTGGTTGTGGCACCAAACGATCATCTCAGCGTGCCTGGGAAACCAGTGTTTAGGAAGAACTGCATGGTAGCACGGTGGAGTCATATGCGATCTGGTGTGAAAAAGCAAAGTTAGTGAGGATGATGGTTTTGTGGGGCTAGTTCGGTTCCAACTATTTTGTTGTGGAGAGTGTAGCCATACCTTTGTCTTGATGAAATGATGGAAAGCAATATCTATGGCTGCACGTTCGTTGTTCAGAGCGGTAAGGAGGGCTGCACTGGCAGATTGTAGGAGCGGTATGGTTGTTGGATCAAGAGCCTCGGCTAAGTCTGTGTGGTTCTCTGTACAGCCCTTGTATAGCCAATGCAGGGTGTCCTTGGCATCTCTAGCGCACATATAGAGGTCGTTGACATCTCTATTGCATTGGTTGATCTCGTGCATCATCGTTGATAGTGCTTGGTGGTTCATATCCACTATCATGTATCCCATGAAGTGCGTGGTATGTTTCAAGAAGCGATATACTGCCTCTGTTCTTGCTTGTTGGGGACTGACGCCGTGGTCAGACACGAAAGATGGACTGAAATGTTCGGAAGATATGGTTGTTCGGTACTTTTGGTCCGCTACCTCGGTTGTGGTTATAGTCGCTAATGTGTTGTATATCTTGCTGACAGTAACTTGTAGGATTGCCTCTAGCTGTGAAGAGAATATAGATGAGTCTGTTACCTGCAAATGAGTTTGTAAATATACTGTACTTAGACATGTGCGGATAGGATATGGACACTGATGATGGATGGAAACCATTGGTGGAAAAAAGAGGTGTCATATATTGTTTGCTGACCTGTAATGGTGCTGTGATCTTTTTGAAATTCCGCAGCCGCATGGTTGGGCACACACGATGGTACGCAATGCTCACAATCTTTTCTATGGTTTCAAGGCTGTGCTCCATTGATTTCATTTTGTATTTGAAGCTGTCAATAAAGTTTGCAATGCCAAAGGTTACACCATCAATAGGTGGTGCGTCAAATGCTTTGGTTTCATTGTATATAGAGAAAGCACTATGAAGTAGAGTCTTCTGAACACTACACAGCACATCGTGTATTGCCATGCATGACCGGGCGCATTTAACAAAAGATGTGGTCTTCGCTTTCTAGAAATCCTGGAGTTCAGCGATAACAAAGTAGCTGTAGTCTGGTGCAAGTGCGGGGGTTCTTGGTTCAACAATACCTGTGGATTGATGTTTTGCATAAATAGAATTCTAATGGTGAGGGAAGACGCGTTGAAGCTTCTGCCAAGGAATACCGTAGGACAAACAGCGTACCTATGTATGAAGTTAGTTTTGCCATCTGAGTCTCAAAAGGATCTCTGATTGATGGGTCTGCGTCACAAGGCGTGTAGATTGTGGTCTCCATTGTTGGATCATCTGCAATGAAACAGAAACAGTATTAAAGGTTTAGTGTTCATAGAGAGGCTGAAACTAAAAGTGATGTTCTGATTGTAGTTCATGCCTAGAGGATTGTGGGGTATCCACAGAAGTTGGGCTGACTGATATTCAGGACACCAAGGTAGAATATACATTGTGAATTTTGTTCCATGTAAAACACGGAGAGAAGTCAGGTAGCGATGAGATTCAGGGCTCCTTAATTGTATGATGAAATAGGGCTTGACATATGTAATCTCGTCGCTGTTGAAGTGATTCAAAAATTTGCCAGTAAGATCAGCCTTTACTTGGAACACCATGGTGCCTTTCATTTGAGATGGCATAATCCTGCCAACTATTGTGGTCTTATGTGTGTATGCATGTCCTGAAATGACAGTACAGACTGTAAGTTTTTTTTTAAGTCTGATGTGGTTTGCACAGTTTACTGGCCATATGAAAGGGCCCTGTATGGCAAATACTGGAGCTATCCAAGAAGTCTAGACTAAGGTGGACAAGCATCTGAGTACCTTGCATAGCCTCCATGGCGCACAGTGCAGTGTGCCAGTGTACAGCAGCGTAGCTGTACAGCTGATGGTGTCCACGGGAAGAGAAAGACAGAAATTAGATACGAAATCGAGAGGCAGTCTAAGCAATCCGTGTAGCATACTCACCGTGCAAGAAAGAGGGATCAATCTTGTGTCAATTCCAGCTGCTTCCTGCGTGGATCTAAACAGTACAGGATGGAAGGATCTTGCCTGCTCTGTTGCTGTCTATGAAGCCGGGAAGCGAAATGCGGGTATTTGTTTGGCGCGCGTGGAAGAGGTTGCCAGGCTTCTGAGGCGGCCTGATAGCTTGAAGGTCGCGCCGTCACCTCGGAAGTCGCAGCTGGTTGAGGGCGGCAGAGGGCGATGACTTCTCGGAGACGAGGACGAGGACGCTGGAAGGTGAAGGCGTATTGGCTAGATGTTGAGGAGGAACGAGAATAACTTCGCTGGCTCATTTTGTTGCGTTCCTGGGCCTTCCAGCATGCTGGGCTGTCAGTTTGTAGCACAGGCCGCCATTCTATTTCGTGGAACACATAGGGAGGACATTGATCGCGAGGTGTCCGTGATGTTGAGCTTGTTATTAGGGACCCATAACTCCTGGCACGGTTGCGTGGATCGTAGCCCAGACAAAGTCACAGGACTATGGGCGTAAGGTTGTGTTTGCGAAGGTAAGCGTTGAATTGATACAGATGGTGAGGCAAATACGAGCCTTGTAACCAGGGCGTTTCTAATAAAGAGGCGGTACCAATTGCCAGCAGAATAATGGCTGGTTAACTTGTCGAGTGGTCAAGACATACCATCTAGTGTCCTAGGACGGACAGCGTCCAGTTTGCCTTGACCACATAAAAGACAGACCTCAACGGATGGTCCTGGTCCATTCATACAGAAGACTGAACTTCCTGACGTAACAGTTCTAAGAGGTAAGCTAAGGGCTGAACTGAAAGTTCAGATCATAATGCCTACAGGTATATATACATAATCAGCACGACGCCGGTCAGGCCACCATTAGATCCGGTGAGGAAGATAGGCATATACTGATCCGTGGCGTCATTGCTCAAAAGCTTGGTGGAAGCTGCGTGCAGACAGCAAGAACCTTAACAAATAAGAATGCAGCAGTCTGTTAGAGAAGTTTCTGAACACTACATACCAAGGCCTGAAGATATGCACTTTGCTGGTGAATTGCAACCCAAAACATATATAGACAGATGATGTGTTGATTCATTGACAAGGTGAAAGAAAAAAGACACTGTTCTGGTTCTTATGTATGTATGAAAGAAAAGGGACGTAGTGCAAGAGGGAGGGCGAAGCGATTTGGATAGTACCTACAGATATGTGAAACAGCATACCTTGCTTTTAGTTAGAGGTTGTGTTTGCTCCAGATCTGCGTCCTTTGCCCCTGGGCTGGTCTTTGGAGGCGTGGTGTTTAGCTCTGTGTGCAAAAAGAGAGCAGCTGTGAGAAACTGTTCCCAAGGCGTGTGTGTCTGGTAACAGGTGCACCATACATGTTTACCTCTTAGGTGGGTGTTCTTTATCTATTGAATCATCCATGGCCTCCGTGTTTTGTCCACTCATAGATGGTGTGTTGTCGTCGTCGGCCATTGTTTTCTTGTGAATAGAAAAGAGATGTTAGTTCAAAATGCATTTGTGAATATAGAGTATTTTGCAGGCAGCAGAAACGGTGAACCTCTAGAACAGTATGGTCTGTTTCTATTTTGTCAATGTCCGTGTCGTCGACCTGGCCAGCTGTGGCACTGTCAGAGCTGCAGAATTTTCAGCAGGCTCGATTCTGTGAGTAGATGAGGGGGAACAAAGGGTGACAGGAGGTCTATGGTGACCAAGTGTACCTCTGTGGTGTTGACCTGTTGTCTGCAGCAGCATGTGTAATCACAGGGAGTGATAGAGTCAATGATTCCTGGATTATGGAGACATCGTAGAATATCAATGAAGAAGAGGGACGTATCATAGGCATCCTAGATAAAAAAGTAATGAATTCCTGATTACCTTTTTTTCCGGATATTCGGACGGGAATAGAACTTTAGGAGGTAGTGTGTGCTCCGTCGATGACCTGCTATGAGGGCAATGCAAAATGTAATAGGTTTTGATTTGAGGCAAGAACCAGCAGCATTGTGTGAATTTGCAGCAGCTGTATGGGATGGTGAACTGATAGGCCGGCAGGGCGTACCTAACAGGAGGATTGTTTGGTGGTGTCTCATCGGTGGCCAACGGCGGAGGTGGTGTCTGACCTAGCAGCTGTGTCTTCTCATCTATCATTACTTGATGAGGAGCCATGAGTGCCAACCGTGGCGACACTTGAGGATGCATTGCAGAGGTTGAAGGAGATGCAGTGTGATCCGATGTCTGTGGGAGCTGAAGTTGCCTGCTTCTAAGAGCTTCGACCTCATGATCTGTAGGCACTCCCTTCACCAAGTATGTCGTGGGGCCAACACCACGCAGAGTATCGTCTGTGACACTGACCCAAAAAGTATATTTGCAAGAGATACAGTCCTTGATAGACTTTGGGTATTCGTTGGTACGCCTGTATTCTCGCAAGACGAACTGTATATTTTTCCTTATGATCTTGCGTGAGGGGACATCGTAGGCGAAGAAGAGAGCCGTACCTGTTTCGTCCTCTGCAGTGAAGCTGAGCTTGTATCTGCGTTGTGGTTAGTTCAAATTATGTTAGCGTGTAGGCAAGGAGATTAATCTGACAATGAAACAGAAGGGCAAGTCCAGATGGCAGAAGGCTGAACTTACAAATCTTCAGATTCTCTCCACTCGCATTTTGGACAGACGAATGGTACGGCCACATAGTCAATGCTCTTCTTGCACCGTGTGCAACCAATATAGAACCACCGCTTGCTTTCGTCGATCGATGTTATGGTGACAGTACACCTGAAGCCACCATCCTGGGAGGAATTTGTTTTGTTAGTGCTAAGAGCATGATACTGCAGCGGTCTGTTCCTTTGTGGTGGAAGCAACAGGGCTTGTAAAGAATTGTTACCAGGAAATCGAACGGATTCATGCTATGTAGTTCAGCAACTGTCTTGTGCGGTAGTTTGCTTGGAGTTGCTGGGTTGACTGGGGCTGGCAGCTGTGGAGCCGGCTGATGTATCGGTACAGGGCTAAGGGAGAGTCTGCCATGGCAATATAAGTGTTAGAAGTGCAATGTGTCTATGTACTGCTGTGCAGACAAACAGGTTGCTATCAATTGCATGGCACGCGGAAGCTTAGTTGCTGGATGTACCTGGAGTATAAAGGCTGTGCTTCTGTGATGTCTGGATTGAAATACCAGCGGCAAGAATCACCTCCGCTGATCTGAGTGATATCTGCAGCCAATACAACCATAGTTTGAGGATCTATGATAAACCGTGAGGATGAGAAAAAGTGAGCAATCTTAGTGGGCAGCTGTTGACGGTTGTTAAGTGCCAATTTTTACCGTCAACTAGACATGAAAAAGGACCTAAACATAATTACCTTCTAGATATAGGGCTTACACTAATGGAATTCCACGAGTTTTGGTAAATGTCTCTTTTTTGCGGGGACTAAACTGGAAAAGTACCAGAATCATCAAATGGAAGTATGTCAAATGATGGAACAAAGTGCACCATTGCATAGAGCTCATCGAGACACATGAAATAGAGTTTTGGTTCACCCAAATCGAGTCCGAGACGACAAAGTTACGCCATCCGGAAGATTGCAATTGTGCTCCAAGAGCTGTCCGGAGTAAAACGGGCATATCTCCCTCATACGAACTCCGATTTAGGTGATCCACGCGGCGAATCGAAGCTAACGAAGAGATCCATCAGCCCACAAAATATGAGCCCATTTGGGCCCAGCCAAGGGTCGGCCGACTCCCACCCTTGGTCGGCCGACCCGTCATCTCGACCAATCGAACGAGTCTCGCGGATCCCTGTTCCACCGCCTTTGAGGATGAATAATAATCGTCCGTTTAGGTCGGTTTGATCCGAGGGCTGTGGTGCATCCTAGAGGGCTATATAAGCGGGCCCCCCGGCCCCCCGGAGGAGGCATCCCTAAAACCCTAATTCATTATCTCCCAAATGGGATCGAGTTGTAGAGGCGTCCCTTGAATGGATGACTTCTCTTCTCTAGAGAATTAGAGCTAGACATTCCAATGTAGTAGATTAGATCTAGATGAGAGTTAGGAGAGCGGAGCTGCGCTCCGGTTACGAGAAGTCTTCGAGATTTGGTATGCCTTTGTATCTATTCTTTACAAGACTTATGCTTTAATATATTTATTCTTCTCTATCTACTTTATGCCTTTCATATGTTTGCTTAGTATAGTTGTTGCATCTTAGCATGGGATCTTTGCTCGTATTGAGTGCTCTAGTTATTGCGCATAGCTAGAGTAGTAATCGATAGTATAGGCATGGTGTCTAGACTATAGGTTACCTGAGGTTGCGCCCAATCCCACGGATAGTTGTGGTAGCCCCAGAGGTGACAGCTCTGTCAGGCCTTTGTATTCCACCACGTTCGGGTTGGTGTTTCGTAGAGCTTTTTGGCAGCCTTCCCCCGACTACTCTTTACCCAGTCTTCTTCGAGAGTCGGAAAGGTACTGTTGCTCCAAAGTGCTATTGTGTGATCGCTATATCTAACCATTCCCATTATCATAGAACCCGAGTATTAGAGAAGTATTTAGAACCTTGATCTCTCCCGTTGTCCTCTCACTTTAACTAGCTACTCATTTATCATAGAATTCTCATGTGTGCTTTATTATATTACCTTATATATATATAAATCATTTACCCCTGCTTTAGTCTAGTTGGTTTACTAAGTTAGTAGATGCATGATGGTGAGTTATCAGATTCTTTAACCCTTGCTTCCCTGTGGTAAAATATAAATAACGATACCTGGATACTCCCGGTAAAATGCTACAATGGTATGTTCTCAGGCGCTTATGAATCCTTCTTATTTTAGTTGCACTTAACAAATACCAACAAGCATTTTTGGCGCCGTGCCGGGAAGCAATCGGTGTTAAGTTTTTTGATAGTGATCTTGATGTCTCGCTAATTTAGTGTATCACTAGCTTTAGTAGGAATACCCCTTGTTCTGTTTAGTGTGGAATAGACAGGACAAAAGAAGCCGTTTTGACCTTCCGGCAAGTTTCCACAAGAAAAGAAGAGATATTGAAGAGCCCAGGGTCCCTCAACATTCAACATCCATCATTGGAACCCTGCCACCTCACAGAATGTAGAAAAGGTCGTCGTCACAAGAATTTCAAATCACATCACAAGTGACGAACATAGATGCTGCACCACTCACAAATTTCATCATCTG
This sequence comes from Themeda triandra, assembly GCA_018135685.1. NCBI lineage: Eukaryota > Viridiplantae > Streptophyta > Magnoliopsida > Poales > Poaceae > Themeda > Themeda triandra. Next base: position 138,240 of record JAENPR010000131.1, on the reverse strand, counting down.
AGTCATGGTAAGTATGATCAAGAAAGGTGAGATAGTCTTGCTCATGGACTTTAAAATTATGAGTAGTTATCTTTTAAATTCTTGCATCTCATTGCATGTTTACTTTTAAGAATTCATGCATCCACTCTATTCTTTGATATTTGCTCAATCCATTGCATGTTTTGTTTCTTGCATTCATCCATGCCATTTGCATCTAAAAGAAAAAAATCCTCACCATGATCATGCTCTGTCATCTCTGTTTAAGTAACTCTCTATAATGCTTTCATGCTACCTTTGTTTGCTAAAGCATGCTTTGGTTTGGAAGTACTCGAAATACTCCCATTGGCTTTTAAATTAAGCGTGGTGCTTAGGTTAAATAGCCTTCCTTAATTAAATTAGACATGGAGTCTAGTTTGGTTATTGAGCTAAAATTATGTTTTAGTAGATATTGGTTATTTTGTTGGACTAACCCCTGCAGAAAACTCTCAAATCCAATTTGGGTAAGTCAAGAGATGAACACACTTCGAGAGATGAAGCAAGGCGTACGATGAACTCGCAACAACTTCGCACAAAAGACACAACTCATTCATCGTCCAAGGAAGAATTGTAAGTAACAAATATCATTCACATTGTCTTTTGTTGCAACTTACCTTTGCCTTGAACCATGTTAACGTGCCATAAAAAGAGCTGTTAGAAAACATGATAAATAAAGTCTATGCTAAAGTAACTCAAAATCCATCTCCTTGTTAGCATAGATGAACTTTCAAATAGAAGGTGGATAATAGCCCATAGTTTGAAATTGTTGCAATCCTTCGGGTATGTGTCCACTAACATTTTGTAGGAAAGAATTTATGATGTGCCTGTTCGTGGATTGGCATCACCTGTGAAATTGCCACTTCAGTGATAGAAGAAAGGAGAAGACAAGAGTGCCACAAGAAGGATCAACATCTTGAACTCACTCAAAGAAGTGGATTAAGGTGACAAGCTATGAGCAACTCCGAAGACACCATCTTGCATGTCGGCAGCAAGGACAAGGATGGAATGGCATGCATCCTTGTGTCAACCAATCATCATCAAGGGTTGACTATCGCCCAAGCCCAAGAAGACCATGAACAACTACAAGATGATGTCCCGAAGCCATTGGAGATGAAGTATGCATACAAATAATAATGAAGCCTCTTTTTGATGATCAAGACAAGATGGCGTGTCGTTAACGCAACTCTTCGCCATGCCGCTAGAAACCATCAAGGAAGAACTCGAGTCTACATCTCCAATGAACATCAATTCATCAACCAAGACTCAAGCAAATCAAGAATGGTTGACGAAAAAGATCATGCAACTGTACGTACGCTCATCCCGGATTGGACAAGACAATCAAAAGCGAGAATGCAAAAGAAAGATCTTTGCTCAATGGACCTATAATCGAAGTCCCTCTCGGATACATGAAGGCTTACAAACAAAGGACAAACGAGAATGCGAGGACATAGGAGTACAACACACTCGAGGGATGACTCAACACTCGTATTTGGTTTCACGTGGCGGCGACAACAAGGTCAAGCTTGGGGGAGGAAGGCCGATGACTCTTCAAACATTGATCCAAAGAATGCTCTTCCTCTTTTCAAGCCCCGTCGCTCTAGCACGCTGAGAAGAAACAATGAGTGGAGCACAAGGTCTTGGCATAAGAAAAAAAGAGGAAAAAAAAAAGAAGGAGTGAAATTTTAGAAGACAAGATGCTCAAGGAGAGAGGTCAATCAAGCAAGGCAAACTCCAAGAAGAAGTAAAGGACCACTAGAAGCATCTACTCTTCATCACAAGGTACTCCAGTGATAAAGACTGCTGGACAAGAAAGAACATGGGTGACTCCTTTCCTAGAGTTACCATCTCAAGAGGTGCAGCGATTCTCAAGGTCTCTACCTTTGGGATCAAATGATGCACCGAAGGAGTGAACATGACAAGAAGTCCTGTTCGGAGGACTTAAATCACGAACCCTCGCCAAGAAGGTAACTTGGTATTTATCGGCATTTCCTTTCACAAAGCATTGCATTTTCCTTTAAGCATATTTATTTTCCCTACGTGCATCTAAATTGCATCTTCGCTTTACTATCTCGCACTAGAAAAAGAAAATAAAGATTTCTGCATTTTGCATCCAAAAAAACTACTACTAAGCCCCATGTGAATAATCATTCATTGTGGTGACATAAAAATAATTTTTCAAAGCATATCTATTTTCTCTCGTCTCCGCATTCCTTTATTATAAAAAAAAGATAAAAATATTTCTTGTGATCCTGTTAGAAGACATTTGAGTTAAGACAGTTCTAGACAGCCAAGGCTTAGAGGTTTTATCACTAACACTTAATCAGTTCCACAAGCTTTGTTGTCTATTTGAGCTTCACAGAACATAAAGGATCAAGAAGAGCTAACAGACAGAAGGATGTCCAGTCTCCTGTCGAAGTGCTGCCCTCAACAGTTGAACGCTGTCTCCAACAGCAACTATCCACGAAACTCCAGGAAGACTAGAACTCCTTCACTGCCTGTCAGCAATATCCGCAGACTATGTCAACATCCAGCTTGGGGGAGAGCATCCCCCGTGTATCAAGCTAAGTGTTCCAACTTGTCTATTTATTTATAGAGCTTGCTAAACAACTAAAAAAAGATGCATAACCATAGAAACCCAGAAAGATTTCCTTATTTATTTCTACTTTTGGAGAGTTCTTGTAGTCTGTCTTTAAAGTGATCCCTAGAATAAACTCTACATGGAGATGATGAATAGTTGCTTTGCCGTAATTCCTTTCAAGTACCTAGTTTTCAACCTTGCACTCTCCCGAGTTTTGGATACAACTGTTTAGATTTGAGATTTGCTCTGAATCTGAAACTTGTGGGTAGCAAACACTTGATCTAAGTCTAGGTGGTTGATGGGTATGATATGGGAAGGTTTTGAGCTGCTGTCCATCTTGTTCCTAGAGATACTAGAGTTCTGGAGAATTTATCTGTGAAAATATTAAATTCATGCATGATGAGTTCCTTTATGATGAGAGTTCAAATTCCTACCACAGCCATATATTCATGCTTACTAGATTAGGAAAACCCATCTGTTTATATAGATCATTTTGTAGGCTTGAGTGTAATCTTTAGGCATTGAGTGTGGTTATGCTGTGGACCCATAAGGAATCAGTTATGCAGTTAAAAGTCATTACTATGTGCTCTCCATCCATTGATCTATGCTACTTCTGTCCTCAGAAGCATGCACCTATTTTATAAGTACTACATTCATTCTGTGCTACTTCTGTCCCTACAAGTACCACCTACATATAGATCCACATTCACCTCATATTGTGCTATCTCTACCCTGGAGATACGCACCTATGCTGCTCCTATCCTGGGAGTACGCATTCCCCCACATATTATGCTGTCTCTACCCTGGAGATACGCACTTATGCTGCTCCTACCCTGGGAGTACGCATCCATCCATCCATCCATCCACATACACATTCTCCATTTATTCATAAATTGTTCTACTCCTACACTGGGAGTGAACACCAAAAATATACGCCACTCATTTCACTTCATCCAGAAAAGGTTCTACTCCTATCCTGGGAGTGAACATCTAGAAATAATCATCGCCGTTCCATTTGCCTACATAAAGCTCCAGTCATTGTCATTTCAAGTTATACACTCCCGTTGCTAAAGTTTCGTTTTCAGAGGATTGGTTGCTCTAGTAAAAAAAAAAAAAAAGAGAGAGAAAAAAAAAAGAGAAAGAAAGAGTAGCCAAGTCCTTCCTTTCAAGAAGTTTCAAAGTTTCTGAATAAAGGGAGTCATGTTATCCCCAAAGGAGCAAGTGTAGAAGTAGATGTTCACCAAGTGATCACCCCTTATCATCATCATTATAATCATCCCATCATCATCCTATCATCATATTATCATCCATTTCCTCATTCACATGCACATATGACTTTATTAATATTTTAGTTCCTACTGGATCCATGGTCTAACTGTGCAATATATGCAAGTGAGTTTTGAGTGTCTCCCCACCTATAAGCTCCACATAAGCCTATTAGAAAGTAAGGTGAGAGAGAGAAGGCACTTTCCACTATGCCTTAGTTCCACAAATACCACAAATGAGAGATCTGAAAGGTTCATACAAGGAACTCTGAGTTTTTATTTGAAAATCTTGCAAAAACTCCAGAATAATAGTTGATCAAAGAGCGAGAAACATAGCGCTTGACTTGACCGTTCTGTCTTTCAACTGCTCAAGACCCAAGTGACGGTTACAAGCCCCATGGTGAAAGGTAATATGAGTAAGTTTTGAGTCAGAATAGTTCACTCTAATTTGGAGGAGAGTTCTTGTTTGAACGCATGTGTACTTTTGAGGCGTGAAAGCATTGTAGCAACTCCTGATCCACACTGAGTTCATCTTTGCTCAGGGACGAGCAAAAGGTAAGCTTGGGGGAGTTGTTGACGGTTGTTAAGTGCCAATTTTTACCGTCAACTAGACATGAAAAAGGACCTAAACATAATTACCTTCTAGATATAGGGCTTACACTAATGGAATTCCACGAGTTTTGGTAAATGTCTCTTTTTGCGGGGACTAAACTGAAAAGTACCAGAATCATCAAATGGAAGTATGTCAAATGATGGAACAAAGTGCACCATTGCATAGAGCTCATCGAGACACATGAAATAGAGTTTTGGTTCACCCAAATCGAGTCCAGACGACAAAGTTACGCCATCCGGAAGATTGCAATTGTGCTCCAAGAGCTGTCCGGAGTAAAACGGGCATATCTCCCTCATACGAACTCCGATTTAGGTGATCCACGCGGCGAATCGAAGCTAACGAAGAGATCCATCAGCCCACAAAATATGAGCCCATTTGGGCCCAGCCAAGGGTCGGCCGACTCCCACCCTTGGTCGGCCGACCCGTCATCTCGACCAATCAGAACGAGTCTCGCGGATCCCTGTTCCACCGCCTTTGAGGATGAATAATAATCGTCCGTTTAGGTCGGTTTGATCCGAGGGCTGTGGTGCATCCTAGAGGGCTATATAAGCGGGGCCCCCGCCCCCGGAGGAGGCATCCCTAAAACCCTAATTCATTATCTCCCGGCGGATCGAGTTGTAGAGGCGTCCCTTGAATGGATGACTTCTCTTCTCTAGAGAATTAGAGCTAGACATTCCAATGTAGTAGATTAGATCTAGATGAGAGTTAGGGAGAGCGGAGCTGCGCTCCGGTTACGGAGAAGTCTTCGAGATTTGGTATGCCTTTGTATCTATTCTTTACAAGACTTATGCTTTAATATATTTATTCTTCTCTATCTACTTTATGCCTTTCATATGTTTGCTTAGTATAGTTGTTGCATCTTAGCATGGGATCTTTGCTCGTATTGAGTGCTCTAGTTATTGCGCATAGCTAGAGTAGTAATCGATAGTATAGGCATGGTGTCTAGACTATAGGTTACCTGAGGTTGCGCCCAATCCCACGGATAGTTGTGGTAGCCCCAGAGGTGACAGCTCTGTTAGGCCTTTGTATTCCACCACGTTCGGGTTGGTGTTTCGTAGAGCTTTTTGGCAGCCTTCCCCCGACTACTCTTTACCCAGTCTTCTTCGAGAGTCGGAAAGGTACTGTTGCTCCAAAGTGCTATTGTGTGATCGCTATATCTAACCATTCCCTGTTATCATAGAACCCAGAGTATTAGAGAAGTATTTAGAACCTTGATCTCTCCCGTTGTCCTCTCACTTTAACTAGCTACTCATTTATCATAGAATTCTCATGTGTGCTTTATTATATTACCTTATATATATATAAATCATTTACCCCTGCTTTAGTCTAGTTGGTTTACTAAGTTAGTAGATGCATGATGGTGAGTTATCAGATTCTTTAACCCTTGCTTCCCTGTGGTAAAATATAAATAACGATACCTGGATACTCCCGGTAAAATGCTACAATGGTATGTTCTGTGCGCTTGCGGAATCCTTCTTATTTTAGTTGCACTTAACAAATACCAACAGCAGCAGGAGCACTGAACATACTTGATATCATCTTTGCCGTACATCCAACAAAGAGGATGACAATAGACTGCGGACCCTGAGACGTAGATGTTGCTGGTAAGGCAAATTCCATGGCTGTGTCATCCCAAAGAGTGACTTTGAAGTCCTGTCCACTGAATAATAGAAAGTAGAACGTATTATGTAATGAAGTGTAAGTCGAAAGCAGGAGGATTACAGTGAGAATAATGGGGCCTAGTGTGTGCACGTACTCTGAATCTGTAAGGCATACTTCCCTAATAGTGGCAACACGATCCTGCTGCATGAGATGCTTTGGCTCTGGATTTCCAACTGAAGTAACAATGCCTAGGACATCTGCAGAAATGTGACAGGAGCAGCAATACAGTCATGGTATGTATGCCTGAACAGGATAATGTCTATATGACGTGGACTCTGTGTAATGGAATGGAGTGGGAACTCACCATATAACTTGTACTGCGCTGGCCCAAACGGCACAATATTTCTGTATGCTGTGATGTTGTAGATGATGGTTGGAAATGATTGTGGAGGCTGGTCCACTTGGTCGATCTGAGTGTGCATACTGAACTCAATCATCAGCTTCTTTTCAAAAGGTACATAGTTTGTCTTTGAAACCCTAACATTGAACCTGGCGATCATGTATACTCTGTCTTCCTGGACCTTGGTCCCTAGCTCTGCAACATCTTTTTGCAAGATCTGAGCGTATAGGGCATCACCCTAGGAAAGAAACTGTTAGTAATTATCCGGTGATACAGAGAACTATGGAAAAAGAGGTGTGTATAAACAGAGGGCACCTTTTCATCTGCTAGAACAAGCCCTATGTATCGTACTGGTGCTCCTGGCTGGTTTCCATTGTAGATCCATTTTCGCATGACGCGAACACAGATAGATGAAGGGACCGGCCCAAGTGCCAAGTCTGAAAGGTACAGTTTCTTTGCTCTTCCCTGCTGCATGGTATTCTGCAAAACAGATTTTGGACAATGAAATTGTTAAAACATTTTTTCAATGAGCAATAGATATACGTGCTGTGGTCTATACCACAGTAGTGCTGCAGGTAAGGCACTTGACATCCAGCAGCACTTTACATGGGAGAAAATAACTGCCCGATATAGCTGCCTGTGGTGGAACGTGTACATACAGAGGGCAGGGTGGTAGGAAGACCACGTGGGATAACAGACTTGCACGACAGAAGCAATGAGATGCAGAGTTATAAAAAAAAACCGAGGCCATAACACAGGAGGAAACAACAGCTGGTGCAAATATCATGGAGGCACAGTAAGTAGCAGTTTTGTATTGACAAATAGCGAGGCATCCAAATCATAGGTACCCCACGGCCCTAATCAAATATATAACAGGCCAGAATAGTTCAGCCAACATGTTTGGGAAACACTATGGCAACAAAAGCATGCTGGTTGGCTACTGATCTATGGATTGTGTAGCTACACCGTTGGCTCAACAGGAGCAAAAGCCTTGAAGACTTCTTTGTAGACAACATTTCTTGTTTCATTTGTAGTCTTCCCATTTTCATCTTCAATCAATACTTTGAGTCCCTTCCTGGAGCTAACACGAGACATTGCAACATAGAGCTGACCATGCGAGAATACAGGTTTTTTGAGGTAAACACCAACATGAGACAGAGTCTGGCCCTGGCTTTTGTTTATTGTCATGCCGTAGCAAACTTTGATTGGGAACTGGCGCCGCTCTAGGAGAAATGGCCACTTGTTGGATTTCAAGATGAGGGAAATACGAGGAATGTAAACGGTTTGACCCACATGTGTGCCAGTGACTATTGTTGCCTGTATTACTCGCTCACCTAGGTTGGTAACAATCAGTCTTGTTCCATTGCACAAGCCACCAGATTGGTTTAGGTTTCGCAATAGCATGATGGGGACACCTAGCTTCAAAGGGAGGATATGTTGAGGGAAGTTGTTGCCATTTAATGAATTGAGGAACTCAACAGGATATAACACCTCATAAGATTCATGTGAACCCTCTGACTTTGAGATACAATCGCAGCTGAGGTACTCCTTTGTATCTCCTGGAAGCATGGCAACAATGTGGTCATTGATGGCATCTGCGACATCATTGGTAGGAGTCAGTATAGCCCTGTCTTTTAGATAATTCTGGTCTTGGTAGTTGTTTAACAGATCTGGATATATGGCTTCGACGATGCATGGTAATGTATCTGCCTCAGTATGCAGGAGAAGGTCATCTGGTATTGTAATCCATGATGGCTCAGTTTCGTCGTCCTTGGCTCGTGACTCAACTGTACCCTCTCCTATATCTAGCAGCCATGCGCTGAACTCTGCGATTTCTTGCTGTGTGCGAGCATCGGTGGTGCATGATGCAAGGCGCATGTTCTGACTTAACTGCAGTACAACAGCATGAGCCCAGAGAGGAGAGTTTACTATCGTAGCATCAACAATTTCTTGCCTGCTGCCGCCTTCAACAACCGGCAAAATTTGTCTAAGGTCACCACCAAGAACAATGACTTTACCACCGAAAGGGACATTCTTGAGTTCAGGATTGTCAGCTGATTCAATATCACGGAGACTCCTATCAAGAGCCTCGAAAGCTCCTCTGTTAGTCATTAGGGCCTCATCCCATATTATGAGCGATGTAACTTGTATTAGCTCAGCTAAAATGGTCCCTCTTTTGATATCACAAATGGTGGTTTCATCCAACTCGCACGGTATTTTAAACCTTGAGTGGGCTGTACGGCCTGCCGGGAGCAACAAAGAGGCTACCCCTGATGAAGCAACCGTGAGGACTATTCTTTTGTGTGCCCGTAGGTGGTCCACAATGCAGTTCCATAGGTAGGTCTTCCCGGTGCCTCCGTAGCCCGAAACAAAGAAAAGGCCTGGAGAATCATTCAAGACTGTGTTGACAACACGGCTGAATGCTTCAAGCTGACCTAAGTTTAGAGTGGAGACTAAGTTCTGGCGTGGAGCATTGCAAATTGAGAAATAAGATAGTTGTTCCTCAACAAGACGGTTCATTGTAGGACAAGGGGCAACATTGAGCTGCTGCGGTAGGTTGAAATCTCGGATGTTGCACCCACTCTTGCTAAACAACACTGACAATTCATCGAGCACTGAGTCCATAAGGTCATCATCGTTGACCTGATGAGATCTGTTCCTAAGTATATCTCTGTACTGGTATTGAATATCATCTGCTAGCAACCGCCACACCTTGTCAAAGAAACTGTACTCATCGCCAACTTCACAGAACAGCAGCATGGTGACAAAGAGGTTGCGGAGTTGTGCTGATGTAGCCCACCTTGCAGCCTCATCAAATGTCTCATATAGCTCTTGATCATCTCCAATAAGACCGCGGGAACGGCAGGCTTCCTTAAATGTAGAGTGTTGGACACCATTGTGCCATCTCAGGTCATCAAAACTAAGCGCTCCTTTGACAGACAACAGGAGCAGCCTTAGGTAGTATCGTTCACCAGCTGAAGGGTGGACAAAGTGAAGCCGTCCAACCTTTGGTCGATTATCACGCCGTTTCCGCCACTCTCTTGTCTTGGGGATCCACCTCCACTTGGAAGGAAACTGAAGGTACGTTAGACCTTGTTGGGGGCAGGAGTGGAATTGGCCACCCCGTCCCCCCTGATTGTGTGCGCCTCTTGTGTTTGATATACGCAGGCACGGCCGAAAGCGCGGGAGGATGCGCATCCGGCGTCAACGCAGGGCGCCAGGCGGAAGCCCCGATAGCGCGGGAGGACGCGCATTCGGCATCAACGCAGGGCGCCAGGCGGAAACCCCGATAGCGGGAAGGCGCGCATTCGGCAACGCAGGCGCCGCGGAAGCCCCGATAGCGCGGAAAGGCGCGCATTCGGCAACGCAGGCGCCCGGGCGGAAGCCCCGATAGCGCGGGAGGACGCGCATTCGGCATCAACGCGGGCGCCGAGCGGAAGCCCCGATAGCGCGGAGGACGCGCATTCGGCATCAACGCAGGGCGCCAGGCGGAGGCCCCGATAGCGCGGGAGGACGCGCATTCGGCATCAACGCAGGGCGCCAGGACGGAAAACCCGATAGCGCGGGCAGGCGCACATTCGGTGCAAGCATGGACGCATTTGGCGGCCCGGGCGGGAAGAAGAATCCGGATGTGCGACGGTCGGTGGTTGGCCGGCAAGGGTGGGCCCTCGGGCCATTTACTTGTCCGCCCCGTGTCGGTTATTCCCGTACGTTGAAATTAGGGTTGCCGGGGCATTCTTGTACAAAAGGCAATACGACTTCCTATAAATACACCCCTCTGGGGACGTTGTAAAGGACTTCTGGACTCCGTGCGTTTTAGCCGGAGCACAAGGAATATAAGGTTCGTGTTGTTCGTTCTGTTTTGTAGCTTTGTGTTTCTAGTATCTCCTGTTTTGGTCCCTTAGGGGGTGCAACCCCAAGGGCCGAAACAACATTGGCGCCCACCGTGGTTGTCGCCCGGACTTGTCATGCCACCCAAGGGAAAAGCTAGAAGTTCAAGAAAGCAAATGCCGACCATCGACGAAATCATTCCTTCGAACAACCGGCTCGGATCCGGTACTCCCGGCCACGCACATCGGGGCGGCGCCTCCGCCACCGAATCCGACGCCTCTCCGCGGCCCGGATCCGGCCGCCGAAGAAAATGCCGTCGGAGCGCGAGACGGAACGCCGATCCCACCCAATGTGGAAGCCGTAGTCGCCGAGGGGGCGGCGGAAGACGCGGAGGCCGACCGGACCCAGCGCCCCGAATGCGGTGGACGACCGATGCTTTAACGAATTCAAAGCCGTTAAAGCCGCCGGATGAGCACACTACCGAATCGAAGAGCTAAAGGCATACCGCGATCGGTTGCAAGGAGACATCGAAGCAAGAAACAGGATAACAAATGACCCGTAGCGGTCGATCACGCAAAGAAGAGAAGCGAGAAAGGTTACGGCGGGAGATTCGGGCACTTGGAGCAAGAACCGAAACCGAGAGCGAGGTCGATATCCGGGTTCGGCCTCGTGCAAGGGGGCCCGGATATGGTTGACATGGCGTCCCCTTTGTCCCCCGAGCCGCAAAAATACCCATGGCCGCCGGGTACAAGCCCAAAATCCCGCACTTTAATGGTAAATCCAATCCCGAAAAGGTTCATATCAAGTTACGAGGCCGCAATATATTCAGCGAGGCAACGAATCCTTACGGCCAAGACTTTGATTCGGCAATGCAAGATGTGGCACATGATTGGTACATGTCCTCCGCGTCCATTATCCATTCGGTCATGGAGGCGGGCGAAAGAGGAGCCGCGGCAACATTTCGGGGCTTCAAACCAACAAGAAAACCATTATGGATCTGCTCACTTTGTATCAACCGGATGACGAGCCAATGGCCAAGTACTGAACGCATCATCCGGATGCGGGCACAAGTCCCGAATGTGTCGACGAAACGGTCATCGCTTCGGCCATCGGAGGCCTCAAAATTGGGCCGTGCGCCTAAGTGTTGACCAGGAGGTACCCAAAACTGTAAAGCGCGGTTGTTCGATGAGATGAGAAAATTCGCCATTTCGTAGGAAGACTCCGAGAGCGCAAGGTATCAAGAAACAACCTCAAACAAAACACCCCGAAGCGAATCGGCGAAGTGGGGACGAGAATCAAGGTTATGTCAACAACCTTCGGGAGGAGTCATCCAACCCCGCACCCCGAAGCAAAACGATAGCCGGTTTCATGAAACCCGGGAGGAGGACAAGCGGAACCGGGGGCCGTGCTAACGAGGCGGACGAGGTCGAGGGCGCAATGGCGGCGCCCGAAAACGCCATATTGTTGCGTGTGTGGCGAAAACAAGGGACATTTCACCGGAGACGCAAATACACGCAGCGAGGCCAAAGAGCGAAGGAAAGAGATGACGCTATAGGGAAATCCGAACCCACAAAGCACGTATTCCACACGGCACCGTCACAACACTACGCTTTCCCCATCAAATGGCTGCTTTCCGGTCTGGGCGCCGGGAATCCGTACCTCGCCCCACATGTTCATGCACATTGGGGAGTGTCGCCAAGCATGCGGTACCAACAATACCAAGCAGCCGATGATTGCGCATCCGATGCCGCATCGGCCGTGGCTTCTTCCTCGCGCCTACCGAGAATAGACAAAGACAACGAGCGAAAAGCAAGAAACTAACAAGGAGTTGCGAGATCGTACACACCGTAGCACCCGCGAATGTGATGCCATCCAACGGGCACATATACGCCATCATTGGAGGTTCCAATATAGAGCACGACAAGCAAGAGAACGCGAAGAGAATATCGAGGCGCGTGTTGGCGGTATCATCGGCCCGCTCCGACGAATCGGGCCGCGTGGAAGCTTCAGCCCATCACCTTCACCGAAGAAGATAATCGAGTCCGGGATTACCCGCACTATGACGCTTTCATTGCAACCGCTTTTCGTAGCCGGGTACACCTTGCACAACATTCGATTGACAACGGGAGTTCGGCGGACATCTTGTTCACCAAAGCGTACGACAAAGATGAAACTCGACAGCGATCGCTTGATCAGGCGGGCAATGCCCTATTTGGCTTTGGTGGAAAGAAAATAGATGCACTTGGGAAGAAGACACTCACGGTAGCGTTTAGCGAAGGAGAGAAAGTGCGGGCGGAAGAGATATCGTTCGATGTGGTACAAATGGAATACCCATATACGGCAATCTTCGGAAGAGGAATCATAAACAAGTTTGACATCATAATCAAGCAGAGCTACCCGTGCATGAAGCTGCCCTCCCCCTTTCGGGTAATCACGGTGCATGGCGATCAAATCGCGACCCGAGAAAGATAGATGGCAAACCTATACCGGGATACACATGGTGCACGAGGTAAAAAAGCCCAAGGAAAGAGGATGCTAATGAAGCCGCAGAGCGGAAAGAGCGGAGAGCGAGAGCCCAGACGAGGGGCACGAGAAGAGTGCCTTTATCGGCGAACCGCCGGATCGGTGTGTGCATATCGGGGCAAGTCTGTCGGAACAGGACGCTTCGGAGCTGCTAGCATTTCTGGCTGAGAACAAGGACGTATTCGCGTGGACCACTAAAGACCTCAAGGGGGTTGACAGGGAATTGGCACAGCACAATCTCAACGTTAGCAAAACAAAGAAAAGCCAAGGAAGCAAAAGTTGAGGAAGATGTCATCCGAAAGAGCAGACGCGGCGGCCGCAAGTGCAAAGGCTTTTGGACGCAGACGTGATCGGAGGCCGGTGCGGTATCCGAATGGCTAGCCAATGTGGTAATGGTCAAGAAGAAAAGCGGCAAATGGCGCATGTGCGTGGATTTCACGAGATCTAAACAAACATTGCCCTAAAGACCCATACCCACTACCGCGGATCGACAAGCTTGTCGATATCGCGTCGGGTTGCGAGCATGTAAGTTTACTTGGATTGTTTCTCGGGGTACCATCGATATGGCTGAATGAAGAGGATCAAGAGAAAACAAGTTTTATCACTCCCGGGGACCTTTTGCTACAAGCGCATGCCCGAGGGACTGCGCAATGCTGGCCCTACTTTCTCCCGAATGACAGACGAGGTCTTTAGGGAGCAGAAAAAGAGGAAAAACCTAGTCGCATACGTGGACGATATAGTGGTAAAGAGCGATAAAAAAAGCACACACATCGAGGATCTAAAGGAAACTTTTGTGAACCTTCGAGCAAGCGGCCTGAAGCTAAACCCGGAAAAATGCATATTCGGGGTTAGCAAGGGCAAGATGTTGGAATGTCTGGTATCGGCCAGAGGCATAGAAGCTAACCCGGACAAGATTGCCGCTATTGTAAACATGAAACCGCCCGAGACTAAGAAGCAGGTGCAGAAGCTCACTGGCAGGATCGCCGCTCTAGGGAGGTTCATATCCGAAGCGCGAACGGGGACTTCCGTTTTTCCGCATCCTAAAAAATTCGAAGGTTTCGGATGGGGCCCGGATCGCGGCGAGCATTCGATGACCTAAAAGCTTACCCGTCAAAGGCCACAACATTATCGAGCCCATCACCGGATGCGATCTTGCTACTATATGTAGCAAGATCCCACGCCGCGGTGAGCGCGGTCCCGTGGAAGAAAAAGAGAACGAGGGGAAGTTACAGCGGTTCCCAATCTACTTTGTATCGAAGCGTTGACATCGGCGAAGGCAAACTATTCCGAGCCGGAGAAAATCGCATATGCGGTGGTCATGGCGTCGCGGAAGCTCAAGCACTATTTTCGGGCTCACCACATTCGGGTCTTGTCTCGCTCGGCCCCTAGATGCCCCGTTCGTTCGTAAACGCAGAGGCGGTAGGGCGGATAGGCAAGTGGGCGGCTGAGTTGAATGAATATGTCATTGACTTCGAGCACAGATCGGCCATCAAATCGCAGGTCATAGCGGACTTCATCGCAGATTGGACCCCTTGTGGGGATAACACTACTCTCAGCTTCGAGGAACCAGAATGGACAGTGCACACGGATGGAGCGTGGTGCTCAGCTGGAGCAGGCATATCCGCGGTATTGACACCTCCAACCGGCCCAAAGCTGCGATACGCCGCAAGGTTACAGTATCGCACCACCAACAACACAGCCGAATACGAGGCGGTTCTCGCTGGGTCTCGAAAACTCCGAGCGCTAGGAATCCGCGATGTGTCATCAAGTCTCGATTCGCAAGTAATTGTGGGGCACATCCGGAAGGAATACACAAAGAAAGGAACCGGCTCGGCCGCGTATCCGGAAGCCGTTCGGCGAATGGAGAAATATTTCCTTGGTTTCACTCGCAATACATTCCAAGGGCGGACAACACGAGGCGACGCGCGGCGGCAAAAGCCGCGCCCTGTAACACTCCCTTGCCCGCCGATGTTTTCTACCAAGTCTTGACAGCTGCAATGTGCGGTGGAGGAGGAGCGACCGACCGGTAATTCACGCTATCGCTAGTGACGACCGGAGAGCACCGATATGGGCATTCATTTCTCGGAACTTATGAGCCCGAGACAGAAGCAACAACAAAGGATGGAGTCCAGAACCAAGCAATACTCCATAATCGGAGAGAATTTGTACAAGGAGGGAGTTGTAGCACCACTACTGAAGTGCATCAGCCGGAACGAGGGGGTCCAGCTTTTGCACGATATACATTCGGGAACTTGCGGGGCCCACAGAGGTCCGCATGAAATCGCTCACGAGCAATGAGACAAGGCTTTTATTGGCCAACCGCTATCGAGGACGCCAAGCGACCGGTGAAATCGTGCCGGGGCTGCCGAAGTTCGCAAAATACCGTAGGGCCCCACAAATCTAACCTCCCCGATATGTCCAACTTGGCCGCTACGGAGATGGGGCATCGACATAGTCGGACCGCTCCCGCCGGCGCCGGAAATCTGAAATTCACTGCAAAGTGGCACTTTGGAATACTTCACCAAATGGGTTGAAGCTAAGGCGTTGGCGACAATATCATCCGGCACCTTAGTTAACTTTGTGTGGCCGAGAATCATCTGCGGTTCGGGTTCCATCCTACATAACAAGGGACAACGGGAAGCGGTTTGACGAAGACCAAGTTCGAACTTTTTGTGAAGACTGGGATCAAACCGACGTTTGCTTCGCAAATCACCCGAATCGAATGGTGCGGTGGAACGGGTCAACGGTGACATATTCACTTTGCCATATCAAAGACCCTCGAAAACAAAGAAGAAAGGTAGATGGGCTTAGGAGTTAACGGCTACGGTTTGGGGGCACAATATATCCAAGTCGCGCGCAACCGGTTTCACGCCTTTAGACTTCTCTTCGGGAAGAAGCCATTACCCCGAAGAGGTTCGGCTGGGATCCTTTCGAACCGAGATCATGGCCACTACCCCGGAACAACGATACACTCGGCTCGAAACGGGCGACTCGCTAAGGTTACAAAGCGGCGGAAAACCTCGACGTATACCATCGGAAACAAAGACTTGGAGAGATAAAAAAGTGCTTTGAGGCGAGTCATCAACCCGGGAGATATGGTCCTTATTCGGCAACCCGACAACCAAGGCAACCGCAATCGCCGTGGTACGGGCCGTACATCGTCGCGAGAATGGTAAAAGAAGGAGTCTACACGCCGGTGAAGGAGGACGGCGCGAGTCCAGGCCACACTGAACGCCGACAACCTACGCCGTTTTTACCCATGAAATTGCCCCACGGGGGTTGTAATTTTCTTTTCTTAATTCACGGGAACACAATTCGGGGCGCTCTTTTTCCTCACAGGGGAAGCCTTTTCGGAGGTGTGAGGTTTTTTAATGAGGCGTCCCTATGTACCCCTGTTTAATACTTTTCAATTCACGTTTCCCCTAAAGTGTGGGTGCGTAACGCTTTCTCCGATCCGAAAAAGACAGTGCCATATGTGTCACTGACCCTATTCGAAGAAGTCTTTGTCAGGTTGCAAGCAACCAAAAGCCAAAAACGGCTAGTAAACTCAGCAAAACGCTGAAGCATCACGAATGCACCAAACAACCCAAACGCGCGAAACAAAACGCTGCAGGCGAACTCGGCAAAAACGCTGAAGTATCGCGAAATTGGCAAGAAGCCGAATGCGTGCAAACAACGCCTCAGGTGAAACGAGCCTCGGGGATAAAGACCCGAAGGTAATGATAATGCAAAGTTACAAACAAGCAATTTTCATCCGCAAGATCAAACTTCTTATTCATCATATTCTGGCGGTATAATTACATCGAAGGTGCTTGTGGTGTTTAATATCACAATCAAGAACAACACACCCTCTATATCGAGCAATGCCTCGAGAATGTGCGCGATTAGGGTCCCTCGGACTCTCGAAAGGAGCGCTGTACTGCACCATTATCGAGCGTGCTCCACCCGAATATGGCATACACAGCAGGCAAAAGGGCCGAAAGCCTACACCCAATGCGGTTAGTGAGGACCGGGTAGCGAATGCGGCATTTGGTCCGATGACACCACACATCCCAAAACCTCCCATTCCAAAGACGACACAAACGGGGTAAGTAGTTGGTAAAACAAAAATCAAGGTCTTTGCGGCCATGATAAAAACGGGGGTAGGCTTGGACCGGATTATATAATCTAGCCACTCAGCCTCTAAGACGGGTTAAATTTATGACTCACCTAACAAATGTACGACGGCGTTATGGCATAAAAAGGGGTTTCACGGCACTATGACCCAAGCAGTATTATATATGCATAACATCCCCCATAATACAAAGCCATGTCGGTCAAAACAAACTCATCCCGCTCCAAAACTAAGGTTAGTAGGAATGAGAGGAGTCGGGGAAAGGAGCCGGCACTCGTCCTCCCGTTTCGCTTGTGAGCGCCGAGCAAATAGGCACGGCCCGAGGTTCAACTCGGGAGGAGTCGGGGAGGGGAGTCGGTACTAGTCCTCCCGTTTCGGTTGTGAGCGTGGAGCAATTAGGCGCGCCGGGGGTCAAATCGATCGCCTAAGCAAAAGCGAAGAAGCGCGCAATAGCGAGATGCGCGAGAATCGCGCGCCTCCCTATTCCCAAGAATGACCGGAAGTTCCGGCTCACACGGCGACTAGTCCATATTCGGGAATCCACCCACGGCAAGTGTGGGGCAAACATAAGGCCTGGGATCTAGTCAACGGATGGGGTTTAGTGCTCTACCCGCCCATAAACGAGAAAGGGCGCAGGCGAGCCAATTCGGGTGTTGGAAGCCGAGTCTTACCACTTCGAGATAGGACTCATCCAGTTTCAGCCAATAGGGCCATACAGAGTTCCATTCAGTGGCTGTGCAGAGCGCATATGCACTTTGTAACAACCATGACAAACTCTATGTGAAAACAAACGCTGGAGGGCTTAACTCAAAAAGTACACGAATGCGCCCTCCACCGCTCAAATTCGGGGGGCGCTCTAAGACTCCGTGCAACGCCGGGAGGGCTTAGTTCAAAAAATTCGCGAATGCGCCCTCCACCGCTCAAATTCGGGGGGCGGCGCTCTAAGACTCCATGCAACGCCGGAGGGCTTAACTCAAAAAGTACACGAATGCGCCCTCCACCGCTCAAATTCGGGGGCGGCGCTCTAAGACTCCATGCAACGCCGGAGGGCTTAGTTCAAAAAATTCGCGAATGCGCCCTCCACCGCTCAAATTCGGGGCGCTCTAAGACTCCATGCAACGCCGGAGGGCTTAGTTCAAAAAATTCGCGAATGCGCCCTCCACCGCTCAAATTCGGGGGGGCGGTGGCGCTCTAAGACTCCATGCAACGCTGGAGGGCTTAACTCAAAAAGTACACGAATGCGCCCTCCACCGCTCAAATTCGGGGAGGGCGGCGCTCTAAGTCTCCACGCAACGCTGGAGGGCTTAGCGAGAAATTCTCCCGAATGCGCCCACCACCGCTTAAACTAAGGGGGGACGCGGCGTTTCACACAATGGTGGTGCGCTCAACAAAAAGTTATTCTAGGCTACATTCGCAGATCCGGCGTTCTGAGTCTCCGTAACTAGGCGGGCCTCCGAATGCGTCGCTGGAACGAAAGTGGTAGCATAATCGCGAAGAAAATGACCGATAGTTAAATTACGACCGCATTCGGTCTTGGTGCCACAAAATATGTACAAACGGTTCTAGGGTTCCCCGAACCCCGGCCACGTAGGGCCCCAAAAACGGCCACGCAGGGCCAAATACGACAAAGCTAAGTTTTTACAAACAAAAGACGGATAGATCAAGAGTTGGCCGCAGTTTCGTCTGCAGGAGATTGAGGACGGGCGCGCCGGCCCGGTGGACGCCGCCGCGGAGGGGTTGACGGCACCCGAATGATCGCCCTGTGCGGTACCTTCGGGCGCAAGAGCCATCTCCGGGGACCGCAGCGTGTTGGAAGACGGCGTGTTACCCGCCGCGGCCGTCTCGCACTCGTCCCTATCTCGAATGTAGGCCATAACCCGGTCACGGATAATGGCCTCTTCCGCCTCATCTCCCTAAAAGAAAGAAACATGAAAGTGATCAAGTTGGCTAAAAGATCCCTAACCGCACCCATCATAAATGACAAGCGCCATTCGGCAGCTTTACCTCCGCCACGCTCGGTGCCGCTCGCGGCAAGCCGAGATTGCGACCGCCACGCTCCGAAACCGCCGAAGAACTTCACGGCGGCCTCGTGTGCGTCCCTATCCGGACCCGAGCGGTCCACATCATCGGAGCGGAAGCGGCTGCCGCGTGCGGACGCCCGCGTCCTTCAGCGCCTTGCACATGGCGTGAAGGGTCTCGAGGGCTGCCCAGCGGCGCCCAAGCTCCATCTAGCCCTCCAAAGCAGCAAGCCCAGACTTGAGGAATCGGGTGAAGTCGAATACGGACGAATCCTCCCCGACGACGGGCTCCACCGCTTCGTCGCCAACTCCGGCAACCAGGCGCGCGAATATGGTGGTGACCTGGCTGAGTTCATTGAGCTGTTGGCGGCGGGCGGACTTCTGCAGCTCATTCGTGTGTTGCGCTCGGTCCGGCGGTGCGGGCATCATTTTCGGCATTCTCACGCGCCGCTTTCTCCGATCAAGATCGGCGCGAACTTGAACCAATTCGTCCTTCAGCCTGCGCACCTCGGCCTCGCTTTCGGTGAGCTTAGACTCAACGAAAGCGACCGCGGCGCAGTCTTGCTTGGCGAGCGCAGCACTTATAACAGATTGCTGCGCAAGGAGGAGGAGTGAGAATTCAAACAACCCGAATTGGAAAAGACTTTGATCATTCGGGGTCGACAACTTACAGAAATCGCATGGAAGTTGATGGCCGAGAGGAGCTCCAGGCGATCCACCTTGGCCAAATCCCTTTCGGTGGTGGTGGCGCTAAAAGAGGTCTTTGCCTTTGGTCCGCGAAAGCGACACCCGCCCGCGCCGGCGGCACGCGGGCGCGGCGGCAGTCCACCCCCGCGATTAAGCGAGCGTCCGAAGCCGCCCCTAGAGCACGAGCAAGTTGGTAAGTCCTTTCACGGTCTGGGCTCGTGTCTTCGGGAGATGAGCACCCCGAATACACGCGCATATGGTCGCACTCGTCTGGGGCTCGCTCTAAGGAGAGCCTGCCATGTCCAAACAGCGCACACGCCGCGGTTTCGGGGGTCATGCGACTGAGCTCGCGGTGGAATCGGGACTTACCAGGTTTCCTGGCCAGATTCGGGCTCTGGTTCGGAACGGTGCGGGAAGCTTCTGCGGAAGCAGGCGGCGGCATAGAAGCAGGCGCGGCAGCGGCTACAGGTGCACCCGCGGCCTTGGGTTTTTTCGTCATCGCGAAAGCACCCCCGGAGACGTCTGCCGGCCTTTTCAAGCTGACGCCCAGGGAGCTCAGCGTTGGGTGCGCTTTCGGAGGCGGGGCGGCACGGGTCGAGAAATTTTCTTGCGTGTTCCGGCCATTGAGCTAGAATCGCCGGTATCGTCCCGCAAAACATAAGGATGAAACTGTCACATTAGTCCATGTCGCCGAGATGTCAACGGCTACGCCCTAATGCGCAATGCGTATCTTGCTCTACCATTTTGGCATGCAAAGGTTCCGGGACCCCCGGAAGTCCAATGAGAATTTAGAGCCGCTTTTCGAGGTTTGGTCCACAATCGTCCGGCCATTTCACGGCATACCGAACATCGCGAGCCTCCGGCTCCGGGCGTTCCGGCTTTGCCTCGCGCGCTTTCGCTTCTCGGCGGCAACATCTTGGCGCCCGACCGGCGCGAAGGACCGGGTGCCGAGCGGGGGCCGATCTGGGCGCTCCCGATTCTGGTCCGCTCGGTGCGCCACCCTCCGGCTCGTTGACATCATCGCTGCTTTGGGCGTTGGGCGCTTTCGGAGCTGGGGGCGGCCTTTCCGAATAGGGGATACCCATGCAGTCCAGAGCACGGTTTTTCCTAGGGGAATTTCCAAGTCGAAGCATTTTCTTCTTGTGCTCCCTTTCTCCATACGGCCCGCACAACCGGACACCTTCTTCTCCAAATAGCAGCCAAGTACGCAGCAAATCGAGTCAAAGTGATCCGGGCGCTCAAGAAGGAAATCGGGACCCCGATAGCCATTGATGTCCCGAATAGGCTCGAACTTCACTTGTTTCACATAGGGGCCATTCGTCAATAGCTATCATTTCTTCCGCCAAGTCACGGCTAGTCTGCCGGCTGGCGGTCAGAGAATACGCTTCCGCGACAGCGTGATCTGCCGGACCGAAAGTGTCGTGAGGTGGATGTTTCTCGCCAATCATCACGGCCATCAAAGACACCAAGGGGTTTGCCCGGCGGCTCCTTACTCTACGGGCGGCTTCCATCTCTTCATCCGAGGCAACCCGAATATAAAACCAATACTTGTTCCAATCTTCCCATTTTTCTTTGAAGGTGGGCACCAAGCGCTTCGTTCTCGCCCGGAGCCGCACGAAGTTGTAAGACCCATATTTGGTGCGAATATTGGGCCGTCCATCAACCTTCCCCACTTTCGAGTGGAAGTGAGTGCAATGGAGCTTCACGAAATGGGCAACACTTGGCTCGTGGCCCATCATCTTCGTAGCCATGGCGTATATCTTTGAGCCGGCGATCGCATTCGGGGTGAGATGATGGATCTGCAGCGGTATTTTTGCGAAACGGCTCCAAAAACGGAACCAAGGGAAACCTCAACCCGGCGATGAAGAAGTCGCGGAACACAACCGCCTCATTCGATCTCGGTTTCGGGGTAACCTCGTCCCCGGAGCTCGGCTCCTTTCGCGCTCAAATGCGCTCGGAAGGCCGCCGTTGCATTGGTATGAGTTAAGTCGCTCCTCGTCAACTTTAGATCGGCATATGATGCCGGTGTGCCCCTCGATTCTGACCCGCCGGCTTCTTCGGGCCGGGCCAGATTCGCCAACTTCACCCCCATCCGGTCCGGCGGACGCTGCGCTCCCCTCTGCCCCATCATATTCCGCAGATTCGGCATATTCTTCACCCGCCATTCCAGCGCTCCCTTGGCCGCTAATAGTTTCTTCAGCAGACAAATCAACCACGGGTGCCGCCGCCATGGGTGCTATGGCGCGAATAGGTTCAACTATCTCAGGCTCTCCCCGTGCCGCCCCGAATCACGCGGCATTTTTTCCGATCCGGATTGGCTAAGTTTGGCCGTCGGTTCGGCGCAAAAAGCGGAGAGCCCGGATGCGGTGTCGTGGGCGGTCCGGACGAATCCCGGACGAGGAGCTTTCGGACATAGGCGATCGCTCCAATAGGGCGCCCGTGCTTCCGAGCTATGAAGAAAAAACGAAACCGCGTTCAATAGGGCCGATAGTAACATTCGTACCTTACCTAATCCTCCTTACCCAGCCCCGAAAGCCTAAACAACGCAAAAGGAAACGAAAGTACAAATCCCTTACCGAATGAGGAGGAAAAGTCCGGATGCGGAGACCGGAAGCGATCCTCGAATGCGTCAGGGGCAGGCGCGCAGGAGCTAAGTGCTCGCCCCCTCACGCGTCTCTGCCTTTTATAGGCAAGGGGCGGCCGTGGGGGAGCCGACGCGTCGGTTCACGCGAATCGAGGCAAAAAAAAAAACGTCTCCTCATCCTGGGGGCGGCGCTGGCACATTCGGCGCGGGCACATTCGGCACAACGAGATATTGTCGGCCTTGCCCGGAAGGGACCACCCTTCCGGGCAAGACCGGGGGCTACTGTTGGGGGCAGGAGTGGAATTGGCCACCCCGTCCCCCCTGATTGTGTGCGCCTCTTGTGTTTGATATACGCAGGCACGGCCGAAAGCGCGGGAGGACGCGCATCCGGCGTCAACGCAGGGCGCCAGGCGGAAGCCCCGATAGCGCGGGAGGACGCGCATTCGGCATCAACGCAGGGCGCCGAGCGGAAACCCCGATAGCGGGGAAGGCGCGCATTCGGCAACGCAGGCGCCCGGCGGAAGCCCCGATAAGCGCGGGAAGGCGCGCATTCGGCAACGCAGGGCGCCAGGCGGAAGCCCCGATAGCGCGGGAGGACGCGCATTCGGCATCAACGCGGGCGCCGCGGAAGCCCCGAGCGCGGGAGGACGCGCATTCGGCATCAACGCGAGGGCGCCGGGCGGAGGCCCCGATAGCGCGGAGGACGCGCATTCGGCATCAACGCGGCGCCGGGGCCGGAAAACCCGATAGCGGGCGGGCGCACATTCGGTGCAAGCATGGACGCATTTGGCGGCCGGGCGGGGAAGAAGAATCCGGATGTGCGACGGTCGGTGGTTGGCCGGCAAGGGTGGGCCCTCGGGCCATTTACTTGTCTGCCCCGTGTCGGTTATTCCCGTACATTGAAATTAGGGTTGCCAGGGGCATTCTTGTACAAAAGGCAATACGACTTCCTATAAATACACCCCTCTGGGGACGTTGTAAAGGACTTCTGGACTCCGTGCGTTTTAGCCGGAGCACAAGGAATATAAGGTTCATGTTGTTCGTTCCGTTTTGTAGCTTTGTGTTTCTAGTATCTCCTGTTTTGGTCCCTTAGGGGGTGCAACCCCAAGGGCCGAAACAACAGACCTCTAGCCTCAGGATGCCGGAAGTTAGCATCGAACCATTGGGTTAGCATTGTTCGGCGAAGGAAGTCAATATTCAGCAGCTTGTCCATCTTTGCTCTAGCACTATATGTGATGAAGTTATCATTGGGTAGATGCACCGGGAGACGCTCAACAGCCGGAAAATGCCTGTGTATATCATATCCCAGAATACGCCAGATTGCATCTTGCTCGCAAATATAACGACATTTCAAGTATTCAATGACTTCATTGACAGTCTTTGTCTCACTATCATACGGAACCGTTCTCCCAGTGCGGACTCTTTCAAGGTAAATTTTGCTACAATCTCGCACCCTTGGTGACATACTTAAAAAGGTACTTGACAAAGATAGTCTTGTTGCACCATTCGACATTCATGTGGGCTTGATATTTTTTTAGTAAAGCAATGTTGAATGGTACAACTGATCTATTATCAAGACGGTGACCTCCCTTGTCAATGAACAGATTATTTTCTCGCCGTCTGTAAACAGCAAAGCCTTCAACATCCACAGTGGTTTCTTCCTGGAAACCTTTCGGATAGTGTTTTGAACATTTGCCTTCTATCATACAGGGACAAACAGGATTTAGCTTGCCGCAGGGTCCGTGCATCATATGTTCAGCAACAAGAGCATATGCAAGAGGGTCTTCAGTAGGATTTGGAATCTCAACCGTGACAAAGGAATCAATGAGACTTGGTGTTGGGTCTGAAGTATCAGCAGATATCCAGAGAATAATATGAGCATGCGGCAGCCCACGCTTCTGGAATTCGACGGTGTGCAGCACTGGTGAAAGTATGAGGAAGAACGAATGTAAGAAAAAGGAATAGCAGAAGTATGTAGACTGTGTGCATGTTCAGCAAGAGAGCAAAACAGAAGACAGAGGTACTTGTGGTATGTCACCTGCATTGCATTTTCCGAAAGCTCGTCCCTTACGAATATCGGTGAGGAGCTCCTCAAGCTTCATGTTGAAAACTCTAATAACAATGTCTGATCTATCAGCGGGTCGCTGTCCTGATTCAAGGATGCCCTCTGCAATCTCGGGCCATTTTGGGTTACATGTGAAGGTAACGAAGAAATCAGGTGCACCATATTGCCTGCAGATGGCCATGGCATCATGATAGTTCTGTATCATGTAGCGACGACCACCAGTAAATGAAGCAGGCAAGATAGTCATCTTTCCCATCTCATCCCCATAGAGGCAGCCACGGCCTAAAGCATCTGTTATCCCTTGGATACTTTCTGTTCTAATGTCTTTTTGGTGATCCAGAATATACCGTAGCCTGCTTTCATCAATGCAAGCCCGAGCATCGACCTTTATCTGGCTGGACAGAGCGCCATAGCAGAGGTACGGGTTTGGCTGCCCAGGCCTGTAATGAAGCATATGACGAAAATAATCTTGCATTGTGACCTTGGTCCGTTTTTTCTGAGTGGTAGGTTGGACGCCATTGTATAGAACTCCAACCTGGAAACCTCGTTCACCAAACGGAAAGAGAAGAGGATACTGCAAGGCCATGAAGGCAGGATGGAGAGCTGTAATACGCTGCAGCTCGCCGGCTCGAGTCTGTATTAGTATGTCCCACTGGAAAGTATCAAGCGAGAAGTCTCCAACAACAAGCAGCGCCAGCTGTTCAACAGCAGGCAGACTGTACTGAACAGGATCCCCTTCCCGAGCTTCGACAATCCTGATCGTGAACTCATCAGCATTGTTGTCCTGTAGTCTATCCCTGGCAATACGGAACTGCTTAGCCAACGAGTTGTGCTCATCTAACATCTTGGTGAGGCTCTGTATGATTGACACATCAAGTTCGCTTCGAGCACCATCTGACGTTTTGAGTGCAGAGACCCTGTTGCTCACTTCATTGGCCGTGTCATAAATGTACAACTGGATGAATTTTGGAGGTGCACCGTCGGGGGGCAGGAGAGAGCCTATGCGATGGTGAACCTGGCCACAGATTTTGAAGCAGGGAGGACCATGGCCGTCATTCATGGATCGATCTATGTTGGCACCCATGGAGGTGAACGCGAAAAGGCAGTTGTATTGCCTTATATTCTTCATGAACTTCTTAGACGTTGCATCACCGTCGAACCTGGCCAAAGATGCTAGCGGTTCGGGCCATGGAGCGAATGGTGGTATCTGAACTTTTCCATGCTTGCAGCAAAGGCTGTAAGAAACGTTGCCCGCACGGAAAGGAGCATCATGCTTTAGCCTTTCAGCATACCAGAAGATAGCATGGCAGTGTGGACACGCAAGCTCAGGCGATCCGAAGTACGACCTACCCGGGTGCGATGCTACAGAAGGAGAATTGTACCATCAGAACATCTGAAGACAGAAGGCAATGACACATATGAAGGAGTGCAAAACGAAGAACGGGAGATTGTAGTCAGAAGTAAACCTTTGAGAGCATCGATAAAGTCCTGGTCGAAATGACCACAAGATGCAGAAGGCAGCTGAGAAGTCGGGACACCTAGGAATAGAGTGGGGAATCAGCATATGTGCAATGTGGTAAGAGACAGTGATTGGACGTAACAACCAGGAAGTCTGTAAGTTGAAGAAGGAAGTACAAAACATGAGGACACACCTGCTCGAGCTGTGGCACATTGTGAGAGTTTTTTGGCCCGTTTCCGTCGAGCCATTGTAGATTCTGGAGAGGTGATCTCATGACGGTCAGGGACGTACTGAGGTCCCCACTTTGAAACCAGGGATGGTGGTCGCAGCTGCGTGGAATCTGCAGCACATATGCGCGGGCACAAAAGTTGAGGACGAAGGCACTGCGGTCCGAATACATCGGTGGAAGATGAAGGAACGATGTAGATGTAGTACCAGGAGCACTATTGCTGATTGGCTGCAGCCCCGATGCAGTAGAGTTTGGCGAAGGGACAGGTTGGTTCCAAGCTTGTGCGGTAGTGATTGGTGTACCTGAAGCATCTGGACGGCGCCATTTCCGGCCCACACATTTAGCGGCCTGAGACGAGGATGGAGCGTCATAGCAATCAGCAGCACATGTTGTAGCAGCGGGGACGCGTGCCGAAGGTGGAACGGTGGCACGACGCTGGCTGCGGCTACGGCGTGCAATGGTCGCAGAAGGAGAAGAGACGACATGACGATCAGCGGAAGGTGTTTCAACGGCGGTGGTCAGTGGAGGTGGGGCCTCTGCAAGCTGCAGTCGGCGGCGAGCGCGTGCTGTAGTTGCCGAAGGAGACGAGATGACGTGTCGGTCATGCCGGGCTATTGCAACAGAGGGTGAGGCAAGCGTATGCAGACCGGCAGAGGAGGGCGGTGGAGACGTTGCATGGAGGCGCTTATGAGCCCCTGCTGCTATACAGCTGGACCCAGAGGAAGCAGCACGGCGCCTGGAACGGCCTATTTGTTGCAATGAAACCATAAGTAAGCACATAGACAGCGCGACGAGCTACAGCGTGGAGAAAGACAGGAAAGAGGAGAGTAACATACGCGGGTCCAATGACGGAGACGCCGCACCGCGCGATGCAGGGGGCGCACACGGTGTACCCGGCGGTGTGGACCCTGAAGTAAGTAGAACGTAGGCAGCCACATATAGGCGCCGAGGAGGCAAAACCGAAAGCATATTTCTTAAAAGTCAGGAACCAAACATAAGAACCGAATTCCAGGAAAGCTAAGAGCGTGGAATTCAGAATTCTAGAACACGGGTGCAAAAGTTAGGCACACACAAACCTGAGGCAGCAGACGTGCTGCAAGCATCCATGGGAAGGTCGGCGGACAGAGTAGGCAGGACAGCAAGCCGAAGCAATACTATAACACAAGGCATCCGCACACAGGAACACAGGAGTCATGATGAAAACTAAACGGAGTGTAACCGCGAAGCTGGACGCAGAAAACTAACTGACCAAACAAGGTCCTATAAAACCTAAAGAAGAGAACCGACACCGTGAGGATCCAGGAGTGGATCCATGTGGCATGGATCCTAAGGAACAGCGGCGTCCCCCATGATGGCTAACTCTTCGACCAGCCGGTCAGCACACTGAAAAATTTCTGGAGGAAAAGAAGCACGATCCTCGGACACAGCACGGACAGCGCGTGCAAGCCGAGCGCCATGGTTCGCAATGGCGAACAGACGACCCAAAAGAACTCTTTGCCTAACAAGGCTGTCATAGCTATAGTCGGCAACGACGAAGCCGTAGACGCCCTGTAAGAACCTAACAGCTTGCAAAGCAGCGTCCTCATAACAACCAAATTCACAGTCAGTGGACTCTGACCAGAAAAAACCCGACGCGGCACATCGTAGGCAAACAGGGGAGGAACCTCCACCTCTATGCCGTGCAGAATGGATCCATCATCCATGACCTCAGTGATCGGCGCAACGAGGGGCAGGGCACACCTCTGGGCCACAACTCGAAGGATAGACACAGACGACACCCGAACCGCAAACATCGGGACAGAACGGCCGACCGGTAATCTAGGACGCAGGCCGATTGCTAATCTAGGACACACACCGCAACGACGACCTGGAGCACAGGAGACACTACGACAGGCAACACGAGGAAGCACCGTAACCATAGAGGGAACTGCCGGAGCGAAGCAGAAAGCCTGCAGCATCTTGTTTTCATTTTCGCAAAACAAAAGGAAAGAAATAGAAAGAAAAGGAAGGCAAAAGATGAGTCTTCCGCAACAGGTAGGCACA
This sequence comes from Themeda triandra, assembly GCA_018135685.1. Classification (NCBI taxonomy): domain Eukaryota; kingdom Viridiplantae; phylum Streptophyta; class Magnoliopsida; order Poales; family Poaceae; genus Themeda; species Themeda triandra. Next base: position 110,214 of record JAENPR010000131.1, on the reverse strand, counting down.
AGAAGAGCACAAGGAAATAGGTGAAGAAGGGCAAGAGGGAGGACGGCAAGCATACCTGCGGGCAGAAGGCCAGAAAACAGTTGTAGGGGTAGGCCGACGCCTGGGCAGGCAGCGGCGGCAGCAACGAAGGACGGCGACGAGACGCCGAAGGCAAACGCGGATGAAGGCCGCGCACCAAATCAACCCAGCAGCACAGCGACGGCGGACGCAGCGGGAATGCCCGTGAGGAAACGCCGACGCAGGGGCAGGAGCACCGGGAGGCACTGTTCCGGCGAACAAAGGACCGACAGCGGACGCTGAAGGACGATCCTGTACACGAAGAGGAAGGGAAACATGGTAAGAAGCAAACCGCCAAAACGTCGAGGAGACAGTAAGAAACGCAGGCAATGGCGGGGGGAAGCGGGAGAGAGAACATACCTCAGCCAACACGATTTCGACCCCAATTCCAGATCTGAGCAGACAAAGCAAAGGCACCTCCACTCCAAGCAAGCAGCACAGCAGCCAGAACCCAGGCGCGACGATGGAGAAGCAGGCAAAGGCAGGAGCCAACGCGAGCGCGGGTGGCCGGCCGGCCGAAACCCTAGGAGGCGACCGAATCCAGAACACCAAGGCGGAGGGACGGCGACCGGCATGGGAGCAGGCAGAATGGAAGCCGGCGAAAGGCGCGCGCGGCCCCAATCGAAAAGAAAGAGCGGCCGTCGAAAAGGGAAAGGCGAGAGGGCGCCGGCGAGCCCCGCGACGGCCGCCGCGCAGGCAGCCGCCGCGGCGGAAGGACGGCAGGCGCAGCGGAGGAGCGAGATGCAGGAGTCCGCAGATCCCGAAGGCGGCAACGACGTCAGGTCACACGCGGCGAGGAAAGACGGCGAGAACGGGAGGAGCGGGCGGCGGCAGGACGCGAGATGCGACGCGGAGGCGAGGCGAAGACGACGGCGACGATAGAGATAGGGAATGGGGAAAGGTGAGGAAAGCGACGACAGCGAGGAAGAGAGAGTGAGGGCGCCATAAAAATCGCCAGCCGGAACACAGCAGCCGACGTGGAAGCGTCCCAGCCAAGTGAAACGTTTAAACGGCGACGTGGACAGGCCCAGCGATTTTGGAGCTATGTGGACAGCGTCTGGTTTCAGCATTCCGAAAAGAGCAACGTGGCCAGCGCCCTTGGCCAGCAACCAACACAGATTGGATGGGGAGAATATCGGGCCTTCTCTGGCTCGCGTTTTTTCTCACTCGCGTGAATCCAAACGGGCACGCGAATTGGACGGGAAAGAAAATTCGCGGGGTGTTTGTCAATCCACGTACCGGCGGTATTTTGGGTACCCAAACGAGCCCTAAAGAAATTTGGCCGAGGGGAGCGGACAGGAGTGGACAGATTTATAGCGGAGCGGAGAGAAAAAAGGTGTAGAAAATTTTGGAGATTAATTATTAGGTATAAAGATAAAGATACATGCAAACGGATAAAAATATTATTAGAAAGCCCAAAATGTATGACATGATCCGACTGTGTACAGAAGTTGGGCCTTATGTTTAGGTGTGGCCCAACTACGAGCGGGAGCCCAACTCGGAGAAGGGATCCGATGGAGCCTAGGGTTTGCGGGGCGGGTATATATACAGAGGTTTCCTCTCCCTTCCTTGGTCCAAGGCAACTGCCGCCGCAATGCAACCTAGCAGCACTCGAGATCCAGATTATCTAATCGGGAGAAGAGAAGAGGTGAGCTTGAGATGGAGGGAGAGGTCGCGGCGATGGCTACCCGGTTGGAGTCGTCGGTGGGGCTGAAGAGGAAGCCGGACATCCCGGATTTCGTGGTGAAATACATGTTGGAGTTCGCAGACGATTTCCGCGACGCCGAGATTAAAGGAGGGATGGAGGTGGTCGACAGTGAAGGACACAAGGTGTCGTTCGACGACATCTTCGACCACGGGATGGAGAAGACCAAGGACGGGAAGGGCAGCGGCGACATCGAGCTCCCGTTTGCCAAGGGCGGCGAGGCGGAGTCCGGATGGAAGACTAAGGGCGGCGGATCGAAGGAGGACAGCTACACCACTGCCAAGCCGGCGGGGCGATCTGCCAAGCCGCCGGCGGGATCTGCCAAGCCGCCGGCGGGATGGAGGACCAAGGGCGGCGCCGCTGCCAAGCCGGCGGGGGGATCTGCCAAGCCGCCGGCGGGATGGATGACCAAGGCCGGCGCCACTGCCAAGCGGGCGGGGGTATCTGCCAAGCCGGCGGCGGGATCGAAGACCAAGGTCGGCGCCACTGCCAATCGGGCGGGGGGATCGAAGGAGGAGGGCCGCTCCACCACTGCCAACCCGGCGGGGGTCCGGAAGAGGACCAGGATGGTGAAACACACGCTGGACAAGTCGTTCCTGCCTTACTTTGAAATGAAACCTATCGATTTCTCTCCATCTTGTTGTCGCGATGAGGTCTTCGCTGCTGCCCTCCGGAAGTACCGCGAGCTCGAAAAGGACATCCTCGAGCAGTTCAGGACCAAGGGATACGCCGAGTACGAGAGGGAGGAGGAGGTCACCGACGACGAGGGGGTTCCGATTTCTGTTTAATTCTGTTTTAAGTGTGTCTTAATAATTTCCAAGATCCTTGTGTGTGAGAGAGATCCAGATCCAGTCTACCATAAGTTGAGTTGTCTGGTGTAATGTGTTATTATGTCGTATCTTAGCACTGCTACTCGCATATCACTATCCTAATGTTTTATTCTCGTATCTTTACTGAAATTGAGGGTTCCATGCTTGAATTGGATGTGTGGCATAGCTAATCTGGTGCATGTGTTTTTTGGATCAATTACTATCTTTTCGTTCTGTATTAATTAAGTAGCTCACGCTTTGTATCTGGAACAATGGAAGAGCATTTGCTCCAATTGACTTCTTACTTTTTTCCTTCAATGTTCAGGGCACAACTACTCTCCCTCTGTTACCTAACTAATATATTGGCATTTTTTTACTATGGTTATAATTTAAGCAGAAGAGGAAGAGACTTCATGCATGCATTATTGGGCTCCAAATCAGGTAGCCTATATTAAACTTGAACTATGCATTTTTTATATAAAAGGCTGTACCTCTCTTGACCGGTTTGCTCAGGTGTTTGGAACTGGAGAATAGTAGTTGCTGCTTTTTTAAAATTCCGAAGTCCACACTATAGGCATATATTTCTAAGGTTATAGACATTTTCCCCCCTTGATGACATGCTGTTCACACTACTCATATCATCAATAGACATTTTCCCCCCTTGATGACATGCTGGTCTGCTTTGCATTTTTATTCTACTATGCATTTCTGCGTTAACTGTTGTGGCTTCTACAAGTGAGGAGCCAACAGGAGGTTGTTCATGTGCGTGAAAATTTCAAATTGTTGTTGCAAGAGATTCTGAATCTAGCAGGAAGTTTCTTGTGGTGCTTGCAAATCACATCTCTATTTTTTTTTGTTTCATTCTCTGCACTCGAATGTGCACCTGACATATGGTTGCATAACATTGTCCTCGTATTTCACTCCGATTGCTTTCTGATCAGATATGATCCGGTATTCACGGCTACAGCAACTTCTACAGATCTCGGTATCCAAGATGTTATCAGGGAAGTTGACCTCTGGCTATAATGTCGCCTTCTGTTATTAGCTTTGTGCAGCTTTGGGCTTAAGTACGTAGCCATGCAAAACCAGGATACATGAATATTCTGCTACACGTGGATATTAATAGTTTGCGAGCTCTTGCAAACAATCTTTTTTTGTCAGTTTTATGAACTCTATCATGATTGTGGCTGGATTGGTCCTGCCTTGAGATTCTCCAGGCTTTCGTGTAACTAAAATGAAGTGAATGCTTCTGGCATTCAGTATGGGTACTGTTAGATTTAATGAGGTAAATTTCATGCTACCATAACACTTGCTATCAGAAAGGTAAGCCTACTAAATTAGGAAGTGACATAATCCTTGCACATGGATAATTTGCACTCTGTTTGATTGTTTCAGCAATTCTTCCCGAGATGGTTTACTTGGCCATGATTTTGAATTGCTCTATCCAGATGGAGTGCACATTGCCACACTGATTTACATTTAACTTGTATATTAAGATGTACAAGGGCATAAATTCTTTCAGGTTTTGGTTATCTATTCATTTTCATGTGTGCAAATAATTGTGATGCCATTGAGATGGAGTGCGATAAAAGTTGTTTCCTTGATTGTCATTATGAATGATGTCTGAGAGCTATATTACATTTCCCAAGCTGAACTCGGAATGCTTCATTGTATACATTGTGCTTGGAGGTATCGCCTATGGTGAATTCCTCCATACTAACTTTATTGTGGTATCTCTACTACAATAAACGTCAAGTGTCCAGGTCTACCGGCAGGACGAAAGTCACCCCGACTTCCCTCCCCTCGCGCGATTTTACAACGCCGGTAGGTGGGTCCGCGTCTGCTGGCATCCTACCCGCTCAGCCACCGCACCTTCCCTCGATCCCTCTGACCCCACTCACTCTACTACTCCGGCAAGGCGGCTCCCAGGACGCACGGCCGCACCCTCGACGGCAGGTGGATATGCCCTCATCTCCGACCTCCATGGCGCTCCGCAGGAAGCTGCTCGGCGCGTCGGTGCGGCTGTAGCGGCCTTCAATGCCGCGCGGGCCATCCCCGCAGCCGGCCGCGCGCGCCGCTCCGCTCCGCGCGGGCCGTCCCCGCCGCCGCAAGCTCCTGGCGCTCGCGGCCTCTGCATCCCTTCCCCGAGCGCGGGCCGCTCTTCCCCGAGCGCGGCGGCGCTGGCCCGGAGCTCCCTCCTCCGACGGTGGCGAGTGGCGGAGCTCCCGCGCGCCATCCCCGGCCCCGAGCTCCACCGCGCGGCAGCCCTCCCCGCCCGGCCTTTTTCTTTGCTCCCTCCGGCAACCCTCCCCGCACGGCCGAAGCTCCACCGCGCGGCCGCCGGCCAGAGCTCCCTCCATGGGCGGCGTGCGCGGGCGGCCCAGATGCGGGCGCGCCGGCACCCTTGGGCCTGCTCAGCCTTGGTCCTCCGCCGATGAGGAACCAGCCGCACCGGGTCGAGCAGCAGCGGCAAAAGAAACCGCCGCGCCCTCGCTTCCCGTCGCCGAAGCACGCACGTCGGGTTGCCGCCGCCCGCGCCCGTTGCGTTGGTTTCCTTCATGCCCCGGCGCTCCCTTGCTCTCCCCATCGCCGCCGCACGCCCATCGCGCTGCCGCTCCTTGCTTTGCCCGTCGCCGCAGCAGGTACATCTGTTCTCCCCACGCCGGTAAGTCATTTGGCATTGCATTTCTACTTGAGTGAGGGGCAAATTCAAAGACTGGTACCCTCTCCCTGCTTCTTTTCCGTTTGATCGATGCACTGTTTTTTTCTTTCAATTCAGAGTGATCCACATCTGAATGTCGTGGTAAATAAAATTGCATTGATTTACACGTGCTTATCTATACTATAAAATGTGTGGTAATTTTCTTGGAATGATGCAGCCAATCTCATATTACAATTCAGATTATGGACCTTCCGGTCAGCATTCTTGGTGGTTAAGTCCTGAACTTGCAATCTATTGTAGACAACTGGGTTCGAAATTTTATTTATGCTTTCTGAATCTGAGCCCTGAACTTGCAGTCAACTGTAGACAACTGGGTTCAAAATTTTATTTATACTTTCTGAATCTGAGATTGTGATTTGGTAGTCACATTATCATTTGGTCGGTTCATACAAATTTATTTTAGATTTGGAATGAGAAGCCAGAAAAATTCTTGTCTAATGGAGTCAGTAGATAGGCATGGAAGATTGCTGTCGAGGTCATTGCTAATTACCAATAAGAATCAGATGTACACGGCATTTTTTAGTTAGCCACTATGGCTTGAGATCTTTCAATTTGATTCGGTGATCTTTGTTCGTATTTTAAATTGTAATGTTATCCTTAGCATTCATTATCACTTATATAGTCTTTCTGTGATTTTATAGTGTCATCCTGTGTGGTCATCGATAGACCTGTTCTATTGGGGATACAATTTTTATAGACCTTTTTAGTGCCTCATACTGGTGGTTGGGTACCTTCTGATATGTCTTATTAACAGTCCATTTGATAAAATTTATTTTGTTAATTAGATTGACCACAGCTGGTTCTGTGGCTGCGTGCCTCCAGTCGATTAGGAGGGCCTCTTGCCCCAACCTCAGGTATCTTATATCTGAATCTCCTTCAGTTTCCGGTGTCAAAATGATCCATGTTTAGTTGGGAGAGATGGCAGAGCATGCCGTTGTCACTCCCTGAATGGATTCTTGCTTGCACTAATATGTTCATGTTGGGCACAATAATGGGCACATTGGGCTTTGACACCTAGAATTGGTTGAATTTAGAGACTATCGATTACCTGTCTAACTTGCAGCAACCGAGCAAAGATGCTTGAAACTATAGTCTCATCTAGACATTAGGGTTCTCTCATATTAAATTAACACTGCAGCAGTAAGCCATGGAGATTGGTTTTTTGTTGTCTTTATTTGCTTCACGGTTTCAGAGAGTATTTCACATGCATTTAAGTTTGGAAGTCCACATAACAGCTATGAAATTTGATACAAAGTTAGAAAGAGATGGAAACAACAATTAGCCATATACTATGAGTGTAAATATTTTTGTGATCCTTGTTCCAGGCCAACCAAATACTGACCGGAGCTGTGCAAGTGGATAAATATCTGAATAACTTTTTTTTGCAACAAAAATATTGATACACAATGAGTAATGGCTTCCATTCTTATTGGTACAGGATTGTTTAAAGAACAAGAGGAAAGAACTTGGCTGAGAGAACACAAGTAGGTGAGTCAAATTTCCTTTGAGAATTTTTTTGTTATCAACTGTTTTGTATCTCTGTTATTGGCATGATGCTTGTTGGCGACAGCAAAGCCAGTGGTGAAGCTTTTTGTTTTAGAATTATGTTGCAAGGTCGTCGTGCTACTACTAACATAGTAGTAGGAGAAGCTAATTCTAGGGTGATCTAGGTCAGTTATTTGCAGTCCGTGCCATTGCAAATTGTTACTTTTTTATCAATGCAAATGCTACATTAAAATTCTGTAGAAGATGGTATATGGTAGAAACTGGGTCACTGCAGGTCAGTTTGTTGTTTCAGATAAGGTTTTCTGGATCAGTTGCTTACTTGCATTTGCTATGGCCGCAACACACATACAAGGTAAGCTGTAAGCACATGTGTTTATGTCAGTTTGCTTATGTTTAGAGCATTGTAAGTTATCAGCTTCCAGTGGTAATTGTGAGGTTTGACGACTTCAAGGAGGAGCTAGGCTCTATCAGTATGGAATTTGGAGCTGATCAACATTGTTTAAACAGAAGCTTTATTAACTGAAAAGGAATGTTGGCTGTGGGCTCCCTAGGTTCCATATGATGGCAGGCACGATGAGCCTAAGCAAAGCATAGAAGAAAACCGAGCCACAGCCTCAAGATTTGGAGCCAATACTCATTGATTCTTGTTGCGCACTAATTTTCTAAATGCCATCACCTTTTTTCTTTGTATTCAATAATTACCTCAACATAGAATTTGTTTTAAAAAGAAGAATAATTTGATTGTGTTGATATTGTTTGATCTGAAGAATTTCTTAAAAAATATTGTAAATTTGTGCTTGTACTGCTTTATGAGAATGCGTACAGGAATATTGTGTGGATCTTTTTTGTTTTGATAATAGGTTCTCCATAATTCTGTGCTAATTGTTCATGCGTGATGAACAATAGTTTTGGCTATAAGCATAATGTTAGATCCTGCTCTTAGATATGTTTAAACTTTAGTTGTCATGTTGTTCGTTTTTTTAATGTAATGTAGGGCATATAAAAATTTTCATAAGAAGAATTTAACAAATGAGCAATGACGCAACACCCATGCTTAGGAGCACATTGAAGCAACAAATGAGCGACAGGGGAATTGTGGGTGCAATAATTCGAATGACTACAAACAATTGACATAAAAAACACAGTATATCAAATTATATTTTTGTCTATGTGGTTGTATATCATGGGATTCTACCTGTGTATCACCCGTAGCAACGCACGGGCACTTAACTAGTGTACAAGGAAGAATCAGTTTGTGTGTTGACATGGTCATTTTACCTGATTCTATGGTTTAACACTTGAGATGACTGGCATTCTTATTTGCATGGAAATTACTAACTAGCCACAATCTGATTACTGTCCAGTGTGCCACCAAGATAGTAAGACAGTGCTTACTTCCAGTGTCTACACTAAGGAGATTTGGCACTAGCCATTCCCTAGGTTCATGCTCCCAGCCGCAAAAGATAGTATCCTTTGCAGCTCCGCAAAAGATAGTATCCTTTGCAGCTGGATGATCTGAAAGTGGAGGAACGGTTGCATCAGCAGGCTGCAGAAGAGGTGTGCACCCATGGCTCCTTACAGGAGCTTGGATCTCAGTCCCGTAATTGCTTATAGGGCCTATATCAGTGTGTGCAGTGGTAGTCAATTTGTTCATGGGCGCAAATGTAATGCTAAAAACAAATAAAATTATGATTTATTTATTCTTAATGCAGTGTCCGGTCAAGAAAAGTTGTGTCAATGCAAACATATATGTTTTAAAGGTGCTTTTATATTTTTTCTAAAATTAATTAAAATATTGTTTAATTTGTAAAACTAGATAATTGATTATCTTAAATCATAGAAATATGAAACTACCATTTATAAAGTATATGTTGATGCTCTGTTTGGAGTTATTTGGATCCTTATTCATTTGTGCTTTTAGGGCGTCCGCAATGGCTAGCTATTTGGCTATCTAGATGTAATGTGACAAGCAAAAATTAGGAGAGAGAGAATGTTCACTAGCTACAAGCAAATATCTTATCTATTTTACATGGCCCAAGAATATGTGTGAGGAGCATGTAGACCTAGTAATATAAAATAGTCTTTTTCTTGTCTCTCACCTCCACATCAGCTAACTACGTAGCTAGTACTAGCTATTACCATTATGAACGCCCTTAGTGTTTCACCACTTGTAGTCATATCTGTTATTTGAGATACTGGTTTGTTTAAAACCTGCATGGGAATTATGGAAGATGCGCAATGACAAGGTTTTCAGAGACATCAACCAAGTCCAAGTGCCTGGCTAACAAATTTTAAAAATAAATGTTATCTCTAGTCCGTACGTTTTACGGATGATCTTAGAACATCTTTTTGTGTTTGCCTTGATGCCTTTAGCTAATGCTTTACTTGTAAGTACGTTATTTCCTTAATTTTAATAAAAAACCTTACTGTGGGGATCTTCCCCACAGTCTTTTGCGTCAAAAAAGTTCTAATTAGCCAATCAACATACAATAGAGCTAGCCATGCAGTGCATATGGTGCAGCATGACATCTATGAGGTTGGTGTCACCTTGCATGTCTTTGAGCGTAATAAAACCAGATCCTCTAGACCAATCTCTAGGTCTAATACAAGGCAAAAACCATAATTCAAACAATAATGATCACAAATAAAACTCTTGAAACAAGAGGAAAATGAATAAATAAATAAGTTTGACAATTAACATACTGTTTCATTCAAAAAATTGCTATTGTTTCATTTTTTGATTTAATATATTAATTATGAATTCTTAGAGTTTAAATTAGATTTTTATTACTTTAGAAAATAGAAAATTAAACACCTTCAAAAGTAACCAGAAGACTAGATTTGTCTAGTTTATATAGTTGGAGGATTTCTTCAGGGTTAAATAGTTTATATGATGAAAAGGTACATTAATTTCTAGTCAAAGTTTTAATAATTTAGAAACCGTGTATGTTTTGGATGGCTTGCCTGCAGAATGGAAGTGCTTGCCGCCAGAAAAAGCACCACGGAAAAGCTGGGAAATCGAGGATGGTCGGAGGCGGCGGTGTCATTGTCCGACAGTCCGGCGGTGCCGATCCGCAACATCCATTCTATTTGAACGCACATGAGGACGGGCCCGCCTGCTCGTGCAACTTCTCATCGGGGTTAGTTAAAAGTCCCTGGAACTTGCTGCGACGAGAGCAATCCAGGCCTTGGTGGCTTTTTCTTTGCTCGACACATGTCCCGTGCTTTTTTTTCTTTGACAACAACCCGCAACCCGCCAGCCCAGGCCCCTCGCGCATCTCTGCCGCCGCCCAGCTCCCCTCGCACGCGCATCTCACGCCCGGTCCCCTACCTCATGCGCCTAAAACCCTAGCCGCCACCGTTTCTCCCCTCCATCTCGCTTCCGCCATGGCTTCCCTCCTCTCCCCTTCGCCTTGCCATGTTGAAAGAGCTCACCCAGATCTTTGGGGTGGCGGTGTTCGTCCGTGGTGGCCGTAGTGTAGCGGCAGTGCTGCATGCTCGGAGCCCGGAGGTGGATGGGGCGAGGCGCGGCAGTTCAGAGGCCGCGATGCAATCTTGGCATAGTGCTGACCCTGGCTCCGACCTTGTTTGCCGCGGCCATGGAGGATTCTGGCAGCCGTGAGGGGTGTGGATCTGGTGTCTGGTGAGATGTGACTTTGGATTTGACTTCCTCCTCGATCTGTGATGGGTAGTGGTAGTGGCATCTGTACTGCTGCAGTCTCGACAAGGATCTCATGCTGTATATTTTGAAGGTGTGGTGGCAAGGAGATCATGTATTTCTCTCATGTGCCCTCTCGCACCAGCCCTTTATAGCTTGATGTTGTTTTATTTCTCTACTGGTGTGTTATTGTTGTTCTTCCATTCAATTTTCTAGGATGTCTCACATGCTTTTTAACCTTGGATCTATGATTTTCTTAGTTTATGCACTCTTGCATTGCTCTTTTTATCCAATTATAAACTGCTGAATAGATTAGCTGTTGATTTTTTATCCCCTCATATACAATATCCAGTCATGGTTGGACTATGCTACTGGAATGTAGCTAAATGGTATCTGCCAGCCCTCATCGTGGAAGTGTTAATAGATTAGTTGTTCGTAATTTCTCTCGTGATATGTGCTAATGCATAACTATTTCATTTTTCTTTATTTGAAGAATCCTACGTTTACTGACACCCAGGTCATTCATGTATATCTTATTTTATCTGAACATTTTTCTCTCAAATAGAATTGCAGTTTAGGATACAGTTTTTGTTGTTAAGGCAAAGTGAAACCTGCTGACTAATTTGAAGCATTTTTTTTTAATTTTCAGTAAGTTTAAGAGTTTTCAGTGGAAAATATTTAACAAGACTTTGAGCGAGGGTCCTTCAGCAATATGGTAAGTTGGCTCCACTGTTCTTTAGGTTCTGAAAAGCAGAAATCTTTTCCACTGCAGGTGTCCCTATCATTACCTTTGACATTCTATCAGATCTTGACCTTTCAAGTATTCTGTTAAAGCATACATATAATGAGGGATTCAATGATTTTGTGGCAGTCCCTGAAGGATCGCTTTAGCCACCAGAAGTCAATTATGCTCACCAAAGCACAACAGGACTAGATTGCCTTACGCTTTCAAGACTATACATCTGTGGTAGCGTATGACTCTGCTTTACGCAGGATTGTGTCCAGACTGCGTCTATGTGATCAGATGATGACTGACACAGATATGATCAAGAAAACTCTTTTTACCCTCCAATCCAGCAACAAAGTACTATATCAGCAATACATGAACTCAAAATACTCTAAGTACCATGAGTTGATAATAGTACTATTGATTGCAGAACAACAGAATGATGTTCTCACAAACGATCATTCTGCAGTGCATAATAGCTTCACATCTGTGCCTGAAGCACATGCTAGCGTTGTTGAGAATTCTCACAGTCGCAAAAGAGGCCGTGAAAAGGGAGAATGGAAGGGAAAAAGAGGTGTCATGTTCAAAGGAAAGGATAAGCACAGGGGTAAAAGCGAACCCGAGAAGGTCATGGGTGAGACATCAGAGCAGAAGGATTGTTGCTCTAGATGTGGAGGCACGGAACATTGGTCCCGTATTTGTCGTGCCCCAAGACACCTAGTTGAGCTCTACCAAAGTTCTTCCAGAAGCAAAGACAAGGAGAGCCAACATCAGCCTCACTGCCTCGCTGAGCCTGAAGCTCAGGAATGCGGCGACATGCTTGTCGACGCAAAGGAAAATGGTGAAGACATCCAAATGGATGGAAATGAGGACGACCTTCACGATGATGACTTTGATATATTCAGGGACCTGTAATAGTCCCTATGATATCATGATAGTCGTAATGCAATGTCCAAATGCACTCGTAAAGCTTGACCATTCATGCTCCTGAAGAGCATTTGTAATATGTTGAATGGTAATGGATGCTCGTGAAGAGAGCAATATTTTCCATTAATTATGAATGTTGGTTTTTACACTATATGCTAAATCCCCAAAAGTCTCAGGCCAACTGCACCCCCCTTACAGCTAGTGCATGAGAAACAATAAAGTATTTCCCATCTGCATTTATTTAGTTGAGCGGTACATGTGTGCCAGTATCGACACATCAACGTACACCAAAGAAACCCCACCAGAAGTTGGAATGGAAAAGCCTATGACGGGATCTTCATAAGGCTCGGTACGTTGATTGCAATTCCCAGCATTAGGGGGAGATAGGCATCCATAAGAATGCCGGGAAATTGCATGAAATAGAATGGTGGAATGCATTCCTTAGATGCACGCACTAGTCAATATGAACCAGAAGTTCAGAGGATTATGATAATTTGCAAAAGGTTGCAAATGAGCTGCCAAATGCCTTCATTGATCAGAAAAGTGACAAGATCACATTTACCCGTAGTAAGTGTGCCGGAGAGAGTATAAGTAGCCTAGAAGGTTACCAACTCTATTGTCTTCATCCGATCCTAGGTTGAGGGGGAGACCTCCGGGTGCTCAGACAAGGTCACGCGGAGATGTCCACAGAGACAAAGTCTCGAGCCACTTGCATCACTTAAGGAATCAGTTGAAGAAGCTCGATCTGAAGTCGACAATGCCCCTGAAGTGGCAACTCAACCTGAAGTTGAGGAAGTCCCTGAAGGACACCATCCTGGAGATGGAAATCCCAATGTGTCGCGCGCGCACCATCACATTGGAAGATTGGAACGCCCCAGCTCAATCGTTATGGGAAATCATGATGAGCGGGGAGACGATCATGAGGAGATCGCCACTATGTGGAATAAGGAGAGTCATATAATCGAAAGACCACTATTGTCGACAAAATATTATGCCTCAAAAATTGCTAACTTAATGGATCCGGATCCAGAACCAAAGTCCATGGCAGAGTGCCAGAAGCATTCATAATGGGACAAATGGAAAGCAGCAATTAAGGCAAAGTAGCGCTCGCTTTATGAAAGAGAGGTTGTTTAGGCCTGCAGCCCTAACACCTCTTGAAGTCATCCCTGAAGGATGCAAATGGGTCTTCCTCTAGAAGAGGAACAAATATGGCACAAAGCGAGGCTAGTGGCATAAGGGTTCACGCAGAGACCCATCATCAATTACGATGAAACTTTCTCTCCAATTATGTGTGGCATATAAGTTCCAATACTTTATATTTATGGCAGCTAACCCGAATATATAAAAACAGTTGGAAAACATTGTGGCTACATATTTGTATGGGTCACTTGGTTCGAAAATCCACATGAGAGTCCCAGAAGGACTTAAGATCCCTCGACCAAATCAAATTGCAACATGAATTGAAAAATATCCGCCTGCAGTGGTCGTTGTATGGGTTGATACAATCCAAAAGGATGTGACTCAACCGTTTGAGTAATTTCCCCTGGAGAGGTATTACACAAACAATAATGAAAGACTTGGATAAAACCAATCTCGCTTGAGCCAGTAGCTCAAGCACCTCCCTGAAGGAGTGTTTATACACCGGTCAATAAAGAGGGTACTTAGAAATTTGATTGGGCAAATGCCACCCTCTAAAATTCCCCATGGTGGACCAATCCCTAGATGTGGAAAGTCCCATGCAGACCCAAGGATGATAATGAGGAAATATTGGGACCTGAAGTTCCCTACTTAAGTACCAATGTATTTGGTGAACTATACAAAGACTTGATATTGTGTTCACCTTTGGCCTTGGTCTATGGTTCCTGAAGAACCAAGTCCCAACCATGGCAGGATATATGGACACTGACTATATGTCTGACCCGCATAATGCCAGATTGCAGACTGGTTTTTATGGTTCTCTATGGTGGTACAACCATTTTATGGTAGTCTGCGAAGTAGACATTGGCTTTCACATCAACCAACCATCAGAGATGATTGCCCTATATAAAGCCACAAGAGAATGTGTTCAGCTCAAATGGATGATTGGCCACATCCTGAAGTTATGTGGTTTAAGCTTTGATAGCTCCGCACGATTATCTATGAAGATAACATCGCTTGTGTTGCACAGACAAATATGGGCTATGTTAAGAGCGATCTCACAAAGCATATTGATCTAAATTGTTTTACTCCTTAAGCTCCAGTAGAGCGAGGGAATAGACACTGTGTGTTGACGGTTGTTAATGATCAATTTTACATGTCAACCAGAGAGAGAAAGAGGGGTATAATCTGTTCACCACCATAGACTTAGGGTTTAAACTGACAAATTCCACAAGTTTTGGTGAATATGTGTTTTCGCAGGGGATTATCAGGAAAACATCCAAGGAGGCCCACATGTCTGGATTACATAGAGAGAAAGACCGAACGGGTAAAAAAGAACAATCTGGAAGACTCGGGAAGGCAACCCCTGGAAGCGGAGCCCCACCTGTCATTGACAGGGGGTGGCCGACTCTAGGTGTGGGGCGGCCGCCTCTCCACCTCCACCAATCAGGTGGAGTCTCGCGGATCTCGCCCCACCGACCTTGAGGAGCAATAATTATCGTCCATTTAGGTCGGTTTGATCCGATGGCCGTGGTTCCTTCAAGGGGGCTACATATTCGGGGCCTCTCCCCCGGGTGAAACCCTAATTCATTCAAGAATTCATTATTCGAGAGGTAGCCATCGGCAAAGCCGGGGTTTAGAGAGATTTCTCCACGAGAGAATTAGAATAGCTACTCTAGTTCTTCAAGTTCTACATAGGTTTAGACTAGATAGAGGAAGAATCGGGCGCCTGTGCTCGGAATTCCGGATCTTCATCATCCGAATTTGGTATTATCTTGTATCTATTCTTGTGACTTTATTCTAATATCATTATGTTTCTATTTATTATGTTCCTAGTTTATTCTAGTTCTACATTTGATATGGTTATGATCGATAATAAGTTTATGTATATGTTTGCAAAGCGCTTAGCTCTCTTCGCGGGAGGGTTAGGTGGTAGATTTCATGTGAGCATGGTGCTTAGATGCCGTTTACCCGCAAATGCACCCTATTGGCCGGTCGTGTGAT
The DNA here is from genome assembly GCA_018135685.1 of Themeda triandra. Classification (NCBI taxonomy): domain Eukaryota; kingdom Viridiplantae; phylum Streptophyta; class Magnoliopsida; order Poales; family Poaceae; genus Themeda; species Themeda triandra. The sequence goes on along the minus strand of JAENPR010000131.1, from coordinate 94,962 downwards.
AGATCGCGGAAGTGACAGTTCCGTTGAGTCCTTTGTATTCCATCCCCGTTGGTAGGTCTAGCGAACCAAAGTTGCGTAGTAAGTCTTGCTATGTCTTGGCTTGTTATAGCAATGATCCTTATACATAGATAAAGAGTCTTTTGTCTTGTATATGATAGTGTAGAGTTGGAGTAGATGAATGACTTAGTAGATTAGAACCTACATAGGATTTCTATTTCTTGTGCTAATCGAGATGTCAACCTACCTTATGTTGAGTAGTCTATATCTAATCTCGTGTGATTTATACCCCGAGCTTATTACTTTATATTCCCTTATTTATCATGGTTTAACCCTCTCCAAAGTATGTGACAAAGTGCAATCAATCACTCATAAGTAGTCGTGTTTAGCAAGTTTATCTCATTGTTTAAGTCCTTAGTTCTTTCCCTTGAGCTAAATATAAATTACGATACCTGGAATACTTCCCGGTAAAATGCTACGATGGTGTATTATCTGTTCCCTTGCGGATCCCATATTTTCTTGACTAGAGGAGCAGTTTCTATACCAACACTTCTGGCGCCATGCTAGGGATGACAACTTAGCGTGAGTGGTGTTAGAGGTGTCAACAAGCATTTTTGGCGCCGTTGCCGGGGACGGAATAAACTTTTAGAGAAAAATTGCTTAAGCGATACTTAGAAAATGAGTGATTGTCACTAGTCACCTCTACTTTGGCGGGTTCACCCCCGTTGTTTTTCTTTGTTTATATTTTATACAGGGTATTAGCAGGATTGAATCTGATTCATTCAAACTCTCGATCATCAGAGTCGGATCAATCAAGAAGGAAGCTCGTCACCAATCCAGATGGCTGAGAAGACCCTGCTGGAATTCTCTTCTCCAACAGTAGAGAACATCCGCACTGTTCCAGCATTGGACACAACTAATGTTGAGTTCGAGCTCAAGCCAAGTCTCATCAACATGGTGCAAGCTATCCAATTCAGTGGAAAGGTACATGGAGATGCAAGTACACATTTACAAGACTTCATGGAGATTGGAAACACCATCGCCATAGATGGAGTTAAAGAAGACATCATACTTCTTTGCCTCTTTCCATTCTCACTAGTGGGAAGAGCGAAGCAGTGGTTCTATGCAAATAAAGAAGATATCAATACATGGGCGAAGTGTTCCAAGGCCTTTCTAGCAAAATTCTTCCCAATAGGCAAAACTAATGCCTTAAGAGGAAAGATTACCAACTTCCAACGAGAAGACGGAGACCATGTCAGAAGCATGGGAGCGTTTGCAAGGATACATCCAAGATTGTCCCCATCATGGAATGGAAGAATGGTTACTCATACAAGGTTTCTATCATGGATTAACACCGAAGACGCGTGAGCACCTAGATGCAACTGCTGAAGGATCATTTTTATCACTCACTCTTGGGAGAGCTAAAAGACTCATGGAGAAGATAGCCGATAATCAAAACTGGTCCCAAGACAACATTCAAGATTGCCACCAGAGTGAAGAAGCAATTGAAGAAGTAAATGCATTATCAAGCAAGATGGATACCTTACTCCACTGGCTTGACCAGAGGGCCAAGTACAAGGAAGATCAAAGGGCAATTGAAGCAACGTATAAGCAAAATTCAAGTCTCCTCGTTGAGAAAGGTTCCACATTGGGTGCAACCACCAATGAACCAAGGTACACAGTCAGGTAATTTTGCAAAGCAACCTACTTTGAGAGAGTTGGTTCTACAACAGTCCAAGATCAATTCATCTATGGAGGATAGGCTTGCTGCTAATGACAAAACCTTGGAAAATTTAAGCATTAAAATGGATAGTTTCTCCTCTGCCATTAATGATCAACTAGAGTTCAATAAAAATATAGAAGAAAGGTTGGCAAAGTTGGCCGTTGCATTGCCTGTTGCCACTAACCCTGAGCAGGTGAGATCTATTACTACAAGAAGAGGGAGTTCCACCAGAGATCCTCCCTATCCAAAAGGAGCAAAAAGGCCAACCGTGTTACCCCCTGTGGCAGAAGAAGAAGACTTCCAACCTGAGTTAGAAGTATTACCACAAGAGCCAGTACGAGAGTCAGTACAAGACCAAGAAATGAGACAAAATTTTCGGGACACAAACTACTTACCGTTCCCTAGGAGGAAGAGAGGACCACAACAGACAGATGAGCAGTTTGGTAAGTTCGTGGAAGTAATTCAAAAGTTATATGTCAATATACCTCTGCTGGATGCCATACAGGTCCCCACTTATGCCAAGTACATAAGAGATATTCTTAACAAGAAGAGACCACTTGCCATCCAATGAAGTGATCAAGCTAACCGAAGAATGTAGTGCGGCCATCCTCAACCAACTACCGAGAAAAGAAGAAAGATCCAGGATGTCCCACTATCGATTGCACAATTGGAGATCAATATTTCAATAATGCACTCGTGATCTTGGAGCAAGTGTCGGTGTGATGCCCGCAGCGCCTACTACAAGCTCAACCACACTGCACTTGAGCCAACATCAATGTGTCTGCAACTAGCCGACCAATCGGTTCGCTATCCATTAGGCATTGCTGAAAACATTCCAGTCAAGATAAGGGAGTTCTTCGTGCCAGTAGACTTTGTAGTACTGGATATGCATCCAGACTCAAAGGTGTCACTCATCCTTGGAAGACCTTTCTTGAGCACCGCCAATGCACACATTGATGTCGGGAAAGGAGAAATCAAGTTCACTATAAATGGACAAGAAGAGCAATTCGCATTCAAGTCAAAACAAGAGCTCAACGAATCCGCGAAGATGGTAGAAGAAGATCAGACAGTACAACCACCAAAGACAGAGGATGCATCTCTGGGAGCATCAGAGGAATAAATATTTTGGGAGGTCCAATTCGGAGGACTTTAAAAATCCGAATCCTCACCAGAAGGTAACTCGGTATTTATCCGCATTTAAATTGCATCTCTTATAATTTTCTTAGACATATTTATTCCTAGCATTGCATTATAAAAATTCTACGCCCCATATAAATAATTTTATGGTGTGTAACAACCCGTCAAAAATATTTTATCGTGGTGGCACAAAAATTTATCATTTCATGCATTCAAATTAGTTTACCTTCGTTTAAATTTCTGCATTGTTTATAAATTTATCATGGCATTTAGTGCTTGGTGGGCCCCTCACCATGGGTCCCACATGTCATAGACTACACAACATACATCCCATCACATTATTTCATCCACTTCCACTCACCTCCACTATCCTCTCTTTTGCACCTCCAATTCCACCCAACCGACAAAAATTTCTGGATTGACAAAAGATCACGCAATGGCATGTGAAGGGGCAGCCAGGATGGCCACCCTGGGTGGGCGGCCGCCCCCACCATTGAGGCGCCCACCTCCTCACCTCCTCCTCTATAAATAGGCCTCCTCCCATGGCTTCCTTGCACCACCCACACTCCAGAATTTCAGCCAAACCACCTGCTCTCGACTTCGAGTTTTCTGGAGAGAGCTAGAGAGAAGAAGAGAAGAGTAGGAAGAGAGTGAGTAGAGAAATTAGAGAGTGAGCAAGAGTTTAGTAGCAAGTGAAGAAGGGGATAGTGCTGAGTAGATCATCATAAAATTAGTGGAGATGCTGTTCAAATAGAGTAAAGCCAATCTAAAATTAAGGGGAGGTTCTGTGGAAAATCAAGACCTGAAGTTTAGAAACTTTGTCATGAAGAACGACTAACCCCTGGACCGCTAACCCTGGATAGCTAACCACTAACCTTGTGCTAATCTTTCTCTCCACTAGTGTTTGTTTTTGTTTCTATTGAGCAAATTGCAGGATGAAGGGCGTCTTCAAGGGGATCACTGGAACCATCAAGAACATCAGGACAAGGAGTTCTTCTCGCCAGAACTCGGTGGCTAGTTCCGACATGAGTGTCGACCCACCACCAACAACACCTGCAGCAGCACCTGCATCACCACCAGCATCTCAAAGAGTTCTCATGAGAACATTCGACCTCGTCCTGAGGACCACCCAGGAGAAGGAGATATACAAGAAGCTCAAGAACAAGCACTTCACCCACACGCCAGTCATTGACCCGACACTTCTGCTAGACACTGGTATGGCTCATGAATTTGACACAATTTTTCCGCTAGTTGGTTGGACTTTCTTTGCAAACCTCACTGAGAAAGGGATCAGGCTCTTGACCATAGAATTCCTTAGCACCCTCCGACACACAGAAAATGGGGTTTATTTTAGAATGTTTGCTCTGGAATATTCTGTCTCATGGAGAAACCTTAGCGACCTCCTAGGTTTCCCTCAAGATGCCATCATAGACTTAAATGTAGCACTAGGTGATTTTGACACACAAAGGTTTTGGAGTTGCATTGCTAGAGGACCTTATCACTTAGCGCACCGCACCGCAGACATAGAGCATCCTACGCTTAGATTTTTGCATCGCTGGATAGGAGCAACCTTTTTCCCCCGAGACGATGAAAGTAAGATCAGAATAGTCAACTTGCAGCTGATGTATGCAGCTGTTAAGAAGAAGAAAGTGTCTCCTGTCCACCTCTTGGTAAACCACTGGATGACTGTCCCCACTTACAAAGTAGGGAGAGTAGGCGTTTGTTCACTCATCACTCGCATCGCCACAAGCTTGAAATTGTTAGAGGGAGCCACTTTTGAGTACATTGGGCTTCATAGAGAATTTTATGACTACTACACTTTTGTCCAAGGTCACTTGCTGAAAAAGGTGAAGGGTGTTTTGTATGCAAAGTATGGAAATGCCGTGATCCGGTTACCTAACCCGGAGCTGGCTTTGTATCATGTGCAAGAATATCATGTTGAGTTGCAGGCAGAACCAGTGAATGAGAGAGCACCCCGAAGAGTCCGCTCGGAGAGGGTGACAGGAAATCGTGAACCCGTTTGGCGTGGTGCCAAAACCGCCCAAGAAGGACCAGCACATGCCAGTTTTAATGAGTGGAATGTACCTCATCACCACTCACTAAACTCATTGGTGTACCCACCACAGAGCCAACCACATCAACCATTCTATGGTTTCTACCCACCATACACCACCCCAGGAACATCAGAGCCAGGACCATCAGACGCAGGACCCTCACAACCACCAAGATACTCTTGTGACCCCTTTGGTACAACCGATGAAGAAGAAGAACCCCACCATGACTTTGAGCCACGTCGCCACTCCGATGCCATCGGATTCATTTTCACCCAGCAGCACTATGATGAACAGCTAGCATTCCAGCACAACACCATCGCCACTCTGAATCGCCATGATCAGAGGTGGAATGACTGTTGGTATTTCTTAACGTATGCAGAGAATCCGCAAGCGCACGGAAGTACCGTTGTAGCCTTCACCCGGAAGTATTCAGGGTATCGTATTTTCCACAGGGAACGGAGATATTTCTTCTAGCTAATTCGTCCAAGGAACAACACAAGGGTAGAGATAGAAAGGTGGTAGAGATGGATCCCTATAGCTTTAAGGCCTTAGGATAGCATTGCCATACTTCTACTCGCTCACTTCGGGCACCGGATAACACCTGGTCTGCCAGGTGTTGCCGGCCTACGGCTCTACGCCGCACCCGGACGTGGGGGATTACAAGGGACGGACAGGGCTGTCACCTCCTGCCGCCTACCCCTCAACCGTGGAGTGTGAGGCAAACGAAGGTAGTGTCAGCCTAGACACCATGTCTACACTGACAACTACTACTCTAGCGTGTTAACAAGGCTTACCCGTTCCCGGGGTCCTTCTACTAGAGCACCCGTCACAAGGACGAACGACGAACCCATGATCAAGAGAAGGTCAAGCTCAACTAAACAAAATACATAAAAGACTATAGGTGACACGAACACTTACTTAGCCAAGATCCCGCTAAGGAGCCAAGTAGTTGCTCGTAGAGGTACAAGCTCGGGGAGACACCGACAAGCCCGGCGCTTCCCCGCTCTCGCCCTCACATCTCTCTTTCTCTCTTTATAGCTACTAGGGCATAGCCCTTTAGAATGGACCTCTAGTGGTAGTGGTGCTCTTCTCCCTTGAATGGTTGATGGTGAATGAGGAGGAAAAAGCCCCTTTTATATCTAGAGAGGAGGGGGTCATTGTAAATGTGTCATCCCCACTTGGAAGGTGGCAAACCAACCTCCATACGTCGGTTTGAGAAGCAAGGAACCTGGACGCACCCTAGAACCGACCTCCCAGCGAGTTAATGCACCGACCTGCAAAGGTGGGACCAGTTTGGCAGCCACGCGGGCGCGCTCGCGCCCCTGGCGCGCTCGCGCCAACTCCAAGGCCGTTTGGGCTGAAATTTGGTGAGTGGATGGTCCTCGTCGATAGCTTTCCAACGCATATTCATTTGCCTGAATCGGAGTCCGTATGTGTGAGATATGGCCTGTTTACCGAGGCCCACTCATCCAGCCCGAGATGGAGTTGGACCGGGTTTTGGTATTCCACCTCTTGGGTTTATGTTGGGCTTTTTGGCCCATGTTTGAGACCCAAGATTGTCGGGTAAATGGGCCACCTTCTTATTCATGGTTTTCTTATGTTTGTTGGCCCATTTGTGTGCATTTCCGGAGTTGCCTTCCTGCAAGCGACAATCACCGAAACTCGTGGAATATGTTAGTGCAAAGCCCTATTTGCTAAGTTTGGGTAGATTTTATATCCTCATTGGCGGTCTAAAAAAATGCGATAAGGACCGCCAACAATGACCAGCACCAGTGGAACCAAAACACCTCCCAGACACTAGGCACCATTCAAGAGAACCAGGGAGAAGCCGCCTCCATGTTGCATAGCTTGGTGGACCTGATGCACATCCACTACCCACCACCGCCGCCGCAAGACTAGCTTGGGGGAGGACCCCCATTATCAAAATAAGTATTTCTTTCCTTTTATTTCAGTTTGTTTGTTTTTCAATTTGTTTTATGCATCTAAAAAATCAGAAAACTAGAAAAAACCCAATAAAAATTTGCTTGTTGTTTCAAGAATTTGTTTAGTTTGCTTTCTTTAAGTATGTTTGCTTACATTTCAAGTTTGCCTTAAGATGAAAACCAAATAAAAAGAGTGTGTAAGTTTGCTTTCAATTCAGTTTGCTATAAATAAAATTGTGTAGAATTGAGGACTGCATGATGGAAATGATGAATAGTTGCTCTGCCGTAATTCTTTGCAAGTACCTAGCTTTAATTTTGAGTTCTCCCAAGATTTGGATACACTGTTTGACAACTGGATTTACTCTACACCTTAACCTGTGGGAGCATATGCTTAAACTAAGTCTAGGTAGTTGACGGGCATGATATGATGATAGTCTGAGCTGCTGTTCATTGTGTTCCAAAGTGCCACTAAATTCTGGAGATTTGTTTGTGAAAATTATAAATGTTTCATGATGAGTTCCTTATATGACAGAGAGTTAAAATTCCTACCACAGCCAAACTTGATCATTAGAATAGGAAGCCTCGTCTTTTTGTTAGGGCTCGTGCTGTCGGCTATGTTGTATCCTTATGAACTCATCATACAGCTAAATCCTGGTTTCATACACTCACATTCACCCCTGCTACTTCTACCCTGGAAGTACGCACCACATAAAGCCTACTATCATTCATTGAAATTGTTCTACTCTTACACTGAGAGTGAACACCCAAAAATATCCCCCTGTTCATTTTTGCTAGCTATTTATCCAAGATCAATGCTCCAAGTATCATTTGTTATTCCGATGTGAAGTTGTCATATGAAGAAGTGTTCCATTCAAAAAGTATTTCATTCCTTTTTGGGCTGCAAAAATTATATAAAAAAAGAGAGAAAAAGAAAGAAAGATTTATGAGCCCAGTCTTTGTCAAGTTTCCAAGTTCAAGTTCCAAGAAGTTCAAGTGTTGAAGTAGTTCCAAGTTTCTTCCAAATAAAGGAGCATTGATAGTTCTTACTGTGCACCCCTTCTCCTCCCACAAATATTTCTCTCTATTTACATCATCCACATATAAAACCACACATGCACACACCGATTGGTTGTATGTTGAGTTCCTTCAGATCCATGGTTTGATCAGGCCAATGCATTAGTTCACCACACCTATAAGCTCCACATAAGCCTTTATTAGAGTAGGGTGAGAGAGAGAGTGAAGGCTCATCTATATGCCTTGAACCACAAATACCACATACTCTGAGAGTAAGAGAGAAGGCATACTTCCTTTCAATGCCTTAGAGAGGATCCAAAAATACCACATAGTAAGAGACTTGAAAGGGTCATACTAAGGAACTCTGAGTTTTATTGAAAATCTTATAAAAACTCCAGAACAGAGGTGGAACAACAGAGCATGAGACAATAGTGCTTGACTTAATTGTTCTGTATTTCAACTACTCAAGACCCAAGTGTAGGTAAAAGCCCCATGGTTGAAAGAAACATGAGCAAGTTTGGGAGTTATGATAGTTCACTCTAGTCTAGGGATGAATTCTTGTTTAGAGCATGTGTGTTTGTAAAGTATGAAAGCATTGCAGCAACTTGTAACAGAACCGACCAACTAATTTAATTACGAAGCACTAATCAAGCTGACGTGGCAACTAATTAGAACTTAGTAACCAAACCAGCCCGGTAGTCCAGAAAACCACGAAGGATTTTCGCACAAACATCAAGTAACATCCCAGACTGGTAAAGGCTCAACGAACAACCATCCATAATATTACATAAAAGTTCTCAAATAGATAGTACATAACATAATTTAGTTATTACAGACCAAGTTCTCAACATAGCGCGGAAGCAAATTGTTTAACAAGTTCTCAAACACACCCCAAATGTTTTAGAAACATAGTGCCATGTCCTTCATCATACTCCACAAAAGAAAGGGGGCGACAACTGGAATGATCGTGCCCACGATCTACTCATCTCCGACCGCAGGATGAAGGCAGGTCGGGCAATAGCCATAAAACATTTCCCCATCTGCAACAACAATTGGGAATTGCACCCTGAGTACATTGTACTCAGCAAGACTTAACCGTCTAAAAGAAAATAAAGACACTTTGGTGGATGCCAGGCTGTATGTGGGTTAGCCGACTTCTTTCTTTGCCAAAAGATGAGCTTTTAAATCTTCATTTAGTGATAAAGAACTCTCTAGCTTATCCCATTAGGTTGTTACCTAACCATACTAAGTTAGCATCCTGCACTAGTCATCATTTTAGTAGAAGCAACCAATCTAATTAACATCACCGTATTGATTGAATAATCATTAAACCATCATGTAGAAAACATAACCAACTCACTTTTCAAATCTTATTTGCGGCACCGTAACTGCTCGGTCAAGTTAGTCGCTATCCAGGACCGATGGCGATTATAATCGTTTGCAAACCAGCTGGCGGGTATTCCATCACACAAACCACACTCACTGGCCAGAGTGAGCGACAGTCACCACGATCTACTCGGGAAACGCGGGATCAACAACTCATCACCATGACCAAGGAAACTCCCGGCTGCCAACAGGTAAGCATGCCCATCAAATGACACCGCTCCATCTTAAGGACTCACGACCGGGCCCTTGTTTACTACCACCCCCATCGCCGGCATGGATACCTGGAAGTTGAAACACGGCCCAAGTAGATTCAAGGCTTCGCGGTCGGGCACCCTCGCCCTTCCAGCTATATGTGAGGCACTGTTCAAAATGATCCGAGGACGCTCGTGTGCCATGATATATTAAGGGTGATTTCATCATGGCCACATGGTTATGTTCTACAATCTACCAACATCATCATCAATCCAGGGGTAGTAACACCTACCATTCGCGAGTGATAGTCGATCACTCGGCTTCTACCGACTAGTTAGCAAGCTAAGCATTATCGAAACCTCAACCTAATAATAGGATATTTATGGTAGCAGGATAGTCCTAGTGCATCTCTAAGTCTCCATATCAACTCCTATAACGTAATGCAGCATAATAAATAAAGGACTCAAATTTAAAACATTGCATAAACATAGGAGGATGCATCGGGGCTTGCCTTTGACAAACGAGCTGGGCACGTGGTTAGGACAGTCAGGAAGGTCAGCTTCTGGAACCTCCTCCTCGGCTACCTCCTGCAGCTCGGGCTCCTGAGGATCCTCCACGTCCTGCTCCTCGTACTGCGGGTTGTTGCCTAGCGATCCTGTATGGTGCAAATGCCGAAAGTAAATACAAGTGTTGCTGTAGGAATGATGTAATGATGTCATGATCAAGTATACCACAGCAATATATATCAAATACAAGCTAGGCGTACCATCCTTCATGCAACTCAAGTACTAAAACCCGATAAAAGAGAGTAGACCACAACAGCAAGTACTCTCTGGACAGCACAGAAAAATCCATAAAAATTACAGTAGCTAAAGCATGTATTAGATAGCCTACCACAGAAAATTCAACTCAAAATAGTGAGTACTTTGTCCTAAACAAAAATCACAAGGCAGTGCTAAACAGGGCACCTAAAAATACTTTGTACTACCAAAGTTCTCCAAATCACAAACCAGTGACATGTAGGTCTAAAGCATGAACTAAAAACAGGACATGTCAAGTTTCACAAGCATTGGACAAAGCATGAATTAATTATGAATTATTTAAGCAAGGTGACAATCATGGCACTAGAACAACAACTCTAAATTTTACCACAGAACATGATCAGGTAAGAGCTCAATCATATGAAGCATATCAAAACTAGACTAGCAAGGCAAGTCTCACATTTTTCTGAGCAACAGGTGATTTACTATGAATTTCTAAAGATATAAGCCATTTCAAGAAATTAAATAAAGTATAACAGAAAAGTATGCCAAAAGCCACATCTCATATTTTCTACAGAATCTACTGCTCATAAGAAAAATAACCCAATTTGAATCACCCCATTTGGACTAAAAATGACTGAGATATGAATTTTGGAAGATCAAAACTAAAATCTGGAAAACCCCTTTTCTTTTTCTGAAAATCGATCCTAAATTGCTAGGTACACCCCGAGTGTACCCAGGCTCTGGGTAAAAAGCTACGTGCACCCGACGGTTTGCACACGGCGCCGGGCTGACAAGTGGACCCCGAGGCCCCACTGGCCCACATGTCGGCCTCGCCGGCGTCGAGGACGCGATGGCCGGCGGCGAAACTTCGCCGGCGGCGGCGCTCGGGCGGAACCGAGGGCGACAAACGCATCCGTGCGTAGTTGCACACCCGCCGGACCAAGAAACGTGGCCTCCCGCGACCGGCAACTAAGGCGGCGGCGGTCGCCGACGGACGGCGGCGGCACGCATCGGCGAGCGGCGCACCGAGGCCGAGTCGAGCTCCACCAACACGCCTACGCGCTCTGCCTCTTCTTTCTAGACGTGACACGACCAAGAATAGGGAGGAATGGCGGCCCACGCCGTGGCTTGCCCTCGCCGGAGCGGCAATGGCGAGCTCGCCGGCGCAGCTCACACCCGTCGCTAGGCGACGCAGAGCTCGAGTTCGTCCTACCCCAGAGCTACGCCGCTTGCATGCGGCTCCCTAGCGCGGAAAAGGGCACTACGCGGAGCGGAGAAGCGGTGGCAATGGCTCGCCGGAGCCCCCAGGCGGCGGCCATGCCCGCGAGGAAAACGGCCAATGCGGCCCCGTACCTCGGTCGATTCAAGCGGCGCGAGGGTGGAAGAAGACAAAGACGAGGACGGCACACCCGATGCTGCCCTTAGCTTCGAGTTTCAACGGCTGGAACTCGAGCTAGGCGGCGGGGGGGTGAACGGCGGCCATGGCGGGTCGGAGGAGGAAGAAGAGAGGAAAGAGGAAGGGGGCAGCGGAGTGAATGAGGACGGGACGGGGCTCTGTCCCCTTTCCCGTTTCGGCAGGGGAAGGCGTGCGCGGGCGAGCGAGGCAGGCGGCGTGCGCCGCGTGGCGCGGGCGACGCCGACGTACGGTCGCCGACGCGCGGGCCCGAGGGCTGTGGGGGCGCCAGCGGGGCGTCGACGCGACCCTGTAGCCCGCCCTGTGGCGCTCCGCAGCGGATCCCCGGCGGCCACACAGCAAGCACGGGCGAGCCCCGGCGTACGGACGCCGCGTGGCGAGCGCCGGGCTCGACACCGTCGCCGGGAGGAAGAAGACGAGGGGAGGGGGACGCTGACAGGTGGGTCCCATCCCCTCTCAATTTCAAACTGAAATTTCAAACCCCTGTATCTCCTAAACTATTTCGAATTAGGAAAAACTTCCAACATGAAAGTTTCTCAAATTTTCGAGATGAAAAACTTTCTTAACTACAGCTTTTGCTAAATCAGCTTGGTTTTGAAGATTCAAAAATCAGTTTGGAAAAATACTTTTAAAACTAATATTTTCAAACCCCCTTGCACTGTTTTTGCCCAAAACGAAGCCCTAAATCACATTTTCATAAATTGGTCCCAAAAGGAAAGTTTCTTGAAATATTTTTCTGCATAAATCATCTCAAAGCACCCAATTCAAATAAACAACCTATCTAGCACCTTAAAGTATATTTGCTTGCACACTTAAGCTAATAAACAACCTAAGCATGAATATTTACTTCCAACTAATCAAACAAAGCATTCCCTAGTCTATCACTCACATGATGAGGTGCTTATGCAAATGATGACATGATTAGAGTAGTTTAATTAGTGCTTAACACTGGAGGTGTTACACAACTCCTGATCCATCTTCTGTAGCTATTTGCTCAAGGACGAGCAAAGGGTAAGCTTGGGGGAGTTTGTTGACGGTTGTTAATGATCAATTTTACATGTCAACCAGAGAGAGAAAGAGGGGTCTAATCTGTTCACCACCATAGACTTAGGGTTTAAACTGACAAATTCCACAAGTTTTGGTGAATATGTGTTTTCGCAGGGGATTATCAGGAAAACATCCAAGGAGGCCCACATGTCAGGATTACATAGAGAGAAAGACCGAACGGGTAAAAAAGAACAATCTGGAAGACTCGGAAAGGCAACCCCTGGAAGCGGAGCCCCACCTGTCATTGATAGGGGGCGGCTGACTCTAGGTGTGGGGCGACCGCCTCTCCACCTCCACCAATCAGGTGGAGCCTCGCGGATCCTGCCTCCACCGACCTTGAGGAGCAATAATTATCGTCCATTTAGGTCGGTTTGATCCGATGGCTGTGGTTCCTTCAAGGGGGCTATATATTCGGGCCCCTCCCCCCGGGTGAAACCCTAATTCATTCAAGAATTCATTATTCGAGAGGTAGCCATCAAGCAAAGCCGGGGTTTAGAGAGATCTCTCCACCGTAGAATTAGAATAGCTACTCTAGTTCTTCAAGTTCTACATAGGTTTAGACTAGATAGAGGAAGAATCGGGCGCTGTGCTCGAGTCGGATCTTCATCATCGAATTTGGTATTATCTTGTATCTATTCTTGTGACTTTATTCTAATATCATTATGTTTCTATTTATTATGTTCCTAGTTTATTCTAGTTCTACATTTGATATGGTTATGATCGATAATAAATTTATGTATATGTTTGCAAAGCGCTTAGCTCTCTTCGCGAGAGGGTTAGGTGGTAGATTTCATGTGAGCATGGTGCTTAGATGCCGTTTACCTGCAAATGCACCCTATTGGCCGGGTCGTGTGGTAGATCGCGGAAGTGACAGTTCCGTTGAGTCCTTTGTATTCCATCCTCCGTTGGTAGGTCTAGCAGAACCAAAGTTGCATAGTAAGTCTTGCTATGTCTTGGCTTGTTATAGCAATGATCCTTATACATAGATAAAGAGTCTTTTGTGCTGTATATGATAGTGTAGAATTGGAGTAGATGAATGACTTAGTAGATTAGAACCTACATAGGATTTCTATTTCTTGTGCTAATTAGATGTCAACCTACCTTATGTTGAGTAGTCTATATCTAATCTCTGTGTGATTTATACCCTGAGCTTATTACTTTATATTCTCTTATTTATCACCCCTCCGCCAAAGTATGTGACAGTGCAATCAATCACTCATAAGTAGTGGTGTTTAGCAAGTTTATCTCATTGTTTAAGTCCTTAGTTCTTTCCCTTGAGCTAAATATAAATTATGATACCTAGAATACTTCCCGGTAAAATTCTACGATGGTGTATTATCTGTTCGCTTGCGGATCCCATATTTTCTTGACTAGAGGAGCAGTTTCTATACCAACACTTCTGGCGCCATGCTAGGGATGACAACTTAGCGTGAGTGGTGTTAGAGGTGTCAACACTGTGCAAACCTGGTCATGAACAAATCTAGCAGATTTGTTTACAAGGGCTCTATCAGCCTCTTGCTTCCAAGAATATATCTATAGAAAGGGCATAAGACGGTTTAGAAGGTTGTTGTGTTCAGGGGGAGAATACTCCCTGAGTAATAGTCCATAATTGTGATCTAGAAGATCATAATCTGGTCCTGAAGACCAGTAGGTCCTGAAGACCTAATGATTGCATGTTGGTCTTAAAGATCTGATCCTGAAGATCAAACTGTTTTACTCTTTTTCCCTTGGTGAGTTTTTCCCCCCACCGGGTTTTCTTACGCAAAGTTTTTAATGAGGCAACAGGCGCGACACAACTTGCGCGTGTCATGTACTCTTTTCTCCAACCTTTTTTCCCACTGGGTTTTTGGTGGAGTTTTTGACGAGGCATGCACACAGGTGCAAATCACCCAAGGGGGAAGCATTGTGAATCAAAGCATAAAAGCATATTTAATGGAATTTGAGATAAGGAAGATTACAAGTTGGTCCTGAAGACCAATAGGTCCCGAAGACCTATCTTGTGTTGGTTTGTCCTGAAGACTTGAACCAACTGCTGTACTCTTTTTTCCTTGATGAGTTTTTCCCACTGGGTTTTCTCATGCAAGGTTTTTAACGAGGCAACAGGCAATGCATAAGTGATGCATGTGATGCACTCTTTCTCCTACCCTTTTTTCCTATTGAGTTTTTGGGAGGAGTTTTAACGAGGCATACACATAGCATAAATTTGGCCAAGGAGGAGTGTTATAAGTCAAAGTCTTCAGCAGTATATGAATACAAGACTTTGAATATTGTGACCAAATTATTGAAGAGAGGAAAAGAATGTCAAGGAGTTCAAACACTGTAACTTTAGCTCTCTTGGCTATATATAGAGAGCCACTTTCAGTTGTAAGCGACACAGAAAGAAAGTGAATAAACATAACTCCCTCTTCCTCTCCATTCTTGTTCATCTGTGTGCTTGTGATTGTGTGTGTGTCGAATAACCGATTTCTTAACAATTGTCACTCCCCCGGCTCCTATGTGCCCTGTCCCAGCTCCGATCCTTCATGGATGCCCTACATGTATGTCCTGTGTTCCGTCAAAACTTGTGGCTGCGATTAATTAGCGTTGCCTTCAGCTGTCTGTTGGCAGATCTTAACGCAATCACTAGAATTAGGTAAATGCGACTGGCGTCTGGTAGCTAAGCCTACTGCAAACCCGAACTACCACCAGAGAGAGGGTGTCACAATTCCTCTTCCGGTAATAGCCTAAGAATGCTAAGCTAAGCTAGACTCTAGTGACGACGTAAGACTAACCAAGGGTAACTCTGCAAGCGCACAGGTACCGCTGTAGCACTTCAACCAGGTGAGTATTCCGGTGTCGAATTTGTAGTTCGCTCACGGGAAGCGGATTAAGACTCTCTAGCAAATGTGTGATGGAAACCCGTGGTGGTTCTACTCAATCTAAGCTATTGCAATTGATAAAGGGGGTGAGTGTTGATATGAGTGATAAACTAAGGGTAACTAGTAGGTAGCTAGCTAGGTGGGAGGACAACGAGTGAGTAAGGACTCCTATGTATCTAACTATACTTCTGTATTCTAATCTAACTAGTGTAACGACTTAACTAAACTAATGCCTAGACCATCGATGTGATAGGGGAAATCGGGACAAATAGGAGGGTTGTGTTCCCTGTGGGACTAACTCCTATTCCAGTGGACCTTTGACTTTAATGGGCGCCCTACAGCCTATCCCTGATGCAAATAGATATAACTGGAAGACTGCATTCTGTCACAACCGCCCCCGCTAATATACGTCGGAAAGTGAATGGACTTACCAATCAGAAGTGAATGGAATTACCAATCAACGATAGGGTGCATCCACTATTAAGCACTAGCCTAAGCACCTCGCCTAATCTAGTCTTAAGACTCCGGCTACCACGTAAGTAACCTCGGCCCCAGTTGGTAGTGAAACACACACAAAGGATCTAGACACTAAACTAGTTCAGACTCTACACTAACAAGACTAAGACACAACACTACTACACTAGTATAGCGGCACTAAGTAAATACGAAAGTAAAGTACTCAAAGTAAAGACTTAATAAAGTAAAGCAATACTATATTAATATAAGAAAAGTACTTCGAAAGTAAAGGTACAAGAGCTATACCAGATTCTCCAGAAGACGACTCCGGAGACCCGAGCTTCACTCGACTCGACTCTAACTCCCACTCTAGACTAGACTACACTACTCTTGATCTCCCAAGAGAGTTTGAGCTTGAGAACACTAATGTGAACTACTTGGGGACACTTTACAATGAGGGACTAGGGGGGTATTTATAGTGGAGGTGAAGCAGGGGTTACTCCAGCGCCACGTCAGCGATCCGTGTGCTCTCCGCCATGCGCCGTTGGATCAAACCGACCTTCAACCGACTTGAATGGACGTCTCTCGGTGCAGGACACGTGGGAGTCATGCAGGAAGGCGGTGGAAGCAAACCGACCTTGAGTGGGGCCCATGTGCAGGTCGGCCGACCTAGGTCTGGCTGACCTGTGGGTCCCACTGGCCTTCTAGAAGGTCCAGGTGGCAGTGGGAGCAGTGCCAAGGTGTCTGGCCACCAAAGGTGGGTCGGCCGACCTGGCCCTGGACCCCTGGTCCACGTAGCAGCTTCCTGGTGTTGTCCTGGCTTGTCACATGTAGTCTTGTCCTGAAGTTGGGTTCACTTAATATCTTGCTTGCTTCTATGTGTATCCTGGGTCCATTGTACCAATGCTTAACACGGAATTTGGTCGGGGAATATGACCAGGTGGACCCGCAGCGCGAGAGAGAGATTCGGCAAATGCATATGCGGTCGGCTAATTTCCATGTGTTCGGCAAATGGCCAAGCGGTCGGCAACCGCTTCGTTTGAAGGCGGAAAAAGGAAAGGGAAGCTGATCGAAAAGGGAAGGAGTCGTGATGGTCAAGGACTCCGATTATGGATAGAGTTAGCGTGTTTTTGTCTTTCCAATTTTGTTTAGATAGTTCGTAAGTGCTTAGGACTCATGTCCTGTCCAGGGTATAAATATAAACACTCGACCATTGTAATTGTTGACATTTCTAACGCCACTCAGTGTTAGGTTGTCATCCCCAACATGGCGCCAAAAATGCTTTGTACTAAATAATGCAACTGCTACTAGAAATAAATATGGGATCCGCAGCGCACGATAATACCGATGTAGCATTTTAACCAGGAGTATCCAGGTATCGTTATTTATATTTTTACCACTTGGGAAGGGAATGCACTTGGATAATGAGTGATGAGCAATGCACATCTTTGTAATGGAGAGCTTAACCTTGTCGTATCGATCATCTCATACGGGGTAAGTGTCACATAAAATATAGGAATGAATGATAAATGACATAAGATAAATGAGAGCATTTAGCCACATAAAATAATAGTAATAAGCCATCTCAACTTAGCACTCTAAGCTTATAACACTAGCATGGACTAGGACGATCTAGGGTATAATCCTATGTTATTCTAACTATAAGGTCAAAGCATACAATGATTAGTGCAAGAACATCTAGCAAT
Source organism: Themeda triandra (assembly GCA_018135685.1). Lineage (NCBI taxonomy): Eukaryota > Viridiplantae > Streptophyta > Magnoliopsida > Poales > Poaceae > Themeda > Themeda triandra. The sequence goes on along the minus strand of JAENPR010000131.1, from coordinate 77,292 downwards.
CATGGCGGGAAAAGGTTACATCTATGCATAGTGATATTACCGGAAGACAAGAGACATAGCAATGACTTCAATGTAATAGGTTGTTCTACTAAGACCTACCAACGGGGATGGAATACAAAGGACTCAACGGAACCGTCACTTCCGCGATCTACCACACGACCCGGCCAATAGGGTGTAATCGCGAGATAAATACAATCTAGGCACCACGCCTACACAATATTTACCACTCACCCATCGATCTAATGAGTAAGCGCTATACGATCCTATGCATAAACATAATTCTAGTCCAACTATGCTAAACATATAATCAAAGTAAACTAAGAACAATATAATTGAGAACGTAATCAAATAGAGCAAAGTCAAGTCGATATAATAGAATAGAATAAAGTACTACTCATAGTATCACGAACAATGATGAATATTACAAGAATGTAGAGGGGAATTACCAAGAACTCCGACAGATCCGGACTCCAAGCTAGGCTTGATTCCCTCTAGATCTATTCCTATGTAGCTATGCTACTAAACTATGGAGCTCTAATTGAGATGGTGGCTCGCTTCTCCGAATTCGATGAGAGAATGAACTCTTGAATGAATTAGCTTAGGATTCGGGTTTCACCCGGGGGCCGGGGCTCGAATATATAGCCCCTAGGATTAACCACGGCCCTCGGATCAAACCGACCTAAATGGACGATAATTATTCATCCTCAAAGGCGGTGGAGGCGGGATCCACGAGACTCCACCCGATTGGTGGAGGTGGGGAGTCGGCCGACTCCCCCGGGTCGGCCGACCGGCCACCCCGCTGTGTGGGCCCCCGGCTTCCGGGGTTTGCCTTCTCGAGTCTTCTAGATTATACAATTTTACCCGTTCGGTCTTTATCTCTATGTAATCATGACATGTGGGCCTCCTTTGGTTCTCTTTCCGATAACCCCCCGCGAAATAGACAATCACCAAAACTCGTGGAATTCTGTTAGTGTAACCCCTATATCTAACAGGTGAACTCATATTAGTCCTTTCTCTTGCTGCGTTGACGGTATAAAATTGATACTTAACGACCGTCAACAAACTCCCCCAAGCTTACCTTTTGCTCGTCCCCGAGCAAAGATAGACTCGATGATGGATCGGAGTTGCTACAATACTTTCACTCCTCACAAGTACACATGCGTTCAAACAAGAACTCTCCTCCGGATTAGAGTGAACTATCCCGACTCAAAACTCACTCATATTACCTTTCACCATGGGGCTTGTAACCGTCACTTGGGTCTTGAGTAGTTGAAAGATAGAACGGTCAAGTCAAGCGCCATGTTTCTCGCTCTTTGATCAACTATTATCCCGGAGTTTTTGCAAGGTTTTGAAATAAAAACTCGAGTTCCTTGTATGAACCTTTCAAGTCTCTCATTTGTGGTATTTCGGATCCTCTCTAAGGCATGAGTAGTGTATGCCTTCTCTCTTCTCTCGAATATGTGATATTTATGGAACTAAGGCATAGTGGAAAGTGCCTTCTCTCTCTCACCCTACTTTCTAATAGGCTTATGTGGAGCTCATAGGTGGGGAGACACTCAAACTCACTTGCATATATTGCATAGTTAAGACATGGATCCAATAGGAACTAAAATAATAATAAAGTCATATGTGCATGTGAATGAGGAAATGGAATGGATGAGATGATGATAGGATGATGGTGATAAGGAAATGATTACGAGGGGTACTCAACCGGTGAACATCTACTTCTACACTCGCTCCTTTGGGGATAACATGACTCCCTTTATTCGGAAACCTTGAAACTTTCTTGAATGGAAGGACTTGGCTACTCTTTCTTTTTCTTTCTTTCTTCTTTTCTTTTCTTTTTTTTTTTTTTTTTTTTTTTTTTTTTTTTTTTTTAGAGCAACCAATCCTCCGAAAGCGAAACTTTAGCACGGGGAGTGTATAACTTGAAATGATAATGACTAGAGCTTTTATGTAGGCAAATAGAACGGCGATGATTATGTCTAGATGTTCACTCCTAGAATAGGAGTAGAACCTTTTCTGGATGATGTGAAATGAATGGCGTATGTATATGTGGATGGATGAATGGATGGATGCGTACTCCCGGTGTAGGAGCAGCATAAGTGCGTGTCTCTAAGGTAGAGATAGCACAATATGTGGGGAATGCGTACTCCCGGGATAGGAGCAAAGATAGGTGCGTATCTCCGGGTAGAGATAGCACGATATGTGGTGGATATGGATCTATATGTGGGTGGTACTTCGAGGAACGAAGTAGCACATAATGAATGTAGTATTTATAAAATGGGTGCGTGCTTCTGAGGACAGAAGTAGCATAGATCAATGGATGGAGAGCACATAGTATTGACTTTATCTGCGTGACTAATTCCTTATGGGTCCACAACATAACCACACTCAATGCCTATAAAGTCTACACTCAAATCTACAATATGATCTATTTAAACAGAGATGGGTTTTCCTAATCTAGTAAGCATGAATGTATGGTCAGTGGTAGGAATTTAAACTCTCATCATAAAGGAACTCATCATGCAGGAATTTAATATTTTTTTAAGATAAACTCTCCGAACTCTAGTATCTCTAGGAACAAGATGGACAAAGACTCAAAACCTTCCCATATCATACCCGTCAACCACCTAGACTTAGATCAAGTGTTCGCTACCCACAAGTTTCGGGTTCAAAGCAAATCTCAAATCTAAACAAATTGTGTCCAAAACTCGGGAGAGTGCAAGGTTGAAAACTAGGTACTTGAAAGGAATTACGAGAGCAACTATTCATCATCTCCATGTAGAGTTTATTCTAGGGATCACTTTTAAAGACAGTTGCAAGAGCTCTCCAAAAATAGAAAAGATAAATAAGGAAATCTTTTTGGGTTTCTATGGTTATGCATCTTTTTTAGTTGTTTTAATCAAAGCACACTCTAATAAAGCATAAATAGATAAGTTGGAAACACTTAGCTTGGTACACGGGGGATGCTTTCCCCCAAGCCGGATGTTGACATAGTCTCGGCGATGTTGCCGACGGGCACCGAAGACGTTCTAGTCCTCCGGGGAGTGTCGTAGATAGTTGCTTTGTTGGAGACGGCATTCAATTTTCGCGGGCAGCACTCCGACGGGGATTGGATGTCCTTCGCTTGTTAGCTCTTCATGATCCTTGATGTTACGTGAAGCTCAAATAGACAACAAAGCTTGTGGAACTGATTAAGCGTTAGTGATAAAACCTCTAGGCCTTGGTTGTCTAGAACTTTCTTAACTTAGACTTGTTCTAACGGGATCACAAGAATTATTTTTTTATTTTTTTTTTTTTTTTTTTTTTTTTTTTTTTTTTTTTTTTTTTTTTATTATTTAAGGAATGCGAGACGGGGGAAATAAATATGCTTTGAGAAATTATTTTTGTGCCACCACAGTGAATGACTATCCACATGGGGCTTGACGATTTTACGGATGCAAATGCACAACATCTTTATTTTCTTTTCAAATGCGGAGATAAAAGAGTAAAGATGCAACTAAGATGCAAGTAGGGAAATAAATATACTAAGGTAAAAAATATAATGCTGAAAAGTAATGCGATAAATACCAAGTTACCTCTTGGCGCGGCGTTCGGTGGTTTTAAGTCCTCCGAACAGGACTTGTCATGTTCGCTCATTTTTCAAGGGCGCATTGGCCGGCGCCTCGATGACGTCGCCTCTTGTGTAGGAATTGATTCGATTTTGCTTTTACCTTCCACACCTTCTTTGTTGGAGAGGGTGACCTTGAGGAGGAAGCTTCTTGGACCACTTGTTTCTCTTCTCGTTGGTAGCACCTCTTCGGTTCTTCTATAATGTTCTTGTCTTCGGGGTACCGGTCTTCATATCTTGACACTTCTCCCTCATAGTTAGCCCATCCATCTCGTAGTGATGTTCTTCTTGTTCGCGACGGTACGCTGCCTTCTCCTTGTTCTGTTCTTCTTGGGCTCTTCGGTGATTATATAATTATTGTTGAAGTAGCGGCGTACCTTCTCGGTGGGAAAGTGGAAATGGATCTCTCCCGTCCCGATATAGATGATAGCTCGGGTGGTGTTCGAAATGGTCTTCCTAGGATGATTGGAGGATCGTAGTCATCTCCCATGTCAATGACTAGGAAGTCTCGTAGGGACATAATGGTCATCTATCGGATGAGGACATCCTTCACTTCTCCTTCGACGAAGCGGAATGTCCGGTCCGCCATCCGCAGCCGTGCATAGGTAGGCTCCAAAGGCATAGTGCCATATAGATACTCATAAGTTACCTTGGCCATAATGTTGACGCCCGATCCGGTGTCACATGCCTTTATTGAAAGAGCTTCGTTGATGGAGCATTGAATGGTTGGGACACACGGGTCATCCTTCTTGATTAGACGTGGGGATCCGAGTAAGTGGTCATGCTCCCCGTGGACCGCGGTGACCATCCTCACTGTCTCCGTCTTCTTGGTCTTCTTATCTTTGTTCTTGCTCTTCTTAGCCGGATTCTTCTTCTTCTCACTTTGTTCGTTGATGAGGGTGTCTTTGAACCTGCTAGGCACTCTGTTCTTGAAGAAGAAGGTTTCTCGCTTGCCCTTGATGTTGAAGATGATCTTGGCGGTGTTGGCATACATGATGGCTCCGGCGGTGTTCAAGAATGGTCGTCCCAAAATGACAGGGGACCTTTCATCACCGCCGTATCCACTACCACGAAGTCTGTTGGAACATACGAGTTGCCTACTCGTACACATATGTCTTCAAGTACTCCCAAAGGAACACGAAGTGACCGATCTCGCAAGCCGTAAGCACATGGTTGTGTATGCTAAGGGGCATCGAATAGCTTCTCATATATCACTCTTGGCATAATGTTGATGCTTGCACCGAAGTCACAGTTGCCTCATTAAAGTTAATACTTCCAATGGAGATCGGAATGACGGTCTCCCCCGGATCGCCCTTCTTGATTGGCGAGTTGAGTCAATCCATGACCCCTTCGATGGATCACTCCGGCTATCTTCTACATTGAATATATCAACAAGATTTGCGATCTCGAGCTCTTCGGGTTGTCCCGCCCGGTTTACCTTGACCGGTTGAGGGAGCAAGGTTAACAAGCCGTTGTACCCGCGACTCAAGTATCTTGTTGAAGCTGAAGTGACTCTTGATGGCATTGGAAAAGCCATCCATTCTTCTTGCCGAGTGTCTCTAGGATCTTGTCATTTGATGTCGGCTTCTTGGACAGTTGTCCATCATCTTGCCTTGGTTCGGCACTAGCTCTCTCAAAGGCGGCCGGTTGTAATTATTGTAGGAGGAGAGCTGTTACCTTGATAATTGCCCGAATAGTTAGGCCTCTGCTGATTCCAACCTTGATTCTGCGAGGACGGTAGTAATTATTGTTGTTGTTGTTGTTGAGGTAGTTCACGTCCTCCTTCCCGCCTCGGGCGGTTAGCACCTGTGTGCCCAGTCTCTCCACACTCTTCACATGTCATGCGAGCATCATGTATATGCATGACTTCTTTCTTCTGTGGCTCTCTCATCGAGCCTCTTCATTAGTAGATCCATTTTGGCGAGACGGCATGTCTACCTCCTTCAAATGGTGCATTCCTCCTCCTCTCTTGCGGGTCTCGAGTTCTTTCTTCACTCCAACCTTGGTTGGATGCCATCTTCTCCACAAGAGCCGTGGCTTGAGGAATAGTGAGTGATAAGAATGCACCTCCGGCGGCGGCATCCATCGTCTCACGTGTCTTTGTTGCTTTGAGCCCATGGTAGAATGTCCGCATGAGCGCCAATTCTCCATGCCATGATGAGGACACTCGAGGATGTAATCTTGAAAGCGCTCCCAAGCTTCGGGACAGTCTCATCATGGTGTTCTTTGAAAGCTTGATATCTTCCCGCGAAGAGCATTTGTCTTGCCCATTGGGAAGAACTTCGCCAAGAAATTGGTGGAACATAATGCCCACGTAGGATTCTTCTCCTTATTGGCGTAGAACCACCGCCGCTCTCCCCAAGAGTGAGAATGGAAAGAGGCGAAGTAGTATAGCATCTCCGGGGACGTCCTTGATAGTGAATGTGCTACAAATCTCCGGAAGTGTTGGAGATGAGCACTAGCATCTTCATGGGCCTTCCCACGAACCGGCTTGCTTGCACCATGTTGATTAGCGCAGGCTTGAGCTCAAAAGCTCCTTCGATGTCCGCAGTGGTCCAAGTACGAATGTTGTCCGTAGTTGGAGCCGAGAACTCGCGGAGTGACTTGTTCGCCATGGCTTCAAACGCCGGTGTCAAGTCTCGTACGAAAGGTTGACTTTCGCTTTCGACAAACTTCCAAGTTGAGTTGATGATGATGATGATTGATTGGTTTTCTTCAACTTGCTTCGGCCTTCCCGAATAAAGCTTCGGATTGTCAATATAATTATCGGGAAGAATTGTCTTGATTACCCCGCATAAAATACACAAGTAGACAAAACAAGGGTAATCCCGTAGAGATGGGTTAGTATGAAAAAGACAACTCGATCACATTATCTAGTGCAATGCTGCTCATTATCCATTGGCTTTCAACCTTCCCCGCAACGGCGCCAAAAATGCTTGTTGACATTTCTAACGCCACTCGGTGTTAGGTTGTCATCCCCAACATGGCGCCAAAAATGCCGGTACTAAATAATGCAACCGCTACTAGAAATAAATATGGGATCCGCAAGCGCACGATAATACCGATGTAGCATTTTAACCGGGAGTATCCAGGTATCGTTATTTATATTTTTACCACTTTGGGAAGGGAATGCCTTTGGATAATGAGTGATGAGCAATGCACATCTTTGTAATGGAGAGCTTAACCTTGTCTCGTATCGATCATCTCATACGGGGTAAGTGTCACATAAAATATAGGAATGAATGATAAATGACATAAGATAAATGAGAGCATTTAGCCACATAAAATAATAGTAATAAGCCATCTCAACTTAGCACTCTAAGCTTATAACACTAGCATGGACTAGGACGATCTAGGGTATAATCCTATGTTATTCTAACTATAAGGTCAAAGCATACAATGATTAGTGCAAGAACATCTAGCAATCATGGCGGGAAAAGGTTACATCTATGCATAGTGATATTACCGGAGAGAAGACAAGAGACATAGCAATGACTTCAATGTAATAGGTTGTTCTACTAAGACCTACCAACGGGGATGGAATACAAAGGACTCAACGGAACTGTCACTTCCGCGATCTACCACACGACCCGGCCAATAGGGTGTAATCGCGAGATAAATACAATCTAGGCACCACGCCTACACAATATTTACCACTCACCCATCGATCTAATGAGTAAGCGCTATACGATCCTATGCATAAACATAATTCTAGTCCAACTATGCTAAACATATAATCAAAGTAAACTAAGAACAATATAATTGAGAACGTAATCAAATAGAGCAAAGTCAAGTCTGATATAATAGAATAGAATAAAGTACTACTCATAGTATCACGAACAATGATGAATATTACAAGAATGTAGAGGGAATTACCAAGAACTCCGACAGATCCGGACTCCAAGCTAGGCTTGATTCCCTCTAGATCTATTCCTATGTAGCTATGCTACTAAACTATGGAGCTCTAATTGAGATGGTGGCTCACGCTTCTCGAATTCGATGAGAGAATGAACTCTTGAATGAATTAGCTTAGGATTCGGGTTTCACCCGGGGGCCGGGGCTCGAATATATAGCCCCCTAGGATTAACCACAGCCCTCGGATCAAACCGACCTAAATGGACGATAATTATTCATCCTCAAAGGCGGTGGAGGCGGGATCCACGAGACTCCACCGATTGGTGGAGGTGGGGAGTCGGCCGACTCCCCCTGGGTCGGCCGACCGGCCACCCCCGCTGTGGGCCCCAGCTTCCGGGTTTGCCTTCCGGAGTCTTCTAGATTATACAATTTTACCCGTTCGGTCTTTATCTCTATGTAATCATGACATGTGGGCCTCCTTTGGTTCTCTTTCCGATAACCCCCTGCAGAAATAGACAATCACCAAAACTCGTGGAATTCTGTTAGTGTAACCCCTATATCTAACAGGTGAACTCATATTAGTCCTTTCTCTTGCTGCGTTGACGGTATAAAATTGATACTTAACGACCGTCAACAGTAATAAGGGTTCACAACCAATTCAATACAACCGGCTACGTGCCACCCTTCGAGTCCTTTAGTCGTGTCGTCGAGTTCTTCGAGAGGGCCAATCGATCCGTCGACCTCCGTAAGTCCCGGCAACCTTGCTATCATGTCTAGTATCGTGCGGCGGATTTAGATTTTGATGCAAGTAGTCTCATCCGTTTTGCTTAGTATCGTGCGGCGGATTTAAGCTTAATGATGAGAAGTTTTTGCTTGTGCCTTGTATCGTGCGGCGGATTAAGACATGAGTAAAGATAGTTATCGGCTCTCTTAGATTTGGCAAGATCTAATAGATTCATTAAGTTATCACGTGTTGTATGCTTTATTAAATGTTTAACTATTTGCAACACTCTTTTGCCCAATCTAGATTGATGCTCTTTCGGCTTGTTGATCGTTCCTTTCATGCTTATTCAATATCGAGTAGATCAAGCTCATATAGCCGAATTAGATCTATCTAGATTGTCACGTGTTATGGGTTCATTCACGTTATATGTAGATAAGCCTTGACAGGACCGGGTACCGTGCGGCGGATGCGAGTCTTTGGGTTACTCTAGAACTAGTCATCCGGTGGACTAGAGATCGGTTTAATCGATAGGCTCCTTTTACATGTTACTTGTTTGTTCCTTCTTCATGGACCCCGATTCGGCAATCTTGCCGATACGGTTATGCTCACACATGTAGCGAGTATTTATAGATCTGTTAGGTAATTACGTGCTTTTAGCTCTTTATTGTTAGATTGTATCATGCGGTGGATTGATCTAATAGTAAGGAGTGGTGTAAATTCATAGCGAGTGGTATCATGCGGTGGATTAGCTTGCTTGGGTTTATGCTCGACGGGTTTATGAAGACTAGACGTGCGGCAGACTAGTTGGAGTAGCCTATGCATGTATTATTTAGTGGATTTATATTTATAAGTTACTTATCCTTAATTATTAGTGCTTGATGATGCTTTAAACCTGAGATATAGTTTGATATGCTTTAATGATTTAATCTTGTTCAAACATGTCTTCATCTACCGTATTCGGCAAGTTCGTTCGTTTATATCGGTTATGTTACTTTAGCCGAATGAAATGCAATCTTGGCGAGATAGCTTCTATAGCTATGTGTCGTCGTAAGTGGCTTCGGGGCCGTAAAGATGGAACTGTCCCGGTCTCACCCAAGACGTTCCGCTTATGATCTTACCGTTTTATCCCTTGTCGATTTTCGAGGTCAAATCGGCCGGCACGCCACCGGATTCGACGCCGGGCACCCGATTGAAGCTAGGCTTTCCGGCTTGCTGTGTGTGAGACGCGGGCGGTCACATTTTGCGTCAACACACTTTTTGGCACGCCCAGTGGGACCACTCCTCAGTCTAGGATGGGATCGGAAATTGACAACAGTCACGTTCTAAACGTGATCATAGACGAGCTGCAGCCAGAGCAACGCCAGATGGTGGAACAGGCAATGGAACAGTTTCAGCAGAAATGTCTGATGTCTTTTTCCAAGAACAAGAGTGGCAGAGTTACAGCACGACACTTGTTGAATAAGTGGCAGTGGGAAAAGAAGATGGAGTATGATGAGGAGCAGCAGTACATTGAAGAGGAACGCAGATTCATGGTAGAACGTCGAAGATATGAGGCAGAGGTACGCCAAAGAGAACAAGAAGAGTACGGAGAGAACAAGAGCGCCGCATTGGACCGCTGTTCCTTCTTCGGTTCGTTGGAATGAACGCTTGAAGTTGCACACGGAACAATTGCCCCGAATGCGGTGATCAATATTCGTAGTACAGGCAATCTCGAGTCAACCGTCCCGTTCATGATAGACTTGGAATGAAAGTTCCGAGAACGATCGGCGCCTAAAAATAAAACGGTTTTGATGGACATCGGAGGAAAAGATTTGCGAGACCAAGCTTGGGTTCACAAAGCGGTGCCCATAATGCGGAAGAGAGCTCATACGGGTGGCAAAGAGGTCAATGGTGTCCTCCCGGTTTGAGGAAAAGCCGGGAAGAGAAGAGTTCGGCGTCGAGAAATCAAGAGCGAAGCAGAATTAGCCGAAAAGAAACCGGTGTGGCGTCCTAAGAAAAAGGATGATGGACGGGGTCCTTCGGTGATACTAACATGGTGTTCTTTATTCCATTGGAGTTCGAGCTCCTCAAGATCAAGAAGTTCAAGATGAAGTGTACTCGAGACTTTGATGAAACTGAATGCCGAGATCGATGGCTCAACTTGTGTTGACTCGGCAAGCGTCTTTGACAAGCCGCTAAAAACCGTCATCGAAACCATTATACCGAAGGGATATGTCAATGGCAAGCCTTTAACCAAGATGCTTGTTGATGGAGCGGCCGCTATCAATATTATGCCCTATGCTACTTTCGAAAAGCTTGGTATGACAAGTGAGGATTTGTTGCGGCCGACATGATCCTTAGAGATTTTGTCGGCAATGCTTCTGATACTCGTGGAGCAGTACATGTAGAACTGATGATTGGATCCAAGACTTTGATCACTACTTTCTTTGTCATTGATGGCAAGGGGGCATATAGCATGCTTTTGGGAAGAGATTGGATCCATGCTAATTGCTGTGTACCCTCAACCATGCATCAGATTCTTATTCAGTGGATAGGAGATGATGTAGAGATTGTTCAAGCTGATGATTCAGTGAGTGTTGCCACTTCCGAGCCTACTTATTGGGAGTATGATGGACAAGACTGCCTTTCGGGTAAGAAATGGAAGGAAGGTCCTGTCAATGTGTTCGACAGAGATCAACAGCCGATCCAAGCGGTTGGCTCGACGGTAACTTTTAATGGGCAATCCAATCGATGGCAACAAGGGCAACCGGGTCGTGGTTTTATGTCGGCCGACAAGTTAGAAGAAATCGATGTTGGTGATAGCACAAAGTCAAGGCCGATGTATATCAGTGCAGATTTAGACCCAGAATATAAATTAAAATTAATAGAGTTGCTGAAAGAGTTCAAGGATTGTTTTGCTTGGGATTACACAGAGATGCCTGGATTGGATCGATCAATTGTTGAGCATAAGTTGCCTATAAAACCTGGATTTCGTCCCTTCAAACAACCTCCATAAAAAATTTATAAAGAGGAGGTATTGGCCGATGTAAAGAAAGAAATTGAAAGACCGATTGAAGCAAACTTTATTCGGCCATGCGGTATGCGAGTGGATTTCAAACATAGTACCCGTTTACAAAAAGAATGGGAAGATGAGAGTATGCATAGATTTCGAGATCTCAACAAAGCTACTCCCATGGATGGTTACCCGATGCCGCTTGCCGATTTGTTGGTAGATGCAAAGAAGAGGTTATGAAATTATTAGTTTTATGGATGGCAATGTCGGCTATAATCAGATTTTTATGGCAATCGAAGATATTGCAAAGACGCATTCGCATGTCCCGGCCACATTGGGTTATTTGAGTGGATAGTGATGACATTTGGATTGAAGAATGCTTGGTGCAACTTATCGTAGAGCCATGAACTATATCTTTCACGAGTTGATCGGCAAAATTGTAGAGATTTATATTGATGATGTGGTAGTCAAATCCGGAGACCATGAAGGACATTTAGCCGATTTGAGAAAGACTCGGAGTGCACAAGGAAACATGGTTTAAAGATGAATCCAAATAAGTGTGCTTTTGGAGTCTCGACTTGGTGAGTTCTTGGGGTTCTTGATCCATAAAGGAGGGATAGAAGTTGGGAAAAAGAGCATGGAAGCAATAGATAAAGTTGTGCCCCCAACTAACCTTACGAGTTGCAATCATTCTTTGGGCAAGATCAATTTCGTGAGGAGATTCATATCCAATTTATCGAATGAATATTGCCTTTCTCTCCATTGTTGAAGCTCAAGAAAGATCGAAATTTGTTTGGGGTGACATACAAAGAAAAGGCTTTTGATGAGATCAAGCAATATATGAAGGCACCACCGGTATTGGTACCTCCACAACTTGAAAAGCCTTTCAAGTCAGTATGTGGCGGCCGATAGCCTAACAATAGGATCGGCCCTTATGCAAGAGTTTGATGGAAAAGAGAGGGTAATAGCTTACCTTAGCCAAAAACTGCTAGATCCTGAAACAAGGTATTCGGCTATAGAAAAGCTATGTTTGTGTGTTTATTACTCATGCACCAAATTTCGGCACTATTTGTTAAATGCCGAATGTGTGGTGATATCTAGTTTTGATGTAATTAAACACATGTTGTCAATGCCGATTTTAAATGGAAGAATCGGCAAATGGGTATTAGCACCGTCGAGTTTAATTTAAAGTATGAGTCGGCAAAAGCGGTGAAAGGACAGGCAATTGCCGATTTTATTACTCAACATCGTGATTTATCTCGTTGATATGATAAATATTGCCCCATGGGCATTATTTTTTGATGGGTCATCATGTGACAAAGGTGGTGGTGCTTGGTATTCTTTTGATATCCCCACGTGGAAATACATTTGAGTTTGCTTTTTCAATTGAATATCCTGTCACTAACAATCAAGCGAGTATGAGGCTTTACTTAGAGGGCTTCTTAATAGAAGTGAAGGCAATTCATTCTTGTTGAAGTATTCGGTGATTCGAGTTAGTGATCAATCAATTGACGGGGCAATATGAATGCAAAAATGATATATTGCAAGAATATCATGAGCAATGTCGGAACTTTTGAAGAACTTTTCGGTAGTGACTTTGCATCATATACCCGGGAGCACAATGGAGGAGCAAATAGATTAGCTCAAGCCGCTTCGGATATCGGGAAAATTATGAAGTCTATACAATGAAGAAGATGCTTTCAATGTTGATCGGATAAATGATGACCGGAGAAGTGACATTATCGCTTATCGAAAGACCCATCTCGAAAGTTTCCCGGAGGCTCGGGTATAAGGCACTTAAATTCGTACTTCTTGATGGTCGGTTGTACCACAAGTCTATAGATGGAGTGTTGCTCAAGTGCTTGAGTCAAGAACAAGCTAAGAAGATTATGTTTGAAGTTCATGAAGGGGCTTGTGGTGCACATCAATCGGCTTACCGAATGAAATGGATAATCGAAGGACGGGGTACTTCGGCCGACTATGTTGGAGGATTGCTTTGAATATTACAAAGGGTGTCGAGATTGTCAAATATTTGGTAATGTTCAAAGAGCACTCCGCATCCGCTCCGAACCCAATAATCAAACCATGGCCGTTCGTAGGATGGGGTATAGATTTAATTGGATAGATCAATCCTCCATCTAGCAAAGGACACAAATTTGTGTTGCGGCAACAGATTATTTCACCAAGTGGGTTGAAGCTATCCCTTTGAAGAAAGTCACATCGAAAATATGATCGCTTTGTCAAAGAGCATATAATTCATAGGTTTGGGATCCCACGACCATTACAACCGATCGGGGACTCGCTTCACTTCTTCGGAGTTTTGTGACTTTGCCGAAAGCATGGGGATAAGGTTATATAATTCTTCTCCTTATTATGCACAAGCCAATGGCCAAGCAGAGGCATCAAATAAGATCATGATCAAGATTATCCAGAAAAAGATCGATGAGAAACCAAGGAGATGGCACTTGGTCCTTAATGAAGCATTATGGGCTTACCGAATGGCTTGCCATGGATCCACACAAGCATCCCCATATGAGCTGGTTTATGGACATAATGCTATAATGCCTTGGGAGTTGCAATCAGGATCAAGGAGAGTTGAGTTACAAAAGGACTGACGTAAAAAGATTATAAAGATTTAATGATGGATGAATTGGAAGATTTGCATTTGATTCGTCTTAAAGCTTTAGAGAACATTGAGAAGAATAAAATGCGTGTTGCCAAGTACTACAACAAGAGAGTTAAAATTAAGCAATTTGCGAAGGAGAATTGGTTTGGAAAACAATATTGCCGATTGGTACAAAGGATAAAACATTCGGCAAGTGGTCTCCGAATTGGGAAGGACCTTTTCGGGTTGTCAGTTGTGCACCTGGCAATGCGTATATATTGAAAACGCTATTCGGAGAAGAACTTACTAGAGCCATCGATGGCAGATACCTTAAGAAATTTTATCCAAGTGTCGAAGTTGGATCTTAACTATGACTATGACGTGAATATGGCATAGCCGATTGAATAAAATCGCCTTCAGAGCAAAGGAAAGAAGTTGGAGAGAAATAGCCGATATTATTGTATCGCCTCTAGTGCAAAAAATAGCCGATATCGTGTGTATCGTCTTCAGAACAAAAATAGCCGATACAGTTGTATCGCCTTTAGTCAATTTTTAAAGTATAAGTGAACAGTTTGATCTTATCTCTCAGCTGATAGGTTTATCGGGAGAAGATAAAGAGAATTGAAGAGCTACGCTACAAAACGTCAAGTCACGGAGCAGTGCTAAGATCTAATCGGCTAAGACGACGTTATGCGTTCGGGAAAATTTCGTTCGGGAAGAGTGTTGCAGCCAAGTTCTAGCCAAGGAAAGATTTGCAAAAAGCAAAAGCGACAGATGAACACCATCACAGACAAGCAAGAACAAGAAGAAGACCAACATTCTTCATTAAAATTTTTTATTTACAACCCGCGCCAATCCTAATACAAGCTACTCCTCTTCTTCGGTGAAGAGCTTGTTGAGGACGGACTCCGGGTTGGTGGCGTTGGCCATGGCGTCGGCGTGGGCATCGTACCCTGCTAGGAGGCCCTCGATGCCGTCGACCTCGTGAGGAAGCCCGCCCCTGAAGCCAGTCGGCATTGGAGCGTAGTCGTCCCCGGTCCAGGACGATATCCCCGCCAGGCCAAGCGCGGTGCCGAGGCGCACGCCATGAAGAGCAGCCTGGTCGATCTGACCAGGCACCGCCTCGAGGCGATCTGCCAGAGTCGCCCCCTGGGCGTTCACGTGGTTGGCCACCGCTGTCGCTGCCAACCTCAGGCGGTCCAGCTCCGCGTTGAGGTCTGCAAAGAAAAAACAAGACGGGACAATGAGTAAGCAGATCAAGAAAAACGGAAATCAAGCAATGGCAGAAGAACAAGTACTGGTGATGGTCTCCGTCATCTGCCGGCAAGTGTCCTCCCACTCCAACTGGGCAATCCCAAACTTCTTGGTTTCTTCACCAAGAAGCTCCATCGCCTCGTCCCTCTCGCGGCGGTATGCGGCGGCATCGTAGCGGCTGTACGGCGGGATCTCCTCGTCGTTCCTGTCCCATATAGGACGGTACGAAGAGGAGGACCCCGATGAGGCCGAGGCGGAAGCCGATGCTGGAGCAGGAGCAGGAGCCGGGGCTGGAGCCGGAGCCGGCGCGGGGGCAGAGGCGTCGAACGCCGCGGCCGGCGCCGGGAAACGCCATTGGCCGGTGCTGATCCTCGCCGTCCTACAAACAAGGTGCAATCAAGATCGGCTAAAATAAGAGAAAGAAACCGCAAACGAGATGGGGGAAATTATCTCTTACTGCAGACGGCGGCCACCACGGTTGCTTCCCTCCGCCGCATCCGCCGCAGGAGCAGGAGCGGCAGCGGAAGGAGGAGTGTGAGTGCCGGCCGGCGACCCGCCTCGGAAGTTGGCGACGTAGTCGCCGGTGTTCCCGACGGCCCCGAAACAGATCGAGAAGATGAATAACCGTAAGGGGCGAGACTCGAGATCGGGTAAAAACTATCAAGCGGACAACTCAAGGGATTGAAAATCTCACCGCCGGCGCGGTTCTTGCCGCTTCTTCCGCCTCGTCCTGAGCAGGACGCTTGTTGCGATCACCACCGCTCGCCATTGGTGGTGGTGGGATTTTTTGAGGCTTGAAGGCGGGGAGGAAGTGGAAGAGATTAGGGATGATAGCAACTGCTTGTGCTTGATGTGATGATGGTGGGAGCCGACTGGTCCTATTTATGAACGTGGGAGCCGTGGCAAGACTGCGGGAAAGCCAAGCGACAAGATAGGGTTTCCACACCTATGGGCCGATGTTGAGTTGGGCCGAGCCCATCACCACTGGCGATTCAGTTACCATACGCTCGGTCGGCTAAATAGCTGATGAGAGCTATTCGGCTAAAGTGAGCACTTGAGGCAGCAGCAGTTACGTTCGGTTAAAACGTACAAAGTACAGTTGTGATTGGAAGAACCGAATGATAAAAGAAGCAGAGAAGAAAGAGAAAAACAAAATATTAAATCAGAAGGAAATAAATTTTTGCCGAGTGCAATGCATTCAGAGCATAATGTTTACAAATTTCATCCTACGATTGAAGGTTTTACACATTCGATAAGAACCGATGACATTCGAGCATCGCCTTGATTCTATTAACCTCATCAAGGGCTCTTATATCTTCAACTTCGAGTTTTGGATCTCTTTGCGATCCGCTCTTGATTTGCTTGGTCTCTTTGACAAGGAGCTTATCTTGGTCTTGGCCGAGTCAAGAGGTGGCAGAGTGGCAAGTTTGGCTTCATGAGATTGAATGTTGGCGTCCAATTGGGCCAACTGAGCTGCCAGTCTAATCCTCTCATTTCTCATACTCTGCAACTCCGGCTTCAAGGTGTCCCAAGACTGTTTGGCTGATTTAAATTCAGAGTAGAGCCTTTTAACTTGCTGTTCCCTGGTTGCTTTGTCAGTCTCCAAGATAACCTTGTCAGATGTGTTCTTATGTGCTCTCTTGACAACGGCAAAATGGTCATCAAGATGAGACAAGGCGTTTATGGCATCCTTGAGATCAGAAGGGAGCTCTTGGCCAAGTGGCTCTGCCATTTCCCTTATTTTGTCAGACTCCCGAGTCAGGTCAACAATATCCTTCTCCAAGAATGAAATTATGGCCTTCAGTTTAACCTGACTCTCTGATGATAATTGCCGATTGGAGGAGACTTCATCATCATCGGCAAACTCTTCGGCAATGAGAGAAAAGCTAGCCTGTTGGAGAGCAGGACCCTGATGATAGAAGGAAAATTTATTTTAGCCGAATGACTTAATTCAAATAAGGAATGACTGAGAAAGATTAAAAATAATACCTCTTCGGCAAAAGCCTGATCAATAGCCTCCTGAGTAGCATCAAGACTTTGAGTGACTGGCACAGTTGCTGTTTCGTGGATAGCAGTATCATGGCTTGTTGATATATCTTGAATTGCCGAAGGAGTTAAATCTGGTATGTCTTGAAGAAGAATTTTTTCTGTTACTTCTCCTGACTGATAAAGAGGGGTGCCTGTTGCCATGTCTGTTTGTTCATCAGCCTGATGAGAAAGAATTTCTTCTGCTGCTTCTCCTTGATCACCTGCTTGATCATCTGCCTGATGCATACCGCTGGTAGGCTCATTAGCGTTTGCTTGATCAGTAGAGGCTCCAGGAGAGTTTTCCAAGATCACTACCCTGTCAGGACTTTGAGGGTTGGCCTGTACATGTTGAAAGAAAGTGATAAGTGCAAACACATTTGCAGAGGAAAATAAGGGGTCATAAGCATTCATACCTGAGGGAGTGGCTTAGCTTTCTTTGATCTTGATTTCTTGGGAATTGCAGTGTCCTTGATGGGGGAAGAAGGAGTTTTTCTTTTAAGGTCCTTCAGGAGCACTGTGTCATCAGCAGGTGTTTTGTTGAACACTGTTAAACTTGGAGCGTCATGCCCCAAGGCAGCAATAGGGCCAGGTTGCCAGTATTGAACCTCTGGAGGACTTGGAGGAGCGTTGTCCTGTTCAAAAAGATGTTTAGAAATAGAGCAGAGACATAAAGTAAAAGTAGCCATAAGCATGTACCTCATCATCAGAAGAGAATGAGGGCATTAAAACTTGGCATAAAGGATGGACTTGTGCTCTGAAAATGTGAGAATGCCATTCTTGCCACCGAGGGTGAAAGAGGGATGAGCGGCTTCAATTATCACCGAGATTGGGTTCATATACCGGAAGCTTACATCCAAGATTGAAGACTTTGTTGGCCTCAGTAATGTTCAGCAATGACTCCCTGGGTCTGATGATGCTTGAAAAATTGTTCCTTGGGGGCAATTGGCCAAGTCCAAGCCGCTCGGCAACCATGTTTGGATTGTAAAATTCATAAGTTGAGCTTATCAAATGGCCATGATGAAATTCTGCCGGTAGAGCACGGGCTTGATGAAAGAATTAAAAATGTCCCCGGAATCATCATCTATGCAGCCCACTCATAGCTAAATCTGCGGGGAGGGTTAAATTTTCATTCTCTCTCGTAGGGAAACCGAGATCATGTGGTTGAATCCCTTGTAGAAGATCTTGAAAAGATGGCCCAGTCCAAGTCAATGGTAATTGAAGATGCAGCCTCTCCATATGTCGACAAGACTTGTATCCGGATCTTCACCTTCGCCGTAGTTGATTGAAGGAAAGTTCGGGTTGTGAAGATCAACGAGACAATCGATGCATATATAGTTGCAACCACATCCGAAGAAGCCACCATGGTCCATTGACACAGAGATTTCACCCGATTCCTCATCCGAACGCAGATCCGATGCATCATGTGGTAGAATGCTCCCGGAAATATTTGCCCAAAGGAATCAACTTGCCTGACCAATTCTTCACCATCACTATGTGATTCGAGTGGGCTCATTGGACTTGCCACGAGAAGATAAATCTGCATAACCACATGTTCATGAAGGCCCTATACTCTTTATCGACACGGGGCCGCTTGAAGCATAAGTCTGAACATACTTGGCCCAACCTCCTCCTGATTTGACAGCCTTCTGTGAGCTAGTGCTTTTGTATTTGAAGGGATAGGTTGGTTTGGTGATGTTCAAACCGGTCATCATGAAAATGTCTAATAGAGTAATTGACATTGGGCCATGACCAAAGACAAATGCATTGATAGCATCAGACTAGAAGTGGGAAGCAGCTATAAGGAGGGAGTCATTTCTAGGCATTTCGGCTAAAGAAAGCTCCAAACAGTGCTGAATATCTTGTGATTCCCAGAAATCGCTGTTCCTGGATTGCATCCTACGATACCAATCACGCCATCCTGTGATTGAAGGAAGGGGCCAAGTTTTGAAGGTGTTCGGCCATCTATTTGAGGGGGCAATCCTAGATTTGAATGGGATCCTCAAAGTTTCCTTTTCAATAAAATCCCTCGGATTAGGGTCTCCCATCGGACCAAGAAAAAATGACCCAGGATGAGCAAGATTGGAAATCAAAATCTCGTTCTTCATTTCCTTTATAAAAGAAAAGCGGATGAATCAAGAACGCATCTAGAAAATGATTCAAGAAAATTGCCGAATAGGTGAAGCAAGTAGGGTTACCTCTAGAAGTTCCTCTTGAGTTCCTGTTGCCATGATGGAGCTGGTTGAAGTCTCCGTCGCCATTGAAGACAAAGAAGTGAGCGCAGATCTCAAGTGGCGGCCGCGGCGTTGGCGGTCCGACCTAGGCGAAAGCGGCGATATCAATTTCAAAATAAAACTCTTTTTATCTCGAAATTGAGGGGGCATGTGTTAACACCGAGAATTTGGTCGGGAATATGACGGTGGACCCGCAGCGACGAGAGAGAGATTCGGCAAATGCATATGCGGTCGGCTAATTTCCATGTGTTCGGCAAATGGCCAAGCGGTCGGCAACCGCTTCGTTTGAAGGCGGAAAAAGGAAAGGGAAGTCGATCGAAAAGGGAAGGAGTCGTGATGGTCAAGGACTCCGATTATGGATAGAGTTAGCGTGTTTTTGTCTTTCCAATTTTGTTTAGATAGTTCGTAAGTGCTTAGGACTCATGTCCTGTCCGGGTATAAATATAAACCCTCGACCATTGTAATAAGGGTTCACAACCAATTCAATACAACCGGCTACGTGCCACCCTTCGAGTCCTTTAGTCGTGTCGTCGAGTTCTTCGAGAGGGCCAATCGATCCGTCGACCTCCGTAAGTCCCGGCAACCTTGCTATCATGTCTAGTATCGTGCGGCGGATTTAGATTATGATGCAAGTAGTCTCATCCGTTTTGCTTAGTATCGTGCGGCGGATTTAAGCTTAATGATGGGAAGTTTTTGCTTGTGCCTTGTATCGTGCGGCGGATTAAGACATGAGTAAAGATAGTTATCGCTCTCTTAGATTTGGCAAGATCTAATAGATTCATTAAGTTATCACGTGTTGTATGCTTTATTAAATGTTTAACTATTTGCAACACTCTTTTGCCCAATCTAGATTGATGCTCTTTCGGCTTGTTGATCGTTCCTTTCATGCTTATTCAATATCGAGTAGATCAAGCTCATATAGCCGAATTAGATCTATCTAGATTGTCACGTGTTGCGGGTTCATTCACGTTATATGTAGATAAGCCTTGACAGACCGGGTACCGTGCGGCGATGCAGTCTTTGGGTTACTCTAGAACTAGTCATCCGGTGGACTAGAGATCGGTTTAATCCGATAGGCTCCTTTTACATGTTACTTGTTTGTTCCTTCTTCATGGACCCCGATTCGGCAATCTTGCCGATACGGTTATGCTCACACATGTAGCGAGTATTTATAGATCTGTTAGGTAATTACGTGCTTTTAGCTCTTTATTGTTAGATTGTATCATGCGGTGGATTGATCTAATAGTAAGGAGTGGTGTAAATTCATAGCGAGTGGTATCATGCGGTGGATTAGCTTGCTTGGGTTTATGCTCGACGGGTTTATGAAGACTAGACGTGCGGAGACTAGTTGGAGTAGCCTATGCATGTATTATTTAGTGGATTTATATTTATAAGTTACTTATCCTTAATTATTAGTGCTTGATGATGCTTTAAACCCGAGATATAGTTTGATATGCTTTAATGATTTAATCTTGTTCAAACATGTCTTCATCTACCGTATTCGGCAAGTTCGTTGTTTATATCGGTTATGTTACTTTAGCCGAATGAAATGCAATCTGTTGGCGTATAGCTTCTATAGCTATGTGTCGTCGTAAGTGGCTTCGGGGCCGTAAAGATGGAACTATCTCGGTCTCACCCAAACGTTCCGTTATGATCTTACCGTTTTATCCCTTGTCGATTTTCAGGTCAAATCGACTGGCACGCCACCGGATTCAGACGCCCGGGCACCCGATTGAAGCTAGGCTTTCCGGCTTGCTGTGTGTGAGACGCAGGGCGGTCACATTTTGCGTCAACACAATCGGGTGGAATGTTGAGTCGTGGTATATTTGGATCCGGATCGGGCTCTCCCGTAGAATTCGGGGACCCCGCTTGGTGGTCGAGATCCCGTGAGACCCGAGAATCGGGTCGGTAGACCCGGGTTTTGGTCTCACGGGGCCCGTTTTCGCTTTCCCGCATTTCACAAGCTAAGAGTACAAGTGGAACTTTATTAGTAATAAATATGCTCATGTGATGCTTATCTTCCTTCTATCGAGGACTGTTGACGGGTTTCTGAGTGTACCAAAACTGGTCTTTATTCCCGTCAACAAGATCACCCAAGCTTAACCTTTGCTCGTCCCGAGCAAACGATCAAAACTTGGTTCGATTGGATCAGGTATCATTACTAAGTTAACATCTCAATAGTACTAAGTGCACAACAAAGAACTTCTCCTTGAATGGAAAATTTAGCAATGTTAACACACCCATATTACTCTAGCACCCATGGGGCTTATGGCATTAACTCAGTCTTGGGATGTTGGAAGACAGAACAGTTTTGACTAGAGCATCTACCTTTCTCGTTCTTTTAGCAAGTTTCATGCCAGAGGTTTTTGATAAGTTTTTCAAAAGAAGCCTTAATGTTCCTCAAATGGTTTCTCTCAAGTCGCTCAAATGGTGTATGAATCCTCACTAAGGCACATCATGTGTTTGCCTTTCAAAGACATCCTATCTCTAATAAGGCTTTATGTGGAGCTTAAGTAGGGATGTCAAGGAATAGCATACTTACAAGGCATATGTTGTCTTAGTTAAGAAAAATTGAAATCTTGGACCACAGTAGAGTCTTATCATACCCTTAGATCAAGATGTAAGATGAAATGGATGAATGGATGAATGTAATGAAATGGTAAGGTAATGAGGGAAAGGTGGATGTATGATGGATGAGGTTGCTCCTTTATTTTATGCTATCTCTCTTTCTACTTCTATTGAGACAAGGCTAGCTCTTTCTTCTCTCTTTTTTTTCATCTCAATAGATGCCTAGCCTTTATGGGATATGTCTCGCCTACAAATGATAACTGAGAGAGAATCTCTAACTGTGGAGCATGGAGCAACCCATAGGATAAAATGGTGACGGTGCGTACTTCCAGTGTAGCAGCAGCACAATGATGGTGGTATGGATGAAGATGAGTGCTCCCAGTGTAGGAGTAGCATAATTATGATGGTGAGATGTGTACCCCAAGGTAGGAGTAGCATAAATGATGAATGGTGAGATGCGTACTCCCAGGGTAGGAGCAGCATAAATGATGGTAGTAAGATGCGTACTCCCAGGGTAGGAGCAGCATGGTTGCGTGCTTCCGGATTAGAAGCAGCATATTTGGTGATGTGTATCTTGATCTTAGGGCCACGACAAACCTCTAACAAAGGTTCTACAAGTCTTAACCAAACTCAATGCAAGCAAGTAGCTTATGTAGAAGGCTTATGGATATATCAAGGTATAAATATGGCCGTGGTAGGAATTTCAACACCATTGAGGAACAATTAAGTTTTTCATTTATTTTTAAAAGGAAATCTCTGGCAATCATGCGTGCTTAGAACAATAGAGTAGAGCTCCTATATTAACTATCTCATATCTCACAACAACTTAGACTTTGTATTAGCACTTGCAACCCACTAAGTGATCAAGTTCATGATAGTTAAAGGTGCCAAATAATCTAGACTTAGAGAAGTGCTAAGTTGTAAACAAGCACTAGAGAAACATTAACTAGCAATTTCATCATCATTTCCATAGAAAGACTAGCACACATGAAGCATATAATTTAAAGGGAAATAAAGCAAATAAATATTTTGGGTTTTTGAATTTTTAGATTTTTTTAAATGCGATAAAACAATAGCTAAAATGCAATAAGACAAGAATTAAATGAGGAGGAAACATACCTTAGGTGAACTTACCTTAGTGGGGGAGAGGATCTCCCGCAAGCTTGTCTCTTGCTCACTGTTGTGAGAACCACTCGTTCCACTGGTCCCAGCGGTACTCGTCCTCCGTGATGACACCTTGGACCATTTCCAAGTTCTGTTGCATGAGCTGCAATGTGGCTTGATTCTCGATGTGAAGGTTCTCTACTTCCTGGGTGAGTGCTTCGATCTCGGTCGGCGGCTGACGCCTCCCTCTGCGAGGGCGAGGAGTGTGTGCCCAGGAAGGTGTCCTGGAATGAGGAGGTGCTTCCATGTAGGAAGAGCTCACCTCCTCTTCCTCATTGGGTGTAGCATGAGAGGGACCAGCTTGCTCCCGAGCAAGACGGGCTTGTGCTCTCGTCATTCCGTCCGTCCTGCCCGACGGGACAAGGTCTTCCTCTTCGTCCGGGGTTAGTGTTGAGACACTATACAGCCAAAGTCCCTCATTAGGGAGAGGAATCTCGACGTATCGTCCCATATGTCATCTTAAGCGTACCTCTTGGACCTCTTTTAATTAGACCAAGTACGTATAAACGTTTCTTCAAGAATAATTGGTCTCTCTTTAGGCATAAACTCATAGACATTCCCCTCAAGCAAACCCAAAGATTCAGCAATTCTAGTTATGAATGAAGTAAAACCTATGGTTGTTTCTTGAACAACGAGTTTTCCCAAAAGTGTACTAGCATTCTAACAGGGGCAAACTTGATTTTATTAACCATGACATACATGAGCTGCATCTCTTTAAGACCTATCCTTGATAAATCAGCCCTAGGAAACAGAGTGATTGCGATCCAATAGAACATAAACCTCAAAGTTGGATTATGAATTTGCTTAGATTTAGGATTGGACCAGTCATTGGACACAGCAATTGATTTCCAAAAGATAGCAAAGTTAAAATTTGCTAAAGCAACCTCTTCATCTAGTATGCAATCATGATCAAAGCCTAGACCAACACTCAACTCATTCCAAGACAGGTCATAGTCATTATTAAACATGCGAAAGCTAACACCCAAAGCATTTGACTTAAGTGAGCAAAGGAATTCTTGGGTGAGTAACTCTATGCCACGTTCAGGAATTTGCCAAAATGAGGACCAACCAATAGTATTGAAAACTATGGCAAAGTCGGTGCTCATACCGTTTTGTCGAGGAGTTCTTGGTCGAAGAGGGCGGAGTCTTGGAAACCGCAAGTGCGAAGAGTATAGAGCTTTCCTAACTCCTCATGGGTGACCATGAGGTTGCTAATAGGCTCCATCATCCTGCCAGGCATGATGGCAGGAACAAGTTGGTGCACTTGTTCTTCCTCCTCCCTCTCATGACCCCTACTTTCGGATTGGCGAGAGCTCGAGGACGAGCCTTCGCCCTTCTTTTTGCTAGACCTTCGGAAGGGATCCTTCATCCTAACTAAACTAGTGGGCAAACAAGACCAAGCTTTCCACTACACTACTAAGAGAAAAAAGGGATATGTTTTTGGGTTTTGGGGCTTTATGACTACTACTACACTAAACTTGAGAAGGCTTGAAACACTAAGAGAGAAGAGAAGGCCAAGTGAGCTCGAGATGATTCTGCTGGTTGTGGTGTGGGATTGAGCTCACCTTGGGATGGTATTTATAGGATTGAAAGGGCAAGGCCAACCCAGCCATAGGGCAGGTCGGCCGACCACCCCCTAGGGCCATGTGCACTTGTGTCTCACTTTAGACAAGGAATCTTGCCTCGTGTTTGCGAAAAGTCGGGAATTTGGGACCAAACCTTGGTCGGCCGACCGGGTTTTCGCCCCCACCACTTTGGACATGTTTTGTCCGGTTGTCTCGTAAAGGTGGTGGTGGTCCTGGTCCTAGATTCCTTCTGGTTGATTCGGATTCCTATGTCTAGTGTTTTGTGAAAGAGAAAAGGAGAGGGCAAAAGTGGAGACAAGAATAAAGGTTGTCTCCAGGCATGCATTGCTGTTCCCTATGCTTGCTTTAGTGTTGGGATGTTCCCTAAAGCATTCTCATGCTTAAGGTAGCATCCTAAGCTAAAGTCATGAGCATTGGACCATCTCTCTTCGAATTCTGGCTAGTGGGATGGGCATAGGATCCAAGTGTGTCAGCGGTGGGTGGCGGTGGGTGCTCAGTGGGGCCAAGTCCAGGTCGGCCGACCTGGGCTTGCGAGCCCTGGGCACCCGGTGCACTTCCTTGGATCCTCGCTTCTAGCCGAGTGAAGAGAGAGGTGGTGGACCCCAAAGGCGAGGTCGGTCGACCGTGCCTTGGTGGCCCCACCACTCAACTTTTCTCTAAACACTCTTCTCAAGTTTTATTACCTATATCTAACTTTATTTTATTGAAAATGAAAAGTGCGGTTGTAAAAGTAAACACGCAATTAGAAAGGGAAAATGCGAATTGAAATGCATGAAAATAAACATGAGATAACTACGACATACAGTCGGCGGAGGGCTCCGTGTTTTAGGTCCAGAGAGCGGGACCTCTCCCCGTCGGGTTCATTCGGTGGACACCTCGGTCGGTCCCGGAGATGGGGACCGTGAGGGTGTCTCCTTCTTCCGCCATTCTTCTTGGACTTCGGCTTTTGGTTCGGCGGGTTCTTCTTTCGCTTCGGCCTTCTTGGCCGACTTAGCGGTCTTAGTGTTCTTCCGTCGGCGGTGTTGACGATGCGACTTCCGGGTGCTTGTGCTGCATGTTAGCTTTAAAACCATTGAAAGGCACTCTTACCCTCCATCCATTGAACTGCATATGGAGCTGTGCAGCCCCCATGTAGATGGTGGCGTCCACCGTGTTCAGGAGTGGTCGTCCCAGGATGAGTGGTACTTCGACGTTGGCTCCCATGTCCAGTACCAGGAAGTCGACAGGGATATACTCATCTTTAATTCTGAGCAAAATATCCCATGCCAACCCCTCGGGAAACCGGATGGTTTGGTCCGCCATCTGCAAACGCACATATGTAGGGTGCAACGGGCTCCCTAACAGATTATCATAGGTTACCTTGGACATGATGTTGACACCGGATCCAAGGTCGCAGAAAGCGTTGTCGAAGATCTGCGGTCCGATCTGGCAAGTGATCGTCGGCAGGCCAGGATCTCCCGACTTTGGGACAAACGGTGAATCCACCGTTACCCGAACAGAACGAGAATGAGGCTTACCGAACCTCGTAGTTACTAACCTTACGCCCTCAATAGGGTCCTCGGGCTTTGCCGGAATCTTACCTTGCTCATAAGTGGGGACAAATTTGCTAGTTGAGCTAACTGGTTTTCTAACATTTTATTAAAGCTCAATTGATTTTTCATAGCGAGTTAAAGCTATCCATTTTCTCACTAAGACTTTCTAAAATCTTGTCATTAGCCATCATTCTTTTATTAAGACCATCATTAATTTTAATTTGACCAAAGACAAGTTCTTTTAAGGAAGGTTGGTTATTGAAAGAATTACCAGAATTATTATGGTAAGAACTTCCTGAATTATTATTATAACCCATACCTTGGCCTTGGTAGAAGGGGCGTGAACTCCATTGCGGTTGTTGGGGCCGATTCCCGTTGTTGAAGTGGTTGTTGTTGCTGTTGTTGTTGCTGACGAAGTTCATCTCCTCCTGAGTCATGGGGCAGTTGTTGCCCGAATGGTCCTCCTCTCCGCAAACCTCGCATCATGGGTCAGTACCCACAGTGCATATAGCGGTAGGAGTCTGGATGGCCTCTACTTCCTTGTTAGAGGACGATCCCTCTATCTTCTTCATCAGGAGGTCCATCTTTGCAGAGAGCATGTCCACCTCGCTAAGGGCGTGGACACCTCTCTTCTTGGGCTGAAGGCGCTCTTCGTTCCATCCTTGGTTGACCACCATCTTCTCGATGAGCTCCTTGGCATCCCTGACATTGTGCAGATGCCCTGGTGGGGCCCACAAGGTGACTCCGGGCTACGCCAGTCAGCCCATGGTAGAAACCTTGAATAATGAGCCATTCGTCTATCCCGTGGTGGGGACGGGCTTGAATGTACTCATTGAGACGTTCCCATGCTTCGGGAAACGTCTCGTCGGACTTTGTTGGAAGCTTGAAATCTTCCCGCGCGAGACACCGGTCTTGCCCGCGGGAAAGAACTTCTTGAGGAATGCGTTGGCACATTTGTCCCAAGTGTTCACCTCGGCCTTGTTCTTTGTAGAACCATTGCTTCGCCTTTCCCAACAATGAGAATGGGAAAAGACGAAGGCGAACGGCATCTGCGGTGACGTTCTTGACCGTGAAGGTGTTGCACACCTCCGAGAAAGTGTTGGAGGTGGGCATTGGCATCCTCATGTGGCTTTCCACAGGCGATTTGCTTGCACCATGTTGATCGGTGCGGGCTTGAGTTCAAAAGTCGCATCGGCCAAGTTCACGTTCGGACCCGTAGCGACAAAGTCGGCTGACGGCGACGAGAACTCAGCGATGGTCTTTTGAGCAATGACTGCCTCAACAACTGGTGCGGGACTTCCTTCCACGAACGGTTCGGGCTCGAGATGATTCTCGAGGAGGGACTAGGCTAACGTCTAGCTCTCTTCAAAACTTCCCGGATCTTCGACGTAGTTCGATGGCGGTACGAAACCGCTCATGCACTTGTCTAGAAAAGGATAATAACAAAAACAAGACAAGTGAAGGGTAAGCCCCTAACACTACCGAATACTCCCTCCATTCCAAATTATAAGGCATTCCAAGAATCTTGGAGAGTCAAAGTTTTTCAAGTTTGACCAAAGTTATAGAAAAAACTATAATAACTTATGACTTCAATTAGGTATGCAATGAAAATATAAGTAATGGAGAATCTAATGGTACTTAGCTGCTATCATAAATATTATTATTTTTTCGTATAAATTTGGTCAAACTTGAAAACTTTGACTCTCCAAGATTCTTGGAATGCCTTATAATTTGGAATGGAGGGAGTACTTAAATTAAGAGTAGACCACGGATTCTAATTTACTAGAAATTCTTAATACGGCGCTTCCCCAAGAACGGCGCCGAAATGCTTGTTGGCGAGATCTTAACGCAATCACTAGAAATGCTGGTTGTGGTGTGGGATTGAGCTCACCTTGGGATGGTATTTATAGGATTGAAAGGGCAAGGCGAACCCGGCCATAGAGGGCGGTCGGCCGACCACCCCTAGGGCCATGTGCACTTGTGTCTCACTTTAGACAAGGAATCTTGCCTCGTGTTTGCAAAAAGTCGGGAATTTGGGACCAAACCTTGGTCGGCCGACCGGGTTTTACGCCCCCACCACTTTGGACATGTTTTGTCCGGTTGTCTCGGTAAAGGTGGTGGTGGTCCTGGTCCTAGATTCCTTCGGTTGATTCGAATTCCTATGTCTAGTGTTTCGTGAAAGAGAAAAGGAGAGGGCAAAAGTGGAGACAAGAATAAAGGTTGTCTCCGTGGCATGCATTGCTGTTCCCTATGCTTGCTTTAGTGTTGGGATGTTCCCTAAAGCATTCTCATGCTTAAGGTAGCATCCTAAGCTAAAGTCATGAGCATTGGACCATCTCTCTTCGAATTCGGCTAGTGGGATGGGCATAGGATCCAAGTGTGTCGGCGGTGGGTGGCGGTTGGGTGCTGGTGGGGCCAAGTCCAGTCGGCCGACTGGGCTTGCGAGCCCTGGGCACCCGGTGCACTTCCTTGGATCCTCGCTTCTAGCCGAGTGAAGAGAGAGGTGGTGGACCCCAAAGGCAGGTCGGTCGACCAGGCCTTGGTGGCCCCACCAGCTCAACTTTTCTCTAAACACTCTTCTCAAGTTTTATTACCTATATCTAACTTTATTTTATTGAAAATGAAAAGTGCAGTTGTAAAAGTAAACACGCAATTAGAAAGGGAAAATGCAGAATTGAAATGCATGAAAATAAACATGAGATAACTACTGACATACCTGGTCAGCGGAGGGCTCCGTGTTTTAGGTCCAGAGAGCAGGACCTCTCCTGTCGGGTTCATTCAGTGGACACCTCAGTCAGTCCCGGAGATGGGGACCGTGAGGGTGTCTCCTTCTTCCGCCATTCTTGCTGGACTTCGGCTTTTGGTTCGGCGGGTTCTTCTTTCGCTTCGGCCTTCTTGGCCGACTTAGCGGTCTTAGTGTTCTTCCATCGGCGGTGTTGACGATGCGACTTCTGGGTGCTTGTGCCTGCATGTTAGCTTTAAAACCATTGAAAGGCACTCTTACCCTCCATCCATTGAACTGCATATGGAGCTGTGCAGCCCCCATGTAGATGGTGGCGTCCACCGTGTTCAGGAGTGGTCGTCCCAGGATGAGTGGTACTTCGACGTTGGCTCCCATGTCCAGTACCAGGAAGTCGACAGGGATATACTCATCTTTAATTCTGAGCAAAATATCCCATGCCAACCCCTCGGGAAACCGGATGGTTTGGTCCGCCATCTGCAAACGCACATATGTAGGGTGCAACGGGCTCCCTAACAGTTATCATAGGTTACCTTGGACATGATGTTGACACCGGATCCAAGGTCGCGAGAAAGCGTTGTCGAAGATCTCGGGTCCGATCGGCAAGTGATCGTCGGCGAGCCGGGATCTCCCTTCTTTGGGACAAACGGTGAATCCACCGTTACCCGAATGAACGAGAATGAGGCTTACCGAACCTCGTAGTTACTAACCCGACGCCCTCAATAGGGTCCTCGGGCTTTGCCGGAATCTTACCTTGCTCATAAGTGGGGACAAATTCTTTGCTAGTTGAGCTAACTGGTTTTCTAACATTTTATTAAAGCTCAATTGATTTTTCATAGCGAGTTAAAGCTATCCATTTTCTCACTAAGACTTTCTAAAATCTTGTCATTAGCCATCATTCTTTTATTAAGACCATCATTAATTTTAATTTGACCAAAGACAAGTTCTTTTAAGGAAGGTTGGTTATTGAAAGAATTACCCGAATTATTATGGTAAGAACTTCTGAATTATTATTATAACCCATACCTTGGCCTTGGTAGAAGGGGCGTGAACTCCATTGCGGTTGTTGGGGCCGATTCCCGTTGTTGAAGTGGTTGTTGTTGCTGTTGTTGTTGCTGACGAAGTTCATCTCCTCCTGAGTCATGGGGCAGTTGTTGCCCGAATGGTCCTCCTCTCCGCAAACCTCGCATCATGGGTCAGTACCCACAGTGCATATAGCGGCAGGAGTCTGGATGGCCTCTACTTCCTTGTTAGAGGACGATCCCTCTATCTTCTTCATCAGGAGGTCCATCTTTGCAGAGAGCATGTCCACCTCGCTAAGGGCGTGGACACCTCTCTTCTTGGGCTGAAGGCGCTCTTCGTTCCATCCTTGGTTGACCACCATCTTCTCGATGAGCTCCTTGGCATCCCTGACATTGTGCAGATGCCCTGGTGGGGCCCACAAGGTGACTCCGGGCTACGCCAGTCAGCCCATGGTAGAAACCTTGAATAATGAGCCATTCGTCTATCCCGTGGTGGGGACAGGCTTGAATGTACTCATTGAGACGTTCCCATGCTTCGGGGAAACGTCTCGTCGGACTTTGTTGGAAGCTTGAAATCTTCCCGCGCGGGACACCGGTCTTGCCCGCGGGAAAGAACTTCTTGAGGAATGCGTTGGCACATTTGTCCCAAGTGTTCACCTCGGCCTTGTTCTTTGTAGAACCATTGCTTCGCCTTTCCCAACAATGGGAATGGGAAAAGACGAAGGCGAACGGCATCTGCGGTGACGTTCTTGACCGTGAAGGTGTTGCACACCTCCGAAAAGTGTTGGAGGTGGGCATTGGCATCCTCATGTGGCTTTCCACGAACTGATTTGCTTGCACCATTTTGATCGGTGCGGGCTTGAGTTCAAAAGTCGCATCGCCCAAGTTCACGTTCGGACCCGTAGCGACAAAGTCGGGCGACGGCGACGAGAACTCGGCGATGGTCTTTTGAGCAATGACTGCCTCAACAAGCGGTGCGGGACTTCCTTCCACGAACGGTTCGGGCTCGAGATGATTCTCGAGGAGGGACTAGGCTAACGTCTAGCTCTCTTCGAAGAACTTCTCGGGATCTTCGACGTAGTTCGATGGCGGGCCCGAAACCGCTCATGCACTTGTCTAGAAAAGGATAATAACAAAAACAAGACAAGTGAAGGGTAAGCCCCTAACACTACCGAATACTCCCTCCATTCCAAATTATAAGGCATTCCAAGAATCTTGGAGAGTCAAAGTTTTTCAAGTTTGACCAAAGTTATAGAAAAAACTATAATAACTTATGACTTCAATTAGGTATGCAATGAAAATATAAGTAATGGAGAATCTAATGGTACTTAGCTTGCTATCATAAATATTATTATTTTTTCGTATAAATTTGGTCAAACTTGAAAACTTTAACTCTCCAAGATTCTTGGAATGCCTTATAATTTGGAATGGAGGGAGTACTTAAATTAAGAGTAGACCACGGATTCTAATTTACTAGAAATTCTTAATACGGCGCTTCCCCGGCAACGGCGCCAGAAATGCTTGTTGGCAGATCTTAACGCAATCACTAGAAATGCTGGTTGTGGTGTGGGATTGAGCTCACCTTGGGATGGTATTTATAGGATTGAAAGGGCAAGGCCAACCCAGCCATAGGGCAGGTCGGCCGACCACCCCCTAGGGCCATGTGCACTTGTGTCTCACTTTAGACAAGGAATCTTGCCTCGTGTTTGCAAAAAGTCAGGAATTTGGGACCAAACCTTGGTCGGCCGACCAGGTTTTCTGCCCCCACCACTTTGGACATGTTTTGTCTGGTTGTCTGGTAAAGGTGGTGGTGGTCCTGGTCCTAGATTCCTTCTGGTTGATTCGAATTCCTATGTCTAGTGTTTCGTGAAAGAGAAAAGGAGAGGGCAAAAGTGGAGACAAGAATAAAGGTTGTCTCCAGGCATGCATTGCTGTTCCCTATGCTTGCTTTAGTGTTGGGATGTTCCCTAAAGCATTCTCATGCTTAAGGTAGCATCCTAAGCTAAAGTCATGAGCATTGGACCATCTCTCTTCGAATTCTGGCTAGTGGGATGGGCATAGGATCCAAGTGTGTCAGCAGTGGGTGGCAGCTGGGTGCCTGGTGGGGCCAAGTCCAGGTCGGCCGACCTGGGCTTGCGAGCCCCAGGGCACCCAGTGCACTTCCTTGGATCCCTGCTTCTAGCCAGAGTGAAGAGAGAGGTGGTGGACCCCAAAGGCAGGTCGGTCGACCAGGCCTTGGTGGCCCCACCAGCTCAACTTTTCTCTAAACACTCTTCTCAAGTTTTATTACCTATATCTAACTTTATTTTATTGAAAATGAAAAGTGCAGTTGTAAAAGTAAACACGCAATTAGAAAGGGAAAATGCGGGAATTGAAATGCATGAAAATAAACATGAGATAACTACGACATACACAGTCACGGAGGGCTCCGTGTTTTAGGTCCGAGAGCGGGACCTCTCTGTCGGGTTCATTCGGTGGACACCTCGGTCGATCCGGAGATGGGGACCGTGAGGGTGTCTCCTTCTTCCGCCATTCTTGCTTGGACTTCGGCTTTTGGTTCGGCGGGTTCTTCTTTCGCTTCGGCCTTCTTGGCCGACTTAGCGGTCTTAGTGTTCTTCCGTCGGCGGTGTTGACGATGCGACTTCGGGTGCTTGTGCCCGCATGTTAGCTTTAAAACCATTGAAAGGCACTCTTACCCTCCATCCATTGAACCGCATATGGGCTGCGGCCCCCATGTAGATGGTGGCGTCCACCGTGTTCGGGAGTGGTCGTCCCGGGATGAGTGGTACTTCGACGTTGGCTCCCATGTCCAAGTACCGGGAAGTCGACAGGGGATATACTCATCTTTAATTCGAGCAAAATATCCCATGCCAACCCCTCGGGAAACCGGATGGTTTGGTCCGCCATCTGCAAACGCACATATGTAGGGTGCAACGGGCTCCCTAACAGATTATCATAGGTTACCTTGGACATGATGTTGACACCGGATCCAAGGTCGCAGAAAGCGTTGTCGAAGATCTGCGGTCCGATCTGGCAAGTGATCGTCGGCAGGCCAGGATCTCCCTTCTTTGGGACAAACGGTGAATCCACCGTTACCCGAACAGAACGAGAATGAGGCTTACCGAACCTCGTAGTTACTAACCTGACGCCCTCAATAGGGTCCTCAGGCTTTGCCGGAATCTTACCTTGCTCATAAGTGGGGACAGCTGCTTTGCTAGTTGAGCTAAGCTGGTTTTCTAACATTTTATTAAAGCTCAATTGATTTTTCATAGCGAGTTAAAGCTATCCATTTTCTCACTAAGACTTTCTAAAATCTTGTCATTAGCCATCATTCTTTTATTAAGACCATCATTAATTTTAATTTGACCAAAGACAAGTTCTTTTAAGGAAGGTTGGTTATTGAAAGAATTACCGAAATTATTATGGTAAGAACTTCCTGAATTATTATTATAACCCATACCTTGGCCTTGGTAGAAGGGGCGTGAACTCCATTGCGGTTGTTGGGGCCGATTCCCGTTGTTGAAGTGGTTGTTGTTCTTTGTTGTTGTTGCCGACGAAGTTCATCTCCTCCCCGAGTCATGGGGCGGTTGTTGCCCGAATGGTCCTCCTCTCCGCAAACCTCGCATCATGGGTCGGTACCCACGGTGCATATAGCGGCGGAGTCCGGATGGCCTCTACTTCCTTGTTAGAGGACGATCCCTCTATCTTCTTCATCGGGAGGTCCATCTTTGCGAGAGCATGTCCACCTCGCTAAGGGCGTGGACACCTCTCTTCTTGGGCCGAAGGCGCTCTTCGTTCCATCCTTGGTTGACCACCATCTTCTCGATGAGCTCCTTGGCATCCCCGACATTGTGCGAGATGCCCCGGTGGGGCCCACAAGGTGACTCGGGCTACGCCGGATCGGCCCATGGTAGAAACCTTGAATAATGAGCCATTCGTCTATCCCGTGGTGGGGACGGGCTTGAATGTACTCATTGAGACGTTCCCATGCTTCGGGAAACGTCTCGTCGGACTTTTGTTGGAAGCTTGAAATCTTCCCGCGGGACACCGGTCTTGCCCGCGGGAAAGAACTTCTTGAGGAATGTGTTGGCACATTTGTCCCAAGTGTTCACCTCGGCCTTGTTGCTGTAGAACCATTGCTTCGCCTTTCCCAACAATGGGAATGGGAAAAGACGAAGGCGAACGGCATCTGCAGTGACGTTCTTGACCGTGAAGGTGTTGCACACCTCCAGAAAGTGTTGGAGGTGGGCATTGGCATCCTCATGTGGCTTTCCACAGAACTGATTTGCTTGCACCATGTTGATCAGTGCAGGCTTGAGTTCAAAAGTCGCATCGCCCAAGTTCACGTTCGGACCCGTAGCGACAAAGTCGGCTGACGGCGACGAGAACTCAGCGATGGTCTTTTGAGCAATGACTGCCTCAACAACTGGTGCGGGACTTCCTTCCACGAACGGTTCAGGCTCTGAGATGATTCTCTGAGGAGGGACTAGACTGCGTCTAGCTCTCTTCAGCAACTTCTCAGGATCTTCGACGTAGTTCGATGGCAGACTGAAACCGCTCATGCACTGTCTAGAAAAGGATAATAACAAAAACAAGACAAGTGAAGGGTAAGCCCCTAACACTACCGAATACTCCCTCCATTCCAAATTATAAGGCATTCCAAGAATCTTGGAGAGTCAAAGTTTTTCAAGTTTGACCAAAGTTATAGAAAAAACTATAATAACTTATGACTTCAATTAGGTATGCAATGAAAATATAAGTAATGGAGAATCTAATGGTACTTAGCCGCTATCATAAATATTATTATTTTTCGTATAAATTTGGTCAAACTTGAAAACTTTGACTCTCCAAGATTCTTGGAATGCCTTATAATTTGGAATGGAGGGAGTACTTAAATTAAGAGTAGACCACGGATTCTAATTTTCTAGAAATTCTTAATACGGCGCTTCCCCGGCAACGGCGCCAGAAATGCTTGTTGGCAGATCTTAACGCAATCACTAGAAATGCTGGTTGTGGTGTGGGATTGAGCTCACCTTGGGATGGTATTTATAGGATTGAAAGGGCAAGGCCAACCCAGCCATAGGGCGGTCGGCCGACCACCCCTAGGGCCATGTGCACTTGTGTCTCACTTTAGACAAGGAATCTTGCCTCGTGTTTGCAAAAAGTCGGAATTTGGGACCAAACCTTGGTCCGCCGACCGGGTTTTCTCGCCCCCACCACTTTGGACATGTTTTGTCCGGTTGTCCGGTAAAGGTGGTGGTGGTCCCGGTCCTAGATTCCTTCTCGTTGATTCGGATTCCTATGTCTAGTGTTTCGTGAAAGAGAAAAGGAGAGGGCAAAAGTGGAGACAAGAATAAAGGTTGTCTCCAGGCATGCATTGCTTGTTCCCTATGCTTGCTTTAGTGTTGGGATGTTCCCTAAAGCATTCTCATGCTTAAGGTAGCATCCTAAGCTAAAGTCATGAGCATTGGACCATCTCTCTTCGAATTCGGCTAGTGGGATGGGCATAGGATCCAAGTGTGTCGGCGGTGGGTGGCGGTGGGTGCACAGTGGGGCCAAGTCCGGGTCGGCCGACCTGGGCTTGCGAGCCCTGTGGCACCCGGTGCACTTCCTTGGATCCCTGCTTCTAGCCGAGTGAAGAGAGAGGTGGTGGACCCCAAAGGCGAGTCGGTCGACCGGGCCTTGGTGGCCCCACCACTCAACTTTTTCTCTAAACACTCTTCTCAAGTTTTATTACCTATATCTAACTTTATTTTATTGAAAATGAAAAGTGCGGTTGTAAAAGTAAACACGCAATTAGAAAGGGAAAATGCGAGAATTGAAATGCATGAAAATAAACATGAGATAACTACGACATACCCGGTCGGAGGGCTCCGTGTTTTAGGTCCGAGAGCGGGACCTCTCCCGTCGGGTTCATTCGGTGGACACCTCGGTCGGTCCGGAGATGGGGACCGTGAGGGTGTCTCCTTCTTCCGCCATTCTTGCTGGACTTCGGCTTTTGGTTCGGCGGGTTCTTATTTCGCTTCGGCCTTCTTGGCCGACTTAGCGGTCTTAGTGTTCTTCCGTCGGCGGTGTTGACGATGCGACTTCTGGGTGCTTGTGCCTGCATGTTAGCTTTAAAACCATTGAAAGGCACTCTTACCCTCCATCCATTGAACTGCATATGGAGCTGTGCAGCCCCCATGTAGATGGTGGCGTCCACCGTGTTCAGGAGTGGTCGTCCCAGGATGAGTGGTACTTCGACGTTGGCTCCCATGTCCAGTACCAGGAAGTCGACAGGGATATACTCATCTTTAATTCTGAGCAAAATATCCCATGCCAACCCCTCGGGAAACCGGATGGTTTGGTCCGCCATCTGCAAACGCACATATGTAGGGTGCAACGGGCTCCCTAACAGATTATCATAGGTTACCTTGGACATGATGTTGACACCGGATCCAAGGTCGCAGAAAGCGTTGTCGAAGATCTGCGGTCCGATCTGGCAAGTGATCGTCGGCAGGCCAGGATCTCCCTTCTTTGGGACAAACGGTGAATCCACCGTTACCCGACGAACGAGAATGGGGCTTACCGAACCTCGTAGTTACTAACCCGACGCCCTCAATAGGGTCCTCGGGCTTTGCCGGAATCTTACCTTGCTCATAAGTGGGGACATTCACGCTAGTTGAGCTAACCGGTTTTCTAACATTTTATTAAAGCTCAATTGATTTTTCATAGCGAGTTAAAGCTATCCATTTTCTCACTAAGACTTTCTAAAATCTTGTCATTAGCCATCATTCTTTTATTAAGACCATCATTAATTTTAATTTGACCAAAGACAAGTTCTTTTAAGGAAGGTTGGTTATTGAAAGAATTACCGAAATTATTATGGTAAGAACTTCCTGAATTATTATTATAACCCATACCTTGGCCTTGGTAGAAGGGGCGTGAACTCCATTGCGGTTGTTGGGGCCGATTCCCGTTGTTGAAGTGGTTGTTGTTGCTGTTGTTGTTGCTGACGAAGTTCACCTCCTCCTGAGTCATGGGGCAGTTGTTGCCCGAATGGTCCTCCTCTCCGCAAACCTCGCATCATGGGTCAGTACCCACAGTGCATATAGCGGCAGGAGTCTGGATGGCCTCTACTTCCTTGTTAGAGGACGATCCCTCTATCTTCTTCATCAGGAGGTCCATCTTTGCAGAGAGCATGTCCACCTCGCTAAGGGCGTGGACACCTCTCTTCTTGGGCTGAAGGCGCTCTTCGTTCCATCCTTGGTTGACCACCATCTTCTCGATGAGCTCCTTGGCATCCCTGACATTGTGCAGATGCCCTGGTGGGGCCCACAAGGTGACTCCGGGCTACGCCAGTCAGCCCATGGTAGAAACCTTGAATAATGAGCCATTCGTCTATCCCGTGGTGGGGACAGGCTTGAATGTACTCATTGAGACGTTCCCATGCTTCGGGAAACGTCTCGTCGGACTTTTGTTGGAAGCTTGAAATCTTCCCGCGCAGGACACTGGTCTTGCCCGCGGGAAAGAACTTCTTGAGGAATGCGTTGGCACATTTGTCCCAAGTGTTCACCTCGGCCTTGTTGCTGTAGAACCATTGCTTCGCCTTTCCCAACAATGAGAATGGGAAAAGACGAAGGCGAACGGCATCTGCAGTGACGTTCTTGACCGTGAAGGTGTTGCACACCTCCGAGAAAGTGTTGGAGGTGGGCATTGGCATCCTCATGTGGCTTTCCACGGAACGATTTGCTTGCACCATGTTGATCGGTGCGGGCTTGAGTTCAAAGTCGCATCGCCCAAGTTCACGTTCGGACCCGTAGCGACAAAGTCGGCTGACGGCGACGAGAACTCAGCGATGGTCTTTTGAGCAATGACTGCCTCAACAACTGGTGCGGGACTTCCTTCCACGAACGGTTCAGGCTCTGAGATGAT
Source organism: Themeda triandra (assembly GCA_018135685.1). Classification (NCBI taxonomy): domain Eukaryota; kingdom Viridiplantae; phylum Streptophyta; class Magnoliopsida; order Poales; family Poaceae; genus Themeda; species Themeda triandra. The sequence goes on along the minus strand of JAENPR010000131.1, from coordinate 39,464 downwards.
TCTCTGAGGAGGGACTAGACTGCGTCTAGCTCTCTTCAACAACTTCTCAGGATCTTCGACGTAGTTCGATGGCGGCCGAAAACCGCTCATGCACTTGTCTAGAAAAGGATAATAACAAAAACAAGACAAGTGAAGGGTAAGCCCCTAACACTACCGAATACTCCCTCCATTCCAAATTATAAGGCATTCCAAGAATCTTGGAGAGTCAAAGTTTTCAAGTTTGACCAAAGTTATAGAAAAAACTATAATAACTTATGACTTCAATTAGGTATGCAATGAAAATATAAGTAATGGAGAATCTAATGGTACTTAGCCATATCATAAATATTATTATTTTTTCGTATAAATTTGGTCAAACTTGAAAACTTTGACTCTCCAAGATTCTTGGAATGCCTTATAATTTGGAATGGAGGGAGTACTTAAATTAAGAGTAGACCACGGATTCTAATTTACTAGAAATTCTTAATACGGCGCTTCCCCGGCAACGGCGCCAGAAATGCTTGTTGGCAGATCTTAACGCAATCACTAGAAATGCTGGTTGTGGTGTGGGATTGAGCTCACCTTGGGATGGTATTTATAGGATTGAAAGGGCAAGGCCAACCCAGCCATAGGGCAGGTCGGCCGACCACCCCCTAGGGCCATGTGCACTTGTGTCTCACTTTAGACAAGGAATCTTGCCTCGTGTTTGCAAAAAGTCAGGAATTTGGGACCAAACCTTGGTCGGCCGACCAGGTTTTTACGCCCCCACCACTTTGGACATGTTTTGTCCGGTTGTCCGGTAAAGGTGGTGGTGGTCCCGGTCCTAGATTCCTTCCGGTTGATTCGGATTCCTATGTCTAGTGTTTCGTGAAAGAGAAAAGGAGAGGGCAAAAGTGGAGACAAGAATAAAGGTTGTCTCCGGCATGCATTGCTGTTCCCTATGCTTGCTTTAGTGTTGGGATGTTCCCTAAAGCATTCTCATGCTTAAGGTAGCATCCTAAGCTAAAGTCATGAGCATTGGACCATCTCTCTTCGAATTCTGGCTAGTGGGATGGGCATAGGATCCAAGTGTGTCAGCAGTGGGTGGCAGCTGGGTGCCTGGTGGGGCCAAGTCCAGGTCGGCCGACTGGGCTTGCGAGCCCTGGGCACCCAGTGCACTTCCTTGGATCCTCGCTTCTAGCCGAGTGAAGAGAGGGTGGTGGACCCCAAAGGCGGGTCGGTCGACCGTGCCTTGGTGGCCCCACCACTCAACTTTTCTCTAAACACTCTTCTCAAGTTTTATTACCTATATCTAACTTTATTTTATTGAAAATGAAAAGTGCGGTTGTAAAAGTAAACACGCAATTAGAAAGGGAAAATGCAGAATTGAAATGCATGAAAATAAACATGAGATAATTACGACATACACGGTCGGCGGAGGGCTCCGTGTTTTAGGTCCGAGAGCGGGACCTCTCTGTCGGGTTCATTCGGTGGACACCTCGGTCGGTCCGGAGATGGGGACCGTGAGGGTGTCTCCTTCTTCCGCCATTCTTGCTGGACTTCGGCTTTTGGTTCGGCGGGTTCTTCTTTCGCTTCGGCCTTCTTGGCCGACTTAGCGGTCTTAGTGTTCTTCCGTCGGCGGTGTTGACGATGCGACTTCTGGGTGCTTGTGCCTGCATGTTAGCTTTAAAACCATTGAAAGGCACTCTTACCCTCCATCCATTGAACTGCATATGGAGCCGTGCAGCCCCCATGTAGATGGTGGCGTCCACCGTGTTCAGGAGTGGTCGTCCCGGGATGAGTGGTACTTCGACGTTGGCTCCCATGTCCAAGCACCGGAAGTCGACAGGATATACTCATCTTTAATTCGAGCAAAATATCCCATGCCAACCCCTCGGGAAACCGGATGGTTTGGTCCGCCATCTCGCAAACGCACATATGTAGGGTGCAACGGGCTCCCTAACAGTTATCATAGGTTACCTTGGACATGATGTTGACACCGGATCCAAGGTCGCGAGAAGCGTTGTCGAAGATCTGCGGTCCGATCTCGGCAAGTGATCGTCGGCGAGCCAGGATCTCCTTTCTTTGGGACAAACGGTGAATCCACCGTTACCCGAATGTAACGAGAATGAGGCTTACCGAACCTCATAGTTACTAACCCGACGCCCTCAATAGGGTCCTCGGGCTTTGCCGGAATCTTACCTTGCTCATAAGTGGGGACAAATTGCTGCTAGTTGAGCTAACTGGTTTTCTAACATTTTATTAAAGCTCAATTGATTTTTCATAGCGAGTTAAAGCTATCCATTTTCTCACTAAGACTTTCTAAAATCTTGTCATTAGCCATCATTCTTTTATTAAGACCATCATTAATTTTAATTTGACCAAAGACAAGTTCTTTTAAGGAAGGTTGGTTATTGAAAGAATTACCGAATTATTAGGGTAAGAACTTCCTGAATTATTATTATAACCCATACCTTGGCCTTGGTAGAAGGGGCGTGAACTCCATTGCGGTTGTTGGGGCCGATTCCCGTTGTTGAAGTGGTTGTTGTTGCTGTTGTTGTTGCTGACGAAGTTCACCTCCTCCTGAGTCATGGGGCAGTTGTTGCCCGAATGGTCCTCCTCTCCGCAAACCTCGCACCATGGGTCAGTACCCACAGTGCATATAGCGGCAGGAGTCTGGATGGCCTCTACTTCCTTGTTAGAGGACGATCCCTCTATCTTCTTCATCAGGAGGTCCATCTTTGCAGAGAGCATGTCCACCTCGCTAAGGGCGTGGACACCTCTCTTCTTGGGCTGAAGGCGCTCTTCGTTCCATCCTTGGTTGACCACCATCTTCTCGATGAGCTCCTTGGCATCCCTGACATTGTGTTGCAGGAATGCCCCTCTAGCGGAAGCATCAAGGTGACTCCGGGCTACGCCAGTCAGCCTATGGTAGAAACCTTGAATAATGAGCCATTCGTCTATCCCGTGGTGGGGACAGGCTTGAATGTACTCATTGAGACGTTCCCATGCTTCGGGAAACGTCTCGTCAGACTTTTGTTGGAAGCTTGAAATCTTCCCGCGCAGGACACTGGTCTTGCCCGCGGGAAAGAACTTCTTGAGGAATGCGTTGGCACATTTGTCCCAAGTGTTCACCTCGGCCTTGTTGCTGTAGAACCATTGCTTCGCCTTTCCCAACAATGAGAATGGGAAAAGACGAAGGCGAACGGCATCTGCAGTGACGTTCTTGACCGTGAAGGTGTTGCACACCTCCAGAAAGTGTTGGAGGTGGGCATTGGCATCCTCATGTGGCTTTCCACAGAACTGATTTGCTTGCACCATGTTGATCGGTGCGGACTTGAGTTCAAAAGTAGCATCGCCCAAGTTCACGTTCGGACCCGTAGCGACAAAGTCGGGCGACGGCGACGAGAACTCGGCGATGGTCTTTTGAGCCATGATCGCCTCAACAACCGTGCGGGACTTCCTTCCACGAACGGTTCGGGCTCGAGATGATTCTCGAGGAGGGACTAGATCTGCGTCTAGCTCTCTTCAAAGAACTTCTCGGGATCTTCGACGTAGTTCGATGGCGAGACTGAAACGGCTCATGCACTGTCTAGAAAAGGATAATAACAAAAACAAGACAAGTGAAGGGTAAGCCCCCAACACTACCGAATACTTAAATTAAGAGTAGACCACGGATTCCAATTTACTAGAAATTCTTAATACGGCGCTTCCCCGACAACGGCGCCAGAAATGCTTGTTGGCAGATCTTAACGCAATCACTAGAATTAGGTAAATGCGACTGGCGTCTGGTAGCTAAGCCTACTGCAAACCCGAACTACCACCAGAGAGAGGGTGTCACAATTCGTCTTCTGGCAATAGCCTAAGAATGCTAAGCTAAGCTAGACTCTAGTGATGACGTAAGACTAACCAAGGGTAACTCTGCAAGCGCACAGGTACCGCTGTAGCACTTCAACCGGGTGAGTATTCCGGTGTCGAATTTGTAGTTCGCTCACGGGAAGCGGATTAAGACTCTCTAGCAAATGTGTGATGGAAACCCGTGGTGGTTCTACTCAATCTAAGCTATTGCAATTGATAAAGGGGGTGAGTGTTGATATGAGTGATAAACTAAGGGTAACTAGTAGGTAGCTAGCTAGGTGGGAGGACAACGAGTGAGTAAGGACTCCTATGTATCTAACTATACTTCTGTATTCTAATCTAACTAGTGTAACGACTTAACTAAACTAATGCCTAGACCATCGATGTGATAGGGGAAATCGGCTGACAAATAGGAGGGTTGTGTTCCCTGTGGGACTAACTCCTATTCCAGAGGACCTTTGACTTTAATGGGCGCCCTACAGCCTATCCCTGATGCAAATAGATATAACTGGAAGAATGCGTTCTGTCACAACCGCCCCCGCTAATATACATCGGAAAGTGAATGGACTTACCAATCAGAAGTGAATGGAATTACCAATCAACGATAGGGTGCATCCACTATTAAGCACTAGCCTAAGCACCTCGCCTAATCTAGTCTTAAGACTCCGGCTACCACGTAAGTAACCTCAGCCCCAGTTGGTAGTGAAACACACACAAAGAATCTAGACACTAAACTAGTTCAGACTCTACACTAACAAGACTAAGACACAACACTACTACACTAGTATAGCAATGCACTAAGTAAATACGAAAGTAAAGTACTCAAAGTAAAGACTTAATAAAGTAAAGCAAGACTATATTAATATAAGAAAAGTACTTCGAAAGTAAAGGTACAAGAGCTATACCAGATTCTCCAGAAGACGACTCCGGAGACCCGAGCTTCGCTCGACTCGACTCTAACTCCCACTCTAGACTTGACTACACTACTCTTGATCTCCCAAGAGAGTTTGAGCTTGAGAACACTAATGTGAACTACTTGGGGACACTTTACAATGAGGGACTAGGGGGGCATTTATAGTGGAGGTGGAGTAGGGGTTACTCCAGCGCCACGTCAGCGATCCGTGTGCTCTCCGCCATGCGTCGTTGGATCAAACCAACCTTCAACCGACTTGAATGGACGTCTCTCGGTGCAGGACACGTGGGAGTCATGCAGGAAGGCGGTGGAAGCAAACCGACCTTGAGTGGGGCCCATGTGCAGGTCGGCCGACCTGGGTCTGGCTGACCTGTGGGTCCCACTGGCCTTCTAGAAGGTCCAGGTGGCAGTGGGAGCAGTGCCAAGGTGTCTGGCCACCAAAGGTGGGTCGGCCGACCTGGCCCTGGACCCCCGGTCCACGTGGCAGCTTCCTGGTGCTGTCCTGACTTGTCACGTATAGTCTTGTCCTGAAGTTGGGTTCACTTAATATCTTGCTTGCTTCTATGTGGATCCTGGGTCCATTGTACCAATCGGGTGGAATGTTGAGTCGTGGTATATTTGGATCCAGGATCAGGCTCTCCTGTAGAATTCAGGGACCCTGCTTGGTGGTCAGATCCCCGGTGAGACCCGAGAATCGGGGTCGGTAGACCAGGGTTTTGGTCTCACGGGGCTCTTTCCGCTTTCCCGCATTTCACAAGCTAAGAGTACAAGTGGAACTTTATTAGTAATAAATATGCTCATGTGATGCTTATCTTCCTTCTATCGGGGACTGTTGACGGGTTTCTGAGTGTACCAAAACTGGTCTTTATTCCCGTCAACACTGTCTTATAAATTCTTTGGAATTCTATGATGGCTATGTTAGAGCATCTCTAACAACTCACAATAATTCATTTGGTATATCTTGTGTTATAGCAACTTGTTATTTTATTTTCCAAGTGAAAAAAGAGATATCTCCAATAATTTGGTATTCCAACTTGGTAAAACTAGAGGATGACAGATGGGACCCACATCTCATTGTCTACTTCTTCCCCACCGCGGAGCTCCACGCGAATTAAGAACAGAACACGACGTTGACCAGCGGGGAGCAAATTTTGACTCGCGATTTCTCGACAACGGCTGCACCAAATCGGGTGAGGTTTGATCCTAGCGATCGTATCGAAAAAGCGAAAATTTTGAGCATTTCCCATCAAAATATTCACGTAGGAAGGGCACACGAGGCCGGCGACGACATGGAGGCGGAGCGGGAGCGACCTGGAGGTGAGCGAGAGCGACCTAAAGCGGGTGAGGAGGAGGAGGAGGCACGCGAGGCGGAGGTGCGCGTCGTGCGCCGAGGCGCCGGCGAGGCGGGCCAGGAGGGTGCGCGACGCGGGCGTGAGGGAGAAGGAGGGCAGCGTCGGGAAGCGAGGGTGCGGCTGCTCAGCGAAGAGCGTGGGGTGGCGGCGGAGGAAGCGGAGCACGGGCACCGTGAGGCCGAGCGGCTTCTGGAGGCGCGCGAGGGAGCGTGCCGGCACCGGCACGGAGGAGGAGGGCGGAGCGGGGCGCCGCGGGTTTACGCGCGGGTTCCGCGAGCGAACGGTGGTTTATAGCAAGTTTGGGTTTTTCCAAGTTGATTTAGAGAGTTGTTGGAGAGGGTTTTTTGTGTTTTTGCCAAATTTATAAGAATACCAAGTTGATTTAAAGAGTTGTTGGAGATGGTTGAAGTTTCATCTCAATGTGGGCAATGCCCATGTATATACTTAATACAAAATTCATTGCTCATTCACATCGATTAGCTAGGGAGATAATTCTGCATTTTTTGAGTTCTTGAAAGTACAAAAAATGTAGAAGTACATCTCAATGGGCCCTTTATTTAGAAGTACAGCTGCAGGCCTCGCTCTACACTAACAAGACTTTAAGACGATTATTGGGAGGTCCTTAGAATCTGAATCCATCTTAGTGTACCATCACAGCATCACAAATTGACCCATTTGCATCCCCAGAGAAGAGTCGTGGCTACTTCTTGGATCATTTTGCATGCAAAAAGCAGGGCGGCAATGGGCCCTTTATTTAGAAGTACAGCTGCAGGCCTCGCTCTACACTAACAAGACTTTAAGACGATTATTGGGAGGTCCTTAGAATCTGAATCCATCTTAGTGTACCATCACAGCATCACAAATTGACCCATTTGCATCCCCAGAGAAGAGTCGTGGCTACTTCTTGGATCATTTTGCATGCAAAAAGCAGGGCGGCACGCTCTCCAAACCGGCCATGAATGCCTTGCTTCTTGGTGCAGCGTACGGCAGTTGAAAAAAAAAGAAGACACCACCATGCATGAAAACGGCGGTCATCGCGGCCGCGGATGTGGATTCTCGATGTGTGTCGTTCCGGGACGCAACTCGGCCGGACTTTTCGGCGCTCCGTTGCTTTCGGAGCACGAGTCGCCGTCGTCGTGCTGCAGCTGCAGAGTGACCATTGCATGTGCAGCCACCGAGCCACGCTATCCTGCCTAGACCCGTTCGTCTTTTGCGTCCGAGGGGCGTAGGGTCGCACGGATCCGCCGAGGGATCGCGTAGGGACTGCGTTTTAATTCTGTTTTTATTTATTTTAGTATGTGGGCAGGAACCGATCGACTGTGCGCGCAAAGCAGCAACCGCGGTTGTCGATGTCGTTTGTTAAATCAAGAACATCGGCCTCGAGAGACTAGTTTTCCTAACAACAAAATCAGTTTCCTAAAATGAAACGTTAATTCTAATAAACTCAGTAGCATTCTAGCCACTACCACCTGATGATAATTGCCATGTAGGACGTACATGAGTGACATTGTCACACCAGACGAGGATATTTGTTTGAACGTGGATTATTTACAACTCGAAAAATATAAGAAATAGATAGCATTTTTTTGGAACTATCTTTTGAATACAATAACTTTCCATTTTAAAAATTATATATTAAGATAAGGGTGGCTAACGGCTTCCTCTCCCTCCACTATCCCTGCCATCACTTCCATGGCTATAACATCCCTGTTCCGACCTAGCCTAGATCGCTCTCTCACCTCGCATCGTCTGGCCGGCATGCTTTTCCTAAACCCCTTGATCTCTTCTAACCCCACCGGAGTAGAGGAAGAAGCGGTGGGGCGGGGCAGGGGCACGTGGCCATTGGGCACGCATAGACACGTGGTGCAAGCGTCACACAGCCATTGGGCATGCATAGGCGCGTGGTGCAAACGTCGTGCGGTCGCGCGGGAGGAGCAAACGCGCGGTTGGGGTGTGGGTGTGGCTGCCAAGGAGGGGCTCACCAGAGATGGAGCTGTGCGGAGATGAAGAGAGAGTGGGGCTGACATCGGATGTGCATGCATGTAGATAAAAAAACGGGCGGTCGTAATAAATAAGTCTGCCTCTTAAGATACAAATAAGATTGCATTATAAGCAGTAGAACAATCGGAATACAAAACTCAAAAGGTGGTTATTTGTGAAAACTTATGTGTGTTCGTCGGCATTTTTTCCCCTGCATTTTGTTGCAATTGGTCTCGAGCGTTGTACTCCATCCTATGGTTCAAACAGGAATTGAGCTAGGAGGAGTGTCATGTATCTTGCAGCAGCTAGAAGTGGTTGTGGTTCCTTGGACAAAAAAAAATCTGCAGGAGAATGGCTGGGAGGGGAAAATCAAAGAGGACAAAGGCCTTGTTTAGATGGCTAAAAATATGAATTTGATGAATAGTAACTCTTTTGTCTTATTTGGCAAATATTGTCCAACCGTGGACCAACTAGTCTCAAAAGATTCGTCTCATGATATACAACTAAACTGTGTAATTAGTTATTTTTTTATGTATATTTAATGCTCTATGCAAACGGCTAAAAATTGATGTGATGAAGAGAGAGTTATATTTCTAGCCTTTTGCAATCCAACTAAACAAGGCCAAACTAAAGTAGCTACTAGCTTGTGCTGATTTGCTAGAGCTCGGCTCCCTATCATCTTTTCCAACTTTATGGTGTACTAAGTGTAAATGATGTATATCCGTGCGATTGTGCAATGCATGGGTTGGTGCTTGATGGGGACGCACGCGGCCAAAAGCGTCTAGCTAGCTTGCTCCCGTTAACCTCCACTTTGCACGGTGGAATTGGAATGGAATATGAGACTGAGCTTTTTCTTGCTGTGACTGATGGTACTGCAACGGCCACTCCGATCCGGCTCTAAAGCCATCGGTTGGTGTCAGTTGCGCACATTATAGAACCACCGACCTGTCGTCTCTAAAGCCACAGCAACTTGGATGTTTACTACTCCTAACAATGAACCATTATCATCATTGCTACTGCGTGTCAAAAGGAATTTGCACATTGGACTTCATGGTAGGGGAATTCGAATTTTAATTCCATGGAATGAGCCGGTCTGATCACTTACCCTTTCATTTATTTGACATGATAGTACATTGAATTGTTCTTGTTTACGGTCATCTACATTAATCCTCACCGGACACATTGTACAAAGGAAAAAATCCAAGAATTTTTTTGAGGGTTTGCCACCGAAGTGCTTCAGAAGCATTTTACTAGACTGCTCCACAAGATAAGCTAGAGCCAGAGCCCCAGTCCTACCAAACTGACCCGTTGACCATTATTAAAACTAGTTTGCTTTTGAATTTCCAACATTACGGAAACAAGATAGAGTAGTTAATCCCATAGATCTGCATATGAATTAGCCACCTCTTCTCCCATTACGATAGATAACACAAAGTAACTTTAGAGGGTTTAAAAAAAACGGGCATATAGCCAGTATTGCATTAAGCAGAGAGAGTGGTCAATAGACCTAAACATAGAGATACAAGGGGGGTTCAATGGTGATCCTCGGATAACCAATGAAAACCTCGACACAACACTGAAGCACGAAAACACGGGAGGTAGGGGGACCCTCCAAACAACAACCCCGACAGCTAAGCCTAATACAAACTAAAACTCGACACCTTGGTAACCTGTAGTGATAGGAGCCGTAGATAGAAAGCACGGTGGCAAAGCATCCACCAGAACCACCTCGGCGGCAAAGTATCCGCCGGAACTAGACCTCGAACTCTGAAAGCTCCTCCGAGTCACTAAGGGACATCACCCTCAGGACCACGGGCGAGGAGGATTGACATGCCGGCAACAAAGCATCCGCCGGAACCAAGGACCTCGATAGCTCCTCCGAGTCACCAAGGGCCATCGCCCTCAGGACCACGGATGAGGAGGACTACCTGCCTGTAGGAAGAAGAAACATTGGCGGCAAAGCATCCGCCCAAGCACACTCGGCGGCAAAGCATCCGCCGGAAAGAAGACCACATCTATGGCTACAACACACACTAACAGGCGAACCAAGGTGAGGAGGACCATGAAGACCGAGAAGGCAAAGTTGCTACAATGACGAAGACCAAAAGCCTGCTGCGAGGAGGCAACCCCACCCGCGTCAAAGTGTAGACTTCAACGGCAACGCCTTCAAGAAGGAATGCGACGCAGACGCGCCGCCACCGCCTGCCCAACGGGCTAGGTTTTCACCTTGAAATCCACGTCGGACGACATCCATGAAGCCGCCCGAACAGCATCAGCCTCGCCACCATGGTGCTGCCGATGCGATGCCGGGCGGGACTATGCCAACCACGCCACCATGACGTCGAAGGCGCCTCGCCTGAGCCGCCGCCCACATCACCACGATGTTAGGCCCGACGACGCAGACGCGGTGGACGCGGCCAGCAGGGGGAGGGGGGAGGGGCAGACCGGCCGACCGACCCCAACCCACCAGCGCTGTCGGGGAGCCAAGCCCCAGGCCGCTGCATCCCCACCGAGGCGAAGGAGAGCCGCCACCGCCGTAGGGACCTGGGGCGACGGACCGGGCCCACCGGTGCCTGGATCTGGCCGGCCCCCGCCGGAAAGAACCGCAGAGGTGGAGCTTCAGGCCGGAGATCCCCCACCGCCGCCGGGAAGGCCGGGAGCGACGAATCAGGCCCGTCGGGGCCTGGATCCGGCCGGCCACCGCAGGGGGTAGGGGCGCCGCACCGGGCCGCCGCGACGCCGCCGCCTCGAGCGCCGCCCCGGGGCTCCACAGGGGCCGGATCTGGCCGGGAAGAGGCCAGATCCGAGCGCCTGCCGGCCGCCGGCCACCGTCGCCGGAGTTGTGGGAGGAGGGGGAAAATGGTAGAGAGGGGGGGTGGAGCTGCAAGGAGGCGCAGTGGGGGGGCTGATTTGAGCTCCCCTCCCGCTGGCCGCCACCGCCGGCGAGGAGGCGCGGCGGCGGCGGCCCGGCCGGCGAGGAGGAGGGGGCCTGCGGTGGCGGGCGGGGACCCTCGGGTCGCCCCCGAGACGGAGACGACGCGAGGGGAAGGGTACTATGAAATATAAGTAACTTTAGAGGTTTTTTCAACAATTATTACTTATTCGTTGGACCTAAAAACAATACGAACTTAGAGCAACTCCAACAGTTTGGCAAAAGCACTTGGCATCCTAGAATTTTTGCCAAAATCACAAAAAACAGGCTCCAACAAGTTGGCAAAAACACTTGGCATTTTATGACGTTTGGCAAATACTATTGTTTCTGGCGCAAATATGCGCGGGTTGCTTGGCTTGGCATCGAGCATAGCCATGCGACAGACAGACATCCAAAGCACGGGCCAGCAAAACTGCGCTCTATGATGCAGGCTGTAGCGATGCAGACTGTAGCCTTTGTCTACGAGCATCACAGGCAACAGCCTTTGTCTACGAGCATCATACATGTTCAGCGTACGTAGATGGCAGTGGCACACGTAAAAAAAATAAAAACCCGTACATACGCTGGTGCTAGCTGCTGTGCCTAGCTGCATGCGTGCCTAGCTGCATGTTGTTGCTGCACGAACCAACAGCGTCGTTCAGCTCGATCAGTAAAGTTCCTGCCGTCCCATCCTGTCGAAAGCCGGATGCCTGCCGTCCGTCGATCAGTACTTCAAAATTGTCTCTGAACCTGCTAGTTCTTTTATGATTCAATCATGATACCTGCACTTGATTCCACTAAATGAACTCCACAGCAGCTGATTACATATAATTGTAAACCGGAAGCATGAGCAAGTGCAGATATCTGATCATGATGAAAATGACATAGCGGTGCCGCGCCGAACTCCTTCGTGTGCGCGAGCTGAAGGGATCGTCAGCCACCGGCCCCACCAAAAAATTAAGACATGTGGGCCACTAATTTTTTAATTTGCCAAGTCCAAATAGCAAACTATTGGAGAAGGTCTATTTTTTCACTTGGCATTTGGGTTTAAAACTTGGCAAAATTAGAGATTTGCCAAGTGATATTTAGCAAACTGTTGGAGTTGCTCTTACACTATACTATGTCTTTGCAAATTGCCAACTGCTTTAAGTTGGTAGGAATGTTATCTGATTGAATTGCACTGAACACTGAAAGTTCATTATTGTCGACTGATTTATCCAATTTCTGCAGACTGTCACAAAAGGCTTCTCAAACTTCGCGAAGGCGATTCTGGCCTTGAATCTGTTATGTCAAGGATTACCAAGCTTGGCTGTCCTTACTACAGGCCGCCTTCTACCCTTTGGAATTACATGTACTTCTTTTGGTTCGACCCTTCTTCAGATAATGCAGTCAGCTACTGTGTTACACCGCGTCCTCATCATAATGCTCCACACTTTCACTCAGTCTGTGCTAAAAAGGCTGACATTGTCGTGATCATGGACACTCTAAAGAATGAGGAGGTACCATCTCTTCTCAAACTCTGCATGAACTTGTCATGTATCGATTGTAACAATCACTTCACATCTGACTTGGCAATCAATTTATGCCTGCCACCATTTGATGTCTTATGTTCATATTTGACACCCGCCACTGCTAGTTCTAACATATTTAAATATCTTTAGTTCTCTATAGGTCCAGGTCTTGATCAAGGGGAGTACAACATGGGCTTGGTTGCTGATTTTAATTCTTTATCACTCAAGACCCAAGACTATTGGAAGATTCAGGTGTCTGGTTTGCTAACATCGGATGAAACTGCTGGTACGTTTTTTTTTTGCTAGCAGAAAAATCTTCGACCTTTGTTCTAATGTGCTCTAAGTTTTTATCTTTGGGGTGTTTAGTTTTGATGTAAACACATTTTGCATATCACATCAGATGTTTGTGATTAGGAATGGAATGTGAAGTTAATTGACACATCTGCTGCCTTTTTTTTTCATCTACTGTAAGCCCTCTAATGTGCTCTAAGTTTTTATCTTTGGGGTGTTTAGTTTTGATGTAAACACATTTTGCATATCACATCAGATGTTTGTGATTAGGAATGGAATGTGAAGTTAATTGACACATCTGCTGCCTTTTTTTTCATCTACTGTAAGCCCTTGGAAATGAGTGTTGTACAGTGAATGATCATGGTTTTATGTACGGAAGTACTTGATTTTCATTTGTTCGTTTCAGGTCTTTATGCTGAGCTGCTTGTGATGGAGGAGGTCACCAATAATAAGATCTCAACTGCTAAAAGTGAAGGCCAGAAAAGTTGCAGTTTCCCGTGTCTACTTAAGAGTGCTCTGAATGAGTTGAAGAAGAAGAAGAAGGAGGAGGAGAAGAAGGAGGAGAAGAAGTGACGTATTCTGGGAAAAGTGCTGTAAACCTTTTTAAGCTGCGTAGATGAACAGGAAGAAAAATAATATTTACGCTACCCTCATCCTGTGCGTGTGGTTGGCTGAATCCCGACATAGCAGTTTAGCGTTTCCTGTGGTTGGCTGAATCCCGACATCAAACCTTGAGAAGTTTAGCGTTTCCTGCCTCTGATATTTTTTTTTACCTCGAACACGATGTGCATCGGATACGGATAGATGGGTACCATGTGATCCCTGGAGAACATCTACTGAAGAGATGCTGAAGACGTGCAGAACACTGGATCATAAGATGTGCAGAACACTGGATCATGTTGATGCCTCGAGAAGCAATGAAAATCCTCCCACCAGAAGCCAGATAGATACGCAACAGATAACCAACATCCGACCCTGCATCTCCTTCTCCCCTTTTACTGAACTACGGTATGCATCAGGTAGTCAGGTACCGTGCGCCGACATACATGAGACACTTGTCCTCCCACCAGAAGCCAGATACGCAACAGATACCCAACATCCGACCCTGCATCTCCTTCTCCCCTTTTACTGAACTACGGTATGCATCAGGTAGTCAGGTACCGTGCGCCGACATACATGAGACACTTGTATCAGGTTCAGACATCGCGGCGCAGCCGGCAGCCTCACCCAAAAACTTATTGAGCAGCAACACGAGCGCGCCGCTCGAAGCTGCCACGTCCGCGTATGATGCCGCAGAGATTCACAACCTTTCTAGGATCTGCCAACTGACAGTAGGATCATTAACATCAATTTTGAACTCTGGAGTAGACATCTTCTGCTTAGCACCCTACGCCTGCCTGCTTGTAGTATTCTATAAATCCATATAATCTCATCAGACTGTTAACCAAATGACTTCTCTCTAAAATAGGCTCAAGACGAGCGAGGTCAGTAAAGCTAAACTCTGAATAGTCAGTGGAAGCAGTGTACAGAACCAGTGCTGACAAATAAGCAGATGGCTGTATATTATTAAACAATTTATTCACGGTAACGACACTGTAAATATTATGGACTCATTTCAAAGGTACAACCTGTCTAATTCTTGCCAACTTCACTAGTTCAAACAATACAACAAAATCTCAATTCACATGATAGAACAGATTGTTCTATGTCCCTGTAACCACACCAAACTGTCTGAGCAAAACTTACACCTCTTCAAATTACAGCCAAAGGAGGGGGGAATCAATCTAAAACAAACCCACCAAAACCTCAAAAGAATAAAAAGTTAAAGAAAATGCATTTACAAAAGGTCTACATCAAAACTTTGTATTTTGAATATGTGAAGTATATGCACAGTGGCAAGCCCGTGAAACTCAACAATAGCGCTCCATCAAATGCTTGCTAGCTCGAGTAGCTCCTTCAAACTTCAACCAAGGAGCATTTTTGTATCATCTCTGATGACATTCTATCGTTTCCTTTCAGCAGTCAATCCGGTGGTATTCATTAATGTTCACTTTCCTCCTCTCTTTCGTGAGAAGCCTCTAACTCCACTGCCTGTGCAGTACTCTTGCCACTGCTATGGAAAACCTTATTGGATGCGGCATCAATGTCATCTTGGCTTTCTGCTTCACTAGTGCTCATATTGCTTGTAACCTCCACTGGTAAGGCCTCCCTAGCATCTCCTACATTGTGCTGACTTTCGGTATGTATTGCTTCAGTAAGTTCATCAGGCTTCATGCATTCTGCTGTCTCTACATGCCCATACTTGTCTTCATTTTCTTTGAAGGAATTATTCACAATAGCATCAAAGTGCTTCTGGAAAGCAGCATGCATGTCATCCACAGATTTTGCATCGATGACATGCAGCTCTCCAGCAGACCCTTTGGGCTCTGCAGCATCAGCACCTGAGATCTGCAAAGTTTCAGTACCCATGGTGGCCTCAGAAACCACACCATCACTAACTAGCTTAAAGGCCATCTCGATATCCTCCAGAGACTTTGCATCTAGAACAGTAATCTCAGGATCAGTTGTAGATGTCGCTGACCCATTTATAGTGACCTCTGGCTCACTTGATCCAGCTGCCAAGGTTGCTGGTGATGGTGTATCATCACCAGGCACTTCGGACTCATCGTGTGGTGGTTTCAACTCCATGTTCATTGCTTCAATGGGGCTTGCTTCGAGAATCCGTCTCCGAGGATTGTAGACAGTCTGCTCAGGGTCATCACGAGATGCAGCAAATGACCAGCCAAATTCAGGGCCATTTAGGTCATCAACCAATGGAGACTGCTCCCTGGAGTCTTCAGCGCCAAATTCTGACATGGTCAAGGAGATGTTGTCAGATGTCCGAGGGCTAATAACGGAATCTGCAGCAACACTATTGATAGGGATATCACCATGGGAAGCCTGATCTGTCACCTGCTGGTCCAGTATAGGTTCAACTCCAAAGTCTCCCACTGCATCCAATTCCGAGAGGAAACTTTCATCAATTCCACTGCTCTCCATAGGCTCAGGATAGATTTTATCAGCCTCGTCATCAGAATCAAGTATATATCCTGCAGTTGCTTTGCCATACATGTCACTTATATCCACCTTCTTAGGTTCAGTAGCCATCAAAACAAAGGGATTCAAGATTTCTTCATGTTCACCATTAGCTTGAGGATATGAGGAAACAACTTCAGAGCTCACAGTTCCATCAGATCCAACATCAAAGTGCTGTTCAATTACATGGCCAGTCAAGGCAACAGCTGAATCAGTAAAAATTGTTGTTTCATGCTTTTCTTGCATGTTGAAGTTCTCAACAACTCTCTCCTCTGGGATAGGGTGTAGGTCCCGAGATATGACCGCAATGTTTCCGTGACAAATTCAGAAGGCAGCTCCATGAGGTTATCTAATGGCATTTCATTCTTTGAATAGGACATGAGATCAACATTTCCACCTTTCTCAGCTGTATTGCTTGCACCAAGTACAACTGTGTTTGAGCTTGATGCAACTTCAGTGTCAAGGTACTCTGGAAGGTCCCCAGTATGTGATTCACCCTCCAAAGGTGGCCTGGAGGAAGAAACCCATTCTGAGCATTTAACTTCTGCGTTAAGTTGGAAAGAAGGTTTAGCTCCAAGGCTGTTGCTACCTGCATGATGGGACATGGCTCTAATAAATCTGTGAAAACAAGTACTCCCTCCATTCCAAATTATAGGTTGTTTTGGCTTTTCTAGATGCGCAACTTTTATTTGTATGTAGATGTATCATATATCTAGGTGCATAGCGAAAGCTATGTATTAGAAAAGCCAAAACGACCTACAATTTGGGACAGAAGGTGGTATTAAGCAATCAAACGAAATGATCATATCAAAATTGCTTACCATCTCCATCTTCCCAGCTAAGCAGGTCAGGAACTGCATGAAATGGCATTGTGGAACTCCCAGCTGACTTGGGCGTATAATCTTCCTCATGACCTTTTCCTTTAGTTGAAGCAAGATGTGCTTCCCTTTCTTGTGATCTTTCAAAGACGAAATGATGTAGAGCAATCTCACGGTCATCAATGTCACTGTTGTCTAGTTCAACATCTATGGAGTTGATACCATCTGAGCATTCACTTCCAACGTCTGAAAGATCCTTTTCATCATGGTCCTTGTGATCCTCCTGATCAGCAACTGAAGAAGCAATATCAGATTCAGTAACAGAGCTCATTTTAGACTCGCTCTTATCACTGAACTGTCTTTGGAAATTACTTGCATTCCACTCCACGGTTTCAGGGACAAAATATGGCTTGAGTCTAGAAAAACGCTTCTCCTGGATCGCATCCATCCTCCCAAAGTTAAAGGTTTCATGCCTTCTGAAGATCATGTCACGACGAGGAGACATCACAGATTCTCCAGAGTTCAAGTTATCTGGGGCAGGGACGACAACACTGTTATTTAACTGTTCAAGGGGAAGATCAAATGGGTTCTTCTGTGCATGCAGAATTGAAGGAGCTGAGCCAGGAATTGCTGCTTCTTCAGAGTCATATGGAAGGTCAAAAGGGTTCCTCCTTGGCACTGCAATAGGAGGTACATTTGCACGGAAGCGTGACAAATCATCTAAACTCCTACCAGCACCATTACTATCAACATCTGTCAGGTTGTTATCAATTTCGAATTTTATGTTCTTCCTGGATCTTCGTCTAGCCATCAAAATTTCCAATCTGCGGTTCCTTTCCATCTCAGAATACCCAAGATCCATGAGGTTCTTTTCATCATCTGCTGTCCAAAGAAATGCAGCTTCCTTCCCATCATTTTGCTTCTTTCCCTCCATATTATCTTTAGCATCAATGTCATCACCCTCATCATTACTATCATCATCAATTTGATGATCCTCTGAGACATGAGAATCTGTGTCTGAATCATCCTTAGGAACAGGATTGGGGTGATTGGAATCAGCACCCAAAAGTGGGTCAATCTCATCAAGAACTGGAGCAATGTCAGTCATGGAAGCGTCAGGAGAAGAACTCTCAGCCTGATCAGAGTCAAAACCAGATGAACCATCCTGACTGCTAACTCTTGCCCATGGTGAGCCAAGAGAGGAATCAAGCAAGTTGTCCTCAACAGCATTGCTAGTATCAACACTAAGCTCGCCGTTCTTTTCCAATTGGTAAATAAGGACAGAAGCAGCTTGTTTGCTAGTTCCAGCAAGCTCTTCAGTTTGCTTCACTTCAGAAATAGCTCTCTCTTCACTAGCCACTGAATCTGTAATTACTAGATTTTCCTCCATCTCAGCATGCTTATTAACATTATCACTAGAAGAAAACAAACCAAAGGGTGTATCTTTATCATTCAGACCACTCAGATGAGCCTCATCAAACAGGCTAGCCTGACAGTCAGCCATATCCTGCAAGAAAAAAGGACCTTCCAACTGTCTTTTCTTGGTGAAGGTGACGTCCTCCCCGATCCCAGACTCTTGGCAAAGATTGACCATAGAAGGAAACGGTGTAGGTGTTCTTGGTATGTTACACCGACCACCTCTTTCATCTTCTTCATCAGCTCTCTTCAGAAGAGGGACATAAACATCAAGATCAACATGCTCGCTAGCCCTGTCTCTGAAGGTAGTTTCCCTCTCTTTGAAGTTTGATGCATTCTCACTAAATTCAAGCTCCGAAGGTTTCTGGTTTGATTCAAAGTGGACATCACTGGACGAATTCCCAACCTTGAAAGTTGAAACTTCTGGAGAGCCCTTGTCATCTTCACTAGCCTCAGGAAGATTAATTTCCCCATAACTCAGTAGGATTCCAAGAAGAAGAGCAGTGCATATAATTACAGGCGAAGAAGAAAGCAGGAACACAAAGAGCCTTGGTGAAGATCTGTACAGTAGATAGAGCAAAACACCCAAACCGAAAAGCACAGGGTGTTCGGAAACAAATCTATAGCTTGTTCTAATGGACAACCTCAAAACTTTCTTGAAACACAGAGCAGCCTGTTTTGCCTCAAGGGCCATCGCATGTAACCCTCTTAGCCTCCAACACAAACCTACCACAAGAGAGAAGAAAACAGAGAGGTTAAGCTGCGTAGAACAAAGCGGCAGTGTATGGATTAATGGGAAATACAACAGAATTTGGAAGCTTCTGGTATGCTAAAATAATGAAGGCAAGTTAAGTTCCGCCACAAAGTTAAACTAAGCAAAATCAACAAAACAAAGCTAACGCAGATTAGATCAAACGGCAGTAACTGCAACTAGAGCCCTTTGTAGTCGTAACTGCACAAGTCCGGCCTCGAATTTACAAGCTGAACTCTAGATCAGCAGCAGCAGGCACTTGTCGGCGAGACCGACTAAATCTACCCCGGAATTCACAGGCTGACCACCAGATCATCAGCGATAGTATATTATCATTCTTTCTAGTATTGAAAACCTAATCCCCATTCCAAGGGGTAAACAAATCCGATCCCGGCATGCGAACAACTACAGAGACGCCGCCACCTTCACTTCTGATCAAGCAAAGCGCGAACAGATCCTTCACCAGTTCACCCTAACAGCTCAGCACCATGGCCCAAATCCACAGATCAGCGAAGCGAGATCATGCATCAACAGCCCAGCCGAAGCTCGTCGAGCACCACCCCCAGTTGAATCAGATGGTACCGCGAGGAGGAGCGCACGTACCTTGGAGAAGCTAAGCAGCTGGCCCAGCAGCTGGGAGCGAGGCCTGGGGAAAACTCCAAAGCGCAGCAGCCAGCAGGAGAAACCGAAGCCCTGTGGCGATGACAGCAACCAGGGGGCAGGGAGAGCAAGCAACGGAGGCGGAGGCCGAGTCAAGAACAGCAAGGGGGGATCGCCTCGCCCCCGAGGTCAAAGCCAGCAGAACAGTGGCGTACCAGCGTACGGAGTATGCGCGAAACGTGCGCGCGTATCGTATCCGCGCGACGGGATACTAGCAGTAGCAGAGCAGGGAGACCAGAGCCCAGAGTAGTGGGGAGTTTGGGTTTGGGCACCGACCGCCCCGCCACTTTCGGCTGCGGTCGCGGCGGGTGCGGTGGAGTGGAGTCGGGAGTGGGCGGTGGGCGGCGGCGGCGGCGGCGATGGCGATCGCCCGAAGCGGAGGGGAGGGCACGGGGAAGTAAAGTGAAAAGCGGCAGCCGGTGTGGCAGCAGGCTAGTAGGCTGGTAGCGGCCGAAAGCCGGGGCGGAATGGCGGGCCCCGCTCTGTTCCGTCTGCGTTGCGGCGCTGGCGCATGGACGGGGTGACGGTGACGGTTCCGTGCGGCTGACGGTGGTGTCCACGACGCGCGGGGCCCGGGTACAGTCGGAAAGGCCACGTGGGGCCCGGCCTCTGCGGGCCGCGAACGCGAATGGGGCGGCGGGCAAGGCGAAACGCGAGCGTGCGTGGAGCGACGCCACGACAGCGGTGAGAATTTTCGGTGGTGTGCTGGCGCAGGCTGCGCTGTCGGATCGGAGTCGGAGGCGGCTTGGGGCCGCGCCGCCGCGGCCGGCACTGCGCTTCGCATCTCGCTCCAAGTATCCGCTGACGGTGACGGACGAATCGGTCCGGCAGTTTCAGGCAAAGTGGCGCGTCCTGCTTTGCCTAATTCGTAGCACGTCATTTTTTGCAATTCTAAGTATACTGACGTACTTCAAGTACGGTAGAAATCGTACTGTAGTCTTGAACGATCTTCATCTTTTAGGTTGCATATTGTATCTCTGAATGGTCTCTGGTTCCGTACTTGATGACCCGTTTGGTGAACGAGAGTACGAGACTGACCCTCAACCAATGAAGTGGAAATATGGGCAATCACAGCCGCTAACCGCGCGCGAGTCGTGCCTCGTGGGATTGAAAAAGGAAGGAAGAACTGAAGAAGCGTGCTCAATGCTTCAGTGTAACAAGGATCCTGCCTCATATCCAAATCCATCCGGGGTACAGGTGCGCAATGGTCAACCCTTCTCGACAAATAACCGACGCGGCGAACGGCAGCAGCCAGCTTCTGCGTGGATTCCCTGGTTATTTCTAAACACGTCGATGCCAACTACAGTACTCAAGCAAGAGCACAACACTGTTCATTTGTCTACTTAAAAGGCTAAATTGTACATGTATGCGTGTACTAGGCACGCAATGCAACAGACCAAGCACGCGTGATTCTGTTCTTGGACAAACAAGCCCTTGGAAGTCAACAGTCGAGACTCGAGAGTGCGTGGCGTGCTGAAGAAATGAGTTGTCATACTGATCTCATTGGAATCTAAAGATATAAGACATGCAAGCTTTGTTTCAAAAAAAAAAAATATGACATGCAAGCCAAAACGCGGCACTAGCGTGGCCACATCATCCGAAATTTTTTGACTGTCAGATCCTCGATCCAACGGTTCAGCTGCCTCCTCTGCGTCATATATATAACATCTCCAACCCTAGGCCAAACCCCGCCCTCCTCTCCCGGCCACGCCTCGCCTCCTCCCTCCCTCCTCTCTCCCTCTTCGTGGTCGGGCGGCGCGAGAGGCCGCGCGGCGCGCGCGGCGGCCGGTGCGGGGCGGCCTGCCCCCTCCCTCTCCCGCCCACGCCCGCCTCCTCCCTCTCCCTCCTCTCTCCCTCTGCGTGGCCGGGCAGCGCGCGGCCTTGCGGGCAGCGCGGCACGCACGAGCCCCGGCGCGCGGAGGAGCAGCGGCGCGCGAAGCGCCGGGCGGGCGGAGCGGGCGGCGAAGCGCGCGTGGGCGTGCGAAGCGGCTCGGTGACGCGGCTTCTCGCTCCTCGCTCCTCCCGACACCCGACGCAGACGGCGACGCGATGGCGGCTGGCGCCGCGCGCGCGTCGGGCGGCGCGGCCGCGGTGGCGCGCGGCCCTCCTCGTCGTCGCCGTCGTCCTCTCGTCGTCGGCGGCACGAGCAGGGCGGTCCCGGGACGCCCCCGCCCGCCGGCGAGCGAGGTGCGGTCGTGGTTGACGGGCGGTCCGGCGCACCCCATGATGGCAGCGGCCCCTTCCGTTCTCGTCTTCACCGGAGGCGGCAGCCCGTCCCGTCCTGTACTCAGCCATGGCGCGGTGGCGGCGGGCAGCTGCAGCCTGTGGCTACGGTGGTGGCAGCAGGGGTGTCCACGGTGCCGGCGGCGGCTTCCACTTGGTGCTCCTCGGCGGTCCTCAATCTGCTATCAGGTCCTTGGCTTCTACTCCCATCCTCGGCGTGGTGGCAGATCCATGGTGGAAGCTAGCAAATGCAGACCGTGGAGGTAACGTGCTTTCAGATCCATGGCTTGCAAGGTGTTTGATAAAATGGCCACCACGGTTCTGATGCTTGTGCTTTTGTTTCTGCTATGACGGAGCTAAGGTTGATGTAGGAAGTTTTGTTGTATGCCAGGTAATGAAATGAACTGAATATTCAATTATGCCTGTTGTTTGACCTCAGTTTTGCCACTATACTATATACTGATTGATGTTGACTTTGTTGATTCGTTGCAGCTAATAAATCCATACGTCTGGCCAGACTGCTGAAGCTTGCTCCAAAGGAGACAAGATGGGAGGGGAGTTTGTAGAGGCACCGAAGTCAGCACATGTTGGGAAAGCATCCTATTTGGTTTGTACAGGCAGAATTTGGGCTGGGGTTGGGTGCGCTACATGTGCATTTGTCAGTTTCGTTCTTCCTCCTTTGTGTGCTTCCAATTCATACTTTACTCACTTTTAATAAAGGCTAAGAGCTTCATAACTGTGAAATGGTTCCTCATTTCCATCTATCATACTATGAGCTAATGACAATATGGATTTGCTTCCTCTTTATTGGGCTGAAGGTATGGGTCTTTTATAAATGACTGATTACCAAAGCATGAGCAATGAAAGGTGACTGGTCCTTCATGGTTTTTGTGTTGGTAAGCTTTGTCTTCTGTCTCTTGGTTAGTACTTCTGTGAAAGTTGCTTTGTGCCTTGTGCATTGATAAGAATAAATTGTGATGATGAAGCTTCATGATAGAATGTGGAGATTACAAAAAAAAACCTGATTGTAGATGAAAAACAATTACTTGCTGTCCTTCTTGATTGATTGCTCTATGACTGCCTTTTGTAGTTTGGGGCTAAATCAAAGCTTTTGAAAACAGGGTGGTGTAAATCATAAAATGAAAGTTCTGTACTTCTGTGCATTAATAATTGCATTTTGATGCTGCTTCTGCTTTTCCTTAATTAGCTCCAGGTGTCCACGTTGAGTTCTAGAGGAATTCAAATGGTGCTACGAAATATGCATCCTCTGTATATAATCTTTTAGCTTTTGCTATGATCCGTTTTTTTATTTTGCTTTCTGTACATCAGGTTTCTAGCTCAAAGGTAACATTTCCTGACTTGCAAAGCAGAGAGTAATGCTCTGAATGGCATAGCACCTGCCAGTTATAATAAAAAAAATGTTCTGAACAGATAAAAATAGTTGTTGTCGGGTACCTAGATTAGGGGTCCTAAATCGAGGCCCGCAAGGCCTCGAGACCCCTGCGGCTCAAGCAACGGCCGCTCACCCGCTCGAGAAATACGGAAACCGCTCGGCGTACGGCTCTCCGAGACGATGGCGTAAACCGCTCGAGCGAGCGGCCGCTCGAGCGGGACGGAGAACGCTCGAGCGAGCGGCCCGCCGAGTCCGCCCACAAACATTACCTATCCAAGGCACGCACATGGCTACAGTATATGTAATAGTGGGAAGTATGCTTGCTCCGCCTAACCCCATGGCTACAGTGCGCGGCATGGTGAGAAGAACGCCGGTCACTTCTCCTATTCCGCTGGCCATACCCGGGATACAGGCATGCCAGGCAACACTATTACACCACGTCGAGTACTGTGGCGCGAGCGGCATTCCCTCCTGATGACCGTCGTCAACACTCGGTGCCACCAACTACGTCGTCCCGTCCCGTCGCTCGGATCACTGCCCCCTCGAGGCGGCTTCCAACCACTCGAGGAATGGTGACGGACGCAACCTGAACAAGGGACGCACAGTGTTCTGTCTTTCCCACCTCGACGACCATACCGCGGGGTTCCCGGGCGCACGTACTCGACTACGACGGCGCCATACCTCGACTACGTCAGCCCACGATCGAGAAGGACCGGCGGGCCATCGTCGGCCATGCCGCTACGAGGCTCGAACCGGATCCGGAGAGAGCGTCTACGGTTCGGCGACTCGACACGGTGCATGTAGTTCGACATCACGCCACGACGGCCCTATCTACTTTGTATTCCCGAGCCTCCCTTGGCCTATAAAAGAGGATGCCGGGGCCTAGTCTAAAAAGGAGAAAAGGGTGGGTCGGACCAGCCTTCATTCACAACACATTTCCACGCATGCTAAGTCTCGGGACTCGCTTGTATTCACCCCGTACAAGCACCCCGGTGCAAGATAATACAAAACTCTCCCTCTGCTGGACGTAGGGCACTCCTTGCCCGAACCAGGGATAAACGATTGTGTCCATCTTGCATCACCATCCGGATTAGGAGCACGCATAGAAATTTACTCGTTGGTGTAATACCCCGGGTACGAAACACCGACGGTTGGCGCGCGGTAGGGGCTCGCGTGTTTTCACCCGATTCCCGCCATTTTCCGGATGGCATCACCCACTCCTTTGTTTCCGTTCGCCACGGTGATCTGGTTTGGAAGTCTAGAGTTCGTGTCGCTCGGCCCGGAGCCACGACATGACTCTACTCTCGATCGGTGAACCGGGAGGGGACGCTCGTCACCCCCGCACGCGGGTGGGGCCGCGCGGCCCGGCCACGCCACCATGGCTCGCCACCACGTCGCCGACGCCACCGGCATCGCCATCACGGCCGGCAAGCACGGAGCCTTGAGCACCTGCTCGTGTGCCCTCCCGGCCCGGATGCCACAACGCACCCGGCCGAGGTGCCAAGTGTGCGGCGGGAGGTGCCACATGGACGGGAGTCCTTGACGTGGACCCTAGCTTCACGTTTGCCATGCGCTCGTCAAGAGAGCCCGGCGTGCGCCTCGAGCGCGCGCGCGGCCGACGTCGCCCAACCCGTCGCCGCACGGGATCTACCGAGCTCATCGCGGGCTCCCGTTTGGGTTTACTAACGCCGCCACCACGTATGCCAACGAGATCCGGTCGGTCATGGGACCGCGGGAGGAGAGCCCGGCCCCCTCTGCGTGTCACCATGGACTTGGAGATCGTATGGCCGCGTCGTGGACCGCGGGTTTGACGAGCACCCTCGCAACGCCGCAACATGGTCGGGGATATGCGCCGTTGGATCGAGGAGGAGAACACGGGGAGACCACGGACGCCGTCCCATGCTAACCCCGGACTCCGATGACTCGGACTCGGGGGTGCTATGACCCGGCTCGCGAGTGTTTTCATCTCAACAACGACGTCCGTCGGATGACGAGACCCGAGAGATGGCGCCGCCATGGCCGTCCCTCTGACCAACCGGGCGAGATGTGACCCCGGCGGCGGAACATCGGCGGCCGGCCCGCTGCAAGTGATCGAGCCGCGCGGACCGCCGCCACAAGCGCGAGACAATCGACGACTGAAGACGATGCTCAAGCGGCACAATGGGCTCAAATCGGGGAAATCGAGGCCAAGATGGATGAGGAACGCGCGCAAATCTAGAGCTGCTCAAGCGCGTGCTCGAGCAGAACCACTCCGCCCCTCGAGCTCTTGGCGCTCGAGGAAAGGCACGGACGTCTTCAACCGCATCGTCAACGACGGGCGACCCGAAGCGCCACCCGAGCCGGCCCACTTCCCTCGAGCAAGCCGAATGTGCTTGCGCGGCGGCTATCTTCCGCGAGACATATCGGCGCCCTCGAATCCGCATGCATTACGGATACGAGATGAGATCCAAGGGCTCCTCCAAGCCGCGGCCGTCCGGCGGGCCGAGAGCTCGGCCTCGAGACGGCGTGAGGCGGCTCCCGAGCAACCACGGCACGAACGGGAGGGTTCCGTCCACCAAGAGGCACCCCCTCGAGGGTGGTAGAGCCCCCGCTCGAGAACGCATCCTCGACAACCGTGCGCCTCAAGATGCGCGTCATGACATCAACGACAACCGACGACGCAAGGCGCGGGTGCCGAGGACCGTGGCTACAAGGCCCATCGAGGGGCCGCTACGACGCGACGAAGATCGCGGACTCTCGAGCCGCCGGGCCCTCGAGTCTTCGGTCGAGCTATCCGCAACACGCCGTTGCCAAACCCGTTCGACCCCCCACGGCGTGGTCAAGTACAACGGGGAGACCAAGCGGAGCTCGGGCGGCCGACTTCCGGTTGGCTGCCCGAGCCGGAGGGGCTCGAGAGGATAAGGCAATCATACGACGGCTCCCACCAAGTTTCTCTCGACACCGCTCGACGGTGGCTCGAGGAACTTCCCCCCCATCAGATCCACGATTGGGCCGACTTGGTCCAGATTTTTGAGGGGAACTTTAAGGGCACGTACATCCAACCCGGCAACTCGTGGGATCTCCGTAATTGCAAGCAAAACACCACGGAATCTCTCGGGATTTTGCTCGACGTTTCTCCAAAGCGCACCGAGCCGCCGCATCCCGGACCACGACGTCATCCCGGCGTTTGTCTCGGGCACCACGTGCAAAGAGCTCGTGCGAGCTCGGGCGCAACCGCCCAAAGACGGTGAACGAGCTCATGGACGTCGTCGCCGACTACGGCGGCGACGAGGCCGTGGGGGCCTTCTTTGGTGGGCGGGAACAAGCCCGCGCCGTCCCGAGGAGGCGGTGAGGGCTCGAGCAAGGACCCGAAAGAAGAACGGGAAGAAGAAGAAAGGCAATCGGCAAGGCAAGCGCGTGGTCGTGGAAGACGAGGTGGCCGCGGCCCGAGCGCAAAAGCCTAGACCCCCTCCGGATGGGGGCGTTTTCGACAAGATCTTTGAAGGCTGCCATGCCCATACCACAAGGAGAGGGTCAAGCATAACCTCGAAGACCGCCGTATGCTTCGAGGTTACTTCAAGAAGCTTGGCATTGACAAGGACGATGGCAAGAAGGATAAGGGTGGCGAGGATCGAGCCAACGACGACGACGACGGTGGGTATCCGCCCATCACCGAGTGCTACATGATCTATGGCGGCCCTACCACCCGGATGACACGCCGAGAAGCGGAAGGCCGAGCGCGGGGAGGTTTTCGCCATAAAACCCGCCACGCCTCCAATTCCTCGGCGGGTCGGATGCTCCCATCACGTTCGGCCGAGATGATCATCCCGACCATGTCACCAATCCGGCTCGTACCCTCTCGTCGTCGCGCCGATCATCCTCAACGCCCGCTTCACCAAGGTACTCATGGATGGAGGTAGCGGCCTCAACATCATCTACATGGAGACCCTCACGTTGCTCGGCCTCACTAGAGCTGATCTCCAGCCGAGCGCCGGGGGCTTCCACGGGGTGGTCCCCGCAAGAAAGCGCTCACGATCGGCCGCATCGACCTCCCCGTCGTCTTTGGGACACGCTCGAACTTTCGTCGAGAGGTCTTAACTTTCGACGTACCCGGTTTCGGGGACTTACCACGCCATCCCGGGCCGACCGTGCTACACAAGGTTCATGGCGATCCCCGCCTATGCCTACCTCAAGCTCAAGATGCCGGGACCGAAAGGAGTCATCACCGTCGAGTTCCACGTACGAACACGCCTACCACTGCGATGTGGGAGTGCGTCGAGAACGGGGAATCACTGAACGTGCGGGAACATCCGAAGACCTAGCCATGATGCTCGATCACATGGCCGGCCGGAGCCTCTGCTCCAACACCCAAGCGACAGTGGCAACTTCGACCCGCCGACGACACCAAGAAGATCCCGCTCGATCCAAGCTCCTCGGGAAGACGTTGACTATCGGCGCCTCCTCGACGGCAAATAGGAAGCCGTGCTCGTCGGCTTTCTCCGCGCAAGCGCCCGACATGTTTGCGTGGAGTCCCTCGGACATGCCTGGCATCGAGAGATGTCGCGAGCACGCCTTGAGATCCGTCCGGTTCAAGACTGTCAAGCAACGTCAACGCGCCGCTTCGGCGAGGAGAAGCGTAGGATCATCCGCGAGGAGAGGTCGAGAAGCTCGAGAAGGCCGGATTCATCAAGGAGGTACATTATCCCTAGTGGTTAGCTAATCCTGTGTTGGTAGAGAAAAAGAATGGAAAAATGAGGATGTGTGTAGATTACACTAGTTTAAATAAAGCATGTCCCAAAGTTCCATTTCCTTTGCCTCGAATAGATCAAATTGTCGATTCCACTGCGGGTTGTGAAGTACTTTCCTTTCTCGACGCCTACTCGGCTACCATCAAATCAAAATGAAGGAGTCCAGGCCGCTCGCGACTTCATTCATCACTCCCATGGGCATGTATTGTTATGTCACGATGCCTTTCGGCCTTCGAAACGCCGGGGGCAACATACCAACGCTGCATGCTCCATGTTTTCGAGAAACACATAGGGAAACGGTTGTCGAAGCCTACGTCGATGACATCGTTGTCAAGACTCGAAAAGTAGAAAACCTTGTCGCGGATCTCAAATTGACGTTTGAGTGCCTCCAGGCTAAGAACATCAAGTTGAATCCCGAGAAGTGTGTCTTTGGCGTGCCTCGAGGCATGTTGTTAGGGTATATCGTCTCCCGGCGCGGCATCGAGGCCAATCCCGAGAAGGTCGCGGCCATCATGAGAATGGGGCCGATTCGAGACCTAAAAGGGGTACAAAGATCACGGGATGCTTAGCCGCACTCGCCGATTCATCATTGCACGCTGGGAGAAAAAGCCTTGCCTCTGTATCGGCTTCTCGTAAAAATCCGAGCACTTCACGTGGACACCGAGCGAGAGGAGGCCCTCTCGAAACGAAGAGCATGCTCACATCTCCTCCGTGCTCGTGCCACGATCGGCTCGAGACGGCGTGCCCGCCGAGCCCCTCCTCATGTTGCCGCAACCACTCGGGTGGTTCGAAGCACGGTCATAGTGGTCGAGAGGCGGAAGAGGGGCACGCGCTCCCAGATCCGGCGGCCGGTGTATTTCATCGGTGAGGTGCTCTCGGACGCCAAGGTTCGATACCCCCATATCCAAAAGCTGCTCTACGCAATCGTGCTCACCGTCGAAAACTCCAACACTACTTTCTTAGCCACCCTAGGTGACAGTGGTAACATCATTCCCACTTGGGGAAATTATCCAAAACCGGGAAGTCGTGGGTCGAATCGCCAAGTGGTCGGTCGAGCTCATGGGCGAGACCATCACGTACGCCCCACGAAAGGCTATCAAATCTCGAGTCTTGGTGACTTTGTCGCCGAGTGGACCGACGTCCAACTCCCCGGTCCAGATCCGAGGCCGAGTCAGGACCATGTACTTCGACGGGTCACTTATGAAGACGGGAGCGGCGCGGGCTTGCTCTTCATCTCACCTCTCGGAGTACACATGCGTTACGTAGTACGCATCCACTTTGCCGCCTCGAACAACATGGCAGAGTATGAGGCGCTCGTTAATGGGTTGCGCATTGCCATCGAGCTTGGGGTCCGACGCCTCGATGCTCGGGGCGACTCGCGCTTGTCATCGACCAAGTAATGAAAGCCTCGAGCTGCCATGACGAAAAATGGACGCATCTTGCGGTGAGGTGCGCAAGTTGGAAGCCGGGTTTCCATGGTCTCGAGCTCAACCACATCCCAAGCGCTTCAATGAGGCTGCGGACAGTAGCCAAAATCGCTTCATCTCGAGCGCCGCTACCACCCCGACGTCTTCTCGAAAGACCTCCATGAGCCATCCGTAAAGTGGGACTCGGGGGTGGGGCGGGCAGACATCGAGCCCGTCCTGGGAGCCCCCTTCGACGGGGCCACGATCATGGAGATCGACCGGGCTACAAGCCCGCCAACCGACCGGCGTGCACCATTCCTCGAGTATCTCATTCGAGGAGCTGAGTTACCCGAGAGGATCGAACAGAGGCGAGACGGCTAGCTCGTCGAGCCAAAACTTACGTCCCTTTATGGAGACGACAAAGAGCTCTATCGCGGAGCCCTACGGGCGTACTCCAACGGTGCATCTCGACCGAGGAAGGCGGGAAGCTGCTCGAGACATGCACTCGGGGGCTTGTGGTCACCACGCCGCGCCAAGAACCCTTGTCGGGAACGCATTCCGCGAGGCTTTTACGGCCCACGGCGCAACCGTTGACGCCATCAAGCTTGTTCGAGCGTGTGAAGGATGCCAATTCTACGCCAAGCAAACGCATCTTCCGGCACACGCGCTCCGGATGATCCCCTCACATGGCCATTTGCGGTCGGGGGCTCGATTTGGTCGGACCCCTCAAAAAGACGACGGGAGGCCACACCCACTTGCTCGTGGCCATCGATAAGTTCACCAAGTGGATCGAGGCCAAGCCCATCACTAACATCCGCTCGGAACGCGGTCGAGTTCTTCACCGACATCATCCATCGCTTTGGAGTCCCTAACGTCATCATTACGACAATGGCACCCGAGTTCACGTAAAAAATTCTTGGACTTCTGCGATCGGAATCACATCCGTGTGAACGTCATACCCTCGAACTAACGGCCAAGTTGAGCGCGCAAATGGCATGATCTTGCAAGGTCTAAAGCCAAGGATTTTCCAACGCTTGAACAAACACGGCAACAAGTGGGTGACGAACTCCCATCCGTCCCGTGGAGTTTGCGGACGACTGAGAGACAAGCCACCGGGTTCACCCCGTTCTTCTTGGTCTATGGGTCTGAGGCCGTCCTCCCCACTGACCTCG
Organism: Themeda triandra; assembly: GCA_018135685.1. Lineage (NCBI taxonomy): Eukaryota > Viridiplantae > Streptophyta > Magnoliopsida > Poales > Poaceae > Themeda > Themeda triandra. The sequence goes on along the minus strand of JAENPR010000131.1, from coordinate 9,049 downwards.
AATACGGGTCCCTGTTGACGGTCGTTAAGTATCAATTTTATACCGTCAACGCAGCAAGAGAAAGGACTAATATGAGTTCACCTGTTAGATATAGGGGTTACACTTGACGAAATTCCACGAGTTTTGGTGATTGTCTATTTACGCGGGGGTTATCGGAAAGAGAACCAAAGGAGGCCCACATGTCATGATTACATAGAGATAAAGACCGAACGGGTAAAATTGTATAATCTAGAAGACTCCGGAAGGCAAACCCCTGGAAGCTGGGGCCCACAGCGGGGTGGCGGTCGGCCGACCCGGGGGAGTCGGCCGACTCCCCACCTCCACCAATCGTGGAGTCTCGTGGATCCGCCTCCACCGCCTTTGAGGATGAATAATTATCGTCCATTTAGGTCGGTTTGATCCGAGGGCCGTGGTTAATCCTAGGGGGCTATATATTCGAGCCCCCGGCCCCGGGTGAAACCCTAATTAATTCCTAGTTCATTCAAGAGTTCATTCTCTCATCGAAATTCGAGAAGCCCGAGCCACCATCTCAATTAGAGCTCCATAGTTTAGTAGCATAGCTACATAGGAATAGATCTAGAGGGAATCAAGCCTAGCTTGGAGTCCGGATCTGTCGGAGTTCTTGGTAATTCCCCTCTACATTCTTGTAATATTCATCATTGTTCGTGATACTATGAGTAGTACTTTATTCTATTCTATTATATCGGACTTGACTTTGCTCTATTTGATTACGTTCTCAATTATATTGTTCTTAGTTTACTTTGATTATATGTTTAGCATAGTTGGACTAGAATTATGTTTATGCATAGGATCGTATAGCACTTGCTCATTAGATCGATGGGTGAGTGGTAAATATTGTGTAGGCATGGTGCCTAGATTGTATTTATCTGCGATTACACCCTATTGGCCGGATCGTGTGGTAGATCGCGGAAGTGACAGGTTCCGTTGAGTCCTTTGTATTCCATCCCCGTTGGTAGGTCTTAGTAGAACAACCTATTACATTGAAGTCATTGCTATGTCTCTTGTCTTCTCGGTAATATCACTATGCATAGATGTAACCTTTTCCCGCCATGATTGCTAGATGTTCTTGCACTAATCATTGTATGCTTTGACCTTATAGTTAGAATAACATAGGATTATACCCTAGATCGTCCTAGTCCATGCTAGTGTTATAAGCTTAGAGTGCTAAGTTGAGATGGCTTATTTCTATTATTTTATGTGGCTAAATGCTCTCATTTATCTTATGTCATTTATCATTCATTCCTATATTTTATGTGACACTTACCCTGTATGAGATGATCGATACAGACAAGGTTAAGCTCTCCATTACAGCATGTGCATTGCTCATCACTCATTATCCGAGTGCATTCCCTTCCCGGTGGTAAAAATATAAATAACGATACCTGGATTACTCCTGGTTAAAATGCTACATCGGTATTATACGTAAACTGCGGATCCCATGTTTATTTCTAGTAGCAGTTGCATTATTTAGTACCAGCATTTTTGGCGCCATGTTGGGGATGACAACCTAACACCGAGTGGCGTTAGAAATGTCAACAAGCATTTTTGGCGCCGTTGCCGGGAAGGTTGAAAGCCAATGGATAATGAGCAGCATTGCACTACATAATGAGATTGAGCACTTTGTCACCATTCTCTACTCATACGGACCTTACCCTTGTTTTTCGTCTATTCTTATATCTTATGCGGGGTAATGTATGAAAAAGACAATTCTTCCTGATAATTATATTGACAATCCAGAAGCTTTATTCAGGAAGGCCAGAAGCAAGTTGAAGAAAACCAATCAATCATCATCATCATCAACTCAACTAAGTTTGTCAGAAGCAGAAAGTCAACCTTTCGTACAAGACTTGACACCAGCGTTTGAAGCCATGGCGAACAAGTCACTCCGCGAGTTCTCAGCTCAACTACGGACAACATTCAACTTGGACCAGCTGCGGACATCGAAGGAGCTTTTGAGCTCAAGCTGCGCTAATCAACATGGTGCAAGCAAGCCGGTTACGTGGGAAGGCCCATGAAGATGCTAGTGCTCATCTCCAACACTTCCGGAGATTTGTAGCACATTCACTATCAAGGATGTCCCCGAGAGATGCTATACTACTTCGCCTCTTCCCATTCTCACTTTGGGGAGAGCGAAAAGTGGTTCTACGCCAATAAGGAGAAGAATCCTACGTGGGCATTATGTTCCACCAATTTCTTGGCGAAGTTCTTCCCAATGGGCAAGACAAATGCTCTTCGTGGGAAGATATCAAGCTTTCGGCAACACCATGATGAGACTGTCCCGAAGCTTGGGAGCGCTTTCAAGATTACATCCTCGAGTGTCCTCATCATGGCATGGAGAATTGGCTGCTCATGCGGACATTCTACCATGGGCTCGGCAACGGCACACGTGAGACGATGGATCTTTGTAGCTGCTGGAGGTGCATTCTTATCACTCACTATTCCTCAAGCCACGGCTCTTGTGGAGAAGATGGCATCCAACCAAGGTTGGAGTGAAGAAAGAACTCGAGACCCGCAAGAGAGGAGGAGGAATGCACCCGTATGAAGGAGGTAGACATCTTTGTCTGCCAAAATGGATCTACTAATGAAGAGGCTCGATGAGAGAGCCACGAGAGAAGAAAGAAGTCATGCATATACATGATGCTCGCATGACATGTGAAGAGTGTGGAGAGAGGCTGGGCACACGGGTGCTACGCGCAGCTGAAGGAGGACGTGAACTACCTCAACAACAACAACAACAATAATTACTACCGTCCTCAGCGGAATCAAGGTTGGAATCAACGGCGGAGGCCTAACTACTCGAGGCAACTATCAAGGTAACGGCTCCTCCTACAATAATTACAACCGGCCGCCTTTGAGAGAGCTAGTCTTGAACCAAGGCAAGATGATGGACAATGTCCAAGAAGGCGACATCAAATGACAAGATCCTAGAGACACTCGGCAACGAGAATGGATGGCTTTTCCAATGCCATCAAGAGTCGGCTCAGCTTCAACAAGATACTTGAGTCACGGTACAACTGACTTGTTAACCTTGCTCCCTCAACTGGTCAAGGTAAACTGGCAGGACAACCCGAAGAGCTCGAGACTGCAAATCTTGTTGATATATTCAATGTAGAAGATAGCCGGAGTGATCCATCGAAGGGGTCATGGATTGACTCAACTCTGCCAATCAAGAAGGGCGATCCAGGGAGACCAGTCATTCCGATCTCCATTGGAAGTATTAACTTTAATGAGGCAATCTGTGACTTCGGTGCAAGCATCAACATTATGCCAAGAGTGATATATGAGAAGCTATTCAGATGCCCCTTAGCATACACAACCATGTGCTTACAGCTTGCGGATCGGTCACTTCGTGTTCCTTTGGGAGTACTTGAAGACATATGTGTACGAGTAGGCAACTCGTATGTTCCAGCAGACTTCGTGGTAGTGGATACGGCGGTGATGAAAGGTCCCCTGTCATTTTGGGACGACCATTCTTGAACACCTGCTGGAGCCATCATGTATGCCAACACGCCAAGATCATCTTCAACATCAAGGGCAAGCGAGAAACCTTCTTCTTCAAGAACGAGTGCTGCGGTTCACACACCCTCATCAACGAACGGTGAGAAGAAGAAGAATCCGGCTAAGAAGAGCAAGAACAAAGATAAGAAGACCAAGAAGACGGAGACGGTGAGGATGGTCACTGCGGTCCACGGGGAGCATGACCACTTACTCGGGTCCCCACGTCGATCAAGAAGGATGACCCGGTGTCCCAACCATTCAATGCTCCATCAACGAAGCTCTTTCAATAAAGGCATGCGTGACACCGGATCGGGCGTCAACATTATGGCCAAGGTAACTTATGAGTATCTATATGGCACTATGCCTTTGGAGCCTACCTATGCACGGCTGGATGGCGAGACGGACATTCCGCTTCGTCGAAGGAGAAGTGAAGGATGTCCTCATCCGGATAGATGACCATTATGTCCCTACTGACTTCCTAGTCATTGACATGGGAGATGACTACGATCCTCCAATCATCCTAGGAAGACCATTTCGAACACCACGAGCTATCATCTATATCGGGACGGGAGAGATCCATTTCCACTTTTCCACCGAGAAGGTACGCCGCTACTTCAACAATAATTATATAATCACCGAGGAGCCCAAGAAGAACGAACAAGGAGAAGGCGTACCCGTCGCGAGAACAAGAAGAACATCACTACGAGATGGATGGGCCAACTATGAGGGAGAAGTATTCAGATATGAAGATCGGTACCCGAAGAAGAACATTGTAGAAGAACCCGAAGAGGTGCTACCGAGAAGAAAACCAAGTGGTCCAAGAAGCTTCCTCCTCAAGGTCACCCTCTCCAACAAAGAAGGTGTGGAAGGTAAAAGAAAAATCGAATCAATTCCTACACACGAGCGACGTCATCGGGGCCGGCCAATGCGCCCCTTGAAAAATGAGCGAACATGACAAGTCTTTCGGAGGACTTAAAACCACCCGAACGCCGCGCCAAGAGGTAACTTGGTATTTATCGGCATTACTTTTCAGCATTATATTTTTTACCTTAGTATATTTATTTCCCTACTTGCATCTTAGTTGCATCTTTACTCTTTTATCTCCGCATTTGAAAAGAAAATAAAGATGTTGTGCATTTGCATCCCGAGAAAATCGTCAAGCCCCATGTGGATAGTCATTCACTTGTGGTGGCACAAAAATAATTTCTCGGCATATTTATTTCCCCTGTGCATTCCTTAAATAATAAAAAGATAAAAATAATTCTTGTGATCTGTTAGAACAAGTCTAAGTTAAGAAAGTTCTAGACAACCAAGGCCTAGAGGTTTTATCACTAGCAGCAATCGGTTCCACAAGCTTTGTTGTCTATTTGAGCTTCCACGAGAACATCAAGGATCATGAAGAGCTAACGAGCGAAAGGACATCCAATCCCCTGTCGGAGTCTTTGCCCGCGAAAATTGAATCTTGTCTCCAACGGCAACTATCTACGACACTCCTGGAGGACTAGAACGTCTTCGGTGCACATCGGCAACATCGGCGAGACTATGTCAACATCCGGCTTGGGGGAGAGCATCCCCGTGTACCAAGCTAAGTGTTTCAACTTATCTATTTATGCTTTATTAGAGTGTGCTTTGATTAAAACAACTAAAAAAAAAAAAAGATGCATAACCATAGAAACCCAAAAAGATTTCCTTATTTATCTTTTCTACTTTTGGAGAGCTCTTGCAATGTTTGTCTTTAAAAGTGATCCCTAGAATAAACTCTACATGGAGATGATGAATAGTTGCTCTGCCGTAATTCCTTTCAAGTACCTAGTTTTCAACCTTGCACTCTCCCGAGTTTTGGACACAAGCTTGTTTAGATTTGAGATTTGCTTTGAACACGAAACTTGTGGGTAGCGAACACTTGATCTAAGTCTAGGTGGTTGACGGGTATGATATGGGAAGGTTTTGAGGCTGCTTGTCCATCTTGTTCCTAGAGATACTAGAGTTACGGAGAATTTATCTTAAAAAAATATATTAAATTCCTGCATGATGAGTTCCTTTATGATGAGAGTTTAAATTCCTACCACGACCATACATTCATGCTTACTAGATTAGGAAAACCCATCTTTGTTTAAATAGATCATATTGTAGATTTGAGTGTAGACTTTATAGGCATTGAGTGTGGTTATGCTGTGGACCCATAAGGAATTAGTCACGCAGATAAAGTCAATACTATGTGCTCTCCATCCATTGATCTATGCTACTTCTGTCCTCAGAAGCACGCACCCATTTTATAAATACTACATTCATTATGTGCTATACGTTCCTCGAAGTACCACCCACATATAGATCCATATCCACCACATATTGTGCTATCTCTACCACGGAGATACGCACCTATCTTTCTCCTATCACTGGGAGTACGCATTCCCCACATATTGTGCTATCTCTACCTTAGAGACACGCACTTATCTTGCTCCTACACTGGGAGTACGCATCCATCCATTCATCCATCCACATATACATACGCCATTCATTTCACATCATCCGAGAAAAGGTTCTACTCCTATTCTAGGAGTGAACATCTAGACATAATCATCGCCGTTCTATTTGCCTACATAAAAGCTCTAGTCATTATCATTTCAAGTTATACACTCCTGTGCTAAAGTTTCGCTTTCGGAGAGGATTGGTTGCTCTAAAAAAAAAAAAAAAAAAAAAAAAAAAAAAAAAAAAAAAGAAAGAAAAAGAAAGAGTAGCCAAGTCCTTCCATTCAAGAAAGTTTCAAGGTTTCCGAATAAAGGGAGTCATGTTATCCCCAAAGGAGCGAGTGTAGAAGTAGATGTTCACCGAGTTGAGTACCCCTCGTAATCATTTCCTTATCACCATCATCCTATCATCATCTCATCCATTCCATTTCCTCATTCACATGCACATATGACTTTATTATTATTTTAGTTCCTATTGGATCCATGTCTTAACTATGCAATATATGCAAGTGAGTTTGAGTGTCTCCCACCTATGAGCTCCACATAAGCCTATTAGAAAGTAGGGTGAGAGAGAGAAGGCACTTTCCACTATGCCTTAGTTCCATAAATATCACATATTCGAGAGAAGAGAGAAGGCATACACTACTCATGCCTTAGAGAGGATCGAAAATACCACAAATGAGAGACTTGAAAGGTTCATACAAGGAACTCGAGTTTTATTTCAAAACCTTGCAAAAACTCCGGGATAATAGTTGATCAAAGAGCGAGAAACATGGCGCTTGACTTGACCGTTCTATCTTTCAACTACTCAAGACCCAAGTGACGGTTACAAGCCCCATGGTGAAAGGTAATATGAGTGAGTTTTGAGTCAGGATAGTTCACTCTAATCCGGAGGAGAGTTCTTGTTTGAACGCATGTGTACTTGTGAGGAGTGAAAGTATTGTAGCAACTCCTGATCCATCACTGAGTCTATCTTTGCTCAGGGACGAGCAAAAGGTAAGCTTGGGGGAGTTTGTTGACGGTCGTTAAGTATCAATTTTATACCGTCAACGCGGCAAGAGAAAGGACTAATATGAGTTCACCTGTTAGATATAGGGGTTACAACTTGCCGAAATTCCACGAGTTTTGGTGATTGTCTATTTACGCGGGGGGTTATCGGAAAGAGAACCAAAGGAGGCCCACATGTCATGATTACATAGAGATAAAGACCGAACGGGTAAAATTGTATAATCTAGAAGACTCCGAGAAGGCAAACCACGGAAGGCAGGGCCCACAGCGGGGTGGCCGGTCGGCCGACCCGGGGGGAGTCGGCCGAATCCCCACCTCCACCAATCGGGTGGAGTCTCGTGGATCCCTCCACGCCTTTGAGGATGAATAATTATCGTCCATTTAGGTCGGTTTGATCCGAGGGCTGTGGTTAATCCTAGGGGGCTATATATTGAGCCCCGGCCCCGGGTGAAACCCTAATTCATTCCTAGTTCATTCAAGAGTTCATTCTCTCATCGAAATTCGAGAAGCTTGAGCCACCATCTCAATTAGAGCTCCATAGTTTAGTAGCATAGCTACATAGGAATAGATCTAGAGGGAATCAAGCCTAGCTTGGAGTCCGGATCTGTCGGAGTTCTTGGTAATTCCCCTCTACATTCTTGTAATATTCATCATTGTTCGTGATACTATGAGTAGTACTTTATTCTATTCTATTATATCGAGACTTGACTTTGCTCTATTTGATTACGTTCTCAATTATATTGTTCTTAGTTTACTTTGATTATATGTTTAGCATAGTTGGACTAGAATTATGTTTATGCATAGGATCGTATAGCACTTGCTCATTAGATCGATGGGTGAGTGGTAAATATTGTGTAGGCGTGGTGCCTAGATTGTATTTATCTGCGATTACACCCTATTGGCCGGTCGTGTGGTAGATCGCGGAAGTGACGGTTCCGTTGAGTCCTTTGTATTCCATCCCCGTTGGTAGGTCTTAGTAGAACAACCTATTACATTGAAGTCATTGCTATGTCTCTTGTCTTCTCTGGTAATATCACTATGCATAGATGTAACCTTTTCCCGCCATGATTGCTAGATGTTCTTGCACTAATCATTGTATGCTTTGACCTTATAGTTAGAATAACATAGGATTATACCCTAGATCGTCCTAGTCCATGCTAGTGTTATAAGCTTAGAGTGCTAAGTTGAGATGGCTTATTTCTATTATTTTATGTGGCTAAATGCTCTCATTTATCTTATGTCATTTATCATTCATTCCTATATTTTATGTGACACTTACCCTGTATGAGATGATCGATACGAGACAAGGTTAAGCTCTCCATTACGGCATGTGCATTGCTCATCACTCATTATCCAGTGCATTCCCTTCCCGGTGGTAAAAATATAAATAACGATACCTGGATTACTCCTGGTTAAAATGCTACATCGGTATTATCGTAAACTTGCGGATCCCATGTTTATTTCTAGTAGCGGTTGCATTATTTAGTACCAGCATTTTTGGCGCCATGTTGGGGATGACAACCTAACACTGAGTGGCGTTAGAAATGTCAACAATACATATTTTCGCTTAAATTTTACCGCTCGTATGAGTAAATAAGTCATTTTCTTACTTTTGTTCATACGCAAGGTGGGCTTCGACTTGTTTCCACAGAGTCAAGCCCCCCCTCGGGGCTAGACCGGGGGACCCCCGGAAGTCCTCGGCAGCACCTAGTTTTTTTTTCGAACGGTGCCCTCGGCGTCATCTTTCCCTCCTCGCCTCCAGAAAACTTTCCCAGCTAAGTATTTGCGTTACCTCGAGCTCGTCCCGAGGCGGGCGATCGAGCACAAGGCTCTCCCAGCGCTTCCGAGCTACGGCACCTTAACTCATCCTCTCGAAATGGTGACCTGCATGGCAGCTTAGCTAAAGCAGAAGTAAAGGCGGGAAGTGGAAAATGACATCAAGCGCAAGGAAAACTAGAGCATAACGATTAAATTATAAACATCGAGTATTACGGTTCAAAGGCCACTTGGGCCACTCCCATAACCAAAAATACTTGTTTTCTTACAAGGGCTTT